>CM069529.1:10662500-11902500 GCA_035773235.1 Eospalax fontanierii | reverse complement strand
AAATCATCTTTCTCCCAAATTAAAGCTAAATTTTATCTACAAAATGTGATTTTAAGAAAATAAGGAGTTGGGTATGGTGATGTAAACCCATAATCCCAGCACTCAGGAGGCAAAGGCAGAAGGACTGTCACAAGTTTGAGGCTAGTCTGGTCTACATAGGGCGTTCTGGATATAGAGTGCTTCTCCTAGGTATGTATTATCATTAAAGATCATATAAAGTTTTTAAGTCACTTGAGAACACAGCCTCCTCTATATATTGTTCTATGGCTATGCTTTAGTGTATCTGACTTCAGTACACTTAAATTGCACTTTCAGAAGATAAACATATATCCCCACTATAACATAATAACATTTACTACATTCTTACCAGTCTGTCTCTCTACCAATTGAGGGTTACATGAGGACAGGTTTTTATCTTTGTCTCCACCCCCACCTCAAAGTGGGGGGGGGTTAGTACCGTCCTTCCAACGATCATGTCAAAGCAACTATTGCTACCTGCTTTTAATAGATGTCTATTATAATTAAGGAAATTATCAAGATGAAAAACCTAGCCTTCCTTTTACAGAAAAGGAAAACATCTAGAGATTATCAGTAAAACAGCAAGACTAGAACTCATGACACCCACACTACTTTTATTATACTGTGTATTTTTTTACAGAATATATATATTTGTTACATTCAAGCAATGTTCTATTCTAGTTAGCGAACCTAACAGTTAATATTTTTTTTAAAAATAAGTACAAAAATTAATGTTTAAGGACACATAAATGCCAACTACCATATATGATCATTGTATATTTACTGAACTATCACACAATATTCTAAATACATGTACAATTTTGTATTGGCTAAAAAGTAGATTGTTTTAAAAAAAAATCATCTTTTTGAAAATGGGACTAAATAGATGGCTCAATAGGTAAAGCGTATTCCCCACATAGACATGAGGACCAGAATTTTGATTCCCAAAACCCACAAAAGGGCCAGGTGGATGTGGTAGCCCACCTGTGATCCTAGGGTATGGGAAGCAGAAACGGAATCCTCAGAGTAAGCTACAGCAGCAAGCTCATTTCAGTGAGACCCTGCTTCAATATGTAAGATAGAGATTGCAGGTGAGTCTTGACATCAACCTTAGTCTCCACACACACATGTGAACAGGCATATACACATGTGTACATTACACATATATACACACTTCAAAAAAAGGTTGAGCTAAAGACTCATGAATGATTATTTTCTCAAAGAGGTGTTTCCTAAGACAGGCTCACCATCACTTACACTTTTCTTAGAAGTCTAACTTAAGCCTTCAGAGGCACTGCTACCCTTTGTTGTTCTTACTTCTGAACTATAGGCCACAGGCCCCTAAAATCCTAAAACTCCCAGTAAAGCTTCATCAACCAGAGCAGTCAGCTGATGTTTGGGAGGGCAGTGCTAGAGGTAGGTGACTTCCCAGCTGTCTCAACTCTGCTCATACACCTGCTTCTCCCTGTTCTTACCCCACTATCATTACCATGCTGCTCTGGGCTTCTCAGACTTATCTTTCTATTGCTCCTTCCCAAGCCATTTTAATGTGCTGTTTGAAATGCCCCAATCTACTGTGAGCCATCTCTCTTAACCCTCCATTTCTTTACAAAGTATTCCCAACTTCACTTCACCTTCATGAAGGCTTTTCCTTGACTGTGCTTTCCCTGTGGAACTTTCTTCAAATGAAGGCTGCTTTATCTCCTATACTTTGCATAACTGAAGTCAGGGAGTATCAATTACTTTCTGCTAACTAATGCTGCTTCCAGATCCAGTCTATCATTTCAGACATTACACTGTCTTTCCTTATTGCCCTTATCCTCTCAGTTACCTCACTGCTCTTTACCAAAGACTCTCATCCTAATTTTGTGGAGGGTAGGAGAGAGAGTGTGTGTGTGTGTGTGTGTGTGTGTGTGTGTGTGTTGGGGGAGTGTTCTCACATGCATGGGTGCAAGCACATGTGGACTAGAGGTTGACATTGGGTGTCTTCCTCAATTGCTCTCCAGTTTATTTACTTGAACAGTCTCCCCCACCGAACTCAGAGTTCACTGATTCAGCCATCTTGGCTAGTTAGTTTGCCCAGGAGACCCTGTTTCTACCTGCGGAGTGCTGGGATTACAGGCTGGCCACTACGCCCACCCAGCTTTGATGTTGATACTGAGGATCCAAACCCTGGTCCTTATGCTTGCAGGACAAGTGCTTTAGCCACTGAGTCATTTCCCTAAGCCCATACATGTCCCTTTCCTTAATCTCTACCTGAAATCCTGTCACCATGTGACTTTAATGCATGTGAGATATATCCAACCTCTTAGCCATGACTTTACCTCTAGCAACCTTCACCCAGCTCCACTGTAGACTTGCCTTACGGCCAAACTTTTGTCACTTTTATAGTAAACCTGAACTGCTCTAAAACTCTAAATTCACAACATTCTGGGCATCACATTTTTATTCCTAACACTTTGAGTTCTTAGACCTTAAAGCGGACCTACTCTCCTCCTACCTACTAACTTCCTATTCACTTTCTCTGAGTGCCAGTTCATCATTTCAATTGCTTCAAACTATTCTGTTCTTATGTCTCAACTCTCTTGGCTCACTGTCCTTCCACTGGGTTCATGTATCAAAACACAACTACCTTAAATGAAAACAACCCACTTGACTTCTCTGCTGCCTTATCCAGGCTATTTGGCACACTGAAAGGAAAGTCATTGGGCTGAGATCCAGCTCAACATTAAAACACTTACTTATCTAGTATAGACAAGATCCTGAGTAAGTCACTCTACCACACAGACCACCACTGGCTGATTAAGCTATTAACAAACTGCCCAAGTACATTTCAGCTCAATTCTCAGGAAAAAACTCTTTTGAATATTAACATCAAAGGCTGAGCTTGGGGGTGCACATCTTTAATCCCAGTACTCAGGAGGCAGAGCCAGACAGACTTCTGAGTTTGAGGCCAGCCCCGTATATGTAGTAAGTTCCTGGCCAGCAAGTGCTACACAGTGAGACCTTGTCTCAAAAAAAACAATGAAGAAATTGACATCAAACAATTTCCTCAAATTTCAAAACTAGTCGGACTCACTCTTTTGTGTCTTTTCCCGGGTTAGGGTTAGGGAATTCCCTACTTCCTTTCAACTTACTAAAAAGCAGTGTTCTTTCTTTCTCCATAAGGACAATTCCTCTACCTAAATTATAGAGTTCATCCCTATGTCTATGGATATTCCAACAGCACCTGTGATGCAACTTTCTGATGCAGGGATAGATCCCTTCTTCAATTCCATATTCTCTTTCTTCTGCTTGCTAACATTCTTTTCTTATGTTTTCAAACAGTTATCAACATGTAGTATACATGTGTTAGTCCCAATTCTAGTCCCACCCAGTCACATCATTTACTGTTATCAGGCAATACTTTTCCTCCTTTTTCAATCCATAACTGGCCTCTTTAGTATTTAATAGTGTTAACCATTTCTTTCACCTTTACCTATTGATTTTCCCTAGTTCATAACTGTGGTTTTCATTTCTAGCTCCAAGTTCATGTCAAATATACACATATAATAGTCAACCAAGCTCTGTCTCAAATGCTTCTTAGATATGGTTATCAATAATTTCTTTGATATAAGTGCCTCAATACTAACATATTTAAACTGAATTATCTTCTCTCAAACCCACTTTCTCATGTCCCCACCTCAGCTTCTTATACTTCTATTACATACACAGACATAAGAAGAACCCAGAATTCTGGAGTTATCTTTGACTGCTTTCCATATATTCCTCAAACAAGAAATCTCCATGCTCAGTTCATTATCTAAATACTCAGAATCTCCTCTTGTAATACAGAAATAATTTCTAAACTGGTCTGATGGTAACCAGTGCTAGCCACCTCTAATATATGAGTATAAATAGAAAGGAAAGCTAATGGAATGCTAGACAAAAAAGTTTGTGCAGAACAGGTATGTAGGAAATGTAGTGTCAAAAGTAAAAAGTGAGAATTTGAGCTTTACACAAGAATTTATAATAGTATACTTCAATAATTACTTTTCTGAAAAATGTCTACATTTAATATACCTAGTCTCATACCCCACACCAGAAGAGTCCTATATTTAAATGTTAAAAGCATGCCACAGAAATGGTCATTCCTTACAAATTAAATAGGAACTCGTTTCCAAGACAAAAATAAACACACCTGAAATACACTATCTTAATCTCTTTGTTCTTTGTGCTGTTATTGGGAAATAGTGAAAGGAAAAAAAAAATACTGTGTAAGGCAATTGTATTAATTTTTTTTGCTAGTTCCATGGTGCAAGGTCAAAGTGACTAATGAGTAACTATGGAAAAGCTAACAGCAAGAGTGGCGAGCAAAAGGAGTAGAAAAAGCACTAAAACTTTTTTTGTTGTTTCCTTGTTTTTTGAGACATGAACTCAAAATAATCCCATCTGTTTCCTGAGTACTGGGCTCACATGCATATACCATCTCATCTGGTTAGAACTAAACCTTTTAACTGAGCTACTGAAAAATAATTCTAATCAATGTGGTATATTAGACACTATAAATATAATATAGAACATAAAATGCTACATGTTCCATAAGTCAAAAAGTTGCATGAAACAGAGCATGGACTGATTACCTGAAGTTTTACTCAGCTCTGCTGAAAATACAGTTGATAGTGCTCTGTCCTCTTTCTTTGTATCAGAAGGAAGCTTTTTCTCCACTTCTTTCACAAGTATTTTGGGTTTAACTATGGTGCCTGCTTCTGTCTGAGGTGCCAAAGCAGAAACATCTGGAGGCAGTAAGGACACCTTTGATGCAGTGGACCTATCTTTGGAGAATTCATCTGAGACACAGACTTCATCTTTAGGATGCACATTATTCAAAGAAAAATTATGGGGCAATTCTGAGCCAGGCAGTGACCCGGCTCCACTCTGGGCACTAGCAATTTCACTTCTGTTGGGCACTTCTAGGTCAGTGTATTCACTGGCTACCTTAGGAGAAGAATCAGTTTTAGAACTGATAAATGTAGGAAATTCATCTATAATCTCAATTGGAGATGAATCTGAAAATGTTTCACTTTCTTTTATTTTTTCTTCCTTAGAAGTAAGTAAGTCATCATCTGAATAAACTGCAGCATTAAGCTCTTCCATTTGCAAAGGAACTTTCCCTTTTGTGGCCAATGTCACAATTTCTTCAGGTGCAGCATTTTTTGTGATATATAAATTGGGCTGAAAAGATTCTAAATATGGCTTTCCTACCTCATGTGGTAAAGTACTAAGTTTTTCCTTATTTTTGTGTTCTATTACTGATTCAGATATTTCAGTGAGATTTTCTTTCATGAGCATCACAACTTCCTCTTGCTTTTGTGGAACTTCAGGGATTGAATCATCACTAAACAAGTCAACTGGTTCAGAATCAGGCGAGGAATCCTCAACTAGCTCAGAATGATCAGGCATCGACTTTTCACATTTTGCTATTTCTGAATAATTAGAGAAATCTGAACTTGGTTCAGCAGAAAGCTTTGTTTCTTTAATTAAGTCACACGCAATGGATATATAAGGAGCTTCTGTTTCCTGAAGAGATACATTAATACTTTCAGGCTCTATAATTTCTTCCTTTATTCCTGAAACATTCATGGCTTCTTCATATGGTGGGGGATTTTCGGGCTCAAGCTCATAATTCACTGAAGGAGGCGCTTCTAGTGGTGATGCACTGGGCAGCACTACTACAGAAGCACCAGCACTAGGGAGAAGAGAATTTAATGGAGCTTCCATAACAATGTCAGGCAAAACTGGTGAAGGAGTTGCTTCAGACTCCTCAAATGATGGGCAAAGCTGTGCCACAGGGTAAAGTGATTCTTGCATAGCTTCTGATGCCTGGACCAAGTCCATTTTCGTTTCATAAGCAACCTTCGTACCTGTAACTTCATTCAATTCACTTTCACATGCTTCCTGTACTAAATCTGGGGTCAGACCTTCAGGAATGTTTGCCATTATTGCCTCGGTCACCTTTGATAAATTATCTGTTGTAACATAATCTGCCTCAGAATCCTGTTTTGCCACAAGAAAAGGGTTTGATGTTCTGGTGCTAGGCTTCTCTGTCACAATTTGGGCCTTCCTTTCTTCTATTTTTTTTTCATCAGTCTTATTCTCTGACGTATGATCTTCTAACAAGGGAAAAGTGTTTGTGTTCTCAGTTGCAGGGCTGAAGGGAGCACAAGTGATATATGCTCTTGAGCCATCTTTTACAGGTTCTGGTGTGCTGGGAAAAGAAGCATCATCATTACTGCTTTCACTACTATCTTTTCCATGATTTTTTTGCTCAAAGTTATCTTCAAGACATTTCTTCTCCTCGTGGCTCTCCATTTTACCTCTAGTGGACAACATGTCACTATCTCCCTTATAAGTATCTTTCACTTCCCATGACTGCTCAAATGGTTTGAAGTCTGCATATTCTTCCCTCATAGGTGCTGCCACTGCCCCTCCCATTTCATTAAAAGTGTCCTTTGTTTTTTCTGGAGACATAACTTTGTCATCTTCTTTAATCAATTTAGTAAGGGTCACAGGTGATTCTTGTGGATTATGAAGGATTGTATTGCTAACTAAATCCTCTTCATCTTCTTTTTTCACAATCATTTCTTCCTTGGGGTTTTCTACTAGTATGGCAGATTCTGCTTTAGGAGAGCCACTGAACGATGATGCCATTTCTGAGTATTCTAATTCTGAAAACTTTGTTAGGTCTCTATCTACAAATGGATTTTTTGCCCTCTCTAGGAACTCTTTAGAAGCTTCCTTTAAAGTTTCTTCAAGTGTTCCTTTTGTGGGTGATACTGCTGACAAATTACCAAGGTATTCATGTTCTTTAAAAGAAACAGTTGAGAGAGGAGATAGAGAAGGAAGAGAGGCAGCAGTTTCAAGCAGGACAGATGGGAATTCTTCTTGACCAGACGAAACAGTGTTACCTGGCTGCTCCTTCAAATCCATAATTTTTTCTGTGGCCATGGACAGAAAGGAAAATTAGAGAATGCCAGTTCTCAGAGTTAATGCAAGTTTTATAACAGATTCATAAAATAGTATCAGTAAAGACTTACTGCTAACTGAAGCGAAATGTTAACAGCATTCAGTTAATAACTACAAGCATATTTGGATTATTACTGAAAATATGAAGCTACTGTCAAATGTGCGTGGTTATCGCACAAGATGGTGAACAGTTATTATTACACTATGGTATTGTATATGATATCATATACTTCAAAACAGACAAAAAATGGAAATTTTAAATATTCACCACAAAGAAATGAAGAACATCTACAATGACTGATATGTTAATTAGCATGGTTTGACCATTCATCAATGAATACATATGCTGAAACATTACATTGTACCCTACATGTAATTATTTAACTGAAAGCACCTAAAAAAAAAAAATAATAATGTGCTATTTCAAAGACAATTACATGCTATGTAAAGACATAAATCAAATCTGAGAAAAATTTCAATTGTTACTAACTGAAAAAAAAACTTTAAATTTGTTTAGGGAGAAAACTAAACTTGAGAAGAGAATGATTGTATAAAAAGGAGACTGGATTATTAAATGTCAGACATGGCATTCCTTTCCATAAAGTCCTCTGGCAATAAAGGTAAACTATTTAAAGAAAAGGAACTGTTAATATGCAAATACAAATTAAGGGTCTAAGAATTCCTTACATAGTTCCAATTATGAATCAAACCTGCCCTTTCGTCCATGGACATAGCATATAAAATGCAAATTCCATTTTTCAGTAGAAAGACATTCTTGGACTGATGCTAGTTTTCAGTAAATCTAAATTACTCTGTATAGAATTAACACAACTAGAGTTAAAGTTAGAACACACAGAGGATAAAAGGTTGGCAGAGAGAACTTGCCTGCAGAGGAGGGTATCATAGGCTCAGATGCAGCAGGAAGAGCAAAAAGGGTCTCATCTGAAAAACAAACAGAATATGACCTCAGCAGAAAGACAGACAAGGTGGAAGATTAAAGAGGAGCAAGCAAGGGTTCAGTGTGTAACGAGTTAACAAAAATTTTAAGAGAAAAGGCTAAAGTAGAAAGGAAGTTAGAAATAGTAGTTAAATTATCACAAACATTATAAAGTTGACTAAATGCTATTCTATCATAGAACCTATCAATTTTAAGAGGCAATACAGCATGTTTATACTGAAGAAACTCACTGGCCAGAGCAGTTTTTCACACAGTATTCTCAACTTAATGTAATGCACACATGGATTTTATTCAAATTTTGAAGTTAGGTAAATTGTCTTGTCCTACTCAAGCCAAAACTTAAAATAAAATATGATAAAAATTAACAAGCATTTACTAGGATATGTTCCATAGAGAACACTGAGAAAATCCTGGATTTCTTCTCACATTCTTGAAAGAAAAAGATTGAATACTCACTGTACACTGTTTCTGAAGATGTCAGTCCTATCTGCGGTTGTCCAGATGCCAAAGGTAATAAAAGCAAATCCCCTCTAATGGTCATTGGTTACTTCTCACCTTTTTTAAAACTAACATTGGCTGAGAGTTACTGAGTATTTTACACCCAAGAATTCACTTTGCTTACCACCCATCCTATTCTCACAATAGTCCCTTTTCTTGTGTGTCTTTTTGAGACAGGGCCTCCCTATAGTCCCAGCTGGCCTGGAACTCACTACATAGACCAAGCTGGACAGATTCACCTGCCTCTGCCTCCCAAGGGCTGAGATTAAAGGCATGTGCCACTACCCCTAGCTTAAATAAAAAGGTGTGCACACTCTTGGTCCCAGCACTTGGGAGGCAGAGGCAGGTGGAACTCTGTGAGACAGAGGCCAGCCTGGTCTACATAGCAAGTTGCAGGCCAGCTGGGGCTAAAGAGAGACCCTGTCTCAAACTCCAAAAAGGAAAGCAAGTCAACAAAAAAGACAGCAATTTACAATTATTCATAAATAGTGAGAGACTTGGGTAATCAACTCCATAGTCTTTAAGTAAGATATAGGAATGTATGCACCCCACCCACAAACATATGTTGAATCTTTAACGCCTATATTAGATGCACAAATAAGGCTTTGGGGAGGTGACCCAGGTTAGATGAGGTTATCAAAGTGAGGCCACTGGGACTACTGCCTTTGCCTTTTCCAGAAGCTGGACCAGAAGGCATGCAGTCTCTAGTCTAAAGTACGTAAGCACATATACAGAGGGAGATGGAAGCCACCAAGGAAAAGGAGGAGGTCTCAAAACAAAATCTACTTTGCTAGCACTTTGAACTTAGGACTTTTCAGTCTCCAGAACTGTCTGTTGTTTGGCTACCCATTCTACATTTTTTTCAAGTGTGCTTTAAAACAGTATGTATTGATATGTGTATGGTGCCATTTTGTACCTGAAGTTGAAGAGTCGAAAAGCTAAAGATCTTCTGTTTTATTTTGGAGAAAGGCCTCTAGCATGAGACAATTTGGAACAACCTGACAGATAGCAAAAAAGACTTTCTTCAGCAAAGGAGGACCCAATAAATTTGGACACTTCTATCAAGAAATACTAGCTAGACAAGGTTGATTAAAACAGGTAAAAGAGATATATGTAGCAATCATGAACACAGACTTGTTCCCAGTCCTCTTGATAAATATGACAGCTAACTTGACAATGTCAAATAAACTGTGGATAAATCCACACAAGGAAGAAATGTCATACTTAAAGTATTCTTAGATGAAGTGATTAGGGGAAACTGAAATCTGTTTAAAAAGCATAAGCCAGGCAGGCAGTACATTCCTATAATTCCAACATACTCAGGAACCCTGCTGTGGAAAAAATCACCTCAGTTCATGAGTTTAAGACCAGATTCAACAACATAGCTAGCCGCTACTCACATACACACAAAGAAATAAAAAACAAGCAAGCCTGAAACAGTAAGAAAATTGTCTCCTATAACCTAGCAGATAGGCTAGAACACTCATATAAACCAGTGAGACAACAAGGCCTTAGATTTCCCACAGTGTATAAATATGTATACTTTTTTTTCTTTCTTTTTTTTTGGTCTTTTTGAGATAGACCCCCCTGTAGTCCCAGCTGGCCAGGAACTCACTATGCAGATCAGGCTGGCCTTGAACTCACAGAGATCTGCCTGCCTCTGCCTCCTGTGCTGGGATTAAAGGTGTGCACAACCATGCCCAACTTATGTGCATACATTTTAAAAGATGACCTGCTAAGGTCCTAGTTTCATTTCTGTTGCTGTGATAAAATACCCCAACAAAAAGTAACTTAGGGGGAAAAAGGGGTTTATTTCAGCTTACAATTCCAGGACCCAGTTCATCAACGTGGGGAAGTCAAGGCAGGAACTGCAAGCAGCCAGTCACACATTACATCCACAGTCAAGAGGGGAAGAAATGAACACATGCATACATGCTCCTCTATGCTCTGCTCCACTTCTCCACTAAATAGTTTTAGAACCCTGCCTAAGGAATGGTTCACCCACTCTGGGCTGTGTGTCTTCCCACACCAATTAACTTAATTAAGAATCCCTATAGACATGGTCATAGGCCAGGCCAATGTAGACAATTCCTCATTGAGAATCTCTTTCCAGGTGATTCTAGGTCGGGTCAAGGTGACAATTAAAGCTAACCATCACTGTGATATTAGTTAGGTTATACAATTTCTCATGTGAAAAATGAAAACGTTTCAGCTAAGAAAATGTATTGTATACCTACATCAAAAAAATTTGGGGTTAAAAAGCAGAAACAAATTATTCATTTAGATGAAGCAAAAAATAAAGGTCAATTCTTAACAAAATAGAGCCTTTTTAATCTAGACAATAAAGTTAGAAATAACTGATTCAGAAGCAAGTCTACTTGGGGAGTGGACTAAAATATACTACTGTTAAAATTAGAGGCAAAACAAACTACATTTAAAATTATGCCAAAAACATAAAAATTTCTGATTCTCACCCAGAGAAAAACTATATTCCTGGCTTTGAGCCAAGAAAAAAAATGCCTTTAATAGATATTTCAAATAACTACTAAATTTTAAAAAGAAAACAAAATCATCTCTACGTAAAGTAGGAACTCATCTAGGATTGATCACAAAGTAAGTATCTTAGGAAAAAATATCACTTGGAATTTTAAGAACAAGATGTCAGTCTCCTATTGACATGAATCATAAATAGAAATGTGTGTTCAAATCCAAGCATATGACCCTGTGAAGTTATTACTTAACTTTTCTGGGCATCATCCCTTCGTTTTAAAATAAGCTTTTTATTCTATCTCAAAACACTGAAGGAAGGGAAAAGAAAAAAGAAATCAGTTTGTGCTAAGCCACAAAGCTGGGAGGCCAGAGGATCAGGATCCAAACCAGTTTAACCCCAGGTCTGTATGCTTTTATCTTCTGAGATATTGTGTTTCTAAGTGCAATTGTGTAAATTCTTTTTACTTATCAGCCCCCCAAAACAAGATAAACTCACTCAGCAAATACTTTGTAATTAATCCAATTTTGGAACTAATTTAACAACTTCTACCTCACAATGTAGAGATGTTAATGGGAACCAGAATGGTGTAGGACAGACCTATTCCAAAATACCCTATAAAGGATTGTTATCCCCATTTCAGATGGTAGGGGTAAAAAAATTGAGCAATTTCCCTGGGCACAAAACAAGATAATGGATCTGAGATCTGAATTCAGTTTACAGGCCCATGCTCTTTTAACTGAACTATAGCAATTCCTTCTCTAGAGTTAGTTTATGCAGGTTTAGCATTTTAAAATGGCTAATAAAATTATATATGTACAAATGTATAAACTACATTTAAAACTACATTAAAGGAAAACTATGATCAATACTTACATAAGCTGCCAAATTCTAGGCTAAAAATACCTAAAATCTTATTCTGAAAAAAGTTGCTGATCTTAGATGATTACTTTTCTGTTAAAGATCCTGACTTTTGCAAATGAATGACTATAATTAGGAAGACTGTGTTAAGTTAAAACACAGCACTCAATTTCTGAAGTTTATATACACACTTACCAGGTTTAAAGGGAGGAAAGCAGCTCCTTTCCTATAAACTACTGATAATGCCAAGTTTTACTGAATGAAACAAAAACTAATCACTGATCAAGTATGGAGGTGCATCTCTGTAATCCCAGCACTTAAGATTGAGCAGGAGCAAGCAAGCCCCAGTCTCAAAAAAGTAAAAAGAATTAATTTTTAAATCATT
This sequence comes from Eospalax fontanierii, assembly GCA_035773235.1. NCBI lineage: Eukaryota > Metazoa > Chordata > Mammalia > Rodentia > Spalacidae > Eospalax > Eospalax fontanierii. The sequence goes on along the minus strand of CM069529.1, from coordinate 11,890,287 downwards.
AACTTCATTTGTGCTACTTTTAATAGATAACACTGTAATATATGCATATTATAGTTATATGAAAATTTTGTTTAAATTATGCTAAAGAAGCTACAACTTTCTCATTAAGTCTTTCTGTTCTTCTACCATCAAATTAATATCTCTAAAAAGGAATTCTATATATTCTCTTGCTCAGAAATATTTAAAAGCTCCCAGTGGTCCATTTGGTATCCAAACTCTTTAAGATAAACAATGTTTATCTGGTCCCAGTCTAACTGTCCAAATTTATCCCAGTTCTTCTTGTCATCTGTATGCCCACACCTAATTCTTCCTATGGTATCTACACTTTCCTTCCAGCAAATTTGAATTCAGCATCCAATATAACTCAGATGAGTAATTTATTCAAAGGCACATAATCATGCATGACATAGTTATGACAAAGCTACAAAATTATAATTTAATTGTCAATATAATCGATGCTTGTTTCCTTACCACCCCCAGAAAAATGAACAGAAACATACAATGACAAAATTATAAAAGCTAAGCACCACTCACAATATTTTCTATTTCAAAAAATTACTCCTCACATGGGTCCTGACATTAGACTCAATTACTTAACTAAATCTAAACTTGTTTTACAGCACTTCAGTATAACATATTTTGAATGCCATTTACTATAGTCACATAAGGATTCGTCTCAAAATTGAGACCACTAGTGAGATTTAATCCTCTTAAGAACATCACTTTAAAATGTAAAACTAATGGAGGGACATGGTGGCACACCTTTAATCTAGCACTTAATGGGAATCAGAGGCAGGCAGAACTCTGAGGTCAGCCTGGTCTAAATAATGAGCTCCAGGCCAGCTGGGGCTACAGGGAAACCCTATCTCAAAACAAAACAAAACAAAACAAAAAACCCAAAAGTTAAAAATAAAATTTCAGTTTTTAATGTACTACTGTGATTCATTACTGAATTCATATGTATTACTACAATCTTGCCAATGTCCACACATCTCAAATACTGAGTATTTTCTTTGACATGCTCATTTTGAAGACTTATCAAAAATATAACTGATAAGTAAAAAAAAACATATCTAAATACAAGACAAGAGGGAATGCACTTGAAAACCAGAGAAAAGTTTCTGCTTCTAGTTATAAAAGCAACTATAACAACATAAGTAAACATGGCAACATATATAAAGTAACTTTCTTGAGACAACGACAGGCCATTCTGGGGGTGAGTCCTAAGAAAAGGGAAGCCTACAGGGACTTGAGGCACCCACTGGTTCACAACTCCAAGAGAAAAACATAGGAACATCACAGTCTTGCTACATAGAGAAGGCTACAAATGTCTGTACTTTGCAGAACACGTCAGCATACAAAGGAAAACATCACAGAAAAGGCTCCTGAGATTTAAGTAGGGGTTCTCTTTAAACTTTCTGTAAATACTACACTGTGCATGCATAGCACAAAACCCACAAAACGGGTGTAGTCCGTGAAGCCTATGGTTGATATGTCAGTTAAATGGATACTGTGGCAGTCAGGACAATGCTTGAAGATATGACCTAAAAATCTGACCAGTAAGAGTGGAGAAAGTTCACCAAAAATACCCAAAACACAACTGGCACATTTTAGAAGCAAGATTAACTTGACTTAAACATTATACAATATTTACACAAATTAAAATACATTATTCCATAAACATATCCAATTTTTATGTGCTAATTAAAAATAATTTTAAAAAACCTCAATGTTACTCTAACCACAAAGCAAGGAATATGAATCCAGACCAAGTTTATATTTAAACACAGTTTAAAGTTATATTTGGAACAGTCATCCCCAAACAACAAAGATATGAGCAGTGATGAGGGAAGACTGTAGGTCCACAAGTCTAAAATAGTTACAATTTGGCTCTTCAAAAAAAAATTCTGGGGGCTGGTAAAATGACTGTGGTTAAGAGCACTGACAGCTCTTGCAGAGGACCCAGGTTCCATTCCCAGCACCCACAAGGTGGCTAACAACCATCTGTAACTCAAGTATCAGAGGATCCAATGCCCTTTTCTGACCTCCGCGGACACTGCATGACATTGGGTGCACTTATATACATGCAGGCAATACTCTCATACACGTAAAATAAAAATACTATTTTTCTAAAAAAAAAAGAAAGAAAGAAACTGTGCATGTGCATATCCTTGTTCTAGACTGGCTCCAATTTTAAAATCAAAACTTGAAAGAATCAGAATAATCTGCCTACAAATTAACTGTGTAGCAGAACAAACTCAACACTACCGTATCTCTATGACATGCAGTACAAAAACTACTACACATGTATAGAGGAAAAAAAATATGACCATACATTTTTAAAAGGAAAATATAAACATACAAATGCCAGGTTAGAAAATATTAAAATGAAAATTTAGACTCACGCTGGGGGAGCTCTGTGAGTTTGAGACTAGCCTGACCTACACAGTCAAGTTCCAGGCCAGCTAGTGCTATACAATAAGACCCTGCCTCAAAACAACCAAAACAAAGGAAATTTAAGGCCAAGCCTGTAGGCCTGAGTTCTAGGAACTCATGAGGTAGGAACCAACTCCTGCAAGTTTTCCTCTGAACTTCACTCAAATGATGTGAGCCAAACACAAACATACCCCAAAATGGAAAAATGGAAAAAATACGATGTACAGAAACAAATAGACATGAGTCAATAATTATATGCTGGAAAAAATAACTCTACAGAAAAACAAGTAAAAAATTACATTAACGAAAAGAAAATCACTTGGGGGGCTAGCAGAAAGGACAATCTAGAAAAAAGCATTTATTGGTTAAATAAATATAAAGAAAGGATCTATAGAAACTACCCAGTCAGAAACAGAATAGGGGAAAAAAGAATGAATACAGCCTCATTTTGACTTGGAAGAAACAATCAAGCAATTCCAGTATCTGGAATTGCAAGCCCCCAAGCAATGGACTCAGAAAAAAACTATTAAAGATAAAATGCTTTAAAATTTGACAAAAGTTGGCATTTAGAAATAATCTTTACTGTTAATAAGCTACCTAGTGTCCTTAAGTACAAGACTGTGAACCTTATGTTCGTTAAGTTTCCTTCAAGAATGAATTATGGTGCTGCAGAATGAGTTCAACAGTAATGAATCATCAGTACTTAAGAAATAAGGTTTTTGAAAATAGAAACACATAAGGTTACGTAATGATTGATTAATGAAAATAGTATGGCATGGCACATGGAAACCTAACCCTGTATTTTCCCTTAGCAGCAATGATTCAGTATTTACTGATTTGGTGCCAGTAGTGACAAGAGAAAGCATAATTACAGCAAATAACAAAAGCAACTATATTCATCAAAAATTAAAGATTAACAAAGATTATTTTCAGATAAAAATACTTTATCACCAAAACTGAGACTTGGCACTAAAATTGACATTAAAATGAAGCTCTTCAGAATAAGGAAAAGGACAGAAAAGATGGAAACCTGGATCTTCATAAAGGAAAGAAATGGTAAACAGAGATACTGAAAAAGAGCTTTTTCTCATCTCTTCATTTCTATAGCTGATTTTTGAAGCACTGATAAGTGAAATATACAATTATAATACATGTATAAAACAAGACAATAAAGCACAAAAGATAAACGGAGCATACAGAGAGGTAGAGGCAGGACAGAAGACAGAAAATCAAGGTGATGAGGACATGAGCATGCGAGAGGAGAAGGTTCTACTCCTGGGAGCTGATCTACTTTTTACTACTGAGAAAAGCAGGAGACTTGAGACTTCAGATGCCACTGACAGGGCCAACTGACCCACCAAGACAGTATGTGTTTTCCAAAAGACATCTTGTAAGGACGGTAAATAGACTGCTTACTCTGGAACACAATGATGAATAACCTTGAGTTTCTAGCACTCCTCTCTTTTCCCTACACCTAAACAACATCCCTCATAAATCCACCTTATAACTTTATAAGTAAACTCTATAATATAACTATATAATTATCTCTATAATTTTTAACCTTTTGTAAGCTACATTTTTGGAGCAATGTTAAAAAGGATGGAGGATCCTTCTTAGCAATGGGCTAGAGAGATGGCTCAGTACTTAAGAACACTGGCTGCTCTTGCAGAGTAAAGGGATCAGTTCCCAGCACCCACAATGCAGCTCACAATCATCAACAACTTCAGTCCAGGGAATCTGGCACCTTCTTCCTGCCTCTACGGGCACCAGGAATGCACATCATGCTCATACCTGCAAGCAAACTCATACACATAAAAATAAATCTTAAAAGATTAAAAAATATTATTATAAACTCCCTGGAGGAGTTGCACCCTACCAAGTATGCCTTTACTCATTTTCTCTTAGTGTACTTTTCTGTTTTTATTAAGCCCAACTTTGCTTCATATTTGACTTGTCCTGAAATTCATTTCTTCATTGAAACCATGAATCCTTGTTCTGCCTGGGTGGGTTGGAGAACTGTGAAAAGAACTTAGGCAGCTACTGATATGGTATGGAGCTGTGATGTCACTGGTGATAGCACACTCTTGGTAGATTATTTTAACTATGCACTATAGAATCACTCTTTAAAATGGTAAAGTTAATACCCCAGTAGAGGAGATAATCTATTAAAAATACTCTATTAGGGGCTGGCAAGATGGCTCAGAGGGTAAAGGTAATTGCAGTCAAGCCTGACAACACGAGTTCAATCCGTCCTCTAATATCCACTGTGTGTGCACACAAATAAATAAATAAAATGTAATTTAAAATTTTCTACTATGGCCAGGTGCAGGGTGGCATATACTTTAATCCCAGCACTCAGGAGGCAGAGGCAGGAGGATCTCTGTGAGATCAAGGCCTGCCTTGCTTACACAGTGAGTTCCAGGTCAGCTGGAGCTACAAGGAGACCCTGACTCAAAATAAAACAAAAATTCCTACTATGTGCTGTGTCTACCACACACATGCTTGAAACATAAAGACAGATTAAAAAAGCAAAAACTTACAGCCAGGTGTGATGGCATGTTCCTTTAGTCCCAGTCCCAGCAGACAGATCTCTGTAAGATCAAGACCCTATACAGCAAGTGCCAGGCTGCTGAGGCATTGCTCAACACGGGTGCACTTACAAACACACAGGCAATACACTCATACACATTAAAAATAACAAAAATAAAATATTAAAAGTAATACCACTCTTACACAAAAAGTATATACAAGAAAAGAAACATTTGTCACAGAAATCTACAAACTTACACAATCATATCAAAATTAGTCAAAGACACCAAAAACTGAAGATAAACTACATGTTTAGCATGGGTAAAATCCTAAACATCCTCAGCAAACAATTTCAATTTGAGAATATACATATGTGGCTCTGAGTTGAATCCAACCAGTCATTCAAAGTGTAGTCATGACCCAAATGAGATAAAATCCATATATCCTAGGAATACAAAGTTTCAATACTCAGAAATACTGGAATTTATCACAGTAACAAGCATAAAAAAGAAAAATTTCAATAGATGCTTTAAAACGCATGTAATAAAATGCAACGCTTAACTGTATAAAATTCCTGAGCCAACAACAGAAGAAAATTTCCTCAACCTACAGGCCATGACACCTAGGGGAAAATACATAGCTAATATGGTAATTCTGAAAGATTAAAGACATTTACTCAAGATCCAGAATAAAAACAAAGGATTTACTAGCTTTCTTACCACATCTACAACATAAAGCTCTCAAAGGAAAAGTATTAACTTGCTGACAAGATTCAGAAACTGTATAGTTTCTTAAAGCTTAACAGTGAACTTAACAAGGGTGTAAGGCAGACAAAAAGACAGAACTCAAACTGCACATCTGTGTAATAGCAACAAACATGGAAATTGAAAGTACTGTTTATAATAGCAATAAAAACCTAAAATACACATAAACTTAACAAGAGATAGGCAAATTTTCTGTCCTAAAAACAAGAGATATCAATGTTCACTGATTTGAAGATTTAATATTGTTGAGTCAGGAAACAGTTCTGAGTCTGGGTTCTTACCAGTTTACCAATACACTATGCTGAAAACACTTATGAAAAGGGTATTTCAACACAATGCTGGTGGAACACAGGTTGTAGGAACTCTGTAGAATGTTATCTAACATTTTAAGTGCAAGTACTGTTTGAACTAGTAACTGTACTTGCATGAACTTATTCTACAACTCCACAATACATACAATAAGCAGCATTCATCCCCAAAGAAATGTGTGTAAAGATATTCACAGCAACATTATTTGTTAACAGAAAAGGCTAAGAACCTACACTAGGATGGAACTGATTAACTATAGTAGTTCACCTTATCCACGAGACACATTTCAGAATTGCCAATGGAGGCTTGAAACTGAAATAGTATCGAACTCTGTACTATTACTTTCCTGTATATACATATCTATGATCAAGTTTAGTTTATACATAAACCAGGGAAGGTTCAGAGATTGATAACTTAAAAAAATTCTAATAATATACTGTGAATTGAATATAGTTTTTTTACTGCTCTCAAAATATCTTTTTTTACTTTTTCACTCTTCAAAAATGCCAGCATCACTACTTCTGCACTTTAGGGCCATTATCAAGTAAAATATGGGTTACAGAGTCTCCATTAACCATAGAGAATATGTGCCAACATCGCCAGAGGACACCTAAAACTAGGGAGAGTACTAAATTCTAAATACAGTTTTTTCCTGTATATATACACTATGATAAATGTTCACCCTTTCATTAAAGGAAGTAATTTTAAAAGTCTTGCCAACCTCACTACTTTTGCATTTGGGGCTATTATTTAATAAGAGCCACCTGAACAAAAGCACTATGAAATCATTACAGTTTACCCAATAACCAAGGCAGCAACCAAGGGATTAACAGCACATACAGTATGGACACAGTGGCAAAGAGATGATTCATATCCTTGGCTAAGGAAAGAAGTGGCACAGGGTCCCACTACCCTATTCAGATCAGCAATGTAATTTAAAACTCATGAGTTACTTCCATTTACTACTTCATCTCAAGTAACTAAATTCATAGAAAATAAAACCAGGAATAAGAGAACTACTGATGCTGTTTATCCACAGAATTCTCTGCAGCCATTTGTTTGATTAATGGGAGCATGGGGGGGAGGGAGCAGACGAGTGTTGGGAACCAAACCCCTGCCCAGACATATGTGAGGCAAATATTCTACTGGAGCCACATACCCAGTCCCTCTGCAGTTGTTTTGTACAAAGTAAGATATGCATGTATAAATGCTCTTCCATAGACTATTTCTAGACAAATAACATAAGGAATTTCTAACAGGCAGAATCTAAAGAATCTAATTTGATATAGCTGGTTAACAGGTGGAAAGATATATTTCTCTGTTATTTTAATACTGTTTGCAATTTTTTTTGTATATGTATACATACATATACATACAATTTTACTCTTAAGAGTAGGACTCACTCTATGACAGAAAATACTACTAGAAAGTTTGGTACCCAATGTAGCCATGTTAATAGATAACAGGCCCTTTAAAAGGTGGGATGGCTAGACCAGTTTGCACAAGCCTAAAATCCCAGCTACACAGGAGGCCGGGGCAGGAGGATCATAAAGTCAAAGCCAGCTTGGGCCACTTAAGACAGAGCCTGTTTCTTAAAAGAAAGAAGGGGCTAAGGATGTAGCTCAATAGTAGACTGCTTCCCTAGCAGGCATGAGACCCTAGAGTCAATCCCCAGTGGCAATGAGACCATTCTTTTGGGAAGAGGTCATCATTGGGGATATTATTCCCAGGAAGAATAAAAACAGTTATTGGGGAACTGGTTCCTGCCTCCCCAGGTTTCCTGTCTTACCATGTAATTGGCACCCTCTGCACCTGCTACCACCACTGTGTAACACACACTACCAAGGCTTTCACCACCACCAAGTTGACAGCAGAGCCATGCCTTGAAACCTCCAGAACTATGAGCTTAACAAATCTTAACACTGACTGTTCTTGCATAAGACCTGGGTTCAAATCCCAGCACCCACACAGCAACTAACAACCATCTGTAACTCCAGTTGCAGGGGATCCAACACCCTCTTCTATCCTCTGTGGGCACTGCACGATACGGGTGCAGTTACATACATGCACATAAAATTAAATTTTTAAAAAATTTTAAATAAAATATCCAATCTCAGATACTTTATCACACTAAAACAAAAGAGACATCATTCAACTATAAGATCTTATTTATCCATCAAACAACTAAGCGCCAACACCTGAGACACTGTACTCAACAATGAAGATATGCCACAGTCCTTTTCTTAAAGAAGTACACGGTATGGACAGAAATGAGCAAACAGTACCACTCAGACCCAAAATGGAGTAAGAAGAGAAACTGAAGCCATGAATAAACTCTAATATTCTCTTTGTGTTCACATCCATGGCCTCAAACTCCTAACACTTCCCTCAAAGGCCTCACTGTAACCAACTATAAAAACAAATCCACAGAATGATGCTCAGTCTATGTTCCTACTATGGGTTCCATTTTCAACAAATGAACAGGAAATGAACTAGTAATTAAAAGCCCTACTCCTCTCTCTTGTTACTACTACAAAAGCTTTTTTTTTTTTCTTTTCCCCAAATCTACCATGAATATTGTGTCACCAATTTTCTAACACTGCTTTTGTAGTTTGTCTCAGTTCAATGATTTCCAATGGCTTCCCAATGCCTAGAGCAGTAACTAAGGGGAATGAAAAAGAATTGCAGTGTTATTGTCTCCTCTGAGTTGGACATTACCATCTATTTAATTTCTTCTATTTACCTGTTTGGGAAGGGGTATGGGTCCTCCCATAATGCTCCTATGGAGGTCAGAGGCCAACATGCAGGAGTCATTCTCACCTACCATGATGGTCCTGGGATTAAACTCAGGCTGTCAGGTGTGGTGACAGTGCCTTTACCAGCTGAATCATCTCACCAGACCTTTTATTGATTTTAGAATAGGGTGGTCTGAAACAAGCGCCTTTACCAGCTGAGTCATCTCACCAGACCTTTTATTGTTTTTTAGAATAGGGTAGTCTGAAACAGGAACTTCCTGTAGTCCCAGTTAGCCTGGAACTTGCTATATAGACCAGGCTGGCTTTGATCTTAAGAGATTAGCCTGTCTCTGCATCCTGCACAATGGAACTAAAGATGGGCACCACCATCCCTAACAACCTTTTAATTGTTTGGGGTTTTTTGTTGTTGTTGGAGACAGACTCTCACTATGTAGTACACAGTTTGGCCAGTAGACCAGGCTGGCCTGGGGGAATTCAGAAATCTTCCTGCCTCCCTCTGCCTCCCAAGTGCTCAGACTTAAGGCATACACCACCATGCCCAGTCTTTCATTGTTTTTTTGAAACAAGATCTCACATAGCCAAGACTGGCATTTAACTCCTGAATCTCCAGCTTCCACCTCCCAAGTGCTGGGATTCCAGGCATGCTCCATAACGCTCAGCTGGTTGTCACCATACTGAAGCAGATACAGCAGGTACAATGACCACAAGAGACTCTCACTTAAGATATCAGTCCTATTAACTAAAATTTTCTCACACAGGAAGGGTCACAAGGCTCAAGAGGTTCCTCATTTCTGATTAATATAAGTAGACAACAGACTAGGGGTGGAACATATTGATGTGTAGCCTGTGGGTCACCTGTGTTCCGGTAACTAACCCTAATAAAGTCACTGACTCACCAAGCTGGTCTTGGAAGGAACCCTTTATTGGTCTGTCTGTGCCTACTGTATCTGGGGTGAATAGACATCTATTCATCTCCCCAAGAAATCAATAACCAAGAAACTTTATATTTTAGAAATAATCATAATATGAACGACTATGGGGCCCTGAGAGACAGCTCAGCAGTTAAGAGCACCTCCTGCTCTTTCAAAGGACCTGAATTCGGTTCCCAGCACCCACATGATCAGCTCAAAACTGGCTGTAACTGTAGCTTCAGGGGATCCAATATTCTCTTGTGGTCTCCCCTCCTCTCCTCCACACATGCGCGCATGCACAAACACACATACCTAAATTTTAAAACTTTTTAAAAAATAATTGTGGTTTCATGATAAAAAGCAACTCTCAATGGTTAAGTATGGCTAGAAGTAGAATGATAAAATCCAAATTCCTTTATTTTGCATTTAATATCCCTCAGAATCCGGATCAATCCATCACACACTTTATATCAGATTCAATATATGTCTAGTGATATCAGCCGAAAGTCATCTTTACTAATGTTTATACTTCTCTAACCAGTGTTTTTCTCTGAATATTCTTAAAGACTGAATCAACCATTCTTCTAACAAGTCATATGTTTCTCCAATAAAAATGATCATCAAGTCAGAGGCATAGGCCCCAGCATCAGTTCCTGCACAATACGAACAGCAAATTTATAACTTAACAATCAAAGGAAATCATAGTTAGCTAGAAACTAATATAAACACAATGTTAAACACACAGGTGTTCCCTACAGACCCTCTTCCAGTTCATCTGTTTCGAACCATACACTACACTGCACGGTTTTCACTGACTTTGTCTTTCCTCACATCAACCCTCTTACTCCTCAGAACCTTCAAGATTGTTTTTACTCCAAAATCACAACAAAATTATTTAAGGATCATTTTGAAGGATAAATCCCCACACATATGTCTGAAGTAGTATTTTTTAAAGATTCACTTGCTTTTTAATCATGTATAGGGGAGGAGGATGTGTGCACATGAGTGCAGGTGTCTGCAGAGGTCAGAGGCATTGGACCACCTGGAGTTGGAGTCACAGGTGGTTGTGAGTCACCTGATGGGTGCTGGAAATTGAACTCGGGTTCTCTGAAAGGACAGTATTGGCTCTTAACCACTAAGCCATCTCTTCAGCCAGGAAAATGTTATTTTTAAAATCAAACTTACCATGGCCCAAGAAGGGACCCCAAATTACCTGAATTTAACACCCCTTCTCCACTCTGTCACAGGTTTTCTTCACTAATTATACTACGTAAACACATAACAAGCTCATTCCTGCTCACGGTTTTTGTCCTAGGAGTTGCTTAGAAATTTTTTTCCTCTGCAGCACAAATCTCAAGTTATCTTTCCTAACATCAACCAACCAAAAAAGGGCCCCAAATACCTGCTATTCCCATGCCTTCAAGCTATTTATTTTCCTGAGTTCTTTATTATGTGCTTACTAAGTGTGTTCCTCCCCTGAGGGGTGCATGTGCCTTGCTCACTGCCACACCCTGGAAGCCCAGAACACTGAGTGCTTATCTCTTGGTAAGGTGAGGCCTGCTAGATAATCAATCTCAGGATCAAAATGGACAAACTAAACTCTCCAGTGCATTAAGAAATCTAGATGCACTGAAGTGATTTAACTGTCAATGACCATAATCACTGGTTTTGCATTTACTAAAAAAACTAACTGGTTTCCAAATAATATCATCAATACAGAATCCCTGAGTCCCTCCTTTGTCTCCTAAACTTATTATTAAAATAGTCAAGGTATCAGCAAAATGCTGTCATTTCCTGCATCTCTCCCAACCCCCAATGTTCAAAGGAGCTTTTCTCTTGCTCCCATGCAGGTATAGAAGATGACAAGTATGCTTTTATCAATTATTAATTTCCAGTTTAAGATTTTATTACTTTTTCTACTGTAGTTGCCCTCAAAAAAAAAAAAAAAGGCGGGCAGAAAGCCACGTTAGTCCTCATCTTCCAAAACCTTTATTGTACTAATTGTTCTGAAGTAGTGCGTTGGGAGTAGTCAATATTGAAATGTTATTCAGAAGCTCCACAACTGGTTCATTTTTTCCCCCATTGTAGAAGAGTGAATTGTAATAAAAAAAAAATGAGTGATCTCAGACTGGCAAATTTTTTCCCCTAGAGTATGAACCAACTCCCAAATCTTAAAACACTGTAAAATTTTCTCAGCAGAGTAACACCATTTGAGTTTTTACCTTTAACTTTATAAAGTCCTGCTAATCAGGCACTCTGTCCCAAAGCAATAAGCTCTTTAACCAATACGCACCTAAGATGCTTTCTCTTTATCAAATTTGATGTTCACTTCCAAAATAATTTCCCCAATAAAAAGGGCAAAAAAAGTCCTAAAAATTAAAAAATGCGATCAAGTATTTATCTTGAAAACTATACACCACCTACGTTTTGTCTATCTGAAACGTATACTTGCAAAAAATAGCATTTCTAAGCAATATATGAAATACTTGTCTCAAAACGTTTCATAAATCCACTAGGTTCGATCAGTCAGTTGGGGATCCACGGGTTTTCTCTTTTTAAAAGAATTATCAACCATTCTGCCGTCTCTCTAAGAGTTCATTGAGATGCCTAAAGAGGCTGAGGCTAGATCTGGCTGCAGGAGGTGCAGCCACATAACACCCGAAAAAGAGCTGGGCGGTGGCAGGACTTCACCGAAGTCGCTCCTCCGCCGTTGTCCTGGAAGCACGCCACTAGAGGCGCTCTCCCCGCAGTGCAGCCGGTCCGGGCGGACGTTATCCGCTCGGCCAGTTCCCCACCAGGGCCAGAGATGGGGGAGAGGTGCAATGGGTCCCCGCCTCGCCAGGCAGACCCTCAGCGGCACTGCAGAGGGCTCGACCAAGGCCCCGCCCAAGAAAAAAAGATTAGGGCGCCACGGCCTTTCCATCCCCACCTCGCCGCCTGGCCCAGCCCTGTGACTGCACCATGCCCGTTCCCCGTTCCCCACCCGGCCTGTGCGAAGGGTGACGCCTAACTTCCGGAACGCAGTAAACGGGGACCAGAAGGAAGAGTAGGGAGTGGGCGGGGGTGCACGTGCTCCCCGAAACCCAGAGAGACAATGAAGCAGGAGCCCGGGCATCCGCGGCCGCCCCACCCTCCTCCCCGCCTCCCGCCAGCGGGGGCGCCAACGGCCCGCGGCTGGCAGACAAAGCCCCTGGGGTCGGGAGGAGGCCCAGCCCGGGGTCCCCCGGGCCGCACACAAAAGAGGGAGGGGCGCAGGGGCGGCGCGAGGGGCGGCACTCACCCACGGAGCCGGAGCCCCGGCGCTTGGGCGCGGCCGGCGTGGAAGGGGGCGCGGCGGGCTCGGCCTGGGGGCTCGCGCCCGCCGGAGGCGGAGGCGGCGGCCGCGCGGGAGGCGCGTCGTCCTCTGGGAGTTGGGACGGCAGGACTGCGGCTGCAGGCGGCAGGGACGGCGCGGGCGCCGCGGGGCTGCGCTCCCAGGACGGCTGGCGCTCGGGCGCGGCGGGGGGCGCGGCCGGCAGGGGTCCGCGCGGCGCCGGGGGCACCACCTCGCTCCCGAAGTCCAGCAGCGGCGCCGCAGCGGGCGGCACCGGGGCGGCAGACAGCCCGGCCGCGGGCTTCCTCTCCAGCACCTCCAGCTCCTCCAGGTCTTCGTCCTCGTCCTCGTCCTCGTCGTCTTCCTCCTCCTCGTCCTCGTCCTCGGGCTCCCTCACGAACTGGTACTGGAAGGCGGGCTGAGGCCGCGGCGGGCTGTCCGCAGACGAGGAGACCAGAGGCGACTGGTCCAAGTCCTCCATGGCTGGCAGGTCGGAGATGATGCTGCAGCTGCTGTCGCCGCTGGGCCGCTTCTCCTCAGGGCCGCGGGCGGTAGTGGGGGTTGGGAGGACCAAGGGGCCGGGCAGGCCGAGCCGAAGGACCTGCAGAGGCGACGGCTCCCGGAACAATGAGACTGCGCCTCCTGCCTCCGCGCCCGAGATGCGCCACCCGCCCCGTCCCCAGTTGCAGCCGCCGCCGCCCAGACGAGCGAAGGAGAGAGGCCAGCAGACTCTCCGCCCAGTTTGGCGTGACTCACCTTCCCGGCAGGGAGGGCAGGCTGGCGCGGGAGACAGAGAGCCAATCGGCTACGGGATCGGGAACATGGACAACTGGCTTGTCCAATAGGAAGGGAAGATGGGGGGTGGGCGGGGCCTGTCGCACTTCCCCCCTCCAAAGGCTGGCGTTCGGAAGGCGTGGTTTGGGGTTGGGAGCTCCACCCCCACCTTGAGTAGATGTCGGGTGGGGTGGGGTCTTGGCCTTGCCTTCAGCGGGAGGTTAGTCTGTGGAAGGGTACTGCGATTCTGGGCGGGCTGCGGTCGGAAGATTTGGAGCCGTTCCTAGCTTGCCAGCGGAAGGGCGTTATCCTGAGGACCTAAGAGTGGAAAGTTTCCTCCCCCGAAAGGAAAAAAACAGTGGAGAAAGGTATCAGCATGGCTGAACTAGGCCTTAAGGATTTTTTAAATAAAAGATTGTATTATTTGCCGACAAACTCCCAACTCATGACCACCACCACCACCTGAAAAGAGAAAAACAAAAGACTGACAGTTCTTGGTTCACTCCCTATCTAAACTGCAGGCCTGGAATGAGATAGGCAAAGCAGCTGTGCTAGATTATCTGGGGATCTGGAGCCGACTGTTTTTGAAAGGCTGCTCTTCTTCCAAAGGGGGTTTTTGCCTCTGCCTGCTGCTGGACTCTTAACGTGCTAAGAAAATGAGTCATCCGGAAGGGGTGAGGGGAAGAACGTAGAAATGGATGCCTTGGCAGGCAAAATTGGTTCACTTTACATTTCAGTCACCTTAGGCTGATGAGTCAACATTTCAGATGATTCGGGCCTTCTGGGAGTCAGGAAGACCAGTATTCACTGGTTTGATACGCTGGAATAGCATGTTCCTCAGTGTGCTTTTTTTTCCAGCACTAGAGTTTAAAGAAAACGGTTGCAGAACGTAGAAGAATCAGCATCCAGAGGTTGGAGAGTCCTTTTATCTTTCTAGTACACCTTTCCAAATTACTGGCCGCCTGTCTTCTCTGGAGGCCAGGAGAAAGGGTAGCCTGTATTCAGGTTGTGTAGTCTACCCTGGGCTATCCAGTACCTTAATGGCCAGCTACTTGTAGCTACTGAACATTGGAAATGCCTGAAATGAGGTGTGCTGTGAGGATAAAATATACACTACATTCCCAAATTTATAACAAGAAATGTAAAAATCTTCTAGGTGTAAATTAAATCCCATGCCTTTTATTTCACTCTGGAGACAGAGGCAGGTGTGGCTCAGTAAGTTCAAGGTCAGCCTGGTCTACATAGCAAGTTCTAGGCCAGCTGGGGGCTACAGGGAGACCCTGTCTCAAAAAGACCAAAAGAAGAAGGAAGAGGAGGAGGAGGAGAAATGTAAAAATCTCCTTCACCTTGGTTATATTATGTTGAAATTGATGATATTTTGGATATATTGGGATAAGTACAATATTATCAAATTCACTTGTGTTCTTTTAAAGCAGCTTCTACAAGATTTGAAACGCATGCTTGATCTACACATTTCTCCCCAATGTGCTAGTCTATATTAAATGATTAAGAAAATTTGATTTCTAAGGGAAATCACTGGTTCTTTAAGCCAATTCT
Source organism: Eospalax fontanierii (assembly GCA_035773235.1). Lineage (NCBI taxonomy): Eukaryota > Metazoa > Chordata > Mammalia > Rodentia > Spalacidae > Eospalax > Eospalax fontanierii. The sequence goes on along the minus strand of CM069529.1, from coordinate 11,874,938 downwards.
TAATTCCAACTAATTAGTGTTAACCTAGACTTAATTTAGGTATTGAAAAAGACAATTCAGGAGGACTGGAGAGCTGGCTTGGTGATTAAAAGCATTTGCAGCTCTTCCAGGGAACTAAGTTCTGTTACAAGCATCCAGAAGATTCACAACTGCCTATAACTCCAGATCCAGATCTGACGCCCTCTTCTGGCCTCCTCAGGCACCTGCACACATGTGGTATACACTCCCACAGACAAAAACATACATATAAATAAACATTAAAAAAAAGACAATTCAGGGTTGGGGAAGTATGAATATGTGGAGTTTTTAGGGTAGGGAGACTATTTTGTATTATACCGAAATGGTGTATATGTAACCTGCATTTGGCAAAACCCATAGAATAATAAGACACAATGACTGAACCCTGATATAAACCAAGGGTTTTAGTTAGTAAGCTAGGGACACAGCCCAATGGCAGAGCACTTGTCAAACATTAATCACCCTCACAAAAAACATTGCCAGTATGGGTTCATCAATTACAAAAATGGTCCGCATCAAAGCAAGATGTACATAAAAGGAAAACTATCCGGAAGTGGGGATGAAAATATGAAAAATTCACCCCGTCTTTTCTGTAAACCTAAAACTAAGACACTTATTGAAATTGTTATTTACATGGAGTTCAGTAATATATAGCTATCTAAGAAATAAAAGTTTACTGATTATAGAAAAGTGGAACAATATTTTCTGATAATACCAGTTTCATTATCAACAGCCTATTCCAGAACTAGCACATGAATTCCACAGAAATCAGCTGGCTTTCTTTTTTGTTGGTTCGTTTGTGGAGTTGGGAAGAGTAGGAAGAGTGTGCAGCAGAATGAGGCTAGCTAATACCAAATTAAATTTTTAAAGAAAAACAGATCCCTGCAGTGATGATTTAAAGTGGTCATATTTGAAGTCTTTGTCAAATATTTGTCATGTTACTAAGAATGGGTCTGGTTTTCAGTTAATTGCATACACATACAAAAATATACTAACACAATTCTGTGATATAAACTTTTTCTCTTATATCACAGTTCGTCAGCAGTCAGCCTTCACCAAACTGGATTTCCTGCCGTGATTGACTGAAATTCCTTAAGAGAAAGTTTAACTGGGTTTTCATAATAAGTTATTTTTATGATTTTTTTTTTGTATTCATGTGTCTGGTGCCTGCTATTACAATAATAATCTCAAAAGAATATCTACAAAAATGTAGATTAATAGTAAATATAGAAGCAATAATCTAAACACGAATGTCAAACAAAAGTGAGAATTTTACATAGTTTCAGACATCTAAAATAATTAAGTATATGAAAGATGCAGAAACAAGCTTCCCCAATGTTCATAGAATGATCAACAAAGCATCAAGAAAGGAGAATTATGCTATTGCTATATTAAAACTAAAAGCAGAGCTAGCTACATACCAGCTACATTGTAACTAGCTGTAGGTATCACTCTCACTGATGGTTAAAGGAAGAATACAAATTCTAGATCTTAATAGTCATTTGTAAATAATTGTTCAGTGAATCAATTCTGAAAATACCTTACCAAAGAAGACTGAGGTTTCCAGTTAACACCAGTTAGTCACTCTTCTCTCTGGGAATACTGCAAGACTCATCTTGATAGAATTTTAGCTTCTCTGACTTTATGAGGTGAACTTAATCAGTCTCCCATTATAAGGATTGTCTAACAAATTTTCAACAGTTGATCATTTGTGATAAATTTTTAAAATAGCCACAAACTCTTTGTAATTCCTCCTGTGAATTTCACTCTCTACTCTGAGTTTAGTAACTTTCTTGACCAATTGAATGTTCTAGAAATGAATTCCGAGCCTAACCAGCAGAGATATTCCAGCTTCTACTCTCATGCTACTAGAATTCTGATGCCATGTGAGAAAGTTCTGACAAGCCAGATGTGGTAGTGTAAGCCTATAATTCCCGATCTTGGGAAACCAAGGAGAGTTGCCACTTGAAGACCAGGCACAGCTAAAAGAGAAGACCCTGTCTTAAAACACAAAATAAAAAATAAAGAACCCTGTGGCACTATTCATCCTGGGATACAAAAGCAACACTCCACTATCCCAGCAATACAGCTTGAAAATGTGAGCTCATCCCAGTGTCTGGCCAATCCAGTCATGAAAAATAGTGAATCACTGTTGTTTAAACTGCTGCTTTTAGGATGATTCATTACACAGCGAAAGTTAACTGAAACACTATCCATTTTGTGTTTCTATTTTATGCTTTATTGATTCATGCAAGAAATATTTGTTGGGTATATACTCTGTATCAGCACTAAACAAAGCAGATACAAGTATGTTTATACATTTCCAGTAAAAGAAGGCTCACTCCTTAGGAAAATACCCCATTCCAATTCTATAATATTATATATTATTGCAAAACATTTAATTGATACCTAAATTCATATGTGGAACGAGCTAAGTTTCCCTTGCATCAGGTATGCTCCTTCATAGAGGCAAAGGCCAAGGATTCTCTTATCTACATACTCTTGAACTTCAGAGTGGAGTTACCAGTCCTAGAATAAAAAAAGAGCTGGATTCCAGACAAACCTGTTTCAAGAGCTTTCAGCCACAGCTCTTTCATCTGCTGAAATGGCTTGCCTATTTATTTATTTATTTATTTATATTTTATGAGTGTCTTGCTTGCATTATGTCAGTGCACCCATGTATACAGCACCTGCAGAGGCAAGAAGAGAACATTGAATCACCTGGAACTGGAGTTACAGGGGATTGTTAGCCATCATATGGGTGCTGGGAACCAAATCTAGATCTTCTGCAAGAATATCCAATGCTCCTAACCATTGAGCCATCTCCCCTCCCCAGCTTGCCTATTTTCAAGAGCACTACTGAGCAACATTCAGTCTTCCCACTGGGGGTGCGGGGGAACCACTGAAACATCATTTTGGCTTAAGTGAAAAAAAAAATTTTTTTTTTGAGACAGGGTTTCTATTATGTAGCCCTGACTGACCTGGAACTCAGAAGACTGGCTTTATCTGCATGCCTTTGCCTCAGAGTGCTGGGATTAAAGGTGAATGCCACCACCCCTCCCTCATGTTTGACAGCTTTAACAGTTTACTGCATTATTTGTCCTACCATTTCACTGGGATTTTAGATTCTGTTTAGTGTACTTTTTTGTGATACGCAGTTTGTGGTCCTGGTTACCAACATGACTCATACTAAATTCAGTAATAAGAATAGAGATAAAAATATCATAGGATCATGTTAGTAAAACGCTGAAAATTCGAAATCACACTATTCACAAGAGCCAGGAAATGAAACCAACTTACCCATCAAAAGATGAATGGAAAATATGGGAGACACTCTCCTAGGCAAATGCGGTAGTAAAGTGAGGACCTAGCTCACTTCCAAATGGCAATCAATTTGCCCAAGTCTATGGTTCCTTTAGGAAACATCATAGTTTGCCAAAATGTTGCATGTTGTAAGCAGGAGCATCAGTGGGATGCGGAGTCTCCTGCAAGGGATGGTATGCCAGGAACCCAGCAACTGTCCCATGGCCTTGCAACACAGTTTGGACAAGCTGGATGCTGGTGTTGTCTGTCTCCTGGAGATCCCAGTGGCAGAGATGTACTGACAGAGCCCCTAGCTTCTGTTGAGAGCAATAACTTATTCCCTTTTTAACCACAGAGGCTATTCTGGTGTAGCCACCTTTGCAAGGATAGCTATCCCAGTAGCTGCTGAAGAAGGCCTAAGTGGCCTGTTACTGCCCAGAATGGGGATATGGGTTGCTATGGAAACATGGTTGAGTTCTCTCCAGAGGAGTGCTGAGCTCTGGATAGTGAGGGCCGGGCCTTCTCTACACAGCACAAGATTAGCATACAAGAAGGGAAGGAGATATGGCCCATTCAATGTGCACTGCATCTTTGTGGGTCCTGGGACGCCTGAGAGGCAGCCCTTTAAGGTGCAGCTCTAATGCGCCGCAGTTCTGAACAGAAGCCCTCCTAGCGGCTGCCCTGTGGGAGTCATCTTGCCAGCAAAACAGTGCCAAGAACTATGCCCTTGATTCCTTTTTTACAGGTACCCACTTCAAGATTCTTCCTAGTTCCTCTTAAACAAGAACCTGTGGTGGTGGGGTAGCTAGTCCTGCAGCCCAGCAGGTACAGAGACAGCAAAACAAAGACCACTTGGGTCTCGTCAGGAAGCAGCCAAGAAACCTGATGAGCCTTCCCTCCAGCCTTCTCCAAATTTCTCCTGATGTAGAACTACCTAACCTGCCCCTAGTGGAACCTCTCATCACCCCATGGACTCCAGAAGGTGGCCACAGTGGTGGGAGAGCAGGGTAAGGGTTCAGAGGTCAAAGATGAGATGATGGTATGGACCTTGTTCAGGAAGTCTATGCAGAGGCTATAACAGAGAGTTATGTGCCATGTGCTCTATGAAAAAAACATATCCTAGGCTACCACTTCTACATGTGTTCTAGGTCATGGGGCCCTCACAGGGGCCCCTCTGCCTGCTGCAACTTCTTCCTTTGGAACAGGTCCAGCCAAACCAGCTAAGGCCTAGGGATGTCTGACATGGCCATCACTGCACAGGGTCCATGCCAGCTCTGCTGCTCCAAAGTGGCCAGTGTTACCTTCTCCCCTGAGGCTGACTGACTACTTGACTTCCTTCCTTCCTTTCTCCCACCCTCCTGCCCTCCTTTCTCATGTCTCTTTTCCTGCCTTTCTCTTCTTCCCCTAAGGACTCCCTCTCTTAAATGCCTCTCTTTCTTGCTCTTCACACACACAGGAACCAGCTACCCAGGGAGAAATTTTAAACCCCTTCCATCCTTTCTGGGAAATATACTTGCCCATAAATAAAATCTGTGTCTTTGTTCCAACGTAAAAGAAAGAAAGAGAAAATGTGGCAGAATACACAATGGAATTTTATGCAGCCATAAAGAAATATGAAATTATGGTCTTTGCAGAAAAATAGATGGAATGGAAATCAGTATATTAAAGAAAACAAGCTAGACCCAGAAAAACAAATACTGCATGTTTTCTCTCAAATGTGGACTCTACATTTAAAATTGTGTATGTATATATTTATATATGTGTCTTTGTAGGTCACAAAAGTACAAAGAGGAAGGAAGGAAGAGAGATGAAGGGAGGTGGAGAATAGAGAGGGCAATGATAGAGATGCAATGAGAACGCAGTGGGGAAGTAACTGGGGGAAGGAGGGGAGGGGAGCAATGAGAATAAAATGTAATGACACATGTATGAAGATGCCATGACAAAGCCCATTGCTTTGTATGCTAACCCCCCAAATTAATTTTAAAATAATAAAAATAAAAATCACATAACAGACAAGTAAAAGTCAGAACGTAGGAGCTAGGGCTTGGTAGAGAACCTAACAGTAGGAGCTTAGCAGAGTGCTTGCCTAACATGTGCGAAGTCCTGGGTTTGCTCCCCAGCACTACATAAACTAGGTGTGGTGGCACACACCTGTAACTCCAGAAATGGAGAAACAGAGCAGGAGGATCAAAAGGTTGAGGTCATCCTCAGCTGCATAGGGAGTTCAGTGCCAGCCTGGGTTGCATGAGACCCTGCCTGAAATAAATAAATAAGTAACAAAGTAAATAAACCTGATATCCCTTCTTTAATTTCCATCATCTTCTGCATTATTATTGCATTTTCTTAGACAATTTCAATATGCATTATTTCTCTTGTGAAATGTGTTTTGATCTAACAATACATTATATTTTGAGCCAGAAAAAGAAAACATGAATTTCTATTTAACCACACAAATCCAAGCAAAGGAATACCTGTGCTACTTTAGACAAATAAAAAGATCTCCTCATAAAAGGAAACAATTTGTGGGTGGAAACAATTTGTGGGTCTGTATGGGCACCACACACACGCACACACACACACACAATTAAAAAGTAAAATAAGCTGAGTGTGATGGCATATGTCTTTAATTCCAACACTTCAGAATCAGAGGCAGATGAATCTCTGTGAGTTCAAGGACAGCTTGTTCTGCATAGCAAGTTCTAGGCCAGTGAGACCCTGTCGAAAGAAAGAAAGAAAGAAAGAAGAAAGGAAGAAGAAAGAAAAGAAAGAGGAAAGAAAGAAAGAAAGAAAGAAAGAAAGAAAGAAAGAAAGAAAGAAACTGAAGAAAAGAGTTTATGTGGCTTACAGGTTACAGTGCATCATCAAGGGAATCCAAGGCAGGAACTCAAGAGAGAAAACTGAAGCTAGAGAATAGAAAGGACAATGATAAGAAGGAAGTGGCTGAAATAAAACCAGAACAGCATTTAAGCATCAATGGTTAAGGGATGTAAACGCCATAATACAGAATGGGAGAATTATTTTTTAAAGAGTTATCAAAGAACTTTAAGCAGGATGGTAGGATGACCTGATTGATGATTTACAGAAATTAAAATACCGACAGAGGATGGGTTACAGGTAAGGAACAGACTGCTAAAGATGCAATTGCAATATTTTAAATAACCAATGCTCAATAATTTTATTTAGATGGTTTAAATGAAATAGAATTACCATTTACAGTTCAAGCAAAAGTTGATGGTAGCCTAACCTAATACCACAGGAAATGGAAGAAGAAGAATCTGAAAATCACTGAAGATTAGATCAGAACTTGATGGCTACTAGGATGGAGGACTGATGAAAAAGAAAAAAAGAAGCTGGTTCAAAGATTGATGCTTAGGAGACAAGATCAATTAGTACTGCCTTTATCCGAGAAAAGAAGGCAGGAGAGAGAGTACAGTGTGGACAAGCAATGCTGGAGAGAATATAGTGACCTAAACTTTTGGATACATTCAACTTGAGTTGACTACAGAACAGTGGGTTAGAAATAATCAGAAAGCAAACTGGGGAGATGAGTCAGTGGGGAAAAGCTCTTGCTATACAAGCATGAACACCTGAGTAAGGATCCATTAGCACCCGAGTAAAAAGCTGGGCAGGGGCTGAAGAGAGGACTCAGCAGTCAAGAGCCCTGGCTGCTCTTGCAGAGGACTGGGTTCAGTTCCCAGCACCCACATAATGCACATAATGGCTAACAATGATCTGTAACTCCAGTTCCAGGGGATCCAACAGCATTTTCTGGCCCCATGGGCACTACACGTGTGTGATGCACTTACATGCGTGCAGGCAAAGCATATACACATAAAGTTTTTTTTTTCTAAAAAAGCCAGGCTTGTCCGCATTTGTTCCTGTAACCCCAGTGCTGGGTAAAGAGGGGGTTGGAGACAAGGAGATCACTGGGGTTTGCTGACCTCTAGCCTAGTCAAAACCTAGCCCTATCTCAAGGGAATAAGAAATAATAGAGGCATACACTTGACGTCTTCCTCTGGCCTCTGCACACACACTTGCATGTACACATATCAAAGGAAAGGAAAGGAAAGGAGAGGAGAGGAGAGGAGAGGAGAGGGGAGGGGAGGGGAGGGGAGGGAAAGGGAAGGGAAGGGAAAAGGAATTAGGAAAAAAATCAGATTTAGGATAGAGATTTAATCTGGAGAGCAGGTACCTAAATCCACTAATTAGATTTCATGAATCAGAATTTGGAAGAAAATATTGACATAGGGGAGAGTTGGTGGATACTTTTGCTACCTATAGAAAAAAGGAGACAAGAAGGGAGCCTTCAAAGACATCAACATATACTATCCCAGAATATCTTGTTACAGTAGGGTCTCAGTATTTTCTGAGCAAAAACAAAACAGAAATCTCTTTAGCTTTTTTTTTTCTTCAGTAGATCCAGTTTTTCAGTTTCTAAGCACTTCATTTTTTAAAACATACTTTATCCACCTTAAATATTAAACTCAGAGTTCAAAAATAGTATTTCAGTTAAGTGCTCAGGATATGTAGCACTAAGTAATCTGCAGTAGGAATACCACCAATATTATAAGCCTACAGATAATCCTTAAACACCCTTTAAGCTGCTGACTTCAGCCTCTTAGCCAGTCGCAAGTAGTATAGTGCTGGACTTTTGCCTTTTCTGTAAGCATCCACTAAAGAAGATGCTGAAGAAGTGGCTAAAAGGATGGGAGACACAGCTCAGTGGTAGAGTGCTTGCCTAATCCTGAGTTCACCCTAGTAACACACACACACACACACACACACACACACACACACACACACAGAGAGAGAGAGAGAGAGAGAAATGGCTGATAGGAAAAGAAGATAAGCTTAGGCAAGCTCCATTAAATTAGAAAGGTAATGAGATAATACATTATACTTTTGAACACTGCATATACTTATGAGGTGTATGATTTTTTTAAAGTTAGTGGATCTATATTCCTCCTAACACCTGTTTTCTGTCTTCCCAAGATATCATCTGCATATTGCTTTTTGTTTTCAAACTTATTTTCCTATTACTAAAAAGTTATTTGACTTGGAATTTCAACTTTATTCTACCTTTTTAAGACACAGTTTCAGCATGTAGCCCTGACTGGCCTGGAACTCATTATGTAAACCAAGCTGGCCTCGAACTCATAGAGATCCACCTGCCTCTGCCTCCTGACTGCTTGGATTAAAGCTGTGTGCCACCATGCCTGGTCTTCCTACTTTTATTTATTGTCCTGAGGAGAAATTTTTCCTGTCAAGGTCAAAAGAATGTAAGTCATTTCTGAATGGCAAATGTTACTTACTCTAATGAACTGAATATGGCACATCATGCACTCACTTCCTCTGCATCCAACACTCTGCCAAAATGTCAGCGAAGCAATACAGATGGTAGTGCCAGGACAAAAAGAAGAGAAAAACACTGCAGTGAATAAGACAGCTCAGGAAGACTTGGAAGGCAAAAAGCAGATGGAGGGGAAGTTACTGACTTACCAGAGTGGATGAAATTACAACTTAAATATCTCTCAAGGGACAGTAGCAGCTAGAAACAGAACATTTGTGGCACAAAACTCCTCAGAGGCTCTGGAGATGACAGTGCTGAAAACAAGTTGAGTGAGTAAAAGTGGAGCCCTTGGCTCCCGGCCAGAGCTTTGGGAGCCTGAAGCAAGGCAGACGTCTGTCTTCCTGCCACATGCCCACTGTCCCCACACCCTGCTGACTCCCACACTCCATTCTCCCCAGAAGGGGAACTAGGTTGCCCCCATTGGGGAAAATTGACACCAGAGAAAATTATACTCGAGACTGGCATTGTGCTCCAATGGAAAGGCCGGACCAGCACCACAGTCCGCTCTCCCTTCAGTCTATTATTTTTCATTGTTACCCTCTAACACATGAAACAGACACACAGAATCACCAGACATTTGATAAAGCATTGAGTGAAAGCTAGAAATGAAAACAAGTGAGGTGGGGGATGGAGAGATGATGGCTCATTAGTTAAGAGCACTGGCTGCTCTTGCTGAGGACCTAGGTTTGATTCCTAGTACCCACATGTTGGCTAACAACCATCCCTAACTCCAGTTGCAGGGGATCCGATGCCCTCTTTTGAGCTCTGTGGGCATTGCACAACACGTGCACACTTAAAGGCATGCAAGCAATACACTCATACACATAAAATAAATATAATATTTAAAAAAAGGGAAAGGAAATTTGAGCAACAGTAGCATATAAACAAAAGAAAAAACCATGATTAATATTTTGAGGTAGATAAAAGAAGATATCACTTCCATGGAACAAAAATAAAAGCATTAAATAAAAACTTAAAAGTCAGAGACCATGAAAGAGTTCATCAGCTAAAACCAACTGTAGGTTCATAGCAGCATCATTCTTAACAGACAAAAGATGGAAACTACCAAATAGCCATTAGCACATAGCTAAATAAACAAAATGTGGGATGTAATAGGATGGAATACCATTCAACCTTAAAAGGGAATGAAATTCTGGTACATGTTACAACATAGATGAGCCTTGAAGACACTACACTAAGTGAAATAAGCTAGACACAAAGGGCAGATATTACATGATTCCATCTATTTGAGTTCATTAGGATAGTTAAATCCACAGAGACAAAGGACAGTAGGAACCAGGGTCTAGTGGGTGGGAGGAGCAGCAGGTTAGTTTCTAATGAGGACGGAGTTCCAGTATGAGTTGATGGAAATGGATGCAGATGAATATTGGGGACGGCTGTGCAACACAGACGTATTTAGCACCACTGAACTGTGCTAAATACACCTCTCTCTCTCTCTCTCTCTCTCTCTCACACACACACACACACACACACACAACCCACACACATACTCATCTTCCTCCAATAAACAGAATAGTCAAAACTATGACTTCTTAAAAAAGGGGGGCTAGAGAGATGGCTTATTGTTTAACAGCACTGGCTCCTCATGCAGAAGACCTAGTTTTGAGTCCCAGCATCCACATGGCAGCTAACAACTGTTGATAACTCCAATTCCAGGGGATCTGACACCCTCTTCTGACCTCCTTGGTCACTGTACGACACAGGTGCACTTACATACATGCAGTCAATATGCTCATACACAAAAAGTAAAAAGAATAAAATATTTTTAATGAAGACTTCCTAAAGAAACCTTTCAGAGACTCACAGGCACTGTAGGGGCTGAATTTGTAGACTGAGATTTGAGCACGACATCTTGTTCAATCTGGTTCTCAGGTCTCCCCTAAGCTTAGTTATCAGTTCTATTTTCAACTCTTTTGTGTTTTTAAAAAATTTACAAATGGATGCTTAGAGGGCTTTCAAACGTAAAACCTGTGAGAAAGGTGGCTTTTACCTAAAACGAGACTGGAAATGTAAATGTCTACTATACCAACTAGAGTGGCCCACATGCACTGAGTTTTGAATCCTCTGGATGATTCTTCAACAGGCTTGTCAGTCAAGTGTACCAGCAGTGTACATGTTAACTTCATAGTCACTGCCTCAAAGGACAGCCTTCACTTTGAAACTAACAGTGGGTATCATATAGGTGCAGTCTATTTTGAGGATTTGTTGGGTAATAATAATGCAACAGCATGCAGCACACAGTGCTCTATAGGAGGCTCTTTAGATCTGCCAGTATCCTGCAGGATTTCATATAAACTATATCTTTAAAAGTTTGTTGTTGCTGTTTCTAAAACTCCCGTTATACCCCAGAGTGGCCTAGAACTCACTATATCCCTCAGGCTGGTCTTGAACTTGAGGCAGTCTTCCTGTCTCAGCCTCTTAAATATTGTGACTCCAAACATGACTAGTCATGCTTAGTTTGTAGCTTAAAATTTTTGTGTGAAATTTTTTTTTGGGGGGGTGGGTTTTGAGAATCTCACTGGGTAACCCTGGCTAGCCTAGAATTCACTATGTAGACTAGGCTCGCCTCAAAATCACAAAGCTCTGCCTGCCTCTGCCCCCTCCCCTAAATGCTGGGATTAAAGGCATGTACTGCCACACCCAGCTTGTGTGAAATTTTTAAGATAAGAATTTCAGAAAGTAAAGGCTCTTGAAGTTCTAAGAAGGCACCACTCTACAGAAATAGGGAGAAAGAGACCGAAGGAGAAAGGGAGGGAGGGAAAGAGTTGCTCTGTCTAGGAAAATCTCACCTAATGACACAATATTCGTTTTGTTTTTCTCAAATAGTTTGTACTTAATACCATCTTTAATGCTCGGAGAAGAGCACTGATAAGATAGACCCCACACAGTTCGTTTAGTAGCACCATGAAATATGTATACATTAGAGCTATTTTCTTTATGTGCTAAAATTAGGTACCCATGCTACTCAGGTAATATCTTTTTCTCAACATTATTCACACCCACCTTCTTAGAAACAGAGCTGGAAGGAGGGGGCTGACCTGAGTCATAGTCATTGTGCTCTCTGCTGGTCTTGGTGATCCTGAGTAGGCAATAGCCAGGAGATAAGCAGACGTAATATAAGCACCTGCTAGCGTCAGAGAGCAGCACATAGCAGTCAGTATGAGTTGGTCCATGGAACTTGAATAAACTTTAAGTAAAAAATAGGGATATATACCCCTCCAAGGGACTCAACAAAAGTTGGCCCTCTTGTTAGCTTGATTCTGCCAATAGGAAAAGAGATCATCAGCAGTAAATATCTAGCTGGGCTGAAGGTGACCTTGGACCCATAAAAATAATTGACTGTGGTTGGCACAACTGTTTAAGCAGGAAAATTTCTGTAAAAAGTAACACTGAAATAAGAGGCTGAACTGGGTATTTGAACTGAGCTTATGTAGACTTAGGAATCAGGACATGACCATGTTTTGCCTTGTACATGTCCAAGCAACATAGCAGAGACAGAGAGAGAGAGACAGAGACAGAGAGACAGAGAGAGGTAGAGACACCAAGAGAGAGAGTAGCAGTAAGCAAGTGAGCAGAGTAAGACCTAAAATAGCTACTAGTGTTCTTCATGGGTTCCTTCCTAAGACCTTGTTCTAATCTTTCATGAAAACGTCTTCCTTGGGATACTCTGTTCTTTAAATAAGTTTCCTTTTGTTTATGCTGTTTGGAAATACTTTTTTGGACACCAATAAGGCAACAGGTGTTATATAGCATGTTATTGAAATGGTAGTTTTTGCTTTTTGTACTTTTGAAAGAGGGTCTCACTATGTAGCCCTGTTGGGCCTAGAACTCTACACAGACCAGGCTGCCTGCCTGCTGGGATTGAGGAGTACACCACTATGTCTGTTCTTTGTTTTCTTTTGTTTGTTTTTATTTTTTGTATTTGAGAAAGGGTCTTGCTTTGTAGCCCAGGCTGTCCTTGAACTTGTGATCTTCCTGCTTGAGCCTCCTAAATTCTAGGATTATGGACATGTGCCACCACATCTGGCTCAAAATGTTGTTTTATTGTTTGTTTGTTTTTGAGACAGAATCTCCCTGTAGCCACAGCTTGTCTAGAAATTGCTATGTAGAGCAGTTGGCCTCGATCTCACAGAGATCCACCTGCTCCTGCTTCCCAAATGCTGGGATTAAAGGTGTGTGCCACTATGCCTGGCTCAAAATATTTTTTAATTGAGAATTGCCTACAGATTTATGTGAGAGTGAGACTACTGTTTAACCTTTTTTGTAGTTTTGACTTTCAAATTATATATTACTTATTCCAATTTTTAGCTTAAAATTTGCCAAAAAAAAAAAAGAGCTCAGTTAGATTGCTCAACAGGCCATCAAGGATCCCCAGGTAGAAAGAGAAAACTGACTCTAGCAATCTGTCCCCTGACCTTCACATGTACACTATGACACAAGCGCACGCGCGCACACACACACACACGCACGCACAGAGTTTGAGGAACTTAAAAACCATAGCGAAGCTTTAGGGATTGATGATATACCAGGGATAAAAGAAAAGGAAGTCAGTGCAAATATTGTTAAATGTATCATGTCATTATTTATGAAACATTGCTGAGTCAGTCTTCCGTATTATGGATTCTGTGAGCACTGCTGGAATGTTTGCGCTGAGGAGAGTAGAAATTGCCCGCTTTCACACCAAAGCAAACTGAGATGTGCTGTAGGAGGGAAAGGGGGCTTTCCCAGCTAGGAGCAGCTTTAGACTGAGTGTGTAGGTGGTGATAACGCTGAGTATGCTACACAGCACTGCAGATCCATTTCTTACCCATATGGAATATGCCAGCTGCCAGCCACTTCCAGCCTAGTCTATGCTTCACACATCTGAACTGTTGGATTCTGATGGAGGTTCTTGAAGTAGAATCAAAATATTCTCTTACTGTGTTGAGCATGGTTGGTGGTTATTGGAGATTTTTTTTCCTTTTTTGGTGATCACTTGGGTTTACAGATGCTAGAGCCCAATAGAGCCTCCTAAATTCTGGAATTTACAGGCATGTACCAGCTCACCACACAAAAGGGGTGTGTGTGGCAAGATGGCTTTATGGATAAAGACACTTGCCACCATGCCTATCAATGCGAGTTTGATTACCAGATCCCACATGGTAAAAGGAGAAAACTGGCTTCTGCTAGTTGTCCTTTGATCTCTGCGCACCCATTGCACACACAATTAATAAAAATATTTTTAAATAAAAAAATTGTTTTTAGTAATAGGGATCAGACTCATATGCATGCTAGACAAGCTCTCTACCACTAATCTATATCCCTAGGCCTTTCAATTAATTTTTTAAACCCAGTCTACATCAATATTTCATTTCAGGGATCAATTTTGTTATCAAAACTTTTTGTGAATGTACAGCACCCCAGAGAAATGAGTTGTTGGGAGGGGGGTCTGTTTAATTGTTTTAAAAAATTAAATTAAATTTTAAAATCTCTCTCTTTCTCTGTATAAGATAGAATTTCATATAGTCCAGGCTGACCTCCAAATTGCCTTGTAGCCAAGGACGACCTTGAACTTCTGATGGTCGTGTCTCCGTGTACTGAATGTTGGGATTGCACATACGCTGTACCACACCACTTTTTGAGGTACTGAGGATTGAACCCAGAGTTCCGTGCATGCTAGACAAACACTGTACTCGCTGAGCCACATCCTCGACCCTATTTTCCTTTCACCTGTTAGATGTTGACTCTTCAAGGACAATATTTATCATTTAAACTTAATCAGGGTTTTTTGATACTTGAATGAATATATATGTGTATATATTAGAAATTTCTAAAAAATGGTTTGAAATTTATTTTATATTTTATTTATTATTTTCATGTTATGTGTATGAGTGTATTGCCTGCATGTATGTAAGTGCACCCATGTCATACAATGGCAGCGGAGGTCAGAAAAAGGTTTTGGATTCCTCTGGAACTAGAATTTCATAGAGTTTCTAGCCACCATATAGGTACTGGGAACTGAACCCAGGTCCTCTGAAAGAACAGCCAGTTGTCTTAACCGCTGGGCCGTCTCTCCAGCCCCATATATTAGAAATTTAACTTATACCATCGGTAATCTTCTGAACTTCATATGATATCACATCAAGAGACAGAACATTTGAACAATGGATTAAGTCATTAACAACCTGACTCCCCCATGGTAAAGTCACTTTTTGTCTTACTTATGGAAAATGTAATCTATATGGAATTACTTTGGCACTCTATGATTATTCATTCCTTATTAGCTATAATGTATTAATTTAAACACAATATGTTAATAAAATTATTTTGAGCAGTAAGTAAATAAAACCATGTTTATAGTTACAATTGTGATTGCAACTATAGGGTCAGACTACTCTGTTAAGACATAGTCTACTGGCATTTAGAGATAAATAACACTAAGGATGCTTGAATAAGAAGCAAACTATTTTATAAACTTACTTAAAAGTACATATATTATATGTATGTGTTTGTGTATGTGTGTGCACATACACATATGTAGTTTAAACTGAGTTACACCATATAGGGTGACAATATTTCCCCAAAGAGTCATAGACTATCTAACGAAAATCCCAGTGCGAGGCATGGGAAAATCTCCCTTGTAGCTGTTGGTCAGGGAACTCCAAGGAACTCCCCAAAGAATATAAGCAATAATCAATGCTCTTGGTTGACTCAGAACTTGAAGATAACACCCTGTTCTTGAAGATACCACACACGTGTACAGGACTTGGAAGAATAGAGCAATAACTGTCCTGGAAGTGTCCTCCCTCAGGACTACCTCTAATTCTCCTATCAGAAGGTGGCATGAAAATGGCCAAGAGATAAAAGCAATCAATAGTTCTATCTAGCCATAAAGCCTATGAATCATAACAATGAATGGCCTGGCATGATATCCCCAATAGGGTAATAGTGGCACTTTTATCTTGGGTGTAACCAACAGCCCATTAATTGGACTTAAGACCCACTCAATAGGAGGGAATTTATGCCTGGTACTGTATATCTAGCCAACTACTTGTGACTGGAAAAGTCAGAGACCCTAGAAGAGAACTTATTACTGCCCTTTTCCTAAATCAGTATAATTTCTACTTGTATTCTAAATACTTGTAATCATAGATAGGTGTAGCTTCCCCTGCTCATCAAAGAAGCTCTTTTTACATTACAGAGATCCACAACTAGTGAAAATACAGAGAATAAGTGACTTTGGGGTGCCCCAGATTGATACATCTACTGTAACATAACTCTACACCTGAAGTTCAGGGATCATCACAGAAAAGGAGGCAGAAAGATCGTAAGAGCCAGAGGACCAGGACACCTGCCGCAGGGTAGTGTCTTCTAGACATGACAGGGAAGCTGTATCCATGAAATCTCAACAATGTGACTGCCTAAACAAGACCAACATAATGACAACACCAGCTGACATGCCAACACGGATGGGGGAATTTCACAGGGTCCCACTCCTAATGATGAAGAGCTATAGGCAATCGATGGCTACTGAGAGAGAGAGAATCAGTTTTCTCCAGCTCCCTGACAGGTTATCCAATCCCAAATGGTCAGCACTAAACACATGTGCATACAAACAACACTAATTGGACTCAATAAGTTGTGTGTGTTTGTGTGTGTGTGTGTGTGTGTGTGTGTGTGTGACAATTAAAGAAGAGATAACAAAATTGAGAGGGGGGACAGGAGAGGAGTTGGAGCCAGGGAAAGGAGGAGTGGAAATGACAAAAATATAGTATTCATGTATGAAGTTCTACAAAGAATTAAAAATTGTATTATATAAAAAATTTAAAACCTAATTTTCAAATACTATAATTGCCATTGAGTGTTGCTGTATAGCTGTTTCCTCTGGACTGGACATTGCCATTGCTGCTTTGAAGCAGAGCAGCTGTGATTACCTGCAAGAGATCCTGGAAGGAGGGACCTATTCTCATCTCTCTTGTAGAGAGAGGGAGATCCTTACCAGAGATGAACAACTTACTGAGTGGAAACTCTTTGGTAGTGCAGTTGTCCATAAATTGCTTGGGGACTCTTCAGTGTGGCAACTTTTAGAAGCCACCACACAGCAGGTGGGACTTCAGGGATATATTTGCTTATAGAGTACAAGGGAAACTTCTCAGTGGTGTGGGTACCTTTGGGTCACCCATGCTCTTGTAAACAACCCCAATAAACCAGCAGTTTACCAGTCTGGATTTGGACAGAATCTATTCTTTGGTGGTAGTGCCCTCTCTATCTGGGGTGATAAGACATTTATTTATGTCTTTTCACATAAAAATCACTCAGAAAGTGTCATATTAGTACAATATGTGTTTGACACAATACTCCAAACTTCATTTGCTTTGCTTTTCAGACACTACATAGCACAGTGTCTCTGATTTGAAAGATCTGGAGTAAGGAAAATACTAAAATAAACCATGAGGGGCTGAAGAAATGACTCAGTGGGTAAGAACACTGGCTGTCCTGTAAGAGGACCTGGGTTCGATTCCAGTTCGACTCCAGTTCCAGAGGATGTGACATGCTGTTCTGACCCCCAGAGGCATTGCATGACACAGGTGCACTTACATACATGTAGGCAATACATTCATACACATCAAGATAAAATCAGGTGCTGGAGAGATGGCTCAGTGGTTAAGAGCATTGGCTGCTCTTTCACAGGACCTGGGTTCAATTCCCAGTACCGCATGGGGCTAACAACCATTAATATTCCAGTTTCAGGGGAATCAGATGCCCTCTTCTGACCTGCCCATCATTGTATAATTTGGGTGTGCTTACATGCATGCAGGCAATACACTCATACACATAAAATAAAAACAATAATAAATAAAATAATAACAAATAATAATAACAAACCATTGGGTTGAGGTACATGTAGCTCAGTGGTAGAGTGCTTGCCTCATATGCACAAGGCCCTGCGTTTGATCTCCAGCTCCACAAAAACAAACAAATTTTAAAAACTCATTAACTGGAACTCTCATTTATCTAGAGGTTTCAGCATTTTATAGTTAGAAGAAGATATAAATGGCAAGAAAACACATGACAAATCCCATTTATTTCGGATGTAGACTGTAGCACCTTGTTAATAACACTTATTGGAAATTATAACAAAATTCTAGTCATCGATGAGTAAAACTAGATTTATAGGCCAGAATAGTAGGATTAGAAAGTATAATAATTTACTTTAAAATACTCATCAGGGAGAAATAAAAGTTTCCTAATTAAACTTCAGCTTAGCAGAAATCAAATTAATTATGATGCAAAGATCCAATTAATTGACTTTTCCATTTTAAATCGTATGTTTAACTAAACATATACATTATCTTCTAATATAATTTTCCTTTTTAAGCATGATTTGATATCAAATTAACATTATAGACTAACAACTTTAGTTTTTCTATTTGGGATGCATGTATATATTATATGGATTTTAAAATAATATATTCAAGTCAGTAAGCAAATTCTGAAAAGACTGTAAATGAAATCACAGGGATAAGTTCAGTAGTATGTGACTGATTGGCAGTCACCAGCATGCTTGGAAGAGCTGTTTCTACCCTTACAGTTTTCTTTCCAGCATTCTCCAAGTTTCTTCATATCACTTCAGCACCAAACTAACATCCAGTTCACACAGTGGCAACTTGCTAGAACATTTATTTATCAGATTTTCTTTCCATTTCTGAAACTAGATATTTTCTTCAATCTCACAATTTCTGCCTTTCAGCTCATCTGCCTTCTACTGCTTTTTGGTAGCATGCTGGCATGCTCTGCTTCCTTGGCCCTGGGCTTCCTTTACAGACATTCAAACCAAAGTGAAGTCAGATAGGAACGTGTGGGCTATAGTTTGGATCTTGAACATTCTCCAAAGGCTTGTGTGTTGAAGGCCTTGTCTGCAGGCTACTGGAACGTGGTGGAACCTTTAGCACTTAGGGCCCAGTGGAAAGATGTTAGGTCATGGGTGCTGCCCTTAAAGGGGGTGCAGGGAACCTGTCTCTTTTGCCACGCCCTCCTCCCCCAGCTGCCAGGAAATGAGCAGTTTTTTTCCCAACATCATTCCTACCATGATGTTCTCCCTTAAAGGCAAGAGAGACAGAACCATGGACCGAAACTTCTGACACCAGAAGCCCCAATAAACCTTTCCCCGTTAAAGTTTATCTCAGAGATTTTGGCACAGTGACAGAAATCTGACTAACACAAGTCATTTAAAAAATGCTGTAGCCGCTCTGTTTATAATATCTAAAACTAGGAAATCAGAAAACTAAATGGGCATTAATCCTAGAATGGGAAGTTCGAATAATGGGATACTCTATAGCAATCACAAAGCAAATACTACCACATACAGTATAGACCAACTCTAGGGAGCTAATGCTAAATCAGAGAAACCAACTGTGCAAACCCAGAAGAAAACATATGGTATAATGTCATTTACATGAAGTTTAGGGGTAGACCAAACTATTATACAGCGATGATAATCAGAGCAACACTTGCTGGATTGGGGAGTTATTACTGACAAGGTGCTTGACAGACCCTGCTAAAGTGCTGGAAATGTGTCATACTTAGATTGATCTGGAAGGTGGTCACACAAGTATGCACACATATGTAGAAATGAATGTGCCTAATGCATAGACACAAGCAGAAAATGAACTTTAAAAGAATGCATTTTTCTGGATGAATATTTTACTTCAATCATTTTAATTCAATATTAAATTATGAAACACCTTCTAAAAAACTAATATTACCTTACAAAGGAATAGGAATCTGGGTGTGATGGTGCATGCCTTTAATTCCAGCATTCCAGAGGCAAAGACAGGCTGATCTCTGTGAGATGGAGGCCAGCCTAGTTTACACAGTGAGTTCTAGGCCAGCCGGAATAATAGAAGACCCGGTCTCAAAGCAACAACAACAAAAAGGAATAGGATTATATAAACTTAATGAAATGGTGTTCAAATATACTAAATGAAAAAAGTAATTTGAAAAGTTGTGTTACTGTGTGATTTTGTGTGCACGTGTATCTACGTGCATGTGTGCTTTAACACAGGACTTCTTTAAAATTTTTTTATTTTATTTATACTTTATCTATATGAGTGTTTTGCCTGTATACATGTAAGCATACCACATGCATGTAGTGTCAGTGGAGGCCAGAAGAGGATGTTGGATGCCCTGGAACTGGAGTTATAGATGATTGTTAGCTGCCACATAGGTGCTGGAAATTGAACCGAGGTCCTCTGCAAGAGCAACCAGTGCTCCTAACCCACTGAGCCAGGCCTCCAGCCCCAATACAGGGCTTCTTAAACCTTTTCCAGTTGGATCCCTTTTTCAATCCAATAAATTTTTATGTCACCCCAGGTATACAGACATAACAGTATACAAATCAAATATTTACTGGTAGCAAATTATAACTTTAATTCTTTCATATAAATTTTATCATTTATTGAAAATGAAAGCAAAATTTGCATACTAATGAGATGGATATGCTAGTTTATTTTTACATAAAAAGTTAAATTTTGGCTGAATATTTGCTATTGTAGGACATAGAGTATCTTCAACATTTTTTAGAGTTAAGCAATATTTTGATTTTATAATCATCAATGCTGAGAATACTGCTTCACATAAACATTCAGAAGTTTAGGGCCATTTGAGAAATTGAAAATTCCATCTTTATCCCAAGATAAAAGTCAATGAACAATTTTTTTACGAAACTCAAGTAGAAACTCAAATGGTAACTTTCAAAATCAAATCATTCTAACAAAATACTATCCAGAGAGAGACAAACTTGATACTTACACTCGGAGGAATGATAAAAGGAAAATATTAAAAGACTTTGTGTTCAAAAAGTAAGCTATTATGTTTCTATCAGAGCAGAAAACTTTGCATATACAATAAAAACACTGCATTTATTACAGAACAGTCTCATATCTGAGCTGAGGTATTCTAGCAGACAGTGTTCATTGGTGTTGCTTAGCATGACACATGTACAGTGTAAAGCACATGTGTTGTATGTTTGGTACCAAGGCTTCAGTGAGGCTGGGTGATACAAGGGTGAGTAAGACCAGGAATAGCTCGATTGCATTGTGGATTAAAATTTTTTTATTTTATTTTCTGTGTATGAGTCTTTTGTCTCCCCCTGCATTTTATTCAGAGTTAATTTAAGGTTGTGTTTTCAGGACCCTTTTATAGTTGCCTTTTTTTTTTCCCTCAACCTCCACATTCACTTACATAACCCCATGGAGCGGGGGCAGGAGGGCAACCTACAGTTTAAGAAGCTGAACTTCACTATAAATAAAACATGTGCATGACCTACATAGCATACACATATGAATACAGAGATAATCGTGTGCTTAGATTTCTAGAAGGATATACCAGAGTGCAGGATTAAGAGTTAGGGTTAGGGATCTGGAGAGCTGGTTCAGTGGTTGAGAGCTCTGGCTGCTCTTGCAGATGACCCAGGTTTGGTTCCTAGCACCCATATGGCAGCTAACAATCACTTGTAACTGAATTCGGTGTCCTCTTCTGGCCCTCATGGGCATTGCAAACACATGCCGTATTTACATGCATGCAGGCAAAATGCTCACACATAAATTAAAATGTATATTTTTCTAAGTCAATAGCTCCAAACTTTTGATCTCACATTATACTCTTTGCAATATGAATTTTACTTGCTAATACTTAATGTATTATAAGTTAAAAGAAATAAATGTTCATTTTTAAAGTAACAATAAACCTATTATATGTTAACATAAAAATTATGATAAATAGCTTTCCCACTAAAAAATAATAAGTGAGAACAGAGGTGTAAGTACAATTTTACCAGTTTAAATTCTACTAAATACAAAACAGTTGAATTCTAATATCTACTGCTGTGTTAAATGAAGGATGAAGACAGCTTGGCCTTATCTAATACATAGTTGTTAGTGCCATTTGTCGTTGCAAAGCAGCAAGCAGTAGTACAGGTCATCTACAACATGAATCCAACTGTCAGTGACCTTCTACTATGCTACATGAAAATCCACTGGACTGTCTTTGATTTTGAAAGGCCCATTTACCCATGTATTTGTTTGGTGATGTCACTTATTGGCCTCATTGAAAACATCAATACATAGTCTTACACAGGTTTTCCCAACACTGACACATTTTCTGATACAACCTTTAAGCATTACATTCATATCACCACTTACCATCCCAGGAAAGCAGTTTACTACCGGGAAAGGTCAGACTTACAGTGGTGGATATAAATTTCCAAAATTCTAATTTTTGCTTGAAAATTTCAATTTTACCTTAACAGAATATTGTCAATGTTTTGCTTGAAATGCATACTGAAGTTTATTTTTCTTTTCTTTTCTTTCTTTCTTTTTCTAAGTTTTGATTCAGGCCTGGAAAGATAATTCAGTGGGTAAAGGCCTTGCCCAGCAAGCACAGGGACTTGAATGTGTGTTCCTTAAAACCATGTCAAGCCCAAGGTGGTAGCACATGTCTGTAATGGGGGGTGGAGGGGTGAAGACCAAGAATCTCAGAAGCTGTCAAGCCTCTAGCCTGGAGTTCATAATGGCAAACAAGAAAGCCTGTGTCAACCAGGGAGGAGACCTCCACAACTGCACCTTCTGGACGGGCAGGAGGAGCGCCCAGGGACCTGCAGGCACAGGCAGAGAGCAGCTGCTGCAGAAGAAAACGGAGCGGAAAACAACTGGCACATTTTATCTAGCTCTGAACAGACCTTATCTACACTGATTAAAACAGCCAATCATGTTGAAGAAATCACTATTAGACCATGTTGCTCTAATCTTTATTACTGAGCCGCAAATAGTGCTTATAACTATGCCCGTGTTCTTTGGGAAAATAAAATATCCAAATTACTTAATCCACTATACCCCTTCCTGCAATCAGAAACCCTGATTGGTACTCTGAAGTGTTCCTGTTAGTAAAGTCAACTCTCCAAAGAGATATTATCATTAGGAGAAAGACTACCCTTCACAGAGTTCACTGCTGTTAAACAAGTTACAAAACATGGGTAGCTACAGAGTATATTATTGGGTTTTTGTTGTTGTTTGTTTGTTTGTTTGAGACAGGCTGCCCTGGAGCCCCAGCTGGCCCAGAACTGGTTATGTAAAACAGACTGGTGTCCATTGCACAGAGATCCTCCTGCCTGTGCCCCCAGAGTGCTGGGATTAAAGAGGTGTGCCAACTCATCCACAGAATATATTGTTTACCCTCCTCTAGAACGATATCTCAGGAAAATTAGCCATCCAGTTTTCTCTAAAGCATTCAAAGTGAGTATCTGCCTCCTCTACCCACCCATCTCCCAAACTAATAGTAGAAGCTGGGAGATAGGCAGTGTTTAAAAGAGGGCCAATCAGCACCCTGGGTCCCTCTAGGGCCTGTACTTCTCCTCACCCCCAGTCTCTGCCCAGGTCACTGTTCTAGCTCAGAGAACAAGAAAACCGAGCCAGAGCTGAGCTGAGTTTTTTAAGTTTGAAATCAAAGAGGAAGAGGTTAGAGAAACATGGTAATATCAATCAAGCCGGGTGTTGACCAGGGAGGTGGGTCGAATACAACTAGGCACTGAGAGGAAATAATTAAGAGGAAGGGTATTAAATAGACACATTATTGAAATCTCTTTTTAAAAATTTTGCTTTTTATATAAGTCTAATGGCAGAGATTATAATGTAACAAATTGAGACTGTGCCAGTCACCATCAACCATGGCAGGGAAGTCTGAGGCAGGCCCCTTAGCCATAGCACTAAGAACTTGATCAGTCAGAGCCTTTGCTGTTGTGGGAGCTCTCCTGCACTCTGTAGCTGTTTAGCAGGACTTCTGCCTGCGATATGCCAGGTGCCAGTAATATTTCCCACCATTTGTAACAACCTCCGCAGCCTCTACATATTACTAAATTTCCTTGGCGAGAACATTAAGATGAGAGGGGAGGCTGGGAGCAAAATTGGCCCTAGTTAAAAAACACTGGTCTAGATGTATTATTATCTTTGCATACACAATTCTCCACTCCTTTCAAGGACTAACAGCTGCTCTGATTCTTTTAAATGGAACTTCAAAACTCCAGGCTGAGTTCCTGGAATGGTTTCAAAGTCTGGCTTCTACAGTAATAATTTACTAGCTACAGGGGGTGAGGGATCCTGCCTGTGATGTGCAAGATATAATGCTCAGCTCAGTCTTCATCCCGGGTTCTGTTACTACTCTGCAATTAACTCCTTCTGTCTCAGTTTCACCCTGTCTCAACTGAGAGCAAGAGTACCTCACCTAGCTTATAAACAGGTGACTATAAGGACAGGCTGAAAGGAGATGGAAAAGTGTTTCGAATAGTAAAGAAAACATGGAACAAGATACAAGTCGCCATTGTCTTCGGAAAAAAATAAAGTGAAATAAAAAATATTAATAGAGTTGGCAAGACGGCTCAGTGGGCAAAGGCACTTGACACCCAAGCCTGATGACCTGAGTTTATTCTCTGGAATTCACTGTGGAAAGAGAGCACTGACTTCCTAAAGTTGCCCTTTGACCTCCACATGCACGTTGTAGCATATGCATGTCCACACTTATAGTAAAAATAAATAAATTTAAAAACGAACAAACAACATTAAAGTGTTCTGTGCCCTTTTCTACTTTTAACTGCAGACGGTCGGCCTTGCCATCATAGGAATAGGATCATTTTCCACTAAAAATACCAGCAATTTGCTACTGCTAAGCAGAGAACAAATGTGATCTGATTCTATGAAAATCGTTCCCTGTCGCCACTGACTTCAGATGCTCCAAGTTTGCAGAGCACCACTTCTTAGCTCATAGGCTGCTACGGTGACTATATGTGACTATGTAACAGAAAAAAGAACATGCCAGATCCTGGACAGAGGTTCTGCATCTATAGTCAAGAATAGTAGGAAATTTTGTAGATCTCAAACAGTTCAGGAGAGATAAATCTAAATTGACTGTGGAAGAGAAATGTTATAGTAGTTGAATTAGTTTGAGGATAACCCCAAAGAAAGAGGGGTGAGAGATGAGAGACAAGAGCAGAAAGGGAACTTTCAACACTGCCAAGATGAGCACCAATCACCTGAAAATTTTCTAGGGCACAAGAAAGTCACAATGTTGAGCACCTCCTCTTCCTGCTTCCTGTACTAAATAACTCCTAACAATATTCTTAAAGACATTCATTGTACAAGTGTGCCGCAATTTATGGGAATAATTCTTTATTGGTAGGAAAAAGAAATTGTTTCTAGCTTTTTTCTTTCTTTCTTAAAAAAAAAAAAAATATATATATATATATATATATATATATATATCCAACAAGACAGCATAGTGAGCAAAGCCACTTGACACACAAGCCTGACAACTTGAGTTCAGTCCCTAGAACCCACGTGGAAGGAGAAAGCTGACTCCTGAAAGTTGTCTTCTGACCTCCATACACATGTTCCATGTATACGTCAGGACTCATATATCACACATACCCAGTAAAATATTTTTACAACATAGAGTTTATTGAATTTTTGTGCATTTCATTCAATACATCTTAACCGTATTTAGACCCCCTATTTTTTTAAATTAAAGAGAATTGTTTGGGCCAGTGAGATAGCTCAGTAGATCAAAGCAGCTGCCAGGCAAAGCTGAAAACCTCAGTTTGATCCTCAGAACTCACAGTAAAAGGAAAGAACTAATTCTCAAAAGTCCTCTGAACCTCCACGACCATTCCTACACTCTCACAATAATAATAAACAAAATACATGACCATCCTTCCTTAAATGCAATGGGGAAAGGCACCCAGTGTCAACTTCGGCCTACACACACACACACACACACACACACACACACACACACGAGTACACCCACCACCTACCCTCCACACACACACTCGTGCACATACAGAGCATATACCACACATACATGCACACATCATAAATAAAATAAGTAAGCACCAAAAAAGAAAATCTGCATGGGTAACAATATTTCACTTAGGCATATTCTTCATTGTGAGGTTTGATCAAGGGCTATACAAAATTTTAAGCTTTGGTTTTTGATAATTTTTCAGGAATTTCTTCTAATTATTGAGGTGCCATCTTGCCCTGCTGGTTGTAACTACCACTTAGCACTTGAGCACAAGCCTAATGAAAACTGATACACATTCTAATTTTCATCTTTGAATTTGCAAACTCTAAATAGCTTATAATTATACTCGTTCTTTGTCTTTTCAGCGTGGACATTTGTGCTTGATACTTCTTTGAATGAGCTATATTTACTTGATGTGATCAAAAGAGAGACTGTTAAAGTGTTCTTTCTGTAACTCTACACACCGCCCAAAACCAGGATTTTTAAGTCGTTCTTTGTTTCTCCCACGTGGTCTACAGCCTCTTCTAGTTGACATTTCCCCAAACAGTGATGTATTTCTGCAGTTTTGTTAGATGATTCTGTTAAGAGGGTAGGCTTGGTTTTATGTATCTTGTTTTAAATTATTTATGTGTGTGAGTGTGCATGAGGGGCGCATTTGTGAAGGTCAGAGGACAACCTGCAGGAATTGGTTCTCTCCTCAGGGATTGAACTCGGGTCATCAGGCTAGGCGGCAAGTGCTTTTACCCACTGAGCCATCTTGTTGACTCCAGGTTTTACATATTTTAAAGTAAAGTATAAAGAAAAGTTTTATTGTACATACTATACAACAATAGCACAAAAGCCATGTTTCTCAACAAAATCATTTTTATATGTAGTCCATTAATATGAAAAATGTGGGCAAGTGAGATGGCTCAGTGGGTAGAGGCACTTGCCTGATGACCTGAGCTGGATCCCTAAGACTCATATAGTGGAAAGAGAGAACAGTTTCCTACAAATTGTCCTCTGACCTCCACATACACACACCCACACTTATTCTCTCTCTCTCCCCCTCTTTCTCTTTCTCTCTCTCTCACACACACACACACATACACACAAAATAAAAAATTTAAAAATATGAAAAACTCAGATGACATTTTTCCTAGATGATGGGGATAACCTTTAACTCAATCAATAACGATAACCAAAACCTTCAATTCAATTCAATAAATATAAAAAAACTAAAAATACTAATTTCATCATTCAGTGTGTATCCCATCATCTCTATTTATAATAGTCTATTTATCTATTTATGATAGTTGTGTACATAATAGCAATATTCAGCAGCACAGCACTTGGTGGTGACTATTAGAAGAAATAGTTGCAATAGTTCAACTTGTAATGCCTCTAGGGCTAAGAAGGGGAGAGGGGAATTTGATAGCAGTCAATTTCTTCCTTTTTTTATGTACAAGCGTTTTGCCTGCATATATGTAAGTGTGCCGTGTGCATGCAGTGCCAGCAGAGACCAGAAGACAGTGTCAGATCCCCTGGAAGTGGAGTTCTAGATGGTTACGAGTCACCATGTGGGTGCTGAGTCCTCTGTAAGAGCAGTGAGTGCTTTTAACCACTGAGCCATGT
This sequence comes from Eospalax fontanierii, assembly GCA_035773235.1. Taxonomy (NCBI): domain Eukaryota; kingdom Metazoa; phylum Chordata; class Mammalia; order Rodentia; family Spalacidae; genus Eospalax; species Eospalax fontanierii. Next base: position 11,847,802 of record CM069529.1, on the reverse strand, counting down.
CTCTGACCCCCAAAAGTCAGCTTCTTAAGGGAATGGCTAATGACCAAGCCCAATATCAGTTGGAAAAAACTTGGGGAATTACAATAGAAATCTTAATATATTACATTTGTACAAAGTGCCAATACCGTATCAATTGTAAAAGTCCATAGATCTCCTTATGTGTCACTTTAAAATACAATTTTCAGTATTACCGTTAATCTTCAGAGTGCTTACATCAATGACTTTCTAGGGACAGTCAGTGATTCTCTCTACTGAACATTATGATCTAATATCTTGATTCACAGGTTTTGAGAACTGAAGAAAAAAAAAAAAAACAACACCTTAGAGATAGCACACAGTCTTCTTCATTTACATGCAAAGAGCCTAGTAAAAGTGTCTACCTCACTAGTAAAGGCAGCACCAGGACCTGAGCTGAGCTTGTGACAGGAGCTCCAGGGCATCACTGTGTCACAGGACCAGGTTCATTATGAACTCTGCAGGGCAGACTGGCAGTCTGTAGACCTAGGGAAGAGCCGATACGGCAGTCTTGAGCCTGTAGTTGTCTAGAGGCAGAATCTTCCTCCTCACAGCATCTCAGTCTTTTCTATTACAGTGGCCAACTCACTGGATGATGCCCACTTAATAAAGGGAACTATGAGTTAGTCAAAGTCTGCTGATTTCATTGTTAATCATGTCTTAAAAAACAAACCTCACAGCAACATCTACACATGCTTCACCAAACAACCAGGCACTGTGGCTTAACAAATTGACACAAAATTAACTATGATTAAATCCCTCCCCAATTTACACAGAAAAATATGAAACATATGTTTCAGATTTCATTCAGGCTTATTCCATTCATTGATGCACATTGTTAAAGGCCTCAGCTCCCACTTACCATTAGATTTTATGAGATGTGAGTATCATATCATTAACATTTGTTGGATTTGTAGCAGCTCCGTCAGGTCTGTGAAATATGTTCATGACTATATCTTGTGAAATCCTCACAACAAACCATTTGTAGCTCTTGTTGACCAGAAATAAGGCCAAAGAGAATACTTTGACATGTCCAAGACTGTAGGATTAGCATGTGATAGAGCTGAGAAGGGTCAGATCTGACTCTTTGCTCATCAAGTTTATGCTGGGAACAGAAGTAGCAGATTCCCACAGATAGCATCAATTCCACTATCTCCCAGGTCTCTACACCAGGACACAAATATAAAATTGTATAACAAACTCAGAATTCATCATTGTCCACAAATAGTGTTTATGTTTTTAAAAAACTGTGTTCTTCGATAATAAGCTGACAGCTCAGGGAATTTTCACAAAATGAGTACTTCACTGTAACTGAAGAAATGAAGCATGACCAGTATCTCAGAAGCCCTTGAGGCTCCTTCCAGTCACGTCTTTCCTGCAGAATGAGATTTGAGATCATCCAGACCTCTATTGCTGACTTTGCCTAATTTTCAACTTTGTACAGATGGAGTTCTACTGCATGTGATTTTTAAATGTGAATCGGATTAGTGCGTAATCTTAACAACTATTTTAAATGTTTTCCAAATACTTAAATTTACAAACAAAAACACAGACTCATTTTCTTCCTTCTCTGTTTTCACAGAACTGCGGCTCTGTAACCTCAGCGTTCTTCATCTAGGTGTGGTGCAAGAATCTGCCTGGCCAAGCATGCCAATGTCTAAAGACTCCGTTTGGAGGAAGGTGGCCAGAGTGCCTTGCATGTAGTTGAGATAACTGCTAGGGAAGTTATCTCATATGGACGTATGCTATCTACTCCCTAACTAAGACATAGGGTGATGGGTGGCAGAGACAGATTCTATGAACCATTTTCTATCTCTGGGACACAGGCCATAGTGGACTCACTGAGTATTCAAGGAGGTAGGGAAGGAAGGGAAAGGAAAGATGGAATAACATTTTTTTAACCTCTTATTCTTTCTATATGAGAGCTTATGTACCTAGAAACATACACAAAGCTCGTCTGAAAATGCAAACCAGAGGCTGGAGAGGCAGCTCAAGGGTTAAGAGCACTTGCCTCTTTCAGAGGACCTGGGTTCAATTCCCAGAACTCACATGGTGGCTCTGGCTCTGTCACCTTCTTCTGGCTTTCTTGGGCACTACATATATACCAGTAAACATACCAGCAATCAAAACACCTATATGAAGAAAAATAAAAAATAAATATATGTCTTTGGATAATTTTCAACTTGGACAAATCACATATCAAAATCTATTAATTTGGGGCTGAAGAGATGGCTCAGTGGTTAAGTACACTGGCTACACTTGCAGAGGACCCGGAATTGGTTCCCAGCATCCACACAGTGGCGGCTAACAACCATCTGCATGTAACTGCAGGAGGAGGGGATCTGAGGCGGCTCTGATCTCTTCGGGTATTCATAACATGGGCGTACCTACCTACATTCAGGGAATACATTCATACACATAAAATTAAAATAAATAAAATAGTTTTTAAAAAACCTATAATTTTAGCTAGGCATGGTGGCACATGCCTTTAATATCAGCTCTCAGGAGGTAAAGGCAGGCAGATCTCTGTGAGTTCAAGACCTGCCTGGTCTACCTAGCCAGCTCTAGGCCACCTGGGGCTACAGGCAGACACTGTCACTCAAAAAGATTTTTTTTTTATTCCTATGATTTTTATAGTTATTTCCTTATATTTTTCACTGGAGAAATACATGTTGAATATGTTTAGAGCACATGCTAAGAGGCTGGCAGGGAGAAGCAGACACAGAATCAATGTTAAAATGTACCTTAGAAATCACCTACCCAAACACCTTATTTTACAGAAAAGGAAATGGGAAGATTTGCCACACTCGAAGGTGATAAAGCTGAAAGCAGAGCTGGCTAGGACCCCGCGTGAGGCCAGAGCCCCATGTCACCACATCAGGGTCACTGCTTCAGTAGCTGAGCCAATACTTTCTATCTATTACCCAGAATTCAGAACCATCTCTGTGGCCACCAAGGGGCAGCCATGGGGACCTGGATGGATTACCACGGAACTGAAAAAAGTCCAGGGGTTTTTTACTTTTTTTTTTTTTTTTTTTAAATCTGTGCACTAGTGCTAAAAGTACAGGCAACTATTTTTATATTCATACTTGTTAGAGCTACAGTTGAATGTTTATAGAACCATGAATAATAATAAAGTGACCAGAATATAGTAGTTTAGTAAAACCTGAGCAAGATAGCATTATCACCATAATATGCCTTCTTGGGAGATCAAAGTGTCTCCTGAGAAACTAGAGGAGCATCAGCATTCCAGAGTTAACACCTTAGCAAGCATTCTTGCATAAACTTTCTCAAGGGACATAAGGCTTTTCAGACATACATGCTCAAGATTCGGCTTAATTTACCAAGCATATTTTTAAAGTCATAGGAACACTATTTCACAGTCCCTTCGGTCTCCTTTCTCCTTCAGAGTCTTTAAGCAGGGGCCCATGAATAGAGTTTAGCAGTTCTAACAATGTATATGCCTATACGTGCCCTTTTCAAAGATGAAGGCCCATAACTTTTCTCAGAAGGGTCTGCGAGGCCAGGGGTGGTGATATACACCCTTAATCCCAAGCACACAGGAGGCAGAAGCAGGCAGATAACTGTGAGTTCAAGGCCACCCTAGTCTACATAGCAAGTTCCAGGCCAGCCAGGGCTACATAGTGAAATCATGTCTTAAAACCAAACAAACAATAAGAGGATCTGTGAAGCAAAATAGATTTAAAACAACCACTTGGATTTGGTGAAATGCAGAAGAAAATACTATTCTGAAAGCTGGGCGTAGAGGGACATGGAAAGGAGAGCGAGGCCTGTCCACGGCCACAGTGCTTTCTGGTCAGTGCAGCCACTTTCTTGCATTAGTTGAATGAATGGATATGTCAACTGCAGAAAAATCTGTCTCTTTGTCTGGATGGGCTTAAAATGCACTGTTTAAAGAACAGAACTATTCTGCTCCAACTAAGCAGGCACTCTCAACTGCTGTCTAGTGCTTCAGCTACTTCTGTTTCCTAAATCTGTAAGATTCAGAAACACCTGAGGTACAATATCTCTTCTAAAGCAGATTGCCTTCTGCTGGTCATGGCTCTTCACAACACTGTGGCCCTGGTGCCCAGAGAAGGGACCTTTTAAAAAAAGATCTATTTTAATTATGTGTGGGTATGTTCACATGAGTGCACGTGCCTGTGGAAGCCAGAAGATGGACCAGATCTCTGAGGGCTGGAATTTCAAGTGGTTGTGAGTTGCCTAAAATAGGTGCTGGGAACTGAACCTGGGACCTCTCTCTGCAAGAGCAATACATAATCTTATCCACTAAGCCATCTCTCCGGGCCTCCAGACAGTGGCTCTTTTTCCTTTCTCTGCTATGCCTCCCTAGTTATGTGGTCAAAAGATGCCTTCTGGAATATCTGGGACAGGGGACATTATTTCTATTACTATGATCAAGAACGGAGAGAGGCAATTAGCCCGATTCCCTTCCTTTCTCTTCCTTGAAGCTGTCTGAACCTTGGATCAGTCATAAGGGGTCAAGGACTCTTCAGAGATTTGCGAAGTTGGGAAAGCCTTACTTTTTATAAACAGCAAGTATTTTCTAATGAGAAATTTGGTTGATGAAATAGTTTCCCCTCTGAGTCTTTGGAGGACTTGTATATGTAAAAATAGTTGTAGTATAGTGGTACGGGGAGAAAAAGCTAGATTCTTCTGCCAGGGGAAGTCCAGTAACTGGGAGATGTAATAAAGCCATAGAAATAACCCTTAGATAGAGTGCCGCGAGACATTTTTAAATTAGAGAGGTCCTATATTCCACTTAATGTGATATTGTGCTATTACCCTCCCACTCTCCAAATAGGCACATTCACCTCTGTCTTCAGGAAATCTTCAATGCAGTTTCCTGCACAGTTCATGGCTTAAGCTGCATATAGCCATCTAGAACATGCCTGAATAACCTCTCTTGGGGAGGCTATTTTGAGAAAGAAGATAAAGCCCCTAAACTGCACTAGTTCAACAAGAAACTAGATCTAGAGGTGGCGATAAAATGAAGCCACTATTTCCTTTCTGTCTACCTGGACTGTCCTAAAATCATCTTGAGAACATGGAGGTTACATCAATGTGGACTAGAGCTCTGAGCTTCTTCTAAAAGACTGGGACACTACAGCCGGAGATTCCCAGTGACCTGTCTTCGGCCCTGTCTGTGGCCCCAGTTGTTTACTCCACCTCTCCTCCTCCATGCCTAATAAGTAGCTTCAATTTAAAATGGTAAGAGCCAAATGACTGCCCTCTAAACATGTTCATCTCTCTGTCTTGCCCACCTCATCTAACAGACACTTAGTTGCTCGAGGCCCAAAGTTACAAGTCACCCTTGATGCCTCTCTGCCCCTCATCTTCTAGATCCAAGGGATCAGCAGGTGTGAGGACATGCCCCAAATCTGAACCCTTCTCACCTTCTGGGATATCTCCACTGACCCCAGCCAAGAGTCGCTGCTATTCCTCAGCTGAACTAGTGCAAAACTCTCCTCAGTGCTCTGCCTCTACTCTGGCCTCCAATGCTTGTTTTACCAAATGATGATCACACCCACATAGCAGCATGTCTGTGAGTATGAGTCAGACCACATCACCCCACTGTTTATGATCAGCTTCAGTTTCCCTTTGTGGTTTCCGGAGTACTCATGACCACTGGAAATGCTTGTGTTCTAAAAGTCCATGCAGCATTCCTCAGCCTGCAGATTGTAGCCATGGTTCTTACAGTGAAGGGATGTTCCACATGCTTATTTTTTGTGTAACATAGAATTCGCATTTGCTTTTGGGAAGGGTTGTTCGCTTGTTTTGGAGGCAGTGTCTCCCTCTGGCCCCAGCTGGCCTAGAACTCCTTATGTAGACCAGGTTGCCCTGGATCTCACAGAGATCTTCCTGCCAAACACTGAGATCAAAGGCTTGTAGTAAATACTTGTAAGTGCCTAGTTCAACAGATTCTGTGTTTGACTTGCTCAGAAATACAATTGACATGACATTGAACTCTAAATGGCTGAAAGCATGTAGGAGTGTGTATTATTAGACACATATATCTTCAATACATTAAGCAATAATGACCTTGTATCCCCATTCTCCTGGTACAGTAGAAACATAGGTGCTGTGGTGAAGAAGGTCCTTGTGACAACCACTAACTGATTTCCCAGCACAACTTATAGGTTATAGTTCTCCAGAAGTAAGCCCTGAGCCATTGCCGAAATCTCTCCTGAGACTTTTGAGTGTGCAAGTTCTCGCAGCTCTCCCCTTAACCAGGCCAAGAAAATTAGGAGACTGTCAGAAATGAAGAAATCAAGGGAAAAGAAAATGTTAAGAGGAAAAGGTAAATGAGGCCAATTCTTTTCCTTCCCTGATTATAACCAGAGGACTGCAGTCTGAGGGCCTTTTAATTAACTCCCTGTTAAGGTCTGGCAACAATAAAATGTATTGCATTTTGATGTGCTCACTTATATTGCATGAATGGCTCTCTCTTGCTAAAAGGAAAAGGAATTGTGGGAAAAAGTTATAATGGAAATATGTCTTCATTTTGTTCTTTTGATACAGAGTATGAAAAGGAACTAGAAATCTAAAACAGTGATACCCTTTCCTTCCAATCACTAGCATCCTAGATTAATATATGTGGATGGCAGAGGGGCTGGAGCCATAGTGGCATTTATTTGAGACTGAATTATGTCCTCCCATTCATATAATGAAAATTCACACCAATGTCATAATAAGAGGGAGGGGGTGGAACCTTCAGAGAATCATGGTTAGAAGAAGTGATGTGATCAGATTAATGCTGTATAAAAAGACACAAGAGAGTGCTTTCCTTGTACCACGTGGACAACAGCAAGAAGTCAGGAGCAGAGCCTTCACCAGAAACAGCGTCTTCCAGTATCGTGTTCTTAGATGTTTCAGCCTCCAGAACAGTGAGAAATAAATGTCTACTGAAGCCACCCAGCCTATGGCACCCTGCTTCAGCAGCAGAACTGGGAGTGCTTGCTGCAGACACACTTAGCAGACATTCCCTGACATATCCAACACTCTAGATGTTGCTCTGGGGTTGTAGATAAAGCAGGGATAAATCAGATGAGGTTCCATTTTTATGGTATTTTGACTCCGTTGGGGAAATGCACTGTAGACCGTAAGCAAGTAAACAAAGGAAGGTGTTCGGAGAGAGGATATTTGAGCCAAATTACAAGGAAGAAGATCTAGGAGACATTACAGTGGAAAAACAGAATGGGGAACAGAGATGTCAGCATTGTGCCTGTCTATGTGAGGTGACAGTCACCTCTGAGTCAGGTCAGGTAAAGACTGAAGAAACGTGAGTGGTAATGTACAGAAATGGAAGTGAGAGACAGAGAGCAAACAAAATCAGAAGGTTCAGATTTTGAATACCAGTGAGGTAACAATGGTTTCAGGATGGTCACCCACACAGGCAAGAACTCCCTGTATATTTCTTTGTGATGTCACCCTCCATCCATGCAACAGCTGTGTGATGCCACAAAGTTAACCATATCATCAATCATTTCCTAGTAATGTTCTTCATTCATTTTTTCATTTTTTTAAATTGGCATCTTATGTTAGTGGTCTGCATTTATTATAATTAATGGACCAAGGCAAATACATTATTAACTAAAATCCATGTTTTATTCCAATTTCTAATGTTCTTTTTTTTTTTAGAATACCACCTAGGAAACCACATTGCAAGCAGTTATCTTTCCTTAGGTTTCTCTTGGCTGTAAGAGTTTATTAAACTTACCTATTTTTGCTAACCTTTACAATCGTGAGGGTTACCGGTCAGGACTTATGCAGAATGTCCCTCAGTTGGAATTTCCATGATTTTTAAATCATAATGCGACTGCAGCTATGGGTTACTGGAAGGAAGACTACAGAAGTGTGGTTCTTATCACAACATACACTATTGACGTGACCGATCCTTGTTGATGTTAACTTTGATCCCACGGCAGAGGGTCTCAAGTCACCCAACTTGACATTGTCTCTCTTCCCTGACCTCCTACATTATGTCTCCCTATTGCCATTTCTACCATACCATCAAAGCTATTGTTTGAAAATAAAGTTGGCCAAATAGCCCCACTTAGGAACGGAATCTTAATTTTAGTTAAAGGGTAAGGCCCAAGCTTTACTGGTTGCTTTTGGACCTTTTTCTCAATCTGAATATAAGCTACTTTCCAGTGTCTTCTCCTGCCCTGAGGTCTGAGCATCTTGCAGCACTCCTGGCTCATACCCCTCACTCATCCTGTGATGCTGCAGTGGCTACTGTTTCTCAAGCTTCTGCTTTGTGCCAGCCATCTTCCCAGCTATAAGAACTCAAAAACTAAGCTTGTCCTGCTCTCCAGGGAGTGTGGTATAGTTGAAGTGACAGGCATATAGAAAAGAGATGGCTGCAGGACTGTGAGGTAGACGTGAGGCATAATTCAAGCATAATTCAGTGCAGAGGGAGCACTTAAGCTCAGACTCCCTCAAAGCGGCCTTAGTACTTAGGGGGAGCACCTGAAGAAATGATTATCTGAGCAAACACTTGGAGACCACAGAAAGACTATGCAGAGGACATGGCACAGGGAAGTAACTGAGTATGGAAATCAGCAGCTTTCATTTATTCTTGTGGGACTTGAACCTAGATCCTTGTACCTGCTAGGCAAGTGCTGTACCACTGAACTACAGCCTTATCCAATTGTGAATATTTTCCAAAGAGGAATAAGAGCTAGACTGTGACAAAACAAAGGAACGAAGCTTGGATTCTGACCAGAAGGACTGCTGTTTTCAACCTGTAGGTCTTGAAATCAATTTAGTAAGTCAGAAAAGTTACTTTTGTGGAAATTATGTGCGTCTTTTATTGCCTTTATAGGTATGTGTGCCCTGATTTTCAATGTAAACCATTATTTTCACCAGAAATTACCTTTGTATGAACTGTAATGCTACATGGAGATGGTGAACGAGCACACGGCAGGGACGCATTTTTAAAATGGTATTTTTTAATTTCCTCAACATAATAATACAAGGTCCCTATTAAAACATAAATTCCTTGGCCCTAACCCAGATTCACAAAATCAGAATTTTCACGTGAAGCCTGGTCATCTGCATTTGTAATAAGCAGTCCAGGCACTACTGAGGGAAACTTTGGAACCTTGCTGCTCTGATAGGGGAGAAAAGATGGACAGGGATGGGTAGAAACCAGAGGTGGAAAGAACGCTCAGCATGAGCTGTCACCGCATGAAAGACGGCAAGGCTTGAACCAAGGCCACAGCAGCCGGGCTTTGAAGGTTTAGCTCTGCGACATAGTGAGGGAAAGAACACGTTCAAAAAAGATAAATGAACTCAATTTTTGGACATGTTCAATCTGTGACAGAAATCCATACTGTAGAATGAGCATTTGGACCCAGTTCTAGAACACAGGCAAGGGCCAGAGACAGGGGTTTCTGAATCCTCCTCAAGAGGTTAGGCCATTGGAAGGCCTTCCCAGGAAAGGGGGCCAAGCCTGATGTAGAGGGGCCTTGAGTACTCAACTGGTGGCTGCCCCTCACCCACCCTCTTCCTCCTCCTTTTCCTCTGTAAGATAGCCCCAGCCCCCAATTTCTTTTCCTAACATATCTTGTCAAAGGACATCTCCCCAGCCGCACCATCCTGGACAGATTGGTCTTAGCCTGGAGCTACCACTCCTCTTTATCTTCTTCGTTGCATAGTGTATCATTTTGGATGAAAGCGGATGGTGCCCATTCACCTTTTTTGCCTATTTGAGGCAATGTCTGCATTACTGGCAGTTAGCACAGAGTAGACCTTCAGTATGGGTTTATGACGTTGTGGTGAAAATTTGATTAGTATTTACAGTTCCAATGCTTAAAGTGTAAATGAATTTACTCAAACAACAGCTAACACTTATTATAAATTATCGCTGTTGTTTCATGACAGTACCATTCTGACAATACCTAGCTAAAGGGCATTATATTTTATTTTAATAATAGTTACTCAAAATTATCTTTAACACACCATGGGATAACATACAAAGGACATATAGCTGTTGGTGATAGATAAATGCTGACAGATTGGTCATGGCTGTACATGTCTCCAACACAAGGAAGGCAGAGGCAAGAGGATTGCCTCAAATTTGAGGCCAGCCTAGTCTACATAGCAAGTTCCTGGCTATCCAGGGTGGCAAAGTAAGACCCTGTCTCAAAAGTAGAAAAATAAATAAGAAAAAAAGAAGGAAAAATATTAAGGTGTAATCAGCTTTCCTAAATTGACCTAAATTACTCATATATTCTTTGATGAGAATCAGTGTGTACTTTGTGCAATCCAAATATGTCAGGCACTTAATTAAAAAACTGTATAATGGGGCAGGATGGTGGCATGCCTCTGTGCGACATCATCCAACTTTAATAATTATCAACTCAGGGACAATTTATTTCTTCTCTGCCTCCTACCTCATTGAATATTATCTTTAAAAAATCTTGGAAAGCATATAATTTCCTTAGTAAAGGAGGTTTTAAAAAAACAACAGCCATATTACCAAATCTAAAAATTAACAATTCCTTAATATCTTCAGTTATACAGTTACTATTAAAATAATCCATTTTCTCATAAATGCAATTTCTTTTACAGTTTTAGGAAGATTAAAATTCGATCACACGGCAATTGGTTAATGTGCCTTTAAAATCTCATTTGATCTGCACATCATCTACCTTGTTGGAAATTCATTATTGAAGAGATCAGGTTATTTGTTGAATTTTTCCATCTGCCTTTTTCTTGTTTTCGTTCTTCCAACATTGCATGAGCTGTTCCCCTTGCCTATAAATTTTCTGAAATTGGTCCTTGGGATGAGACACTTGATGAGATTCAAGTCATTTACTTATTTTTGGCAATGCTTCAGGATTGGGAATATGCTCTTTCTTCCACCACTGTGAGAGGCACGTGCTGCTTGGTTGTCTATGATTTTGTTGTGTTAGCACTCAGTTCTCCTCAAAGCTTCAAGCCTATAGTTCTTTAGGGTCTGTAGAAAGTGATCCAGGTTCAGCATCCTAAACCCCAAACCTGAAATTCAAGATGTTCTAAAATCTAAAAGTTAAAAAACATTATTTTAAAAAATATTAATTAAAAAAAATTAATGTGTATATGCAGATTGCCTGTGTATATGTATGTAAGTGTACCCATGTTGTGTGCAGTGCCTTCAGAGGTCAGAGCAAGATGTCAAGTTCCCCTGGAACGGGAGTTAGAGAAGATTGTTAGCCACATGTGGGTGCTGAGAATTGAACACAGATCCTCTGCAAGAGCAGCGAGTGCTCTAACTACTGAGCCAACTCTCCATCCTCTAATATAAAACTTTTTGAGTACCAACATGATACCACATGTGGAAAATTCCACACCCGAATTTATAGATTTAAATATATTTGATGTGTTTCATCCTATTACAGTTATCCCTACTGAGTTCAAACAATCACATCTTTGGCCTTTTTAGGTTGGCTCTTGAGTCCTTTGAAATAACTTTGAAGTATCTGCCAGCTTCCTCGCCACCTCTCAATTGTTTCCAGTTAATTTTGCTCACTTGCTGCTTCAGATTTTGAACCACCATTTCTTCCAACAGCCTGACTCCTTTTGATGGGAGGTGTTATTTCAAAACTTGGGGACCTGTTAGACACAGACTTTGAATTTTAGGTTTCTCAGACATATATGGCTAATAGCAGAGGCTCCTGAGGTAGATGTCCTGGGTTTGAATCGCTACTCATTTATTAAGTACATAACACTGAAGTCAGTTCATCAATTTCCTGTACCCCCGTTTCTTTAACTGTAAAATGAGAATAATAACTGTGGCTAAATTTGTAGGATTCTGGTGAGGGTTAAAGACAGTAATGTGTAAAGTGCTTAGAATAGGGCCTGGCACTTAGGGATGTGCAAGAAGTTGTTATTATTCTTATTACTAGTCTCTTTCCAGCCTTGTCATGTGCTTGCTCATACTGAGGGTCATCTGTTATACAATACAGACTTACATTTTACTCATACGTAGTGACACACTGGTTTATTTTAATCAAAGCTATTCTGAAGTTCCATCTCTAACTTTTGTCCTAATAATGTGCTGTTCTAAAATGATGCAACATGCACTAGAACATTTCCTGTAAAGGAGTCCAAGTTCAACGAAACTAATGGTATTCTGAATATCCCTTAGTACCAGTAGACTTCCTGCTTTTTAAAACTTGTTGGAAAGGGGTAAATTGGCCCGAAACCAGACTTGGGGTGAACCTACTAAGGAGTTAAGGTTTCACTTTGGGCTGGAATCTCTGCCAAGTCACATGGATCTGCTTTTTCTAAGTTGAACAGAGAGAGTGATCAAGGGTACTATTCTCCAAAGCCCTCCAGCCCCTTTCTAACCAAACTGATAGAGCTGCAAACCTCCCAGATCACACAAATTCAACCACTGGTTCTCTCTAGAAGCCTGTTGATATTACAAAATCTGGGCTATTGACCTTTGCCCCACAATTATTTCTGCAAGTTTGAGGACTTAAAAGACTTTAGAACTGATGTCACTGCATAGCCCAGAGTAAAGACAGTGAAAGGGAAGCAGCAACCCTGCGGGTTCTGTGTCATCCATCAGATCCCAAGAGAGCCTCAAGGTACTTCTCTAAACCTGAAGCCCTACAGGGTCCTTTGAACAAAGGTTTGGCAATGTCACGTTCTTGCCTCACTACAAATAAATTGTGCTGTTATTGCATCAACCATGCCAAATTGTCTTCAGTTTGCTGGCTTGAAATTCCCAGATGCACTGAAGCTTATCATTGCTCAAACAGAAATGTGCTTGTTTCACTTATTCTTTTCCTTTTTAAAAGTCTCAATGATGCCACTTAATATAGGATTTTGTTTGTTTTGGGTGTTTGTTTGCTTGCTTGTTTTGCTATGGCGTTTTCCTGTAGCCCAGCTGACCTGGAACTCACAATGTAGTTCTTCCCTCTGCCTCCCAAGTGCAGGGATTAAACCTATGCACCACCACACCCAGCTTGCTCAGTGTTTTTTGAAGTAACTATTTGTCAGTAAGCGACTTGCATTTAAAGCTCTTTAAAACATAATTTGAATCCATATGTTTGTCAGTGGAAAAAATGATGTGTTTATGTATATAATAGATACTGTTTAGTTACAAAAAAATAATATAGTAGGCTTTGAGTATTTACAAAGGCACTTTAAGAGTTAAAAACAATTTTGAAAGCAGTATGTAGAATAGGACTGTATTTTAATAAAGTAATTATTATACCTGCTAAAATATATATATAGAAAAAAATGTAAAGAAAGACAGCCCAAGTGGTCAGTAGAAATAAGTTATCATCAGAGATGAAATTATCACTGAGTTTTCCTTTGTATTTCTTTTTTAAAAATATTTTATTTATTTTTATGTTATGTGTATGAGTGGATTGCCTGCAAGTCTATAAATGCACCTGTGTCATGCAGTGACTGAGGAGGTCAAAAGAGGGCATTGGATCTCCTGGATCTGGAGTTGCCAACAGTTGTTCCCTACCATATGGGTGCTGGGATTGAACCCAGGCCCTCTGCAAAAGCAGTCAGTGCTCTTAACTGCTGAGCCATTTCTCTAGCCCCCATCCTATATATTTCTATAGTCTCTGAATTTCTTACAAATATTTATTATTCTTTCAATCAGAAAAAAAATATATTTTTTTAAAAAATCAATGTTATTCAGAACATAGATTATACCTATTATGATACTTTGTTATAGCACCAAGACCCCTGAGAAAGACCACACAGACTCCAGATGTTCCCAATCAGTCAAATGTATCAACTGGCCAGCTACTGCACTCTCTGGGACGGGATTTAGAAAGCACAGCATTGACTGAGAAAAGAACAGAGCTTATGAAGCATCCTGATGGACCAGCATCTTACAAAAAATTACACAGGCATGATATGTTTGTCCTGCAGCAGGCAAGTAAGTGGTTACAGAAGCCAGTTAAGCAATAAGCAAGTCAGGTAAGTATTAGACGAGATAAAAGTTAAGAAAGTGGTTACAAAAGCTGTAAAACATTAGCTAAGACCTTCCAGGTTCTCTGAGGGAATTTTTCTGTGGTTAATTCTTCCTGGAACAGCCCTGTAGTCAAACTTTTCCTGGAGCTGCCAGCAAAAGTTAGGGACAGCTTATCAAGGTGGCAGCCTTGGAGGAACTCAGGCCATAACTTCTCATGGTAATAATTTTAGTGAGATTTCTTATGGTAACTTCTCAGGCAAGTTGTATAATATTTGCAAGTGTCTGTGAAAATAGAAGTCATTATTAAAACATAGCTGGAGTATTGAAAAACAGTATATCTAGTCTTTGTTGACTCCAAAATAATTTAGTGTATATTTTATACATATACAAAAACAAATGGAACTGGGCATGCCTTTAATCCCAGCACTCAGGAGGCAGAGGCAGGTGGATCTCTGTGAGTTCAAGGCCAGCTGTGGCTACAGGGAGATCCTGTCCTAAAAAGACCAAAAAATGGAATTTAAAAATGTGATATCTTTAGAACCGTCAACAGACCACATTAATTCCCTAAACATGTATTTTTGCTACATTGTACATACTAAGCAATGTGTGGTGTGTCAGCACTAGTTAAATACTGATGAGAATTTAACTGTCCCCACTTTGTGGTATGAACCAGCCCTGTGTATAGCCTGGAACTTACCAACAATGAACTACAGAATCATTTCATATGAATAAATCATATGCAAGTTAAGTATATATCTATTTAAATTTTTTTTTTGGTCTTTCTGAGACAGGGTCTCCCTGTAGCCACAGTGGCCCTAGAACTCAATATGAAGCCTGGGTTGGCCTCAATCTCATAGAGATTTGCCAGCCTCTGCCTCCCAAGTGCTAGAATTAAAAGCATGTGCCACCACACTCAGTCTATTCAGATTTTTATTGCTCAGGTGAAATTTTTCATTTGATAAGAGATAAATGGCTGGAAGATTATATATTTCATCACCATATTCAAATTCCACAAAAATCACACACTGTAAGATTTATGTTCACTGAAATTCCTTGAGCAAGACATAGCCACAGTTACTCTAGGCCAGAAGTCAGCAGACTTTTGTTGTAAAGGGCCAGATGGTAAACGTTTATGATTTTGCAGGCCATGCAGTCTGTCAAAATGACTTGACACTGTGTTGTAGGGCAAGAGCAGCCAGTGACTAAACAAACACAAATGAACATAACTGTATTTCAATAAAATTTGAATTATGGACAAATTAAAAAAGTTAATTATTTAACTTCCATGTTACAAAATATTCTTCTTTTGACTTTTCAACCATTTAAGAATATAAAATTTATTTTTGCTAGTCAACCTCACAACAATCTGGTGGCAGGCTTGGCGCTTACGTTCTCCTGCTTCCCTTTGGCTGTGGTGAGGAGTAGGGGTCGAGGGCAGATGTTGGGGGGTGAAGGTGGGGGAGAATCCAAGACATTTGAAAAGAAATGTAATGCTGTTTTCTAAAAAGAAGAAAATGCAAAGCCCTTTATCAATTCAAAAAGTTATTACAAAGAACATTTTTCTTGTTTGTTTTGTTTTGTTGAGACAGGGTCTTGCCATTCTGCCCAGACCAGCCTGGAACTTGTTATATGACCCACTCTGACCTTGAACTCTGTATCCTTTTTACTTCTACCTCCTGAGTGCTGGGATCACAAGTGTGCCCTACCATACCCAGTGAAGAACATTTTAAAACCAACTTTATAATGTGTTTACAAAAAAGAATTTTAAAAGGCAATTCTGAACAAAAGAGATATCTACCTTTCCTTATTGCTTCTTGCTAGATATTGGGGAGCAATCTTTTCTTTTTTAAGGAAACAAGAAAAAGAAGGAAACTGCCTGGATCAATGGTTTTATTATTTTTTTAAATTATCATTGCTTTTAAAAACCCCATGATTCCACTGAAAAACTTTGTATAGGTTAGAGAATTTGGAAGGGGAATGAAAGTCACATTACAGCAACAGTGAGAAATTTTACAATATCGTCGAAACTTGGTAGTACAGTTTTTCAGTAAATAACACTAAAAAATTACAGTATACATATAAAATTTCAAATTTACATTCTAAAATATAATTATAAATTTTTAGTTTGAGAGTTCAAGTACTTAAAAAAATTTTATACTTCCCAGACTGTGATTTTATCACCAGAAGTTAAATTGAGTGTTTTAAAAATCTGTAGGCACAGGTAAAGGAAGATACACTGAGGCTGTAGAGGAGTAATAGAAAGATGATGGAAGACCTCTGTGTCTGGGGATGGAAAAGGCCCAACGTCAAGGCCTAGATGCCCAGGACCAGTGGAGTTAAGACCATAGTTAACCCTAAGGGAAGGTGAGAGGTTCATTCTAGAGAATCAGTCCTCTCAAGACTAGAATCTTCAAATGACAGAAACCTCCCCCGTCCCAGTAGAGAGGTAAAAGTGCTGTCGTGCACAACATGGGACCTTGGAGGGGTGGGTCATGGGTAATGTAGCTACTTAGAGAAGGCTGAAACTGCTGTCCAACCTCAGGAAGTCTTCCATCCTCTCCCAACCTGCGCCACCACCACAGGAATATGGAACCATGGCTCAAGGTTGGGGACCACAGTTCCAGGACCATGGGGGCGGGGGGATCATAGCTCCAGCTCAAGGAAGGTGACCCAGCCTCTGGCCCACAAGAGGTAACCATAGTTCCACAGGAGGGGACCACAGCTACAGCCCATGGGAAACAACCACAGCTCCAGTTCACAAGAGGGGACCACAGCCCCAGGTTCATGGGAGGAGACTACAGCCCAGGCTCACAGGAGGGGATCACAGTCTCTGGCCCATAGGAGGCAACCATGGGAGGGATCATAATTTCAATTACCCTGGTTTCTACCATTTTCCTGTAGCTCTGTCCGAATGATTATACTTGTGTTTAAGAAGGAGTATTTTTAGCCTCATGTGGTGGCACACATCTTTAATCCTAGTGGAGACAGAGGTAGGTGGATCTGTAAGATCTGTAAGAGTCAGGCCTGCCTGGTCTACATATTGAGCTCCAGGCCAGCTGGGGTTACGTGGGAGACCATACCTCAAAAGAGGCAAGCAGAGGCAAAAGTTATTTGCTGGAGTGAATTTCTTGCTAGAGGGCTATCAATATTGGAGAAAAGTACTTTTGCTCAAGGAGACGAATGGATTGGGTACCCCTTCATGGTCAAGGATCCAGTTGGCTTTTTTGGTGTCTGCTGTCTTCACATCTTCCTCCATGGCCAGGGAGAGCCAGTGACGAGGCATTGTCTTACTGGAGTCCCATTTTGCTGAGAGCCGCTGCCATCACCATCATTCCCCTGGTGCCTGTGATGGTGCTGCTGCCATCTTTGCTCCCCAGTTATTTTCTTTCTTACTTGCAGAGTCCTTTCTTGCCTGCCCCAGGTGATAGGCCCTCATGCTCCTTGGTGTTGGTCACTTGGATGATGAAGGCTGGGCTGTCCATGGGTGCACAGGTTGAGCGGCCACCACCTTGCCACCATGAAGCTTTGATTTTTTTTTTTGGTTGGTGACAAGGTCTCCCTGGTCTGGAATTTGCTATGTAGACAAGGTTGGCCTCAGTCTTACAGAGGTCCTGGGTGCTGGGATTAAGGTGTGTACCACCACACCCAACAAAAAATATTTTTTCATATGCACAGACTTCTATATTTCTTTTTGTGAATTATTCATTATCTTTTTCTATCTTTCAAGATATTTATTTTCCAATTGATTTTATGCATGCTCTAAGTATTGATAATGATCTCTTATCCACTGTTAAGTAACAAAGATTTACCTTGTTCTTTTGTCTAGTGTACCATGTTTGTGACAGGTAATTTCACTGTAGTCAAAGGCAATCTTTTCTTCTGTATCTTATTTCTTTAACACTGAAAATGAACTTCCCACCAGGTCACAGTAGCATGCACCTGTAACCCCAGTCCTCAGGATGCTGAGATAGGAGGATCCCTAATTCTAGAGCAGCCTAAGCTACATCAAAAAAAAAAAAAAAGAAAAAAGCATGTCCCTATTTCAAGATCGCATGAACATTCAATCTTATTTTCTATTATGGGGTATTTTTAAGGAGTAAACTACTGAAATTCAGTTTGGTATACAAACTAGAAATCCAAAGTAAAACCTGTGTCCTTCTCCCTCTCCCCTAGGGAGTTTCTGTGCACGTTTCTGTGCACGTTTCAGCTGCACCACGTTATACACTCCGAGTACTACAACCAGGACTTCCTCATCTCCGCTTCCCCCAAAGCTCTCATCCAGGGCCTCACACACTTGTGAAAAGAAAGGGCAAAAGACGGAGCTTTAGGCTCCAGCCACTAGGTCACTTGTTGCCTCTCACAGGGGGATAGCCGAGAAACCTCACAGCAAGAATGTGCCTGCCTTGTGTATCTGGGGATTTTGTGATGGCCAGGAATCCAAGGCGGCTCTTATTTGAACAACAAGGTTGGTATTTATAGAACAAGGTCATGCGCTTCAGGCTAAGCAGATACAAAAGTGAGAGCAATGTCAATCAGGCTCTGGGCAGATAAAGGGCTCTCTGTGCATCCAGAGCTGTCATATGTATGGGCACCAGGAATGTCAGTACCACTCCCAGGACAAAAAAGATCCCAAGGCAGATTTCTCACCTTTAGTCAAGTATAATGGCAAAGTCAGACTTTGAAAAATACTTCTGCAGAACTCAGGAAAGGCTGTACAGCTGCAGGTGGATGTATATCAGACTCTGGACAGCCTCACGGTGCCCTTAGCAACCTTAGAAGCTGGTGTCAAGGTTGGCTGTGGTTGTCATCTTGACACACCTAGAAAGAGAGAGTCTCAATTGGGGAATTTCCTCTCTCAGAGTGGCCTGTGGCCATGTCTGTGAGGCATTTTCTTGATTGCTGAGTGATGTGGGAGAGGCCAGCCCACTGCAAGTGGTGCCGCCCCTGGGCAGGTGGTCCTGGGTTGTATAAGAAATCAGGGTGAGTACCTGTACGCATCATTCCTTTGCAGCCTGTTTGAGCTCCTGCCCTGAATTCCCACGTGACTTCCCTCAGCGATGTACTGTCACTTGGAAGTGTAAGAGGCAATAAACCCTTTTCTCTCCAAGTTGTTTTCGGTTAGAGTGTTTTTGTTTTGTTTTATTATAGCAATAGACAAGCAAAGTAGAACAGTTGGGCTTTAGGTATAAAACATACTTGTCCACTCATGTTAAATTTAGTTTGATAAAGCTGTAACTTTAGGGAAAAGTGAGGAAGTTTCTTGGTGTCTTTTGAATTTCCCTATTTCAGTGTAGCCCTCAGATTCCCTTGGTAACTAAGCTGAGTGCCTATCTCATACCGGTGGGAGATGGGGCAGAGTGGAAAAGGCTCCAGCATGCAGGGGGGCCTGGATTTCCGCCAAGGGTGAGTCCAGGACTGATCGGGTATGAAGTCCCTTGTTAGCCATGATGGAGATTTTATCTTGTCTTGTTTCTTTCTAGCAGTATATCAGGTGGGGAGTAGGACAGAACCTTATAAGAACAGCTGAGTGGAGGAAACTCATGGAGAGGAGCTAATCAAAGCTGACCACGCCGGATCGGAAACGACGCACTTCCAGACCCTGCCTGTCTTCATCTCCTTCGCTCTAATCTCTCTCTCCCCCACAGAAAAATAAGTAAGGGACCAACTTCCATGACTAAAATCCCAGAAAAGAGCAGGATAGAGGATCCACAGAGCTCTTATAGTTCAGTTCCTCACACAGTGGTCCCAGGAGCATTACCACACATGTTCCTAAGGAAAGTCCCATGGCAAGGAAGTCATCTAGAAGCTTTTGCAGGGCCACATTGTCCAGTCACCACAGGTTCAACTGCCTATTGCTCCAATGGAATGAACTACCATTTCTAAATATACTCAACTTGTCAAATGTTCTAACCATAGTTCTTAAAAGGTTGATGATAAACTACAAGGTCCTGAAATCTTGAAAAAAAAAAAACAGATCTATGTGGGTGCTAAATTGCTTTTTAAATGCACGTGTTGTCCCAGGTCCTAGCCAAAGTGAAACTCCAAGTGGAGGCCTGCACAGCAGAAAGTCATTGAACAGCTTGAGCCTGTCAAAGATAGACACACAACGTTAAGGAAATGTCAACACCCCTAGTAAATTGCAGAGGGCGGCACAGTCTCTGTTCTCCATTCACCTCTGCTATCAACTGTGCTTGCAAATACACATACCTCGGATTTCTTAAACTCTTCTGAATAGAAGAGGTCAATATGACGTTGTTAGGTGGGCCTTCAGTGGAAAGAGGATAACTCAGCTTTGGTAAGAATGTTTATCTCTGGAATCTCTGTCCTTTGGAAACACTACAAATATTCTCTTGCTATTCCCCAACCCCTCTGCTGAAACATTTAGAAAAGGAAGATGGATGGGATGGTTATTTTGCAGCCACACTTTGGAGTAAAGGCTTGTTATTGTGCAAGCGCTGTGCTGGGGGGTTGTCCAGGAAAAAGCAGCACATGATAACAGAGACGGCAGAGTCACCTTCCAACCTCTACATGCAGCACATAGGAGCTTCAAGCAGAGGGTAACAGCCTCTACATCTCTGAAATGAGAGTCACCAGCCAAAGAAAGGGGAGTGGGAAAATCTTAAGCTCATAGAAGAATGCTATTTAGTCCCTCAATTGTTCTCCGCTAAAGTTAAGGAATGTTAAATAGTGGAACAAAGGAAAAAATTCTGAAATCTTGATTTCAGGTCTTTCATCAATAGAAAGTGTGTATGATTGTGACTGGATAAGAAACAGATTCAGCCGGATGGCCTCAGTGTCCCTTCCTACCTCCAGTGTCCTTAGATTGGTGGATAATCACTCAAAGTTATAATAATTTCAAAACAGAGCCAGTAGGAACACCTTGTGAAATATCAGAGCCAATAAAGGTTCAAAGGACTCTTGCCGATGAAAACAAAATTTCCCAAGCAGCATTTCCTGATTTGTTATCAATAATGCAGACCAATGTCAATCTATCTCAGGAGTCTTTTCATCCGCTTAGATTCTTTAAAAAAACATATTTATCTAATCCTTTAAGTAGATGCCAAAGCTATTTACTCCAGAGATAAAATAAAAAAGCCAACCTCATATCCGGAAGGATGCAGATATGAAAATTATATCTCTCTCTTTTTGCTCACTTGCCCTCTAGCCTTGGGACACTTTCCAGTTACAGTTGCTTTTTGCTTCCTAGAGCTTTCTTTTCCAATAATTTATGAGGAAGCATTGGAATATCTGTGGGAAAGGAACCCCTTCACCTTGAGCACACTCCTCCAAGATTTTACAGGGTGAACAGGGGTAACTGAAGCCTTTTCAGCAGAGTCATCCTCAGATCTGAGGCCCAAGCAGCACACGAATGCTCATAGCTGCAGTGAAAAACAGATCTTTGAATTCTCTGTGAGTCCCTCCCTTCTGTGAGGCCTCACCCAGCCCTGGTGGAAACAAACATTCCCATAGCTTCACCTGCAATGTTATTGAGGTTGGCTGGGGGAAGCTCATTCCCCTAACCAGGCCCACGAAAGGGGCTTTCCTTTCCACAACGACTTCTCATCTTCCACAGGGCGACACTGAGTCATCTCAAGAACTCACCGGGATGAGTGGGGGAGGGGGAGGTGGCGCAGCTAAAGTGAAAGGAGATTCCCCTGAGACCCAACAAAACTGAAGCCAGATTACAGGGACCAGGTGAATGGTGTTTAATAAATGATAACTTTCACCCCTGCCTTCCTGTGCCTTGCTGCCTTGATATTCACCAAGGTCCTCTGCAGAAACAGTCTGCACTTCATAGCCACGGGTCCTGCTGCCTGCTGCTTCCTTTTTTGCCTCAGAGACTGGCTCTGTCCTCAGACCCTGCAGTATGACTCAGCATGCTCTAATGGAGCTTTTTGGGCACACTTGGCTCCGGCTCTCAGACCTGCTTTGACTACCAGAAGCAGCTGATTGCAATGAGTCTCTGGGGACACTGCTGCAATGCTGATGTTCAAAAGAAAAGGCCATGAGGACAGAACCTTCTAATTAAATGCTGCTATAAGCTAGCAAAGCATACCATGGCCTTGTGGAAAGCTCGGAGGCTCTTTTTGGTTTGTTTATTAAGATGTGATCTCATTATGCATTCCAGGCTGGCCTTGAATTCACAATTCCCTCCCCCCATCCTCCTAAGTGCTGGGATTACAGTCGCATCTCACCACACTCATCCTTAGGGGCTCTCCCTTGTGGGGGAGTTTGCTTAGAACTAGTCCAGGCCCACCTTCCCTGCCTGTGAATATGGGACTATGACGATGAGGACAGTGGTGACAGCAGGCAATACTAATAATAAAGATTTCATGATCTCAGTGATTCCATGCTAAGCCCTTGCTCTGTTGTCTCTTTTGTCCCCCGTAGCAATCTGGGAAAGTAGACACTTAAATATTTACTTCACAAGGGAGGAAGCCAGGAGTCGCAGAGCCAAAGTCAAATGGTGAGTAAGCAAGATTTGAGTCTAGACTGTGCGGTGGGGGGATGGGGCTCTGGCCACTTCAACACTCCTGGCTTTAGAAAAGCTGTACTTTCTGTGCTAGTATTGTTCTGAATGTAAGCAAGGCCAGAGGAAGAAATATGCAGTCTCTAATTGACCTCTGCACTTCATACAGAGCAGCATCTCCCCCAGGCCCTGCCCTTGCACAAACTCGGAGCCAGGTTGCCCCAGGGGTGTCTGCAGCAGCCCTCTGAGGCTTTAGCGGAACCTGGCCCTGCAGTGCCCTGCATCCAGACTGCCACTGGTCCCTGACCCAGCCTTGCAGCTTAAACTATCTTTATAAAAACAGAGTTCCAAATGGATAAGCCTGAAGCTTCCGAGACAGACTTTCACTTCTGTATCTGAGTAATTTGTCGTTGAAATGGCAAAGATAATCAAAATAACAGATAATCCTCTCCTCTCATTTGATGATAGAGGCAAAGTTCTCTGCTAGGGAATTCAGAGCTATTTATGATTCTGGCTTCTGGGTGTTATTTCTTCTGCTAACCCTCAACTGGAGTTTAAATAAAATAACTAAAAGCAAAACGAGTGGTGGCAAGAGGCTGATATTTACAAAAAAGGGGAAACTGTGACTGAACATATGGGAGTAAAGAAAAAATGTGGTCATGCAGCAGGAACTCGGCAGCTAGGCCACAGAGAGGAGGCCCTGGCCACACACTGACCCTCTTGAACCAACACGGCAGGGGGGCTGGTGTGAGAAGGGAAGACCACGACCTGCGGTGACAGGAAAGACGGTCCTGTACTGGAGTTAGTCGGCAGCTCCACCTTGCAGTGTGAGGGGTGAGTCAGCACATGGAGAGACTCACTTCTGTAGGCAGGGTTAGCTGGAGGGGAGCAAGAACGCCCCAAGGTCTGGGTTATGACTGCTGTCCAATGAGAGAGGCAATCAGAGAACCACAGAAAGTTAGCCCATTCAGGCTACCTGTGAAAAGAGCCTGACCCGAATACATGTGAAGTACTTATTTACCACCCTTTATACCATGTTAGCATAGACTTAAGAATGGGAGAGAAAAGTATAAATCTACCCATAGCCTATTTGATTTTCCCAATTATATTCTTACCATGTGGGTTAAAGTGTACATATTAGTTTTCTATGGCTTTTGTAACAAGTTACCACAAATTAGTGACTTGAAATACACTTATGTCTTTATTGGATCTGTATATCAAATGTCAACATGGGGCAGACAAGATTGCTCAGTGGGCAGAGACACTTGCTACCAAGCCTGACTACCCTGAGTTTGATCCCCAGACCTACTGGTGGAAGGAGAGAACTCACTTCTGAAAGTTGTCTTCTGACTTTACACACACATACACACACACACACACACACACACACACACACACATACATACATACATAAACAAATATTTTTAAAGTCTAATGTGGGTGTAAGTTAAAATCAAGATGCCAATGGGGTTGTGTTCATTTTTGGAAGGAGAATAATGTATTTAATGTATTTCTTTGCCTTTTCGCCTTTAGAGGCTCTCATTTTTTTTCTTTTTTGAGACAAGGTCTTACTCTGTAGCATAGATTGGCCTGGAACTCACTGTGTAGACCAGGCTGACCTCAAACTTGATGCAATCCTCCTGCCTCAGCCTCATGAGCTGGGATGACAGGCATGAGCCAGCATGCCCAACAAGTCATGTTGAACATATTATATACACACAATTGGATATATTATATATAAAATGTTTTGACAGTCTGGGGAATCAATGCTATTTGTATATGCTAAGCAAGTGCTTGACCACTAAGCCACAGCCACAGCCATCCCATCCTTCATATTCAAAATCAGCCATTACTAGAGGAATCTTTTTCAAAATGCATCACAATGAAACTCACTTTTCTGACTCTCACTTATAAGGACTCTTGTGATTACATTGAGTCCATGCCTATACAGGGGTTCCATAGTACATGGGCATCTTTGTGGCGAATGATTCTACCTACCACATTGAGAAAGATCTTTAGAAATTTAAGAACAAAGAGATAACACCCTTATTATAAACTGTGAGAAAGGAGAGGGGGTCTATCTTCGTGTCTGAAATTGCTGATGCTATTTGCCTGGGAAAGCAGTCTGCTCCCAACAGCCCCTGGGTATTCTATTCTAGGGTACTAAGTCTCTATCACTGATAGAAGAAAAGTATCCTGTCTAGCTTTCTGTAAGTTACCACATGTTGGAGGGGTGAATTGTTAATGCGCATTTCTTGTTCCAAGTTACAGTCAATGATACTTGCTACCAAACTACCCCAAGTTCCTTTATCTACCCTCTCAGGGATGAATTTTGAAGTATTTTGATTACTCCCTGCAGCAGAATCCCAACGTAATGACATATGAAACATAAGCTGGTGCTTTCTGAAGGAACAGCTAAACTTCTGAGTTTATCTAACATAGCAACTATCTAGACTACCAACTTCTGTTATGAGGAAGAACCCAAAAGAGGTTGTTGAGCAAGGAGATCAGACCATCCTTAAGTTCCAAACCAACTTCATTTCTAGTTAGTTAGAACAAATAGTTGATAGGACTCCAGCACTGCCAGAAACCATGTGGAGGGGCTAAAAGCAAAGGAGAGGGGCCGGTGAGATTGCTCAGCAGGTAAAGGTGCCTGTAGCACAAGTCTAGCAACCTGAGTTTGGTCCTAGAACTGACATAAAGGTAGAAGGAGAAAACTGACTCCTCAGAATTGTCCTTTGACCACACACACACACACACATACACACACACACACACACACACACAGATTTTTTTTTTAAGGAAACGAGAAATACATCAACAAAATGGTTACGACTCTTAAATTGCTTCCACTACACAGAAGCCATAAGCTCTCAGACAAATTTCTTAGATTCTCTAGGCTGCAGCTTCCTCACATGAGGTTGTGGATAACAGTAGACCATCACAGACTTCCATTACATGACACATTGGAAGCATTTGCTTACTGTTGGCTGGGATTGTTCTCAGATGCTATGCTATGCATTTTTTGAGCATTTCTAAACTGATCATCAAAATAACCACATGAATTATGTGCTGTTGTTACAACTTCCATTTTAAGATGATGAGGAGCTTAGTGTCACGTGGTTGATAAGGCGCAGAGCCAGGACTAGATCCAGGCTGGGCTGACTCAAAGGCCATAGTCTAAACCTCTGTGGGGAACCAGCAGCTGAGGAGGTTAATGATAACTGCATCTGAAATGTTCCATCCCTCTCTGCTTTCTAGCCCTCTGCCTTTTGCATAGCTGTCACTTCTATGATGGATCAGAAAACCCCAAATGAAATAAATATGAGATAGACAAGTTAGTTTATAATAGTCCTGGTTTATCCCAGACCTGATCTCAGACCACACACCAGTTGAACGCTGGTTTTACAGCTGTGGGAGCTCATAGCTCTAAGCATTCCCTTCAATAAAGCACTCTTGGCAAAGGGTCCCCTGACCATTAGTCTCAAGAAGAGCACAGAGAAGACAGAGTTGGAGCCAGGAGCAGTAATTCCTAGTCCCAACTTAGCAGTTGCTGGGGGAGGAGGGGGAAATCCTTTTTAACCAAGTTACTTTAATTCGTTATCATTTTAAAGGGGAAAGAACTGCTTCTCTGGGGTGTTGCTACAGATCTTAAAAAAAAATAAGAGATGTGACAAATCTACGAAGGGCAAGAACTGCTGTGTTGAAAACTTAATGAAACCTCACAGACAAAATATTAACCAAAAGAAATCAGACTTACTCTGGTGGAACAGGCCTGTAATCCCAGCTACTTGGGAGGCTGAGGCAGGAAGATCTCAAGTTCAAGGGCAACCTGAACCACTTAGTGAGACCCCTCTTTGTATCAAAACAAAAAAGGAGGGCTACAGATACAGCTCAGTGGTAAAGTCCTTATCTTAGTATGCTGGAGATCCCTAGGTTCAACCCCCAATATTGTATTTTTTAAAAAAGGTGGGGGAGGGGAGGATACTTGTCACAAAACAATATACACTTAGCAATTCCATTTAGTTAAAGGTTAAAAACAGGCAAAACTTCCTTGTGCTATGTACATTTGCATTTTTAGATGATACAAATGTAAGAGAAAGAAAAGCATTGACTTCCATAAAGGTCAGGAGACTAGTCACTTCTGGGGTAAAGAAGGAGGTTGAATTCTGCTGGGCAGGGTCTTTCTGGGGTGTTGGCAGTATTCCTTAACCTGGGTGGAAATCACACAGGATTTCTTTTATTGTAAGTCGTTCAGATTTACAGGAGTCCTCTTATATAATCTACGCACTTTTCTGTGTGCTTGTGCTCAGTCTCATTGAAACAAAGACGGTGTTGCTGTCACTTCTGTTCTGTTCCACTGATGAACTCTGTAGCCCCTCCCCCTACAACTAAGCTTCGAGCCAGCAATGATCCAGCACTTCCACATCTGGGGCAGCACAGATCTAACCTGCTCAGTGAGCCCCACCCCTTAAAAGACACCCAGAGTGACAGTCCATGTGATTTAGGGTGTGGCCTGCCTGTCTGCTAGATCTGTCCTCCTGCTTTGGACAGATTATTGAATCTAGCTGAGGATTATGTGTATAGTCCTCCCTTCCCCCAACACACACACACACTCCCCCATTCAACATTATCAGTTATTGGTGCCAAGTTGAATTTCTGCCAAATGAGTAATAAGCTTAGTGGTTTCTGAAGCCTTGCAACCAGCCATCAGTACAGAGGGAAAAGAACAGAGAGGGTCTAGCTCAGGGACTCTGAAAGAAACTGTTCTCTGACACAGATGAGAGCATTATTATTCTGTTCCTATTGTTCTGATTGTTATCAGACCTGCAATCAGTCATCACATATGGATCCCTGACAATTTATCAGGAAGCCTGACTTCTCTCTAGTCTATTCTACATTGTGTTTCCCAGGATGCTACACAAAATGCAAAACATCAGCTAAAATTAAAAGCCAAGGTGCTAGTGAGGCTCATTTGTGTGGGGGAAGGCAGAGAGATGTCATAGGGAAGGATTCAGAGACAGCTGTCAAGACAGCAGCATGGGGAAGAAAGGTCAGGCGTAGAGAGGGCAGGATAGGAGCCGGATGGACCAGCCAATCACACCACAGAGAATCTTGTGAGTTCTCCATTCTTTCCTGACCTAGTTTTTTAAATGTTTCCTTATTCATCAAAACATACTCTTTGCGGATTACACTCAGGTATCTTACACTTATCCAATGTAATGTTTGGGTTTCAGCACTGGGAGCTACAGTCTAGTTCTCTGTATAACAGGATATACTCAGCAGTGCCCAGCTAATGATGAGATCAAAATGGCAGGCAAGCTGCAGTTTTAAATGAATGCGCCTGAAAACCTCTGAGCAAAATGTTGAGTCTATTTAAGATCAGGGAGCTCACGTGATAGCTAGCTGGCCTCATCCCTCAGATTTACTGGATGTGAGTATAAAAGTCTTACAGTAAGAGTAAATATAATAATGCCTGGGATTTATAGGGTACTTTTCTTTATAGATCTTGTACTGTCTGGGCTGAGTGACCAGCCCAACTTGGAATCTTACATAATTTTCATTAAGGCTAAGCAAGCATCATAGGAATAAAGATGGGCAACTAAACTCCGTGGAGAGAAGTGCATGGCTGCCCAGGACCCTCCCAGGGCAGCCTTGCTCCCAGGCAGGGGGTGCATCACTAGCATCCAGGACTGAGGTTTCAATAACTGCCTCCTCCTCCCTCCTGTCATAGAGCCATTGAGAAAATGA
Source organism: Eospalax fontanierii (assembly GCA_035773235.1). Lineage (NCBI taxonomy): Eukaryota > Metazoa > Chordata > Mammalia > Rodentia > Spalacidae > Eospalax > Eospalax fontanierii. The sequence continues at coordinate 11,819,612 of CM069529.1, read as the reverse complement.
GATGGGCTGCGTGGCCAAACCATAATTACAGAGGTGTAGGAATCAGGCTACTGACTAGCTAACCTTTTTTGGTCATGCTGTGACCGAACCCGGGTCTTTGCACATGCTAGGCAAGTTTTGAACCACTGAGTTACATTAATAGCCCTAGTCAACTTTCTCCTCCCGCTCCTCACCTCTCACCAGCCTCAGAGGCAGGAAGGTGCAGAAGGGATTCCCAGTACTTCGTTTATTCTCATGATCTGGTTTTGAATGCGCAGTCGTTACAACGCTGTTCAGTGCAAACTCATGCCTCAGTGTGAGCCTTGTGCAGCCTAGGCTGGCCCATGGTGCTGAGAGGCAAGTAATGAATGATTCCCACGCCACTGGGTGCTCAGGCCCGACCCTGCAGCACCTGAGGGCCGCAGAGCCGCCCAGCAGTGCTTGGCACAGGCCCTGGGCAGAGACCGCGGATGGGGTAAAAGCTGCGCTCCTCCTGCGGCTGTTGCAGCGCTTTCCAGCCTTCTCCTTCCCCATGCCGGCGTATGCACGGCGGGAAGAAACTACGGGCTGGTCACCCTGTGAGGACCAGAACAACTAGAGAGCCCAGGCTCCCGCCCTGCCAGCCTCGCCCCTGCCCAGGCTTCCCGAGGAGCCTTCTCCCCAGCCTGGAGCTGGCCCCGACTCCCCTCCTTTTCTTCCATAGACGACCAGCAGAGCACATGAAGAACTGAACCTGACCAAATTAACTTGGAAATAGTTCAATAAATGTCAAATTTTTTTTCTGTTTCTACATCTCTCTCTGACTCCCATTACAAAGCAAGCGGGTGTTGGGGGATGAGTGAAACACTCAAGTTCTGGCTATGAATATAGTGTTGTTATTATTAGAGCAACGGGGAGGGAGTCACGCCATCTCGGGGCAGGGCCCGGGTGGGCTGTGTGGGAGGCAACTGTCAACAGCTGCCAGGAGTAAAGCGTGTTTATTGTCAGCAGCCTGGCGCAGAGATCAAGACAGATTCGGGTCTCCAGACCACACCACCTAGCTGCAGACAGCGGCTGCTGCTCCAGACGTCGCATCCAACCACGGGCTCCGGAGGTCCCCAGGGGCCTTTACTCAGGGATGACTCAACCAACATGAAAATCCAGGCTACCAGGCAGCTGGGCAACTTCCTGTGGGGCCAGGCAGTCACTCCCAATACAAAGTGCAGCATAGAACGCCCTCCCCAACAGATCAAACCTAGCGCCCAGAACCAGCTGCAGATGCCACACAAGAGCTCTGTGTCCATCACTGCTTTCCAGTCCTTCACCAAATACTTCCTGAGCACCTTCTCTGATAAATCCCGAGCATAGGACTGGAAATAAGACAGTGGCAAGACAGTCCTGACCTCTGTTCTCACTAAGTTTACAGAAAAATTACCTGCAAGTAAATTGGTTATCCCGTGATGAGTGTCACAACAGGGGAGTTCCAGGAGCCACCCACACAATACAAAGGGAATCTTAGACCACAAGGAATTGCCTTGTCGGGGAACTGCCGCTGAAGGATATTTAGATGTCAGCCTAAGGCCATCACAGCTTTATCTCGTCAGTTAATTCAACCTTTAGTTAAGATCTCCCTATCTGGCTCATGGTCTATTTCATTTTCAGTCTCCTGAACAGAAAAGTCTGGGAACAGATAATTATTATCAGAAAACATCCATCAAAGTACCGAGAACCTTTGGGAAGTGAAGCACGAGAGGCCCCTTCATCCAGAGTCCATTATAATTATGCTATTGCTATATCCCCATAGAATTACTCTTCCCCTGACAATGATAACCACCAGGAGTCTTTCCTCAGAGGTCCAGCCTTCTATGGCACCTTCAACACCTGGTGTTCCATGAACTTTTTCCTGAGCAGACAGAGCAAATGTCTCCCCCTCAGACATGGCAGCAATGGCAGACCAAGTACATTTCCACCAAAGTTCATCCTGGAGACCAATGAGTTTACTGGACTCACTCACAGAGGACGACTGAAGGGTTACTTACGAGAGAGTGGAAGACCCCAGAGCAGCCGCAGCACTGAAAATCTCCCCAGCACGCATGGCGATTTCCGCATAATTCCATAGACGGGCTCCTCACACTTCGGTTAACCCCTCACAGTCACACTCTTGCACCTCCCAAGAGCACAAAACCATGTGCACCTGGGGCAAAATTGCATACAACTGACTAGAAGTTTCAGGGAGGAGTGGCGGGAGTCTCAGATGGGAGTCCAGTGATCCTGCCCCCGCCTCGTTCTATGAGAGGATGTCTGCAGTCAACAGGTCTGATCTGAGGGTCTCTTTCGAGCAGCCACAGCTGCTTTGATGATGATAGCTCTCATGCTCAGAGGATAGTACTCTACAACACCTAGGCAGAAAAAGCGAGCTGCCAAGCCTGGTGACACAAGCCTGTAAGTAGTTCCAGCTATTTGGAAGTTTGAGGCAGGAGGTTCATAAGTGTAGAGTGAATTCAAGGCCAGTCTGGAAAACCTTGAGGCTGTGTCTTGCCCTAGGCTCAATACCCTGTACCACCAAAAAGTAGAATAAAATAGAAAGTAAGAGAAATAAAGGAAAGAAGAAAGAAAGAAAAACTGGACTGATGCTGGCGAGTTGGCTCAGTGAGTAAAGGTACTTGCTGCCAAGCCTGACGAGTTTGTTCGATCCCCAGAACCCACGGGGTAGAAGGGTAGGATCAACTGCCTTAAGTTGCTCTCTGATCTCACATGTAGCACTCAATCAATCAATCAATCATGTAATTTTTTAATTAAAAAAAACCGGAATGCTGAAGAAGCTCACTGGCTTTTGTGTTAGCATGGAATGACGTCTCTGCGCACAACTTCCCAAGGCTTCCTAACCCATTCAGATCGAGAGTGAGTCCTGATACGGTGCAGTGAGCTCCCATCCCCTCTAACCGCCTCTCCCCTGGGCTCTCCTGCTCCCTGGATCTCGAGTAAGTTTCACAGAACACACTGCACACTTCCTCCTCAAAATGTTTGCATTTGTCACTCCCTGTGCTAGAACTTTCCTATCCCGTTTAGCCATATCTGTCTCACTTGCTTCCTGTCTTCACACAAACACCACACTGGCAGTGACGTCACCCCTGAAGCCACACTCCCTCCGAAATCCTTATCTTTCCTGGGCTGTACTTCCTAGAGAGCATGGCTGGATATGTTTGCAAGCAATAGTTTGCCAACTTCTGCTATGCAGAAATTAAAATTAGTGAATTAGCTGTGTATGTGTCGATTTCAACATACTTAAAAACCATGAATGAAAAAAATCCTCCTAAAAACCATAGAGTTAACCGGTCACAATGGTATAGGAAGCAGAGGCAGGCAGATCTCTGTAAGATAAAAGCTAGCCTGGTTTACAAGGTGAGTTCCAGGTCAGCTGGGACTGTTTCGAAAAAAAAAAAAAAAGAAAGAAAGAAAAGAAAATACTTAAAATTATAAAATATTACCAAGTCTGTAGCTTAACAACTGAACGTGTCTTATATTATTTTGGAACCTTGAATAGAGACAAATCCTACTCAGATCTTCAGGGATCCTGAATGTCATCCTGGAGAAAGCACTTATTTATGGTTGGGACAATGTTAGTCTCTTGCCTAGACATAGGCATTGCCCACTTCTCTGTCCATTGTTCACACTTCTTTGTTGGGGAGCACCGAAGACAGTGCTCCCTTTCCACTGTTGACAATATGAGCACCAGGATGCTTGTTGTTAGTGAGATCAGCTAGCCCGGCACCTGACAATGATCACTCTGATGCTTTGGTGACCTCTCACTAAACCAAGGTCAGCAGATCTTGGGATGGGAATGGAGAAAGTACCAGTTTCTTAATAATGAGAGACTAAGCCTTTCAAACTGTTTATCAGAATGGTGCTTGCATTTTACAACTTAATATGTTCATGGTTCCTATTTTTAGACAATGTTTTAGAGTTTTATGGGGCCCCTGACAGATGCTTTCCAGGTTGCAAAGAAGAAGCTATTGAAAAAACAAAAACAACAACAAAAAAAGAAGCTATTTGAAAAAAAAAAAAAAAAAAGCTATTGCTTCCCTGGTAAGGTTTGCACATATGCCCTGGGTCAGCGCTGGCCCAGAGGCTCACAAACTTCATAGCTGCACAGCCCAACTCTCAGAATGAGCCCCACCTTTCATTGAATGCTCTGTGGCCACTATTTTGAAACTATTTTTAAAAGTGTATGGGTGTTTGCCTGCATGTACATATATGTATCATATGCCTGGTGCCCACAGAGGCCAGAAGAGGGTATCAGATCCCCTGGAATTGGCATTACAGACATGTGGGTACTGGGAACAGAACCTGGGCTCTCTGTGAGAGAGCCATCTCTCCAGTCCCTGTTTTGAAATTCTTTTTTTTGTTTTGTTTTGTGACTTTTTAAGACAGAGTCTCCTTGTAGCCCTAGATGGCCTGAAACTTGCTATATAGACCAGGGTGGCCTTGATCTCACAGAGATCTGCCTACCAAGTACTGAGATTAAAGGCATGAACCACCGTGCCTGGCTTATTTTGAAATTCTTAATTGTTTTGTGTCTGAACTGTTTTGTGCATGAGTAAGGAGTGGTGGGGCAGGTATGTGAGCTCCCTGAAACCTCCTTGGAAGAGGGAGAGGCTTTTCTGTGGAAGCTCCCCAGCAACAGAGGGAAGCCACTATGCCTCAGCTGCACAAATTGTAACTATCAGGCTCCCCAGTATGAGATTGGGATAGAAATTGTCAGTCTTCGAGCTGTAAATGCTGTCAGTGAAGACTACAAAATAAAAATATGCACACAGTCATTATAATAAACTTATTAGAGTTCTCCAAAGACTTTAGAATCTCTGTTTTTGGAAATTGTTACAGCACCATAATGCTTAGAAATAGAAATTAAATTTAAAGAACATTATTTTCATATGAAGCTTCACATAAGTCAGTTTAACAAGAAAGATGATCTGAAAGCTGGAGTGGTGGCATATTACTATAATCCCAGCACTAGAGACACTCTGTGAGGAAGGTGGTGAGTTCAAGGCCAGCATGGACTACTTAGTAAGACCCTGTCAAAAAAACTAAAATTAATTTTATATAATAGAATAAGAAACAATTAAATGTATAAATAGGCATCTTTAATTTCAAACATCATGAAATTTTCTTTCTTATTTTTTCCTTTTTGAAAATTTCATACTTATATACAAAGTGGCATAATCTCACTCTGCAGCCCAAGCTGGCCTTGACTTAACTCACATCTGTGAGATGCCACAGCTAGCCACCTTCATTTCTTGTATTTCTTAGAAATAGCAAAGAAAACATGAAAATGCCATCATATAATTTTTAAAAATTTTACAAATATAAGTTTATTGCCTGCATGTATGTAAGCTCACCTGTGTTGTGCAATGCCCGTGATGATCAGAAGAAGGTGTTGGATCCCCTGGAACTGGAATTACAGACGGTTGTTAGATGCCATGTGGGTGCTGGGACCCAGAATCCGGGTCCTCTGCAAGAGCAGCAGTGTTCTTAACTGCTGAGCCATCTCTCTAGCCCCCACTGTATAAATTTATATTTGAAATTAAACTCAGATTTACATGTAACTAATCATTAACTCTAAATGGACTAAAATTTTTATGTTGAAATAATTTATCTGAAATTTAGCAAAATGTTATCCCAGCGTATAATACACACTTGACAGCTCCAACAACAGTTTGAGAAAGATCCTTCTCAAAAGCTATGAGAAATGATTTGAGATTGTGTATTTGCCAAGAGTGACTTATATCATTTTCAATTATATCAAATGAAAAGTTGCTAAAAAATTTTATGACACAATAAATGAATTTGCAAAAAAACAAGCCAAAAACCATGATGATCAAGATGTTACACTTCTATATTTATATGATTGTTTTGCATTTACAAGTTTATTGTTACTTATGTAACACTATATTCCCGTTTTATTCTTAAGTAACAAGACATTTTTTTAAAGAAAAATTTACATAAAGTACCTTTAGTGAAGTTTTCTTGCCCGAGTTTTGAACAAGGGTCTATTTTCATGTCACACTGGGCCTGCGGATTATGTAGCCAGCTCTACTCTCTACTGTTTTCCAGAGATGGGCCAGCTTTCACCTCCCTTTGCAAAGATTAGGCATTTATCTACAAGGCAGCTGGTCTTAGAAAGTAAAATGACCCATTCAGAGATGAGCTGGGGACTTGATATACCCATTGTACCAACCCTCAGCTGAGCAAAGGCTTCTGCGTAGAAGCCAGACACAGGCCTCTTCCATGGCCACGGTGGAGCTGTCTGCCTCCCATATAAGGATCGTTTATGGTTTACAGTATCACCCAGACCTCTCGCCTTTATCAATATCTGCACCCCTCTGAGACACACCATGGAAAAGACTGAATTCCCAAGGAAGGGACCCAGGGCAGGTCCTACTGAAGTCTAAACAGCTGTTTCCCAGTCTGCGTCCTGCTTGGTGATTCCTGGTCAGATGCACAGAAGTCAGCATCAGTGTGTCAAGGCTTCCGGAGTCTGGGCAATGGATTAGAACCCACAGGCATACAAGGCTAAATCAAAGGAAAGACAGTCTCAGAGCTCATAGCTGAGGGACCGAAGCTGCCCCAAGTGGTGCTGCATTGTTCTTCAGAACGAAGTAGGACAAACAAGTTCAGGCAAACAAGACTCTGTCTAGTTTCATTCCATTTACTATATTTAGCAACTTTCACAAACGCAAATGGGATTGTGTTCCTGTCACCTAATATGAAACGTTTTTTCCAACTTGTACTATCATACAATTTCACAACTTGATCATTTCCCGTCCTGTCTCCGTATGTGTGTATCACGAGCTCCCTGAAGACACAGTCATATCCTCTTCTGGCATCCCCTGAGCACCAAGCACTAAGAGCACTCACAGCCTGATTTCCCACTCATTAAGTCATCAGTCCTCATGGTAGCCCACACAGGCCGTAATTCTAATTTTACAGAGGAGGAGATGGAGAGCTCGAAAAGGTCACTGGCAGTTCCACAGCTGCTAAAGGGCAGGGCTAGGACTCGAGCAGAGACCTATGATTCCATCCTACAGCACCCTCATGGAGAGGATCAACTAGGAGCACCCTGTTTGCACACTGCCTTGAATGGTGCATTACAAATGTGACAGCTCAGCGAGAGCTTTTGATGATAAATGTTTCCATGTTTGGCATAAGAAACACGTTTCCTGCTACGTGGCAGCTACCTTTATGGCTTTAGAAGCACCTCTCCTATTACAGCAATCTGCATTTTTCTGGAACTGCCAAGTTGAGGAAAGGATAGAACTCACCCAAACCCAGCCATTTAGGGTAGCCTCAAGTTTTGTTGCTGTTGTTTGTTTTGCTTTGTTTCGCATTTCTAAGGTGGAGTGCACAACAGTATAGCTTGAAGCACTCTGCCTAGGGTTGCTCTGTGATAGAAGTGGCCATTCACATAGCCACGGTTTCTGCCTCTTGCCTTCTAAAATGAAGAAAATATGAAGTTCTACCCGACCCCCGCCCCTCCGCCAGGACATTTCCCGCTGCTCAGGCTTCTTTCCCAAGTCCTAAAGGGGAGCCAGACTCCAGCCTCTAGGATAGCCTCAACTTGCTGCTATTTTAAAATGGTTTCCACAGCTGACAACCCTGGGATAAGGAAGGCCTTTTTAAGAAGAACACAAGAGGGCTGGAGAGGTGGCTCAGCGGTTAGAGCACTGGCTGCTCTTGCAGAGGACCCAGTGGGTTCGATTCCCAGCACCCACATGGCAGGTAACAACTGTCCCTAACTCCAGTTCCAGGGGATCCGATGCCCTCTTCTGACCTCCCTTGGGCATTACACAACACAGGTGCACTTACATCCATGCAGGCAATACACTCATACACATAAAATAAAAAAAATAAATATTTTAAAAAGAAGAACATAAGATAGTAGAACTCATGGGACATGAAAGTTGGAGTCGGGGGAAGTGGAGGGCTTTAAGTGTTGATGGGGACAGAGGAATGCAGGAAGAGAAGATAGGGGGTGAGCTAACCAAAACTAAAGATGTATGAAAAAGCCTTGTGGAAACCTATTACTTTAATTACTACTTTGAAAGCTAATTAAAATATCATTTTTTGAAGGGAAGTTTGAACAGTGGTAAACTGTATCGGTGGAAAAGCTTTCCCCAGAAGACATGGCTTATTAAACGAAAATCCCAGTGTGAGGTGTGGGATATCTCCCTATTGGTTAGGGAGGCACTAGCCCAACCAACCTACCACAGGCTACTGCTATTGCTCTTGGTTGACCGCCGTAGCTAGAAGATAAGGCCCAACTGCTGAGGATAGAACACACTTTGGTTATAGGACACAGAGAAATGAAGCTGGAACTGACACGAAAACTTACTCCCTGCTCGCTAGCTTTCCTAGTGACAGAAGGTGCTATCCAAGGTTGCTAGGGGAGAAAATTTATCAGTGGTATTTCCCCGTGGTAAGCCCTACACCCTATGGTACCAACCTGACAGGCAAGATGTGCCTGCTGGTGCGGCAGTGGCATGACTCTTATAAAGGTAACCAGTTGCATTCTGACTGGATTTGAGGTCTACCCAAAGAAGGAAACTCATGCTGAAAACATAATCAAAAACCCAGGGCCCAGAAGGTCACAGGCCCTAGGGCAGAACCTATTATTATGGTTTTAATAAATGGGCATATTGTCAAACTGCCTTCTAAATATTTATGTTTATACCTGTGTAATAATGGGGCTCTTAACCGTGATCAAAGGTTTTGCAGAGGGTAGCAGTCAGTGCAGAGACTCATCACTGGATAAAGAGCTAAGAATAAGCGACTGTTGAATACTCAGCCCTAAATGAGACATCTTCAATAGACCCTCCCTTCCCAAGTCTCAGGAAACATCACAGAAGGGGGTGCAGAAAGAATGTAAGAGCTAGAAGATGGGGAGTCGTGCTGTGACATGCTGTCTTCTGGTCATGACATGGTACTCATGGTACACATGAACTCACAGCAGATATGACTGCCTGCAAAGATCAAGCCAGTCAACATTCCTGGCTGGGGAGGGGCTCATGAAGCTCCACCATTAGCTGAGGAGATACTGGCAATCTGAGGTATGGCCACTGAGGTATGGAGAGTCATTTTTCTTCAGGGAGTGTGGCTGCAGGTGGGCTGCCCATGCTCCTGTGGATGGCCCCACATCCGTGTACATGCAGGCAGCACTACTTGGACGAGGTGGGTTACTTAAAAAACAAAGAGGATGTAAAGGTGTGAAGGGGAAAGTGTTGGGGGAGGGGATCCAGGAAAGTGGGAGGGAGAAATTAGAGGTGGATATGATCAAGTTGCATTGTACATGTGTATGAAATGTCAAAGAACAAATTAAAAACTGTTCTTAAAGAAATAAAAATGGCCACAAAAAGAGCACAAAACTCAAGAAGGTATAAAGGAAAATACTAAAAGCCAGGCAATGTAGTAATCCAAAATTCAGAACAATAAAACATAAAAAACAAATTTCAAAGACAAGATACATTTAAAAATATATGTAGCATGCATTATAAGAATTATCAGTATATCAATAATTGCTATATTCAATAAGGGAACAAAGTATATAAGAAATGTCATAGCATGAGCATAGTATAGAGAGATGAACACTGCAGAGGACTGGGTTTGGTTCCCAGCATTCACCTGGTAGCTAACAACCATCCACAACTCCAGTTCCAGGAGATCTGATGCCCTCTTCTGGCCTCCACAGGCATTGCTTGCATGAGTCCACTTATATACATGTGGGCAAAACACTCATACACATAAAGTAAAAAATTTTAAAATCATAGAAACAGAAATATAAGCAGCTAATAACAAAAATATGCAAATAGCACTATAAGCAAATATAATTAAATATTAAAAGTTTTTCATGAAATTGGCAGGAGTTGGAAAGCAATTACAATATCTCAAATTTCAAAATGTGCATGTTTTTTGGATGTGGTGGAGTATTAATAAGCTTGATTGTGATAATCCTTTCACAGTATACCAAAATATCATGTTGTATACCTTGAATATATGCAGTTTGTCAGTTATACCCCAATAAAGCTGAACTAAACTAACATTAATCACTTCCTCTAAGGAGGCTTGGAGTAGGATGTCAGAAGGCTTTTGCTTTGACCATTCTGTCAATTAACATTTTACAATAATATTTTCATACGTTACTTGTGCAATTTTATTATTATTATTATTATTATTTTGTTCGTTTGTGGGACAGGGTCTCACTCTACAGCCCAAGCTGGCCTGGAACTCAGAGAGCCACCCCAGTGCAGGGAATTGTAGGCATGAGCCACCTCACCTGGCATTTTACCTTTTAAAATAAAAAAGTAAAAGAACTTATCGCAGACACCTGTAAAGTGTATATGTCTGCTTTTCTTTCAGCAGTCTGAGAAGCCTGGCTGGGGACTGGCTGGGAACAGGACAGAAAAAGAGACTGCCACCCAGGTGCCAGGAAGGCTCTTTCTGACACCCCTTCCAGTCCGGAATTTTGCTGAAAAATCCTGTCTTTCCTGATTGATTCAATTGTGTTTATTTTTCTTAATAAGGTCAGTTTTCTCTTCTCTCCTCGGAAAGTACTAAGTCAGTTACATGGTATATGAGGATTTTTAAACTTCCGGTAAGTTCCAAGAGTAATTGAAAGATGCTATTCAGGTTAGGTTTCCTGGGAAACAGATTTGCATGAAAGGTTTACTGGGAAGACCTCTTGGGAAAAACTGTGTAGGGAAAACAAGATTGGACAGAGAGAGAAGCTGGGCTGTCGAAGCAAGCTCTGCACCGGAAAGGACCCTCCAGAGATGCTCCCCAATGAGAAAAGGATATGGGCCTACGACCCTCCCCATGGACCTGTCATTTTGTCTGTGGGCAAAGGCTGTAACTTTAGCCAAAGAAACTGGCTAAGGGACAGTCCTGAGAGAGACACATTCTGTGCGCCCACAGAATGGCGGCTGGAGGACTAAATTCCTTGGTGATGAGGGGAACGGGGGCAGTAGTCTATGTCTGGAGGCAGGTAAACGTTCATTCGGAGGGTGGGGAGACAAGAATGAGTGCAAGGTCGGATCTAGTTCACAGTCTGACACTGGGAGATTTTTATTTTTTTTAAAGGTGTGTCCTGAAAGTTAGTCAAACAATAGAAGCATGGATCTAGAAACTCAGCCCCAGGCCTTGCCTGCCAGGCCTGCCTTATCAACTCTCTCTGTAGGATTCATGAAACAATATTTAATGGGGAAAATTTCTTAAATGTGTTGTGCTTAAATGCCCTGGTAATTATCTCATTTCAGCTAACCTCTCTAGAAAGAACCTAATGTACAGTAAATCAGGTCTATTGCTGGAAGAATCCAGATGGGGATAGGAATTCCAAATCTGTGCTGCTGATAACATCTCAGCTGTCTGGAACTAAGCCTAGTGGCACTCTTCCATTCCTGTCCTGTCATCCTGTCTGGTTTAGGCTCTGTGCATGAGGACCACATTCCACAGAGGGCTAGTGGCTCTCATCATCCTGAAAACAGTCCAGTTTGGTCCCATGGTTACAAGAATGGAAATATTTATTCTTAGATCATTCCTAGTCACAAAGGAAATTTCTCTTCCCCCGACAAACTTTGAGAAAACCCTGTATACCCATGTGTGAAGGTGGGGCATGCCTGTAGTCCAGCTGAAGCAGGTGGACCATATCAAAGGCAGGATAGGCTACGTAGTGAGACACTGTCTTAAAAAAGGGGGTGGGGATCCTAGATAAATGTTATTTCTGGGTGTGTCAGTAAGTATGTTTCTGGATGAGTTAGCATATCAGTCAGTGCAAGTAGACTAGCCTTCCCCAGTGTGAGTGTGCATCAGCTGATTCCACACGGGGGCCTGAATACAGAAAGGCAGATGAAACAGAAGTCTGCCTCTTGTGCTTCCTGTCTGCCTTTGAAGATCTTCTCTAGCCCAGTTCTCAGACCTCAAATTGAGATTGGAATTATAACACCAATTTGCCAGGATCACCACCTTGCAGACAGCAGATATTCTGGGCCTCCATAAAGGTATAAGCCAATTCCTACTATATCTGACTGTCCGTCTGTGTGTCTATCTATCTATCTCCAAAGAACTCTAATACAAACTTTGCTTAGACCTCCTATTTCTATCTGGCAGTTCTAAATCTTTGTGATTGGAAAGAGAGAATAAAATGATCTGATACTTTTAAGGATGTCAGGTCACAAAGGTTAAGGAATAATTCCAAGAACAGTGTTACCCAAATCTTTCCTTTATCAAATTCTTACAGACTGACAGGTCCAGAGCCAAGACCCTAATGTGCTTTTTCTTCTTTAAACTTTACAACCTTATGATGCTTCAGTGGGGAAAGTACTTGCTGCACAAACATGAGGACCATGTAAAACCCAGGCATAGTGTGGACCTGTACCAGCACTACTGGATGGATAAGCATCCTATGGGCTCTCTGGCCAGAGGTTAGCCTAAAATGCAAGCTTCAGGTTGAGTGAGAGACTCTGCTTGAAAAAATAAAAGGTAGAGAAGTGATTGAGGACAGACATCCCAGCATCAACCCCTGACCTCCACACTCGCCCCACATGGGTGACTATATCTGTGTTCACACCTGGGCACAGACAACATACACCACTCACTCACACACAAAATAAAAATAAGTGAATAGATATACCTCACAACTCGGAGTCCTAGCATCTAATATTAGTTGTTTTACAGAGGAAGAGACGGCGACTCAGGTAATCTGCTTGAAGTCTCAGAGCTACTGAGTTAACACAGAAAGACCACGTCTGGCTGATTCCAGAACCACCCAGAAGGGAAAAGACTAAAGAAGCAAAGCAGTTGTCTATAACAGAAAACAAGACAGCAGTGAGAGGTACCACGAGGCCAGCAACGAGGGAGGACCTGGGAAGAGATGGGGGACGGGTCTGAATAGGCTCCAAATATGTCAGTATGAAATTCTCAAAGAATCAATAAAACATTCTTTTTGAAAAAGACTATTAATACCTTCATAATAGGTTGGAACAGAAATGTCCCAGAGCTATACAAAAGCCCTCAGGCCCCTATGGATTTTTAATCCTAGTGGAGACAAAAAAAAAAAAAGTCAACTATTTGATTCCCTTTATATGATGCCATTTATAGCAATTTTTAAAAACATGCAAAAATCTACTAGTTACTACACTAGTTACTGTTATTTAGTATTAATACATATTAAGTGGTTTTCTTTTCTTCAGAAGACATGTGCCCATAGTCAGACCTCAAATTTACTATGTAGCTGAGGTGACCTTGAACTTCTGATCCTCCTGTCTCCATTTCCCAAGAGCTGGGATTTACAGCTGTGCACCATCACCCCGCTTAGTAACTCAGCTTACTATACACTTTTAACACAAGCAAGTGTAAATATAAAGACAGGCAAGGGGCCAGTAATTCAGCACTTGGTAGGCTGAGGCAGCCTGGGCAATGTAGCAAGTTCAAAGGGCCCCTGAGATGAACAGTAGACTCTGTCTCAAAGACAGAGATGGAGATCAGCTCAGTGGGAGAGTGCTTGCCTAGCATACACAAGGTCCTGGGGTTGATTACCAGCACAGCAGAAGAGGAAGAAAACGAAAAGGTATTGGAGAGAGTAAGAAACACCTGGGGAGCAGATGAATGGGGCAGCGTTTAAGGAACCTCAGTTTGTATTTATAGTGTACTACTCCTTAGCTATTATTGTGTCTAAAGTGAGTGGAAAGAACAGTACTTTTGGTATCCTGCAGTGGTGTATGATAATTTTTAAACTGTTTCAATAAGCTTGTAATAGCTAATCAGTAACCTTTCCTGGCTTATTACTGTTCCTGCTTATTTTGATCTGTACTCTGATTTGAGGCATTATGTGGCTTAAAAATAGAAAGAGCACATTAATTACTGTTATTTGCTGTGCCGGTCCTTTAGTAGAGACTTATAGGAAAATGACCGGTGGGTGTAGGCGGAAGACAGCATACCTGCCAAACCTGTCTCTCCCCGTTGCTGCACCTGCTGTCGCCACTACTAGCCACCTTCATCAGTTGTGACAACAGAACAGGCAGAATAGACATGTGAAGCACACATATGGGTCAAGGCAGCCAGGCAGGCTGGCACTCTGCCCACTGGACCCTCCTCCCTCAGCCCCTGTTCCCTTGCTTGGCTTTTTTGTTCTCACTCGGCCTTCCCCTCAGGGAGGCCCAGAACAACTGGCTTCTCAATTGCATGAGGGCAGGTGCCCACCTGCCTCTGGGCCTCTGCTAGACCCTAAGGACATCCCTAGTTCCCCTGGGCTGTAAGTGACCCGCTCCCTACTCCTGAGATTTGACTGAAGGAGGCTTAGGGCCTTGTTGCCACACAAAGGGCAGCTGTGAAGGGGGAGGCTCCCCTGCACCCCTTGCCATCCCTGCTCCCAAGAGTAAATGCCCAGGAGGCCTAAATGCCCTTAGGAAGCTTGAGGGTCTGGGATATCAGTTCCCCTCTTGGCTTCCTATGGCCTCGAAGTTCCTGGGAGGCCTCTTCCCAAGAGGACACTGGGAAACATCATGTCACTGTGTGGCACTCACTGTACAGGAGGCAAAAGACCTCTGAAGGGGCCAAGGGAACAACTTTCAGGTTTGCAGCTCAGGGGTCATTTGGTTAGTTTCCCGCCCTCCTCCCACCTTCTTCCTCTCCTCTCCTCAGACTTTTTTTGAGACAGGATCTCACTCCGTAGTCTAGTGTCCCCAGTGCTGGGATTGCAGTCATGAGCCACCACACCCAGCTAAAGTATGCTTTGTTTTGTCTTATCTTGTTTTTGAGACAGGGTCTCCCTGTAGGCCCTGAACTCCTTGTGTAGACCAGAATGGCCTTGAACTCACAGAGATCCACCTGCCTCTGCCTCCCAAGTGCTGGACGCAACCAGCATGAGGTGAGAAGGGGGTCAGAGATGATTCCTAGATAGGATCATCACCATAGGCCCCAGTCTGAAAGTCCTTGGAAGGCTTATTATGCCAAGGGAGGGAAAATCCCTCCCTTGGAAATAAGAACAACACACAGGAGAGCTCTGCTTAACACCTTCATAATTAAGATGAAGACAGCTAGAGTACATAGAGGTGATCAAAACATTTGTTAAGGGTCAACAAATTAATGTGACTTAGAGGGCAAATTTGCATGGAGTTAACTAAGTATTTCCCCAGTTCTCACAGTGTACTGAGTATTGCCCTGGAGCTCTGAGACACCCTAAGCAAACTTCAGGCCTCCTGTTCTTGTCCTCCGGTCGTGACAGGCTTACCTAGGAAGCAAGAGCCACAGATGGGAAAGCACTTGGCAAGGATCTGCTGACCACTGCGGAGACATCTGGAGCAAGGCTTCCCAAGCTTTACGGCATTCACTCAGTTCTGTTCAAATGCAGATTTTGACTCAGTGGTTCTGGGGTTGAGCACAAGATGCTATAATGTTCATATGTTCCAAAATTAGGCGGAGCCTGCTGGTCTGGACCCTAGTATGTTTTTGCTATTTCAGAGACCTTATTGAGAATACTTTTTGCAAATTAGTTTTACAAAGAAGTATTTTACAAATTAGGAATATTTTGCCTACCACTACATAAGTTGAAAACTTCTCAAGAAAACACCAGAGAAAGTCCTTTGTTTCTTCAGATTCTTCTGTTCCACATGTAGCTCCTGAGGTGTAGATTTTTTCTCTTTCAGCTTCATTTTCATCTTCCTTGAATGGAGAGTCACGCTTCTGACATAACCATCCACAGCCTGTTTGTTTAGGAGACTTTTCCAGAAGAACTAAACAGCCAGAATTTCAGCATCCCACCTGACAAGGGTCTCAACGTGCCCCGCCCCTTTGCAAGCTGCACATTCAGTTTATAGACAGACCTTCAGCCTTGGGCTCCTTTTGTAACAGACTGCCTTTGCTTTCTTCTCTAGTGTATTTCTTCCACAAGAACAAAGCTTGGTTCTCTTGTTTCTTCCTGGAATCTTCTTGGGCTTTGGCAGCTCATCCTGTGGATGAATCACTAGCTCCTTAACCTGCCTTTTGGATTGCTTCTGGGGCCCTATTTTGAGGCACTCGTGGTGAGGACAACGTGAGGTGGGGCATTCAGAAGACACCGTCACGGGGAGGGCTCAGAGGTGAAGGCGTGGTAGACTCACAGGCAGGAGGGTGTGCACGTGTGAGAAGAAGCACAGGTGTCGGCTCATAGGGGGAGAAACACCAGGCAGAAGGAGACGCCTTGAACGGAGGATGCTCACTAGTAATCAGCAAGACCTAAGTGAGCCTGAGCCATACGGAGCCTCAACTGACGCGCTGAGCTGTGGTTTAGCTTAACAGAGAATAGTGGGCTGGGGACGGTTCTCATGTTAACTTCTGCTGGCATGTTTTGAGGAAACAGAGAAAAGGAATATTCCCCCATAGGAGGATAAAGGGGAGTGGACTGAGTTCCTCTTCTTTCTTCAAGAGTTAAACTTGCCTCTTTGAGGCCCTGATGCCTACCCCTAGCCTTAGTTTCAGACCCTTTTCCCTAGAAGTCTTTTAATAGAAGAGCTCACTGTCATATGACCCAGTGATGTGAGAGAAGAAACCGTCTCTGGTTCTGTGGAGTCTTTCTTCATCTCCATAATCTATGAACAATTAACAGCACATGATAAGGGGGGGGGGGCGCACAGCAATGTCCTCGAGGCCAGTGACAAGCTGGCAGGTTTGGCTCCATGGAAGGAGATAAAAGCTCCAAACACGGCTGAATAACTCTTGGGATCCGAGCCTGGTACGGATGCAAATTAAAATCAAAACTATATAAACAGCAACACAATCACACCATTCAGGGCGCCTTCATTAGCAGCCAGCCCTCCAGTGCCACAGCCTGCAAAGACAGCTTCCCTTTCTTCTCCCTGCTAACCACTTTCCAAGCTGGTCAACAAAAGGATGCAGAGGACAAAAGCAGTTCTAACTGATGAGGTTCTGGGGAGAGGGGAGTTACGGAGATTCATTTTATATGTGCAAATCAAAAAACAAATCTGGTGTGTCATTTCAGGCAAGGACAGGCTGCCTGCAGAGATGCCAAGTCCTCCTCTCAAGGTTAACAACCCAGCGGTCACATCCACCAGCCCAGGTTGCCCAGTGCCTGAGAGCACAGCTCCCAAGCTGCTGCCCTGTGTAAGGGGGCTCCATTGGCCACGCAGGTCCCCAACGCAATGGCAGACCACCAGAGAGTACAAGAGAGTGCCAGCCTCCACTCTGTCCTTACTACGGAGGACAGAGTTCATTGGCTATGTTATCATGAGGCACTGTCGCATTGAGTGGTCATTGTGGTGAAGAGACATAGTTCTCCCCACACCCACCACTTGCTAAGTGTTCAGGCTCCAGGTGGGAAGCTCCACTCACAACTCACAGTTTTGCTCTTTACTTTTCATTTGCCTCTGCAGGAACCTCTCTCACTCTCGGCATGTGTCCCAGTCATGAGGGTCCCGTCACCATTTCTGATTCCAACATTCAGCCTTCAGCCCTCCCTACTCCCTGTGTTTAGAATTCCCTCTTTCTCCCATCCACTTATATCCCCTACACCTCACAAGCCTCTTTTTCTGCATTTTGTCACGTTTGAATGGAGAATTCTTATCTGCTTATCTCACTGCACAAGAGACCTGGGACATGACGTTAACTATAATAAATGTATGCATAGAGATATCGCCACTGAGACTACAGCCCTGGACCATTGAAAATTCTCTTTACTGTTAGTTGAGACACATTTTCAATCACTAGAACAAACTGAGACTTTTGCTTAACACCAATGCGAGGTTCCACCCATTTGTAAATGACAGAGGCTTAAAGAGTAAAAGCAAGCCATGCCCTACCCTGGTCCCTGGTGGCTCCCCAGGTGTCATCTGCACATGCCTTGTGTTCTTCCTCTGCTTCACCCAGTTTATGCTTTCAGCCATGCTGCTCTGATGCCAGTATCTTCAAGGTATCACTCAAATAGATCTGGAGCTCTCTGGAGTCAGAAGCCCATGTCTGAGTTGGTAGATTACCTTACTTGCAGTTGTATGGAACCCCTTGCTCTACAAATGAGTGATCATGACTGTGATTCTGTAAATGAGACAACAAGCTGAAGACCACACTGGGAAGATCAGTTCTGAATCACATGTCTTCTTCCCAAACCCTTCCGCATCCTAGTCACATCTCAACCATCACTGTAACATCATAAATAAAGCCAGCTAGTTGAAAACTCCAGTTACCTAGGGTCATAGATCACAATTAATTGGGTGGTTAAAAAAAAATTTTTTTTTATGTGTATGAGTGTAATGTCTGCATGTAGGTATGTGCACCCATGTCATGCAATGCCTATGGAGGTCAGAAGAGGGCATTGGATTCTCTGGAACTGGAGTTACAGACAGTTGTTAGCCACCATGAAGGTGTCGGGAATTGAATCCAGGTCCTCTGCAAGAGCAGCCAGTGCTCCTAACTGCTGAGCCATCTTTCCAGCCCCCTAATTCATATAGCTATAGGAAGAATTATCCTTCAGTTTCTCAAATGAAACAGTATGGCTTCTGGTTTTGGAGGGCAGGGAAAGGTGACAGAAATGACAGTGTGAGCCAGGAGTGATGGGGTAACCTGTGATCTTAACTACTTGAAAGACAGGCTGAGGCAAGAGGATTGCAAGTTCAAGGCCAACCTGGGTAATAGCATGAGATCTGACTCAAAATAAAAAGTGAAGAAAGGACTGGGAATATGGTTTAATGATAGAATACTTCCCTAGCATAGCAAAGCCCTGGTTTTAGTCCCCAGTAGCATTAATTAATTAATATCAACATTTATACTACTCTTTGCATGCTGAGCCCACTAATCATAATATCCCTTGCAAAGAAGCAAGAATGTTAGTCATTATTACTCATTTGTATAGTAAGAATAGCTATATCTTAATCCCCCCGCCCCCCAAGGAACAGAGAACACTGGCAGAGGAGGCAGAAAGAATGCTAGGAGTCGGGGGTGGGGGAGTACTGTGAAATACGGTCTTCTGGATACATCATGACCGTTGCACTCATGAACTCATAAGCAGCTCCAGTTACCTGCACAGAATCTGCACTACAATGAACCCATCAATATCCCATCATGGATGGGGAGGGGATCACGAGGCCTCATTCCTAACTGGGGAGCTGTTGGCAGTTAGTGACTGCTGGGGGAGTCGTTTTACTTCATGGTGTAGCCACTGGTAAACTGCCCATGATCCAGTAAATAACCCCACATGTATGTACGCAAGCAATCCTAATTAAACAGACCGGAGGTTTGTTGGTTGGCTGGTTTTTGTTTTTTGAGCCAGGGTTTCTCTGAAGCCCCACTTGACCTGGAACTCTCTGTGTAGACCAGGCTGGCTTCTATCTTAGAGAGATCTGCCTACCTCTGTCTCCTGAGTGCTGGGATTAAAGGCATGTGCCACCACACAGAGCAGAGTGGGTTATTTTTTTTTTTAAAGACAAGAAATTGGAGGGGCATATGTTGGGAAAAAGGGTTTCAGAAGGAACGGACAGAGACTACGAGGGGAACTGAGGAGGAAGCGTAATCAGAATCCAGTGCATACATGTATGAAATTGTCAAAGAATAAATTAAAAATTATTTTTAAAAAGACCACTGGACACTCACAATATGTACTGTTTATGAACCTACCAGGGTTTTCCAGTACTTAAAATACTGGAATGTGTTTCACACCCTCAGGATGCATTGGGCCTAGGTGGCAAGATACTATAAGAGGTAATTATCAAGGCTCATGCCACTTAAAACATAGGCTGTCATTACTGTTCCTTGCTCACATCAGTAGTATTGGATTTTATATCCTGTATTCCCATCAGTTCTGGACTGAATCACCCTCTCATCTGTCACAACACTCGCCAGGGGAGGCTCCCAGAAGGGAAACAATGTGGGGCCAGTGGGGGCCAGAAGGGAAACAATGAGTGGATGATAGTTAACCCAGGTGCTGATTAGAGGCTGTTTGCAAACTGTCACCTTCAATGCTGCTGGGGTTCTATTAGGGGAATTAGCTGGCCTGTGAATGACAGGAGATAGTCATCTTTGCTTCTGAAACTGAAAAACATCCCTTACAAAAAGCATGCCTGCTAGTATTTAAGACAGTCAAAGCTTTTAGTCAAATAATTGGACAGAACGATACAGGGTAGAGAAGAGGACAAGATTCCAGGCAAAGGAACCCGGCTGTAAAGGCAGAAAGACATTAAAATGAAAGGCCTCTTCTATTTAATGAGAAAATAGAGTGTGCCAAGGAGCACCAAGGGTGAAAAAGTGTGGGCCTGGGATGCGAAGCCCCTCCAACAACAAGCTCCAGAGACGGCTTCATGCTGTGGTGTAGTGCCTGCAGACACCAACCCAAATGAGGGTCACCTGGAGGGCTCCTAAAGCCCAGCTTGTGCTACCAACAGCACTTCTGATTCAGGGGTTCTTAGATAGGGACCAAGAATTTGTCTACTTAATATTACTGGACTGCAGACTGCTCTTGGGAACCACTGCTATAGTCTCTGAACAAATGAAAATGATTTGGAGAAATAAGAGAAACTAAAGAGTGTACATTCTGTCAGATGAAATAGCAAAGACAAGGATTTAGCCTGGGCAATGTAACCAAGCAAAGCATCTCACTTTCCACCCGGTTACCAATGGAAAGAAGCAGGAAGACGAACCACGTGTTCCTCAAATAACAAACACTGGACCATCAAAAGGTTTAAAATTATCGTGCCATTTACAAAGTTCTAGAATGGGGTTTTTGTTTGTGGGTTTCTTGTTTGGGTTTGGTTTGGGTTTTTTTCTGGGGTTTTTTTTTTTAGACAGGGTCTCGCTATTACAGCCCTGGCTGGCCTGAAACTAACTATATGGACCAGGCTGGCCTAGAACTCACAGAGATCCACCTGACTCTACCTCCTGAGTACTGGGATTAAAGGTGTGCACCACCACTCCCATCATAGAATCTCTTTTTCTAGGGACATTTATCATTTTACTTATCTGTGATCCCGACGGCCGGCAGGAGGAATGGTCCCTGGTTGTCTCCTCCAGTCCTCCCCTAGGTGTGAAGGTAGAATGGGCGATAATAGGATTTATTTGAAACAGCTTCAGTTTCACTTCATTATGGGAATTACAACTAGAAAAACGCAGGAAATCCCCCAGAGATCTACCATGTCTGGAAAACCTCACATGGTCTTCACCCCAAGCAGTCAATATAGTCTCCTTCTAGGCTAGGCATTCCTGGCCAGAGACAGGCTGGTTTTCACCTGAACTGTGTTAAGGTTAATTGACTGGTGCCATTAGCATCTACCTCTGTATAAACCGCTCTCTTTGGACCAAAGATTTCAGAGCTACAATGAAAGAAGGAAATCTAGTCCTTAACTCATCAGTATTACTGAGAGATACATACTACAAAGAGGCATAGACACCAACGTTGTCACGTTAAAGGATTTCCAGGAGGAAACTGACTCTCCCTATTTGGATCACTGGGGTTAGTCAATCTCATATTCAGCTCACACGTGACATTTTCTCTCCTTACCCATCACCCCAACTCTGTTCACTCCTCTGGCTCAACTATTATGGGCATCATGTGTGTCTTTGTTGACTCCCCTAATCACTCCTTCATACTGTGATTCTATCTGGCAACAAAGACCACAGGTCGTTCTCCTTCACTTGATATTATTTTCTACACATCAGCTTGGGAAAATAAAAGCAAACCTGCTATGCCTGATTCCTGACTCTGTGCAGTGTTGTCATTGGAAATTCAAACTGTCCTCTCTGAATCCCACAAGACTTATGAGTACTTAACATGCCTCACCTGTAGGGTTGCTGCCGCCTCCCCACCTAGGGTGTAAGTAACCTGCTTTACTTCTGTAGGCAGAAGATAATGCCATGACTCCAGCAAAGAATCAGCTGCCCAAGAGTTAAATCTCAGAATTCTGAGCACTCAGAGGATCTTTACGCAACCATCTTGACACAGGTCATTTCTTTTTCAATGCCTATCTTCCGCAACAGACTGTGAGCTGAGAAAAGGTGTGTCTTCCCACTGTGGCTGCAGTGGCAGCCAAGTGCCTGATGCACAGCAGCACTCAGGGAAGCGTTATTAGATTAAGTTTGAAAGGGCTCTTCATCAAATGCTGTGTCAGAGTAGTCCTGTGAGATTATGGAGTGCATAGAGATACTTTCAGGTGTCTGAGCCTAAGAAAAGGCTTTAGGTGGCAAAATCCGTGTTCTCCATTGCAAGACTGACTGGAGAGTTTACACTGTCTTTCTGGAGTTTTGTCTATGATGTCAGTTCAATAAGCAAGTGCGATGCTTAGTTTTAGTTGTCAACTTGATGGAATCTAGAATCACCTGGGAGATGGGCCTTTGGCCATGCCTATGGGGGATTATCTTCACCAATTTAATTATGCAGGAAGATTCATCTTAATTGTGGGTAGGACCATTTTCTGGCCAGAGGATCCTGGGTTAGAGAAAGCAAGGTGAGCACTAGTGTGCATGCATTCACCCTTTTCTGTTTCCTAATTGTAGATGTGATGTAACCAACTGCTTTCAGCTCCAGCTGCCTTGACATCCGTGCTGTTGATGACAGCACCTTGAACTGTGAGCTAAAACCTCTCTCCCTCAAGCTGCTTTTGTTAGTAGGATATTTTATTACAGCAACAGGGAAAGAAGCTAAAACAGAAAGTACAGAAAGTGGTGCTGTGTTGGAGACCAAGTGACCTCTGTCTTGCCCTTCTGCATCTTGTGACTCAGTGCAAAACATCCTGACACCTGTTGGCACCAATTAGGTTGGGCTGGAGTCTCTTGAGTGCCTCTTATTGTCTAGCAAACAAGCCCCCCCACCTGTAGCTGCCTTGGGCTACACATGCCCTCAGCTCCTAGTTCTTCCTGTGATTTGTATCCTAGCAACCTTAGTCCATGCCCCACTTAGCCCCTGCCTCATTTCCTAATGTCTTTTTCCTGATATTCATAACCTTATGATAGGCCTTTGTCTCTGTTAATCACCATATTCCTGTATGGGTGCCTGACTCCTCCAAGTTATATATACCACCTAAAAGAATAAAGATTTGCCGATTTGATCAGGAGACTGTCTTGTCGGCCCTCCTCTGTGTTCCCTCTTGTCTCTTTCACCCCAGGTTTCTGAGGACTCGTGATCTACTGAGGCCAGCGGGCCGCGGCAGTGCTGTATGCCGTGAGAGCTGAAGATGCACTGAGAGACAGTGTTCTTGCCAAGAACGAGTTCATATTAAATAACCATCAAGATAGTGATTACCACAAACAGATGGGGTAGGGGATGTCCTTATATATGCAATATTAGTGGTGATTACATGACACAGAATTTCATAAGTATTTGGATATTGTATAGAAAAACTTTTCCAAAGAGCTAATGATAGGCCCTGGGGATTCTGGCAATTCATCAATAAAACCAGCAGTTACTCCCCAGGTATCAAAGGCTATGATCCCTAAAGGGATTCCTGGCAGCTCAGCAACTGAAAGAGCTACCAAAATCAATACTGATCATTAGGCAATGACATTCAGAGGACACTGGATAATTATGTCAGGGTGCCATTTGCCAGACCAAATGCTTGCATTTCTAAATGGCAGCCCTTTGAAGGAGCAGATGTATGGCAATGCGGAGCTGGCTGTGCTGAGAGCCATGGAAACTGTTTTGCAAGCTGCTACATTAAGCAAGTAATAACACTTCTAAAGCCAGCTTCAGTGCATAATTAAGACAGGTTGCAACTCATCAGCCACCACACCCCTTGTCTGAAAACATCACAAAAAGGATAAGTATGCATAAGATAAAATGAACTAGGGCAAAGTTAAAAGCCTCCGAGTAAATTGCCAGAAAACTAGGTCTTCTGGATGTGTCAGTTGGTGGTGCAGTTCACATGCTGTGAGGCCACTTGTCCTTTTCCTCTAAATGACTGGGCAGATCCGGTAAAAGGGACTTGTTACATCATCAGAGCGTAAGAGGGAAGAGAGACCAAGGTATGTCACAAGTATGACCCATAACCTGAACTCTGTTGTCTGCCACTGGGCTGGGAACCAGGAACAAGCATTCTTCTACGCAAAATAAAGGGTACATTCAGTTTCAAAAGGCATTTGAGCCAAAGGCAGAAACAAGGTGAGAACTTGCTGTGCTGGCCGCAGCTAGCCTAGGCACACCTCTGCTCTACAGGGAGCACTGGCCGTCACCTTTTCTGCCAGGAGCTGCCTTCTCCAGTTTTCACTCATTTGCTCTCAGAAAGTTAAGAAGTACAGCCAGGAGAT
Source organism: Eospalax fontanierii (assembly GCA_035773235.1). Classification (NCBI taxonomy): domain Eukaryota; kingdom Metazoa; phylum Chordata; class Mammalia; order Rodentia; family Spalacidae; genus Eospalax; species Eospalax fontanierii. The sequence continues at coordinate 11,795,390 of CM069529.1, read as the reverse complement.
GATAGAGTTCAGAGGAAAGGGGATAACTTTGGAGCCAGATAGACCGGACTTATCACCCTAACCCTACCACGTATTAGCCAGACTGCCTATACCCTGATGTCTCTGAGCTTTGGTTTCCACAAGTGTAAAGGAGAACAAATCTTTCATTCATAAGCATTCAAGCTAATATAATATCTTGCTCAATAAATATGATCTATTAGTCACTAATAAATTATCATATAAGATCAGTTGTTATGCAAAATGATTAGAAGCAGAAATGAGATATTGACAGAAACAATAAAACGGGCTTCACGTGGAAAGATTTTTCAGGTGATCATGAGCTCTGATAGAAAATATTCAGTCCCAGATACTGTTGCCTTCAGAGGTATTAATAGTAAGTAAAGTCTTTGTTCTCATAAAGAGAGTTTCCCACAGCCTTGTGATCTGCAACAAGCAAGTAATATCTTGTTTTCATGGGTAGAAGAAACTGAGGTACAAAAGATCAACCAGCTCTCTGAGTGAGTCAGAGGCACCTTCCGGAATAAACCCGGGCAACATGCTTTCCACTCTTTGGGCCAGGAGCTGTTTTAACAAACAATTCGCATTGGGCGAACTCTCAGTGTGACAGAGGAGGAGGTGGCTAGGGGAGCCTGCAACAGAGATCCCCGCGTACTAGGTAATCTGGAAGTAAACTTGCCATAGCTGCCTGAAGCACACACTCTGGCACCATTCTGTGTCACTCTCTCCTTTCTGGGTTGCACCTGGTTTTCATGGGAGTGCAGAAGCACAAAGAGGTTGAATCCCACGCATATATTCCTCCATAGGGCCTTCTGAGTTCTAACAGATACAGGAAACAGGATTTGAGGGATAGATGCCTGGAGTGGACCTGAAGGCATCTGTCCCCCAAATCCTGTTTCCTGTATCACCCATGCCAGTTCTTGGGAACACACTTTCCACCCAGTAGGCTAATCAGATGAAGACACCGGAGCCTGGATCAAACCCAGGAAGAGTGTCCCTCCTTGTAGAGAGCCCAGGTTCATCGGAGCTAAGCCAGTCTGCACTCCCTTGCGGGACTCCATGTTGGGTTTTATTCCCTAGTTTGTAGATCATTCTTCCACTTCTCTTCTTCCAAAACGGATAACCTCGAGAAGTTGTCAGGGAATGAGGCTGAAGCCTGAGGTCAAATGGCTACCAGAAACTACTGAAGAATGCCTTCTCTAGCCTTCCAGCTACATGGACACTTTGTATCTCCACCGGATGAATGAGAATCTGGAATTTCTTGTTCATTTAGCTGGATAGTGTCCTGATCATAGCATTCAAAAGGGCTAGTTCGAGTGGTGCTTTTATAAACGGGCTCTTATAAATCACAGCTAGCAGAGTAATTTGAACGCAAGAGAGACAGAAATATTTGTTGAATGAATGAGTGTTCATTATTGACGCTTCATGTTCTTATTTCATGAGTGCGTGTGTGTGTGTGTGCACATGTGCGTGCGCTGCTAGAGCACATGGTAGCTTGGCAAGCAATCTACAGAATTAGCTACATTCCTAACCCTTGGCTGTTTTTAAAAGTTATATCTTAAATTGTTATCTACTAGCTTTTCTAGAAATCAAATTGAGTTCCTTTAGAGAAGCCATTAGAATTTAGAATTTTGTCATGTTCAGGGCAAACACAGGATCAAAATATCTCTCATGAATAACTTTTCCTGCAAAAATAAAACAGAGTCTTGTTCACTGTTACTGCATTTCAGGGGCCACAGGGAATTCCTCTGTGTTCAGGAAAAGGAACCCAGAGCAATTTTTTGAGACAAGTTGAAAGGAAAAACAAAACAAAAGAATCTAGAGACCTGGAAGTTTCCCTGGAGCTGTGAGACTGTGGCCACAGTCAGAGTCAGAAGCAACGGCCTGGAAGGACTGCTCCTCGGATACACGCGTGCTCCACCCCTGATTTCTTTTCTTTCCATTTTGCTGGCTAAATCCGCTGCAGTGCTTCGGAAGCTCTGTGCCACGGAACGGCTCACCCTCTCTGCACATCCCTCACGCCAATCCTCTTTGTAAATGTTTGCTTTAAACATAATCCGCAGCTTTACTTCGATTATGTCCGGAGCACACATTTTGTCATCTGAATCTCTGTGCTGGGAGAGCTGACTCTTTCCTGTACCCTCAATTCTTGCCTCCAGCTTTATGCCTAAAACTTCTCCCTGGCTTTTCTGTTCTGTTGAGGACATGTCAGAGCCAGGCTCTGTGGAATTACTAAGAACAAAGAGCACTCATTACTCTTACTTAGTATCTGTTCTATGCTTCGCACATGGAAGGTGCTTGATAAGTATTTTTAGCAAGCCAGTCTACCGTTGCTCACAGAATTCATTAGACGCATTCCCATCCTCAGCCTGTGGTGCAGCCCTTGCTTCGCGCCAGCAGTATACTCAGTCTTTTCCATTTATGCAAATCCCTCAGGACCAAAATCAAGTTGCCAGCCATCAGAACCCTGTTCTCTTAACAATTAACATACTATAAAAAAGATATTAATGTAAGTATAGGTCTTATCTCCTTGTTACACTGAAACTCTGTGTAGGTTTCATCTGGGTCAAAACAATTTTGGGAAGCCCATACCAGGAGGCTGGCCAATTTGAGAAAGGAGGGCTGGCATCAAAGCCTCACCTGAGAGGTGAGGACAGGGGTCTTGACACAGGTCAAGGAAAGGCACCCACAAAGAAGTATATATAACCTGGAGTTGCTACCAAATGCAGGGGCAAAGGGACAGAGCAGATCCAGAAGAGGAGGTTAGGACGCGGTTAGGGGAGGAGGCCCTGCACAAGGCTCGCTTGTTCTGATGCTGGTATTGACAACCCAAGTTCCTGCTTCAGTCTGCAGAACTTGGCCTTTGAGCTAGTGCCCCCCACCTCTGGCACTACCCCACTCCTGGGTAGAAACTGCTGAATCCTTATGGTAACACAGCCAGCGCTACCCAGATCCCAGCACATGGTTATACGAATAGTAACTTCAATTGGGAAGGAAAGCAGCAGGGAGGGAAGCGGGACAGGCAGGCTGTGACAGCATCCCTTCCTACCGCAGCAGCCATGCGAGTCCAGCTAAGCAGCATCCTCACAGCCACTCACAGTCATTCCGTCATCGTCGCCAGTCTCTCGTGCTTTGAGAGTTGTTTTCATCTCTGAAGAGCCTGAGCTCTCAAGCCAGGGACTATCCCTGCTCTTATTTTGAGTTTTGTTTTTCACTCAGCCCTGAAGAGCAGGCTCTGGTCCTTGACATGGAAGGTCTCACTGCACTGATTACAAGGGTCCTGGGTGACGATGCATACACTTGGTCAAGAATGACTGGCAAACCTGCTGACTTAGTCATTCTGCCTTTGTCTTTCATTTCTTAGTATCTCTTTCTCTACCCCCACTGAAAACCACCTGAAGCCAACCACATCAGGAGGGAAGCAGAGTCCTGTCTGAAAAACCTTCTGTAGCCTTCTACCCGTTCCAGTGGAGAGAGATGGTGACAACTGTGCCGTCAAGAATATTCCCATCACCATCAGGAGGGGGATCTGGGCCTGTGTTTATGAACCAGTGCAGGCCCAGCAAATCCATCACTATAGATAGAGTTCAGCCAAGAACAGAAGTGGTGGGAAGCACAGCGTGGACTGTGAAAATGGTTCTACCTCTCAGCCCCCATTACCTTTTTTTTTTTTTAAATGTAGTTACGTGTGTGTGTGTGTGTATGTGTGTGTGTGTGTGTGTGTGTGTGTGTGTGTATGGAGGTCAGAGGACAATTTAAAGGAGTCGATTCTCTCTTTACACCAAGTGAGGCTTGGGGATTGAATTCAGGTCATAGTTTTGGTGGCACCTTAGCTCACAGACATCTCACTGGCCTTTTTTGAGACAGGGTCTTACTCTATAGCCCAGGCTGGCCTAGAACTCATGGCAATCCCCCCTGTCTCCGCCTCCCAAATGTGGGGATTACAGTTGTGAGTCAACATGCCTGGCCTCTCCTTACTATTTTTCAAGGCAAAATTACATATATGAGAAGCTATTATTCTTATTAAGTCCTTTCCCTCTAATCACATACAAAGATGGAAAACTAAGTTTATCAGGTGAGTTCTGTTTTCTTTTATTCTTTTCAAGTGAGTTCTGGTGAAAATAAAACAAGATTAAGAAATGAAACAAACTAGGGAGAAGGGTAGCTCAGCGTAAGAATGCATGTTTAGCATACAAGAGGTCCTAAATTAGATCCCTAATGCTACAAAAGAAAAAGAAAAGAGATAAACCCCAGATCCTTATAAACAAAAGGGTGAGAAATCCCACCCCATTAGTTGCAATCCAACTTCAGATCATCTGATTGTAGGAAACAAAAAACAATACCATATGCTAGAACAGTACACAAACTTGGCCATGCAGCCAGGCCTGGTGGTGCATGCCTTTAGTTCCAGCACTCAGGAGGCAGAGGTGGGCAGATCTCTGTGTGTTTCAAAGTGAGCCTGGTCTACATATCTACATAGTGAGTTCCAGGCCAACCAAGGCTATGTAGTCAGATCCTGTCTCAAAAAAAAAAAAAAAGGAATGAATGAAGCAGCTATGTAAAATCCTCATAGCAGCTAGTGATACCAAGAAGGGACACGTGGTTATTCATACAATCAGTGTGATAGAGAAGCAAGTTTGTTAGAGGAGAGGCTGACCCAGTCATAGCCACAAAAAAAAGAAGCTCTCTGGGTAGACAAGCCAGCTGGGGCTTGCCTTTCCTGTTCCAAGCCAGGCCCTGCAAGTATTATCTCAGGGCAAACAAAAGCTTATCTCTTATCAGTTTGAGAAGTATAATGACAGGTTTACCCAGCACCTGATCATAAGGGCCGCCTGATGGACTTGGACTACAGCTCTGTGAGTAAGCAGGATAAAGACTGTTACAGCTATCAGAAAGACAAAACCAAGTCTCGGAAAGATTTGTTCCAGGCCCTCTGACTAGAAAAATGGCAGAACCTGGACTTGAATTTGGCTTTTCTAATTGCAAGCTTAGAGCTCCCCACCTTGAGCAGCTCCAGGAAGGGAAAGGCTTCACCTGGGTCCAAAGGCCCTTAGGATTCTTTTCTCCCTTTGAAACAGGAAGTGAGAGCGGACTCCTGCCAACCCCCACTCCACCCTGTTATTCCATTTACTCCAGCTTCAGAGGCTGCAAATCCCACAGCTGGCAAACTGGCCTCAACCAAAGGTATCCAACCCACTGCGTATGCCAGTCTGTCTAGCAAAACAAACCTAGCCAGAGAGATTTATACTAGAAAGGCCCCACCCCGCCTGCCAAAGGGAGAGGCTAGGCCGGTGACAAGGCTTCCTATTTTAACAAATAAGTCAGTTCTCTAGCTACAGACCCTGGGCATCCAGCCAGTAAGTCCCAGGAAAGGAAGAGTGGGGTCAGGGGTAGCTTTAGAGAACTTCCTACTCCAGAGGCCCCAGGGCACAGGGAGAGGGTAGCCTCAACTCTTCTGAGTTCATGCATAGTCAGTGCCACCGAGCCTGATTCCCTTTACCACCACTGGGCAGGATCATTTCCCAAAGTGTCGCTCTGAGGCCACTGGGGAAGGTGGGAGCGTATGTATGGGGGTGCCGCCCTTCCCCTAAACAAAGTGTCCAGGAGAGTAGTCTCCAGTCCCTCCTCTGCTGCTCCGTGCTCGGTGAGGAAAGGGAGGCCCTATGCAACAGCCGTGGACATTCTGCCGTTTCCTCACCTATAAAATTATGACAGAAATACCTCTTTCAGAGTATGATGTTTAAATGACATGACGTATGTGAAATACCTAACAGCTAAAAGATTTTCCAATAGTGATTCATGAATGTTCATGTCCTTGACCCCCTGTAGATTTCATGTTGTATCATCAGTTCCAACTTCCCCTAAATTCTACATGGCTCTCAATACCAACTGTGTATTTTTAATTTGTTAGTCCTACAGTCTCATTCTGACCCTCAGACACAAACAGCAATAAATTTTTTTGTGCTTTGAGACAGGATCTCACTATGCAGCCCAGGCTGACCTCAAAGTCCCAATCCTCTTATCTCAACCTATAGAGTGCTGGGGTCATGGGCATGCACCATCACACCCAGCTCTGCTGTACATATTATTAAATACTTATGTAGTATTTACTATACACTCAGCTCTCTTTGAAGACTTTTACAGATCTGTTTCTCAAGAGCCTACCCCTTTACAATCACCAAATCTCCTAGCACTACATATGTGGTGCTAATTTTATAAAGGAAATGCAGTTGTTAACTTTCGTTTCTATTTCCAAATACAGTAGATAGTATTGAAACCGATGTTTCCAAGCTCTAATATTTTCTGCATTATTTTCTTTAAGAACTTTCCTTAGCACAGCTCTTCCCAGCATACATTCTAAGACTCTGAAGCACCTTCAAGAGTCAAAGCCAAATTGCTGTGTCCAGCAAATTACAAATATCAATGTCCTTCTCAGATCTTTTCAAATTAGACAGTAACAAGGAGGCTGATGACAAGTTAAGGGCCCGGGTAGACCTAGTGGGGGCAGCCAAAAGAGAAAGAGGGTCAGGTTCAGCAGCTTCCATAAAACAAATATGTCAAGTTAAAATCTCCACACAGGCCCTGGGCCGATGCAGCATAATGCAGTGTGATTAGAGCGAGCAATCTAAAAATCAATATGGACTGGGCAGCCAACACAGCACCTATGAAAATGTCAACCAATGGGTCTTCTTCAAGAAACTGGCATTCCCTCCTCCCCCAGCACAAGTAAGAGAACTGTCTAAATCAAAATAGTATCCAGGGTCTGAGAAACAGTGAGAGACAAACCAGCAGAAATCTGTGAGTCTCTATTTAGGACTTTCTAGTCCTAAAGCACCTCTGCAAAAGGAAGCTAAAATAGGACAAAGCCCCTGAAGGGCTGTCAGTCACTGTCGCCATCATTGCTATTATGGCTCCTATTAACTAATGATAATGAGGAGGAAGAGATTCTTGAATCAGACTTATCCAATAACGACCCATCTCAACCACTGAACATAGCCATTCAGTCGCCTGGCCTGCATGCAGGTGATTGAGGCAAACAGAGAACGCTAGATGTTGGTTTGGGGACAACAAGCTAGCAGGATACAAGGAGAGAGATGCGGAAGCACTAAATCCTAGGGACTATTCCAAGTATTCAAGACTCCATTCCTTGGCCTTCTAAAGGAAAAAGTACGGTGGTAGGCGGCCACACGCGTCTCCCTCAACACACGTCTCCCTGGCATCCTTTCAGTTAGGGCACATTTTGAAAACACCAACAGACATCAACTTCCTAAGATCCTTCTTCACATCACTTCCTTTTCTGTTATACTATTTTATGCTTACTTAGTAATATTTCACAAACAACTTTCTTCTGGACCAAGACTGCTTTCATCAGACTATCCAAGCATCTAGTGGGTACCCACACGGCTCTAGAAATGCTTCCTCTACAGAGGTGATGGGTCTCGGACATGGAAGCGTGGGCTTGCCTAGAACTAGCTCAGGAGGGTTCTCTTTCGGTACTGGCAGAGGTACCTGAACTGCCCCACTACGTGAGACTCTTTCTACATTCTTTCCTCCGAGGATGTTCTAAAATTTAATAACCCAAGCCTTACACCTGTGCCTTTTTTTCTGCTAGGGCCTGGCTTCTTGTGCTCCTGGCAAGCGGAGGTGCTGCTCCCTGAAAGGGCAACGTCCCGGCTGATGGATGAATTCCTTCCGATAGCCTGTTTCCTCTGTCCCCACCCCACAGAATAGGATAGGATTTCTTTTCTGCCCAGGCCCCAGCTGATGGGCTTTAAAGCGCAATCTGACGTGAACTCCTGAGCGGCAGCCTTGTGTGGTTGCCATGGTGCCCTACAGGGCTGCTCAATGTTGCCACTCTCTAGGCAGACCCAGCCTACAGCTCCTTAGGCGAAAAAAGGCAAAAAGCCAATAAGACTTGAGGTGATAAATGAGGAGGACCTCTCTCTTCAGCCAATATATTGCTCATCACACCTTAACAAGCGTCCACTCTCCTACACTCCCTATCCACGCTGGAGAGCAAAGGTTAAAATAAAACCTCGGATGGTCAGACCTGGCAAGTTGAGAATTACAAAGATCCCTCCCTGCCAGTCCATAAGCAGAAAACAAGCTTCTGCCTTATAGCAGATGCTTGTTAAGTATCTGATAAATTTTTAGAAGCAGTTCAGATATGGTTTTAGGTCCCATAAGAGACATTTTATGGAGAGACATGGTTAGCACGCATAATCGGTGCTCTTTCTATGTTGTTTCCTGCCTTCCATTTTCTGTGTCACCTTCTGTCTTCACGAGTCATCACATTTGATCTTTGCAACAAGAAAAAGGAACTAGGTGGGCTAGGAATTTGTTTCCATTTTATAGTTGAGAAAACTAAGACAAAGAAAGGTGACTTCACTGAGTGACTCAGCAGGTCAGTAGCAGTCCTGAGCGGGGACCCTGGCCTCCAGCCACTGGCTCCTGATTCCTCTCCCGCTTCTTCTAGTGACTCAGCCACCACCCTCCTTTCCCCTCTTCCCCTAGTGAAAATCATGTTGACATCTGGGAGGAGACAGAGGACTCAGTGTGCACAAAGTTCTGTCCCTACCTCAGCTCAGTGGGGACTTGAATGATGAAATATTTATATGGTGATAAGACCTTGCATTTCAGATCAAATGTCCACTCTGACCTGGATTACCTTACAGTAAAGTAGACCCAATGTCGGTGTCTGCTGCCTGTTACCAAGTTGCCCCCAAGTCACTGGAGGGTCACTGACTCCAGTTTGTATATGGGTATAATAGCCCACTGCAACCACTGAGTCAGGACCAACTATTGGAGGCTTATTCCTCCTTGGAGTTAAAGACACAAGAATGCACCCACCTGGATTACCATATGCTCTTCTTCGGACCATTAACCCCTGACTTTTTCACTTCCCATTTATTTCCTTGGTGATGGCACCAAGGGATCAGCCTGTTCTCCCTTCTAATGAATGCAGTCACTTCCCACAGCATCATGCAGGATTTCTCTTGGGGCCACTTTATGGACAGAACAGCACTCACCTACATTTAAGAAAGAAAATATAGATGCAGGGAATTTATGAAGGCTAAAGACAGCGGGCAGTGTCCACGGCACTGTGACTTCTTTTCTACTTGGTATTCAGGCAGTGTTGGACTCCATCTCGTGATGATGGGTCCCACACATGCCCCTTCTTTTTAGCTCATCATGCTATCAGATAGGAATATGCATTCTGCCTATTAGCCTCTGGCATTCCAAGGAGCCCCTGGCTCAGCCTGCTTTACAGAGTAATGTTGAGGATTAAACAAGATAACATATAAGAAACCAACTGAAATATGGTCTTTTTGTTTTGAGGTGCTGAGAATCGAACCCACGGTCTTGAGTATGCTATCTAGAAAAGCACTCTATTACTGAACTAATCCCCAGGCCTTTTAAAATCTTTTTTAAACTTTTGAGACAGGGCTCACTAAGTTAATTAAGCTGCCGTTGAACTTACAGTCCTCCTATCTTAGTCTTCCAAGTAGCTGAGATTACCTTCATCACCAGGCCTGGCTTAGGAAATTTGGTATAAATTATATATGATAGCTGCATCATTCATCAATGGATTGCTTATTCTTAAAGATTTTTCATTTTTATTTATGTATATATGTGTGTGTCTGTGTGAGTGTATGCCACACGAGTGCAGGTGCCTGCAGAGGCCAGAACATGGTATCAGATCCCATGGAGCTGCAGTTAAAAGTGGTTGTGAGCCTCCAAGCATGGATGTTAGGAACCAAACTTGGGTCCTCTGGAAGAGCAGCAAGCTCTCTTAACGGCTGAGCCATCTCCCCAGCTCCCAGGACTGGTTACTCTTTAGCTTACTGACTTTCATGCATGCTCAGCCCCCAGGAAGCTGATCCCTGAGAAATATATCACCCAGAGCAGGAAAACTGGCCAGGCTATTTCTTCCTCATTCTCTCCCTGCTTTGATGCCCTGCCTCTGACAGTAGCCCAGAGCCATGTCCCTGTGTCCCTGAGTGACAGTAGCTCCCACAGACTCTCCTACTATAGGTCCCAGGACTCAGTAGTTCAGGTACAGGTTTCCTTCCTCAGTTTGTCCTTTCAACTAGGAAAGTAATGACTTCCCATTGATAGTCTGATTACCTCAACATTCCTTATTTGTTCCCTTAACCCTATCCACATCTCTGGTTAAAATTCCTTTATTAAGTTGTTTTGGTTTCTGTTTGTTTTTGTCATTTGGGATAAATGGTTTTTCTGACTGGCCCATACCTCACATGTCTTTCTCAGGATCATCAGCTCCTGCCCGAATTCGGGCTTACTTTTCCTTGCTTAGTTATGGAACATCTAAGTTTGTATTTAATTGGCTTAAGAGTTCAGTCTTATCCTCATTTATCACTAGGAGCCCAGCCCATAGCTTCCAGAGCTTTCACATTCCAAGCAAAGGGGGCCTGCCTTTCCTTCCGCCCCTCATCTTTCTGGAGGAAGTGGCCGACCAGCACATTCTTATAAAGCAGCCCAGCGTGGGCTGCCAGCAATCTGATATCAGGATGGAGGAATACAGAGAGGCCTCAGAGGTTCCGCATTTTCTGGAATGTAATGATTCTGCTGATCCTCTGGTGCTTGGCAATAGCTTTTTATCTTCCAAGATGCTTAAATCACTTCTTTGTTCTTTTGGCTGTGTAACTAGGGCACTACTAAGAGTCTGGGGGAAGAGTTGCTTGGTGCGTTTCCCTGGGGTTGTTTTCAGTTTTGTTTTCGCCTTGTTTAGAAGAAGTCAGTTGGAAGAATGACAAGTTTGTTGGGATTTCCTTCAGTAGTAGAGTCTCCAGCTGACTCCTTCTTCAAAATGGTGCGTCTTCTGTGCCTCAGTTTCCGACATTTAATGAATTTCTTCTTTCACTTCAAGATGGGAGGCTACTGTGGAGCTCCAGGAGTGCTCCTACTCACTCGCATTTACCCCTAACTTCCAGGTGGCAGCAAGCTTCTCTGCTAAGACATCAGCAGGCTCCCCTGACAGCCATTAGTTTCACATTTATTTACTGAAGTCCTGACATGTGCCAGAGGAAACAACAGTAACCAAACACAGTCTCAGTTCTCTAGGACCTGGAAATAAATAGTCTTTTTAGAATCTGCCTCTTCAGCAAGGGTTATGGGTTCGATGATCGGAGCTGGGAGGTGGTCCCAGCTGGCTAGGCCTCTCCTGGCTGGACGCATTCTAGGGCAGGGCTCAGGTTCACAGTTAGCCTATTTTCCACACCTCAGAGGAAATGTGCTTCATAAATGAGTAACCACACCTGAGTTGCTATGCAGTCAACTCTGCTCTCTGAACATCCAAGCTCACTTTTCCACTAGTCTTTCTCTCCAGCGTCTACGTTCTGTGCTATATTTACTCTGTAATTCATTTATCACAGTCTGTCCTTACTGAATGAAACAACCAGCCTGGAACAAAAAAGACAATTTAAAAGTCTTTACTTGATCTCCTGGAATGTTCCTTTCAAGGGCGATAACCAGGCTTAGTTTCATACAAAAAACTTAAAACACACATATACACACACAAATCAGGGGAGGGTGGGGTACAGGCTAAGGGGAAGGGGAAGAAGGAAGAAGGAAATAAAAAACTGAGTACAGAACCTATCGACAGTGTTAGCTAGCCATTCAGATCAAGGGAGGGGAAGAGCTAGGATGTGGCTCAGTGGCAAAGCCCAGCAAAACAGGAACTGTCTGGAAGGCAGCAGAGCTCCCCAGCATTGTGATGCAGTGCAGTCCTGATGACCTCAACTAAAGAACCTACAGACTTCAACTTTTTCTCATTTCTACACTTCTAAAACTACCCCCCAAACACTTCAGATTATGCCGTAACGAATCCTACATCTTGCATTCAATTGGGAAAGGAGGCGCCAAGATATTTTGTGGGGGTGAGACAGGAAGCAAAGATTGGAAGGAGAACCTGGCCTCCCTCTAATTCCCCTTTTCTTTTATGAAAATCCCTCAAGGCAGAAGGTTCTTTGAAACTAAAGTCAGAAGGGATGATGACAATCAGTCCAATGGCCTTCCCGTTTCACAGGGGTGATGGAGGAAACGGGCTTTATTCCAGTCCCACAAGCTAGATAGAACCTGAACTAACCCACTCTCTAGTCCAGTTTCTACCAACTACACCTATTACCCTGAGAATTCATTCATGAAATATTTGCAGAGGAACATGCAGCCACAAAAGGAATAATGTTAAAACTCCAAAGAGGATATGCCACCAAAGACGATAACACTCACCATTAATCCCAGCATTAGGGAGGAAGAAGTAGGTAGATCGCTGTGAGTTCAAGGCCAGCCTGATCAACATAGTGAGTTCTAGGCCAACTAAGGCTATTTATCTCAAAGACACACAGACACACACACACACACACACACACACACACACACTCTCCAAAGAGGGGGACATAAACCTTACACTTAGCTTTCCATGTTGGCTGGCTAGCATAACATCGTTTAGCTGCCTAATCAGGAGAGAAATAGGAAGATAAAGAAGGAATAAGCATAATTCTGCATTTATTTCACATACTGGAGTGGTAAAAGGTTGGATGGGAATGAGAAGGTAAAATGTCTCTTGAATGAATAAGTAAAAGGTAGAGATAAGTCTCAAATTAAAAAATAACACGGGCAGCTCTGTGGTGGAGGCTAACATCTACCCCTGTTCCCTTTCATTAGTGAAGAATGTATTCCTCCACGTAGTCGGAGAGATGATGGACAAAGACTCTAGCTGTAAGAGCTACTGGGAGAGAGCCTGGGCTAAAAAGACTGTTCTGCTCAAGGTCATGCCTTCTTCTGGTGGCAGCCCCATCCAGGGACATCGAGGTATAAAGGTCCAGCCCCATGGCTTCGTCAGAGGACATCTCAGAGGAGCCCTTCCAGCTTTAAAGCATACCATATGCTCACTCTTTGCCAGGACCACATCAGAGTTCAGTTTAACTGGAGTCCAATTCTGCTTCCTTCTCTTCCACAACATTGATACCAAGAAAGCTTCCCAATGAACAACTTGCACTCAAATCATATCAAAGTCAATTTCGAAGGAGCCTGACCCACACACTATCTATTCTGTAAAGGTACAGAGCCCCACTGAAGGCTGAGAGAAGATCTTTGCCTGCTGAGTCTAGTCAGGTAACTCCTACCTGTGAAACAACATGGTCCAGTCCTTTAGAGATGCAGGCAGGTGTCATATCACTGCCAAGCACATGTGCACTGGGTCATCAGAGCACCAGAGCAGCGGAACTGAAAAGGCCGTTCTTTCACTACCTCAACTAGTCAGGCAATTCTTTTTTAAAAAATTAAGTTAATTAACTTATTTTTATGTAAATGAGTGCTTTGCCTGTATGTATAGAAGGGCACTCATGTTACACAACGCCCACAGTGGCCAGAAAAGGGCATCAGATCCTCTGGGACTGGAATTACAGACAATTATTAGCCACCATGTGGGTGCTGGGAACTAAACCCCAGTCCTCTGCAAGAGCAGCTAGTGCTCTTAACTGTTGAGCTATCTCCCCAGCCCTAGTATAGGCAAATCTTCAAGATTTAAAGATGATCCCCCAAACCACCCACATAAAGCTCATAAACTTTAGCCACCAAAAAATGTTTCCCTAATCTGGGCATAGCTGTACATGCCTTTAATCCTAGCACTCAGGAACAAGAGGATCTCTGTGAGATAGAGGCCTGGTTTATATAGCAAGTTCCAGGCCAACTGGAGCTATAGTCAGACCGTTTCAAAACAAAACAAGTTTTCCTCTATAACTTAAAGCCCTCAATAGACTGTGATAATTTATTTTGGTTAGCATAAGCAGACATAGAAAATACTTAAAAAGTTCTCTGTACGGAAGCCCTTTGTGGGTCCTCGGTATTTTTTCTCAGATGACGGACCCCATTTCCCTCTGGCCTTTTGTAAAGTTACCCTTTCAGTTTTATTATTTCTGTAGCTTTCTGTAAAGAACATAAAAGAGCTTCTTTCAAACCAGGTTGAATGTTGGTCAGTTTAAAGGCTTGCCAATTTCTCATCTACCAGAGCCACTGCCATCATCTTCTCTCATATGGTATTCCAGTGTAACGACAAGTCACCATTTGCAAGCGACTTTCCCTAGAGACTATAAGTGGGCTTCTAGTCCAAGAGACAGAGATCAAAAGGTGGGATGAAAGGCAAACAGAGAAGTCACTATGCTCCAGAGAACAAAGCACAGTTAGTGGGGGCTTCTGCAGAGTTTGGGGACAGCAGCTCTTGCTTGGAGATGCTATGCTTCTTTCCCTGGAGAGAAATCTGAGCAATCCCCTTGCTTTTTGCCAAGTAGCCCTGAGATATTCCAACTTTCGAGTAATGAGTTTTGTTTTCCTGCCTTAACTCTCAGTACCTTGTGGCTCTGCATGCTAGATAGTAATTTATGTAGAAGCAAGCAAACATATTCAGTCCTTTTGCTACCTGTGATTTTGCAGAACTGCCTGATAAAAATGATGCCTAACTGTAGATAGGTAGAGACTGCATACATTGTAAAAACTCACACAAATGGGTAAAAACCATTTGGCAAGGTCTATAGTAATTTCTGATGGTTATACTGGTGTGTGTGTGTGTGTGTGTGTGTGTGTGTGTGTGTGTGTGTGTGTGTGTTGGAGGTGAGCTACTCCCATCTACTAAATTGAGGTCAAATGCTGCTAAATATCCTATGGAACAAAGACAGCCCCACACAGAAAAGAACTGTCTAGTCTGACCACCAGGAATACCATGGTTGAGAAACCTTGGCTTACAAAGGATCTCATGCCTTCCCAAATGCTTTACTTTTTCAGGAGGCTTTGGGCATTGTTATCTCTCAAACACTCAGCTGGCTTTGAGAAGTTACAAGCTCCTCAACTGACAAGTTCACTATCTTGTTCCTGATGGAGGAAGAGACAGGGAACAAGAGGGCAAACGAAACCCCAGCTGTGAGGGGACAGCAAGCCTAAACTTGGCTCATAGCCCCTTCAAAACTGTGTGCTAATGTGGGAAGCTGGTAGGCCTCTTCACAAAATGACAGGGATTCTAAGAATTGCTTCCAAGGTTAGCATCTTATTCGGTGGTACAAAGAGATGCCTCTTGCTTTCAACTCTATAGAAACTTCATTTTCCAACTTTCAGTTGGGGTTGTGTATATAGGGAATAGGCAATATCCTCTTCATTTAATTGAAAACTACAATGGCTTTGGGAAAAAGAGACTCCCAAGCTGGGATTTTCTTGTCTATACTTCTTGTTTCCTGATAATAGACTGAACATGTGAAAAAATTTCAAAGCTATAGTTATGACATCAACAATAACTTTTCAGCCATCCTGTGCTTTAACTCAAGCAGCACAAACAGAAAAGTCGGCCAAACTACGAGGGTCTGGTCAAGTCTCTGACAGTGTGAGATAGTTGCACAGGGACTAGGATTTTGCTACAATGCAACTTTTGAAGTGCCTTGTCTGGAAAACAAAGCCTCCTCACCAGGCCATTCTCCCCACTCACCCGCTCTTATCCAGAGTTCATTTGAAGAACTCAAAAAGAAAAGATGGGACCTGAGAGATGGCTCGGTGGATAAAAGAGCTTGCCACACAAGACTATGGAGGGCCTGAGTTCTTCAGTCTCTTCTTGAACTTGATTCCATCCCCAGAACCCACCTAAAGGTGGAAGGAGAAAACTCTCTACAAAGTTGTGTTGCGCGCTGTAGCATGTGCATGCTGCTGCCCCACCCCACATCATACATACAACGTTAAACAAGAAATTAAAACAACAGCTGCCAGAACATTCAAATATTTTAATGTAGAGTAACTTTTTCTTTAAAGGGTCATCTTCCTAAAAATACAAATGCTCAATAATAGTCCTCAAGGTACTCAAGCTTCTCAAACAGAAAGCCCATATTAAAAATATGACTAACAGGGGCTGGAGAGATTAAGAAGTTAAGAGCACTGGTCACTCTTGCAGAGGACCCAGCAGTTAAGAACACTGATCACTCTTGCAGAGGACCCAGCAGTTAAGAGCACTGATCACTCTTGCAGAGGACCCAGGTTCAGCTCCCAGTACCAACATGGCCGCTAATCACTGTCTGTAACTACAGTTTCAGGGAATCTGAAGTCCTCTTCTCACCTCCGTGGGCATTGTATACATATGATGCACTTACACACACGCAGGCAAACCACTCATACACATAAAATAAAAACAAATAAATAAAAACATGTAATATATGACTATGTTGGGCATTGTCTGCACACCTATAGTCCCCAGTTGAGAGGCAGAGGCCAATAGATCTCTGTGAGATCAAGGCCAGCCTGATCTAGTATCAAGTTCCAGGCCAGCTGGGGCTACAGGGAGATCCTGTCTCAAATACACACACAAACATATATATATGTGTGTGTATATATATATATACACATATATGAGACTAACAACAGTAAGACCAATCTCATTTAGGAAGCCAGATTTGGTGGCTCACATCTCTAATCTTGGAACTTGGGAGGCTGAGGCAGGAAGGCTGCTGTGAGTTTGAAGCTAGCCTGGACTACATAATGAGAGCAAGTGCAGCCTGGGATATATAGTCTGAGGCTAACTCAACAAAACCAAACTTGGAACTGCTGGTTTTGCCTGCATCTCTGCTGCCATCTACTGAGTCAAATTTATAATACAGTCTAGTAGCCCTAACCAAAGAAAAGTCTTTACACTGCTATGCTTCCTTTTAAAATCTTATCTGGAATTACAATCCTTTGCATTTAACTTTACTTCTAGATTTCAAGTACTCACAAGTTATTAAAAATGTCTTTTTCATTTTTAATAGGTAATCACGAAATGGTTATTGAATTAAGCAATTTTGGGTTCTTGACTAAAAGAACTGACTCAAAGACTTTTTTTTTTTTTTTGTCTTTTTGAGACAGGGTCTCCTTGTAGCCCTAGCTGGCCTGGAACTCACTATGTAGACCAGGCTGGCCTTGAACTCACAGAGATCCGCCTCTCTCTGCCTCCCAAGTGCTGGGATTAAAGGCATGCACCACCACGCCCAGCCTCAAAGATCTTTTAAAACATATGTATGTGTACTCATGTGTATCTGTGCGTGGGTTGTGTACATATGTGTAAGTGATCACAGAGACTATAGAGGATGTCTTAGCTGATCCCCTGGAGCTGGAGTTGCAAGTGAGCTGCCTGATGTGGGTGCTGGGAACCAAACTCAGGTCCTCTATAAGAGCAGTATACACACAACCACTAAGCCATCTCTCCAGTCCTCATGTATTTTTCTTGAGTCCTTTTCTAACATCTAGAAACTACTATAATTACATGAAACAGAGAAAGGAAACCAGTTCGTTTTTTAAGTTCTCAAGAATAGCTGCTTCTGTCTGGAGACTCCATAGGTAGAGTGCACACGTGAAGCCTTGGGCTCTGTTCCCAGCATCACATAAACTGGATGTGGTGGTGCACTGTAATCAAGTGGAGGGAGGACAATAAGAACTTGATCATCTCCAGCTACATACTGAGTGTGAGGCCAACCTAGTCTATGTAAGACAGAGAGAGAGAGAGACAGAGAGAGAGAGAGAGAGACAGAGAGACAGAGAGACAGAGAGAAAGCAGCCCTTGTCATTGAGTTCTTAATGTGATGCCTCACATACTTGTTACTGGAATTAGTATGTAGGCAGTGATGAGTATAGTGCTTCTGATGCCCACTTCTACCCTGGCTGTATAGGCATAATTGGCAACAGGAAAATCTAACATTTAAAGCCAGACAGGAGTTGGTGACTCATTTCAGAGCATTTCCAGGGAGAATTCTTCAAAATGACTATTTCAATCTTAGTACAATTTTATTTATAAAATTTCATTTTGAAATGTTCATTTTGTGAACAATCTTTAATGAATCACAAATCACATAATAAGGTAACCACAATTCCAGTGGTGTGGTGCCTAACTTATATGTCACTGGGTTTCAGATATGTGCCTTTTTTCTGGTCTCTGCTACTAGTGATATGAGCGCCTCTAGATCTTTCATTCAGCATGCAGACCATCTACTAGATGAGAAAATATCACCATGTTTATTTGGGACCTGGAGGAGCACTCAAGAAAGGAGAATAAATCTCAGTCTCCTTTTCCTCTCTCCCCTCCCCTCTCCAACCCTCCCCTCCTCTCCCCTCGGCTCCTCTTTTTCTCTCCTCTCCTCTCCCTCCCTCTTTCTCTCAGCAATCAGTCTCCCCTGCCTCTGAACCCCAGGAAGATGGGGACATTCTCCAATGCAGTGCAATACTGCCTTCGGGTTCTTACTAAGCAGCATTTCTACACCACAGGCTGGAGGAGGGCCAGGGAGTGTCACTGCCAGGGCTCTTCCACCCTTGTTGCTGACCCTAGTATCAGTGCATATTTTTTCTATCTGGTGTGTTCAGTAACCAAGCTCAATAAAAGCTCACTTCCAGAAAGGGTGGGCAAGCAAGCAACATGCAGACATTTCACACTAACGTAGAAACTGTTTACTTATAAATCCGAAGGGATTGGTAAAGTCTGCAATTCAAAACTGCATTGATGCCTAACTCTTTAAGCAGCTTGTCCAAGACCTTTGAAAATTCTGTCCCACTTCCAAAACATACTTCCTCACAATTGATTCTCATCTCAGTGCTTTACAAATGTGTGAACATGGGGGCTAGGGTTGTTGCTCCGCACTAGAACACACGCTTAGCCTGTGAGAGGCCCTGGTTCCATCCCATGACAGCAACAAGCCCAGCATGTGTGGCGAGGGCAGAGTTCTAGAGGCGGAGATTTGCTGTCTCACATCTTGATCTGTGTGCAGCCAGAGCCGAACAGTGTCTTAATAGATTTTCACTGCTGTCACACATCCGTCAGACACTTTATAATCAACAGACATTCATTGGCTTGGAGTTCTGGAGGTTAGGAAGCCCAGGATCAAAGTGCTGGCACCTGATGAAGGCCTTGCTGAGAGGACAGAAGGATTTACATGGGGCGGGAGCATAGACAGCCAGTCGAACTCACTCTCACAAAGGACTCTGACCAATACTTTAGCCCACAAATTATTCTGAAAGTCAGGACCACACTCATCAAATCCACAGCTTCTGAAAGAATAATTCCAAGTCCATAATCCCACTTGATTTGCTGAAATGTGCCTAAATTTTCCCTTTGATTAAATCTTGATTCCTTTTGCCGCTTGTGACGTGTTTTACTAACGTATTCTAGCATCAGACCTCTCTGGATACTCACAGTCACCTTTTGTTTGGAGACTAAAGACTAACAGGGAGAGACTGACAAGGAGACATAAGGTAGCGAGAGCACCTGTAGGACTGACAGAAAAAGAACAAGACGTAAACAGTGTCCCTATTTGTTGGTGTATGTGGTGTGTACAAGCATCTATGTACACATGAGTACGCACACACATGTGCATGCATTGTGAAGGTCAACATCCAGTACCTTTTTCAGTCACTCTCTTATTTGTTGAGACTGGGTCTCTTACCGAACCAGAGTTCACTAATTAGGACAGAAAGTCCCAGGGATCCTCCTGTCTCTGCCTGCCTGAGTTCTGGGGATCCAGACTCAGGCTGTCCTGTTTGCACAGCAAGCACTTTATCAGCTCAGTCATCTTCCCAGCTCCAGTACCTTTGTTTTGTAGTTAATGAATTTTTTGATTCAAGAACGCAATCCACCAATTATAACTATTAGCAAACTGATAACTTTGTATGTGCAGCAGCATTGCCCTGGTTTAACTTTGTCAAAAAAATATTTTTTCCCCAAGTAGGAATAAAAGAAGATAAGTTATGAAATATTTTGTGAAATGTACAAAGTTCAGAAAGCAACTAGTAAGGCCTACACTTTGACTTTTAACTTACCTGATCTATATTATAACAATCTCACAGAATTCTAGTCACCTAAAAGCAGTAACGGGGGGACGGAGACCGGTGAAGCCTGGGGTCACTGGCCGGCCAGCCTAGCCTACTTAGTATCAGGTCAGTAGGAGACACTATCTCAAAAAACAAGAGACAGTACCTGAGGAACACCAGAGGTTGTTCTCTGGCCTTCACATAACAAGATCCCATGTACATGTGCATCTGCACACACATGTACACCCACATACCCAGAACTATACACATACATGCATCGTTTTAAAAAAATATTTTATTATTTTTATTTTATGTGTATGAGTGTTTTGCTAGCATGTAAGTGTACCATGTGCATGCAGTGCCCACAGAGGACAGAAGAGGGCATTGGATCCCCTGGAACTGAAGTTACAGATGGTTACAGCATGTGGGTGCTGGGAATGAAACCTGGGTCCTCTGAAAAAACAGCCAGTGTTCTTAACTGCTGAAGCATCTCTCTAGCCCCTAGTTTTATAAGTGATTGATTCAACAGTCATCTGTTAAGTATTTAGGGAGGTTTTTTTTTTTAATTTTTAGAATTTATCTTTATCTTATAGGGGGCTGGAGAGATGACTCAGTGGTTAAGAGTACTGAGCTCTTGCTGAGGATCTGGGTTTGATGAGGAGCGCCCTCAGGGCTATTAGCAGCTGTCCATAATTCCAGTTCCAGGAATCAGACCCCCACAGGCAGTGCATGACACAGGTGCACTTACGTACATAAAAGTACACATAAAAGAGAAATAAAATATTAAACTATTTTATGTGTATGAGTATTTTGCTTGCATGTACGTATGTAAGTGCACCCATGTGTATAATGCCTGGGAAGGCCAGAAAGGAGCACTGGATTCCCTAGAACTGGAGTTACAGAAGGTTGTTAACTGTCATGTGGGTGCTGGCAAAAGACTCAAACACATAATTTTTTTTTAATTTAAGAAGAATATTTCTTTCTTTAGTTTGTTTCAGAAAATTTCTAAACCTTTCTCAATGAATGACAAAATGCAAACTTATCTGATAAGTGCTTAACAACAGGGCTAGTAAAATGCCCGGTAGGTAAAGGTGCTTACCACCCAAGGCTGATCACCTGAGATCAATCCCTGAGATCTCTATAAAGGTGGAAGGACAGAACAAACTGTCCTCGGACTTCCAGGTATGTGCATGCAGGCGCATGCATGCACACACATTAATAATAATAAAATAAAATTTTAAAAATGTAAAACATGTAATTGGATCTTTCAGATCCCAGAAGCAACATTCTCCATACTATTCCTATGGTAGAAAGCACCCTTTTCTACATTGATATGGGAGACAGAACATAAGGTCTGAGAACTTCAGTTCATTGAGGCCCTTGTTATGTAGTAGTTACCTTTTTATAATACTTATTATTTATTTTATTTGATGTGTATGAGTGTATTGCCTGCATGTATGTAAGTGCACTGTGCCGTGCAATCCTCGTGGAGGCGAAAAGAGGGCATCGGACTCCCTTGGAACTGGAGTTACAGATGCTTTTTAGCCTCCATGTGGGTGCTGGGAATCAAACCCAGGACCTCTGCAAGAGTGGCCAGTGCTCTTAACTGCTGAGCCATCTCTCCAGTCCAACAACTTCTCTGGTCCCCCCACACCTTTGTTCTTTTTGAGACAGGGTTTCTCTGTAGCTTTTTACCTTTTAATCTCCCATTTCTTCATCAATAAAAATGGAGATAATATCTACTGTACAAAATTATTATGAAGAGTTAAGAATATACGTTAAGGGGGCTGGAGAGATGACTCGGCAGTTAAGAGCATTCACTTCTATTGCAGAGAGCCTGGGTCTGGTTCCAGCACCCACATGGTGGGTGATAACTATAAGTCCAGTTCCAGGGGATCTGACACAGTCTTTTGGCTTCCACAGGCATTGCATGCATGGGTGCACTAACAGACATGGAGGCAAAACACTCATTCACATAACATAAAAATAAATACCCCCTCCAAAAGAAAATATATTGAAATGGCTAGCATAGTGTCTGACACCCAGCAAGCACTTAATGTTTGGTTTTGCCTTCCCATGGGAAGCAAAGAAGCACATTTCATACAAAAATGAAAAAAAATCATGGGCTTGCAAAGAAAAATATAGGTCCTTCTGGCTGTTTCTAACCCAATACAAAATTTCTATTATAGGTGCTTTACAACAGCTCCGAGTAACATGATAAATTAAACAATGTAGTACTGATCCTGAAATTTTTACCTAGTTATGACACCTTACATTTACCTATTCATAAACAATTTATAAAGCAAAACAGAGGTTGGAGAGATGACTCAATAGTTAAGAAGCACTTGAAGCTCTTCCAAGGGACCTAGATTCAGTTCCCAGCACCCACATGGCAACACACAACTACCAGTAACTCCAGTTCTAGAGGATCCCACGACCTCTTCTGGCCTCTTTAGGCACCAGGTGCAAATGTGGTACACTTAAATACACACAGGCAAAACACTCATATACATAAAATAAAAATAAATACATCTGTTTTAAAAGAGCAAAGCAGGGGCTGGAGAAATGGTTCACTGGATAAGAGCACTAACTGCTCTTTCAGAGCTGGACCTGCATCTAGGTCCCAGTACTCACAGTTTACCACTATCCTTTA
The DNA here is from genome assembly GCA_035773235.1 of Eospalax fontanierii. Lineage (NCBI taxonomy): Eukaryota > Metazoa > Chordata > Mammalia > Rodentia > Spalacidae > Eospalax > Eospalax fontanierii. Next base: position 11,772,919 of record CM069529.1, on the reverse strand, counting down.
CTCCAGTTCTAGGGGACCTGACGCCCTCTTCTGGCCTCTTCAAGCATTGCATGACCCAGGTGCACTTACACACATTCAGATAAAACATTCATACACATAAAATAAAAATAAAATTATTCTCGGCATGGTGGCACATGCCTTTAATCCCAGCACTTGGGGAGCAGAGGCAGGTGAATCTCTGTGGGTTAGAGACCAGCCTGGTCTACATAGTGAGTTCCAGGCCAGCTGGGACTACAGGGAGACCCTGCCTCAAAAAAATTGTAACAAAGCAAAGCAATAGAAATGCATACATACTTCACACACAAGACATGTATATGGAAACAAGAATGTATATGGAAACACTATTTGTATCAGATCCACTGTTTGAAAAGACTTACATATGATGAAATTGTAGTAAACTTACACAAGGGAATAACAATGAGCAAGAACAACTCCAACTACATACGATACGGAAGTACTGCAAAAAGTAAAGTAAAAAGCAACTGCAACCAGACACAAAAGAATGAATGCACCAACATTTCACTTACATGAAATTAAAAATGAGGCAAAAGTCATTCACAGTATGAATGAAGTCAGGAGAGTGACTACTTTTGGAAGGTCAGTAGAGGCTGGAATGTTCCAGGGAGGGTCTCTTTCCTCATCTTGGGGTTGGTTAGGCAGATATGTTCACTTTGCGAAAAATTTCAAAATACATTCAAAATTTTACAGTGTAAGCAAGAGTAAAGTTAGTTCACAATATTGGCATCAAATATGGAAGATTCGGGGTGTGCCTGATATTGATTCATTCAGCAACTGTTCACTGAACATGTATTTTGTGTCCAATACTATGTTTTATTTTGGTGATATGATAAATGTGTTTTCAAATTTACAAGAAGTCCTAACCTATAGTACAACAGAATGTGACCATTTTTACAGGTAGAGTGAACCCTCCTAATTCAATGTGACTGATACACATAAACTACTTATTATTTTATGTATTTCTGTATTTATTTAATGAGACAGGGTCTCACTATGTAGCCCAGACATGCCTGCAACTCACAGTGTAGCCCAGGCTGGCTTCAACTGCCTTGGCCTTTGGAGTGCTGGGATTGCAAACCTATGGTGATTGGTGCACTTATAAGAAGAGGGAATTTGGACACAGATACACATAAAAAGAAGATGGTGGGAATGGACACAGAGAAGATGGTCACTAGGTACATCAGGGAGAGAGGCTCAGAGGAGATCCTTCCCTTAGAGCTCTCAGAATGAACCAACTCTGTAAGACCTGGTTGCACACACCTACAATCCCAGCATTCAGGAGGCAGAGGCAAGAGGATTACAAGTTTAAGGTCAACATCCGATGTACACCAAGTTTAAGCCAGCTTGAATTTCCATAGCAGAACTCCATCTAATAAAAATAAGGGCTGGAGATGTAGTTCAGTGGACTGTGGCACAAGGATTGTAAGCTTGTCTGATTAGTTGAATTCCTATTCTGCTTGATTGGTGTCCATGCCACTACTGAATATTAAATATCCTGAATGTCATATCTATCCATAGTATAGAACTCTGAATTTTAAAATATTTATTCAGATGCTTAGAATCCTACAAAATCACTTTTTGCTGTCTTCTTAATTTAAAAAAATTTATGTGTATAAGTGTTTGCTCACATTTATGTAAGTGCACCCATGTCATGCGATGCCCACAAAGGCAGAAGAGGGTGTCACATTCCACATTCATGTGGAATGCTAGGAACAAACCCAGGTCCTATGCAAGAGCAGTCAGTGCTCTTAACCAGTGAGCCATCTTTCCATTTGTCTTGTCTTTTTGGGTAGTGTTTGTTTGTTTTGAGACAGACTCTCTATGTAGTCCAGGCTGGCCTCAAACTCATGATCTTCCTGCTTCAGTATCCTGAGTGCTCTGATTACAGGCATTTACCCTATCCCCAGATCAAAACAATATGCTTTTATGCCTAAAAGTATCCCAGTCCTATACAATTTTGTCAGGTTTTCCCTCTGAATAAAAACATGCTAAGATTCTAAACTTTAATAGGAGTCTGATCTTTGCCATACCTAAGTGGCAAAGATGAGAACACACACACACACACAGAAAGAGAGAGAGAGAGAGAGAGAGAGAGAGAGAGAGAGAGAGAGAGAGAGATTTATCAAGGCATGGCCCATCTTTAAATCAACAAAACTTACTCTAGATTTTTTCTAGCAAGTTCAGTTTTGAAATAATATCTCATTTTTTCTTGTCAAGCAAGCTTGCAGTATTTGATATTTAGGAAATCTGTCTACAAGCAGAATATCTCCCACACTTTCTTCTGTTCTAGCTATAAGATTACGTGATAAGGAAGGAGTCTATTTGGACATTACTCTATAGGTAGAAATGCCTATGTTGTTTAAAGTTCTACTCTTGGATTTTATCAATGTTTGATATAAGAAATGAGCATATGGAAGGAAGGAGCAAAGATATCAATGTTTCAAACCAAACCTAGATATCATCATAAGGAAGAAGTACAATTTATTTCTGAATATGTTGTATGCCACAGTTATTTATGTTAGAACGAGTTTACTCAGCCAGAATACATAAAATGTACAAGCGCCCTCAGCTAGTTAAAATAGAGCTACCAAAAAACATGTTCCATTAAGTTGACTGAATCATCTTCAGAAATTTCTGAAACTCCAGCCTGAGATCGAAGAATGGATATGATGTCATTAGACAATTTTTCAAAGCCATTCTGTAAACAGACATTTGCCATTTCTTGCCACTTTTCTAGAGAGCAAAATAAATCATTTATCATGAGATGTTCTACTGCATCTGAAAAAAAAACCCACAATATTACACTATGGCATTTGTTCTTATTTGATAATCTGTACTTAGCAGTTCTCCAAAAATAAAGGGAAATCATTTCAACTCAGTTATTCTTGGACTTTACCTTAGTCTAGTAGGTTTAATAATAATAACAAGAGGAATGCATAGTGAGCTCCTGGGAGATTCTTAAATGTTAATTTCTTCTCTTCCTTTATCATGACCCTCTAGCTGTCCCAACCCTCCCCTTGGCCACTTTCACCTTCCATGTCCCTCGGCTCATCTCCTTTACGAACAGCAGCAGGTGCTGGAGCTATAAGGCAAGGAGCTCAGAAAGGGAAGAATGTGAGGCCCCGCCTTATTCACAAAGTCTATTAGGGACTATTAGAAACTGCTGAGTAACTGAGGACCTCCTGTTTGGGAGTTTTCATGAGCTTTTAAGTATTTTTATAAATGCTTTAGTAGTGCTATTCCAGGGGTTTAAGAAACTCCTTGGTAAACCCTACATGCTTTCTCTAAATGGAGACTTATTTGTTTGCTTGTTTAATTTTATTTATATGAATGTATTGCCTATGCAATTATATGCCTATTGCCATGCATATAAGTGTACCTGGATCTGGGACATGCAATGTTTGCAGAGGTCAGAGGAGGGCGTTGGATCTCCTGGAACTGGAGTTATAGACAATTGTTAGCCATCGTATAGATGCTGGGAGTCCTCTGCAAAAGGAGTCAGTGCACTTAACTACTGAGTCATCTCTCCAGTCCCTAAATGGAGACATCTTAATGATGTCATGTTTATTCCTAATACTTTCTTAAAGGAAATAAAGTAATTTTGCTTTCTAAAAAAATCTAATGATATTATTTACTTTCAAAAGAAAATTTATAGTGAGTATCCTTGGTATTATCAATTTTAATTAACTTATTTACTTTGTGTGTGCACTGTGTGTGGAAGCCACAGGTCACTCTCAGATGTCCTTCCTCAAGAACCATCCACCTTGTATTTCTGAAACAGTATCTCTCATTGGCCTGGAGTTTGCCAAACAGGCTAGGCTGCCTGGCCTGCAAGTCCCAGGGGTCTGCCTGTCTCTGACTTCCCAGTGCAGAGATCAAGAGTGTGTGCCACCATTCCTCACGTTTTTACGTGGGTTCTGGAAACTGAACTCAGGTCTTTATGCTTCCAAGGCAAGAACTCTATTGACTGAGCTATCTGTCCAACCCCAGTATTTATCAAATTATGGATTTGACATATAACCTGCATTATAAAACTTCATTATAGCTTATTTCTCTTATGATTACTAACATCATTACTATTTTATTTTGAACATAATTTTATTTTCCTATCAAATATTTTGTTTAATATCCATAATGATACTTTAAAAATATGAAATTACTTTCCCCAATAAGTTTCAGGTAATTTAACATTTTTTTCTTTGACCCCAGACAATAATTTAAAAAATTGCCTCCTTGCTTCTATATTAAATTAATGAAAAGGGAGAAAAATGCGAAATTTAATTAGCTCCCTGACCTCCCTGAAAATTTATATTCTGAGTAAACATCATATATAAATATTCATGCAATGAAGCTGGAAACTAAGCTGTATAAATGTATACCTAATTAACATTTAAAGTACAGATAAAATGATTGCTAAACATATATATGCTAATATATGTAAAGTTTTTAGAACAGTGTTACCTCTTTAAATTATGACATTCTCTTTGGGCTTAATAAAGATTCATTGTTCTAATTCCTTCAAGAAATATATACTATTGCCAACAAATTTATTGACACAGTAATCTTTAAATTTATAAACTCCTAACATTGACTCTGGAGACTTTGAGTGTGCTCGTATATAATCACCTGTACCTGCTCCTCAGCTAGCCGCCACTTCTTACACAGCAACGCTGGGCTCTGCTTACCTTTTCCTCCTTTACTGATTTCCTGAAGCAGCTTAATGCCAACCTTTTTCATATCCACAGAGAAAAGATGAAGTATGGAAAGTCCAAAAGATAGAAATGGTGGTTTTCCATCCCTCTCCTGAGTAAGACATTTAATTAACTCAGCTTGGGGACAAGCTGTTATTAGCTGTATCAGGTCATCTGAGAGCAAAAATGAAAACCAAATTTCAACACCCTAATATGACAAATCAACTAGAAATAAGCAGGTAACATCTTCACCTGCCAATCAACATTCTTTTTCCAGTCGTTTTAAATCCCCCAATAGCTCTAATCCAAACTCTACAGTACTATATTCAACTTCAAACATGAGAAGAAAAAAGGAAGAACAATTCATAACAAGAAGTATCATAAAAATATATTAAACCATGGTCAGGAAAAGATGTATTATGATAAAAAGGATAGTGATTAGCTGGGCGTGGTGGCACACGCCTTTAATGCCTGGAATTAGAGTTGTGGACAGTTGTCAGCTGCCAGGTGGGTGCTGTGAACCAAACCCAGGTCCCCTGCAAGAATAGCCAGTGCCTTAACCGCTGAGCCATCTCTCCAGCCACAAAAGAATATTCTTTATGAAGCCAGGAATATTAAGAAAATGAATCTGTGCAGGCAAATCTCTGTGAGATCCAGGTCAGTCTGGTCTATATTGCAAATTCCAGGTCAGCTGGGGCTATGGGAATACCTTGTCTCAAAACAAAACAACAAATAACAACAAAGGACAGATTGACAACCAGAAAACTTGAATTCTAATTACAGCCCCATCAGTCATTTCACTCTTAGAACTCTGTTTTCACATCTGAAAAGTACCACAATTGGAGAAAAAGTCTAAGGTTTCATCTATCACTAGACTGAGTTTTCTATATCTTGCTGCTCATATATAATCCGACTTCTAATGAGTATAATAATGTCTATGTTTCTGTGTGTTGCACTGAAACTACAGCTCGGTCATTTTTTTCCCTAAAAATAACAAGTATTTAGAAAGTCAAAACTGAAGATTTTAAGAATCAATCAGTAGAGCTTGGCATGGCAGCACATACCTGTAATCCTCATGCTAGGGAGGCTGAGGCCATTGCTCTTAACCACTGAGCTATCTTCCAGCTCCCTTGTTTGAATTTCTAATAGAATATATATATGCGCATATACACATATCTCACATATAGCTTTGTAATAGTTCAAGGACGACTTGAGAATAGAAAATTTGAGAGACTGTGATCTAGAATCATCCAGTTTCCAGATACATGCTTAGTAAATTCACTTTATGTTTATGTGTTGCCAGCATGTATATTAAGTGCACTCATGCATGCAATGTCTACAGATCCAGAAGAGGACATCAAATTTCCTGGAATCAGAGTTGTGGACAGTTATTATCTGCCATGTGGGTGCTGTGAACCAAACCCAGGTCCTCTGCAAGAGCAGCCAGTGCCTTAACCCTGAACCATCTCTCTAGCCCCAAAATAATATTCTTTATGAAGCCAGAAATATTAAGAAAATGAATCTGTCCATAAGGTCAAAGATAAGACCTTGACAAGGTGTGCTTTTTCTCAATAAAAATAAAAATAAGCAAAGTGATTTTTTCAAACATTATTTCTACCTTTTAAGCCTAATTTTTCTCAAGTTACTATCATTTTGTTCTTATAACTGTGCTAGACAAATTCTGAGGGTGAATAGTAAGGTTCTAAGAAGGAAGGAGAACTCTATCTCAAATTATTACAACACAACCATTTCAGAGTATAAGACAATATTTGAGGAGCCCTACAACAGTCAGTCATGCTTCTAGTATTTATATGATCAAATATCACAATCAAAAAGAAACTCGTGTGTGTATGTGTGTGCAGCCACACATGCTCATGTGGACATGTAGGTACCGTGTTTGTATATGCATGTGAAGGCCAGAGGATAACTTCAGGTGTCATCCTAAGGTACTGTTCATGTTGTCTTTTGAGACATGGTCTCTCACTGAAATTTGCCAATAGACTACTAGGCTGGCTAGCCATTGACTCTCCAGGGATCTGTGGGTCTCCACTTCCTAAAGCTGGGATTACAAGCACTTGCCAACATACTCCTCCCACCTTTTGTTTTTAGGTTCTGGGATCAAACTCAGGTCCTCATGATTGCAAGGCAAACAACTTTATTGCTGGATTGTATTCCTAGCCCTGAAACAACAGTTCATTCAATAAAAATTTCAAGCACTACTAAAATCTATATTCCTTATCAAAACACTAATATAGTTCTTTCATATAGAAAAATAGCAAGAAACTTCTTAGTTAATAATACAATATATAGTTCACTCAACAAATTTTGGTTGAATGGTACGTACTATGCCAGATTCTGTTACTGTAAGAGTTACTAGAAAATTACCTATCTCTGTGTGCCTTCACTTCTCTGTGAAAACATACACATAACAACAAAGGAACTGAGAACTGTAATAAGTTCTCTTGGGCTAAATCCTAGAGAAGCAGAGTTACAGGACATAATCAATGCAGTAAATGTCGATGGTAATGCCACAATTGAATTGATGTCCCTGAATTTTTGACAAGAACAATGAAAGACACAGACAGTGAGGAAGTCAGAGGAGCATTCCATGTGCTTGAGAAGGACTGCGATGCTCTCTCGGTGCAGCGGAGCTTCGCCATGTGGTGAGAAACCTTGGAGACAAGCGAAGAGATGAAGAGGTTGATGATGGTGATGAGGAAGAGGAGGAAAGCCGATACTGATAGCGATGGTCAGGTAAGCTATGGAGAGTTTGTACAAACGATGACAGCAAAGTGAAGACATGGTACAGAAAGTGATAAATTTCTTGTACAAAATTGTTTATTTGCCTTTTCTTTGTTTGTAACTTATCTGTAAGAGGTTTCCCCCTACTGCCAAAAAATATGCATGTATAGTAATTTGGACCTCATTCCTCCATGTTTTCTTCCCTTATCTGCTGTCATTGTCCTCAACCTTATTTTAGAAAACTAATGAAATAACATGTTGCTTGTGGCTTACTCTGGATATATCTAAGCTCTTCGGCACATCTAAACTTAGATGGAATTAGTCAAATGAGGGAACATCTGGGTTATGCCTTTTTAAAAGTAGTTTTTAGGAACTGTCAACATGTTGTTGTTGAAGGGTGGAGATATAACTCTGCATGGACTATGAATAGTCAATAATACTATTAAAAAGTTGTACTGTTGGGACTGGGGAGATGGCTCAGCAGTTAAGAGCACCAGCTGCTCTTGCAGATGACCTGGATTCAGTGCCCAGCACACACATGGGAGCTAACAACTGTCTGTAATTCCAGCTCCAGGGGATATGATGCCATCTTCTGGCCTCTGTGGGCATTGCACAAACATGTGTACTTACATACATGCAGGCAAAACACTCATACACATAAACAAATAAATATTTTTTTAAGTTGCTGTATTGCCAAATGGGTATTTTATCCAGATACTCATACACTAATTTTTGTACTGCTGGTATTGTACCAGAAACATTTTCTTTTACTGTTACTTGCTTTTTAAAATTTGGTTAACCATTTAAAGAAAATCTGCTTATGGCACAATCTGCCTCAAATCCATTCCAAGTTATATACTGTTTTCTAATAAAAAAACAAAATTTTAAAAGTACATTGTAAATGAAAGTCAGTTCACTGCTTAAAAAACATTCAGATTCAACAGTCATAAATGTCAATTTTCTGAGAAATAGGGCTTAAACGCTCTATGTTTGAGTCTATTTTGCAACTTTAGACTAGAGTAGATAGCACTGACCTAAGCCTGAGAAAAGGGGAGATGTCAGGACTGCCTGTCCATTAAGATTACTTTGAATGAGAGTCACAATAGAGATCAACTCATTCAACTAGGATCACCCAACTGTTTACAATTCTCTCTGTTCATTACTCAATTATAAGATAAGTGTTCAAAATTCTAAATCAATATTATTTCACTAATACTTCATTTGTAATTCTTATATATTTACTATATATTAGTATATATTATTTATGGAAAATTTTGTTATTTTTAAAATCCTTTATGTAGCATGGTTCAATATATCAATTATTCTTTAATACTATGTATTTCTAGTAATATCCACTTATTAAATGTTTCCTTTGAGAAAATGCATAATGCATTTGAATGTCTATCTGAAAATCAATCAGCTCCATCTTATTTTCATAAAAATTAACAAAAGAAATCTACTAATCAGCATATATAAAAAAGATGTTATAAGTTTAAAATAATGCTTGCTACTATAGGTAATGTTAGAATTAAAGCCCAGAATTTGAATGTATATAAATAAGTAGGCTTTTTTACTTACCAGAGGTAAAGTCCTTGAATTGTTGTATATGTTCCACAGCCTCATGAATCTGACCCTGTTTACACAGGCAAAGAAGAGCTTTCTTATGCAGACCACATTCATTGTAGATAATCTGAGCTAAAGCCAAGCACTTGGCCTTGTTGTGAGTATTATGGTCCCCATATGCACAAATCACATCCCCAGCTTTCTCAGAAAATGTCAGTCTGGAGCAAGCAGATCATTAAAGGCACAGGTCAGAGAATTCTTGATCAGTGGCTAAGACTGAAATATTTGAAAATGCAGGACGGTAAAAATGGATTGTATGTAACCTACACGAATTCTTAAGTCAATAAACAATTGATGTTGTAGTAGAAATTAAACACATCTGAGATTCAACATCAGCAAAACCAAAAACAGCACTTATTCCTTTGGGGAAATATTTGTGTAAAATTGTAATCAAGTTTTTTTTTTTTTTAATTTACAAGCAAGATTAAAACTCTCCTGGAAAGACTGACAGGACTGAAAATAACCAAGTACAAAACAGTCCTCATATAACAGAGAGTCTCAATGCTCTTGTAAGTTACCTAGAGTCTAACGAGATTCTGAATGCTGCAGAATATAGGAATTTGTTAAATGCTGGCAAAAGATACAATAATTTCAGCTCCATAATTAGTGATGGATCTTGCAAGTATTTGCACTAAAAGGAAAACAGAAAAAGTGTAACAGCACTGCTACTTTTAAAATTTGCTTTATATTATCAGAAGCAATGAGGGAGGGGATATAACTATGCTATAGGAGAGGCCAAAGAAGCAGTTCTTCTGGAACAGCTCAACTGAATTACTTCATTTGGCATTGTATTTGAATGTGCCTTTGCACAGACAACTAAAGTGAGCCATCTGTGCTATCACAGTAACTCCACTTAGAAACTCCCAAGCAGAAGCCAAGAGAACATTTGGGTATGATCAGAAATATCACTTTAATTAGTGCTTATATGGAAATTGTGCTTTAGTTGTAGTTTTAATTAATGACTACAAAATAGCAGGACTCATATAATACTGGTATTTGTACACATCTAACAAAATGCTGTTAACATTAAAATGAAATCCTGATACCCCTAAAACAATGTCTCCTAATTGAACATCCAGGAAACAAGGACTCCTGTGCTTACTAAGGCGGACAGTAGGGAGGCAATTCGAGAATCAGAAGCAGCTTTTCAGTCAGTCCCCTATTTTCTTTTTAAATTTTTATTTATTTATTTATTTGTTTATTTATGTGTGAATGTTTTACCTCCATGTATGTAAGTGCACCCATGTTGTGCCATGTCCAAGGAGAAGAGAGGAATGTGTTGGATCCCTTAAAACTGGAGTGACAGATAGTTGTTGGCTACCATGTGGGTGCTGGGAATTAAACCCGGGTCCTCTGCAAGAGCAGCCAGTGCTCTTAACAGCTGAGCCGTCTCTCCAGTCCGATTCCCCTATTTTTCACACTTTAATATTAAAATGCAGGTTTTAGAACAGGGATGGTCATACTTCCTGAGGATGGACAAATAATTATTTTAGTCTGTCTGTCAACTATAGAGCAAAATGACAGTATCATTACTTAGTATTTTAAGCCAGGGATGGTGGTGTAAGCCTACGATCCCAGTATTAGGGAGTCTAGGGCAGGGGAACAGTGAATTTGAAGCTGGTTTGGGCTACCAAACAAGACTTCATGTCAGCAAAACAAAGTACGTAAAACTATTTTTTAAAGATTCTATTTATTTTATCTTATGTCTGTATGTTTTGCCTGCATATATGTAAGTGCACCACGTGCATGCAAAGCCCACAGAGGCCAGAAGATAGGGTGGGATCCCCTGGAACTGGAGTTAAGGATGGATGTAAACTGCCATGTGAGTGTTAGGAGCCACATATAAATCAGATTTTAAAAATCTAAATGATGAAAGGGGCTGGAGAGATGGCTCAGCAGTTAAGAGCACTTGTTGCTCTTATAGAGGACCCAAGTTCAACTCCTAGCATCTATATGGTGGCTCACAACCACCTGTAACTCCAGTTCCAGGGAATCTGATATCCTATACTGGCCCCCAAGGGCAAAAGGCATGCACATGGTACACATACATACATACAGGCAAACACTTATATATGTAAAATAAAAATTAATCTTTTTTCAAATACAAATGAAGGTACTATATAATCACTGGAGCCATGCATAGCACTTATTTATTGTTATTTTTTTAGGATTAGGTTTTCAATGTTAATATTTCAGATGTTTATCCTCTTTTGAAGAAATGCCTGCAGTTTAGAGTGCAGACACTAGTAAACATCACTGCTCAAACATATTCTAAGTTAGTCTGTTCTCCAGGCATACATAACTAAGGAAGTCAAGAGTAGCCTACACTAAGATTCTGGAAAGAAATGAAATATGTGAAGGCAGTCATCTAATAAACACCAGATTACCAGAGGCAGAAATCAGCAAAGGCCGAGAACGAAAATATGAATTGCAGGCCGGGACTGTAGATCAGTGGTCAAGCACTTGCTTAGCATGCATGAGGCCCTAGGTCTAATCTCTAGTGCTACCAAAAGAAAAAGGATAGGCTTGAGGATATAGTTCAGATGGTAGAGTGCTTGCCTAGCATAGATGAAGCCCTAGGTTCAACACCCAGCACCGCATAAACTGAATATGGTGGACATGGCTGGAATCCCTGCACTCAGAAGGTAGGCACGGGAGGATCAGGAGTTCCAGGCCATGGAGAGTGGCAGGTTACCTGAGGCTGCAAGACCCTGTCTCAGTATAATAAAAATATGATTTATATTGTCTTGAATATTTTCCTAATGTATTATCTCCTTTAAAAGGATGGACTATAGGGCTGGAGAGAAGGTTTAGAATCAATTAAGAGTACTGGAGCTCTTGTAGAAGACGGCTTGGTGCCCAGCACCCACATAGCAGCTAACAATCATCTGTAACTCCAGTTCCATGGATCTGATGCCCTCTTCTGGCCATTGCACATACATGGTACACTTATATACATGCAGGCAACACACTAAAAAAGAACAAATAAATATAAATTTCAAAATGATGGGCTAGATGTGGTGGCATATGCCTCAGAGACACATGGATCTCTGTGGGGCTAAGGCCAGCCTGGTCTACATAGTGAGTTTCAGGCCAGTCAGGGCTACATAGAAAGATCCTGTCTCAAAACAAAAACAAAAACAGAAAAAAATGAAATGTTTTTTCAGTGTATGAAGTCAAGGAACTGCATGCATATGAATAAAAAACATTAAGTTAACAACCAAGAGATAAAATGCATCACTGTGAATTAGGAAATAAACCATATCTGAAGTATTTTCACACAGGTGTTAGAACAGAGCATAAGCGTCCTGACGTCTCAAGTCCAAGTTACAGCCAGTGCTTTCTGACAAGGAATTTTTGTAGAGAGTGTGGAAATGTGGCCATGAAGAAAAGAAAAGAAAGAGGCAAAGGAAGAAAAGGATATACACAGGAAGATAGTGCCTAAAAACAAAATGAACATTAAGTAAGGGTCAAAGACAGGAAGAAAAGCATCTTGCACTGGTAAACGGTGTGCTTTTGAACCAAGACAGTCTTAACACTACCGCAAATCACGCAGGAGAAACGATGGATCTGGAGTGGAGAGCAAAAAGCAGTAGTGCGGAAACTCGCCTTTTTGACGTTTGGGACATTCCTCAGTCATGGGCTTGACACTTAGTAAGTGCTTACGTCTTCCTTTCCATAATGACACACTTCTTAAGAACTGTAAGAACCTTCTAACATGTATTATATGTCCCTATGGATTCAGAGCGAAGAAAGCTGCAACCAATAGGCTGTGGAAAGTGACATATGACAGGGAGGCCTTTCTCCACCCAGCCTTCCAAGGCTCACAGTCCAAATCATCTACACAGATCCAGCATAACTACCCAGTGGTTCTCAAACTGATTTAGGTAAGTTGCTAGGCAGACAGTTTTGGTGTCTCATTAAGGTCCCCTTATTGGACCAGTGCCCTTCCTCTGACTAGTAACAGTCCAACAGCTGCCTTCCTGTATAAAGAACTGTCCTTAGGTGACTAGAGTCATCGCAACCACAACTCTCAATAATCTATAGCTTATGAGTGACAAGTGGCATGAAAAACCAGCCCTGCAATAAAGAGGAAACAATTCTGTGTTAAAGGTTCACGCTCTACAGCCCTGCTTCTGTGACAACAGTTATACTAGGTTTTATCAGAGTTCACAGCCTCGGTTGGTTTTTTCCCTTTCTCTATTCTATCACTTCTTCCACAACAAATTCCCCTGAGGAGCAATCTACTTGTAAGTAATCACCACTCAAATCCAATAAGCTGTCTTCAAGGAAAGGAAGCCAAGCATCAAACATATTCCTCTGTGTCCCATTATGCAGCAAAAGCTGTATCTTCTCACAATAAGTTAACCAAGAGTTCTAGATGCACAGGGCCTAAAGTTGCAGGCATGAAGAGTACAAAATCTCACTGATGGTTAATTCTATGTGGTAATTGACTGGCTTAGAGAGTATCCCAACATTTGGGCAATGGTTTTTCTGAATGTGTCTGTGTGGGCAGCTTGGGATGAAATTAACTCCTTTTTGTCAATTTAAAAGTATTTATTTTCAAACCATAATATCAATTTTGTCAAGACTGAGAGATTACATATGTATTTGTCAATTTATTGCTGAACAATATGTACACTTTTATGCAATTGATAAAGACATCATTTGCATGTTCCATAGCTTCATTTTAAACAAAAGTTGTTCCTGCTCTGACAGTAATGTAATTACCACAACGGAAAATTAAGAAGTATGCTAAGAAGCAACACAAACTTTCTACGCCAAGGCAACTGCTACTAAAAAGCCAAAGGTTGGGGCTGAAGGCACTGGCTGCTCTTGCAGAGAACTGGAGTTTGGTCCCCAGCACCACACAGTGGCTCACAACCATCTGTAACTCCAGTTCCAGGGCACCCAATGCCTCTTCTGACCTCCATGGGTACTGCATGTGCATGGGGCACACACATACATGCCAGCGAAACACTTATATACTTAAAACAAAAATAAGATAAGAACTGGTTTAGGCCAGGCATGGCAGTGCACGTCTTTAATCCCAGCACTTGGGAAGTGGAGGCAGGCGGATCTCTGTGAATTCAAGGCCAGCCTGGTCTACACAGTGAGTTCCAGGGCAGCTGGGGCTACAGGGAGACCTTGTCTCAAAAAAAGACCACAAAAAAATTAACAAAAGATATTTTTTAAAAAGTCAAAGGTTGGCCAGATGTGGTGGTACACACCTTTAATCCCAGTTCTTAGGGGACAGGCAGATCTCTGGGAGTTCAAGGCCAGCCTGGACTATATAATAAGTTCCAGTACCAGGGCTACATAATGAGACTCTGTTTCAAAAACAAAACAAAACAAAACAAAACAGCCAAAGGTTACCAAAAATGGAAATAAAGATTGATGATCCAAGTTTTCTTACAAATGATATTTTAGTATTAAAATAGAAATAACATTCCAAGGTAAGAATCAGTGAGAAAGAGACTAAAGACTATATAAAAATCTGGTTAAAATTGAGAAAATTTTAGATAACTATCTAGCATCACACTTGGCATATGAATGCTGCTCTAAAAATATTGACTTTTAAAAATTACTTCAACATACCAATAGTTTACTCAGTTTCCCAAATATACTTTTTAAAATAAGTTTTTTGTTATATTTATTTATTTGTTGCTGGGGGTACATGTGCAATGGCACACATGCAGAGGTTGGAGGAAAACTTGCAGAAGTTGATTCTCTCTTACCAGGTTGTGTCTGTGGACTGGACTTTAGTCATCAGGCTTGGCAGCAAGCCTGTACCCACTGAGCCATTTTATCAGTCCCAAACATACCTTTTTTAATATATGAAGTGTAGGGACAGGGCTGGAAAGACGACTTAGCAGTTAAGAGCACTGCTCTTTTGAGGACCAAGATTCCATTCCCAGAACTCAGATACTAATCCACAACCATCTGTAACTCCAGTTCCATGGGATCTTACTCTCTCTTCCGGACTCCACAGGCACTAGACACTCACATGGTACACATATGTATATGCAGGTAAACACTCATATACATTTAAAAAAAAGAACAGGGGTACTTATCTTCTTTAGTGAACAGATTGGGGCCTAGTTGTTTTATTTACAAAGTTTCTTTGTCACTTGGGGTAAATTCTGTAGGTAGTTTAATAATCCACTCAAGCATTTGTCCATTATTCTAAGCTATTTCTTCTGTCTAGAACGAGATTCCTTGCCTTTTCTCTCCCAATCAGTGCGATACTGACCAATCCTTCTGTGTCCTTATTGTTCAGTGTCCATCTATCATTAAGTTATCATGTTTTATCTTGGGAACTACAATGAATTAACTTTTAGTCTGAGCTCATTGTGACTAAGCTCCAAGAACACTTTCTTATTTAAATTTATTATATTTTGCTTTAAGTGTACGAGTGTTTTGCCTGCATCGATGGAAGTGTACTACATGCATGCAATGCCTGCAGAGACCAGAAGAGGGTGTTAGATCCTCAGAAGTGGAGTTTCAGATGGTTGTGAGCTGCCATGTGGATGCTAAGAACTGAACCCAAGTTCTCTGCAAGAACACAGTGCTTTTAACTGCTAAGCCATCTCTCCAGCCCCTCCATGAATACTTTCTAATTGATTAATTTTGATAGGGAACAAAAATAAGTCCTTAAATAATTTACCTATAACAAAGCTATCAACCAGATGTAGGATAACAAACATATAATCCTAGTACGTAGGACTGAGGCAAAAGGATCCTGAATTTGAGGTCAGCCTGGGCTATACAGTAAGACAACACATTATTATAAGTTAGAGAAAAAAGAGCCATATTAATCAAATATCAAAATTAAGTCAACAGCTTAATTTTGCTTACTTTTCTTGGGTGACCCAATTGATAACTAAATCAAGTCTTTTTTCAGTTAATCCACATTTGATTCCTTCCAAAGTTAGATCTGCATTAATAGGACGTTTGAAAGCATGACTTGTGCTAAATATTGCCTCAAAAAACAAGAGTAATGGAAGAGGCTTTCCTCTGATCTTTCCAACAGCTACAGAAAGAAAGAAAGAAAAGTTTTTAGTCACACACATTAAGAGTTGGCTTGCTTTTTCTTTTCATACTACAATTTTAATTTCTTTACATTTTCTAAAGTTTTAATGATAAAAGTAGACTAAACTCTACATTTTCAGATGACTAAATATCATCATTTAGGTCATGTGGAGATGGGAAGTAGAGACTGCAATATTTGTCTATAAGCCAAAGGAGGCCAAAAACACTGAGTCACAGAAGCCAGCAGATCTTCATTAGAGTTTCCAGACGCACTGGCCCTGTTACCATTTTTATTTCAGACTTCAGGTCTGCAGAAATATGAGCTAATGAGTTTCTTTTACTTTGAGCCACAGAATTATCCCATTAATAGTGCAAACCTGATGCTATGACCAAAGAAACACTATGGTCTGAACAGAGAAAGCAAATGACATGTCTTCTGGGTTTATCCTCACAAGTACACCAAGGATAAAGCTCTTCCTGCAAGCCCCAGCTGCTTTATGATGAATTGCATGAGACAAATAAAAATGTGTAAGTAGGTTTAGCCAATCACCAAACATCTCCATTTGAAACTAGCATGATTTTAAAAATTAGCATGATTATAATTCATTTTTGTATTTAAACTGTATGCACAACCAATGCCTGAACTTTTAGGAGGAAAACACAGTCAATTTGAGTTTATAATCTGGTTATTTTCCTTTTTGAGCAGAAAATATCTTGTTTTCCAGATTTTTACTTAAGACTCCTCTTCAAGTGAGGAAAAATTTAAGGATACAGTTGGACAAAAGAGTCTTAGAATTTAGAAAATAAAAAAGCAGAGCATGGTGGCATATGCCTTTAATTCCAGTACTCAGGAGGCAGAGGCAGGCAGATCTCTACAAATCTGAGGCCAGCCTGGTCTATATAAGTGAGTTCCAGAACAGCCAGTGCTATATAGTAATACTGTCTAAACAAACAAACAGGCCTAATATTTGCTTGATGAACTACTGGAATCGCTGGCTACTCCTGCCTGGATTCTGAGGTGGGGTGTAGACATTGTATTCAGCTGAGTACTCAATGCAAGAATATGGCATGGATTTCCTAGGCATGATGCTAAAATCAAAATCCATAAGAGAAAAAACTTCAGAAACTGAATTTTAATAGAATATAAAGGTGGGGCATGGTGGGTATACACCTTTAATCTCAGAACTGGGGAGGCAAAGGCAGGCAGATCCCTGAGTTTGAGGTCAGCCAGAACTACTTAGTGAGATCCTGTCTCAAAACAAACAAACAAACAAACTAACTAACTAACTAAAAACTCTTAGAGAAACTATTAAGAGAAAAAAAGAGAGGAGATAGATAGTCGCAAATTATATATCTGATTTGTATTAATTCTATGGACTAGATTTTATGGGAACAGATTTAATTATACTCAAGTACAAGAAGTCAGTTACAAAATAATGCCTACTGCATGATTCCATTTATATAAAATTACAGAAAATGGAAACTTATCTATGGTGACTGAAAGCAGACTAGTGGTTACTCTTCAGGAAGGAGAGGCTGTGTACAGAAGAGGGCGGAAGGGGCAGAAGAGTAAGTCTGCCAGCGGGCTTGGGCTTGAGGGAGCCTTGTGATGATACTATGGTTGCACATATTTCAGACTTAAGTGGGGATGTAACTCAGTGGTACAGTGTTTGCCTAGCATGCATGAAGCCCTGTGTTTCATTCCCAGTATTACACCAAAAAAATGTATAAATTGTTTTATGTATGTCAATTTACTACAAGAAGGTGATTTTTTAAAGGATGTGTAGCTAATTTGACAAAAATATTAACATTATCAAATCTTGATAGTATGAGTATATGTTTCTCCATGCTTTTCTATATACAAAATCTTTCATAATTTAATTTAAGAAATCTAAACAAATCCCTAATATCACAGCTGCAGAAACAGTAAGAGACAGAGATGAGGGTAGGGACCAGTGTCCCAATAATGCTCTTCATTCTACTAAGAAAAAACAAAGTATAATTTGCATATATTTAATATATTTAATAAAGAATTGCTTACCCTTAAATTTATTCATTGTACCAATGTTTTGAAGAATTCTTCTAGGACTGTTTGCTGCAAAATATGCCGCCTTTTCATATTCACCAAGGGAGATTAATTCATTGAACCTATAGCCATTGCATTTTATATGTATTAAAATATAAACAAAAAGAAAAAAATTACTAGAAATATCTACTACAAATTAAATAGCATAATGTGAAAAACAAAAACTAATCTTAATAAGTTATAACTAGATCTATTCACTCTGTAGGGTGTTCAATTCTTTCTTCAACATTCTGGGGTTTTGGGGTTTTAAAATTTTTTTTCACAGGTATATTTGTATGTGTTTGTGTATGGGTGGAGCCCAGAGGTCGATATGGGTATCTTTCTCAATTGTTTTATATCTTATTAATTTTTAAAATATTTTATTATTTTTATTTTATGTGTATGAGTGTTTTGCCTATATGTATATAAGTGCATCACATGCATGTAATGGCCACATAGGCCAGAAGAGGGCATTGGATACCTTGGACTTCAGTAACAGATGGCTGCTAGCTGCCATGTGGGTTCTGGAAATTGAACCTGGGTCCTCTGGAAGAACAGCAGGTGTTCTTAAACACTGAGCCATCTCTCCAGCCCCCTAGAGTTCATTTTGTTTTGTCTCAGTATTAAATTCTCACTTTCCAACTATCTTTGAACCTGATCCTGTACTTTATTCCTATTCCTATAGTACTTACATAAAAAAATGGGAAGTAATGACTTAAAATGAATTTACAATAAGCATGGGCTTTTTTCCCCTCCAGATATCATCAGGAAAGAAGAACAATCTGTTTAGATGTTCAGCTTAGGGGGAATAATCAAACATGGCAACAGTTTGGCTAGAGACCATGAGGTATTCTTAATCTAGGCAATGGACTCCCAAGCAAATACTGGACCAACACCAGGAGAATTAGTAGTTCATGTAAGCCTCTACTCTTCTTCCCACAGCAAAGGTCTTCAAACGAGGCCATAGACAAGAGTCTACAGTACTGCAAACGAATGTGGAACAAACTGGAATAGACTGAAGTGTTATCAAAATGTATAAAACTCTAAATCTCAACAAATGTTTTCCTTTCATCAAATCTGGAGGATGGGGGCTGCTGGAATCTGTAAAGTGTTTGCCAGTCAAGCAAGAGGATCTGAGTTGTTAGGCCTCATGTAAACACTGGCACTGCAGAGTGCTTGTAATCCCAGTGCTGAGTGGTGGAACACTTTTTGACCCCAACATTCAAGAGGCAGAAGTAGGCTGATCTCTATGAGATCGGGGCCAGCCTAGTCTACATAGTGAGTTCCAGGCCAGTTGGGGCTTTATATAAGGGGATCCTCTCTAAAAAAAAAAAAAAGAAAGAAAGAAAGAAAGAGAAAATGGAGAGATGGGTGAGATGGCTCAAATGGGAAAAGGCACTTGCCTACAAACCTCATGACCTAAATTCAGTCTCTGGAGAGAAATGACTCCACAGAATTATCCTTGAACCTTTACAAGTGCTGTGGCATGCACACACATAGTAACAATAAATAAGTAAGATGGAGAAGTAATTGAAAAATGACACCTGAGATTGATCTCTGGCCTCCATAGTCACATACACACATGTGCATGTGCACCCACATACCCATGCACACACAAAAGTAATAAAAAAATTTAAATTACATTAAATGTTTAAAAGCTGGTAGGCCTTAAGAAGTAATTGATGCAAGAAAAGAACACAGGTTTTGTTGTCCAAACCCTCAAATTATCTTTACCTACTTGCTTGTATCATAACAACAGGTAAATCGACTGGTAAAAACTGTTCTAACATTTAAGATTATGGATATTACATATGCCCATTATGTATTGGCCTGATAGCCTATGAAGTAACTACTAAAGAGAATGCATCAGATCTTTTAAAATCTATCTTAAACACTGCACATAATAATTCTATATGTCATAGAATAAAAATAGTTACCAAAAGAGACTGAATTAGCTGGAGTAATCTGAACCAAGAGGATGATCTCCAAGATATTTAATAACATCAAGTTGGTGGAAATACGAGAAAACAAATACAACATATTTCTCCTCTATACACTATAACCCTCTTATGGCCTCTTACAAACATTTTCTACGCTACAGTATTTTTTTTTTTCATGGAATCTATGAAGAAAGGAAATTTTTTTTCTAATTTGTCAACTGGAATAGAATTTTCAAAACACAAAAGGCAACTCTGGCATGGTAACACAGGCCTGTAAAACCAACACTTGGGAAGAGGCGAAAGGAGGATCAGGTCAACGTCATGCTCCACAATATGGAAGAGGCGAAAGGAGGATCAGGAGGTCAACGTCATGCTCCACAATATGGAGAGTTGGAGGCTGAAGCTTTCTGGGCTGCATGAGATGCTGCTGCAAACAAACAATGACAAAAACTCACAAAATAAACCAAAAACTCAAATTATAAATGATGTTTGCCTTTCAATGTAGTAAAGAATAATTACAGCTTCCTTTGCCTTGCTTGGATCGTCTTCAAATAGCTCATCAACAATGCCTTCATCACCTATGAATATCAAAAGGATCATTGTAAGATATGCAAAGTGCTTATCAATGAAAAATAATGCACATCTAAAGTCAACAACTTATTGCTTCGGTTCTAACCTCTTTCTAAACAAGTGACTTCCCTGTTCCTTTATCCTCATTTTCAGGAACACATTCACATTTTTCACTCTCTGGCTCACCAGGTCTACTCTTTTACTAATTATCTGTTGGCTGCTGAAGTAAGAAGCCCATGGGGTTAACGGAGAGCTAAAAGAGGTAAGCACAGGTCTGCTTTCTTTAAGCTCAATGTAGGAAAAGCTTTAGCTCTCTGGGGGAAATTGTTCAGTGGGTGTGTTAATTGAAAATACAGACAAACTACCATCTACAGTTGTGGTTTTCTGAATTTGCTCCATGATGTCTTGAAATGGGATTCTCATGTCAGATTTCACCCACGAAGTAAGTGCATGTGAAATAATTTGCAGTCTTTGATGGCTGTAAATATAAAAACATCAAGAACATACAGCGCTAAGATCACATAGGGTATCAAACACAAATAAAATCTTTAAATTTTAAAATAATCAGTTTCTATACCGAAACTGTAAGTCTTTGTTCAGATTTTCAGCTATGTCTCTCCGTTTTAACAACACAATCATTTCCTCATCTAAATCAGCCTTCTTTTGTGCCGGTACATATTTTACTGACATATCTTGTTTAAGTTTTATATATTTATCTTCAAGATGTTGCATATATTCATTGAGAGCATCCAGACTGACAGATTCTTGGACAGTCATACCTACGGGAAAAAGAAGGAAACAGGCCATGCCATATGTAGGACTGTTGTGCTTAAATGCTGTCTCAGCAAGATAGATTGGATGGCTCACTATATTATAAAATAATTCAGAAACAGTTACATGAATTTGCAGCTTATTGAATGTAAACAGAACTATTATAAAGGTGCAAATGGCTAGCTTTTCATATTTGTTTGTTTATGGAGATTCTGAGGATCAAATCTAGGGCCTTATGTGTGGGGAGCAAGCAGGCTCACGCTGAGCCTCTCCTCTAACCCAAGCTAACAGTTTTATACAGCATCAAGGAGAACTCAGTGACAACTGATTCTTCTGAGAACATGCAAACCTTAGCATCTGAAAAAGGAACCCCTGCCTAATGAAAGGACTTGGCCAACAGATTGCCGTCTGAGCAAGTCTTCCTCTGTTCTCTTATAGCTAACCCCAGGATAACCAGTTTACTTTTCCAAGTAACTGATGCCCACCAAATCTTCAGTTGTCTCATACTCTGTCACTGTCCTGTGCTCAATATCTATCAAAATATACACACACACACCCTAAATGCCTTCCTTTCTCATCTGGCCAGTTACTCACATTCAGACAGACACACATCTAAGAGAAGTCCACCCCTCCACCCCGATTCCTGTTAAAACCCTCCTGGATTTTAACCATTTCCTCCTTAATCTCTTGGCATTTAGTCAGTGTTCCATATATTACTTGTTCATACGTATCTTATTTGGAGTTTGCTAGTCATAATTTTATATTTGAAAGTAAATCTAATCCCTTGAATTGACCAAATGCAAGATGATCATACAGACTGTGTTGAATCCTGTAGTATACAGTGGCTCATTACCTCAAGGCATGGCCCTTCCATTTTGGAAGTCCAAATTGGTCTTCCTGAAATTTCTACCTATTATTTTGCCTCCAGTTAAACACTGAGCAAAAACCTTTCAGTCTGAAATTACTGATCTTAAGTTACTATCCATGGTCTTTGTTTCCTCCAGAATAAATACTTGGAGCTCCATTCATCACACAACTCTCTCCAAATTGTGGATGAAGCCAAAATATACTGTTTCTTTTTTTATTTTTATGTGTATGAGTGTATTACCTGCATGTATGTAAGTATACCTGTGTTGTGCAGTGCCTGTGGAGGTCAGAAGCAGGCATCAGATGCCCTGGAACTGGATTTATGGATGGTTGTTAGTCCACATGTGGGTGCTAGGAACCTAACCTGGGTCTTCTGCAAGAGCAGCAAGTGTTCCTAACCGCTGAACCATTTCTGCAGCCCCTACACTTCATTTCTTAAAATGTGGCAAAAGTATATCAGATGAAACCAATGATTGCTGATATCTTCATGAATATTCACCAAACTTTAATACACTACAACTTTCTATCTGTCATCCAGTGGCTCTCACATGTAAGAGTGCATCAGAATAACTAAAACTTGATAAAACTCCATCTCTAGACTCAATGACCAAGTTTCTAATGTAGTGTATCTGAGAGGAGGCCTAAAAATTTATATTTTATGTGTGATACATTATGTGTGTATATGTGCATGTGGATACACATACACATGTGTGCAAGCATGTAGAGTCCAGAGGTTTATACCAGGTGTCATCCTCTGTCGCTCATTACCTTATTTTTTTTGAGACGGGGTCTCTTACTGAACTGGGAGTTCACAGATTAGCTAGACTGGCTGGCTAATGAGCTCCAGGGACTTACCTATCTCTAGTTCCCTCCCCTGTGCTGGGGATCCAGGGCTGCCACTGGCTTTAATGTGGGTACTGGGGATCTGAACTCAGTCCTCATGGTTGTGGCACAGGTACTTCACTGAGTTACCTCCCAACCCCAAACATTTTCTTTTTTAACCAGCCCTCAAGTGATACTGATGTTGACATGAGAACCAAACTCCAAGAGCCACTGCATTGCACTTTAAGTAAGCTGGCCAGACTGGAAGTCTTGCAGTCTTTTAGGCCGTATGAAGTTTTCTCTTTCCTGGGTATCTACCTGAGCCCTGACTAAAGTTGTTTGTACAGAAAACAACCAGAAGGTGCACATACATTAGCACATTGTCTTAATTTGTGCCAGAGGTAGTAAACGGGAACACTTGAGAATTCCGTCAACTACTTTAAACAAAGTATCATACCTGGAATAGGTCTCGAAGGGTGCTTGGAGGAAGAACAATAATTTACTTCTTTTTTGTCATACTCTGACCTCAGCTGTTTCATTTTCTCTATCTGCAGTTGAATCATTGCAGAATTATTTTCAATAATCCTTATTCTAAAAAACAGAAAGACTTCCTTATGTTTGTTACAAATGACTATTAAACTGTAACATTTAAAGCAAAACAGGCTAAATTTTTGGTTTATTTTAGCTAGTTATAATTTTGAACCATTAGGAACTAGACAGAAGTTTAGAACAAGGAACAGTTTCTTTTCAAAGTATCAGTGAAACCTAATATTATGATTATTAACCCCATTGGAAATTCATAAGCATTAGATATAATATGGCCACAAAACACTGTCTTTTCCCTTTAGTAAAAAATTACTTTTGCAACTTAACATTTTGGGGGGAAGGCACTGGGTGTGGTGGGCACCTCTCTAATCCCAGAACTCAGGAGGCGGGGCAGGTGGATCTCTGTGAGCTCCAGTCCAGCTGGGCAGATCCTGCTCAAAAATGACTGAAAAAAAAAAAAAGAGAGAGAGCATGGTTTGTTGTTGTTTTGAGACAAGATCTCACTATGTAGCCAAGACTTGTCCTTGGATTTGTAATCCTCCTCCCTTGGCCTCCCATGTCCTGGGATTACAGGTATGATCCACCTCACTGGGCTTTTAAGAAAAAGCTCTTAAGAAAAAGATATTATTTTTCTGGGGCTATTCTAACACTTACTACAAATTTGGTGACTTACAGTAACATACTTCTTTTTTCATCATTCTGGAGACCTGAAGTCAAAAGCAGTATCATTAAACCACATCCAAGTTCAAGAGCTGCTTCCTTTGAACAGTGCCTTGCCCCTCCAGCCCCTGGGGGCTGCAGACTTCCACCTCTGTCTCCCAAGTCCCACTGCCTTCTCCGCTGCCCATGTCACACGTTTCTCCGTTTCCCTCCTGAAGGGACACTTTTGGTTATATCTAGGGCACACTGGACAAGCTCCCTACCTTGAAAGACTTTATTTAATCCCATCTGCAAAGACCCTTCTTTCAAATAAGGCAAGGTTCCAGGTTCCGGAGATTAGCACCTTTGAGGGTCATTTTGCAGCCTACTGCAGTGATTTTTGACTGCAGAGCTAGGGAAAAGACAATACTTCTCAGAAAGAAAATTAATTTCTTCAGAAATGAGGGTCTTTCAAGCCCATCGTCCTCCTGCTCAACTTCCTAGGTGGCTAAGATTTTAAAATTTCTTTTAAGTATTATTTGAAATTTACTACCTAGCTCTGTTGCTCCAGGAGAGAAATAGCAGATTAAAATGAGTTACATACAGAAAAATTACTCGTGACATTTGTTAAACATGGTAAGAAAGACTTTATTCAAGAGAAGCCATAGCAAGTAGGTATAGTGGTACATGCTGGTATCCCAGCCCTTGAGAAGCTGAGATAGAAGAGTTGCAAGTTCAAGGCCAACCTGGACTACATAATAAGACCTTGTTTCAAAAAAACAGAGTACACAGTGATGAGGGACCACCGCTGCTACAGGGTTCAAAAATGGGAAAAAAGAATGGCTCGTCTCTGAAGACGGTGCTGGCGAATGGGAGTTAACAGCAAAGAAGCCAGACACAGTGAAACACACCTTTAACCCCAGCACTTGGGAGGTAGGAACTGGTGGATCTCTGTGAGTTCAAGGCCAGCTTGGTCTACATAGGAAGTTCCAGACTAGTCAGGGCTACATAGTGAGACCCTGTTTCAAAACAAAATTCACTGTTGTGACTTGTGAAATTTAGTGATTTTAGTACATTTAGAGTTGTTTAACCATCATCACTCTTTAATTCCAGAACACGTCATCACCCCCAGAGTAAGGCCTGCTGAGCAGGAAACAATTTTCTATGCAGTGCCAGGTACAGAGCAGCTCTCACCCATTGCAGTTCTACTGAGATGAGCCCACTTACCATCATCGTTTTATTTTTTTAACTAAAAATGTTTTTGATTTATTTTTATTTTATGTGTATGAGTGTTATGCCTGCAAGTATGTAAGTGCAGCCACGTCGTGCAGTGCCTGTGGTGAACAGAGAAGGCATCAGATCCGCTGGAACTGGAGATACGGACAGTCATTAGTTGCCATGTGGGTGCTGGGATTTGAACCCTGGTCTTCTGCAAGAACCACCATGTTCTTAACCATTGAGCCACCCAGCCCTATATCATCATAGTTTTATATAGAGAGGGTTTCCTAGTAGACACCCAGCAGATCTTAAGCTTTGTGTTTTATCCTGCTTCACATAATGGATACTAAACTTAAGGTTCCTAGGGAGGGGAATGCTGTTCGAGACAGAGTCTCACTATGTAGCCCAAGATGGCCTGTCTCAGACTGCCAAGTGCTAGGGGGAGAGGCAGTTACTACAATGCCTTCCATGTCACACTTTTAAAAAACTGTTTATTTATTTAAAGTGCATGAGTGTTATGCCTACATGTATGTAAGTCCACCTGTGTCATGCAGTGTCTGGAAAGGACATAAGAGGGAGTTAGATCTCCTGGATCTAGAGCTACGGACCATTGTTAGTGCTGGGAATTGAACCCCAGTCTTCTGCAAGAACAGCCAGTATAGCCAGTGCTCTTAACCACTGAGCCATGTCTCCATAGCCAGCCCTCCTATGTCACAAGTTTTAATAAATGTCCTCTGTGTCAAATCAGGCTTGGTGCTGTTTATCTTTTGTTTCCTGTCAGATTTTCCCCCAATAATCTCTATCTTACTATCTTATTAGCTTCCTACTGCTTTTTTTAAGATTAAATTAAAAAAATTTTTGATTTAAACATTTTTATGCACATGAGTGTTTTGCCTATATATTATGTATGTATGTAGTGCATCATGTGTGTACTCCCTGGAACTGGAAGTATGGACAGCTGCTAATGGCCATGTGGGTGCTGGAAACCAAATCCAGGTCCTCTGTAAGAGCAACCAGTGCTCTTAACCAGTGAGCCATCTCTCCAGCTCCAAAATTTTTAAAAAATTTTATGGAGCAATTTTTCCCAAGAGGAAGGTCTGTCCCAACAAGTGGCTAGCCGTGCTACTAACAGTGAAAGTAAAGCTTTGCACATTTTTCCAGGTTGATTTGAAATTACCTATTTGTCCATATTTTAACACTGAAAACATGAGACTTCTCTACAAAAGTGAGCATTTTAGTCAGGCATGGTAGCTCACACCTATAATCCTAGCATTTGAGGATGAGACTTGTAGACTGCTATAAGTCTGAAGTAGTCAGGACTACACAGTGAGATTTTTTTTAAAAAGCACTTAATTCTCTTCGGGAGGCCACTTACCTTCGGTATCACAGAATTAAGTGCTATAATCCAAGTAGGAATCATGAAATTGCACTGTCAATCCTCCACACAAGAACTGCCTGGAGTAACTACATGCTTCTATTATCTAACAATGTGTCTCCATCATACTAAGAGGTATCATCAAATTCTCAAAAAAAAAGTTTTACTTGAAATATATTAAAAATAAAGTTGAGGGGCTGGAGAGGCGGCTCAGTGGTAAGAGCACTGGCACTTCTTGAGAGGACCCAGGTTTAGTTCCCAGAACAATATAGTGGCTAACAACCATTCTTAACTCCAGCTCCAGGGGATCTAATGCCCTCTTCTGACCACTGTGCAGCGGGCATTGCATGACACACTTACATACATGCAAGCAATACACTCATACACATAAAATAACAATTATAATTTTTTAGGTTAGTAGGAGAGAGTAACATGAAAATATAGCTTTAGGGGCTGGAGAAATGGCTCAGAGGCTAAGAGCACTGGTTGCTCTTGCAGAGGATCCAGGTTTGATTCCCGGAACCTTCATGCTAATAACTGTCCCTAACTCCAATTCCAGGGATCTGACGTTTTTTCTGACCTCCACGGGCACTGCATGACATGGATGCACTTACCTACATTCAGGCAATACACTCATACACATAAAATAAAAATAATAAATACATTTTTAAAAATACATAGCTTTAAGATAAAAATTTAGGTAAATTAAAGTAATTAAGTTAAAGGTAAGCATGACAGAATCCAGTAATCTTTGCACTTGGGAGACTGAGGTTAAGAATATGTTGAGCAAGGCCAGTCAGCCTGGGTTAAATAGTGAGTTCAAGGCTAAACACTAGAATAAATAAAATAACAAAAGAAAAAATATTAAGAACCACTGCGTCAGGTGCAGTGACTGGTTATTATGTAACTTTTATTTTATTTTATTACTGGTTATTAGTAACTTTTTCTAGTTACTAATATACTCACTTTGCCTTCAGTTGGATTGCTCTTTTCTGATGATAGACCAAAGCTGTGGGCTCTGCTGCCAAAACTTTAAGTTTTCCATGAAGATAAAAAGCAGTTCTTCGGCCTTTCTTTACTGTCTCAATAAAGGCATCGTATTCTTTCTTGATTGAAGTAAGAATGGATTTGTATGCAGTAACATAGTCTATTACCTGAAATATGATTTTTCTGTCTATGGTACTGAATTTTTTATAGAAGACAGAGTGATCAAAAGCCTTTCAAGTAGGTTATTTTTAAGTGAAACATGATTAATAATTAGAAATATTAAAAATTTACAGCAAACAGCATGAGCAGGCACTATAAACAGTAACCACTGAATACATTACGCTCTTTGTGGATCACTACAGTAGATACCGTGATCAAAAACATAAAAAAGAAAAGGGTTATTTTTATTATACTTGATATGAACTCATACCATATAGTATAGGTTAAAATAATACCAGATCTCTGGGTATGGTGACACATACCTTTAATTTCAGCACTCAGAAGGCAGAGGCAGGTGGATATCTGAGTATAAGGCCAGCCTGGTATACGTAGTGAGTTTTAGGCCAGCCAGGGGTGTATCCTGAGACCCTGTCTCCAAAACAAACAACAAGAACAAAAACCAACAAGGTCTACATTTCTCAGCTGTAGAGCTTTTAAACCCTTACTCCCTCCAAATCTACTCTCTGACTTCATTTAGAACTTAAAATCTGAACTCATTCACCTGCTTTTCCAGTGTATCATTCCTAGAGGTAATCAAAACCTGGAGTTCTTGATTACATTTCTATTTTTAACATGTCAAATGCAACTGTGAAACCAATCCAGGCCACTATATATTCATGGTTTCCAGTGGTATTAAGCAGAATCTATCAGGAAGGACAACAGAAAAAAAGAATACAAGAAAAGTCAGCACAAGAAACAGCAGGTGCCGCAGAGGAGAAAGGTCCTTCAGTGGTGTTTTTCTTAATGTTGTGAATGTATTACTCACATAAAAATACATCATCAAAAAGTTTAAGTAGGTTAAAAACCAGAAAAGTTAGCCAGGAATGGTGGCATATGCCTTTAATCCCAGCACTTGAGAGGTAGAGGCAGAAAGGCAGATCTCTGTGAGTTCAAGGCCAGCCTAGTCTACACAGCAAGTTCCAGGCCAGCTGGGGCTACTGGGAGACCCTGTCTCAAAGAAACCAAACCAAACAAGACAAAATGCCCAGAAAAGTTATAATTTATGTTTGTTCATGAGGATTTCAGAAGGGATTGATTATGTATACAGGTAATAAAGTGATCAATTCAAAATTTTCTTAGAAATATGAGATTATGCCTTTTATCTTTGCTATGTTTCTTGAGTGCGGCATCATCCACTCGTTTTCTCAGCTAAACAGTACTAGAAAAAGCTCTCCAGAGAGACATCAGTTCATTAAAAGTGATACAAGGAGACTGTTAATCTGTGGCAAATATTAGGAAAACATTCCACACTTATCTATTCACCCACAGCAGGAACCCTGAATGAGGAGAGGCTTTCCACACGAAGCACCCTGCTGCTGTTCCTACTGGCCTTCTACGTCATGAGCCAGTGCTCCAAGATAACTCAGTACACCAGTGGGTAGCTAACACAATCACAGTGCTACCATGACCACCATGGCAAGTGAGTTGGAAGATACCAGTTTCAGTAGAACATTCATGAATGCCTTTGCAAATACACAGAAATAAAATAGAGGATGTAAACTGACAAACCACAGGTTTACAACTGGCAATTTTACCTTACCTACCGAATATTTTAAAATTTGGGAGCTTTGCCTTCAAATCTATTCATAGCTTCCCTTGAAAATTCTGAGAAGCCTAACAATCTAGAACACCATGTGCATGGCCCCCTGGCTTGGTTTGTCGCTGAATTCACTGCCGTCTCCCATCATTCCTTTTCTCTCAGTTCGCCAACTTCATTCTCTTACAGTTGTTAGCTACCAAGCGAGTCCTGGGAACTGAACCCAGGTCCTCTGCAAGAGCAGTCAATGCTCTTAACTGCTGAGTCAACTCTCCATCCTACCCTGTGCTTACCTGCTTTTCCTCAAAGTGAGGCACTGGGCTTTAAAATTTTTTTCATCAGCATATATTAATCAGGGATACAGTTTCATTATGACATTTCATGCAGGTGTTTTAATTTTAATCTCCTTTAGGGATTAAACTAGCCCTTTAGACTGTCAACCAGCCAGCTCCCAGCTAGCTCCCCTTCTACTTTCACTCTTTTTTTTTTTTTTTTTTGATGACCCCATGACAGTTTAATCAGGGCTGCTCACAAAAGCATGGTGGTGTGGTTATTTATAGGAGCACAGGCATTTTACCAATGGTTACATACCACTGAAGGAAATGTCTCTCCTTCCCCCAGGAACCATTAACCACCCAAAGATCCTCAGGGGGAACTAGGTTTAGAGATGAAATAAAACTCATTGTAATGCTTAAAAATTAACCAAAAGACTGAGTTCTTCTGGGCATGGTGGTGCATGCCTTTAATCTCAGCACTTTGGAGGCAGACAGGCAGATCTCTGTGAGTTCAAGGCCAGCCTGGTCTACATAGCAAGTTCCACATTAGTCACAGCTACATAGTGAGACTCTGTCTCAAAAAAAAAAAAAGGATAGAGTTCTTATTTTGTCAATGGCTGCTTTACTTTGAGACAAACAATTCACAGACTATTTAAGGTAAGTTCTTCCTCCACAAAGATGAGGGGATGCCGGCTTTACCTGTTTTGCTGCCTGGGCATCTTCCAAGGGATGGTAAAGAAAATGGGAGGCAGAAATGAACAACGAACAAACTGAAGCTGTTCCTAAGAAGACAGTTATTTCTAAAATTGTAAAGAACACAATCAAACATGCTGTAAATGGCTGTAACATTTTCTTTTTAAAATGTTTTTTAAATTTTATGTGTATAAAGGTATTGCTTGCATGTGGGTAGATACACCTGAGTTATGCAATGCCTGTAGAGGTAAGAAGAGGGCATTGGATCCCCTGGAACTGGAGTTAGGATGGTTGTTAACCACGCTGTGGGTGCTGGGAATCAAACCTGGGTCCTCTGCAGGAGTAACCAGTGCTCTTAACCACTGAGCCATATCTCCAGCCTGAAAGCTATAACATTTTCTAATCTGACTCTATTATTTCAAGTGTTAAGATCAAAGTCAAACCTTTTATCCACATCTAAGAAGTCTCAAAAACATTTTTTGTTGTTTTTTTTTGTTTTGTTTTGGCTTTTTGAAACAGGGTCTCCCTGTAGCCCCAGCTAGTTGGGAACTTGAAATGTAGACCAGGCTGGCCTCAATCTCATAGAAATCTGCCTGCTTCTGCCTCCTGAGTACTGGAATTAAAGGAATACATCACCACACCCAGATGGTTTCAAAAGTTTTATATTGAACTTTTGATTGATTTTGAACTTGAATATCTCATTATGTTGCCAGTGGTGGCCTCCAACTCCTGATCTCTAGGGACCTTCCAGCCTCAGCCTCCCTAGTATCTAGGACTCCTGGCATATGCCACTGAACCTGGCTCAAGAGGTCTCAGTTTAATATGCGATATCACATCTAAATCAAGGTTTTAGTGACACCACAAATGCAAAACAACAAGAATCTACTGCGTTCTTGCTCACGGCCCAACTCCTTCATGTGGTACCTTCACATGCAAGAGTCCGGATGGTTATGAGAGGGCACAGTGAGGCAGTTAATTTGAATATCTGCTTGCTCAGCTGGAACAAATGATGTTCTCACACCAACACAGTGCTGCCCTTCCCCTATTCACCCTGCTTTACTAGTTGGATGGACAAATTTCTCAAAATGGGAAGATGGAACACGGTCAGTCAAGCAGCACGACTGAGGCAGTCATAAGACAGGTCATTCCACCTTCATGGAAGCTTCCTAGTCCTCAGAGCACCATAGTACCTTATCGAAAACGTTCCGGTATATGATGAAATACTCATCAGCAGGCCCCTCCTCACTGCAGCCCACTCTTTCCATCTCAGTAAGTATGTATCTTCGCATACTTTCCAAAAACTTCTTGTCATTTCTACTGATGATGGGAGGGAGAACTGCATGCTTGTTCATTTCTTGGACTGACATAAATTCTAATTCTTAAGCTTGTTCACCAGAGAAAAATAAAATCTTGACCTCCTTTTGTAACAAAGCCAAAACTTTGGTGAGCCTGAAAGAAAAAAATGACCATCAGTTAATCTAAAATCCTAAAAAAATTAAGCCAAACTAATTTTTAAAAGTATATGTTTCATAAATAATTCTCATGGATCTGTCACTGAGGTAAATGCTCTTTTTATAAGATTTATATATGTTATTTTTCATTTTTATGTGTATTAATATATTGCCTGCATGTGTGTAAGTTCACCCACATCATGCAGTGCCCGTGGAGGTCAGAAGGGGACACAGGATCCCCTGAAACTGGAGTTATGGATGGTTGTTAGCCACCATGTGGGTCCTGGGAGCCGAACCCAGGTCTTCTGCGAGAGCAGTCAGTACTCATGGCCATCTCACCAGCCCCAAGATTTATTTATGTGTGTGTGTGCCTGACCGGATGTGTGTACATGTGTGTGTGCTGGTGCTGCAGAGGCCAGAAGAGGGTGTCAAGATTCCCAAGAACTGGAGTTACAGGCAGTTTTGAACTATACTATATACTATATACTAAGTAAGCACTCTACCACTGAGGTATACTTCCGTCCCCCTTGAAAATTTTTAAAATATTTATTATTTTTATTTTATGTGCCTGAGTGTATTGCCTGCATGTGTAAGAGTACCCATAGTGTACAGTGCCGAGGAGGTCAAAAGAATGTGTCAGATCCCCTGAACCCAGTCTTCTGCAGAGAAATCAATGCTCTTAACCTCTGAGCATTCTCTCCCTCTTTTAAAATGTTTATGTCATACTTTAATAATTATGATGCCTAAGATGAACAGAAAACCACTGTGACTCTTTCTAAGAGGATATTTAATATTTTGTTTCACGCAGGAAAATGGAACTGGACATCATTTGGGAGGCAGAGGCAGGCAGATCTCTGTGAGTTCAAGGTCAGCTACGGATCTGAACAGACTTCACAAAAGACCTAAACTAAAGAACTAAGAAACACTTTAAAAAATGTGCAGCATCGTTAGTGATTAGGGGAAAGCAAATTAAAATCACTTTAAGATTTCATCTTACCCCAGTCAGACTGGCTAAGATCAAAAGAACAAATGACACCAACCAAATACTGGAGAGGATGTGGGGAGAGAGGGAGGGTTATGTAAGGAACAATGCGGGTAAGGGGAAGGAGCTCAAGAGAGGGGCTACAGGAAACAGGTATTATCAAGGGTGAAACGGGGATAACGGAGGTAATTTAATTGGAGAAGGGGGAAGAAGGATTAGACAGACAGAGAGAGAGAGAGGAGATAAGTAATGCCTCACTGATATAAAAAATACCAGAGGGAGATGTATTAGTTCAAAAACCTACTGGAAAATTAAACATATAAAATCTTTACATGAGTCCATGTGTATAGCTCAAGGCTATATAACAAAAAACAGTGCTAGACAAGAGAAACCTCCTTTCAAATGGTTGGCCAGGGTGGTCTAAGAAACTTTCCAAACTACACAGGCTATTGCCACAGTCCTTGATTGCCTCCCAGAACTTGAAAGTAAGACCCCATTGCTGAAGACAAGACATACTTCAGACACAGGACCTGGACATGGAGCTGGAAATTATCTGGAAGCCACCTCCCTGGAGACTAGCTCTCATACTTTTGGAGAACATTATGGTGAAACTCCAGCTTTAAGGCCTAATAATCACAACAATGTCCGGCACAGCAAACTACACTGAGGCAGCAGTGGCACTTTCATCTTGGGGGAAATCAAGAGCAACCTCATTGGACCTAAAGTCCACTCAATGAGAGGTAACTGATGTGCGTACTGTAAACATAGTCAAATACACATGGTTGGAGATGTCACAGATCTTAGAGAAAACCCCAAGGCTGTCACATCCCTAGAGAAATGTAATTTTTTCCTATGTGCTAAATATCAATCATTATATATACAGACAAGTGTGCCAGTCACCACTCACTACAGAAAATTCTTTTGCAACAGACAGAGACTATCACAGAGTTCCACAACTGGTCGCACACAGAGATTTTCTGTGAAATGCCCAGCCGTAAGTGCCACATCTACAATGGAACCTCTACACCTAAGACTCATGGAACATAGTTGAACAAGGGGTAGAAAGAAGATTAATCCATCTCTCAACTCTCATCAGTGAAGTTCTCTCATTCAACAGAGGGCCATGAACCCAGGGCTCAGGGACCATTTTGTAAGTGGGGGGGGGGGGCAGAATGATCGTAAGAACCAGGGGAGGAGGTATATGACTATAAGGAAACAGTATTATAGACTCCTGGGACCTTGCTCATATGAACTTACAGCAATGGTGACAGCATGCACAGGACCCATGCAAACTCAGGTAGACAAAAACCCAGTGTAGAACTGTGGAAATGGGCAGCAGGCCCCAATCTTAGTCAAAGAACTATTGGGCAGCTGATTACTACCAGGTGAGGAAGAGCTGATCTTTAATGGAGTGACTCTAGATAGGCTTACTAGATCCCAGTGGATGAACTTGCACTGAGGGACAACAGGGGATGCTAACTTGACGCAATAGGCCTTAACATAAATGACAGGATGCATGAAATCCAGTGGGGCTATGGGAGGTGCCAGTGGGGAGGGGGATAAAGATGATCAAGATGTTGTGTATGAAACACATAAAAATTCAATTAAAACAGTCATTGGGCTGGAAGGGATGGTTCAGTGGTTAAGAACACTGGCTGCTCTTGCAGACGATCTGGGTTTGATTCCCCGCACCCACATGGCAGCTAACAACTGTCCTTAACTCCAATTCCAGGGGAGTTCCACACCCCCTTCTGACCTCTGTGGGCATTGCATGACATGGGTGTGCTTACAAGCATGCAAGCAACACACTCATAAACATAAAAATAATTTTTAAAAAATTGTGAGTTGTAGCCCGGGCTTGGCAATGTATACCTTTAATTCCAGCACTTAGGAAGGTCAGACTGGTTTATATAGTAGCATGCTACTACTCAGCTACACCTTAGCCCACACAATCACTTTTTTACTTTGGTGGGTATGTATGGTGTATGTTCACATTCACGTGGGTGTGTGTAGGTGTGGAGGCCAGAGGTCCATTGTTGGGGTCTTCCTGAATCATTCTGTTTTGCTACCTTTATTTAGTTAGTTCCAGTGTGGGGAACCACAGGGCTTGTGTGGAAGTCAGGGGGCATGTGCTAGAACTCAGGTTTCAGTCTTGACATCAACTGCTCTTAACTGGCTAAGCTATTCCTAATACTCTATTTATTTTTAAAGATTTAAATAATATGTCTGTGCGTATGTACCCACACAAGCATGCCAGACTCCCAGGGACCAGAAGAAGGCATAGATCCCCATAAGTGGAAGTTATAGGCAGTTCTAAGACATCCCACATGGTTGCTGGGAAACCAACTTGGATCCTCTGGAAGAGAGCAAGTGTTTGTAAGTAATGAACACTCTCTTCACCTCTACTACCTTATTGTTTCAGCCTGGAGCACAAGGATTCAGCTAGATGGGCTAACTAATGAGCTCCGGGAGCCTCATGTCTCTCCCTGCCCATCAAGATTACACATGCAGCGACAGCCACACCTGCCCTTTCCTTCTGGTGGGTGCTGGGGCTCCAATTCAGGTCTTCATTCTTGCACAGCACTTTGCCTACAGAGCCATCTTTCAGCCCCTTTTTTTAACTTTCCAAAATGTGTACTTTGAAGGCAACAGAGGAAGTGGATTATTATAAAGGAGAAAAGACGATGAAAGCCTAAATCTAGGAACAGAAAGAAAAGACACAGAGGGTGCATTAGAAAGGACTCCAGGTTTGTGAACTGGGGAATAGACAGGAAAAGAATGCAACTTGCTTGCTGGAGGCCTGTCTCGCAGACAAGCACCTTATACATGCTCCAAAAATTTTCTAGGACAAACACTCTCCACAGGTTTCATATCGTATGACTCTTAAAATTTGCAAGACGCCTGAGATTTCGATGAATTAAATCTTTTCACACTAAGGGGCAGCAGACCAGGACCAGAAGCTTCCCAGTAGAAGAGACTGGGAAACTGAGGGCAAGAAGTCAACGAGTTTGGAAGGGGCCTAATCCCTTTGAACTTTTTTTTTTTTTTGGTGTGTGTGTGGGGTGTCTTTTTGAGTCAGGCTGTCCCGGTATGCCTAGCTGGCCTGGAATTTGCTATGTAGACCGGGCTGGCCTCCAATTCATAGCGATCCGTCTACCTCTCCCTCTCAAGTGCTTGGATTAAAAGCGTGCGCCACCACGCCCGGCACCCTTCGGGTTTCTAAGATTTCATCTATGGTCCAGTTGTCCTGGAGTCGGCTGGAAATTCTCTTCTTTTGGAAGCCTACACAGTGTCCTACGATAACTGACCACGGTCCCTCCATAAACGGTAAATTGTCGTGCCCCACGCGTGCCATTTTCCTGCCTTTAAGTCTTTCTTTCTAGTCATTTCCAGCGAGGTCCTACCCTCCCGGAAACCACAAGGCTGCCTCAGTTCCAGGTCCTCACCTGGATCTGTTTCTCCTAACACCAACTCCAGAGATTAGCGTCTGTAACCGTGTTGTCCAGAAGTGTGGAACTGCATCTTGGGACTAGTAGTCCTAGTAAGAAGAAAGCAATGGAAAACTACAATTCCCAGAATACACTTGCATTTGCTCCTTTTTCACAATCTCAACCTCCCCCTTGTTAAGTCCCTCTTAGCCACACCGACTGTATGAGAAAAGCCTGCGGAAACATTTTTAAGTTGTGTACATCATTCCTAGGGTATTCTGAGTGTCAAAGCAAGAAAGAATGGGTAGAAAAATGAAGCCCCTTACCCAGTCTGGCACTGCGTTAGACAGCCGCAGTTGCAGCGCACAGGCATGTGCGTGGTCTCCTAAGGGGCGGGTCCTTCGGCCGAGAAACCCCGTGGGCTCGCGGCGGCTCTTCCTTTCCGATCCGCCATCTGCGGTGAGTGTGTGCTCCGGGTCGGGTCTCCGGCCTACTGGTTTATGCGTCGCTCTCTCGCGTTTCTTCCGTGTTCCCAGATCTAATCCGTCCCTTTTTTTCGAGTCCAGGTGGAACCACCGCCAGGATGCAGATTTTCGTGAAGACCCTTACGGGGAAGACTATCACCCTCGAGGTACGGGCCATGCGGAAGCCAAGGCCTGGATGAGGTCCTTAGTGCCACCTTCCACGCCTTTGAGCACGTTTCTGAACCTGAGTTCTGAAACGTAGCCCTGAGCTGAGGATAGGTTGGTGAGCCAGCGCCAAAGTTGGGTTTTCGGTACCTACAGCCAGGGCCTGTTTCCTCCCAGTGGCCGATGCAGGGCACGGAACTCTTTTAGCTGGGCGGGCTGGAGCGAGTGGCACCGTGGCGGGAGCAGTCCTGGGAGGTTGCACCCCTCGGTCAACTTTATTGAGTGGATTTCAGTTCCCAAAAGTTTGATGAAATGAATGTTGTAGTTTCTTACTGCGTAACCCACGAAGTGTATTTTAAACTCATAGGTTGAACCCTCGGACACTATAGAAAATGTAAAAGCCAAGATCCAGGATAAGGAAGGCAAGTAATGTTTTGTCTTTTGGAAAAGTAATTGGCCTCTATGAACTAGGCATATTTGCTCTTTTTAGGGTAGACGGTCAGATTGACTGAAGTGCTTTTGGTGTAGCATTTATGTGCATGGAGTCAGGCTGTGTAGTAGTGTGGGATCCCTGCCGGACTTTAACCATTTTTACTGATTAATTTTATATCCTTTACTAATTTGTAAGGACTTAGCATGTGTTACATGTACCTGGGATATACACCTTGTTCTGCTAAACTCAGTACTTTTTACTTCTAACTAGGAATTCCTCCTGATCAGCAGAGGCTGATCTTTGCTGGTAAGCAGCTGGAAGATGGACGAACTTTGTCTGACTACAACATTCAAAAGGTCTGTTTGAGGGACATTAGTTCCTTCCAAATAAATCTTGGCATGCAGAAATGGGGAAGATAGAATTAGGGAACTCCACTAACATTTGAGAAGCTGATTTTAAAATGCATGACACTTGCTATCCCATTTCTGCAAGTGTACGTCGCTATCACACCTAGCTTTTTTGTTCTTGTTAATGCTTCAGTAAAAGCCTCCTTCATCCTCTGTGGTGTTTATTAACAGGAGTCCACCCTTCACCTTGTGCTAAGACTTCGTGGTGGTGCTAAGAAAAGGAAGAAGAAGTCTTACACCACACCTAAGAAGAATAAGCATAAGAGAAAGAAGGTGAAGTTGGCTGTCCTGAAATACTATAAGGTGAGTTAACATTTTGCCGCTTGTTTTAAGCTAAGGTTTAGAATTTAAGGTCTCAGTCAGATTTAAGACAGCCTTTTGTGAAACTGAATTTTAATTTGCAAAAGTGTCATGGCTTTTAATAAAATTGTCTTACAGTAAATTTGTGCTTTTCAGGTGGATGAAAATGGCAAAATTAGTCGCCTTCGTCGAGAGTGCCCTTCTGATGAATGTGGTGCTGGAGTTTTCATGGCCAGCCACTTTGACAGACATTACTGTGGCAAGTGTTGTCTGACTTACTGCTTCAACAAACCAGAAGACAAATAATTGTGTATGAGTTAATAAAAAAAAAAAACAGGAACTGACATTAATTGAGTTTTATTGCACGCTTAAAGAATCTTTAGGGACTTTGGGTTACCCAGAGTTTTGGGTCAAGGAAAAGAGTATCATTGTGTACCCCTGGCTGATGTCTAGCGTTTGAGATCTGCCTCCCAAATGTTGGTATTAAAGGTGTGCACCATTGTACCCCACTTTAAAGAATGGTTTTGAGGCATCAGATTGATGATCATAGGATTCCTGGGTATGTCATATGGGTTCCTGCCATGGTGTCATCTTTTTCTTAGATGTGACCTAGTGGTTCTGGATATCCTGGAAAGTGCAAGCTGCATGGAAAAGTGTAATGCCTTGCTTTGGCAGGAGAAGATCCATTTAATGTCAGCCATCTAATTCAGTTTATAATGTGGTTAGCATTCCTGACCAGCACTTTAGGTGTTTGGGTCAGAATTCTTGAGAGGAATGTCCTGTGCCTTTCAGGGGATGATAAACATTGTCCTCTCCACTGTTTTAAGATATAGTGGTACATGGTTTTTAATCCCAGAATAAGCAGCAGATCTCTGTAAGAGCAAGGCTATCCTGATGTACACAGTTCAGGCCAGCTGGAGCTCCAGGAAGACCCAGTCTCAAAAGACAAAATAGCTCATACACAAAAGGTGAATTCAAGGTGCCAATTCAAAACCTTATCCTGGCAGATTGTTTAGCATGGGCAAGGCCTTGGGTTTAATCCTCATGGCTATAAAAGACATCCTAAATCTTGAGAAAGATGCTGTCTAGAGTACAAGGAAGTGCTCTTGTCAGTGTGATGTGTGAACTTGGGAAGCAGTTCATGTTTTATTTGGGATGATCATTGGTGAGTTTTTACCTTCAGGTGAGAAAGCAAGCCAGGTGTGATGGTTGTGTGCTTAGAATTTCAGCACTTGGGAGGCTGTGGCAGAAAGAAAGTAGAAAGACCCTGTCTTGAAAAAAACAATAAAAAGGAAACCATACATTTAGTTACCATTTTAATTTAATTTTAGAATCCTGGATCCCAAGAAGTCTTGGTTGGAAATTCTTTTTCTTCATAACAAACAATTTCATCTCCTATTTTAAATTCTACTTTTTCTTCATCTAGGCTAAGGCCACAATCCATTCCAGTTTTGATAACTGAAATGTCATCTTTATGGTGTTTCAGTGAAGTTAATGAGCCTTTAAAAAAAAAAGAAAAAACATGGTTAATATATTCACTGAATGGTACATAGTTTAGTGCTTGAAATATTTAAATTTTTTTAGCCCTGTCATGTTAACTTTTTTGTGTATTAATGCATGTGTCCATGTCACAAGTTGAGGTCAGAGAACAACTCTGGAATCCTCTCCACCTTCCTGAGCCTCAGTTCCTGAAACGGAACTCAAGTTTTGCTACTCTGTAATCTAATATTACTAAATACGAGGCAAACCTAAAAAGATGTAATTTGAAGCACGAAATCCAACCACCCCCCCCCGCCCCTTTATTTTTGAGACGGTCTCCCTAGAGCCCTAGTGCCTGGAACTCAGTGCCTCTTACCTCCTGATTAAAGGTGTGCACCAGCACACCCAAAACAACATAAAAGATGGTAGGGGTTCTGGAGAATAAACCTCAGAAGTTGCATAATATGTGTTGTGTGGGACCTTGCGTTACAGTCCCCACAAGAGTGTCAGGATGGATATGGGAATGAATATAACGTGAAGAACATAAGATAGTTTGGAGTCATCAGGAAGGAGCCCACTAACTTCAGTTAGAAAAGGTATAAATAGCCAGGCATGGTAGTGCACGCCTTTTATTCTGGCAAAGGCAGGTGAATCTCTTTGAGTTCAAAGGCAGCCTGGTCTGCATAGTGAGTTCCAAATCAGCTGGGGCTACAGGAAGACCCTGTCTCCAGAGCAATAACAAAAGGAATGGCATAAGCTTAGGTGAAACATGAATGGATTTGGGATGCCTATACAATCAAGATTTGGTAAGTTGATGTGCTATACAGATTTTGATAGTACTTACCCTTCCAAAGGACATGCCCATTGCGGATTAATTTAAACTTTTTCTGTTTTTCTAGCTGTCCCTTTTGAACTCTGCAGCCAGCCACGGCGACTTTTTTCTTCCCTTCTGTTACAGAGAAGGTAGCTAATACAGAAGCCTCCCCTTGAAGAAAAGAACATAAACACTAATGAATCCAAGAAATATATAATGTCTGACATTTTATAGTGTTAAGAATTAAAATCAAAGTCCAGAATAGAAAGTCCTGGTTTCTGCTTTGACATCAACTTTTTTCCCCTTGACCAATTAGAATAACAATAGGTGAAAACCTAATGCATTTTCTAAAGTAGATCTCATGCCATTACCTGATTTCTCTTTAAATCACTTTTTTCTGTATCTGCTGAATAGCACTAATTTGTAATTCAGGTTTTTCCTTTGACAACAAAGCCAGAAATAGTATGCATCACGATTACCAGCCTCCAAAGTGTTGCTTAACTGATGATGTTAACTTGTTAGAGGTATCCTTGTATCTAGACACTTACTTGACTTTTCCAAATTGCTCTTGGTATAAGAACATACAACTTCTTGTATACTGTGATTATGTTTAGCAGGCTAGAAAAGCGTAAACTAAATGTATATTAACCAAAATTGTAAAACCAAATCTCAGGAGGAAACAAACTCAAGATATACAAATTTGCTGGTCTATATGCTCCATAAGTACCAAAGTCAAAAAGAAGAGATTAGAAAGAAATGACAGCTACATATAACTTATCCTGGACTAGGGGATATAAATAATTTTAAAAGTACATTATGGGGACCAGAAATGGTAACACAACCCTGTAATCTCAGCCTTTGGGAGGTGGAAGCAAGAGGATCAGAAGTTGAAGATCATATTCAGCTATTCAGAGTTGAGGATTGTGCTGGTTAGTTTTTTGTCAATTTGAAGGAGACCTCTTGAGTTCAAGGCCATCCTGGTCTATACAATGAGACCCTGACAGATTGGCCTATGGCCATGTTTGTGAGGCATTCCGCAAATGCTAGCTGATGTGGGTAGCACCGTGCCTAAGCTGTATAAGAAAGCTAGCTAAGCAAGCCACTAAACACTCCTCTGTGGTCTGTGCTTCAGGTCCTGCCCTGACTTCCCTCAGAGATGATTGGGACCTGGGAGTTAGAAGATGGAATCAACCCTTTCCTCCCCAAATTGGTTTTAGTCATGCTGTTTAATCATAGTAACAAAGCAAGCTAGGAGAAGGAGCCTGGGTTATGTAATATCTTGTCCAAAAACAAAATAGTACATTGTGGGACTATAAACAAATTTTGAATATAGACTGGACTAGATAATAATCCTGTACAATTGTTACTTTTTCTTAGTTTGGTCACTGTTCTGCAGTTTTAAGATTTTTTAATATTTTTATTTTATGTGTATGCGTGCTTTACCTGCATGTATGTTAAGTGTACCTGTGTCATGTAATTCCTGCAGAGGTCAGAAGAGTATGTCAGATTGCTTGGAACTGGAGTTAGAGATGGTTGTTAGCTGCCATGTGGGTGCTGGGAACACAGGCAGCCAGTGCTCTTAACTGCTGAGCCATCTCTCCAGCCCCTGTTCTGTGGTTTTAAATGAGAATATCTTTGTACATATTACCTCATTTTTTCCAAAAGGTTGGCCTTTAATGTGTACAGAGGAGATGCTAGATTATTTAAAAACAATTTAGTATTTAGATGTAAGTTTTCTTTTCAAGGTATATTTATCCACCAACCCCAGGACAAAATCAAGGGCTCCTCTGTCACAATTATATTACCATCAGTTGTTCAAGTATAAGCTTGAGGGCAAGTTCTTTGTCACCTTACTTGCCTTGATACCCTCCAGGCTCAAATTAAGGACAATATATTGTATAGGATATTCCTATATAATAGTGTGAGGTCACCATAAAGTCTTACCTTTGGTAATCGTTTTTTCTAGCACTTAAGCTGTGTTTTGAGACAATGAATAATTTCCCTAAACTTTGCTTTTAGGTACTATTTACAGCACTTGACATAAATACTGGAAAGTAATACTCAGCACTCACCTAGTGGGTGTTCTTCCACAGTGTGGGGCAATCTTCTGTTCAGTTCCTCCTGTAAGTCTTCAATAAAATGGTAGATGACTTTGTGAAGTTTAATTTTAACTCCTTTTTTAGCAGCTGATTGCTGGATAGCCTTGCCTGCATCCACATTAAAGCCATATATCACACCTGGCAAGCAAAACCAAGAAAGCAGCATAAGCATTATAGTGCAATCATTTGTCTTTTAAGCAGAAACTCAAATCTAAATAGTTTTATTCCCTTCTCTGTAAGTTAAATAGCAGTAAGAATTGAGATGAGAAATTACTGGATTTTATAAATTATATCTTGTTTAACAAGGACATTTTTTGTGATTTTTAAATCTGTTCATTTAAGAAGCATTATTTTAAGTTCTCTAATGTACAAGATAGTATAGTAAGCTAATTACATTTTTAAACCAGAGAAATAAAGGAAGAAATAAGCTGGGCTTACATACTCTTATACCAGTTTTATTAAACCATAATCATATACTTAAAATTTGTATGGTTTACACGTAGGCATAGTGACTTAACTGGCAAAGTTCAAGAGTCACTTTAATAAGCAAAAGAAGTTTCATGGAATAGACCATTTTGACAAAGAACAAATAAGAATTTCCCTGGAAACAGAGAAAAGCAAAACATTGTTGCCAAAAACAAAATGAAGAGCTGGGTGTGGTGACACACTTCTTTTTTTTGAGACAGAGTCTTCCATGTGGCCTAGAACCCACTGTAGACCAGCACTCTGGAAGCAGAGGCAGGTAGATCTCTATAAGATGGAGGCTAGCCTGGTCTATATAGCGAGTTCCAGGACAGCCAAGTCTACATACTGAGATCATGTCTTAAAAAAAAAAAAAAAAAGAAAGAAAAAAACCCTGAAAACAACAATCACTTTGAAAAGCAATCTTTCAAGGTAAGGCATGGTAGTGCATGCTTTTAGTCCTAGTGCCTAGGAGGCAGAGGCAGATGGATCTAGGCCAGCCTGGTCTACATAATGAGTTCCAGGCCAGCTGGGGTTATAGGGAGACCCTGTCTAACAAACAAAAATCTTTCAGTGCACTCTGCTAGGCTACAGTGTCCAACAACTACTTGGATTAGTTGGCATTACTAAAAATACCTATTTAATAGTAGAGATGACTTCTGACTATAATCAATTTATCAGTCAACAATGTTGGTGCTTTACTAGGTGTTGTATTTAAAAGTGACAGTCATGAGTGCCCTTTTATGTTCTATAATCTCAAGCAATAATGGCACTCCCTTTTCCTTCCATGCCTTTAAAGCCAAAATGAACTCTGTATCTAAAAAGGTAGGATTTATAGTTATCAATTCAAAATAAGTTGCAAAAAGTAAAAGATGAAGTACTGAATAGGCTGTTAACAGAGATAAAAGCACTCAAAAATTTATAATGAAAGATGCCAGGGGTGAGTGTGGAATGGGAATGGGACAATAATAATGCTTAAGAAAAAAGAACACTACTGAGTTTTGCAATAGTTACTCAAGATTACAGTAAGCCATGATCTAGGGAACAGTTAAACATAGCCAACAGAATCCTTACCATCAAATGTTTCAGCAAAGTTTACATCATTCTCACTAATGTCTCCCAATCCAAAATGTACTAATTCCAGTTCACACTCATGGGAAGCATCATAGGTGTCCAGAAGGTCCAAAATGGCCTCAACAGAACCATCAACATCACCTACAAATACAGCAAAACTTTAAAATCTGTTGGTTATAAGAGGCATTGACATATGAAAATGACAATCTGTTTTAAAGCCATGATAGGCTTTATCACTAAAACCACTTTTATTTAAGTTTAGCATTATAAATGGCTCCTAACACAATGAAACAAATGTATATCTACAACAAAATCAGGAAGAGATATGTTTGTTCAGAAACAAAAATTGACCTTCAAACCACTG
Organism: Eospalax fontanierii; assembly: GCA_035773235.1. NCBI lineage: Eukaryota > Metazoa > Chordata > Mammalia > Rodentia > Spalacidae > Eospalax > Eospalax fontanierii. The sequence continues at coordinate 11,728,367 of CM069529.1, read as the reverse complement.
AAATGATTCTACTTGGAAGGGTCTCCCAGGGATGAGGATACACATTTGTAATCCCTGAACTGGAAAAACGCAGGAGGAGCGTGAGTTCAAGGCCGGCCTGGGTTCCAGAGCCATTTCCAGGGTAGTCGGAGGCTATAAAGCCTTCAAAAAGGTACCTTTAATAATTATTGGAAGCACATTTGAATCTCTTTTTGCTTTTTCTTTAGCTTTTAAGGGTCTCTTTTCTTTTTGTTCAAGGTACTTTGCATATGACCTCTGCTTCCAATGCAAAGCACTGTGCTTCTCCCAGGCTTTCCGGCGTGCTTCTTGGTGTTCCTTTCGTTTTTCTTCTAATATTTTCAGGTCATCTTTATTTTTCTCCTCTTCTTGTTTAAACTTCCTCCATTCAACAACTTCATGTGCCCTTGGCTTTGGGGGGGAGGAAACTGGCATTATTTAATGAAACAGACACCAAAGTATGCTAGGTTAAAGGCTTTGTATTTTCACCCGTTATGAAATGAGCCTAACTCATGTATGAAACCACTAATTTAAAAGTTTCAAGAAACTTGTGAAAAAAATTAGTAATATTTTTTGAGACAGGGTCTCCCTGTAGCAGCTATCCTAGAACTCGCCTATGTAGACCAGGCTAGCCTTGATCTCACAGAGATTAAAGGCATGTACCACCATGCCTGGCATTTTAATTCAGGAATTTTGTGTAAAATTGAAACAATTTAATTTAAAAACTTTATTCCAAAAACATAATACTATAGCTAAGTTCTAAATGGCCCCCATGGCCTTTTCAAAGCCCCTTACAAACTACAATTACTTGTTAACATTACCACACTTACTTGATATTAAACATTACAGACTGGTATTTAAAGCTATCACACAATATCTAATATGTAGGAATTAAGCTTGATGTACCTCAGATTCTACTTCAAGAATTTCATCTCCTGCAGAAGGAAGGTCTCTCCAGCCTATAATCCCCACTGGCATGCTGGGATAGGCCTCATTAACTGTTTTTCCGTTTTCATCAAATATTAAACGTACTTTTGCCCAACTCTTTCCAGCAACCAGAATGGAGCCTTTTTTTAAGGTTCCTCTTTGAATTATAGCTGTTGTAACAGGACTAAAATGAATATAAAAGTAAATATTTTTAATGCCATAATCAGAATATAATTGTATTTCCTTAAGTACAGCAAAATAGAACTTTACACATTTACAAAGTACACACACACCCGCTCTATGAGTATAGGATGAATTCCCGCAGCTTCTCAAGTAGTGTTAGGTACTATAAAGACAGTTCTTGCACTGGGATGTACAGAGTAGAATACCTGCCTAGGATTCACAAAGCCCCGGGGTTTTGCTTGTTTGTTTTTCAGTGTGTCTTTCTGAGACAGAGCCTCTCTACGTAAACCAGCCTGGCCTTGAATCTTCCTACCACAACCTTCCACATGCTGGGGTTATAGTTGCACTGTACAACACAGGTGCACTTACATGCAGGCAAAACACTCATACACAAAAAAATTAAATTATTTTTTTAAATTATGGAATAAAATTAGTAAAACAAAATAACTTTAACACAGTCCTACCCTCTTCCTTTGTCTGTGAAAGATTCTATTACTGTTCCTTCCACTGGACCAGTGAGATCTGCTTTCAGTTCCAACATTTCTGCCTGAGCAATTGTTGCTTCTGCCAAAGCCATCAGATTATCTCCCTTTAACAACAAAGATTAATACACATTAGTAACTATTAAATATCAAGATCAGAAAGCCAAACAATCTTTTTGATGGTTGTAATTGTTTTAAAGTCCAGGGGCTTGAACTCTGGAGACCAAGTTGGCCTTGATCTCACTGAGATCTTCCTGCCTCTCCCTGCCAAGTGCTGGGATTAAAGGTGTGAGGCACTACACCCAGCATAAAGGATTATTTTAGAACAAAATCAACTATATCAGAATATCTTTTAAAAAATATATTTTGTTATTGTTATGTATGACTGTATTGTCTGCATGTATGTAAGTGCACCCATGTCATGCAAGGCCTGTGAAGGTCAGAAGAGGATGTCAGATGCCCTGGAACTGGAGTTACGGATAGTTGTTATCTGCCTTGTGGGTGCTGGGGCTCTAACCTGGGTCCTCTACAAGAGCAGATAATGTTCTTAACCACTAAGCCATCTCCAGTCCCAGATTATTCTTTTCTTTATCTTTTTTTTTTTTTTTTTTTTGGTCTTTTTGAACCAGGGTCTCCCTGTAGCCCCAGCTGACCTGGAACTCACTATGTAAACCAGGCTGGCCTTGAACTTACAGAGCCTCTGCCTCCCGAGTGCTGGGATTAAAGGTGTGCCCCACCACACCCCACTTCCAGAATAATCTTGAAGGGACTATGGAATAGCACATTTGACAGAGTGCTTGCTTAGCATCATGAAGTGCTTGGTTTGATCTGAGCACTGCATGAACTGAGTGCGGTGGGACACTCCTGTAATTCTAGCACTCGGGCTACATGGTGAGTTTGAGGCCACACAGATACACAGTGAGTTTGAGACTGTGCCTCCCCCCAAAAAGTGTTTAAGTGCAATACAGTGCATGCACAATGTACAGTGCTCACATCCCAGCACCTCTGTCCTTGAGCGCTTGCACTTACAGTAAGTGCAGACACATGCACTGCTTGAACATCACCTCCATAATCTTCACACACCACATCATAAGCAAGAAGCTCTTTTTTCACTTTTTCTGGATCAGCATCAGCTTTGTCACATTTATTTATTGCAAGGACAATGGGAACTGAAAAAGTTAGGAAGAGTGCAAATGAGAACACCTTCTGTTCCAGTTACTCACAAGGGAGAAACACCAACCTGTTCTGGCTTTCTTGTTATTCAACGGATGTTTTCATTTAACCACTTTAGACTCACACTACCACTCAGCTATCTATGTAAAGAAGGAGTTCAGGCTGGTGAGATGACTCAGTGGGTGAGAACACTTGTCCCTAAGCCTAGAGCCCACATGGTAGAAGAAGAGAACCAACTCCTGCAAGTTGTCTTCTAACCTCCACATGCGAGCCACAGGGCATGTGAAGTTTGCACGTGCATGCATGCCCACACACACACAGAGAATATAAATAAATGTAAAAAGAAAAAGATGCCATAGACCTTAAAAAAAAGAAATTCAGATGAGATATTAAAACTGCAGCTATAAACAGATTTTAAACTAAGAACAGACACCCAAGATGATGAAAACTCAAACCAAACAAAAACAGCAATATTTTGAGTTAGAGAAAGGTCTATCCTTAAACCTGAAAGCAAGATTAGTACCTATACTGGTAATTATCTCCAAGAGTCTTCAAATTACTTGCCTCTTCTTTCTAGGCTTTTTTTTTTTTTTTAAACCATGGTAGCCCAGGCTGGCTTGGAATGTAATATATAACTGAGAATAACTTTGAGCCTCTGATCCTCCCCTCCATCTCTCTGATCTAAGATTATAAACTTGGGCTACCACACTCAGTTTTGGCATTCCTGGGGCTGGAACATAGCGCTTCATGCATTTAGGCAAGTACTCTACGAAATCTAAGTCCTAAGCTCTTCTTTCTAAGACTTCATCAGTGTTGGGGGTCCCAGCACTCAGGACCAGCCCGAGGGGGGCCAAAGGATCTCCGCCATGGGGAAGGAGTGTGCAGGCGCAGAGTCAAGACACTGACTCCGGGAGTTGAGCAGAAAGCCAGCAGTGGTGGTCTGCTGCAAACTCATTTATTCAAGAAAGAGCAGAGAGTCTTATAGGTCTTGTTAGCCAACAGCCTTATGGGGTGGGGTCCTGACCACAGCCAATTGTAGTTTGTTCCCAGGTGAGCCTCACAATCAAGCGGTGTGGAGCACCACATCCACAAGAGCCATTCCTCCATTCCTCCTGGCAGGTGGCCTAGCTAGGCCCACCCTGCATTATGCCCAACACATCAGTTAATTGTTAAAACCCAGTATATCCTGAGTTGAAACTAAATTACTACAAATTTTCTTTTAAGATTCATACAAACTTTAAAATTTTATTTATTTATTTACTTATTTATATTTTATGTTGTGTATTAGTATTTTGTCTGCATGTATGTAAGTGTACCACATGCATGCAATGCCTGCCGGAACCAGAAGAGGGCACTGGATCCCTGGACCTGTAGTTAAAGGTGGCTGTTAGTGGCCATGTGGATGCTGAGAACGAAACATAGGTCCTCTGCAAAAATAGCCAGTACACTTAACCACTGAGCCATCTTTCCAATCCCTACACTAATTTTTTGTCACTTAGCTCAGTGACAAAAACAGTAGCCTTTCAATATATATTTATTTTCTAGACATGCTGGTTTACATCAATAATCCTCGCACTCAAGAAGCTGATGCTAGCTGATCAATGTTGAGGCCAGCCTGAACAACACAGTAAAACCTTGTTTCCAAAAACCAAAAATAAATAAATAAATAATACATGAACTAAAGAATCTTATTATCTAGCTATTGTGACTTAAGCAATCCTCTTGCTGCTGGAGAAATGGCTCAGAGGTTAAGAACATATACTGCTTTCAGAGGATCCAAGTTTGGTCCCCAGCACCTATGTCTGACACCTTTCAACCACCTATAAATCCAGCTTCAGGGGATCTGACAGTCTTCTGGCCTGTATAGGAACCTGCAAACACATGTGGCATTCACTCACACAGACACACACACACATATACATAAATAAAAATAAATAAAAAACACCCATATCCTCTAACTAAAGTTATAACAAAATTCTAGGAGCTAATTCTGGTTGAGTTGCACTATCTCTACAAAGGAACAGAAATTGAGAAAGACACACAAATGTTTTACAGGCATGATGTCTCCCACTGTGGTCCCAGCTGTCAGAAGGTGAAGGCAAGACACCGCTGCAAGACCCAGGGCAGACTGGGCTGCACAGAAAGTCCGTGCCAGTCTCGGCTCAAAAGTTTCGTAACCTACAATTATAACAAAGCACTCTGCATACCGACAAAGGTGAACTTAACAAAAACCAAAATAACAGATGTAAAAACACAATATAATGAATGCATACCATCTCAATAAACCACTTTGTTATAGGATTCCTGGCAAATTTAACCTTGTTTTCTTTTTGTCACTTGATGCCTAGAATCTGAAGACAACGACACATCTGACAAAGGTAGTACGGAGGACTGACAGGAAGAGAAGTCACACCGGAAGCTGGAAGATCCGGATTTTGAATGTCAACAAGTTTAAAATCAGCTGTTCTAGATGCTGTCTAGATCTCAGTTTTCATGTTATAAGACAAAAGAATTGGACTAGATTGGTGATTCTTTCTTCAGTATTTTCTTTATTTTTATTTTATATTCCTGAGTAAAATGGCTGCATGTGTGTAAGTGCACCCGTGTCATGCAATGCCCGTGGAGTCAGAAGAGCGCATTAGATTCCCCTGGAACTGGAATTACAGACAGTTGTTGGCTGCCATGTGGATGCTGGGAACCAAATGCAGGTTCTCTGGAAGAATAGCCAGTGCTCTTAACTGCTGAGCCATCTCTTCAACCCCTTTTCTTTTTTATTTTTTGGTCTTTTAAAGACAGGATCTCCTTGTAGCCCTAGCTGGCCTGGAACTCATTATGTAGACCAGGCTTGGCTTGATCTCACAGAGATCCACTTGCCTTTGCCACCTGAGTGCTGGGATTAAAATCATGCATCACCACATCCAGCTTTTATTTTATTTTTTTTAGTTTAGATATTATCAGTTTGTTATAAAAGAGTCATAGAAATTATTTGCCTGATGAAATATTCCATAACTTCAGTAGACTAGGCAACTTTGTGTGATGCCATTTCAACAGTGATTTCAGTATACATCCCAAGAATGTATACTGTCTCTAAATAAGAAATAATCCTTGTTGTCTATAACTGCTTTGGTGCTTCCACATTCTAGAAGAACTGTGTCTCCAACCTTCACACTAACTGGTTGACTCTCTCCACCTGTCTTTTAGAGCCTGGTCCCACAGCTTGCACTATTTTCCTTGAGATTTTTCTGGAAAAATACTGCCACCTTTGGTTAGTTTCAACTGCACCCCTTTCACCAAAACTCTCAAACAGCAAAAGAAACTTTCTAAATCCTTGTCCTGCTATGAGTCTCACTACTGCAAGGAAAGACCTGTAGTCCAACCATAGGACACATAAGAAAGCTTTAATTTTTAAAATAAGAAAATAAGATGACAAAGTGATTTTCTAAGTTTCATTTTCTTGTGCTTTGTTTGGTTGACATAGGGTCTCACTACATAGCACTGGCTGACCTGGAACTTGCTATGTAGACCAGGCTGGCCTCAAACTCCCAGATATTCACCTGCCTCTGCCTCCTGAGAGCTGAGATTAAAGGTGTGTGCCACCACACCTGGCCCTTGGCTTCATACCTTTAATCAAATATTTATTTGCAACAGATAGTGAAAGATTCCTTTCAGGGGCTGGAGAAATGGCTCAGCAGTTAAGAGCACTGGCTGCTCTTCCAAGGGCCCTAGGTTCTGCTCCCGCACCCACATGATGGCTAACAAGCATCTGAAACTCTAGTTCCAGGAAATCTGAGGCTCTCTTCTGGTCTCTGTGGGTACTGCATGCATGTGGTGCACTTACATACATGTAGGGAAAATACTCATAAACATAAAATAAAAAATAAAATTTAAAAATAAAAGAAAAATGTTATATAAATGAATGAGAAATGACAGAGTCTGACTCTGCAACACCTAATGAAATTGGGGATTGGTAAAGAAGTCATTATTTAGTTTTTATTTTTGCACTGTCAAAATTTTCCTTGTTAATATTGTTTTTGAAGTCACAGAAACCAGGCATGGTCCCTCATGCCTGTAAACCCATCACTCAGGAGGCTGAGGCAGGAGGATTAGAAGCTGGAGGCTAGCCAGGGCTACACTGTAAGTTCTAGGCCACCCTGAAGTATACAGCAAAATTCCATCTCAAAAAAACAAGTCATAGTAAAAAGCAGAAAACAGATTGTACACGTTACCATAGGTTCCAAGTTGAATTCTGCTACATTCTTCCTTTTAGTTATTTTTGTGGGAAAACTATTTATGGAGACCAGAGGACAACTTTTGGGAGTTGGTTCTCTCTTTCTACTATGCAGGGCCTAGGGACTGAACTTAGGTCATCAATTTAACTATATTTGAAACTTGTCTGTAAAGAAGGCACAACAAAGGCTGGGGATATAGCTTAGTGCCATGAGTTCAAACCCTAGCACCACAAAAAAAAAAAAAAAAACCCAGAATCCTAGGACTGCTGTGAAGATTAAGTAAACAACATGTAAACAGCTCCAGAATTATGATTTTTATGTGGTAGATCATTTTTAAAAAGAGGCAATTTCCTCCTTCAGGGTTAGCCACAGCACCTCACATACCTTGTGCATCTTTGGCATGCTCAATAGACTCTACAGTTTGTTTCATCACTCCATCATCTGCAGCTACAACCAACACAACAATGTCAGTGACCTGAGCTCCTCTGGCTCTCATAGCTGAAAAGGCAGCATGTCCTGGAGTATCCAGAAAGGTTATCTTTTCTCCAGAAGGCAGAGCAACTGTAGAAACAGAAATTCAAGAATACCAATCACTCGACTTCCTTAGCATGAAGTAATATATGACAAAATCAAACATCACACTACTTCTTCTAAACTAATTTTATTCTTTCCAAAAATTTTTATTTTTTGAGACAGGGTCATATTAAATAGCCCTGGATGTCCTAGGACTTACTATGTAGACTAGGCTGGCCTCCAATTAACAGAGATCTGTCTACTTCTGTCTCCCAAGTGTTGGGATTAAAGGCCTACATCACCACCCTCAGCCCTCCTTCCAAAAACTTTAATGAGAGGAACAGACTGAAATTTCACAAAGAACACATAAAATCCAGTGAAGGAAAAAAATATCTGTGGTACCTTTGGGGTTTTCTTTTCATATAATAATTTCAAGCTAAAATTCTTTTGTATTTCTAGAATACAGATACTTTGATAAATATACTTTGATAAATTTATCAGTTTAGTAGTATTCTGGAGAGAGACCCAACCAATAGTTGTGTGTGGGGTCACCAGCAAACTTCCACTGTACAACTGCCCTGAGCCACACAAAAGCAATTTAGTATAGTTATTAGCTTTGAACCTGAATCCAACAATATTGAGTTTAAATTCTGGCTTTGTATTTTGGGCAAGTTACTTAACCTGAGGAAGTCCCAACTTCTTAAATATTGTAAATGGAAATATTAATACCTACCTCATGACGTTGTGAAGACAAAAGAAGGAAAGCACATAAGATGCTTAGCATAGTGCTACGTAATAAACCCAGTGCTCAGCAAATGATAGTAAGTATTTAATTACTGCTAACATTATCCAGTCAGCAGTGCTCAGCAGGTAAGAGCACTGGCTGTTCTTGCAGAGGACCCAGGTTCAACTCCCAGCATCTACATGATGACTAACAACCATCTGTAACTCCAGTGCCAGGGAAATCCAATGCCCTCTTCTGTCCTCTTTGGGCACTGTATGACCTGGGTGCACTTACACACATGCAGGCAATACACTCATACACATAAAATAAAAATAAGTAAAATATTAAAAAAAAAATTATCCAGACTACATTTGAGGTTATATAAGCTAAACAAAAGATTTTAGGATTATTAAATCAAGAAATGGCTCAGCACCTAAAAGCACTGGCTGCTCTTGCAGAGGACCCAGGTTTGATTTTCCAGCACTCACATGGCAACTAACAACTGTTCCAGGGGAATCTGATGCCCTCTTCAGACCTTCATAGGCATTGCACAACATGGGTGCAGGCAATAAATTCAAACACATAAAATATTTTTTAAAATCCTAGGAACAAGGATGAATAAAAACAGCAAAATGGCTTCTTCTCTCAGAAATGTGAATCTGTGTGTTTCATATCATGACATTTGATTAAAGAAAATAACAAGTGGATTTCCATAGCACAATGTAATATAATTTGTGTCCATACCAAGAAAAGCACCAATGTGCTGAGTGATGCCTCCAGCCTCCATTGCGGCCACTTGAGTTTTTCGAAGTTTGTCAAGTAATGTTGTTTTCCCATGATCAACATGACCCATTATAGTAACAACTGGGGACCTTGGTGTTAATAAAGCTGGATCTGCCTGGGGCCTAAAATTAACAGCAAAGGAGTTTCATTTAATTTGTTTGTTTATTTACTTAATTCTTTCTTTCTTTCTTTATGGTCTTTTTGAGATAGGGTCTCCCTGTAGCCCCAGCTGGCCTGGAACTCCCTATACAGACCAGGCTGGGCTTGAACTCTCAGAGATCCTTCTGCCTCTGCCTCCTGAGTGCTGGGATTAAAAAGGCATGTGCCACCACACCCGGCAGGAGTTTCATTTCTTAAATATCAGAAACAATTGTGAATTGGTTCACAGTTATCATTGCAAGCTACCATTAACAACAAAAACCAGCATTCAAGTTTCATTAGACATAACTACTTCTTCTTTTTTATATGTAACAACAGATGACATGATATATATAACGACTCCCTATTTGTTATAAAATTAGGCATCTTCAAAATAATTGGTAGAACTATATCAAACGTTGAAATTCAGGCTAATATATACACTTAGCATGCTCTGAAAAATCACCTTTACAATTTCATAACAAGCTGAATATACCTCCTGATGCTTTAAGCATTTTGTATAATGTTCACCCTATATTAACATATCACTTTAATTACAAAAGAAATTTTATGGTAAAATCTTCCTATGAAATGTCTGAGGAACATATACAGAGTTAAGTTTTACCTTCTTACAGCATCTTTTTTTGCTCTTACTTTGTCCTGTTTTAATTTGCTCCATTTCAACTTCATTCCCGCCTTCTTTATAACTTCTTTGATCCAGACCTCATCCAAATGTGTGTCTGCTTCTAGTGAATCTATGTCAATAGTAGTGTTCAATAAAGCTTCATATACGAAATCTGGTTAGAGTAAAACGTAACCTTTTAGGATCACAAATTAAATGCTTTTAAAAATGACTTCTCTTAAAGAGAACTTGATACACAAAGTACACTCAATGGAATAGTAGTATAACCTTTCTAAGTTAATAAGTACAAAGAAGTAAATTTTTTTCTTAATTCTTTAAAATATCGCACATCCATACTAAGTGACATTTTTGCATATTTAAATATTTAAATTTTGCATATAAAAATATTTAAATATGTGCCTTCTGAATCATCAATAAAACATTATATATGGCACACATCCAGTACTCTTTGAAAACCTGTAGTCGCATGTTATACATAGTTATAAATGTGTATATGGATACATAGTTGATTCTTATTATTGCAAAACTTAATATTCAACAAAATTTCCATGAATACTGAGTTAGTGAATAATGAACCAATGCTCTTAATAGAAACACAGACTTAAGTTCCTTAAGCCTCTAGTCTTCAACTAATTAATACATTTTTTAAAAAATATCTTTTTGATACAGGGTCTCCTTGGAGTCCCAGCTGACCTAGAACTCACTATGCACACCAGGCTGGTCTGGAACTCACAGAGATTGCCTGCCTCTGCCGCCTGAGTGCTGCGTCTAAAGATGCGCACCCGGCGCCCAGCTGCCTCTTCCTTCGATAAGCCGCCTTGGTCTCGGTGGAAAGGCAACTAATACATAAACGCAATAAAATAAAAAATTTTTAAGTTTTGATGAGTTTTTACTATCTCTCTTTATGATTTAATTTTAATTAATTAATTAATTTTGAGACCAGAGCTCATGTAGCTGAGGCTAGTGTCGAACCCCTGATCTTTGGGCCTTAGCTTCTTAAGTGATAGATAACAGGCATGTGAAGGCACACCTGACTTATGATTTAATTTTTAAAAATGGGTGCCCTAGCATGTGCAGGAATCATTAGTGCTGGGGGAAAAGGAAGGAAGGAAGAAGAGAAGGAGGAAAGAAGTAATTAGTATGATTAAAAGATATAGTTATAGGCTGTGGATGGCTCAGTGGGCAAAGGTCTTGCCACTAAGCCTGAAGACCTGAGTTTAACCCCTGGACCCACATGGTAGAAGAACACTAACTCCTTAAAGTTTTCCTCTGACTTCTATGTGGCACACTTGTGCCCACATATACACACATACATACATGCATAAATAAATAAAAATGCAATAATTTTTCTTTAAAAGATGTGGCAGTTATTTTTTTAAAAAAGAAAGAAAAGCTGCAATTATTCCCAGCTTTCTCTGCTGGACATATACATACTGTCCAAATGAGTAAAAAAAGAAATGGGAGAATTTTGATGAAAGGGAAAGCAAGAGTGTAAACACAGCCCTCAGTTCAAAACACGACCTGAACCTACAACAGCTCAGCTTGATGAAGAAGATTAATACAGGAAAGAAAATACTTTCCACATTCATTTAAAAAAAAGTCTTCGAGAACTATATTTGGCAAAGTGTCAAGAAATTACTAGGGTTTGTGACCTAAAATGAAAAATATTGGCATAACTGAACATTTAAAACACAGGTTTGGTTTTTGCTCCCCGAATGCCTTAACTTCATTGCAAATAACACCTCAAGCTTTCATGTCCCAGTGTTTTCCTTTTAAACTTATCTGACTTACCTATGTCCTTTGCCATTACACTAGCCAGTTCCTCAACAGTCATTCCAATCCATACTTCTACCTCCTTTTTAGATTTTATTGGAGACAACTGAGGATTTGGTAGTCTTTTTTCCTATTTAAAAAAATAAAGAAAAAATTTAGGTGACAATTTAGATTTATTTTGTAATATATGTCACAATTCCAACTATTTCTATCAGCACACATTCTTGTTTGTACTTAAGTTAGACAAAATAAAAAATCCTTTATCTTTATTATTACTTTTTATTTATTTACTGTGTATGTATATGTCTGTATGCTACAGCATGTATGTGGGTTCTGGGAATCAGATTCCTAGACTTGGTGGCAAGTGCCTTTACCCACTGAGTCATCTTGCCAGCCACAAATCCTACATCTTTATTTCACTGTTTTACATAGATCCCCAAGTAATCAAATTTATCAGTAGTACTAAACACTTAACCAGAACTCCTCTTTTTCATGAAGATCTGTGAAGAGCTATTAGAAATACTCTATAAATGACAAAATACTCAGAAAGGATTTCTATACATAGTTCTAAATACTTTCATCTCAGATAAAGTAATACAACTGTTTAAATCTGTAACTACCTTCTTTGTTACAAGAAGCCTATACTGTGATAAAGCAGCACCAATGAGCATGTCTGTACGCCTGGGCCAGGTGCAGAGCTGATCCGTCCACGCTGAGTAGGAAGATGAAAACGCCCCATGTCTCTGCTGTGCTAACAATCTTTTTTGATGCTGGCTGTGCAACTGCCTACAAACAGTATGAAATCGTAGCCAGTTTTCCAATTTCAGGAGCTTCTGGCTCATGCTTCACCTGGAAAAATTATTTTAAAATAAAATTTGGGCTAATAATTAAATCAAATTAGCAAATATTTAATAGAGTATTTACAACACCCAAAACACTATATTAGGTGCTAGGGTACAACAAATAAAACTAGGTTTCTGCCTGAAAGAACTCAGCCTAGTCAGAGATGAGATTCTATATACCAAGTACTGACCAGATAATACATTGCTACTGTTCCTGCTACTATTATACATACATAGCATTGCTTAACACTGTGTGTAGTTGCACATCTCTGTAATCTTAGTACTCAGGAGGTAGAAAGAAGAAGACTTTCAAGATTATCCTCAGCTACACAGTGAATTTGTGACTGGCTACATAAGACCCTGCCTCATAAAAAGGGGCTCGGGAGTTAACAGTATTGGCTGTTCTTCCAGAGAACTCTGGTTTGGCTCCCAGAACCCACGTGGAGGCTAATAACCATTCTTAACCCCAGTTCCAGGTGCCCTCTTCTGGCCTTTGCAGGCATTGCACACATATGTGCATTTATATTCTTGTAGGCAAAATATTTATACACATAAAATTAAAATAAATTAAAAACCGAAAACAAACAAACAAACAAACAAATAACTGTACTGGGGCTGAAGAGATAGATGAGCAGTTAAGAGTACTGGCTGCTCTTACCAAGGACCCAGGTTCCATTTTCAGCACACACATGGCAGACTAACAATTGTCTATAACTCTAGTTCCAGGGGGTCCGGCACATTCTTCTGACCTCCACAGGCACCGCATGACAGGACTTACATACATTCAGGCAAAACACTCACACACATAAAGTGAAAATAATAAATAAAATATTTTGAAAAAAGCAATTAGCTGTACAAATGACTTTTTATCATTCTTGAAATGCCAACTAAATCACATTTAGCATTAGTGTGATTTTTTTTTTTCAAGGCTGGGAGAATGATACAGTACTTGCCTAGTATACAGAAGAGCCTGTCTGGGTTTGACACCTACCACATACGTGTACACATACACACACACACATACACACACACAGATACATTCTCAGTTTAGCATTTTAAGGTTCATCTTTTTAAGTCGTTTCTTTGTACTACATAAATTTTTTACATAAATGAAGTTACATTATGCTTTTAATTTTTCACTAAAGAATATACTGTTGTTTTAATCATTAAACATTATTCTTCAACATTACAAAAAAGAATAAAAATTATGGAGTTTTCCATGTAATCCTTGTATTTTATACTTATAGGATATTTATGTGTTTATATTTTGTGCTATATAGTCATTAAAATTGTTCAGAAATAACAGTAAGACAAGATTGAGGCACTCAGGAAGCAGAGGCAGTGGATCTGTGTGAATTCAAGGCCAGCCTGGTCTACACAGTGAGTTCCAGGCTAGCTAAGGCTACAGGGAGACCCTGTCTCAAAAAGAGGGAAGGGGGGGGTCATAATTGAAGAAACTGAAGACCTAGGGAGGTGAGTTTTGATGGACAGTAAGACATTACACTAAAAATTAGGGACTGGAGAGATGGCTCAGCGGTCAAGAGCACTGGCTGCTCTTGCAGAGGACCTGAGTTCAGTTCCCAGCACCCACATAGCGGCTAACAACCATCTGTTAACTCCAGTTCCAGGAGAATTTGACCACCGTGGACACTACATGGCATGGGTGCACTTACATACATGCAGGCAATACACTCATAGATATAAAGTAAAAATAATAAAAACATTTTTTAATTAAATGGAACATTTCAATCTGTTTTCCTTTAATGTATTTTATGGAACTGACATAGTAAATATAGTGAATAGTTTGTTTAGAAAGAGACTTTTAATGTTTCCTAAGCTGATCTAGAACTCGTGATTCTCTTGTTTCTAACTCCTGTATCCTGAGATTACAAGCATAGGCTACATGCCTTACTGTGAATGTTTTTGTTGTTTGCTTAAGAAAAGGCTGAGCATGGTGGTGCATAACTTTAATCCCAGCACTCAGGAGGCAGAGGCAGGTGGATCTTTGTGAGATCAAGGGCAGGCTGGCCTACATAGATATTTCCAGGCCAGCTGGAGCTACAGGGAGACCCTGTCTCAAACAAAAAGACAAGTTAAATGAAATCTTAAAAGAAAGAAATGATAGCAGAGCATGTTGGTACACAACTATAATCCCAACACTTGGGAGGTGAAAGCATGGTGATCAGGAGTTCAAGGCCAACCCTGCCTACATAGTGAGTTGTGACCAACCTGGGTCACATGACAACTTGCCTCAAAAATAATATAAATACACAAATAAAAAGCAGGCTGGAGAGATGGCTTAGCTGTTAGGAGCACTTGTTACTCTTCCAGGGTGCCTTAATTCAGGTCTCAGTATCCATATTGGGCAGTCACAACTGCCTGTAAGTCCAGCACCGGGTGATCCAACGCCGCAGATACACACACACACACAAATGGAAAAGAAAAGGAAAGAAATGTTAGCTAAAATGGCACAGCATAGTGAAGCCTTGAAGAAAGTGCCTGACGTGGTAACAAAAGAAATGTGGGTGGATACCTGCTCTGAGGAACAGAAGTGAGCGTAGTCATAACTGAGAAAGCCACTCCTGTCTTATGGGCCTCATTTTCCACATTCCTAGGAAAAGAAAGTCAAAGCGGGGCTGGAGAGTTGACTCAGCAGTTAAGAGCATTGGCTGCTTTTGCAGAAGACCTGGGTTTGAATCCCAGAACCCACAAGGCAGCTAGCAACCATATGCACTGCAGTTCCAGGGTATTCAATGGCCTCTTCTGACTTTGTTGTGGGCATTATACAACACAAGTGCACTTACATACATGAAGACATAACAGTCATACACATAAAATAAAGCTAAAAATATTCAAAGAAAAGTGTTTAAATGTGTATCCTCCCTCTAATGAACTTACAAAGAGCAAATGAGATAATGTATTTATGGTTTTCAGTGATGACTTACATGCTTTCAAGATTCATTGTTTTTAGTTAAAAATATTCACAAGCAACTATCTTTATATTTATAATTCTGAGGCTCTGTGTGTATTTAATATAGTTTAGCATTTTACTTTAAAAGATGTATACAAGTAAAAATCAAAAGAAATTCTGACTTCATTCTAAAGACATAAACACATTACAATTTAGAAATTCAAGCCAGGCTACGGGTTGAAGAGACAGCTCAATGGTTAAAACTGCTTGCTGCTCTTCCAGAGGACTTGGGTTCAGTTCTCAGCACCCAAGTCAGGCTGCTTATAACTGCCTGTAACTTCAGCTTCAGGGAATCCACTACTTTCCTCTGGCCTCCTTGGGCACCCCCCCTCACACAGGGCAGACACTCACACATACACAGATAATAAAATTAAATTTAAAAAAAAAGAAAAGAAATTCAAACAATGCCTGATGACAGAGGATACTGCTGAGGCAGGAGAATGACAAAAAAAAAAAAAAAAAAAAAAAAAAAAAAGCCAGCCTCAGCTACACAGGGAGTTGCAGACCAGTCTGGGTCTTTTAGCCAGACCCTCTTCTAGAAAGAAAGAAAGAAAAAAAAAAGAACGACATCAGTGACAAAGTGCTTGCCTGACATGCATGAGGCCTTAGGTTCAATCCCTAGTGCTGGGAGTGGCCCGGACAAAAGGGGTTGGAAAGATGATTCGGTGCTTGCTGATCTTGGAGAGAACCAGAGTCAGTTCTCAGCACCTACTTAGGATGGCTCACAAAAATAGAGACTGGCGAAATGGCTTGGCGGTTGGGAGCACTGACTGCTCTTACTGAGGACCGGTTTCGGTTCCCAGCACCCACATGGCAGCTAACAATAGTCCTAATTCCAGTTCCAGGAGATCTAATGTCCTCTTCAGACCTCTCTGGGCACTGCACAGCACAGGTGCACTTACATACATTCAGGCAATACACTCATACATATAAAATAAAAATAATAAAGAAAAATATTTCGAAACTCATATTCATTCAATAGTAACTGAGTACTTACACGCATTAAATAGTGAGCACCTCAAAAAGTATATTTTAGGTACGTGTCTCTGCTCTAAGAAGTGAAAAGTGTTCAGGAAGCATAGGTTATTTTAACAAATCATTTTTAAACGAGTGTGGAACCAGATCTAACAAGGGCAGAGGTGGGAGGGAAAGTACAAGAAATGAACTCAGGGCGGAATTAGACACATCGGGAATAACCACCCAAATATCAAACCTAAAAGAAACCTTGGTTATTACATATCCCAAAGTCACTGTAATCCAGGGGGCTCACAAAGGCTTCTAATGTCATATCGTTGGTCAGTAATCCGGTTCGTAACTCCCAATGGGGAGTGCTGGAATACGCGGCTGCATTAATGGAAATGTCTGGATGTAAGAGCCGCGAGCTTTAGAAAGGAAAACAGACGCTGCGAAGAGCAAACCATACACCCGCGGGTGGCTTCGCCGTGGCCCAGGGAGGCCGGGCGCGGGATGCGTGGACGCCGATGCAGGGCCGGAGGGCGCGGGAGGAAAAGCAGCCCGCGGCTTCCGGGAGCCGCGCTAGGAGCCCGCGGGATGCGCGACCCGGCACCGGACAAGCAGCACACGCCACCCGGATGACCCTGCTGAGGGACCCCACTCACTTAGCTCGGGGACGAGAGCACCGTCCAGACCCACGAGAAGTGTGGGTCGTTCAGTCCGTCCCCACTGGGTCCCCGGCGAGCTTCCGGTCTTGCCGGAAGCGGCTTTTGCACGCAATCGACGGTTGTCTGGCTGCCAGAGGTCAGACGGGCTCCCTAGTCCAGCCTGCTGCCTGCTCCCGGCTGCAGTGCAGGGCGGGGTGGTCCCTCTGGGGGTCCCACTCCTCTCCAGGAGGTGAGAGACTGCAGCACTAGGGCCGCAGCGCTCGTCTGCCTACCCTGGAGGAGAAGAGGAGGAGCATGTCCTCTCCAGACACGTGTACCCAACAAGAAGAAAAGTGTGCAAGGGAAGGTGGCAGTAGAAAGTACGGTACTGAGTTCTTGCAGAAGTCACCTCGCGAGGACCTTAGAGAAGCAGAGCGAGAGTGCTTGGGCTCCTATCCCAAGCCAGTTCCCTACGTGTGGACTTGCAGGATTTTGTTAATTCTGTGCATCTGTTTCCTCTTCTGAGGTATGTGATGACCAGTATCTACTGCACAGGATGGCGGGAAGGTTTCAGGGACTTAGTAGCGCCCGGTTCATGTAAATATTTTCAGGTGTGATTCTCACTTGGTGCTTCTCCTCACCTTACTTGGACTTTGTTTTTTGGGTCCCAACCACCGTCATTTGTTTAGATCTAGCACTGCCACAGATGAAGTCTCGTATAGAAAAATGTCTTCCCCTAAAGCATTTTTTGCCCTTACCTCTCCCCCATTATCTAACCTAACTCAAGCCTCTTCACCCACTCCTTTTCCTTAAAAAGTAAAAATTAAAAAACAAGCAAAAAACCCACCAGATGGCTCAGTGGTTACAAGCACTGGTTTTCTTGCAGAGGAACCAGGTTCAGTTCCCAGCACCCGGACTGCAGCTAACAGCAGTTCTCCCGTTTCAGGGGATCCTACGTCTTCTGTCCTCCGCAAGCACTGCATACACAGGTGTACATGCAATACCTGCAGGCAAAACACTCATACACATACAATAAAAATAAATAAAGCAAAAAAAAAATTAAAACCTTGCATTTATTTATTTACTTATTATTTGTTTATGTGGGATGGGGAGCAACTTCTGGGAGTCCATTCTTCCACTATGCAAGTCCCAGGATAGAACTCAATTAGTCAGGTTTGGCAGTAAGTCCCTTTACCTGCTGAGCCATTTCACCAACTGAGCCATTTCCTTTTCTCCCCTCACCTCTTTTTCCTCATTTCCTTTGGTGTGCAATCAGTACTAAGTTACTGAACAGACTCCTGGAAATCTATCTGAATCCTCACCAACCCCACACTTGGAAATGACTGAAGTTCATTCCAGATCTTTTCATTCTACTCACTATTCACAACCGCCTTCTGCAAATAGTTCTTTGCCTTTTTCTTTTGCTAAGCAACTGAGAACCCAGCAGTACTAGGTTGGAAGAGCATAAAAGTGGTGATCATATCTTTTTGCCCAATATTCAAGAGAAAATAACTCATAGTTTTCTAATCATAAATCTATTTTCTTCCTTTGAGTAGGGTCTTACGTTGCTGAGACTGGTCTTAAAGTCTTGACGTCCTGCCTGTACCTGCCAAGCATTGGGATTATAGGTGTAAACCACTATACTCGGTTGTGGTTCTCTTTTTTATGGGAGAAAGTCATGGACAAAGTTTATTTATATTGTCACACTAGTTTTCTGCACATTAAGATTTACCTTTACAGGGGTGGAAAGATTTTAAGAGCCAGGGTTGGTCCATGAACACAGGGAAACAGAGACTTTCAGACCAATTTACACATATGAGCTTTTGGCCATGGTGGTATGATGAGCACAAGACCGGTGCCAACTCAATTAGACAAGGGTCCAGAGTAGAACAAGGGAAATGGATGGCAGGCTGACCCTAGCTTGGAAACTGTTGGAGACTGATTACTGCTGGGTGAGGGAGAGCAGACCTTCCTTAGGACCTCTAGACAGGCTGACTAGGCTCCAGTGGATGAACTTGTACCAAAGAACATCTGGGTGCAAATGCTTGACTGGATGAGGGAATACATGAAGTCCAGTGGCGGCAGCAGCCAGGGTGTGTGTGGGGAGTGATGGGTGGGGAGGAAGTCGATGAGGGAGGGGACCTAAATTTGATTAAAAACTGTTGTATGAAATGTACAAAAGCTCAATAAAAATATGAAAAGATTTACCCTTACAGAGCAGTAAAACACTAAACAATAGCAAGGCAATGGAGCTCTAAGAATTTAAAATATGCCTTCCAAAAGTATGCTGCTTTAACTTTTCATCATCTTGAGCTAAAGATAGTTGAGAATCAAATGATACAAAAATGTTAGACCACTAACATAACCCAAATACAACTCCTGTGGGGATTCAGTGATTTAGTTTATTCTAATTAGTGATCAGAACAGGAGATGAAAACTGATCAGGTAGGGAAGGGACCCCGAAACAGCAGTTCTGAGCATATCCTTGCAGGAGGCCAGAAATGTCAAAAGAAAATTCTGTTTCCTTGTTATCTCTTACTTTTGTTTGGAGTATAATGAGAGGAGGCACTAAGACATGTTATGGTTGGCCAGCTGGACTAGCCAGCTTGTCCCCTTCCCATGTCTCATCCCAGTTTCTAACGTAAGTCCTTTAAAAATCCCCTAGACTACAGCTCAATGGTATCCCATTCCTGGGAAACCACTCTTGCTATATAGACACTCTGCCTTCTCTTTCTCTTAAGCTCCCACCTATGAATCTATAATAAATTTCTCTCTGAAACATTCCTTATGTTGTATGTGAATTCCCTTTTTATTTGCAGGGCAAGAATCCAAAGCCACTGGCTCTGGGCAGCTTTGATGGCTGTTGAACTCTGCTGGTGCCTTTTAAAGCCTTTTTAGCCATTATATAACCTATATATCTATATTTATTGGGTGATATAGCATGTTATCTGATAAAAAATATTAGTACTTAAGATTAGAATAAAAGAACCATGGGCTGGCAGGATGGCTCAGTGGGTAAAAGTGCTTGCTGCCAAGCCTGATGACCTGGTGCCTGCAGAGGCCATAAGAGGGTGTTGGTGGTTCCCCCAGAACTGGAGCTACAGGTTGTTGTCACTGGACAAGGGTCTTTCTCTTCCAGTGCTCTTAATTACTGAGCCATCTTCCAGTCTTTTGTTTTTTGGCTTTTAGAAACAGGGTCTGTCTGTAGCTCCAGATGGCCTGGAACTCCTTATGTAGACCGTAAACAAGGCTGGCCTCAATCACAATCTCACAGGCCTGACTCTGTTTCCCAAGTACTGGGACTAAAGGAATGTGCCACCGTGCCTGGCCAGTTCTGTATTCTTGAAGCAAAGTTAGAATATTGCCTTTATTGTTCTAAAACTTTTCCGCACTTACCATATGGTAAGCATTTCTCCATATCCGAAATGGTGATATGACTGAGACTTCTGAATTCCCTAGGAAAATGGCAACTCATTTAACAGGCCCTTTTACGGTTGCATTCTAGCATGGCATGAGGCTGTTTTGTGCCTACCTCTAGCCTTTTCTCCAACAGGCCCTTTTACTGTGACATCTGATTATAGTGCCCCAGGGTACGTTGCTTTTTTCACCTCCTGATGTCATCTTCCCCTAATGCCTTCCCTGTACACCTTCTCAGCCTGGGTCTCCCAAAGCATCTTCATCATGGTATAACATTGTACTGGCACTTTTTCTTGAATCTATACTCATTAACTATTTTAGAACTTTTTGGGGGAAGGCTAGATTTTAATGTGCACACAGCAAATAAAGATGTGCCAAAAGATTTGTTGAAAGATAGCATTAAAAAATATCTTACTTGGTGTTTCAGAGATAAGTTTTCAACTTATCCGCCCTACAACTGCCCTCTTTTCATTCAGGGATGAGGATTCCTAGTAGCTTTCACCTAATAAATACAATGATGCTCTATCCTTTGGGTGTTAATAAACATCTTACGATTCTTTACTTCAGTATGTATTTTCATTGAATTTTTGTGCATTTCATACATCTTAATCATATTTAGACCCTCTCCCCTATCTACACTGCCATAGCCCCCCTCCAGGATTTCATGCATTCTGTCATATATGGTAAGACCTATCAAGTCATTTAGGTACTCAAATGTCCCTCAATGTGAGCTTGGTCAGCCTATCTAGGGTCACTCCCTTACAGAAGACCAATTCTTCACCCAGTAGTGGTCAACTGCCAGTAGTTCCTCTGCTGAGGCTGAGACCTTCTGACCATTTCTCCAGTTCTCTGCTGGGTTTTGTCTGGTTTGAGTTTGCACAGGTCTTGTGCATTTTGTCACCATTGCTGCAAGTTCATGTGAGCAAGTTCTCAGATGCCTGGAAAAGTCCATTTCCTTGTGGACATCCACCACCCTTCGTTCTTACAGTCTCCCCAACACCCCACTTCTGCAATCATCTCTGAGCCCTGAATGGGTGAAGTTTAATATAGGAGTCCTATCTAGGGACATGCACCCTACAGTTTCTTACTCTCTACACTTTGGTCAATTGTGGCTGTGTTAATCACCCTCTGTTGCATGAGAAAGCTTTGCTGGTGAGAGTTGAGAGATCCATCAGTATTCTTTCCACCCCTTCTTCCACTTGTTCCCTGATCCTTAGGTGTAGAGGGTCCATTGTACATGTATCACTTGGGGCTGGGCACCTCACAGACACTTATTCTGTGTCTGACTAGGTGTGGAACTCTGTAGTAGTCTCAATCTGTTGGAAATAAAAAAGCTTCTTTTGATGAGTGGTAACAAGTATACTTGTCAGGGAAGTCTGGAGATATCAGGTAGGATGGTCAGGAGGAAGGCCAGGACCAAGGAAGGGGGAGGACAATATGGGGAGAGTGGAACTAGCTAGGTAGAGTCAGTGTGGACCACGTCTTACAATTTCTATTTCCTTTTTAAGTAGGATATAGTTGTAGTTGTTTCTTCACTGAAAGCAGATACGAATGGTCCTCTGTTTCTTGGACCTTGTTATAGGTTACCTTTCCGCAAATCATCCTATGTGCCAAGTACCCACACTTAACAAGTCTCGCTCAGTGCTATCATGTGGAACTGGTACAAACTTATTCTTTTAAAATAACATGGCAGCTTGCACTTTTCAGATGTTATCAATCCTGTGAGCAGATAACTGTTGCCTCAAGTTCATGCTAGATACTTTTGAATATAATTGCTTCAAGTTGTCGTTAATGTAAAGTTCATATTGTATTTGTTTGAGGACAAATAACAAAGACAGTATTTCTTTTGTATTTGGTGCAATGTTTATGTAGATGTTTGATGAGTAAATGTTGCATTAGGCCTGAGGTATGATGATAGTTTCCGAACAGCGATATACTTTCACCTTAGACAGATTTAGTTAGGTGGTAAAATTCTTGGTACCAGATACTTGTCATCAATCATAGGAAACCATTAATGTAGACTGTCCAAATGTAATTTGGGCAGAGCAATGTAGATGATAACAGAAGGATTTCAAAAACTAAACTGTGATGGATAAGCTATGGTTAGAAGGGATTCAGAGCTTATGTAGTTCATTTTCAAAGAGATTCAAGGTCAGGACACCTTATTACATAATCCAGGTCTTCTTAAGCATTTTCCACTTACGGACCTCTTTGGCCTAAGATATTTTTTACATAACCCTAGATCTATGAAACAGTTATAGAAATTAATACTCACTGATAATAAATCATAAATTTATTTTAAAAGAATTCATTGGTATACATATAACTTTTTCATTTATTAAAACATACTGATGAGATGGATGTGCTTGCTTTTACATAAAGAATTAAATCTTAGCTGAATATTTGATACTTTCAAGACTTAGAGCATCTTCAGTGTTTTTCAGAGTTGACCAACTTTTAAAAATCTATTTTTCCTGCCAGGCATGGTGGCATGCACCTTTAATACCAGAACTTGGGAGGCAGAGGCAGGCAGATCTCAGTGAGTTCAAGGCCAGCCTTGAAGGATGACCACAGCAAGTTCCAGGCCAGCTGGGACTACAAGAAGACCCTGTCTCAAAAAGACTAAAAAAATTTACTTTTATATGTAAATTTCATATGTAGGAGTGTTCTGCCTGCATGGATATAAATGCTCATGTGCATGCAGTGGCTACAGAGACCAGAAGAGGGCGTCAGATCTCTTTGAACTGGAGTTATGGATGATTGTTAGCTACCATGTGGGGCCTGGAAACTGAAGCCAGGTCCTCTGCAAGAGCAGCCAGTGTTCGTAATCACTGAGCCATCTCTCTATATATTTGAGACAGGATCTCCTTGTAGCCCCAGCTGGTCTGGAACTTGCTATATAGATCAGACTGGTCTCAATCTCACAGAGATAAACCTGTCTCTGCCTCTAGAGTGCTGGGATTAAAGGTGTGCACCATCATACACAGCTTAATATTTTGATTCTCTAACCACCAATACTGAGACTGTCACTTTGCACAAATATGAAGAATACAATGGCAGAAGTAAATTTAGGTCTGTTTTAAAAATTATTGGAGATTCTGTCTTAATCCCAAACTAAAATTCATTTAATGCTTTTAAAAATGAAACTTAGGTCAGCAACACAAATATTCTTTTTTTTTTTTGTCTAAGACAGGGTCTTACTGTGTAGCCCTGGTTGGCCTGGAACTCCCTATATAGACCAGGCTGGCCTTGAACTCATAGAGATCTGCCTGCCTCTACTTCCCAAGTGCTGGGATTAAGAGCTGGTCCAGAATTCTTTTTTGTGAGACAAGGCCCAGGCTGGCCTTGAACTCATTATGTAGCCAAGGCTGATTTACTTCCCGACCCTCCTTCCCAAATGAGTGCTAGGATTACAGGTGTGTACCACTGCACTCAGCTTTCAAACAGCAATGAAAAAATTAAACATTTAATACAATATAATCCATAGATATATGAACATGGTATTTACATCCTGAGGGATAAAGGCAGGAAAATATCAAAAGCCTTTGTTTCCCAAAATTGAACTATTTCATTTCTGTAAGAGGAGAACATTTTATGTACAGTGAAAACACTGCAATTTATAACATGTAATAGTCTCAAAGCTGAGCCTACATGTCTCAAGTGGCATTTAGAGGTGTTCCATAGCATAAAGGCAAAGCCACTGCAAAAGGCATATTATATGTTCAGAACCAAGATTTCAAGTGAAGCCACGCTGCATGGTGTACTGAACCTGCATTCATCACATTTGAATTTTTGTTTCTCATGCTTTGGAAACTTCTGTTGCCAAATTTTCATAATCTCCACATTCAGTTACATGAACTCGGTTGTAATTCAGTTTAAGAAGTTTATGACCTAGACAATATGGTAAATGTTACTGCCATTTTTTTCTCTTTGTGTTCCTCTTTTGTATCGGTCTTAGAGAGCCTGCCCTTAGCTAGTTCAATCTCTGGAACCCACACAGGAGGAGAGAAGCAATTCCACAAATTGTTCTCTGACACATACACAGAAACATGCCATGAGACACCAATTCAAAATAAACAAATGTGAGGAAAAAAATCAGATATGGGGGAATATGCCTTTAATAATCTCAGCATTTTGTAGGTACAGGCAGGCAGGATCTCTGTAAGTTTGAGGCCAGCCTGGTCTACATAAGAATTCCATGCCAGCAAAGCAACAGTGAGACCTTCTCTATAAAAAGAAAAAAGTGAATGGCTTAATTCACACATTGCTAATAAATTATAGTTTAGAGCCATTATTTTAATAAGTTAGAATATCAGGATTCACTAACAAGAATGTCCATCAATATGGAAATGGCTAAGAAAATTGTGATCCAGGGCTGGATAGTTCAGTGGTAGAGCACTTACTTGGCATTCCTGAGGCCCCACACCCAATAAGCAAGTAAATAATTATGATTTAGCTACATAAAATATTAAGAAACAAGCAGTAGCAAAAGGCTTATGAGTTAAAAATAAAGAAATGATATAGGATCATATATGTTGAGGGCTTCAGCTATCATGAACTCATAGCTATACAAAACAAAGATGAAAGAAAAAAAGGAGCTGGGGATGGATCACTTGGTAAAATGCTTGAACCTATCATGGCAGAATTAAAGGTGAATTTGAGGCCAGCCTGGGCTACATGAGACCCTGACTCAAAAAAGAAAGGACAGTGGAAAGAACACACCAAACTGACAGTAATACTGCATGAACACCATGAGGTTCTAAGAGATCTTTCCCTTTCCTGTTTCCTAAACACCTTGTAATCGTGGCATGTTGCTTGCCTTGCTGTCCTGAATGTCAAAGGCTATAGGAAAAGGCCCTTTGTTCTATAATCAGAAATCAAATGCATGGCGACTGCAGGTGTAGGTCAATGGTAGGGTGCATGCACCTCATATCACCTCCCAACCCTCCAAGTGCATGTTTTTCAAAAAATTAAAATTATTTGTGTGCAGGGGCTTTCCATGGTGAGTGTGTGGAGGTCAGAGGACAACTTTGTGCAACTTTATGGAGTTGGTTCTCACCTTCAACCTTTATGTGATTTCTGGGGATTGAACTCAGGTTGGTAGGCTTACACAGCAAGTGTGTTTTGCCAGATAAGCTATCTCACTAGCCAGATGGAATCAGCCTTGCACGGAGTTGCAAAAAAAAATTTTTTTTTTAAAGGAAACAGTTTAAGAGGTAGATTAAACTGCAAAACTTTAAAACTGGAGGAAAGGCAGGCAGATCTCTGTAAGTTCAAGGTCAGCCTGGTCTACATAATGAGTTGCAGGCCAGCTGGGGCTACAGGAAGACCTTGTCTTAAAAAGACAAAAGAAAAAAATTTTTTTTCAGGTTAATGGATGGAACTAGATACTGTTATACTAAGTAAAGTAACACAGACTCAGAAAAATAAGAGACATACGTTCTCCCTTGTTTGTGGATCTTAGCACCAAGTCTTTATATGTAGTATATATCCTGATGTTAACTTCAGAAGCCAGGAAAGTGGAAAGAAAGCACAGAGGTAAAGGGAAAGAAGCAGCCCAAGAGAGGGGGAGAAGGCGTGGGAGGAGACAGGCTTTACCAAGGAGGAACCGGGGAATGGGGTAAATACGAGGAACTCTGGACATAAGCGGGGAGAGGGAGCTCAAGAGAAGGGATGATAGGAGATAAGTATTATCAACGGTGAAAGAGGAAAACGGGGTACTTTAACTGGGGAGAGAGGAGAGATAAACAAAGCTTTGGTGGGGTGAAAATGAGGGAAATGTATTAATTTAAATGTCTGCTGAAAAATACAGTATCTGAACATTAGTGCATGTGCACAGCTGAAGCTATATAACAAGTAATACAGTACCAAAGAGGAGAAACCTTGCTTCAAGTTGTTGGTCAGGGTAAAAGAACCCAGGTTATTGTCACAGCCCTTGATTTCCTTTCAGCACTTGAAGGTAAGACTCTATTGCTGAAGATAGGATATAATTCAGACATAGGACTTGGAGCAATAGAGTTGGAACTGACCAGGAAGTCTCCTCCCTGAAGACTAGCTCCCATAGTTCTAGAGGATACTATGCAAGCTGCTAAGGGAGAAAATCAATGGTCCAACCCCAGATTTAAAGCCAAATAACCACAACAATGACTGGTACAGTAAACAGTCTCTCCTGGTACAGTAGTGGCACTTTTATCTTGGGGTCAATCAACAGCTATCTAATTGAACTGAAAGTCCACTCAATGGGACAGAACTCATGTGGTCTATAAACATAGCCAAAATACACATCTGAAGAGGTCATAGCTCTTAGAGAAAATTCTACATCTGTCACACTTGTAGACAAATGTAATTTCTTACTATATGTTAAATATGTATCCTTAGATTTACAGACAAGTATACCATTCACCACTCATCAAAGAAGCTTCTTTTTGCAACAGATGGGGGACTATTACAGAGACAACTGGTCAAACAGAGATGCTCAGCCCTGAGTGACACATCTACAGTGGAACCTCTACAACTAAGTCTCAAAGAGCATAGTGGAGGAGGGGACAGAGAGAACACTAATGCACTTCTCAACTGTCATCCACAAAGCTCCACCTGCAACAGAGGGCAGTTAACACAGAAGGCCACAACCGGCCAAAGTGTAGAGAATAAGAAACTGCAGAGTGCATCTCCTGGGATAGGACTCTGATATTAAAACTCACCCACCCAGGGCTCAGGGACCACTGCAGAAGAGGAGATGGACAGATTGTTAAGAGTCAGAGTTTTCTAGGCTTCTGAGAACTTGCTCATATGAACTAACAGTAATGGTGAAGAGCCATGCAAACTGAAACCAGACAAAACCCAGCTCAGAAGTGGGGAAATGGGCAGCAGGCCCCAAAGTTGGTGGAGGAACAAAATATCTGGGGACACAAACTTGACTTGATAGGCCTTAACATATATGACGGAATGCACAAAGTCCAGTGGGGAGGCTATTAGAGGGTGCAGAAAGGGTTTCAATGAGATTAAGATGTATGAAATGCATAAAAAAATCAATAAAAATATATTTAAAAAATTAAGTTGTGCTATCCATAGTTCTGGGTGACATTCTAAACACAACTCTGAATTCCTCCAAGTCTTTGGGTAAGGAGCAGGCCACTTTGCTGTCTTCACGCTTTTAACTTTCACCCCAGAAATGAATTAAACTCATTAATACTGAGGTTAAACATCCTGGGTATATCAAAGTTTCATGTCAGATGTGAGACTTAACCTAATTTTTCTTTTTAAGTATATTTACAAGTATTTAAGTGCACCTGTTGTGGAGGCCAAGAAGAGGGTGTTGGATCCCTTAGAACTGCCCAGGGCTCTTAACTGCTAAGCTACCTCTCCAGTCTTGCTTCAAAACTAAATTTGTTAAGTCAAATCCTAAGGTGGACTTTCAGGCCCCACTCGAGGCCTGCGACATTCCTAGGATGGCTGATAGTACTTCGCCAAAAAGTATTCCAAATTCCTTGGCAAAAGACGTCATAGATCTGTTTCCAGATGACCAAAACTGATGCCCAAAGTAAAACAAAAACCCATCCACAGACTAAAGTGGGAGTCTTGGGACCATATGCTGCGGGGGCACGCCATTCCGGAACAGAACTAGAGCAGTCCCTCCAAAACCCTAGGAGTTGGACCGGGAAGCGGAAGTTGGTCTGGCTGCGGTGGCCACCCCGCTCCGTGGGCGTTTCGGCAACCCAGGATCCAGGAAGAGCTCCGCGCACGCGTAGAGGAGGCCGAGGCTTGGCCACGCTCCGGAAGGCGCGGCTCGGGCTTCCGGGGCCGAGCGGGCCGCTTCCCGCAGGCTGTCTGCGCGGCGGCAGGATGGCGGGCTCAGAGCTGCGGGCAGAGTTAGAGCGGAGACTTGGCGACCTCGCCATCCGCACGGAGGTGGTCGAGCATCCCGAGGTGAGGCCCCGGCCGGCAGCTCCACTGCGGCTGAGACCAGGTCTCTAGGTGACAGGCGGCGCGAGCGGGGCAGAGACCTGGTCTTCCGACTGAGGGCTGTGCGGTCATCGGGAGGATAACCCTTGGCATGGTTGGCTCACGTAGCACGTTGACCTGTAGCGCAGCGCAGGGACGACCTGTGCAGCATAAAGCCGTCTGAAGCGGCGGTCAGTTGTCCACTTCATGTCTAACAGATGCGTTATGACGACAAGGTGCGAAGCGACAAACTGCCCATTAAGTGGCACCTCTATTAAGTGTCGGCTGTACGTACAGCAGGCCACTGAGGAGGAAGGCTTCCTTTAGTAGTTTGCTACTTTGGGCAGTTTCATCACAAAACCTACACTATTGCAGTACAGCAAGAATCATCTCTCAAGTAATTACAAAAGTACATTCTCATGGGGCTGGAGAGATGGCTCACCAGTTAAGAGCATGTAGGGCTTAGTTCCCAGCATGCATATGGCGGCTCACAGTTGCCTGTAACTCTAGTCCAGTCCTTTTCTGGGCTCTGCAGGCACACGTGAATACACGTAATTAAAAATAAAAGGTTTTTTTGTTTACTCTTAGAGTACATTCCTGTGCCTTCATAAACGTCAACATAGTTTACATGGGAACCCTATGCCATTAGGGTACATAGGGCTTGATAATGTCAAATATATGTTACAAATAGCTGAGAAATACGTTTTCTCTGACCTTCCTCCCAGACTGTCACATCCTGTGAAAATTGCTAGTTTTTTATGCTCTTTGTGCAGTCTAGGGTCTTAAACACTGCCCTTTCCCCACCATTGTGGTTACATATTTTAGAGGTTGTCAGATAGTCCAGATATAAAGAAATATTAGGAATAGGACTCTTGGACTGCCATAAACATTTACTGCTAAGATTTAAAAAGTTTTTCAGGATGTGATAGCTTTGTTAAGCCATGGCCTACAAAACTGCTTGAGGGTTTGAGGTTAGCAACTGTGATGGTTCTAGGTTGTTTTGGTGTTTTGTTTTTAAGACAGAATTTTGCTTTGAACTCTTGATTCTTTTAATATCAGCCTCCTGAGTGCCAGGACTACAGGAGTACAAGGGTTTTGAAATACTTGGGGGGGGTGAGGATTTAGCTCAGAGGTACAATGCTTGCCTGGCATGCATAATGCTTTTGGTTCCATCCCCAGGACAAAACAAACTAAAACTATGCCCCCCCCCAACAAAACCCCCAAACTTTATAATAGAATAGAGACAGGTCTCTGCCAGTTAAGATTCAGAGCTGATTTTGCTGTTTTCATCCACCAAGCAAAGTATATACAAATGTAGCTATCTGTGAATGCATGCTACCTCTTGTGTGATATTTTGCAGGTATTTACAGTTGAAGAAATGATGCCTCATATTCAACACCTGAAAGGAGCACATAGTAAGAACTTATTTCTGAAAGACAAAAAGAAAAAAAACTATTGGCTGGTAACAGTTCTTTACAATAGACAAGTTAATTTAAATGATCTTGGCAAGCAGTTAGGTGTTGGAAGTGGAAATCTTCGGTTTGCTGATGAAACAGCCATGCTAGAAAAACTAAAAGTTGGTCAAGGTTGTGCCACACCTCTGGCGCTCTTCTGTGATGATGGAGACATTAAATTTGTTTTGGATTCTGCTTTTCTGGAAGGTGGACATGAAAAGGTATACTTTCATCCAATGACTAATGCTGCAACCATGGGATTGAGCCCTGAAGACTTTCTCCTATTTGTGAAGACAACAGGACATGATCCCATAATACTAAATTTTGATAAAAACTAATTAGGCTAATAATGTTCATAATAAACTTATTTCTGAAAGCTGTTTTATTTTAAAAAATATTTTATTTTTATTTTACATGCATGAGAATATTGCCTATATGTATATAAGTGGACCCATTTTGTGCATCAGAAGAGGGCATTAGATTCCCTGGAACTGGAGTTCTGTATGGTTGGTTGTTAGCTGCCATGTGGGTGCTGGGAACTGAACCTGGGTATTCTTGCAAGAGCAGCCCATACTCTTAACTATTGAGTCATCTCTTCAATCCATTTTCATTATTTGTAATTTAAAAATTTATTTATTTTCATTTTATGTCTTAGGTGTATTTTGCCTGCATGTATTTAAGTGCATATGGTATATGCAGTGCTCACAGAGGTCAGAAGAGGGTGTTGGGAACTGAAACAGGGTCTTTTGAAAGAGTTCTTAATCACTGAGCCATCTCCAGCCCCTATTTGTAACTGAAAAAAAAAATTGATAAATATTGTTCCTGATTTGATGACTATCATTTTAGAATAACTTCATCTTAAAAGAATTAAAAAGGTGAACTGAGTTAAGTTTTAGTCAGAGATTCTGTCTTCTATCTTCCATGACAATTACTTATTACAGAAATGCCATCAACAATTGGGAATATTTTTAGATTAACTGGCTTACAGCTTCAGAGTGTTTGCTGTACTTGGAATATATTCTTGATAGTGGCTATTTTGGGGAAATGGGGAATAGGAATGATTACCCATTGAGATAATTAAACATTGGGCAAAGAGAAATACTTTCTAATGTTTGACGGGTTTTTCTTTTTTATGTTTTGAGAGAGGGTCTCCTTGTAGCCCTAGCTGGCCTTGATCTTAGAGACCCCCTCGGATTACAGGTTGTGCCACCACACCTAGCTAAAATTTTTTTGAGACAGGGTCTCATGTAGTCCAGGTTAGCCTTGAACTAGTTATGTAGCCAAGAATAACCTTGACCTTCTGATCTTCAACATTCACCCTCCCAAATGTTGAAGTCATAGGTGTGTGCCACCATGCCAGGCCTATTAAATATAATATAGAAAAACAAACTAGAGGTAGAAACTTGTTACAGTCTTTTTTTTTCTTTGAGTCTGGCTTGTTACACTATTAGGTTCTATTTTAAACTAAACAGCAAAATATACACTATGCTATTATGTTTTGATTAGGACAGAAATGTAAGTTTATTTTGTTCTCTACCCTATTTTACTATCTTATTTTTAGGGTAATTTGATTCATCCATGTGGTTAATCTTGGTTGTCAATTTGATTTGATATAGAATCAAACATTTCTCAGGGAAGATCTGTGAGGCCATTTCCAGGAAGGATTAACTGAGGGGTAAGATTCCCTTCAGTGGCAGCTGCCTAGCTATTGAGAGGCAGGAAAACCAGTGCTGCCTGCCTGCCTGCCTGCCTGCTTACCTGCCTTGTAGCTGGTAAGTGTGTCTATCCTATTGTTGCTGCTACAGTCCTTCACTGACATTAGGACCCAGCTCTGACATTAGCCCATGTGTACTGAAGATCAGAGGCTCTCCAGGAATCTTCCAGGCCCTCAGTGGCACCAAACTGGGACTGCTAAGACATTCAACCTCAAGGACTGAGTAGCATCTCCAGCAAGTAAACAACCACTGTTCAAATAGTCAACCCAGCTCAAACAATGTAAGCTGATTTCATCTCCGTTGTAATATATACATATATTATATATATATAAAATATTCTGTTCCTCTAGAAAACCCAAATACATACAGTTCCCTTCCAGTTATGGCATCTGAAACACTTAAAACCAAGGGAAAACTTATCTTTTTTTAGTTGAAGATCTCACAAAGTTTAGACTATAAAAATTGTTCTTACCGTGAAAATTGTTTTTCTCTGCTCATGCCAGTAAAATAATATTCTTAGAAGAATATATTTTCCCATTTAATCTTTGAAAAATAATCTCCATCTAGTTGAGTACTGATTTCAATTTATACCAACTTGTATTAAAAAAAGGTGAAATAAAAGTAATTATTCCTTGTTCTAAGGTTCTATGTTTGTTTTTACCCGCTCTGGACCATGTCTCTCAGGTAAAAAGGCAGGTTTTTGAGATACTCTGCACATAAAATGAAGGAACAGAATCAGAATCTGTGGACCGTGTATATCTTGTTTGATAGTGAAAATAAGCTAAGAAAGACTGTTATGTGAAAGAATCAAGGCAAGTTGCCTTAGAAAGTAGTTAAGTAAAATTAAAGATTAATTTTTATAGCTCATCACAATCTCAGCAGTTTTACTCCTGAAGTGTCAGTTACATGTAGTCAAATGGTCCACAATTTTTAATATTAAACAGAAAATTCCCAAATTAAATAGTCTTCAAGGTTTAAATTACGTGCCATTTTCAGTAGCATACATTTCATCATCGAATCTTTTCTTTGTCCAGCATATCTATGCTGTATATACTACCTGTTTATCACTTAGTCCTCACAGTTATCAGACTGACTTTGGCAGTATGTCAACTCTGTATTATTGTGCTAGTGTTCAGTAACCTTTATCAGTAGCTTAACACTATCAAGTTTCCTATGTCATGTACCTTACACATCATCTCATCACTTAGGTATTTCATCTCACATGACAAAGGGGCATAGAGCACAATGAGGAATTTTGAGAAAGAGACTGGGGATACAGCTAAGTGGAAGAGTGTCAGACTAGCATGCTTAAGGTCCTGAGTTCAATCCGTGGTAGTACAAAAAAGCCCCCAAATATTCATAAGAACATTTTACTATATTAGTAAAATTTTTTTACTTTATTAGTAGTTACAATTGTTACTCTTATTGTGCCTAATTTATAAATTAAGCTTTCCTTTAGATATGTATGTATATATGGGAAAGATCACTTGGTGTTTTCAGGGATTCATTAGAGATCATAGAGCATATTCTTTCTCAGATAAGAAAGACTACTACAGATTGTATTTAAACCTATTTTGGGATTGGTAGAACTGAAAGACTTTTCTCTTTTTCGGGAAACAATATAATACCCAAAAATGATCAGGATAAACTACACAGTTGCAGGTTGTATCTGAAAACAGTTCTCTGGGCAAAGAATTAACACTTGGTTGATAAGATAAAACTTAAAAATGATTATAACCATTTGTTATAAAAATTACTTTTTGTTTTATTTGTTTTTATATCAGTTTGAAAAGTAAATGTTAATTCAACATTGTTTTTAAAGGAGAATAAGAAAATGAAAGTAAAAGACAAATCAAATGATGGTATGTCGTCATGCATGGAATCCTGTGACTAATATTAGGTATTGCCAATAAGTGCTTGCCATTCAACTACACATCCCTCATTAGCATTAGTTTGAAAGGAAATGTTACAGCTTTTCTATTATTTGATTTGGTATTTAATAACAGTTAATAAGTACAATGGTAAACATTGAAAAGAAACCTTAGTAGAAATGAAAAAGACAATTTAAACTCAGGTTTTGTCAAAGGGTGTTATAAGTGCAACATTATCCATTAAGCATTCCTTTTAAGGCATTTTTACTGTCCAGATATCCCAACATGTACGTCAAGGTTTATATTATAAAATGGGCTCTTTTTGTATTACTCATTATTCAAGACTTAAAGAAAAATTACATCTCAGGGCTAAGAAGAGCTGAAAAGGAAAAGACAATTCACTTTTTCATAAAAAGTAACTTAAAATACAAAAGTCATTTAGAATACATTATTCCCATTATAATTCCAGATTTGGTACAGTACTGATTTTACTTCCTGACATAAATTGTTAAGACAGTACAGGCTATAGTACTTCATTTGTGAGGTGGCTACAATTCTGTAATGCACACAGTGATTTTTATATAGGCTTCTATATGCCTTGCATGAAAGGTGCTACATGTGAACCTGTCTTGGAACTCTTTGGTAACCACCAATTAAAAAAACTGGGGCCAAAACATTTCCACATAGCCAGAAAGGAAACATTATACAGCTCTGGGGTAAAGCTATTATTATTGTGTGAGATCCTTCAAGTATCCTTGGGGGTGTAGGTGTTGATTTAGAACAGAACCAGATAATTAAAAGCATGTTATACCTGGTTAGGAAAATGGTCCTGGTTCTTTTCTAGTTGGCTTTACTATTTAGTTTGGCAGAGGTTTATGTAAGAGAAAAGACTTCCTACAAAGACTGCTTCTGAATAGATTTTGGAGAAAGAAAATTTTCATGTAGTTATTTTCTAGTCTTTTCTTGAAATGGTTTGAAGAAGGTAATGAATACAATAGAATGTTTTCATTTTTGTAGTCTCAATATTTCCTTGGCTGTCTTTTTCCTCAAGGTCAGCCTGCTCAGACTTAATACATTATAGGTGATCATTCAGCATTTTCAGTTAAAGTGGTAATATGCTGGTTAACTCAGCAGGTTCTCTGTTTTAGGATATTAGTGTCATGGAGAGGTCAAACTGTGTTAGCATTCACTTTTGTTGGGCCACCTCACACTCATTACGTTTCAACTTTAATTGTCCTGGGATGTGTCCTAGTTGTGCAAATTAGATGCTAGTTAATAAAAATCTAAGTTACCCACTTACTAATTTAGCTAAAACATAATTCTACACTTACTTTCAACTTTTCAACCAAAAACAAATTTACAATTTTTTTACATGCAAGTGTCTCTAGACTGCCATGATACCCATTTGCCAATTTAATACTTGAATCCAAGGAGTCATTATGGAGAGATGTTTCAAAGTCTAGAGAATAGATTTTAATATTTCTGTTGTGCAACATTTATATTTTAGTAAGAATCCTTCGTATTTACATTTATATAGCACCTTTCAAGAATTTCAAAGTGATCTAATTTTACAGCATTATTTGCTGTGAAAGCCTACATTGTGGCAGCACTGAGTTAAATAAATCCAAGTTCTCTAATTTCAATTTCTGGTCAATTGAGCAGTTTGTCTTTTTTACTGATGGTCTTTCCAAAAGTGACTAAACATAACACGTAAGACTGCTAGTGGTCTATCAGAGCAGAAAGGGGTGGGGAGGGGGAGGGGGGAAGGGAGAGACGGGGAGGGAGGAGGATGAGAAAAAGGGAAGAGATAAGAGGCTTTTCTTATGGCTACTGGGTTAGTGATGATACAGATTTTAATTATGGAATGTGGGATTATTCCAAAAAGTTATTTAGAGCTGGTAATAAGAGCCTAAGAAGTATACTGTTAAAATAAAAAATAGTATTTTCTCATTGCAAAAGATTATTTGATTTCTATGTTAAATAATGAACTTTACCTTAATGAGTAGCAATGCATTTTTGGGACTTCATAAGAAAATAAAACTGTGATATAAAATTGGTACTACTAAAAAACTGATGTCTCCCTGGGTTAACTGAATCTACTTTTTTGTGCTTCTTTCAAATGTTTAAGCTAACAAACATACAAATATTTCAAAATTACCTATAACAGTTATCAACTTTAATGTAGTATTATAAAGGACAAAAGCAGAAAAACTCTTAGTAGTAAATGATAACCTTAATAGTAAATGAGTTCCTGGCAAAATGTAGATCATAGAAAGTATTTACATTATTTTTGCCATAAGGAAACTTCTTAAGCAATAATCAGCTCTCATGTTAAAAAAACACACACACATAACCCAATAGCAAAGAAGTGAAATGAGTTAAAAACATAATAGTATTATCTTGGGAATGCTGTTTGCTGGAAAACCATCTTAATAAAAAAAGTTTCAGAAAAACATTTTTATCTTGGATCCATGTATGAATGCTTAGTGCAGCTTGGTGGGGAATATGGGAAAATTAATATCATTACAGTTTTTCTAACTCCTGCATTTCCTTAAGAAATTTTCTGATGTATCTTAGAAATGGATTTTCTTTTGCAGTGCATCCAAATAACTGGCTTTTTAAAAGCAAAACAAAAATCAATGTACCAACGCATGCAGTCTGCTAATGGAAGAAGGCTCTGACATGCCAAAACAATTTTCTCTGTATTTTGATATATAGTACATTCCACAAAATACTACAGCATTTAATTTAGATTTATACAACTAAATATAAATGGCTAGCTTTTGGGTAATACTTAGCAGAAGCATTAAGCAAACATAGATAAATTCATAAACAAATGCTGAAAGAAGTAGATTGTTTTTAGAATACTTGACCTTTTTTTAAAACACTTGGTCCTTAGTGAGAGAATGTCCTTTATTCAGTAGAGCTTAATACATTGTATAATGTCCTAAAACCTTCTAAAACTTTTGGCAGTTGAATCCAGTAGGGCTCCTTGATTCAAGGAAGAAATGAAGTTTGTATTTCTTGCCTGCTCTATTCACGAAGGATGTGTTAAGTCTTTAAGGAATTTTTAAAAAATAGTTCCTATAGTTGCTAGGTGTCTTGTTACTTCAGAAATAAAGTCTTCATACTGAGAAACTGAAGGACACTTTTCTCTCTGTATGTAGTTGAAAGGTAGAAAGAAGAAAGAAAATATAAGAAAAGCTTGAAGATAAGAGGTATATAAACTATAGGGCAGCCACTATGAGTACAGCATGCACGGCTGCAACAAGGGAACAAGAAAGTGACAGAAAACCAGAGACAACTTACGAGTTGCTCTTCATAAAATAGGTAACTGGTTCATTCTTACCAATTACTAGTAAGTCATAGGGAAGTTGTAGTCTCACAAAAAAGTTCCCAGTATATACTGGTAAAATTATATTTAAATTGAGGTTTAAAAAACTTTTTAAAGGTTTGCTCCCCAAACCGACAGGCAAAAACCTAAGGCAACCAACTAATCCTTTCTAGTAAGTAGGACAGAAAGCCAATGAATTCAGCAAGCAGTATTTAATCTGTTAATGCAATGTGCACTTGTTCTCAAACTTAATTCGGTTAGTTTGTATAAATGAGACTAATCTCATTTACAGTTTATGCAGTAAACTCACCACTTGGCCCACATGTCATGCAGTGGGGTAACTGAATTAGGAGCTTTGTTGCTCCCTAGACCTGCTTTTTGAATTTCTGCTTTCTTGTACTTTGTCCACATCTGCAGGAGAAAAGCATTTCATGTTATTTAGTCAAAGGTTAAACAACACAATTCATGAAGATAAACTAAAGAATCTTCATTAAGAAAGGTACAGAGAAGGAATATGAAACTGGGAAAATCTGATAGACATCTCTTTATGTGAAGACTGATATATCTAAATCTATATATTAGATAGGATCTCTCTTGTAGCCCCAGCTAACCTGGAATTTATTATGTAGACCATGCTTGTTCTCACAGAGATCTACCTGTCTCTGCCTCCCAAGTGCTGGGATTAAAGGTGTGTGCCATCACACCCAGCTATTTTTATATTTAAAGCCATAAATAACAATTATAAAAGCTGTAACTATTTAAAAATCTTATAACAATTACATTTTCACCCTGCTTAGTTTCAGATAGGCTTTTGTACCATAGTTTACTAAATGGTCACACCATGTAGTTTTAAGTAAAAAAAGAATCTTCAAATACAATAGCAGAACATCCACATTGTTGTATTATTTACTATGAGCATGAAAGCTGAGGCATATTTTGTAAATAATATAACTACTTTCAGTAGTTATAATTAAAATTGCTTTTCTCAGTCAATATGGGTATATTTTGCAGAAAGCTAGGTCAGGAATAAAAAGAGCTATCAGCTTTATCATTTATAAAATGAGGATACTGAATCTTCTAATAACCATTTGTGGCATTACGGGTCCTAAAGGTATCTTAGGGCAAGTAGTGCGGCTGCTTAGTCAAAGTTGCTTCACTTAGACCTCTATTTCTTTTTTTTTAAGTTTTCAATTTATTACTTAAAGTCTATGCATACGAGTGTATTGCCTGCATGTTTATAAGTGCACCCCTGTTATGCAGTGCCCATGGAGGTCAGAGGAGGGCATCAGATCCCTGGAAGTGGAGTTACAGACGGTTTTTAGCCGCTGTGTGGGTACTGGGAATCAAACCTGGGTTCTCTGTAAGAGCAGCCAGTGCTCTC
Organism: Eospalax fontanierii; assembly: GCA_035773235.1. NCBI lineage: Eukaryota > Metazoa > Chordata > Mammalia > Rodentia > Spalacidae > Eospalax > Eospalax fontanierii. The sequence continues at coordinate 11,690,275 of CM069529.1, read as the reverse complement.
CGATGAGCCATCTCTCCAGCCCCTATTTTTATTTTTACTATCTATTTAAACTTTCACTTACATAAGTATTATGCTGTCATCAAATTCTTTTAGGAAACTCTGGTTCCTAAAACATGAAGGTGTTATTTTTTTTTCTCTCTACACTACGAAAACTGGAATTCTGAGTGCTATGAAGAAACACAAGTAAGACTCTAATGTGATTAGTTTTGGTGAAACTTTGATTTTATGATATGTGATGTTTACTAGAGGAAGTTATCCTGCAATCTCAGATAATCCTCAGAAAACATGGACATAACATTTATCTGTCTTACATTTACAGTGTGTAAGTACTTTTGAAAATATGCTCTATATAGTCATTAGGTAGGAAGTATTTTCTATAAGTTCTATAAAATGAACAATATAGCTTTTAATATGATATATAATTTTTAATGTATTTTGAATTGAGTTGATAATATTTATGTGGATGAATATTTATATATTTATTTTAAATTCCTTTTTTAAAAGTTTTATGTGTATGAGTATTGCCTGCATGTATGTAAGTACACCTGTGTTGTGCAGTGCTGTTGGAGGTCAGAGTTATGGATAGTTGTTAGCCATGTGTGTGCTGGGAATTGAACCTGGGTCCTCTGCAAGAGCAGTTTGTGCTTTTAACCGCGGGACCATCTCTCCAACCCCTTAAAATTCTTTTTTCTTACATTTTGTGTGTGTGTGTGTGTGTACATAGTGGAAGTCAGAGGACAACTTGCAGGAGTTGGTTCTCTCAATCCTCTATACAGGTGGAATTGAAGTCAAGTTGTCAGGCTTGGTGGCAGGTGCCTTTACCTGCTGATTCATCTCACCAACACACACATTTTAAATGACTAGGGGAAGAATAACACTAAACACATTTGTGTCATATGTGGCCCACATCAATCTGAGCTGCTTACCACACAATTTTATTAGGGTTATGAAAACAGAAAAGGGAAATATTAACACTAGGCAAAAATTAATAGTACAAGATGATATATACTCATGCATAAAGTATATTAATTAGGTGATACTAAAACTATGAATATTTTTGCTTGTGTTCATTTGATTACCCGTACCAGAACCATTTTTAGTTACAACTATAAGAAAGAAAAAGAAAAGCATGGTCAGCAATATGAATAAGAAGGGGCTGACCCCATGAGATGATTCTGTGTGAAAAGGAGGGTATCTTAATTTACAAAGGATACACATTTCATTAAGCAAAGATTCTCTGCAGGATTTTTCCTGTGATCCAGTATTAACAATAACAATGTAAAAAGAATAAATAATTTCCTCTTTACTCAGAAAGTGGCATATGGCCTCCTATCTAGGCTGAGTTTTTATCAGTAATATTTAGGCCAAACCAAAATGATAAAAACATTCCATAGACAGCTAAAATATCCTCCAAAATAGGTCAGTTAGGATTACAGACTTTTAATATTCTGGCTGACTTGCTTTAGAGTGATCTGAGTACCTAAAGATAATTTAAAAGTATGTGAACCTGAAGTCTGTTTGTAGATATTATATGTATCTTATGTATTTTGGGGGAGGAAGGGGGAAGGGACTTTGTTTTCAATAAACTAAATTTAATTTTATTATTATTAGTAGTAGTCTTTTTGAGACAGGGTCTCTAGACCCAGCTGGCCTGGAATTCTCTACATAGACCAGGGTGGCCTTGAACTCACAGAGATCCACCTGCCTCTGCCTCCTGCGTGCTGAGATTAAAGGTGTACACCACATTGCTCAGCAATAAAACAAATTTTAGAACTAAAAAGAAATACATTCTTTGTGTTTAAGGTTACAAATCCTAATTTTATATTTTAGCACAATGTATTAATTTTTAAAGAATCTACCTTTAAGGATGTGCTTATATAATTTAGTAATAATACTGATGATAGAAGTTAGAATTTTCATCATTTTAAAAACTTGCTATCCTTTTTGAATAGAGGTAAAAGTACAAATTTCCAAGATACTGAGTGTAACTTGGTTTATTTCTCTTTGACTCATATATTTAAAAGTTGAAAAATTTTGTGTTAAATGATTCCAAATAAACAGTCATCTCGAAGGAAAGTACTTTAGCTACTGTATCAGATAAAGAACAGCACAAAGAAGAGAATGAAGAAACAAGTGCTCCCAGTCACTGTGTGAATCACATTTAAATATGGTGGGAATTTCTAAGAGTAACACCACATTAATGAATAAACAATGCCTTAATTGTGAACAATGTTTTATAAACATGGGCATTTGTTAAAATTAAGTTAAATTATTATTTCTTTGAAAATAGAACAGGACAGAAAGCAAAATTAAGTGACAAAAAGAAAATGGTATCTTTAAAACCATACTTTCCTAATTAATAATATTAATTCCTTAATAATTAATACGTATATGTGCAATATGAAGTGCACATTCTGAAAAATAAGAAAGAAGAGGGAGAGAGGGCAGGGGAAAGAAGAGTAAATCAACACCCTTTTAGAAGCAACAAAACAAATGGTCTGGATATGCCTTCTTGGTAACAGAACATGCAACTACTTTAACATGCTTCTAGATAACAAAGTAATAATGTTTTATCAAGTGGCAAAAGATAATGAAAAAGGAACAGTATGGTTGAGACTTTTAAAGGCATGCAAAAATGTACAATGTAATTAATGTTTCATGCAGACTTTGTTGTGGTTACACATTCATGTTTATATACAATGCTTTTTGTACAGTTGAAGTCTATGTAACAATCTTAAAAGTATAAGCCTAGCCAAATGATACTTTTCAATAGAGGCTCTTTAAATCAGACTGGGGAAGCACAAAATATAGTAAATAACATCATATACTATGCAGTTTGATTACACACAACCATATTCATACCAAACAGTTTGATTATCCTCTGAAACCAATAGTGCGGGCTCTGTGTCATCAAGATAGAGGCATGCAGGAGTGATAAGATTATTGATATCTATAGAGGATTGTGGGTTACTGTTACTAGGGTTCTGACTACTAGAAAACTGTTCATCATCTTTACCCAAAGAGATTTGGTCAGTTACTCTGGTAAGTGGCTTGGGAGGCAACCCACTTATGTTACTAACTAATTTTGTGTTCAGAGATATAAATGGCTGAGATGGATGAACCACAGTAAATGACTCTAGGCTATCTTTAGTTGATACTCCAAATGCATCATTAGACATTTTAACAGTAGCAAATGTTTGGTTTAGAAAATATGACCTTTCTGGTCTTGAGTTTCTGGTCTGGGCATAAAGAGACTCAGGCATATCTGTAGCTAGATCGTTCTGGGCAGGAGAACCTACAGCATGTGTTGGAGCATGAAGTGCATGAGAGGACCACTGCTGTAAATGGTACTCACTAGATGCTGCAGTGATGTTGCTATCAGCAGTAGGCGGTGGTGCATCAACTGACACGGGCAGTCTACTGTCCTTGGTCAAAAAATCATGGATGCTTGTCCTTCGTGTTGTTCCTTCAGCAGTAGAAATCACACTACTTGCTCGAGGTAAAGTGGCATAAGGATTGCTATCTTTTGATTGTCGTGACAGAGAGGTTTCTTTTACTAGTTTTATCTTTCCTTGAGTGCCTGGTGTAGGTTTCCCTGCAGAACTAATGAAGTAGGCATCTTCAGTCTTTCGAGAGCCAGGTCTCACAAATTCAGGTTTAGTTGTCCTTCTATCATAGAAGTCCCCTGGGGTTTTTCCACTTACTGACCTGGACAGGGTACAGCCAATTGGCTTGTCTTTTCCCAAAAAGTCAGAAGAGACAGACAAACTTTTCATTACTTCATCTAAGAGATTCTCTTGACTTGAGGACTTCAACTGTTTAAGAAAACAACAATACAGATTAGTGACTGTTTAGAATTCCCAGACACACTATATACTCAAGAGTTGATGGCAGATCTCTTAACACTCCATAATTCCTTTAAAAGCTATTAAGTTCATTCACAAGACATTTAACTAGTGCTATTTATCTAAATTAAGGTCACCATATATAAAACTAACCCATATTAAGCTGAGCATGATGGCATATACCTTTAGTTCCAGCATTCAGGAGCTCTGTGAGTTCAAGGCCAGCTGGGGCTACAGGGAGACCCTGTCTCAAAAAGACAAAAAAAAAAAAAAATAATAATCCAACAAAACCCCCAAACTAACCTGTATTGAGGTAAGCTTGTTGCTTTCTTCCAAAAACTGTTGTAGAGTAACAACTTCACTTCCAGGAGAACCAGCTTTAATCTTCTGATGTGCTCGACTTTCTAGTGTTTCAGGCATTTTGTGCGGGAGCACAGGGCTTGACCTGGCCTGTCTTTTCAAATACTGGATCGGACTGCTACCACTGCTGGACCAAGTCTCATGATCATGAAGCAAGCTAAATTCCCCACTGCTGTGGCTTTGTGGCCTGCTTTGGTTATTAACTGCACCTGCTTTTGGAGTAAATGCTGTATTGAGACTTCAATGACAGAAATGAGATTAATCCTATGTAATATTGTTAACTGGGCTTTATTCCATTAGTAGTCAAACATACTTCAGGCTTTATGTAGAATGCATGTTACTCATTCGTCAGCCTGGCAACCAGATGCTAGAACTTTTCTTATTTTATTAAATTAAGTTATAGATTATTAAATTATATTTAATTTTTATATTTATATTTTATAAATATTACAAAAACTATAATTTATATTATAATTATTATTAAATTATAAAACAAATAATGAAGTTCTATAAGGGTAAAAATATGTTTTTATCACCATACTCAAGCCTAAAGAAAATCTTATATAAAGCGGTCAATATACTAAAGACTAAATGAATGGAATGAAAAATATTAAAAATTCTAGTTTAAATAAAATTACAATATAGAACAAGAACAGAATATGAATTCTAGATTATTTCAGAATGCTAAAGCCCAAAACTTTAAAATGAAAAAAAAAACTGCTTTTATAAAATCTCAAATACTTATTCTAAAAGAATAACCTTAAAATTTCTCAAACATTGAAATAGCACACATGAAAGGAAAGTCAAACTGAAGAATGAAGCAATTAGACAATTCCAGGAAAAATATGTAATCATGTATGGATGTAGGTATTTCAGACAGGGTTTCACTTTATATCCTAGGCTGTTTTGGAACATAAAATGTAGTTTAGGCTGCCCTAGAACTTGTAATCCAAATGCTGGACATACCACTATATTGGCTTATTTTTTCTTTAATGTCTGAATTATCTAACTGATCTTGACTCCCATTGTTGGTATGTTACCATATAACCTTAAAAGACTTAGATGAGGTTGAATTATATAGAATAGATATTAGTTCTTGAATAAAGCTCCTAAAAAATCTATGATATTCATTGTACTGATCTGACCAATAGTAAATTGTATCGTATATCAAGAAAGTGATATCATCATACAGAGTAAGGGATCATGGAACAACTGTCTAAAATACTCTTTCAGTGCTTTACAGAAATAAGAAGAAGAAATTCTTCATGTTTTTAGACTATTTTTATTGAATATGATTTATAAAATGAATTAAACCCTTTCAATATCATGTATTTTAGATCACTGTGATAGTCATAACATTAATTATAAAATTATGACTGAGACAAATAACATTACAATCCAAAAAGCAACAGAACATTTTAAATGCATTCATTATAATTGGTCAATTCTAGACTACAGAGAATAACTATAACAAATTGGTTAAACAAATCCAGAATGTGAAAAGGTCAATATATTTTAAGAAAAAAATATTAGTTGAGGTTTCCAGATATTTATATAAAACCTCACTTTGGAATATATTAAAACATTAAGGAAAAGAAATCTTGAAATAAATATATGAGCTATATATACACTCATATACTTTTTTTTGTTTATTTATTGTTTGTTACTTTGTTTTCTTGAGACAGGGTCTCCCTGTAGCCCCAGCTGGCTTGGAACTCACTATGTAGAACAGGCTGTTCTCTATCTCACACACCTGCCTCTGCCTTCTGATTACTGGGATTAAAGGTGTGCTCTATCATGCCTGGCTATTCACATACTTTTTAAAAATAATTTCATTTATTATTTATTTTATGTGGATGAGTTTATACCTGCACGTATGTAGGTGCACCCATGTTGTGCAATGCCAGTGGATATACTGGAGTTATGGACGGTTGTTAGCTGATAATGTGGGGGTGCTTAGAAATGAACCCAGATCCTCTGTAAGAGCAGTCAGTACTCTTAACTCCAGTCCCTATTCGTATACTTCTTATGCAACATACCTACATAAATTTCTCCTTATTTTGTGACAAAGCTAAAAGTATTTCTAAAGTATAAGTAATGCAAGTTTATGCACATACATCAAGAAAAAAAATTAAGGACAACCATTTAGATGTCAAACAGAAAATGTCAGTAAAATAACAACACACATATAATTCTAAGTACAAAAATAACAGTGAAGACTATTTTACTCATAATGAAGAACTGAAACCAAATGACTGCTCCTGTTTTTACATTTGTACACATTGAATACATTCGTATCACAATGTAGAAAGTGCAAGCATTCCAAGGAACTATGTATCCAACATAGAGGATTTGGATTTTACACTTTACTTCCAGACACTTCATCCCATTTGCAACTTTTTCCTTCTAGTTCTGACCTGAACTCAGGCAGGGCCTTGTGCATGCTATGCAGGTCTCTACCTCTCTGCTCCCTCTATCCCTCTCCTATGTAAATGCTACTGCAAATTGGATGGAGCACATTAATAAATCTACCTACAGCATACCTTTGACTTCATGGAGGGAAGCATTATTATTGCTATTGCTAGTGGACGTTCTGCCACTATCAAGGCTGGCTGGTCTTGAAGCTAAATGAAAACACCAGGAGACAATGTGATGAAACTTCCATGTGGTAACAATGAATATTACATTCTGATCACAGAATGCTTTGAGGAAGCAATCATGCATACTTTCCCAGGCTGGGCATGCTTAGAGGGAGGTAAATCTTACAGATTAGGAAAGCAAACACAGTTTTTGATGGTTCAGTAAGACACTTTAGAATAGAACACTCCTGGAGTAATAGCTGAGATTAAAAGAAAAAGGAGATAAGAGAGAGTCGTGAGAGATCACATTTATATTTGAAAAATGATTTCTAGATGGATACCATAATTCTTTTAGTTGGACAGAATGGTCCCATAGTCCCCAGCAAATGTTACTGATTAGGTAACAGATCAGAAAAGGACTCTACACACTTCACAAATGCCATGAAGTGGAGGAATCTGAGTATCTGCACAGTTAGTATCCTATAAACTTGAAGCTTTTATTTACTGGACTGGAGAGATGGCACAGTTGACACTTAATTGTTACTACACGGCCCAGGTTCCGTTCCCAGCACCCGCCTGGAGACTCACGATAACCTGTAACTTCAATCTGACACTTCTGGCCTCTGTGGGCACTGTGTGCATGTGGTACATCTATATACATGTAGGCAGAATACTCAAATGCATGCATAAAAATAAATCCTTTATTGTGTATGTGTGTGTGTGTGCGCGTGTGCACGCCTTAGTGTGAAAGCATATGCACATGCAGGGAGGTCAGAGTTGTTGGAGTTTTTCTCTCCATCCACCTTTCCAAAGGTTGCAGGGATCGAACTTAGGCTTCTGGGCTTGTGCTGTAAGTGTGTTTACCCAATGACTCTTCTTGCCAGCTCCTAAAATCCTACATTTTTCTTTTTAAAACTATGTGTATATGTATATGTGTATGTGTGGGTTTGTACACATGAATACAGTGCTCATACAGTCCAGAAGAGAGTGGTGGATCACTTGGAGCTGGAGTTTCAGGCAGTTGTTAAGTGCCTAATGTGACTGTGGGGAATTTAACTCCAGTCCTCTCTGCAAGAGAAGTATATGTGTTTGTATTTCCTCTTAACTGCTGAGTCACCTTTTCAGCCCCATATATCCTATATTCTTATCTATACATGGGAAGCTGTACAGTTAACACTGTCCCATGGTAAGTCTTAAAGTCCTGCTTATGAAATTTTACAAAGTCCTGCTTCAGCATGTTATCTATTTGTTAACAGTAATTTCATTTGGTAAAATACGATTTTCCAAATAGGAAGTTAATAATCTAAAATACTCAATACTATAGAAAATTTGGCCTTTTATGTTCATTCTTCATCAAAGTGAGTATTTAAAAATTAATGGTAAAATGAAACTTGTATAATTAATCTTATATTATAGTGGTAGCAAATGACCTCTGAGGACTGTGCAGGCATACTTTATAAATGACTCTGACTAAAAAAAAGAATACTCAGATGAAGCAGTAATTTTAACAGGAAAAAAGGGGGTATTAGATATGAAGGAATAGAAAGAATAACTACGAGGGGCGGGGTAGAGAAAACATGCTTGCTGGCAAGGCCGCATTCACCTACTCAGTGCAAGAATCTCAGCATTCCCATTCAGTATTTAATATGTATTCTCTAAGTTCATAGCTTACCATGAACTCTTGATCCCGTACTAGAATCATCACTAATACCTTGTGGACTTACGTCTTCAAAGGATGTAGTATCTACATGAAATAGCAAAATGGATATAAACATATTATGTGATAAAACAATTTCATTATAGTGTTTATACAGAATACAGAAATTCTTTTTCAGTCACACATAATATATCTTGATTCAATATATTCATAGACTCAGCCAAAAACTGGAACTAGAAGAAAATAGCTCTGGTGAGAATTGTCTTGCCTACAGAAAACACTAGAAGCAATGAAACAATCTCCCTTGGGAGCCTGGAAAGCAAAGCAAAAACTTGGATTGTTCTATGTGGTTCTCTAAAGTTGTAGTGCTTTAAGGTTTTAGAGGAAACATACCATTCCCTCATTTCTTCTACTCTTTTACCTGGTTTATGTCTCCATTTCTTGTAGGTTCTTAGTTGTTTACTAAGAAAGGAGGCCTAGGAAAAATTTTAACTATTTATGTAATGTCTTAAAACTTTGAAGTAATTTGAAAATTTCCCCACATCAAATACAGATCATGGCTTATAGTTATTTCAGGTTATTCGGAAAAAAAGTACACAGGGAAGTTAAGTTAAAATTCCCGTTGCCAACAGTTACACACCACAGTGCAAAGAGCAGACGGCCTATACCTTTATTATTAACCAACTGCTTGGATCGGAAGCCTGCAGAGGAGTTGACAGTTGAAAAGTTGATAGCTGTAGTAGAGAAGGCCATAGCTCCCAATTCTTTTCTCCTTTTACCCGTGGAAATATCATCAGGAACCTCCAAATTCTCAGTACTACCTGTCCACTGTCCTCCTGCTAGGACCATGGACTGCACCAGGTCATTCATGGCTGGGATGCAAATGAAAGCAAACGAATCAGCATGGTTAATGTATTTGTTCTTATATCTCTTTTGTATTATAAATGATCTGGTCTTTGTCTATGAATCAATGCAAATGGACATAAAAACTGTAACTACAAGGCCACTTGAGTTACGACATGCATTCAGCTGAATGAAATGAGGCCAAGAGCTGATAAATTTCAGTACTTTTACCCCCTTTCCACCCCCTTTAAAAGACAGAAAGAAATTGTACTATGTATAATTGCCATGCTTTTGTGCTATGATGTGCAATATAATTAGAAGCCTTTATAACGTTGTTTTGTAGTGACAAAAATGGAATGAATTAAGATGGAGAGCAATTTCTATACAGTGTCATTACTGAAAATGAAAGAGTCCTTGGTCAGAGCAGGTTATTGAATAAATTCTTCATTTTTATATATCAAATAAATATACCACTGAATAAAAAAACCTGAAAGAGAATCTCAGAGTGACAGACATTTAATGTGATTATGTAATTACCTACTTCGCTTAAAAAGAGAAACCCAGATTATTATGTAAAGAATGACAAACATTTTCAGGGGTGATAGGCCATTTTATTTATTTATTTAGGTTCATTAAGGAAATGAACTCCTAATGCTGAAGAGTTTGTTATATTTTCCTTAAATAAATTTCTTTGGGGAAAATTCTGTATGGCATATAGAATTAAGGCCTTTTTTGCCAGCTTTAAGAAAGCACTGGATATTTACATGTATATTACATGTTTTACTAAACATATGCGTGTATGTATCAGTAGTATACATATTATAATGCAAAATCAGTGCGATCTTTGAAAAAAATATTCTTCCAGCTCCTTGTAGTAAGGAAGACTGTACTTTGCAAAATAAGGAATTAGCACAGTCCAGAGAAAGGTTAGTGAAAAATTAGTGACGGAAGCCAGTGTAGTCATTTGAAAGAAGCTGAACTGTCATAAAGTCTTACACACGGAGCGGCGGTAGCAGGCCTTCACTTTGTCTTTATCCTTCGGTCTGTTCCTCAAAAAGGGCAGTCTTTTCAGTGCAACCACTTAATGTCAGAGCGTGAGGAAAAACAGAAACAGGGAAATGAAGAAAAAAAGGGAGAAGAACAGATGGGAGTTAAATGTTGAAATTAAGGACAGAAATGAATGTTTGAGTTTCAGCTATGTATGCTATATTAAAACTAAATTTCTCATGCTGCTGAGTGATAATGAAATAGGAAACATGTACTTTGAAACTTTAAATACTTGGAAAAGCACTGAAGATGATGGTGAGGAACACACACTTTGAGAGCACTGGCTACAGTCCTGTAAAACCAGAACCATCTAGAATGACTTAGGGAGGGACCAAATTTCCTAGTTGAACTACAAAGTTAAAGACTTTATTTTGAAAACAATTTGGGACAATGCATATCCTACCACAGTGATTTAGTAATATATGTGTGCTGTACCTACATCTACATACAGATATAGATAACACATAAACATAAAACAAAATTAGGGTGCTATTTAAAACAAAATAAGCTTACTTTAAAAAGAATCAACTTAAAAGTTTCACTAATCTCCTAAACTTTAATAAAGAAAACACTGGTTTAAATTGGAGTCTAATGCATTCTTTAGCAGCACTGTGGAAATATATACATTCTTTCAACCAAAGTCTTTCTAAAAATAAAACAGAAATTATATTAAGCTCATTTTATAAAAAGCTGGTTGAGAGAAGGATGAAAAAAGAATAGGTTCGCAGCAGTAATAAGTGTTAGCACTAACTAAGCTCTGAAAGAGCTAATGACAAAGTATCCCAAAAGCAAGCAAAATGAAAAAACATTTAAAATATTTTTCTTTTCTTTTTGAAGCAGGGTCTCACTATATAGCCTGTGGTTGGTCTGGCCCTCACTGTGTACATCGGCTGGCCTTGAATTCAGAAATCCACCTGTCTCTGCCTTCCAAGTGTCAGGATTAAAGGCATCCTCCACCAAGCCTGACTTAAAAATATTCTGAAAGGCCCTTTGGGTGAGTTATGGGAAAAAAAAAATCAAAGGAAGCACTCTGCAAAAAAAATTGTGAAGTAAAGGATTATCATTCAAATATAGGAATCATTAGAACAAAACTTATGCTATACCTTAGTAAAATTTAATATAATTTTCTTGTAAATAGTCAAAGTTCTTTTAATAAATTGTTAAGTATTCATTAAAGAGGGCACAAATGACATACAGCTTTAAAAATATTTTGTTTACTATTTTTATTTTATGTGTATGAGTGTATTGCCTGCATATATATAAATCCACCCATATTGTGCAATGCCTGCAGAGGTCAGAGGGGCGTCAGATTCCCCTAGAACTGGAGTTATAGACTCCCAGCCTCCATGTGGGTGCTGGGAATCTAACCTGGATCCTTTGCAAGAGCAGCCAGAGCTCTTAACCACTGAGCCATCTTTGCAGCCCTGAGATACAGCTGTTTAACTTGTTTGGCTCTTGTAAGAAAAGTCATGATTCATTTAAACTTTTTAATTTGACCTGTATCTTTTCATGTTTGGTACACACAACTATTATCAATGATTAAAAAAAAAAAAAAAGAACTGAAACCAATGTAAAAATGGACACTTAGCTAAAAGAAAGCTGAATGGTTACAGCATGCACATGTCATGTTAGATACTTTTCTTTGTTTTCCTTTTTCTGTTTTCAGGTGTTTTTCAAAGACTGCTTTACTAATATGACAGACAGACATTCTTCCAAAGTGGACAAGATAAAAATAATTTAAAAATTTCCAGGGATATGAGTTTTTTTCATGGCAATTAAGTTTGGGGACACAATATTCTTTTCCTGAATTTTAAATTAATTGAACTTTAATATTGTTGGGTTTCGTGTTCATAAAAAACATTCTAAAGCTGAACTGTAGGAAAGAAGAATATTGCTTCCTTCTGATTCCTTTTTTTGACTTATTTTTATTTTATGTGTACAGATGTTTCACCAGCACATATGTAAGTGCACCCATATAGCTCAATGTCCATGGAGGCCAGAAGAGGGTGTTGGAGCCCCTAGAATAGGGAGTTATAGATGGTTTTTAGCCACCATGTAGCTGCTAAGAATTGAACCTGGGTCCTCTGCAAAAGCAGCTGGTGCTCTTAACTGCTGAGCCATCTGTCCAGTCCTGCTTCCTTCCAATTCTTATCCTGAATGTTTCAGGACGGAATGTAACGAGTGACGTATACTAAAGTCAGATAACAGCATTGTGTTTTCACTGTATGCTCACACATCTATATTATCTTGTTATAACTTTACGAAGTTAAATATACATGCTGTAATTTATTAACAGGATGTAACATCTTTTGAGACTGGATCTCCCTGTAGTTCCAGATGACCTGAAACTTGCTACACAGACCATGCTGGCCTCTGATCCACCAGCTTTGCCTCTGCAGTCCAAGGGTTGTGGTTCAAGGAGTATACCCAGCTCAGATATTTTTGTAAATTAAGGTAGTGAAAACTACTTATCAACCATCTTTAATGAAAAACTTGATGATCTTTCCACTATTAAAGTTAGACAGCAAGAGATCCAGAGTAATAATAATCTAAAGTGAAGATACAGAATTGTATTATTTTCTAGAGACTATTACATATACATGATGTATGGATCTACTTTTCTTTGTTGTTATCACTTTTGATTTTCTAGGCTGCTATAACTAGACCCAGAAATATGTTATAATAACTTTCTACAATCTAAAATACCACCTGTTTTCAGAGATAATTCACCTAATACCAAAACATTGCACCATTTTTTAAAGTACTGAGAGCAAACCACATGGACAGTCCATTTCTAAGGAAGCACCAGCTGTTTCTGCTTACTGTTTATTTAAAAGGAGTGTATTTTGTTTGTGACAAGGTCTCATGTAGCCCAGGAAGGCCTTGAATTTACAATAAAGCAAAAGATGTCTTTGAACTCCTAATCCTGCTGCTTCTACCTCCCCAGTGCTGAGATTACAGGTGAGCATCATCACAGCTAGCTATGTGTGTGCTTTAAATTAAGCAACACTGTGATGATATGATCATTCAAAGTATATGGTTTTCAGGTACTTTGGTATTCATGACTGACAGTCAACTTTGTAGACATCTTCAAAGGGCTTACTACTGAAATATTTTCTCAACATATAGTTTTTTAGGTTTTTACTTAGTTTTTATTTAGTTAATAAGCACACTAGTAATGAAATAAAAGGCTCTAAGTTGTATAGGGAATGTTATTACGTGGAACCTGTAAGTCTAATAAATATTAGATAACAAGTTTATACACTTACATTTTTCTTAAATCTTCAGTTATTTCTAAATAGTTCTGCACCTCTTCAAATTTATACTTATTTTTTCTTTTCTTCCCCCAGTGCGATAGCTTTGTTCCCATTTGATACCAAAGTATATGAATAAAAGCCTCATTATAAAATGTCTTATTTTGAGTAAGTTATAGATATTAATAAAATGAAACCTTGCTTCTATTTCTTACCCTTCATACTTTCTGCAAAGTATAAAACACAAGTAAAGGCCTGCTGCCTATTTTAACAGAACCTTCAATGGCAGAGGAAGTCTGGCTCTTATTTCAGTATTCTTTTTACAATATTTTACCTCTTTAGCCAAGAAATGATATCTTCGTGTATAGTACATGCCAGAAAACTTAATGGTTGTATACGACTATAGTATCATTTTATAATCATAAAATTAAAATCAAGTGGCATTCATCAAACTAAAGGTCTGCTGAAAGCTTTTGTAAAGGACAATTCTTTACACAGTTCTACTAAATCAATACTACATTTTAAGCATTTAAGCACTCACTGCTGCTTTTCTTGGTGCCCAAGGTTTGGCCATCTTCTAAGGAGTTTGACCCTACTGAAGAGCTATCTTGACTATCTTGATGGGGCAGCTGAAGAAATCCTTCACTGGAGTCTGAGCGGGTGGGTGTCAATGTTAAAGACTTCTGACGTTCCCGATTAATATCTTTCTTTGACTTTATCAATTTTCTCATTTTTAGAGTAATCCAGTTGCCTCTCCTAATAAAATTTAAAAAAATTCTTAGTCTAAAATTCCACACATAATCCTCACAAAATTATAAATCTTCACAATACTAGAAATAAAATTTTCTCAAAATAAAATTTAAAAAATGATTAGTGGTACCTTCTAGGAGGAGATGGGTCATAAAATTTGTATTGATCCATAATTTTCTCTTCTAATTTTTCTTTCTGTCGTCTCAATTCATTTAACTTATCACTATAAAAAAGAAAATTCCACTTTAGAATGCACATGTTTATAAGCTATCAATGACACTGAATGATTTTATGATTATGACCTTACTTCTTTCCAGAACATAAACAAATAAGGCACAATTATGGAGAAATAAGACTTAGGAAGTAATAATGGGTTTTTTTCTAAATTTCTCCTTTAGTATCCATAATTATAAACTAAATATCCAACAGTTTCCATTTTGAAGCAGTTATCTCGAATAGATTCTTTCCTTTAGTGGCTTAATTATTCAGGCTTAATATATTTGTAAAGAATTATTTCTGATATCCCTTCCCCCAACAGATGAATATATCAGTTTCAATACATCTTATTCTCATTTTCATGTTCTTGGTAGTATTCACCATATACAGAAACATTCAAAGATCACAGAACAAGGTCTTTTAAAAAATCTGCAATGTTGGGGCTGGAAAGATGGCTCAGTGTTTAAGAGCACTGGCTGCTCTTACAGAGGATATGGGTCCAGTTCCCAGCACCCACATGGCATCTAACAGCCATCTGTAACTCCAGTTCCAGAGGATCCAACACTGCTTTCTCACCTCTGCAGGCAATGCATGACATAGATAAACTTACGTACACACAGGCAGTGCACTCATATATGTAAAATAAAAATTATAAATAAAACATTTAGAAAAATATCTGCAATGTCAAAGAATACTATGTAGTCAACAAGTATTTAGTGATCATTTACAATGAAGGAGGCATGAAATTTATATAAAGTAATTCTCCTTGTAATAAAGTGGGAGAGAGAAGATACAGAAATGAACATTCCAAACCAAGGTAATAATAGTAAGCAAATAAAAGTCTTGTGGAAATACAACAGGTATCTATAAAAGAAAAAATATTTCCATTTTGCATGTCCAAAAAATACTCATGAAGAAAAGGCTAGACTAAGCTAAGCATGACAACAAATGCCTATAATGCTGGCTCTCCGGAAGCAGAGGTGGGTGGATTACTTAGTGTGAAGCCAGCTTGCTTTACATAACAAATTCTAGGTCAGACAGGGCTGTACAAGACCCTGTTCAATATCAAAAAGACAAAAACAAACAAAATGGCTATATCCCAAGGCTGATGAGATGGCTCAGGAGGTAAAAGTAGTTCTTGCTGCAAAGCCTAACAGCCTGAGTTTGATTTTTGGAATCCACATGGTGAGGAGAACCAACACCCCAGTTGTCCCGTGACTTCTACGCGCATGCTGTGGTGAGTACACATGCAAGCACTCACACAGAGACACACACTACATGTTTAAAAATTTTAAAGGCTGTGTTACATTGGCTGAAAAGGAAAGATGAGGAGTCTAAATGAACTCTGAATATAGGCAGAGGGGAAGCAATGAGGGGATGTGGGGTTTAGATTTTTCTCAGTAAGAAATCAGGTGTTTTAAGGTCCATTATGAAGAGGTATGAAATCTTTGCCAAACAGAATAGGATATTTCATAAAGGCCAGAGGTAAAAGGAATATTCATGAGGCTAATGGCCTAGTTCAGAGCAGCTGGAAGGTGAGGTAGAATGGCTAGAAACCAGGCAGAACTGATTTGAGACTACAGAAGAAGATCCTCTATGAACAGATGCTAATAGTTACAGCACCTGAACCTCAAGCCTTGGAAGTCTGACAGCCAAAAAGTTAATGGTACAGCTCCCAATTTCATTTCCCTTTTATATGTTGAAAGAAATATCACTAGAACCAGCCGATAGTGGCATTTAGCTAGAAATGTCTTCATATATAAGATAATTTATAGCTTAATTTCAGAAAGTTAAATAGATAATATTTGGAGGCAGAAAAGATGGCTCAGAGGCTAAGATCACTGACTGCTCTTGCAGATGACCCAGGTTCAATTCCCAGCACCCACATTGTGGCTTACAATCATTCGTTAACTCTAATTCCAAGGGGTCTGATATCCTCTTCTGATACTACACAACATGGGTACACTTACATCCATGAGGCAAAACGTTCATACACATAAAATACTAAAAAAAAAAGAAGCTAATATTTGAATGCCAACTATACAGACACAATCAGTGAAACCTGGAAATGAATTAGTGTTTAAAGGTAAGACTAAGATAAGGAAACTATGGATAATACCTCTGCTTAAGGCACAGGAAACTCAAATACCATGAACTTTTATGTACCTGATGCTTCTTAACCAAAAACATCTCTTAAGGCAGAGAATAAAGGAATACATACACCCAAAAGGACTGATGGCATAGTCCAAAGTTGCCAGCCACAAGTGTGAAATTTCGCATTTATCTCAAAAGTTCATGTAAACTCTGCCTTTATTACATGAAACACCTGTGTATTAATATAGATGTAATGTTCCCCACCCCAAATTCTGTAATAAAATTGATGCTTCAGAAAATGTCTTACATATCCTAGTTTCACGTGCTTTAACTTACATGAAACTTGAAAATAAGGCAAATATTAACTCATTAATCCCCAGGGCAATCTTGGAAGTAGACATTATCTCTGTCTTAGAGAAGTGGTGGCTAATGAATAAACAGAGCCTAGCCAGAGGTCATACGCCAGTGAATTGAAGAATGGGATATGCACGAGCTGTTTGCTTTCAACATCTGGCTATTACTATTACACTACGGAGTTTCTTCCCTTAGTGGGAAAAAGGAAGGAAGAATTCTACAGAGGCAAATCAAATCATGTTGTAAGAGAAAGACTACCCACTGAGCTGCCAGGGCCAAAATAGATCCTTATTAAAAGATTCTTTCATACTCAGTGGAAATATAACTCTTTGTTAATTAAACCAGCCAATTTGATCTATCATATCTCTTTGGCAGTTTGGCCTCAACTCCATTGTATGGCACAGAAAAACATTTGTGAACTGGCTACTGACTGTTAAGCTACTTCTCTGCATGTCATCCTTCTTTTACTTGGTTCTAGAAAGAGTTATTTTAAAGTCTTACATTACAACAATATCCTTTTACCACATGTCCATATTTCTGCATTGCTGCTTTCCTGGCCCAGGATGCCACCTCAGACAAATTTCTATAGTATCTTTGAGTCTCAGCTCAGCTCATGTCTCATCTTTGCTAAGTCCACCTTGCCTTTTCCAGACAATGGTACTCTAGCATTTGCTCTACTTCTATAATCCCTAAAATATATCTCGTACTATAAAATTATGATAGTTACTACATTTCTTCTTTTCATTTTATTTAGATGGAGTCTTTTTATTTTTAATTATCTTGTAAGCAAGGTCTGATGTAGCCCAGGATGACCTTGATTCACTGTATGGCCAAGGATCACCATGACCTGATCTTTTTTTGTCTCCCTCTCAAGAGTGTTGGGATTATAGGCAAACATTACCATTCCCAGTTTAGATGAATTCTTTCTATTGTTCATATTGGTCAACATTCCCATACTGAACTGGGAATTCAAGTAATCTTTCCACCCCATTCTCCAAGTGCTGGAACTATAAGTGTGTGCCTTGCTTGGAATACTAATTCTTTTAGGGCAGGAACCATATGCTTTCTAGTTAGTATTTCTGGTTATTAGCGTAAGTGTCTAGAATACAAAAAACAAACCGTAAAAAAAACAAAACCAAACACTGAAAAAAGAAAGAAAAAGCATATTGGATATACTGTTATCTCTTTGCTACAAGAGTACCACCGTCATGGGTCTCATGCTTGCTGCTGGGAAAGGCTTGTCCCAGGCAGCTCTGCAGTGTTGCAGCAGCATGGCCACCTGCCCCAAACTGACACTGAACAAGGTGATGGAGCAGATTTATAAATAGGCCAAGAAAGGCCTGACTTCCTCACAAATCAGTGTGAGCCTGAGAGGCTCACATGGTGTTGCTCAAGTATGTTTTGTGACTGATAATAGAATCTGGAGAATCCTTACGTCCAAAGGATTTGCTCCTCACCTTCCTGAGGATCTCTACCATTTAAGTAAGAAAAGAGTTGCAACTGGCAAGCATCTTGAGAGGAACAGCAAAGATACAGATGCTAAATTCCATCAGATTCTGATAGGGAGGCAAATTCTCTGATTGGTTCATTACTATTAAGATTAAGAAGGTTCTTTCAGCCAAATGGAAATATGAATCATTCACAGCCTATACTCTACTGTTATAAATTTATTTTGTGTAATAAAATCACTTTAAATTAAAAACACATTAAAATAATGATTTTTAAAAAAATCAAGAAAGGACTCAGTGGTTAAGAGTAATGGCTGCTATTCCAGGTGACCTGGGTTCAGTTCCCAGCACTCACATGGAGGTTAACAACTGCCTGCATCCTTTGGCTTCTGTGGTCATTGCATGTATGTGGTATACTTACATAAACATGCAGGCAAAATAGTCATACATATAAAAATAAATAAAGAAAGAAAAGTGAGCACAAGTCTCTGCCACTTGGTATAGCAGTCATGTCATGAATAATACTTAAGAATATACAATTATTTGATACATACATATACTGTCTTTGTTCAA
This sequence comes from Eospalax fontanierii, assembly GCA_035773235.1. Lineage (NCBI taxonomy): Eukaryota > Metazoa > Chordata > Mammalia > Rodentia > Spalacidae > Eospalax > Eospalax fontanierii. The sequence goes on along the minus strand of CM069529.1, from coordinate 11,671,255 downwards.
CATGAAAGAGATCCTTGCTTTCCATATTCTGCTCTAGTAGTGTTCTGTTCTGTAGCATTAGTGTCTGAATTTGATCTAGAAGATGTCGATTTTCTTCTTCCAAATTTCCTTTAAGTTGGCTGAGCAACTGTTTAAAAAACAAAAATTTATTTTTGAAGACACACTTTGAAGACAAATCACTTGAAACATATAAAATACATGAAGTAGTCCATGAAGACTTAATTATTTCACTAAGTAATATGCTACATGTATATATCTTACAATATATATGGGCTTATATACAATATATATACAATACAATATAATATGGGCTTAGTATATCTCATCCTGCTCCCAAACAATGTTTTCAAGTAAGCTTAAAAGTTTGTGAATAGTTTTGGGTGGCTTGATGAAAGGGAGTAATTTAATCAATGATTAGTATTACTGGCTATTTGGGCTATTTTGTAGAAACTGGAAATATGCCCTAGCTAGGACACAGTTTCTAGTAGAAGTTACAAAACTCAAATGATTCCCAAAAATTAGCATTCAGGACTGGAATGATGGCTCTGTGGTTCAGAGCATTGACTGCTCTTGGAGAAGATCTGGGTTTGATTCCCAGCACTCACACTGTGGTTAACCACCATCCCTTATTGCAGTTCCAGAGGGATATGACACCCTCTTCTGACTTCTGCATACAAAGGTACACTTATATATATGCATATAAAATAAAAAAATTTTTTTTTAAATTAACATTCATTCTATAGCAGATTTCTGGATAGCAGTATTAAGATTCAGCAGGTCTAGAATGAAGCCTAGAGATTTATATTAAAAGCAAGAATTAACAACAAAACTTCAATGCCTATTCCTCCCAACCCTATGCTCCTACCTTCAGAAAAGAAAAAGAAACATTTAAAAAATTCTTAAAAGGTAAAGAACACAAGAAAGAATGATACTTATGAATATGCACAACCATGTATATACAGCCCATATTGTATCATGTTTGGTTTATTTGCCTATTGAAAAATTTAAGGTATATGGTAGATTCATTGAAAAACAAACTGAATGCATTCTTTTCTTCCCTATATATACTTATTTTTGTGACAAGAATTTCAGATAACCCTGGCTGGCATCAAAGTTGCCATGAAGCTGAGGGTGACTGAATTTTTAATTCTTGTCTCCACCGTGATCACTATGCCCAGTTTATAAGCCGTGCTGGGGATGAAACCCAGGGCTTCCTGAATGCTAGGAATGCACTGTACTAACTGAACTACACCCCCAGCCCTGCGATCTATACCCTCCTCCAGTATAAATTCTCACTTTTCCTATCAAGGAGTGAAATCTACATCCCATTTTCTTGAACCTGGAATGTCTCTGTCCAAGAGAAAGTGGAAGTAACATGGGCAAGTTCCAAGCCTAGGTTCCAGGATGCATGTGCTTCCACCCAGTCTACGGGACCTGCCAGAGAATGAGAAACTAGGAAGAAGCGTGTCACTTTGCTTTAATAAATCTAATTCGATTTTGTATGTTACTCTTTTGAGTTCTGGAGTCCTGAAAGTTTTTTTTTAAAGCAGTTTTAATGAGCTGTTTGGTTTCTGACGGAGTCGATGACCATGCTCCTCTACCACTCTAGGAGAATCCTGCCTGTATATACATTTTGGACTCTTTGGTAAAATAAATACTCTGAAATTTCTGAGCTCTGTTGAGGATTTAAGTGAACATACTTTCAAACTAATTTTTCTTCCTTCTGGTTTAAAATTACATGCCACATGTACAAAAACTTTTTTTTTCATTAAACAAGGACATAATTTGACAATTTTGAAAGCATCTGGACATATAAGTTTGAACTAGTAAAATGGGATGAAATTAATGAGTCTTTCTTAATTATTTAATGAATTTCAATTGTGTGTGACAAATTCTTTTGGTCAAGGAGTAAGCACATGCTTCTGTTGTCATTACAATACAATTAGTTACTTTTTAGGCACACCTTGATACCTAAAGGAAGGAAAAAATGATTAAACCTGTTAAAGCTCACCTCACACTGGTTATTTAGCTTGGTGGATGTGATATCCAGTTGCTGATACTGTTCCTTTAGCTTTGAAAATTCAGCTTCTAATCTTGTTTGTTCCAGTTTAGAATTATTTAGGAGACTTTTCAAATTTTTATGTTCAGTCTGTAAAATTTCAGTCTCTTTTAAAAGCTGACTATATGTCTGGTTTAACCTATGATTAGAAACCATAATAGAAACAGACTTTAATAGTTGGAATAATAATATAAAATCGTAATTTATTGTAAAATATTGTAATCATAAATACATTTACACAATGTGAAAATGCTGTTAATAACATTCAGATATATTTGGACATGAATATATATATCAGATATATTTTGAAGTTGCTAAATTGATCAATAATCAGTTTTTCAGTGAAAATTAAATTTGATTAAAGGGAAAATGACCAATTCAGTTATGATTTCATGGAGATTCAGACTCTAAATTTCAACACGAACAAAGATCAGATCATGATAATGAATCAATCCAACATTAAATATTATGCCAGTACACTTGCTGAATATAGAAATACAAGTATAAACCAAGTTTGAACTACTGAGATTTCTGTAACTTTGGCAAATTATTGATAGTTATACAGTTCCCAATCATCACTCTATAAAGATAGTTAAGATTTATTGAGATGTTCTGTATGAAACATACAGGAGTTGATTACCATGATTCAATAAAAAAATTAATAAAAAAAAATCAAACTATACAGCTTTTTCTTCCCACAATTTACCTTTAAACCAAGGCTCACTGATCTCTAAGGACAAGGACTGACGGACTTTCTGTAAAGGACCGGGCAGTAAGCGCTCAGTGGCTGTAGGCCTCACATGCTCCGTGTAGTGTGCTCCTTCTTGCCCACCCCACTAGCCCTTCAAAATTTTAAAAAAAAAAAAGTTTTTTTGATTTTCCTTTTGTTTTTTTTCAAATTGGACGCTTGTCCTGACACAGACAGATGGCTTGATTTCACTGGCTAAACTGGGTGTAATGTGTCAATCTGGCATCAAGATTAAGAGTCCACAAAAAGGAAGGCAGCTAAGAAGGCAAATTCTTGCTCAGGATGGTCTTTGTGCAGAATATCTAATACTTCATTCAATTTATTCCTCAAGGAATTTGACTCAGCTTAGAAAAACTCCAGTAAAATATTTTTTAAATTAAGGCTTGGGTCAAGTGGTGGTGCAGACCTTTAATTCTAGCACTTGGGAAACAGAGGCAGGTGGATCTCTGTAAGTTCAAGGTCAGCCTGGTCTACATAACAAGTTGCAGACCAATTGGGGCTACAGGGAGACCCTGTCTCAAAAAGGACCCCCCCAAATTAAGACTTGGTTAAAAAAAAATGAAATGGCAAAACCCCAAAGGTATGGCAAATATACTATAAATAGGTGAAACCCATGAACAAAGACATTATTACTCAGAATTGCTGTTAAAAACCTGACATATACAGACGGCTACATAGTATATCAACACCTATCACAATACCAAATTTTCCTATTGATCTTTCATAGAAAATGGGTAATACAGAGCGATAATGTGTAAAGTCCCCCCATATCGCTATCACAAATGCTCACATGCCTGAGGACCTCAGTTTGGATCTCCAGAACCCATGTAAATGTAAAGTGGGCTATGTGGCCTGAGCTGAATTTCAGATGTGGAAGGCAGAAACATGAAATCCTTAGAGCAAAATGACTAGTGAGACTAACCATATTGGTGAGCTCTGTGTTTGACTGAGAGATGCTGCCTCAATGATAAGGGGAACAGTGATCAAGGACGATTCCCAGCATCAACCTTGGACCTCCACGTGCATTCGCACACTGGCATGACCCACGTACACAAACATGAATACCCATTTCTGCATACCACACACATACACATGAAAATGGAAAAACAAAAAAAGGTGGAAAGCAGTGGAGAAAGACACCTAATGCTGACCTTTGGTCTTAATGCACACATGTATCACAAAAACATGTAAATACACATACACCATATACACACCAAAAGAAACAAAAACACCCTAAAAATGCTAAGTGAGTTCTCAGTTTCTCATGTTATCCTTTAAACACTCATATGTGATCCAGTCTAAGGACACTTTCTTTGGCATTACCTGAGCTTACAGGCTATTCAGCTATTAACACTCAGATAAGCCTTAAGCAGGATTTCTTTCTGTCTCTCTGTCTCTTTCTGTGGGGGTGCAATTAAGTTGGGCAAGAACAAATTGGAGACATGTTAACAGTTTATTTGTGATCACTCTTTCCAAGCCTGGAAAATTATCTTGGTCAAACACATCATACTAAATTTCTCTATTTTGGTTAGGTAGTTCTCCTGGAGGTTCCTCAGTAATGTACATAATCTGAAGCCTAGAAAGCCCAACTGAGTCCATGAATTATTCAGTTATGTTTAATCAGCAATGGGCTGCGTGTGGTGGTGCACACCTTTAATTGCATCACTTAATTTGAGAGGCAGACGCAGATGGATCTCTGTGAGTTTGAAGGAAGCCTGAGCTACACAGGGCGCTCTGGGCCAGCCAGATCCTGACTCAAAACCAACAAACAAAATCACTGGGCACAAGCCTTTAATCCCAGTGCATGGAGGCAGGCAGATCTCTGTGAGATAAGAGGCCAGCCTAGTCTACAGATTGATTTCTAGGGAGTCTGGGACTAGGGAGACCATCCAAACAAACAAACAAACAAAATACCTACCATTCCCCCAAATGAAAACCATAACGATAACAACAACAAAATATCAGCAATGCTAAAAGGTCAGTTAAAAGAAGAGACCTATAGTAAATATCTCCTCCAAAGTTTAGTATGTAATAAAATAATCCTCCTCTTGTATTACATAACTTGTTACATTTTGGTGTCCTACTGCATATACTATACATACAACATCCTCCTTACAAACTGTAGTCTTTTTAGCATGGTATTCAGATTACTGAAGCTTAGATTTTAAGAATAGAATTTCTGTCTATAGTTACCTACAGGAAACTAAATTCAAAATTGCTGTGCATCAAAAAGAAGATGATTCTAGTAATTTAAGAACTTTTAAAATAGAGAAGTTTAATTTTAAAAATGGATTGTGTTGAATTCACAGTAAAAGAGATGTCAATAAATGGTACAATGGTCCTCTTTGAATTGTGTTAACTGCCTTTCAGACCTTCAGCTATGGTGGTAAAGTGTAGTACAAATGCCTTGGCTATTTATATTTTTTAAAGGAGTTTGAGAAACTTTCAAACTATTGTTATGAAGCAGCCTGGTTGGTGAGTCACAATTTCACAATTAAAAACCCTGGGGAGGGAGAGATGGTTCAGTGGTTAAAAGCACTGGCTGTTCTTGCAGAAGACCCATGTTCAAATCTTAGCACCCACATGATGGCTCACAGCTATCTGTAACTCCAGTTCCAGGGGATCAGATGCCCTCTTCTGTCCTCCTTGGGCACTGCATGATACGGATTCACATGGACACATGCAGACATAACATTCATACACACAAAATAAAAATTAATAAATAACTACCCCGTGGCAACCTACGACCAAAGAAAACTGGGATGTCAGACTACAAAAGAGAGAAACATCAAAATAGTAAGGTTTAATTATATTCTATCTTAATGAAGCATACAGAGCTCAGTTTTATTTCTTAAACACTTAAGTTAGGAGCCAGAGTCATGGCTTAGTGGATAAAGCATGATGACTGGAAAGTCATACAGGCATGGTGGCTTGTCCATAATACTTAATGAGGCAGAAACAGGTGATATCTGGGGCAATGTGACTAGCTAGTGTGGTGGAGAGTTGTCACAGTACATGGGTGATTAAGTAAAGAAAGCCTGAATCTTAGCATCCGTTAAAACCAAAAATGAGCCTGATAGTCTTGAGTACTGATTCCTTCTCGGTCCCCTTGGAACAGTTCCCCTGAAGAAAGGCCTTGCTCTGTCTTTACTCAAACAGTGTACTGAACATGATATGGGAAAGGAAAAGAGGAACTTATTATAAAAGGGTTTTCCCTTTCTAATCCCCCACTGACTCAGAACAGCACACATAATCACAAACAGATGTTATCAATCTAATCCCAATTGTTTACAACACAAATGTATAATATGTTGCTTTCAATGATATTCTCTACTTCTAGTAGTGATTTTTTCACAATGCGCGTGCACACACACACACATTTGTGGATCGGGCAAGGAAGGGTCATGAGGGATTAAATGTACTACGTTTAGCCTGGAAGAGGAACCCAAAGGCTAGTAAGATTGTTTACATTGTTAACAGGCTGAGATAATGTTAAATGATCTCAAAACATAAAATTAACTTTGGTTAACAAGGTTAGGTATGATTCCCATTTGTAATAGAAGGCATTCCCAGAAAAGCCATTCCCACAGACTAGCCTAATCAAAGCTCCAGAGACACTGGCTCAGTAAATAAAGTGGCATATAATGGAGAGGTTCCCCCAACATCAATTTACAGCCTTCATATGCAAATGGACACATGTGCACACACACCAGCACATACACATGGGAAATACACACAAACATGCATACACCTCTGCAAAGTGGGCAGGGGAGATGGCCCCATCAGTAAAGTGCCTGCTTCACACATGCATATAAACAAAACACACAAAACTCTGTAAGCCCAAACTGTACATGTTATTAAAAAATTGCACTTCAGAGATAAGGCAGAATTAAAATGCAGAGGCTAGAGAGATGGCTCAGTGGTTAAGAGCACAGGCTGCTCCTGCAGAGGACCTGGGTTCACTTTCCAGCACCCACGTGGAGGCTAACATAACCTCCTGTAACTCCTGTTCTAATGCCGCTTCTGACCTCAACAGACATTGTACAGCATAGGTACACTTATGTACAAGGTAAAACACACATACACAATAAATAAAAATGAATTAAAAAAAGAATTAAAATCTGTAAGTAAGCGTTGTTACCTGTCATTTTCACCACAAAGCTTCTTGTACTCTGCAGCTACCATCTCATGGTTTTTGCTTTCAAGCAACATTTTTTCCTGTTCCATTTTGAGCATTTTTTCCAAATCTTCCAATTGTCCTTTCTGTTTTAACAACTGATTGTATCTGGGGGGAGGGAAGGAAGTCAGATATTTAGCTTAAGATAATTCTAACACAGAAGAACATTTTCAAAAAGAATGAAAAAAGTTTGTTAATAAATACTACATACAATCCACGTATATTTAAATAAATCACCTCCGTAAATTACTTCTTAGAGGGTTTAAAATCTAACGTTTTTTATGCTACCTAAAGAAATTTTGTTTTAGATTAACATGGCAAAACATAAATTACCGGTCTTCAAGGTCTTTATGTTCCACCTCAAGACTCTTGTGGGCAGACTTTAGAGTTCCATGTTTAGAGATGAGAGACTCATACTCTGAAGCCTGTCGCTCATGAAGAAGTTCTAGCTTTTCATGATCTTTGATCAGAGAATCATAAAGAGATTTCAAATCTTCTCGCTCTTTGATTACAGATTCATTTTCATTTTCTAAGGAAGACTGCTGGATTAGAAGCTGTGCATTCTGGTTCATAAGTGAAGTACTTTGAGAATTAAGGGTGGAATTTTCAACCTGTAAGAATGTGTTTATTATTAATAGACAAAAGAAAAAGTTGCCGGTGCATGACTTTAATCCTAACATTTGGGAATCAGAGGCAGGTAGTCTCTGTGAGTTCTAGGTCAGCCTGGTCTACAAAGTGAGTTCCAGGCCAGCTAGGGGCAATTCAGATCCTGTTTTTTTTTTTTAAAAAAAAGAAGAAGGGGGAGGAGGGATGAGGAGGGAGAAAAAGTTCATCTTTTAAAAAAAAAAAATTCTCTCTTCCCCTGAATGAATCTAGAGCTGGGATACTTAGGCATCACTAACTACAATGAAATCATATGTGGCTTTATTTCATTTTATTTGCCGTGCAGGAGATGGAACATTGGGCCTTGTGTATACTAAAAAAGTGTTATATCTTCAAAAGCTGTCAATCTTTATTCTGTTGTGTATTATTAAAAAATGTTTAACACACAAATACACACACACACACACACACACACAGCTAATGTGGGGGTGAGTGCAATTTGTGAGTCAGTTCTATCCTTCCACTATGTGAGTCCTGAAGACTGAATTCAGCTTGTCAGGCTTAGCGGCAAGCACCCTTATCCCTTGAGCTATCTTGCCCTGGATGGGTGGATGGGCTATCTATCTTTTGGGGGGGGATCTTTTTGAGACAGGGTCTCCCTGTAGCCACAGGCTGGCCTGGATCTCACAGAGATCCACCCACCTCTACCTCCAAGTGCTGGGATTAAAGGCCTGCACTACCACACCCAGCTATCTTTTTTTTTTTTTTTTTTTTAAAAGACAGAGTCTCTCACTACCCTAGAATTTAGCAATTAGGCTATAATGGCTGGTTAGCAAGCCCCAGGAATCTTCTATCTCTGACTTGCCGGGGCTGAAAATATAAGCATGTGTCATCATGACTGACATTTTTGGTTAAGGATTGAATTCAGGTCATTGTGCCTGCAAGCACAATATTGACTGAGCTATCGCTCCAGCACACTTTTTCAAGGTGTTGAAGAAACTCTAAATCACAGCACACATAATCAGATTGTGATGGAAGTGTTTGGATTTTAGTTTCCCAAAGAATAAGGTTATCATTTAATTATTTCTAGAGCTCAAAATTATCTTGGTAAAGTTCCTCAAGAGTCTAAATTAGTATTTACTTCACCATTGGAAAAGAGTAACAGAAAGAACCTTTCATCAGGAGGGAAACATGTTTCTCTGCTTTTCTCTGACCTGTTCTGTGGGAAATGATACTGGCAGAGTGAAGATGAGGACGGATCCTTTGAACAAAGTCTAATGACAAAGCTCCTATTGGTATACTTTCCAATAACTATACTGCTAAGAAATTAGTAAGATCATCTTTACTTATTCTTTAGAGGAAACTTTATTAATTTCTACATTTAAAAAATGTTCATGGCAATATCCAGCACAGGGGCTACAGAGACTATCCTCTTGCAGAGGAGCCCGGTTCAGTTCCCAGTACATGGCAGCGAAAAACCATCTGTACCTCCAGTTCCAGGGTATCCAACACCCTCTTCTGGCCTCTGTGGGCAATGCATGACACAAGTGCATTTACATACATGCAGGCAAAACATTCATACACATAAAATAAAAAACAAACAAACAAAAATATTTCAATTTATCTTCAATTATTAAAACCACTGAGAATCAATGTTTATATGTCTAGGTTTTCTTATTTAAATACATTCAAGTGTTTGGTACAACCTGAAGCTTGGCATTCTGTGTTTGAAGAGTGGTATTCTGTTCCTGTAAGGACACTGTTTGCCTCTGAAGTGCAAGAATCTGAGCCTGCAAGTTATTGTTCTGTGTTTCAAGTTGCTTCAGTTGAGTTTTCAATGCTTGCTTCTCTGCCTGCAGTGTAGCATTCTTAAAAAACAAAATAAGAAAACAAATGTATTAAAAATAAACATAAAACATTTTAAGATAATAAAAGTCTAAAATACAATACAATAAAATATTTAATACAATAAAAACCTTGAATAATCTTGAAAAAGAAAAAAAGAACATTCCCTCTCAATCAAAAATTATAAAGATATTTAATCTATGAAAAAGAAGGCAATTAATGTTTTAACTTTAACATACTGTTCTAGGGCTGAAGGTGTAGCTTGGTGGTAGAGCACTGGCCTAGCACGTGCAAGACTCTGAGTTTAATCCCACCTAGTGCCACACACACACACACACACACACACACACACACACACACACACACTGGCCTAGCACATGCAAGATGCTGAGTTTAATCCCATGTAGTGACACACACACACACATACACACACACACACACTTGCCTAGCATGTGCAAGATGCTGAGTTTAATCCCACGTAGTGAAACACACACACACACACACACACACAAAGAGTTTGGATTTTGCTCAAAAGTTCTACGTGGGACTGTATCTACAAAAATGTGTAATTTTTTAGTGTATACATAGGTGAGTGCTGGTTCTGGTTATAGAAGCATAATATTTAGAAGAGAAACAGATTTACAAAAATAATCATAACCATCTATTAAAAAATTGAGTCCATGGGAGAAGTAAGGTTAAGGGTGGAGATGGGGAGAGGTTTGATATGATCAAAATACATTATAGAAAATACTTGAATCAATAAAATTTTTAAAAATTTAGTCCATAATAGACCTAACAGTCTTTTCATGTAATGATAAAAAAAACTCACTAATACTGTATTTCAACTATAAGGATTTCTGGAACATATCTAACCAAAAGATACCATTTTTAATTTTTCCAATACATGTGGCCACATTTTCCTTTCATAAACAGGCGGCTTACTATATATTAGTCACTTATTTAATGTGATAGACATTAAAATGGATATTATACACTTAAGATTATTTATAAATTAAATTTCATAAAAACTAAATTTGTGGGGCTGGACAGATGGCTCAGAAGTTAAGAGCACTGGCTGCTCTAGCCAAGGGCCTGGGTTTGGTTCCCAGCACCTACATAGCAGCTAACAGCCATCCATAACTCCAGTTCCAGGGGAATCCAATGCCCTTTTCTGACTTCTGAAGGCACTGTATGACATGAGTGCACTTACACACATGCAGGCAACACACACTCATACAATAAAAAAATAAACATAAAAATATTTTAAAATACTAAATTAGTATCAAAAAGCATAGATCAATTCACCACATAACATAAATAAAACTTCAATATACAAAAATCCCCTAATATCTCTAGCACAGGAATATGCAGAAAATACAAATTAATCCTAACAGTTCACTCATCTAGAAAAGAAGACAAAGATTCACTTTTCTATTATATAAGCAAGACATCACTGTATAAAACAGAGATCATGATTTGACCCACACATTAAACTGGGTGTGCTGTAAAGAGGAGCGTTCTGAATTTCAGCCCAGCCTGGGGTACATAGTAAGACCCTGTCTTGAACAACAACAGCAACAAATAAACACAAAAACAGAAGCTAAGATAGATTTTGATACTGTACTTTTAAAAAAATCATTTGTTGAACGAATGAAAATTTATACTGGAAAAACATGGACTAGTGATGTTTATATACCATCTTGATAAAAAATTAAACTTTTACACATACACATATTGATAATACAGAAAATTACTAATAATAAGTGGGGCTGTGATAACCTGATCATGTGGTTCTTAGGCGTTGGAAGTAGTTTCTGAGAATAACATGGAAGAGTTTGGCACTTTTGGACTAGAAAAGCCCTAGCATATTCAGAGCTTAATGGGCCAATCTGGTGGGAGGTATAGATCAGAATACTGAAAGAAACATAGAGCAAGGAGAGCATCACTCATGGAGTTTCAGCAGGGAAACAAGGATTCTACTGGTAACTGGGACAGAGCCCATTTGTGTTACACACTCGCAAAGAATCTGGCTGCATTCTTCTTCTGTACTGAGAACACGAGTGACACTGACTTCGAAGGTTATGGACTCATGTGCTTGGCAGAGGAAGTCTGCAGAGAGGCTAGCATTCAGGCTGTGTTATGGTCACTGTTCCCTACTTAGGTCTACTGTGAGAAAGAGCAACAAGCAGAGCAAAAAGATACACAAAATGGGCCGAGAGCAGGGGAGAGCCAGGGGTTCAAACTACAGACATGACTGGTTCTAAGAGAGCAGCTCTAATTACTAGAGAGACTAGTGTCATCAAACAGAAGCCCTGTGCTCTGTACTGGGATGACAGAACAGTACTGCAAGGTGACTAGGCTGCATCTTAGGCTGGTGGCAGAACTTGACAGCATTATCCACAGGGTACTGGTTTTGCAGGCCTGCTGGATGCAAACGCTGACAAATCTTGGTGAGAGATGAAAGCAACAGAAACTAGCACATTAAACTATTAGATCGTCTACTCTTTTCATATGATAATCAAGTCAAAGTATAAAATGAAAAAAAAAAAAAACACCCCACAAATCCAGATAACATCTTTGGATTTAAGAGTATCCAATGAGTCTCTATTTCTGCAACACCCTGTTTTTACTAAAATTTTTAAAATACTTACATTTCTTTCTACTTCAATCAATCTGTCTTTAACTTTTAGAAGCTCTCTCGTTGTTTCTTGGCTTTCTCGCTCCCATTTGCTATCTTCGCCAGACACCGGAAGAGAGCTCTGCACCATCCTCTCTTCATCTTGTCTCTGTTTGAGAGCTTCATAATTTTTTTTCACCTAAAATTTATTTAAAATATATTAATGGGAAGAGAAAAGTCACCAAGATTATTATAATTTTCGTAACTGCTTTGGGTCTGCAATGGTCTGTGAACATGACAAGTACCTCATTTAAAATGTATGACTACCATTATTATGATTACAATTTGAGCTTTGTAAAATGCAATTCTGGGGGTGGACAGATGGCTCAGGAGTTAAGAACACTTGCTACTGTTTCAGAGGACCTAAGCTGGGGTAACTCAGTGCCTACATCCGGTAGCTCACAACAGCTCTAGGGGATCCTCTTTTAGCCTTCATTGGCAAACACACAAAAATAATAAATCTTTTTTTTAAAGACTCTCTCTAAAATATTTTAAATGCAAATTCTTTCCTTCTAGAATTATTAAAATATACCTGGCTCCTGCTTACGCTCCTGTAATATATTCTGCTATTGTTTGTCATGAAAATGGTCTTCAACATGCTTTTTAAGGAATACCAATGTTCATAGCATTCTCATTTGATCAATGAATGTATGCATGTATAGGAATATTACATCAAATCCTATTCAAATGTACAATTAATGCTTACTAATAGAGAACAATCAAGGATAAAAAAATAAATAACAAAAAGAAAATGGTCCTCAAGAATAGATGAACTAATTTGATACTGATATACTACTAGATATTACTAATTACTTTTAGAGAAATCTATAACCAATTTAGAAATCCCATGTAAAGAACATATAAAGACATATGTTAACAACTGGCTTAAAAAGACATCTAGATTAAGGCTGGGCATGATGGCACACACCTTTAATTCCAGCACTTAGGAGGCAAAAGCAGGCAGATCTATTTGAATTCAAGGCCAGTGTGTTCTACATATTGAATTCCAGGACAACTGTGGCTACAGGGAGACTCTACCTCAAAAAAAAAAAAAAAATCATTTACTGACTTTCAGAATGAGATGGGAATCAGATGATGCTTCCATGTGACCACCAGATGAGAAAGTTGGGATAGCAAAGAACAAACTCTAGTCCAAAGATAGGAAGATTGGAAGAGCACTGCCGTGTAAGGAACTGGGGAGGGCACTGGTATGGCCCTGGCCTCTTGGTAGCAGGAGAAGAACCAAAGCTTCATCTAAAAGGCATGTCTGGTGGCCCTGGTGTAAAACAAACTAGCAGTCCTACCCATGGGACAAATCACTTCTTGCAATCCTTAGATCAGGAATTTGGGTGATGAGGAACCTTGCAGTATAAGTGAATACTGCTGTGAGATGGGTCAACAATAAAGAAGAGATCTAATCTATCCCAGTACCTCAAGAGGGCACAGCAGTGTGTTCTCCTTAGAGGGAGTCTTTTTGTTTCAGACTAAGCTATTCTGCGGGCCTGAAAACAAGGAACAGTCATAGTCATGGAGCTGGTACCACCTGTCAGAAGTCACAGGGGGTAGGCAGACATATAAAAGGGGAAATGCTGAACATGTGGACAAGGCCCAGGTGGTAAAGAACAGAGTGGTTGGTGGAGTCATCCTCTAGCAAGGAATAAACAAAGAACTCTATAGAAAAGGTCCTAGGCTCCACAAAAACTTCTTAGATCTGATAAACACTTTTAGCAAAACAGCAGGATATAAAATTATCATTTGAAAATCAGTCACTTTTCTATATACGATAATGAACATGAAGAGAAAGAAATGAGAAAAACAATCCCATTCATAATAACTTAAAAAGAAAGGATAAAATATCCAGGAAAAAGTGTAACTATGAAGCAAAATAACTTTACAATAAAAACTAAAAACATGTAAGAAACAAAATGAGGACAGTAGAAGATGGAAAGATCTCCCATATTCATGGACTGGCAAAATTAATACTGTGAAAATGGCTATATTCCACCAAAAGAGATCTAAAGATTCAGTACAATTCCCATAAAAAAAATTGTATGGCACGCTTCACCCAAATAGAAAATATCACGCTTCTCTTTAACTTTCAGAACCTGTCTTCAAGTGATATGCGTCTTCATGAGCAGTAAATCTGAGAAAAGTATAGTTCCATTTAATTTTTTTTAAATCCTGAATGCTCGATAGGAAAAATAAACCAGAGTAAAGGTGTTACACTGCTAATTTTCTAAATAAAATAAACCTGCCTCTTTCCCATTCCATTTCTCTAATTCTTGGTGTATCACTACCTATAAAAGGAATATTACATAGATGAAATGTACTGAATAAATTACAATACACCCACAGGACACACGTTCTTAAGTATACTTCCAAATATACAAAGCAAGAAGAAAAAGATGAAGCAGTAATATAATTACATCTAAGTTTTTACTTTCTACTTCATGGCTTTCTCTCCAAATATTTACAAGGTAAATTCAAATTTTTTTGAAGAAAATCACTCACTGTTTTAAGTTCTTGGCGCAACTGCTGGTTATAATTTGTAGATTCTTCTAATCGAGCTTCTAAAGCAGCAATTTTTTCTTCTTTTATTTCAAGAGACTTCTTAAGAGTGGATTCTAATTTTGATTCCAAAAGTTTGTACCTACTTTCCAAGTACAAAAGTAATACAGTTCATCATTAGATGTCAAAACATTTTTAGAGACAATTTATGACTATAAATATTAATGTAGTAAATGAGTTCTGTAAGTCTTTATGTTTTAAGAAACATATTAAATTATCTTCTTCTTAGGACCTTACTCCCCTTTAAAACTATTACTGGTCACAAAGCAATAAAAAATTAGTGTAAACAGAAAGCATAATTACTGTCAAAATTGTCAAAAGAACAACGCTCAAAAGACCTGGAGAAATCCCAAAACATTTCTTCCAGTTTTAAAAGACTAAAATGCAGAAAAGAATTACCAAGAGTCATTTTAGCAAGCATTTGTCTATGATATTAATATGTATGAACTTTTATATAACTACCTATATGAGCAGACAAGACTTAAAATAGACTGTCTTTAGATTCTAGTTACAGTAATAAAGGAAAAGCTAGACTCATGAGACTGGCTGGTAAGAGGCAGACAGATGTATCAGTATTGTAGTTATTTTATCAATAATAGAATGCATCACTAAGTAGATTTAAAAAATTGTGTGTATGTGACACATGCACGTGTCCACAGGGCAGAGGAGGATGTTGGGTACGCTCTTCTGTTGCTCCCTGCCTTAGTCCTTGATAAGGTCTCTCACTGAACCTGGACCATGTCATTTTTAGGCTAGGTTGGCTGGCCCTGTAGCCCCAGATACTCTGTCATGCTGTGTACTAGCCCCTGCCCGCCTTCCTTGCTGGGGTTACAGGCATACTACACAGCTATACTGAGTGTCTCACGATGAGTGCTAAGGATCCAAACTTAGGTCCCCACGCTTACTCATCAAACATTCACTCAGTCATATCCCAGTCCCTAAGTAGATTCTTTTTTTTTTTTTTTTTCCCAGACAGGATTTTCCTATAGCCCTAGCTGGCCTGTAACTTGCCATGTAGATCAGGCTGGCCCCAGTGTCACAAGAGATCTACCTGCCTCTGCCTCCTGAGTGCTGGGATCAAGGGTGAGTGCCACCATACCCACCTCAAATCAGGGTTTTGATTAATTTAATTCTTATACCTCAAGAACCTGAACAGAGCTGAGTGTGATGGTGCATACATGTGACATCAGCCCTTGGATGGTAGAAGAATTCAAGGTCATAATCAGCCACATACAGAATTCAAAGCCAATCTGAGTGAACATACCTCCAAAAGAGCCCAAAGACAAAATCAAATAAAACTCTAAAATATACATGAAAAATTCTGCATTCAACCTGCAGCTGTGATTCAATTTTTTAAGATTCATTTTTTATGTATTTATGTGCGTGTGATCTGTATGTGTATATGCCACTTGTAGACGGGTGTTTATGGAGACAAAAAGAGGGCATCAGATCCCCTGGAGCTACAGTTACAGGCAGCTATGAGCTGCCCAACTAGGTGCTGAGGACCAAAGTAGGGTCCTTTGCAAGAGCAGCAAATGCTCTTAACTGTTACTCTCCAGCCTCTGTAATTAATTTTTATGCTGCATTTTCTGCCCAATCAAATTTTCAGTTACACTAAAAGAGAAAACAAATCTAGTCATTTTGGTGTTGGCTTGAGTCAACAATAGTTTTAACAGAATTACTAAGTCTGATCTTGGCTGTGATGAATTTATGATGTCTGAGTTGCTTCTGGACTTTTATGGTAACGTGTACAAGTGAGATGACAAAAAGTAATGAATAGCTAAAATGCCTGAAAAAACACTAGAAAGCAACTCTACTGAAGGCGAAAACAGGACAGAGATGAAAGTTATCACACCTGTGCACAACTCTACCAATAAATTTTACTTTATTATTTATGTGCATACTGTATTTCACCAATAACCCATATAAACCTTAATGGTAAGAGAAAGTATCTTGGAAATGGTGGTTTCTTCAAAACGGAAACATTACTAAGAAAGACAGAAAGGTAAGACCCATAGGTAATTTAAGACCTCATCTGAATCTCACTGACATAAATTCAAAGGGGGAAAAGATTTAAGACTAAAGGTATTTATGCCCCTGAGCCTTTATTTCATTTGTAACATAAAAGCTTACTTACTAGGTCAGAAAGAAGCTGATTTAGTACTGTATATAAGGCGCTATACTGCATATTTTTGGCAAAAAAGAAAAAACAAAAAAAGAGGAAAACATGCAATTGTCCTGATGGACCCTGTGATTAAACCGTATGAACTCAGGTTTGGTGGGCCCTTCCATTTGGAACCTCTTCCCAATAATTCATCTATACTGCTATACAGTATTACTAGAGCTTTTGTTTTCTGATCACGAAGCATCAAAACATAATACTTCACTCAAACTTTGAAAAATGGCACATAAGGACATGACACTCTTTTCTGTTTTCTAGTCACAGTTATCAACTGTTTTGATCCCATTTCCTCAGAGTTTTATTTCAAAACATACTGTGGCCTTTATGCCTAAAGCTTTCATTACATAAATGTCTGTGGAATAATAATGTGTCTCATCTCGCTCTAAAAATTGCCTGACATTGTGCTTTGTTCAAACGCTGTTGTCCACATGGAATGTGGACAGTTTGTGCCTGGCAAACACCAGCCATTTTTCAAAGTTCTTTACCCTGTTGTCAAGTCTTCATTTTCCTATATTAATTTCTTGTCAGTATTTTTCCTTTATTTTTTTCCTCTCTTTTTCTTTAAGTCCACACTTAGCAAAAAATAAACCAAAGAACTGAGCCACTTAGGCAAATGAAAAATAAAATGTTTCACTAAGTGTGTATTTCCCTAAAGGAATGTCTGCTTGATCATGATGCTTCAATCAGCTTTCAAAGGTGGTTCAGCTTCTCATCTTCCACTGGATAGCAGCTTATTTTTTGTGCTTTAAATTTGCATACCATTTTCTTATATAGTTATTAGGTTGTCCTTAATTCTTTTTTAATTACAAAACTTTCTTGAAGAGAAAAAAGGAACCAGAAACTGGGGAAATACATAATTGTTTTGGTAATAAGCATATTATTGTTAGAGCCCAAAATCCCTAGTGAAAAGTGCAGCCGTCTGTGAAGCACATTGCTCACCTGTCGTCAGTGGTTTGCTCATCGTGTAAGAGTCGCTCTTTATTTAACCCTATCTTCTCAAGCTCATGAGTTAATTTTTCAAGATCATTGTTCATTTGTTGAGTCTTCAATTTTTCACTCACTAAATCCTAATTTTTAAAAAGAATGTACAACACACTTCAGTATCAAGAACATGAACATCTAGGAAAGTCAGCCATGTTTCTAATTACTATCACCCAAGACGACACAATCTGAAGTAGACAAAGAAAGGCCATTGAACCTTTCTGTCTTTACCAAAAAGTAGTTAAGCAGTACATTATAACCCAGTTGAAACCATTAAAAAAAATCTTTTCCTGTGTTGATACTTCTCTATAATCCTAATATTATTAGACTAAAAGAAATTCTTTATTGGTAAAACACACAACTTTAGTTTGAAAAAACCTCCAATATATCAAAGATGCACAAAAACTTTAGTGCATGTTTCTTCTATGAATATTTGTTGGGTAGAACATGCATCCACTACTACCCGCCCCTTTCTCATGATAGAAGAGCTGTGTGATCCTGGGTAAGTTACTTAATGTTTTTGAACCTATTCACTAATATGAAAGAAAGACAATATTTAAAAGGATGGGTTGTAAAAATTAAGTGTTCCTCCATGGCCTGTGCCTCAGCTCCTGCCTCCAGGTGCCTGTCCCAAGTTCCTAACACGGGTGATATGATAAACTGTGACCTGGGATATGTGAGGCAAATAAACCCTTTCCTCCCCAAGCTAGTATTTGTCACAGTGTTTTGTCACAGCAATCAAAAGCAAACTAGGACAATGTGAAACCCTAGCCAAGTACCTGATACAAAGCACTCAATCTAATTATTAAAACCCTATTATTAATAGTCTTAAAAATATAATTTATATGTACTTCTGACTTAATAAAAGCAGGAAACCTAGAGGCTGTTTTTCAGTACTAATTACAAAATTCTACTGAACCAGACAAAAGATTATGTAAATTATTGACATTGTCAATAAAATCCACTAGGTTACAAAGATAAAAGATATTTGCTATAAATTTAGGTGAATATATTTACCTCACGTAATGTAACCAAAGTTTTGATATCAATAGTTGCTCTTTTCACAAGCTCTTTATTTTCTTTTTCTAATTCTTTCAGACGAACAGAGGATTCTTTATATATTACAATTTCTTTGGACAACGTTTTGTTTTCTTTTTCCAGATTTCCAATCTTTACATTGTTCTCTTCTAACGTGGTGTCTTTTATCTCTGCCTGCTGTCGGAGTCTCTTGTTCTCCTTCTCCAATTGTTTCTTGTCCTTTTCGAGTTGCGATGTCTCTTGCTCCAACGATTTATTTTCTTTTTCCAGTTGTTCTAGTCTTTTGCTAGAGATTTTCAGCTCTTCTAGATTTTTTTGTAATGTCTGATTTTCCATTTCTAAGTCTTGTAGTTCACTCTCTAATTGTTGGATTTTTTTGTTGCTGTTTTCCAGAGCTTTCTGCAGTCTTTGATTTTCAGTGTCTAGGCCCTGGTAGCTAACTTCCAGGCGCTCTGTTTTTTTGAAGGAGGCCTTCATGAGCTCCAGCCCCTTCTTAAGTTGCTCCTTTTCACTTTCCAGCTCCTTGTTCTCCAGCTGTAGTTGCGCCATTTTCATGCTCGCACACTTCAGAGACTCCACATTCCTTCGCAGCTCTAGGTTTTCCTCGTCAAGCTGGGAATTCTCTTTTTCTAGAGATTCTAACTGAAAAGTAAGGTTTTTAAAGCCATCCAATGTTTTCTTTAATTTTCTATTTTCTCTTTCTAGGTCTGAGTTTTCTTGTTCTAATGCCTCAGTTTTTTCACAAGTAATCTTTAAATTAGTTATCTTTTTCTGTAGCAGTTCGTTTTCTTTTCTGAGACGCTGCAGCTCATTCTCAAGCTCTTCTGCTCGTTCTCCTTTTTCTTTATAATGTTCCAGTTCTTTCCTAATTTGCCTTTTTTCAAATTCAATCTTGCTCAGTTTGCCGCTTGTTTCTTTAATGGATTCATGGAGAATCTTATTTTCTTTTTCAATGTCTTTTACTCTGGCTTCGGCACTTATCTGGGAGCGCTGCCGTAGGGAAGACACTGTTTGGTTCAGATGTTCATTTTCCTGCTCCAGTATTTTAATCTATGTTTACAAATGAAAACTTTAAGTTACAATGAGTAAATATAGTCTTTAACCTTTCAAAAACTAACAGGGAAAGAACTAGGTACAAGGAGGTATGTCTTACTGCTTTCATTCTGATAAATACTTACCGAAAAACAAATTCATATACATGCTATCAGGTCACTAAAGTGGATGGTTTCTAGGAAGTTCACAGTCTAAAGGAATGGCTAAGAGATACATATTTACTATTAAAACTATTTTCAGATTGTTCATAGCTACATATCACTCTTAAGAAGAATTTTAATTAGGTAATGTAAACAACAAAGTGACCCAGTACCTCTGATAAATTCATCCAGTTTATAACATATCTTGACATGAATTTCAATCTTTTGCATCTTAAATAATCATAAGGAATCTGTAAAACTGCAGATATATATTTAACTCGAGAATTTTTGGTCTGTACTCTGGAGAAGTTTGCATTTTTGCCGCTGGCCTTAGGACTATATCTAGTCAATATATAGCAAATTAATAAAAACAAGTAGAAGATTCAAATTGGCAAGTTAGTCACTCTGAAGTTGTTTGCTCAAATACTAAGTATAATCAAAAAACACTTGAAAGCAAATCTGAGAGTAGCCGAGTTGCCCGCTGCCATTACACATCCCCTCATTAGTGGGATCAGAGGACCAAACTGCTCTCTAACTTCAGTTTAAAATCTGAAGTATTATACACACACACAACACACACACACACACACACACTTGGAAAGCACAAATACTGAAAAATATGTCATATTGCATTATTAAGCACACTAACAATTTAGTATTTTCTAAGCTTTATCTTCAAATTTCCTAAAATGATGGTATAGAAAATGCAGAATCAGACAGCAGTTCTTCCTTACCAGACGGACTGCATTCCAGGATCCCCAGTGGGGACCTGAAACTGCAAATGGTTCTTCTAATTTGTATGTCTCATACACCTCAGCACATTTTTCTTTCCTTATTAAGTGAATAACTTTCATTTTTTCACTTAAGGGAGGCACTTAACAGTTTCTCTGACATTTATGAAGTACTGATAGCACTGCTCTTTAAACTTGGGGTCATTATTAAGTGAAGGGTTACTTAAAGGAAAGCACTGTGATACTAAGGCTAGTAAACAGCCAACAGGCAGGTAGTGAATACAGCATGAACACTTTCAGTCTCACAAGGTATGGAAGGGGCAAGATTTCAAGATACTACAGTACAGAATGGCAGACAAGGAACATTAAAATAACAATTTGTAAAACACACAAACCTGTCTCTCTGAATTTTCTCTAAGTGTTTCAATTGTTTTTTCAAGCTGAGCTTTCTCCTTCATTAGATCCTTGCTTAAATTCTGACAATTCTGATGACTCTGCTTTTCTTGAATTATCTCATTTTCAAGAATTTCAACCTAGAAAAAATTAAGTCACAACACAACATATTAAATACTTAAAAACAAATGGAACATGTCAAAAATAAATCAAAAGAAAAGAGAACTATTTAATTAAGAATGAAATAGTTTCAATATTCAAAATGGAGAAAGTTAAAATCTTAATTTAGATGTTCAAACAGTACTCCATTCCATATTCATTTTAGTGGCAGACATGACTCCCTCTTATCCTCTCTGTGTTAGGGAAAATTTCTATTTAGAAATACAGAGACAAATCTAGCAGAATAAATGATCATGACATACAAATGAGGACCACACAAATTTTACCCGAAAGGCTCTTGGCTGAAGAGGATTTTGAGTATAAAAATTTGATTTTAGTCAAAGAATTTCAGGAACAAAGGAGGAAGAGATTACACAGGAACAGAAAGGTAGATGGAGAAATAAATGCTGTAGTAAAAATTCAAGGAAAAAGTACAAATGAAGGGACTTGGTTTAAAACAAAAGGAAAAAGGAAGGACGCATAATGCTGGACAAAAACAAAACAATACAGAATAAACAACAGCAGCAGAAAAAGCTTGTGTTTTACGCCAAGCATGGTGGCATATGCCTATAGTCCTGGCACTCAGAGGAAAGTGAGGCAGGAGCGTTGCCACAGACTCGAGATAAGACTTATGCAAAGACCTTGTCTCACCATCCCACAATCTATTTTAGGGTCAAATATTGACTTATTTATGAGGACGAAACCAGGGTGTTGGCACCCAGTACACTAGGCAAACTCTTGCCACTGAGCTATATTCCTGCCCTAAATTTACTCTGACACATTTTAAAGCTTTAAGGAGACAGTATGCTTTCAACTTATAATTCCCAATATTGCACGTGTTAAATAAATTATTAGTTGCTACCCTGTAGTGCTACAGACAAGTGGTAGTACCTACAGGAGGCAGGACAGTGGAAGGAAGCTGCATCATCGCTCTGTAAGCAGAAGCTAAATCTACACCTTCCTTTCTTCCTCTGTCTCCCAGCTGCCATAAGGTGAGCAGCTTTGTTCCACCATGTGCTCTAGCCATAACATTCTGCTTTACCACAGGTTGAGAAGCAACAGAACTAGGCCTCCATGGGCTGACACCTCTCAAACTGTGAGCCAAAATAAGTTTTTCTTCCTTATATGCTGCTTATCTTGGGAATTTTTTCACAGAAACTTTTAATTACTGTTCAGTTTTATATTTTAAAATTGGAGGTTAATAGTGAAGAACTCTAAAGCAAGTTGGAATTTTCTATTTTGATAATGGAAAATAAGTTCCCATAGAAAGGACTTTACGGTAGTATCTCAAATGTATGAAATCATAAATCCTATGCAGTAACTAAACTGAACATTAACTTATATGTTCAGAAAAGTTTATTAATAACTAATCTGGTTTATCTATTATAGATGGAAATATATGCAGACAGTCAGTGTTACCTATCAGTCTGACAGGTAGAATTAGCAGAAGACAAGTTTTCATACAGGTACAGGATTACCTAGATTAAGGTTAGCCTCTGATAATGTGTGGGGGATTACACTGATTAGGTTAACTGACGGGAGAAGACCCATTATCCTGGATTATGCAAAATGATCGAGGGAGCTGAGCAACAATATTCACCTCTTTCTGTTTCCTGACTGGATACAAAGTGACCAGTTGCCTCAAGTTCCTGCATCATGATGGACTGTGCTCTCAAAATGTGAGCCATAATAAATGGTTTCCCCCTTAAGCTGATTTGGCAGGGTATTTTATCACAACACGAAAAGTGACTAAGACAATACATAAATGTTACAATCCATTAGTTGTTTTACATCAATGAGTGGAAAGGGAAGTAGTTCATATTGTTCCTTCATACAATGAATTAACCAAAATTTGGCAGAATCAGTTCTCTTAGATCCTTAAGCTAGTTTCAAAAATGCAGCTATACTGTACAGTGATGCTACAGTGATAATCAAAATTAAAGTATTCCAAGTTCTACTTAACTATCATATCTATTTCTAACAAAATTATTAGAATAATAGATTAAGGACAATCCATACAAAAATGTTTTAAAACAGTAAAAATTTTGCAAGAGGAAACTAGGGAGATGGTTCGAGTGGAAAAACACTTGCTGTGTAAGCATGAGGATTGAGTGTGGGTCCTTACAACTTATTGGCCAGTCAATATAGGTTCAGTGGGAGACCATATCTCAAAAATAAGGTGGAGAATGACTGTGGAAAACACTTGACATTGACCACTGGTCTCCACAAGAATGCACACACATGCATTTGCATGAACATGGACATGAACATGAACACACACACACCATGTACAAAGTATCTTGCAGGAAAGCTAATGGGTCTATTTGGAAAATCTTAGGGACTGGTTCTTAAAGAATGTCCCACCAGGACGAAAGATAAGAATCACCCAGAAACATCTTAGAAATAAGATATAAATAAATGTATACATTTTCATCTGTTTATCTTTAGTTTATTGGCCGGATGTGGTGGCACATGCCTTTAATCCTTGGAAGGCAGATCTCTTTGAGTTTCAGGCCAGTCTGGTCCACACACTGAGGATCCAGGTCAGCCAGGGATACAGAGTAAGACTCTATATCAAAAAATGTTATGTTATTAATGATTAGGTTGTATGTACGTTGTATATACATTATGATGTATGTACGAGTATGCACACATATGGAGGTAGAGGAGAATTCTCTTCTTCCTCCTGGGTTCTGGGACCAACCTCAAGTTGTTAGGCGTTCATGGCAAGTGTTTTTACTTAGTGAGCCATCTCACTGGACCCTTAAATTTCTTTGTTTGTTTTTTGAGATAGGATTTTGTGTAGCGCAGTCTGGCCTTAAGCTCGCTTGCTATGTAGCCAAGGATGACCTTGAATTTAATCGTCCTACCTCTCTATCTTGAGTACGAGGATTATAGGTGATACCACACCTGATTATGTGGTGCTAGGGATTGAACCAACGACTTCATCCATGCCAGGCAAGGACTCTACCAACTGAGCTACACCCCCAGTTTGGTTATGTAATCTTTGGTGATATGAGACCACTTTATATGAGTCACAAAAAGATCTCTAAAATAAACTAATTGGTTTGTTACAAAACTGAATTATTCTGTATAATGAAAGTCTAATTAAAACTCAATGAACCAGAGATGTGGTTAAGAGTGTTTCCTGCTCGTCCAGAGGGAGTTCAGTTCCTAGTACCAACGTCAGGCGACTTACAACCACCTGAATCTCCATCAGGGGATCCCTGATGCCTTCTTCTAGCCTCCAGGGGCACCCATGCACACAAGACATATACTAACACAAACATGTAAATAAAAATAATAAAAATAATTATTAAAAATGTTCAGTTTTTATAATGCTAAATTGTGGTCTATAAATGCTATTTCTCACTAGACTGATGGTACACTCTTATAAACCCAGCATTCAGGGAGACAAAAGGATCACCATGAGTTCAAGGTTAACCTGGAATATATAATGAGTTCTCAGTCAGCTTGGACTAGGGTTTAAGATGCTGTCTCAAAAACTGAAACAAAACAAAAGGACAACAAGAACAACAAAAAAAACCATTTCCCACTGAAATAGTGACTTTTAAAAGAAAAGGTCCAAGACAAAAATACTAAAAATGAGCTTGGAGCACTGTTTAGAAGGCTCACACTAGTCCACACTGGGACAGTAAGTGAAAATAAATATAGCGGGCTGAAATGCAACAAATATTTTTAAATCTATGTGCTCACAATAACGCCAAAACAAACAACCACCTCAGTTATCCAAAGAGCACATGGGAGAATCATTGCATTATTAAGAAACTGAAACAAACAAAAGGGAAAGAAACATGTTCTCTTCCTATGAGCTGCTTGTGCTATTCATCTAATAACTCAGAGCTTTAAAAATGGATTTTAAAATAATTTTTTCTTTGTAGTAAATCCAATTAATTGATCAAGAATGAGCAAAGTAATTAGAATATCAAGTTTTTTTTAAACCTCTAATTAATCATTGGGACTAATTCACGATTTTCTATGACATCACAAATAGGCAGACAGACATGCCTCCTGAATGAGATATATTCTTAGAAATATTCTTGGAAACAAATCTTTACACGCACATACAGATTCTATATAAAAGAAGAAATACAGAAGAACATGCTAAGTGTCAGAACAAAGAAAGCCAATCAAATTTAGATTAATGACAAATTTATCAGACAATCTGATTTTGTCAACAGAAACTTTGCTGGGAATTTACAGACCAAATTAAAATAACAAAAACCAACTTTAGGAACACACCAGTCGAGTCAATGTGTGGATTCTAGCTGGATTCAGTTTAAAACAAATGTAGCTGGGCATGATAGCACATGCCTTTAATCTCTGCATTCCAGAGACAAGAGTCTATCTCTGTGAGTTCCAGGCCAGCCTGGTCTACACAGTGACTTCCAGAAGGAGACCGTGTCTCAAAAAGACCAAAAACAAAAGCAAAAACAAAAAGGTCATGGTTGCAAGCACCTAAGTACTAGCTACTTGGGAGATGGAGACCAGCCTGGGTTACATGAGACCCTTTCTCAACAACAAGAGTTAATTTTCGAGATATGCTGCCATTGTTCTTATTTTCTAAAAAATTCCTTTCTCTTCAGAGATTTATGCTCAAAGCTGTTGAAATGATACACTATTTAGGATTTGCTTCAATATAGTCACAAGTTGTAGGGAAGAAATAAGTATAAAAATGAAGTAAAATTGGCTCTAAGTTTGTTTTTCTCAATTTCTGTTTTGAAGTACCTGGGCATTAACCTTCTCTTATGAGAAGCTCTACCAGTTTATCACTTGAAACCGAATGACAGAAAGTTCATTCATTCCACTTATGAATACTTCAAAGAGAATTTCAACAACGTCAAGGATACATTAGGAATGGAAAATGTGTTGCTTATTCATACTAATATATTTAATATTACAATAAATACTACATTTTAATTTACCTTTTTATTCAGTCTTTGATTTTCTTTTTCAGCTTTTAGGATTTTGGAGGTATTGCCCTCCGCAGAGTCCATAGTGCTCCGAAGCTCTTCTACAGTTTTTGTCAAACTCTGGTTTTCCATCTCCAACTTCAATAACCTACTTGATGTCAACTCATTCACCTCATGGCCCAAAGATTTCTGTGGTGCTGTAATATTTAAAAACATGTCACTGATAAAAAAATATTACTACTTAATATTCAAAATATTGACTATTAATGCACCATTAACACCAATCTTTAACTTTATAAAAATTAAGTTAAGAGACACACAATCAAATGAAAGTTAAATCTTGAACTTTAAATGCAAAAAATTTAGATTGAAGAGACTACAGAGTTTTAGTTCTAAAAGAAATTACTTTGGAATGACCACACCATTTAGCCTCTATAAATCAAAGGTTACTTTTCTAAATCACAGGCATTTATTTCCCTGCAGTCTCACATGGTCACTGTGTGACTTAAATTAAGAAATATAAGGCCTATCTTAAACAACAACTTTAAAAATCAAAAGGCAGTTGAAGAAGAATCCTAAAAAATAATTTGGAGAAAGTTAAGGAAGTATAATACTCTGGCCATATTCTTCTAAATAAAAAGCCAAGTGAAACTTTAAAAAAAGCAGAAGAAGAGATAGTTCAGTGGTTAAGTGTACTGGTTGCTCTTTTGGAGGACCTGGGTTTGGTTCCCAGTATCCATATGGTGACTAACAACCATCTGTAACCCCAGGTACAGGGGAATTTGATGCCCTCTTCTGATGTCTGCAGGCACAGAACGACACAGGTGCACTTACATACATGTAGGCAAAACACTCACACATAAAAAAATAAAAACCTTTAAAGCGTTACGAATACTGCCACATTAGAACACAGAAGTGCAGGTGTCTTTTACAAACTGACTTCATAACCTTTAGCTGCAAACACAACCAGGAGTAGGACTACTGGACCATTTATTAGTTTGTGTTCTTTACTCTAAATGTATATAAATTGGTAATACCTTTATAGAAAACTGTATTAAGGTTTCTTATGAATTGAGTTACAAAGGAAGCCATGTCTCTAGCCCCTCACACAGAGGTTTTTAATGGCAGAAAATATTAAGTCTGAATAGTTTCCTTTGTAATTCAATTCATAAGAATACAATAAAATGTTATACAATACTTTAAAACATTTCTACAAGTTCACTATTTACTATGTATTCAGTACACGGAACACTAGTATCAGGTTCTCAATTATAAAATCTGGAAAAATTTAATAGCAAAAATAACCTAATACTGGGAAACTCAGGAATTATGGAACTAATTTACTTTGAGTAAGTTTCACATGGCTATAATTTCCAAACTTTGTTAACAGCATTAGTATATCCAAGGCTATAACTCAAACAATTAAAAGTTTCAGTATTTCAGTAGGCTTAGTTTTAAGAAAGCATAGGGGAAAAAAGAGGCACAGGGTTACAAACTTATTTTATTTTATTATTATTATTATTTAGCCTTGGCTGTCCTTGAGGTCACTGAGATCCACCTGCCTCTGCCTCCAGAATGCTGGGACTAAAGGTACATCCCACAACACATGGCAACAAGTTACAAATTTCTCTGCCTCTATATATTAAAGTAATGGACCTGCTGGCAGGAATATTCTTGTAATGGTAAAGACATATATCAAGAAATATAGTCATAACCATGATGATTTTTAATCTTTATTCTGATGAAGATTCACATGAGAAGATTCACAAGAGAATCATATATGTTTTCATTTCTTATTTGTGTTTGTATTCAAAGACTATTTTGATCAGATAAATGACTTTCTGTTACTTTACTGGATGATTACAGTTCTCAAAAGAAAGCAATCAACTAGTATTACAACTTGTAACACTAACCTGAAATAGTGCCTCAACATCCATCTAAACCTGCTAATGAATTAAAAAAAATTAAAGTCTTTAAAAAATGTTTTTATTTTTATTTTATGTGTTTTACCTGCACGTATGTAAGTGCACCCATATCATACAATGCCTGAAAGGGTCAGAAGAAGGTGTTGGATCCCCTAGAATTGGTGTTTCAGACTGTTGTTAGCCCCCATGTGAGTGCTGGGAACTAAACCAGGGTCTTCTGCAAGAGCAGCAGTGCTTTATTTTAATGTTATTTATTTTATGTGTGTGAGTGTTTTGCCTGCGTGTATGCAAGTATGTTAAGTGTGCCAAAGTCCTGCAGTGCCAACAATGGCCAGAAGAGGGCACTGGATCTCCTGGGACAGGAGTTACACATGGTTATTAGACACTCTGTGACTGTTGGCAATTGAACTCAGGTCTTCTGAAAGAGCAGCCAATATTTTTACTACTGAGCTATCTCACCAGCCCAGCCCTCAAAATTATTTTTAAAAAACTAACCAAGATTGCTTGGTTGTACATAGTTCTTTAAAAAAATAAATAAAAATAAAAATAAAAAGTTGGACCAGGGTTCTGTTTCAAGCACTCACAAGGCAGCCAACAACTGGATGTAACTCTAATTCTAGGGGATCTAGTGCCTTCTTCTGGCCCTTGTGGTCACTGCACAACATGGGCACTTATATACATGAAGGCAAAACACTCATATACATAAAATAAATTTTAAAAATTTATAAGAACAGCATACTTTATGTATAACAATATAATTTACAAATTAAAACTATAATGGAAATTATTTGACATTATATATATATATATAGTTTTTGAAACATGGTCCGTCTGTATCCCCCAGCTGGTCTGGAAGTTATTATGTAGCCCAGCCTTGTCTCAAACTCACAGACATCCACCTGCCTCTGCCACCAGAGTGCTGTGATTAAATGCATGCACCACCATGCCCAACCTTGATACAGTTTTAAAGAGAAGAAAGAAGGGGAAAACTGAGTTTTAAGACACACAAAGGTAAAGACCAGATCTAAAAAAGTAAAAAATATTCTTTTTTGTATGTGAGATCATAATTTGAGACAACTGGTTGTCTTGTGGTATCTTAGCTAAAGCAAAGAATTACAATAGTGTATTTGGAAATGTAACTACAACCATGTTTCTTCATTTGCCTATTTAAATGAAACAAAACTGAGGTACCTTCAGCAAGTTCACTTGTTCTGGATATCTGTTCTAGCTCCCAGCCAAGATGTAATGACTCATCCATACTTTGTTTCTGTGCCATTTCCAAAGTCATATTTTCTTCCATTAATTCTTCAATCTTCTTTCTATCCATGTCTCGTTCCTTTTTGATGGCAGAGAGCAGGAAGAGGAAAGACAGTGAAGAAACAGTATAATTTCTAGCCAGCACTCATTAACTTTCATCTATTGGAAACTGAATAATATTCTTTTGTTTTTTTTTGATGTATTTATTCTTATTTGGGGTATATGAGTGTACTGTCATCTGCACATATGTAAGTGTACCCACTTACATGTAAGTCGTACAATGTCCATGAATAATATACTTTTGATTTCTTAAAAATTTCAGTTTGAAGGCAGTAACTAGTTGTTATCATTATCATTATTGATCAGGTGCTTGATATCCTTTAAAAATAATCTTTAGAGACACAATGAACATGTTCTAATCTTTAATGTCATGCTTACAAAATTATTTCACTGTTTCTTTTTTTGTCTGTTTGTTTTCACTTTGGTATTTTTGAGACAGGGTCTCCCTGTAGCCCCAGCTTGCTTGGAACTCAGGAGACCCGCCTGTCCCTGCCTCCTGAGTGCTAGGACTAAAGGTGTGCACCAGTACACACTCCTGATTTCACTGTTTCTGCAATGGCATATAAATATTATGCTGCATATACTGTTGGAAACATTTCAATTTACTTAGCTGTCTTCAAAGTTAAAGCCTCCAGGGTTTGAGCTGTACTTGTCATTTTAGGGAACTTATCTGAACTATGGAACTCTTTCTTAGAGGGCGAGTAAACTGATCTGTCCCTAAAACTTACCATTTCCATATCATGCAGTTTAGCCTTTAGCTGTAAATTCTCTTTTTCTAGTTCATGTAATTTGTCAGACCGAGCTCGAGTTCCTTCTAGTTGGTCTTCCAACATGGTTTTCGTTTCTAATAGAACTTGATTGTCTTCTTTTAATTCCTATAAACATTTCAAATATGCTTTTAAAAGTTAGAAATGTGATAATGTCTGTTAATTTTTTAAAGCTCTAAAAGATAAAAACTCACCACTGTAAACCTACACCGTAAGTCATTGTTACTGAGTTCCATGAAAGGGTAAACCTTCACCTCCCTGCCCTGGGACCTAGCCTCTTGTTCGCTCTAAACATTTAGTCCTTACATCAGAATGAGTATTTAATTTCACACGGAATTGATGGAATAAATAATTTCTTAGTCACAAAGACAAGGAATAAAGTTTGTAAATACCATTCCAGATATTTAAGAAACAAATCTCCATAGACTTAACACTTACTTTATTAACTGAAAGATTTAAAATTTTATCTCTATATTGGGATAACTTGAAGTGTTCTAAGTTTTTACAATAAAAAAACTAATACTGAAACTAAAATTCACAGGCATGATATTTATTATTATTATGATTTTTTGAGACAGGGTCTCACTATATAGCTCTATGAGGTCTTGAACTCAACAGAGATCCACCTTCTTCTGCCTCCTGAGTACTGGGATGTGCCAACCACACCTGGCCTTTTTACATTCTTGACAGTGTTCTTTGTTTTATTTTCTCATATTTATCTGTATTACGGCAAGGGTGTAAACGTTCTATAACTTCTTTCATTTGCAACTATGAATAGGGACGTCTATGTCTATAGCAGCCTCTGCCAGGGTCTGGTCAGAACATGCTACCCACAGCAGGTGCAAGTCACCTGGCTTTCTGGCAGGAAGCAAAGCTTCAGTCTTTGTAATTTCCACCTACAGCTGCTTAACCTCCTGCTCCCAGCTTTCCATCTTCAGTATGTTCCACTGTTTCTTGGCCACACAATCAGTATATGTATGGCCTTCTCAGAAGAACACCAGTAAGCACCATGCCAGAACCTTGTAACAATCATCTCTCCCATGGGAGGTGCCCTTAAGAGTCAGGAAGATACACAGCTAATTTCTGATTTTGCCGGAATTCTTCTCTGGCCTCCCTCAGCAGCTGGAAGGCCTTCATCATATCCTTTTCATTCTACATTCTTCAAACCAAGTCTTCAACAAGCAGGTAAAGTAAAAGGATTTGTACCTAGGGATACACCATGACTCAAGGTCCTGTAGTACCTTATGCTGGTGGGTCAGGAAGCCTGTTTGGCTTTGTTTTTCTTGTGCTAGTCATGGAACCCAGGGCCTTCTGCAGGTATAGCAAGACTTCTAACACTAAGCTTTATTCTCAGCTCACAATGAAAATTGTCACATAAACTGAGGAAATCCTTTAAAATCCCTACATATAATTTACAGATGTGTATTTACAATAGTAACTTACTAAATTATGTATTTGTAGTTTATAAAGTTTAGATGAAATAATTTTTGTTTTTGATTTGAGACAGAGTCTCATGTATATTTCAGGTTGGTTTCAAACTATTGACCTTCCTGCTTGAGCCTCCTGAGCTTAGATTACCGCTATATACGATCATGCCAGGATTTATAAACAGTATTGTTAAGACATGATGATCCCTTAATATTCAGCATGGCTATATGTAAATATATAACCAGCAGGGAAATCAATGCATATTGTTTCCTTTACAGGTAAACATTCAGATTAAAACATTCCATTTTCTTAGTCGGGAGTGGTGGTACATGCCATTCATTCCAGAACTTGGGAGGCAGAGGCAGGCAGATCTCCGTGAGTTCAAGGCCAGCCTGGTCTACATAATGAATTCCAGGTTGGCTGGGGCTACAGGGAGACTCTGTCTCAAAAAGACCAAAAAAAGAATTGTACTTTTGCATATGTTCTTAAAAATCACACCTTTAGTGTTTGTATGCTATGTGTGGGCACACACCATGTCACCTGTGTGGAGGTCAGAGAACAATTTATATGAGTCAGTTCTCTCCTTCCATCGTAGAGATTCTGGGGATCAAACTGTGGCCATCAGGCTTGGGAGCAGGTGCTTTTACCCAATGAATATCTCACTGGCCCTCTTTATGTTTATTTCTTGATTACACATACTTCCTTCTTCTTACCCTCATAGTAAAACTTAAGCAAAATCTCTTCTGTTCACTGGACATAAGGAAGTTAACAGAAATAAACAAAGAGTGCAATGGCTGATGGATTCTTGCTGTAGTATCAAATATCAATATGTTATAGGAACTGGAGCTACCAAGGAGAAAAAGGTGTTTTATTCTAATTCATTTGCTTACACAGAGTCTTCACTGATCTCAACTTAGTAATGTCAATTCAAGAGCAATCAGAAGGATGTTTTCCTTTCTGAGAACAAGTTTGAGAATAGCAGAAATAAGTACTTCATTTTGATTATGAGAGAAAATCTTCAAAAGTCATCCATATTTATGGTGCCAAAAAAAAACGACGAAAGAGCCCCAAAGATGTCAACAGACTGATGGTGTCTGAACATTCCTTTGCAAAGGTCTAAGCAACAATACTGATTTGTTTAAAATGAACAAGTCTCATTCACATGGTACATTTTGAAAAGTCTTAACACTTTAAAGAAAAATAGGAACAGTTTATTATGCAACATACCTCAACTCTTGCCTTATAAAATTCAATATCATGCAGTCTCTCTTTAAATCTGCTGACTTCACTTTCAAGCTTATCAACTCTGATTGCCTTCTCTCGAAGTGCGTCCAATTCATCTCGATACATTCTAGCACAACGAGCATCCGAAAGCAAATTCATGTTCTAAATTAAATACAAATACAAGTTAATACTTTGAATATTAACTGTCTCTTAAATTCTTTATCTTTGGTCATACAACTTTACATAAATTAAAAAATCAGTAAATTATCTATTTTTAAAATACAGTTTTATGGTATATTTTACATCAATTAAGTTATACATCAATTAAGTTGTCTTTTAAAAAACGAGGACAGTCAGGTGTGGTACTACACACCTTTAATCCCAGTACTCTGGAGGCAGAGGCAGGTAAGTCTCTATAGTACTAAGCCAGCCTGGTCTACATACAGAACTCCAGTACAGCTGCATCTACAGGGAGAACCTACTTTAAAAAGAGGACACACTAAGCCTTTCCCTTAAACCATATATAAAACAGATGTTAAACATATGTTCATACACAAATTTTTATATAATGTTCTTGTCAGGAATATAAAAAAACAAGGTATTTTAAAATAAGTTGACTTCTACTCAACAAAATATCTCATAATTAAGTTTAAAAGGTTAACTTTAAAATAAACAACTAGTTACTTTAGAAGTGTTTTTACCTAAATACATTGTGATAAACCAAACTCTTGCTTCCAAGTAAAATAAGTAGTATAGATTTTACTACCATCTGATGTGGTAAAATCCAATCTTTTAAGAAATTTTATTGCAATCCTTTAGAACAGAAGTCCTCAATATTAACGAGCAATTTCTGTAGATTCCTGTAACATTCTTAGAGAGTTCATAAGGTCAAAACTATTTTAATTATAAACAGAAGGCATGATTTATCTTTTTCATTTTTATTGACTTACGATGACACTAGTATTTTCCAGACACATAGTCTGAGATACTTTAAAAAACTATTTAAACTATGATTATTTTTTGTTTTTGTGCATGTGCATGAAGGTGCACATGTGGTGGTTAGAGGACAACTGATCTCCTATCACATGACAGTTCTGGGGACTGAACTTATGGCATCAGACTTGGCAGTCAGCACCCTTGTCCACTGAGCCATTTCAAGGCCCACCTGTAACATCTTTTAAAAAAATCTTATTTTTTATTTTATGTATATGAGAGTATTGCCTGTATGTATGTAAGTGCACCCATGGAGGTCAGAAGAGGATGTCTAATCCCCTGGAAGTGGAGTTATGGACGATTGTTTGCTGCCATGTGGTGCTGGGATCCAAACCTGGGTTCTCTGCAAGAGTAGCCAGTGCTCTTAACTGCTGAGCCATCTCTCAGCCCCGACACCTGTAAATTCTTAATAAACTGAATGCAAAAACAGATATAAGACTCCCAAGTGTTCTATGTCAGGCACTAAAGATATTTGCAAAAATAAATATAACACTACTCTTTCCTCTAATAGTTCCTCTAATATTTGTCTACTTTGGAGACGGTACTTTTAGAGTGAAAACAAACATAGGTGTGTACACATGCACATGCGCGGGCGTGCACACACACACACACACACATGCACACTTTACTAAGAAGTGGAATAGTATCCGGAGCACATCTAGAAATAAAGAATGTCACTCCCTAGGTCACGATCTTGCAGTAGAACTTTCTCCATATTTAAAATCACAGGTCAGGAGTGCTTAAGGAGAAGACGTAACTGTCAAGCTTTGCTTTAATCCTCAGCATTTATGGGTTAAAGAGCTTATACACTAAAATGGGGGTACCCAATGTAAAATAACATTAGTGTGATGAGAATAAGCAAATTCTTCCTCTCTCCTTTCACTTAACTGTCACTAGCTTTTCATAATTATTAATTGTACAAAGGAATGGATTTTACTTTGACCTTTTAAGATACGCATGTAATTTGAACATATTCGCAAGTACCCATTTACTCTCTCACTCTTCAATCTATCTACTTCACCTTTCCTAGTATTCACTCAAGAAAAAGAAAAATTCTTGGGGCTGGAGAGATGGCTCAGCAGTTATGAGCACTAGTTGCTGTGGCAGAGGACCCAGGTTTGGTTCCTAGCATCAACCTGGCACCTAACAGTCATCTCCAACTCCATTTCCAGAGGATCTGGCGCCCTCTTCTTACCTCTGCAGGCATTACACAAAATGGGTGCCCTTACATGAATGCAAGTAAAACACTAGCATACACTTAAAAATAAAAATTAATTTTAAAAGTTTGTTGGGGCTAGAGAGATGGCTCAGCAGTTAAAAGCACAGGCTGTTTTTGTAGAGGACCCGGGTTAGATTTCCAGCACGGACAAGGTGGCTAACAAGCATCTGTAACTCCAGTTATAGGGGAATCTGACACCCTCTTCTGACCTCCGTGGGCACTGCATGGCACAGGTGCACTTAACACACATGCAGGTTATACACTCATACACATGAAATAAAACGAAACTTGTTAACCCTTGGTTCAAGATGAGAAAAAGACTAATATTATAGTTTAACAAGTAAAAAAGACTGGTGCGCACAACATTAACATAAAGTACCATGAGAGAACATAAACCCAGGGAGATAAATATAAATAGCAGAATTCACAGTAATATAGAAGCACTTCAGCTTCCTTAGCCACAGAGAACAAATAAATGAAAAGAGACACTTCAGTGCTCAAGTCTAAAGAAGCTTTTTCCAATGTTAGCAAAGTCTGAATAGCGTAAACAAAAGTCTACAGCTCTGTTTCTAGCTTTGGCTCTTCATTCTGAGAGAGGTACTAAAAGGTCTTCTAATTTCTTTATATAAGTATATGAGGTAAGTGAAGCTTAAAGTACTGATGAATGTCATGAATTGCAAGGAGAAAAATCAATTTCCAATTATTCTGTACTATAATGTAATAACAGTTCCAGGTACAAACCTCTTGTTGCAGCCTTTTCAATTCAATTTCCATTTGCTCAAGTTCTTGTTTACAATCCAACAACTGTTCAGTCTTTTCTTCCCTTAAATGCAAAAAGATTTGTTAAACAATGAAATTATTACTTTAAAAAATCTATGATCATCATCGGCATTAATATAAATAAGTGATCATTACTAAAAACCTGAGGACTGGAGAAATGGCTGGTGGTTATAAACAGTTACTGTGTATATAAAGGATCTGGGTTCAGTTCCCAGCACCCACATGGAGGGTCACAACCATTTGTAACACAAGTTCCAGGGGATCTATACCCTCTTCTGGCTCCCGCAGACACCAAGCATACATGTGGTACACCTACATACATGCAGGCAGACACTCATACACATAAAATAAAAATAAATACATCTTTGCTGGATGAGGTGGCACAAACCTTTAATCCCAGCACTTGGGAGGCAAAGGCAGGTGGATCTCTGAACTTGAGGCCAGTTAGGTTTGCATAGCGAGTCTAATGTCAGCCAGAGCTACACAGTAAGACTCTGTCTCTAACTGACTGACCAATTGACTGACTAATATGTTGAATGTAATAGAATATTATCCACAAGCATAGTAGAGGGAGAATAAAAAGAAAAAGATGAGAAGAATACATATGTTTAGATGACACCAAGCTTCTCCCAAAAGCTGTCAAGAGAATGGCCCCGTGACTAAAGTCCTAATGATTCAGTGCATACTCTCTCCACCTCTTTGTCTTTCTTGCCCCAACTTTCTTCTCCCTTTTCCATCATGTATAATAAACAAACAATCAGGAATTCTTTTTATGTAATATAATACTATTTCTGAGGCTCATAAGGGTCTCCAAACTATTTTAGTGGTGTAAAGGAAATGATACACTTAGTATCTGCCATATACACCCAAAACCTTTACCTTATATTGCTTTATACCTTGTAACACACACACACACACACACACACACACACACACACACACACACACACGCACACATGTATGTGTATACTTTTTCTCTGAACTGCTTCACTTTTTTCTGTATCTCCGTCAGAGCTAATCTCCTCAAAGACTGTACACCTACTATTTTCTGCCTTTTCTCCTCTAACAATAAAAAAGGACTGAATAAAGCAGCCCATTTTTAATCATCCTTATATGATTCCTGTTTTCAAAAACCATATTTTTAATATAATAAAGTATTCCCTTTGACAGAGTAAATATAATTTATTAAGTTCTAGTTTTCAGTATAATGAATTATTTATTTAATAGACTCACTACACATAAATTCTGTACATATCAGAATATATTTCTAAAAGTAGATTTAAAGGTTCTTGACGTCTACCATCAAACCATCCTCCTGAGAGATCATTTCCATACAGCAGAGGATAAAGATACTTATATAGGGTCATCTCAATGGCCCTGCAGGTAAATGTGCTGGGTGACAAGTCTGACTTCCTGAGTTTCATTCTCAGGCCCTATGTTCTGAAAGGAGATAAACAGCTCCTCCAAGTTATCCTCTGACTTCCACTAGCAGGCTGTGGTACATGCCTGTGTATACACACACAAATAAAATTTAAAATATAGCTATGTATGGGGCTGGAGAGATGGCTCAGTAGTTAAGAACACGGGTTGTTGCAGAAGACACAGGTTCGAATTCCAGTACCCACATGGCAGCTAACAACTGTTCATAATTCCAGTTCCAGGGGACTCAACAACCTCTTCTGTCCTCTGTGGGCACTGTACAACATGGGTAACTTACATACATGCAGGCATAACAATCATACATAAAATAAAAATGAAAAAATAAAGCTATCTACAAAACAATTTAACATGTTAAAATGTCATTATTGTTTTTATATTTCTTGAACTATGAAATGCTTAAATTAGCTTTTCCACATATGTGCTATCAAAAATTCTTAATTTATGAACTATTAGCTCCTATCTTTTCCTTTTGCTTATATGTGGGGTGGTGTAAGCAGCACAGTATACATGCAGCAGTCAGAGGACAGCTCATGGAGGATCAGCAGTGTTGGCAGCTAGTACAGCTAATGCTGTCTTGCTTGCTCTCTATTTCAAACTTTCCGTTAGATGGTTTGTCTTTTTGAGACAGGTTCTCACTCTATAGTCCGGGCTGGCCTCGAACTTGCTATGACTAAGTTTCAAACTCACAGAGATCTACCTGCCGTGCCTCCTGAGCATGGGATTGAAGGAGTTTGTCACCTTGTAAGGTTAGTCTTTTTCATATATCAGAAGTTACTGCTTTTGTCATTAATAAAATATCAGTTACAAATGTTTCTTTTTGAAATGTTGGATGTCTTTTTAAAAATTAATCTTTAAAAGATGGAAATAAAATTGCCTTAATGTTGAAAAAAAATCAAGTTTTTACTCTATATTACAGATAATGTAATATAAAATTAACCAACTTAACTATTTTTAAGTGCACAATTTAGTAGCATTAATTACAGTAAGAATGCTGATTACAGTCCATTTCTCAGTGTATTCAAAAAAAAATTAAAAAATAAGATGTCTAGGGGCTAGAGAGATGGTTCAGCAGTTAAGAACACTGGCTGTTCTTGCAGAAGACCTAGGTTTGATTACCAGTATCCACATGGTGGCTGACAACTGTCTGTAACACCAGCTTCAGGGAATCATACCTTTTCCTGCCCTCTAGCAGGCATTTGTAAGACACGGGTGTACTTACACACATGCAGGCAAAACACATATACATGTGAAATTAAAATGTCAAAAATCCGTAAAAATATGCACATATATATTCACAGCAGCATTTTAAAAATTATTTTTTTATTG
The DNA here is from genome assembly GCA_035773235.1 of Eospalax fontanierii. Classification (NCBI taxonomy): domain Eukaryota; kingdom Metazoa; phylum Chordata; class Mammalia; order Rodentia; family Spalacidae; genus Eospalax; species Eospalax fontanierii. Next base: position 11,632,548 of record CM069529.1, on the reverse strand, counting down.
AATTTTTACAAATTTCACACATTTTGATCCTATTTAGATCCCCTCCCCTAACCTTAACCTCCCAATTTTCTGTATCCAAATTTCTGTATTCTAAGTATATATATATATATATATATATATACTACCAAGAGTCTCCCCTTAAACGAGTCTGATTTGCTTCTTCCCTAGGTAGGGCTGGAGTGTCTTCCTCACTTCCCCACGTCTATGCTGGGATTCTGTCTGACTTGAGCTTACATGGGACTTCTGCACACTGTCACCATTACAGAAGCAGTTATTTATAAGATCTCAAAAGAGAAATCATTCAAGTACCTGTCATTTGATCAAAGAATTATCATGGCATATTCACACAGTGGAAGAATGGCTATATGATACAACATGGATGAACCTAGAGAACATCATGCTAAGTAAAAGAAGTTAGTCACAGAAGGCCACACAGTACATGTTCCATTTCTAGGAATGTCCAGAATAGGCAAACCCATGGAAATAGAAAATAAATTAGCAGTTGCCAGGATCTGAGGACAAAGGGCATGGATGGTGATAAAAGACAGGGTAGTTTTATTTAAGTTTCTTAAAATTACTGTGATGCCTGTACAACCTAAGAACCATTAAAGCGCACACTTCAAAAGGATGAATTGTCGGATACTGAATTTTATCTTAGTAAAGATATTACCTATTTATTTACAAAATAAGTAATCATATATTGGAGACATTCCCAAAACAGACTCACTGGAGGCACAAAGAACTGCTGAAGGGGGTCTTTAATAATGTAAACTACTGCATAAAAAGTAAAACTTAGAAAGAATTACTTGTTTCATCTAATCATAAAGTATGCTTTTATTTTGTTTGTAAACCAAAAGCCATTATAAAATGTATTACCCAAGGATGAGTATACATCAGTTAATAATAGTATTATTAGCATAGTTTAATCAATTACTGCATAGCTTCTATAGTTATAAAGCAACCTGGAGTATTTCTGATCATCATGATTTTTGTAGTTATCTACCACAGGAAAGATTTGTTCCAATAAAAACAGGCTTAATACATGTTACCATGAAAAATGTTCAAAACAAAACGTTTTCAAAGATATTAGATGATATTTGATGAAGTGCTGTTACACAGAATACTTGCTACATGTGGTATCTTTATCCACTTAAAAATATCCACTCACATTTTCAAATCAGTACAAATGCAACCAAATTTTGTCAATTCTCAAGACTGTTTGAAATTTTAATATATTCCAAGGCCAAGTAAATTTTATTTGGAAATTAAATTCTAATATAATGAAAAGAATAAACTGAATTCACAGCCAGCACTGCAGTTCTAATTGCATGCTTCATCTAGAGACTGGAGAAGATTGCTAAATTACATGGAAAACGCTAGTGTTCGCTGTTTAGGCTATCCATTAACTGCCAGTCAAGCTAATAACAGCAATCTCTTCCCTAATTTTCCTGGTGCAGCTGTTTATAGAATATCCTGGGCGTGTTCAATTCAATAGACACATAACGCAGACATCCACAAATGAAAGCTTTATTTTTTTTTGTTTTCAAAATTTCCTACAGACTATAATACTTTTACCTTGCATATTCAATTCACGTTTTAAGTTACTTTAAAGGATCAGTAAATAAATATAATTACTGTATTGTAGTTTTAAATTAAAAACCCACATTCTGAAGTTCAAATTCCAGAAATCAAATTAAAAAGAGAAAAAAGTCCCTAAGTAAAAAAAATCCTTTGTTCTCCTTAAAGTACAAAATACAAAATCTCCAGCAGAGACTGGTCAAGCTTTAATTGTGGTTCACCAAAGAACCACAAGAACCACTGTAGCATTTAACTGGCTTTTGTGTAACCATCTCAGAAAATTGAATAAGCACAATTTTATCAGTAGTAACCAAATTTGCATATTTTACTAAGAAGATGAGACATTCAATTACTTCTTGTTTAAGATACGTATAAAAGTTGTTTTCATAATATGATATGCCAACAATTTTGTCTCTGAAATCAATATTATATTATTGTTAAGACAGTGTTTTAATAGTCCAAGCTGCACTCAAAACACACTTTGTGTGACTGTGAACTTCTAGATTTTCCTGTCTCCACTTCTTGAGTGCTGGAATTATAGGCATGCATCACCATGCTGTTTTTAAAGCATTATTATTAAAAGAGGTAAACTGACTAATCTACATTAACTGAGGAGCCTTTCACCTGATTTACCAAGTAATGACATTATGTTAAAACTAAGATAATCTAATACTACAAAGATTAAGAAAGAAAGAAACCTAGAACAAAGGACAACCTTTAAATTGTTATGATTTAATATTTTAAAGCTTTTTGCCAAGTTCCTTATTTTTCTCATTTTGATGAATACTAATAAAAACTGACAGACTAGCAACAGAGGACAACCAGTCTACTAAACTTCAAATACCATTCAGGTCATCTTTGTGACCACACAATTTCAGTGAAAAATACTGTAAATAAGCAACTTACAATTCCTGCCTAAGTCTTCGTATCTTGGCCTTAGCATCAGCCAGCTCCACTGAGAGGTGCTGCCGACTTTCCGTTCGCTTCATGCCTGGAGAACCACAGGGTGACTGTGCAGATGAAGAGGCATGGGGTAGAAAGTGAAGACCATCTCGCTCTTCAGAGAGCTCTACAATAGTCTAAGAATTAAGGGATAAACACAGAATCCATTTTAGTATTCTACACAGCAACCTAGACACAGCAGCACTAATCACAGAGTATTACACAACATCAAAACAATTCACTGGTCAGAAGCATCTTAAGGCATACACTAAATAACAGTGGAGAGAGTGGAAAGTCTTGTCTCATTTCTGGGGTTTTTTTTGAGACAGGATCTCCCTGTAGCCTCCACTGGCCTGGAACTCACTATGTAGAGCACACTGGCCTCAATGTCACAAGAGATCCACAAGTCTCTGCCTTTTGAGTGCTGAGATTAAAGGTGAATGCCACCATGCTTACTAGTTTTTGTAACAAAAGAAATCAATGATGACAAAATAATTAGATAACAACTGTTAGCCACATTTCAAGGACACACCAGCAACTGGTCACTACTTGTTACTATACTGGACAGTTCAGGAATATAATCTTGCAGTCATTGTAGATTTGGACAAAATTTCTTTGGAATTTTTAATTCTAGAGAAAGCAATCTCTAGACAGAGAAAATAAGACCTTAGAGGTTTGCTTTAACCTTTTTTTCTCTGGAGGTCAGGTGACTGAGGCAGAGAAATTTGTTGTGATTATACAACTACACAACAGTAATGCTGAGACTCCAGGCTAGCCTGCTGACTCCATATGGTCTATCTTGAAAACCGTACTGCTTCCTTTTTCCAAAGACCCTCAGTGGGCCACAAACTTTTCTCCCTAATTCTCAACTTTATAGGTTAAATATTTAGCCTGCATCTATTTTACACAGCCATGTTCCTCCATTCTTGTAACTTTCCTTTACTTTCCTGGCAAATTCTTTTATTCTAAACCAATTTCTCAGCTTTAGAGTTTCTCAGACAATTTATCAATTCTAACTGTCCTACTATTCCAGGCAAGAATGGGTGAGTTTACTACCTTGAGACCGTGAAATCACCACCCTCATTTATCATTACTAAGTCTTATCCACCCTCATTATTGTCTGTTTGTAACCACACTCCAGGATTCTTTTTTTTAATCCTTGGAATTTATTTAAGCATCTATATTAATCTGGATGTTCCTGCTTGCAACCATCACTTTAATAAGCTTCATTAGACAACTTTCCAGTGCTCTGTCTCTCCTACAATAAATTCATGCTTTTCTAGGTAAGGAACCAACTTTTCTTGTATGTCATGCCTCCTTTACTATCACTGCTTCTGTATGATCAAACCTACCTTCTGAATCTGTGCAGACTCAGTAATATAGTATATATCAAACTCCCAGCAAAAAGTTTAGCTTACAACAGTGATGTTACAGATTTATGGATTCCAATTTTAATTTTTAAAAAATTTAAGTTCATTATTATCCACTATTTCTTATACATACTCTTTCACAAGATTAAGAATAAAACAGGTTGGACCAAGCATAGTGGTATACACCTTTAATCCCAGCACTCCGGAGTCAGAGGCAGAGGTAGAGGCAGGAGAATCTCTCTGAGATCAAGGTCAGGCTGGTGTACATGGCAAGTTCCAGGTTAGCTGGGGCTACAGGGATACCCTGTCTCAAGAAAACACAAAAGAATAAGATAGTTAATGGCTAGGATTTAAGCTTAATGGGTAGGAGGGCTTGCTCTGGAAGCATGTAAACTTAAGTCTGAATCCTTGGCACCAATGTAAAAAAATTCACTGAGTGCTTGTAACCCAGTACTGGTGGACAGATCTTGAGAGCTTCCTGGCTAGTCAGCCAGAAATGGTTCAGTGAGACCCCATTTCGAAGTAATAATGTAGAGACCAATAAGAGTAAAACATCCATCATCATGCTCTGGCCCCTGCAAGTATGTACACACAGGCATGCATATACACACCTGTATACTCAACTGCATGCACTAGATACATACAATGTACACATACATACCCCATAAAAAAATAAACAGAATGAAACAGTAACAAACTAAAAACGAGTGATTACACACATACTTTTAGACTGGAGTGAAAGTTGTAACAAAAGATTAATCATATGTATCAAACTTGAATTTTAATTTCAACTGTACCTATCACTAGTTATGTGACTTTGCTTACATTAGTCTACATGAGCCTAATTTCACACGTCTAAAACAGATATACCTTATTGGCAATTACAGTGATGAATGATTCCTAGCTAGAGAATCTCTCCTAAGAACTGTATTAAGGAAAGAATAAGAGTAACCCATTATCAAACAGCAGAATGGCACTATTAAAACTTAAAAGTAAACAGGATATTTAAGGGGCTTAATTGTAGTTCCAGACTGAGTACGGACTCTGGAATAGTTAGAAATAATCGCTTATACCAGGCAAAGATAGGGAGTCACGGGATTACAGAGAAAGATAGGGAGTCAAAGGATTACAGAGAAAGAGAGGGAGTCAAGGGATTACAGAGAAAGAGAGGGAGTCAAGGGATTACAGAGAAAGACAGGGAGTCAAGGGATTACAGAGAAAGACAGGGAGTCAAGGGATTACAGAGAAAGAGAGGGAGTCACGGGATTACAGAGAAAGACAGGGAGTCACGGGATTACAGAGAAAGACAGGGAGTCAAGGGATTACAGAGAAAGACAGGGAGTCAAGGGATTACAGAGAAAGACAGGGAGTCAAGGGATTACAGAGAAAGACAGGGAGTCAAGGGATTACAGAGAAAGACAGGGAGTCAAGGGATTACAGAGAAAGACAGGGAGTCAAGGGATTACAGAGAAAGACAGGGAGTCAAGGGATTACAGAGAAAGACAGGGAGTCAAGGGATTACAGAGAAAGACAGGGAGTCACGGGATTACAGAGAAAGACAGGGAGTCAAGGGATTACAGAGAAAGACAGGGAGTCACGGGATTACAGAGAAAGAGGGAGTCACGGGATTACAGAGAAAGATAGGGAGTCAAGGGATTACAGAGAAAGACAGGGAGTCAACGGATTACAGAGAAAGACAGGGAGTCAAGGGATTACAGAGAAAGACAGGGAGTCAAGGGATTACAGAGAAAGACAGGGAGTCAAGGGATTACAGAGAAAGACAGGGAGTCAAGGGATTCCAGAGAAAGATAGGGAGTCACGGGATTCCAGAGAAAGATAGGGAGTCACGGGATTACAGAGAAAGACGGGGAGTCAAGGGATTACAGAGAAAGATAGGGAGTCAAGGGATTACAGAGAAAGATAGGGAGTCAAGGGATTACAGAGAAAGACAGGGAGTCAAGGGATTACAGAGAAAGTCTTAGTAACTCACTTTAATCTAACTGATCGATAGAAAAATATTTAGTTACACTTTAAATTTGTCTAACATTTTCACAATTACTTTTAACAACTCTTTCTAATTTGTGGCTCAAATTGAAAAAAGAAATCTTCAAAGAGTTAAACTTAATCCATCTTACAACTTGATTCCCAAATACCTGAGGAAGAAAACCATGACTGCTTTTTATTTTCCTTTTGAGAAAAAAATAAATCAACAAAAAATTTAATTGGGCAAAATAATGAATTCTAAAAGACTTTCATATCTCTTTTAGATTTCTGACTCACAAAATAATTTTTATACTTAATCATCTCATACAAATCCATACATACAGCATTCATATTAAACCAAAGTATTAGTTTTTCTTCTAATTCCTCAGAACCTGAAGGATCTTACTAAAACACTCTGAAAAAACTTGAAATAAAATTATGTAATTATCTCTGAACAAGTTTCATACACACTAGGTATGCCTTTTTGAGTCATTTCTTCCCTTCCTTTGGTCTCACTCTAGTCACTTTATTAAAAATTTAATTATTGCAAAAATGAAAACTCCCACCAGAATCAAAAATACTCTGAGACATGAGTTTTGTTCAGAAGGTTTCCTCTAAGTAATCTTTTACTGGTCTTAAGAATAATCATTCAAATTTTCTATAAATAAGTTCAAAATCTTCTCATATGTAAATGCAATAGATAATCAAAACTATAATTTTTCCTGAACAGTGGAGAATTTGGGTCATTGATAAAGAAAACACTGGGGCTAGAGGTAGGTCACTGTGGTTAAGAGCACATAGTGTTCTCGCAGAGAACCTGACTTTGGTTCCTAGTACCCATTATGAAGTGCTCACATGGGGATTCAATTTCTGCTTCTGATGGGCCTGCACTCATGTGCACATACTGACACACATACACACACTTATACATATCCAGTATATCTGTATATCCAGTTTCAGGCCAGATTTGGCTACAGGGAGACCTTATCTCAAAAAGCTAATAAATAAATAAATAAACTCACCATTCTATGTACTAAAGCGTATGAGTATATTACCTGCATGTGTGTAAGTGCACCCGTGTCATGCAATGCCCATCGAGAGCAGAAGAGGGCAATGGATCCCCCGGAACTGGAGTTATGGACAGTTGTTAGCTGCCTATGGGTGTTAGGAAGTGAACCTGGGTCCTCTCTAAGATCAGCCCATGTTCTTAACTGTTATCTCTCCAGCCCCCTAAACAGACAAATTTCTTTTAGAAAGTGACGAAAACAAAATTCCAGTGTAATTCTGTTTTTAAAAAAGCAATGCTGGAGCCTGGAGAGATGGCTAGTAGTTAAGAGTACTGGGTGCTCTTACAGAAGACCCAGTTCAGTATCTAGCAGTCACAAGGTGGCTAACAAACATCCATAACTCCAGTTCCAGGAAACCCAATACCCTCTTCTTCTGGATCCCTTGAGCAGCATGAAATGGGTGTACTTACATACCTGCAGGCAAAAACATTCATAACACATTTTATTATTTTTTATTTATATTTTAAAATTTATTTTTAAATATATTTATTATTATATTTATTTTATGTGTATGAGTATATTGCCTGTATGAATGCAAGTGTACCTGTTGTCATGAAATTCCCATGGAGGTCAGAAGAGGGCATCAGATCTCCCAGAACTAGTGTTAAAGACAGTTGTTAGTTGCCATGTGGGTACTGGAACCTGAACCTGGGCCCTCTGCCAGAGCAGAGCTCTTAATCACTGAGTCATCTCTTTAACCTCTCATAACACATGTTTAAAAAAGTTTTTTAAAAAACAACACTGTTTCAAAGGAGCTTTTGATAATCAGCTTTTGAATAAAATAAATCTCTCCTCATCACACTAACTATAAAAAATTTGCAGACTTGGTGGCACATTTTATTCAGAACACCTGCTATTCTCTTTTTATGCATACTTGGTTTTCTAACTTCAAACTGAAGCAATAAAACTAAGAAATTCATCTTAAGCAAATTCCTGTGCTTTGAGGCAATACTTTTTCCACTTATACCAACTGTATATTCAGTTTTATATTTCTATACTACTGCCAGAGTTGTGAGGATGACCTAAAAACACACAGGTACAAAAGCAGAATAATACTAACTGAAAAAGCAAAAGAGAAAAGAAGCACTAATTCTAATTTGTTTGCTAGCAGTCTGAGGTTGTTTTCTTTCCTTTTTGGTATAATAATAAAAGAAAGACACTATAGTTGGTATTCCACATAGATTTCAAATGTGCAAATTCAAGCAACTGCAGATACAAAATATTAAGAAAAAATAACCCCCCATATGCACTGCATATCAGATACAGACTTTTTTCTCATTATCTCCTAAGCAACAGTGTAACAACTATTTTTGTATCATTTGCATAGTATTCATTATTTTGTATAATTAGGAGACAATTCAAATCATTAGGAGGATATCTGCAGGATATGAAACCTTGCATTGTCTTACTGAAGAGAATTGAACATTCACAGATTTTATTACCTTTAGGAGGCCCTATAACCCATAATAACCCCACAGAGATCAAAGGATGCCTACAGCTTATTACCTATCTCTAAGAAACAAGGCATCAACTTTAGAACTTTCCTTAAGAAAGCAAACTTTCATGATGTAATGAAAACATTTACGAACCTCTGAGTGTTCATCTCTCTCATCTATAAGCCTTTTTAGATGCAGTGCCATATTTTTCAGGAGTGGCTCCAAATCTTCCTGAGACATATCTGTCACCTCCATCCATTGCAGATCAAACACATTTTCCTGATTATGTGTTACCTTTAGAGAGGCAAGCAAAATAAAAATCAAAGAATGGCTAATTCTTAAATACTGACTTCATTTTATTACAAAATTAGTTCATTACTCATATAGTAAAAAGGCAATATATCTACAGAAGTATATTTGAAATTAGTGCTGGAAACACAACTAAAATTTTTAACTAAATATAACCTTTAAATAAATTCTCATTCCCAATCAACAAAAAAGTGAAATTATTTAATCTGACATATTCTTATTAGAAAGTCATAGTTGTGTTATCTGAAAACTTCTTTAACAATAATAACAAAATCAACTGAACTTCTTTAGATAAAACTAAATTTATTATACCTGAATTCAAATTTAAAGGCTTCTCATTTTGTAGAATACATGTTTATTGTATTTTTATAACTGAATAGCTGTCTTTTAGAAATTCTGAAGATAACATGGTTACAGAACATTAAAATACTTTCAACAGACAGATGTGTAAAAGAATAAAAATATTACATGAGTAACAAAATTATTTCTTATTTTTCATTTCTTGCCACTATTCTGGTATTATGCTTTAATTTTCACAACAAATAGCAAAAATAACAATCTGAAGTGTGGTGGCAAATTTAGCATACTCAGCACTTACTCAAAATGAACTTAAAAATAAAACTTCAACGCTACCATAAACCAACAAATGTATAAATGGAAACAACCAGTAAGTTCTATCTTCTAAATATGTGCTAATACACTGCTGGTGAGAATGGCACAGCTGAACAGAAATCTCAACTCTAACAGGAGAAAAAAAAAGGTACAAGGAATATAGTCATCCTAATGGAGACTATTTTAAACACTTCCAAATTTTCCCTATTTTAAAATTCTCTCCTTCTCTAGTCAACACGCAAAACTTAATATACCCTAATTTTAAAAAAAGCTGTAAGATTTAAAGCTCATGAGTAGACAGATATGGAAGCAGCAGCTTTAAAAATACATTAAAAATTATGTTAGCATAAATTATTTAACACTGTACAGTATGTCCTAGATTTAAACATTTATATACATGTTTAAAAAAATCAATGTATTTGTGTAATTTAAGTAATAGCTCAATAAAATAAAAATGTCTGTTAATACAAAAGAAAACCACAAGAGTGACATTATACTAAGCTTATTATCTTTACTCCCTGAGCAGTCTTCCACTCTCTGCTGCTTCTACTTACTGTATCATTCATTCTGTGCTGTCTAATAAAGACATATGCTTCATTCTTCAACATTCTTTCCTTATGTCTTCAGAGACATAAGTTAGAATGAATGTGTGGTAAGCACTGTGCTGTATATACCTAGGATGATCCATTTAAGGAACTATTGATCTCCAAACAGAAGACAATTTATATAAAAGTAAAGTTAATTTATATTTGCTCTTGAAGTGTTCTTTATTGAAGAACTACAGTATTTTTGGAGGTATATCAGAAAAATCACAAATTCCATAAAAGTATTTTAAAACAGATATGGGTAATTACCTCTTGAATATGTGCGGCAACTGCTGCTTTTGTATCAAAATCTAAACCCTGAATTCTTTCAATAAATTCTTCCTTTTTCTGACACTGAAATAAATGAAGAAAGAGAAAGGACCATTCAGACTTTGTAGAGTATTATCCTTAAAATTCTGTATATAACTAAAAACTCATACACTTGGAACTATATTTGGAACACTACAGTAAGGGTTTTGTTCTACATTTAAACTACCTCTCCAATATATTTACCTAATAAAAAGATAATGATTTTGAAATATTTAAAAGCAAGGCACCGAAAATCCTTATTATTTTTAAGCTGGAAAGTTCTAAAGTGGGAAAGCATTACACAATGCATCTGAGGTCAGTATAATATTATTATGCTAACTTTACAAACAGAGTAAAGAATCAAGAACTTGTTTTAGAGGGGAGAAGTTACTTGCCAAAAACCACAGTGAGTCAGTGGCAGAATTCGGAATACAGCCAAAATGCTCAGCCAGTCCCTGGCTATCACCAAACAATACAGCCTTTCTTCTTGCAAAAAAAAAAAAAAAATTTGGGCAATTTTTATTCAAGTTTACAATTCATTCTCACATATTCATTCCATCAATCTTAATAAAAGAAACTTGCTTTTGTGGCCTGGTTGAAGATATATGAAGCAATACAATAAATCCTTGGTTTGTTTCCACCATAACAAAATTACCAGGGGCAAAATTTAATAATGTACAAACAAATACACATACAACCAATAGAAAAAAGGCAGCAATTCCTTATTGTCAAATTTTAAAGCTTTATTTAAGTTAAAAATATGAATATATGAGTCTAATCCTTTTTCCTTTTCCAGGAAAGATTATGTAACAGCGCACATCTGAATCTCTGCCACTATCTATATCTCTTACATTGCAATTCAACAGCTAATAGAACTGTATTCTTGCAACTACCAAATGAGAGGTGCATACAAAATAGACAACACTGCCTTGTGTCCAGTTAAGATGCATCTCCTGGGCCAATTACAGAGCCACCGGCAAGGACAATAAACCCTCACGAGGAAAAACTAGCTCTTTGATCCTTAAGAAACTTACAAAGCTCTGATTCATGTTAGTTAAACTGCTAATACTATATTTCTGTCGCTACACAACTCCCCTCTAGTGTACAGAGTTCTACATTGTATAAAAACTAATTAGTATCATATAATGATGTTTAAAAGTAACTTACCAGAAATGCACAATTCCTATTTATGATTAAGAAATGAAGAGTTTGGAAAGGAATGATATGGGGATCAGAAGGCTTAAAAATACCAACTTTGGGGGCTGGAGAGATGGCTCGTCTATTAATAGCACTGGCTGCTCTGGCAGAGGACGGGGTTCCATTCCCAGCACCCACAAAGTGACTAACAACCGCCTGTAACTCTAGTTCCAGGAGGACCTAACGTTCTCTTCTGACCTCCACGGGCACTGTACAACATCGGTGCACTCACATACATGCCGGCAATATACCCATACACAAAATAAAAAATAATAAATAAAACATTTTTTAAAATACCAACTCTTTTGTCTAGTAAATACTGGACAGATCTTGTAAAAACAGCTGAGAATTACTTTCTAACTGTATATTAATAGCATATATAAACTAGCTTTTCAGAGACAGTAATCCCAACTTTTTATATTTTAATTTAACACTTCTGAAATTATTGACTAGTGAATAGTTTCTGAGCTAACCTGAACATGAAATGACAGGGTTTTATAAAAGGTAATAACTAAGACCCATTCAAAATGCCCTAATTCAACTGTCTAATGGTTTTCTGCCTACAGCATAAAAAAAGAAATATACCTCCTGTTTTTAAGCTCTACAGCTACAGTACTGTTTATTCACTAGTACTCTCTTGAGAAGACCATCATCCAGCACATGAGCAACACAAATCAGTATCATCTCTCTCCTTTTCCCTGGCCTCCCTTTATTCTGGAAGGTTTCATGTAGCCCAAGCTGGCCTCCAGCTTGTTATGCAGCTGAGGGTGACACTGAACTTTGGATGCTCCTGCCTCCACTTTGTGATGCTGAATTACAGGTGCATGCCACTCCTCCCAGTCTGTGCAGTGTTGGGGAATCGAACCCAGGGCTTCACTATGCTAGGCAAACACTCTACCAATTCAGTCACATTTCCAGCCCCATTTTCTTACTCTTGAAATATATACAGTTTGAAGCAAATCTCCTCTTGATTCAGATTTTAAGAGTTTTAGGAATCTCAAAAATATTTAAAATAAGATGCATTTCACAGAATCTTGAAGGACAGAAAACAGAAGATGGAAAAGAGACTAAAGAGAAGATTCAAACTCTGATGCTGGAAAATCACACCAAATGCTCTTTATCAACAATGTCTATTATGGTAATCATGTCTATTATCTGTGGGTATTGAGTAAATAAAATATAGTTAGTTCAGCTGAGAAACTGGAAATTTAATAGCTCTAGCATTTAAGGAAATTGTAAAATTAAAAAAAGACATATAGAGGCTGGAGAGACTGGCAGATGACCAAGTTCAGTTCCCACATCCACACGAGGTGTCTTCACGACTGCCTGCAACTCCAGGTCTGTGAGGATTTAATGCCTCTGGTCTTCTCACCCCTCCCCCCATATAACTTTTAAATTAAAAGAGATAAATAGTTTTACTGTGGCCATAAAGACCATGAAGACTAAATGCTCAACAGTAAACTGAAATACTACCTAAAGTTAAGTTTTCTTTTGTCATACAAAATTCTCAAACTGCAAGGGATAATAAAATTATTTTTAACTGTGTTAACAGTAACTGGCTTATAAGCCAATAGATTGTCAGACCATTCTAAGAATATGTAATGAAAACTGGGATATGGTTTTTAAAAAAATTATTTGGGTGGGAGGCAGATTATTAATCCTCAGATTCCTCCTATTTTCATTTGATACTATCAGCGCTCTATCTTTACAGAACACAGGCACGTGTGGAAGAACCACACCAAAATGGAGGAAAGGACACTCCAAGTAAGCTGCTACTGGGCAAGAGCAGATACTGAAGAACAAAACAAGAACACCACAACTAATAGCATTATACTTCTATGGGGCTGGAGAGATGGCCCAATTGTTAAGAGCACTTGCACCCTTGCAGAGGACCAGAGTTTAGTTCCTAACACCCACACCAGGCAGTTCATAACTGTTAACTTCAGTCTAGGGGTCAGTCCATGTCTGAGCTCCACGCTCTAAACTTTCATGGCTTCTTTCCTTCTCCCTCCCTTCTCCTCCCCATGCAGCTGCTGAGATTTCCAGCGTGCCTGCCCTGAGGATTTTTCTTTAAATTCTAACAAAACTGTCCTAATGCTTAAAAAAAAAAAAAGTTAAAATAATGACTGCCGAGGGCTAGTGGCAAAAAAGATGTTAGGACCTGTTTAACACATAAAAGAGCTGTTTCAGAAACCAAATACCAGTGAACTGCATACTGACAAGCAGCTGACAGGACAAATTTCAGAGTGTATGTTTTATCACAATTTAAAAATAAATCAAATTTGCTATAGCTAGTCTTTCCCTGAAAAAAATAAATTATTCTACCAGGACTTGATAAAATCTTGGTAAAATTATAGTTTACAAACAGTATAGAAAAAAAAAAGTTAGAAAAAATACTAACTTTTATGATGCTTTACAGATAACTGATGGGCACAGAAAACTGATGAGACAAATTGAATAAACTTAGAATTGGTTTTCAGAATCAAATGCTAAGATCAGAACTACTGAGAATGCACACAAAGGTCAAAACCTGATCTTAACCACAAGTGACAGTCAAGTTACTTTTAACACTACTTAACCTGGCCAAATTCCAAAATAAGTAATATGTTTGGATACTAAATAGTCAATACTAATATAAAAATAAGTTCTGCTAAAAGGGAGTCAAATTTACATATCTTTTAAAAGAGATTTTATTTATGCGTGTGCCAGTGTATGTCTCCGTGAGTCTATGTGCACATGGCAGGATCCCGTGAAGGCCAGAAGAGGGTGTGAGACCCCTTAGAGCTGAAGTTGCAGGCATCTGTGTGTAGCCTGGGTACTGGGATGCAAATTCTAGTGGAGCAGCAAGTGATCTTAACCACTGAGCCATCTCTCTAGCCCCTTCCATGGTATCAGGACAAAGAAACTTCCAACAGCAAACAAACTTTCCTATATACACTGATTTGTTTGATTGTTTGTAGACAGGATCTCCCTATAACCCCAAATGGCCTGGAACCCCCTATGTAGACCAGGCTGGCCACGATTTCATAGGTATCTACCTGCCTTTGTCTCCTGAGTGGGATAAAAGGTATGCCCACCACATCTGGCTCCTACATACGAGACCATGTCGGCTTCCTATTAGAGCTCCAATGAAGAGCAACATAAGTGAGGGAATTCTAGCTGATGCACAGTACTCCTTCAGGAGACTTCTATTACCCCAGGAACAGCACTCTTCATGTGCATGGTTATTTCCATGCTCTTATTTAGGTGTAATCACAGATGAAAAGTCTTAGTTATGGTTTATCCTGTGAGGTGACATTTGGACAGAAATTACCTTTACTAGTTTGAACAATTTCATATTTTAGTTTCTTCAAAATAATCAAAGCTTTTTTTTTTTTTTTGAATTTTCAACAACTGCTTTCCCCCGACTTTTTTCAAGAATACATGCTTTGAAACTTGGGACCCAATACATTTCTCAAATCTAATGTCCTGTTAATAAGTTCTATCTTGCTACTTCTACCTACATACTGGAAGTTTAACAAATAAAATGTCTCACACAAAAAATGTTTGCCACTTTTATACTATTCTTGTGTATGATCCTGACCATTGGAATTTTGTGTGAGTGAATATGTGTGGTGTACGTGCATCTGTGCATGGGGGAAAGGTACATACACGGAGCCAGGGAAAGGCATCGAGTTTCCTGCTCTATCATCTTCCACCATCTCATTCACTTTACACAGTTGGTGGCTTGAACGACAATGTCCCCCACAGACTTTGTCCCTCATTTAGACAGTTTGTCTCCAGTTGGTGGAGCTGTTTGGGAGGTTTTAGGAGGTGTGGCCTTGCAGGAGGAAGTGTGTCACTGGGGGCAACCTCTGAGAGTTCTTAAGCCTTGCCAGATTTCCAGTCCCTTCCAGCTCCTGTGCCTGCTTGAAGATGTGAGCCTCTGCTTTGTGCTCCTGCAATGCCACCTCCCCATGCCTCTCCATGCAATCCTCCTGTACCTACCTTCAACAGCTGGAGGGTTATAAGCACACACAACCACACACTGCCTTTTATGTGATTGCTAGGGATTTAAATGCAGGTTCCTATGCTGGTGCAATAAACACTCTTATCCAAATGAGCTATCTCTCCAGATCCCAAATTTTGGGGGTGGAAGGTGGGGGGAACAGGGTTTTATTATGTAGTCTAGGCTGGCCTGGAAGTCAAAATCCTTCTGCTTCAGCCCCCAGAATGTTAGCAATACAGGCTTGTGCCATTCATATGACTCTAGAATTTAAGCTGCTCAACAACTAGATGGACAGCATTTTCTGCAACAATATATTGTAGAAAGTTTTTGATTAATACTTTCTGGTAGACTGGTTTCCTCAATAGTTTCTTATACAGTACATTTTGGATCTTCAGTTATTGACAAAGATTTCTAATTATTCATATAGTCATAATAAAAGTCTGACAGGAGATTCTGATTTTACATGACTGATATTAGCATTAGTGGCTCCAAAATGCCTATGAACAGAATCTACACTAAGTAGAAATTCAGTTCTTTATAATCTAATTCTTCTCAATGTTCCAGTCCAATCCTTTGTACTGTGTTGTCCAACAATGCTACATTCTAGCCACACTTAAATGTTCTCTTAGGAAATTTTATTGGGAATTTCTGAGCTAGGAGCATAGCTCAGTTAGGAGAGTGCCCAGCTGGTGGTACTGTCCGTGAGGTCCTGGAATCTTCGGGAGTTATAACCTTTCTGGAGGAAGTGTGTCACTAGGGGCAGGACTTTGAGAGCTCATAGCCTTGCCCCACTTCCAATTCACTCTCTCTAGGTGTGTGCAGTCCAATGTGTGTGTTCTCAGCTTCTTGCTCCTGTGTTCATTTCTGCTGCTTGCTACCATGCCTTCCATGGACTCTCAGCCCTCTGGAACCATAAGCCCAAATAAACTCTTCCTTCTAGCTGTTGCCTTGGTCTTGGTGTTTTATCACAGCAACAGAAAAGTAACTAAAATAGCATCAATGTGTTTAGCATTATACCAATCATCTCATACTGTTAGTTTGATCTATTGGCCTCTAAGTTTAAAATTAAGAGTTTTATTTATATTTTATTTACTTATTTCTGTGTATGTGTTTAATGTAGGTACATATGTTCCACTGTGAACTGGATTCCAAGCTTTTTGACATGCTCACATTGTAGCAAACATCAAAATATGATAATTATTCCATCGCCTTATTTACATAAAGATTTTGAATGATTTTTTTCACAACTGATAACAGTTGTCATCTCTTCAGAGCTGAGAAGATGGCTTAGCATCAGGTAAGTGTGAGGACCTGAGTTCAAATCTCCAGAATCCACATAAACTGGATGTGTGTGTCTATAATCCCAGTACTACCACAGTGAGATGAGAGGCATAGACAGGAGAATGCCCAGAAACTCACTGACCCCTGAAGTATGCAGCAGCCAACAAGAAACATTGTCTCAAGCACGGTGGAAGGTGAGAACTGACATCTGACCTTCACATATGTACCATGGCACACATGTTCGTCCCTCATACACACATACATCATATATACACATGCTCTTTTAATATGAAAAATTAATGTACTTGATTATTCTTTATTTTCAAATAAATTTATTACTTTGGGTCGTGGACACTTTTCAAATATTCTGTGTCTGCTCACATTTTGTATATTGGCTCTCTGAACTACTTTTATTCAGTTAAAAAATTCTAAAGTTAAGTTTCTCCCCTCAACCTTAAAACTTACTGACAAGTCTTATTCCTTTTAAACATTTCAAAATCACTTTTATTTTTATGTGTAGTTTACAATGTCATTCCCAAGCATACATTTTATATAATTATCATTTTACACAATATTTCCATTCTATGTGTTTTAGACCACCAAAGCAGACTTCCTCCCTTTCCCAAAAACTATATGAAATAACATTTACTAAGTTTTCAGATAATGTGAAACCATATTATATGAATTTGGCTTATATTCAGAATCTATAGACAGATAAACATAACCAGCTAATATATTTATAGAAAAATTAAGAAGGTGAGCTGGAGAGATTGCTCAGCACTTAAAAGCACTGACTGCTCTTGTGGAAGATCTGTGTTTGATTGTCAGCACCCACATACCTGATGTCACAGTAGTCGCTTTTAGAGGGATGTTCATTACTTAGTTTAAGAAAAATATGTTTATTATTATTTTTAAATAATAAATATCAATAGCCATTCAAATAATTTAAAAAAATTTTTTGCCAGGTGTGGTGGCACACATCTTTAATCCCAGCATTTGGGAGGCAGAGACAGGTGGCTCTCTGTGAGACTTGGCCAGCCTGGTCTACATGGCAACTTCCAGGTCAGCTGGGGCTATCAGGAAACCCTGTCTCAAAAAACAAAACAAACAAACAATAGGTAAACTTCTTTATGAAACACTCAATGGCAAAAATAAAGGAGTAGAAGGTATTAATAAAGATTTAAATTGTTAGAAAAAAGAGCTCTGTCCTTATTTCTAACATCTATGCTATGAGTTACAAAGTATAGGTGAAGTGAAGGGACTCAGATTTTCTACCCTTTTATTTCCTGCTCTTAACACAACAATAATGCTATCTTTAATACACTGAGGTTCTTGTTTCTATTCCACTCCCAGGGTCAATTCTAGTAAACAGCGTTAATAACTCAACAGTAACCAGTAGTAATAACCAAATTTATACAGCTGCTGTTATCTAGACTCATGCCATACTCACGAGCAAGGGTATTTTTAAAAGTAAGTACATTATACACTGGTTGTAAATAAGTAAGGACTGTGTTGTAAGGACCTGATGACCAAACTGGAAGAGCAGTGAGAACAAACACCATATTTAAGAATGGCCCATCAAGTGTTAAGTAATCACTTGTGTATTACATGTCAACATTAAGTTATATATATAAACGCTGCTCCGATAGCAGTTACTAGAGCTTAGATAGGGTGTTAAGGGTAAGACAGATGGTGGGTGGGATAGATAGAAGGAGCGGAGGGACGATTATTGCAGAAAGGGTTTGTCAATGGGTACAAGCATACAGCTGGATAAGGAATAACTTCTCATGTTTTATACAGTACAGCAGGGTCATTATGGTGGACAATAATTAACTGACTACTTACAAATGGTCAGTACAGAGGATTCTGCATGCCCCCAACACAGAAATAATGAATGTCTTGAGGTGACAGATACACCAATTATCCTGATCTAATCATTACATATTGTGTACAGTTAAAATATCACAGTGAACCACATACATGTGTTTAATTTCTATATGTAAATTAAAAACTTTAGATCCCAAACAGACAGATCTAAAAGTCAATACATTCTGGAATATGTAATTCTATGTAAATAAAAGTGAAATATTATTAGTGCGCTTGTTTGTTTACTTATAAAACAAAACCCTCTTTTAGCACGCTAAGGATGAAGGTCAGTTCTAATAGTGCTTCCCTAGCATGTATGAAGTCATGGGTTCAAAACCTCAGCACTGTATAAACTGTGTGTATACTTGTAATCTTAGCATCTGGGAAGTGAGGTAGAACAATAAGAAATTCAAGGTCAACTTCAGCTATACAGCAAATCTGAGGCCAGGTTTGATACATGATACCCTATCTTAAAAAAAAAAAAATCTAACCCACACCAACCAAATAAAGAAACCAAAATATGTATAAAGGACTAAGATAACATTATATTACAATAATTGATTTTTAAAAATAGTGGGTTATGAAGAGGTATCAGTGGATAGGGTGCTTGCAATGCAAGTATGAGAAGTTGAGGCTGGATTCCATGTATGTGGTAGTGTGCCTCTGTAATCTCAGTACTCTTGCAGAGAGACTGGAGACGGAGACTGGAGAATACTTGGAGGCTTACAAGGCAGATAATCGTTATGTGGGCATGGGCAAACAAGAGACACTGTCTCCAACGAGGTATTAAGTGAGGACTGACACTCTAGGTTGTCCTTGACTCCAGATGCGCACCATGGCGTGTTTATGCCCAAACTCACACACATGCACCACAAACACACACCTAGATTTTTTAAAAAGCTGATTAAACAGAAAACCAACAAAATAAAATAATCTGGAACTTAGACAAGAGTTCTTTGGCTTACTAGCAACACGATCTAAATCTAGAATAGCTATTTCAGTTTGTTGCAGATAAATGCACTCCTACTATAATTAACAGTAGCTTCCTTGACTCATAACTTAAGTAACAATCTATCCAATCACTAATCTTCCTATCTGAGAAAATATAAGAAAAATCGACATAAGGTATAATACTTGGCAAACTAAGTATTCAGTAAATCTTTGCTACCATTGTTAGTGTGAGCATTTATAAAAGAGCAACAGGGCAGTGGTGACAGTTCAGCTGGGAAACTGCTGGCTGAGTATGCATGAAAACCTGAGTCCAGATCTCCAGTATCTATACAAAAAGTCAGGTGCTGTGCACTGTGCCTATAAATTCCAGTGCTGGGAGGCAAAGACAGAAGGACCCTCAACTCACTGGCTACCAAATCCAGCACGGTGAGGGAGTTCCAGGTTCAGTGAGAGATCAGGTCTCAAAAACTAAGGTGCAGAGTGAATGAAGACAGTACCTGGTATTGACCTCTGGGCAACACATGCCTGTGTACACATGTGCAACCACATGTACACATAAAGAACACGTACATATACCACACACATACATAAACATTTTTCACAAATTCTCTCATTTTAATTATTAACCCCTCTTCTCTTTTCCTAAAATATGAGCACACATGAGCAAACCATAAGAAAATGGAGGGAGAAATTTTCAAAGATGCCCTTGAAGAGATCAATACCTGAGATATTAGAAACCTCAGAAAAGGAAAAAGAATAAAGATTTTTCATACATGACTTTGAGGCTATAACTAAAATTTGAAATAAAGTAACAATACATGTTCTTTTAAAACATAATCTCCATATATACTTAAATTTTTCTAATACAGGCTTTGAAGAGCAATAGTGTACCAAGTCTTCAGAAACAAAAACTTAAAGAACATGGTTAAAATGAAAATAGGAAGAAATATTTCAGCTTACCTGAACAGCACAACCCAGTAAGAGTAAAAGCAACTTTTTAACTTCTTCTGTGCCTTGTTCTGAAATAAAAACAATTACTGAGCATAACATTTAGTTGTTTCAACTTTCATACACTGAAGCAATCAATTCTAGAGCTAATATTCACAACCTGACAAAAAAGAAATTTTATAAAATGATGGAGAAATCAAATAAAGTGGTCCATGTGTGTGCAATGTAGTAAGAGCAGAAGAAATAAATGGGAAAATTTATCAATTATAAAGGGTTATAGTACAGATAGACAAGCCTCAAGGGTTTGTATAGTAACTATACTGAGTCTATTCCTTTTCCATAAATCGTATTATTCAGCCTTCTAAATTATTCGTATACAAAGACATGTCAGAGCTGCTCAATATGGCTCTAATGGGTCTGGTTCATCTTTTAATAGTCCCTTACTAAATACAAGCATGATTCATGAACCTATAAAATTTAAATGGATTTCTCACTACATAGGTTCATAAAGGGCCAAAGCCTTAAACGCCTGTAACAGCAAGGCTACTAAAATAAGTTGGGTGTGATGGCTCACACCTGTAATCTCAGCACTTGGGAGGCTGAGGCAGAAGGAGTGTCATGAGTTTGAGGTTAAACCAGGCTACATAGTGAGTTCTAGGCCAGTCTGGGGACACACAGCGAAAACACAGTTTACAAAACCAGTATTTTATGAGAAGAGAGAACTGCATATGATAAGCTAGACAGAAGTTAACAGTCCGTAACAGAACTGCAGAGCAGCTCCTGTTTAACAGCATTCAATTTAGGTTGTGTTAAAACACTCAGCTGCACATAACATACATATACAAAATGCAGAAAGATTCTCACTATCAAGGAGTCTGCAAGGATTAAGTCCTTTGCTTGAAATGCTTGATAGCTGCTAATTTCCTCAGCTGTTCAGAAATTAAACTATGGAGTCTAGGGTAGAGCTTATGTCTGGTGCATTCAAGGCCCCAGGCTCAAATTTCAAAATAAGCAAAACAGACCAAACAACAAGAACAACAACAACAAAAAAATCCTGAGCTTCAACAACTTCAGCAACAGTAGACAGAAGATATATAAATACGGAACTTAAGGTTGTCTCAGTATCATTTCTTTTCTGGCATCATACTCCTTTTAGTTTAAAACTTCACCTTCTATGTTTGCTTATAAGATACTAAAAATCATAGCCATCATCAAAAAGTATCAGTTGGATGTAGCAGAAAAAACACTGCAATTGCAATTAGTAATGAGTATATGTATATGCTCTCACCAACAACTTAAAAACATTCTAGGCTTCTTTTCTATTTACAAACAGGAATGTCACCTCCAACTTTTCCTAAAGACTTGTGGAAAATCTAGAGAGGTAACATAAATAGGCAAGCTCCTGGTAAACATTATTAGTGTTACACAAAGACATTAATATCATATGATACTAACTTCATACTTACCAGAAAAGGGATTTTTACCAATGATTAAGACATTTGGCAATGACATCATAATCAGCTGCTGCAAAGTCTCCTGTAAAATGACACCCAAGAGTTACTATATGACTAATGTTGACTATGTAACTACCTCTGAGTTGTACATTCTTCAGTAGGAGTGCTACATTAAAAATAAATGTGGAGAGGATATATCAAGTCTTAAGTCTTTTGTACTTTTAACTCTTTTAAAAAATGTACTTATT
This sequence comes from Eospalax fontanierii, assembly GCA_035773235.1. Taxonomy (NCBI): domain Eukaryota; kingdom Metazoa; phylum Chordata; class Mammalia; order Rodentia; family Spalacidae; genus Eospalax; species Eospalax fontanierii. The sequence goes on along the minus strand of CM069529.1, from coordinate 11,610,425 downwards.
TATTTTCAGACAGGGTCTCACTACATAGCGCTGGCTGGTCTAGAACTTGCTATGTAACCAGGCTGGCCTGAAACTCACCACTAAGCCTAGCAAGTCTTTTGCACTTTAATGAAAGAAATAACCAAAATAACCTTTATGTCCATAAGACTTAATGTCCACACAATAAAATAAAATTCTTAAGCTAATATTCATTATTTTGAAATTGGAATATTTCTCAATAAAAGAATGACCATGTGCACTCCTTCATGTTCTTCTGAAGGATCTAAAAATGTCAACTGGGGAAGAAGGAGCTCAAGAGAGGGGAATAGTAGGACCCAGGTGGTATTCACGAAGGAGATGGGGAACATGGGTGTTATTTTAACTGAGGAGGGAGAAGACTGTACAGGGAGAGGAAAGAGATAAAGTACCCTTAAGTAATGTGAAATGTATTATTTCATTCATAAGTCCACTGACGAATGCACATGTAATATATATGAGTATATGTGCATAACTGGAGGCTATATAACAAAAATGACAGTGCCAGGCAAAGGAAACCTCTGTCTGAGTTGGTTGTCAGGGTAGTGCAAGAAATTTGCAAAATAATTGGCATAGCTGTTGGATTCACCCCCTAGAACTTGAAAGTAAGATCCTACTGCTGAAGACAGGACACACTTTGGACACAGGACTTAGAGCAATGGAGCTGGAACTGACCTGGAAGCCTTTTCCCTGAAGACCAGCTCTCACAGTATCAGAAGATACCATGCAAGATGTTAAGGGAGAAAAACAATGAATGGCCTTACTCAGCTGTAAAGCCTATGAGCCACAATAATGACTGGCCCAGCAAACTATCTCTATTGGTGCAATAGGGGCACTTTTATATTAGGAGTATTCAACAACTGTTAAATTGGACTTAAGGCCCACCTTTATAGGAGGGAATCCGCATATGGTACTGTAAACATAGTCAAGTATGCATGATTGGAGAGGGTATGAGCCCTAGAGAAACATCTACAGCCACGGTCCTAGACCAACATTATTTCTTCTTTTCAAAAATTTCATTTTAGTTTATGTGTGTATATTCTGCCTGCATGCATGTAAATGCACCCATGTGTGCAATACCCACAGAGGCCAGAAGATGGCATCAGATTCCCTGGAACTGAGGTTTGGGGCAGTTGTTAGCTGCCATGTGGGTGTGGGAACTGAACCCAGCCAGGTCCTCTGGAAGAACAGTTAGTGCTTTTAACCAGTAAGCCATCTCTCCAGCTCCCAATATAATTTCTTACTGTATTCTAAATATGCATCCTTATATTCAGACAAGTATAGCTCTCGTCACTCATCAAGAAACTCTTTTGCTCCAGATGGAGATTATTATGAAGTTTCACAACTGGTAACAATGTAGAAAATAGTAACTGTGATGTGCTATCCTTAACTGATACATCTACAATGCAACCTCTACACTTAAGGTTCAGGAAACATCACAAAAGAGGGGCAGAAAGACTGAGAGCCAGAGGAACAAGATGCCTGCTGCTAGATAATACATTCTAGACATCAGAGGGAAGTTGCACCAATGAAATCTCCACAGTATAGTAGGCCAACAGGATCGGCATAATGACAAAACCAGTTGATATGCCAGTGTGGATGGGGACATGAGGTTCTATCTCAAGAAGAACTATGGGCAATCAATGGATACTGAGGGAGAGAGAATCAGTTTTCTCGAGGGACTAGCTCCCTGATAAATTATCTAACCCCAAGTGGACAGCCCTAAAAACACGTACACAGGAGTACCAACTAAACCGACTCCGTGTGTGTGTGTGTGTCGTGTGTGTAACAAGAAATCAAGAAGGAGTATGGAACACGGGAGGAACTGGAGGGTGGATTGGGAGGGATGGAAATGATGTAAACACAGTATGTAAGAAATTCTTCTAAAGATTATTTAAGATATACATATATATATATATATGTATATATATATATATATATATTAAAGTCAACTGACTTTAAAATTAAGGCTACTTACTTTGCTAAAAATCCTATCTTAAAAGCCAGTGTGGTGGCTCATGCTTTTAATCCTAGTACCGGGGGAGGCAGAAGCAGACAGATCTGTATGAGCTCAGGCCAGTTTGGTCTTTAAAAGGGAGTTCCAGGCCAGTCAGGGCTACACAGTGAGACCCTATCTCAAAAGCAAGCAAACAACAACAACAAAACACCAAAAAATTTATCTTATGATCATTTCACAAAACTGAGTTCATGCAGTGAGTGTGTATGTCTTCTATATTTGAAATAGGTGGTTACTGTTCTTTACTGTTGACAAGAACATACTCTGATGACATCAGATGACTCAGAAAAAAACAATATTTCCAAATTATCCATTATTAGGCATTAACGTATCTTCTGTTTATACTACCCTTTCCTTGAGGAACAGAAGGATTACATCAAACCTGCCATTACAACCATTAACACTGATAATATGCTACAAAAGATATGAGAGTATTATATTATAGGATGGATGGTGCTATGTGACATAACTGAATTGTAAAAGATTAGATGGGGGCTAGAAAGGTGGTTCAGCACTATCGAGTATTTCAGCTCTTCCAGAGTTTGCATCCCAGCACCCACATCAGTAATGGATCACCCATACATTACTGTCCATTAATGACAGCTCCAGGGGATCCAATGCTCCCTTCTGGCCTCTATGGGTGCCTGAACACATGTGGCACACACAGACACACACACACACACACAGACTACATATAAGTAAAAACAAAAATTAATCCTAAGAAATTTTAGAACTGTGGCAGTTTCTTTGCAAATGGCCACTGGCTACTACGTATACATTAGATAAAAATGCTTATTGAAAAATAAGTTTTTGGAAATGTAAATCTTTAAAATGTATTTATTTCCTTACTTTTATTTATTTATTTTCTACTAGTTTAAATCCGTGAGGGGCACAGCGTTACCATCACATGGATTCTGTGTCAATGGCCTTTGCAGGAAGGCTGTTTTGGAATTGGACCTGAATCATGCCATTATTTTCATGGGTCTGCGCTACCTTTTCCCAGATTTCTCTGGTTTTGTTTGGTTTGCCATCAGGAGGCACTGTGTAGTTTTCTATTTTGTTTTGTGTGTGTGTGTGTGTGTGTGTGTGTAATATACATAAAATTGAGTTTTTGTGTATTTTATACACAAGATCTTAGTCTTTTATACTCCTTCCCCATCAGCAGTCCCGCCCCCCACATTGGATTTCATATACTCTGTCATTTACGTTAAGGTCATCAAGTCAAATTATGTCCCCTCATATCCCTCTGTGCAAGGTCATCATCCACTGGGGTTTAGTTTTGCCTAAGTATAATTTGGTTTCATCTCAGGCATAAACACCTTCAATTTTAAGAAGAGCTGTATGCTCTCTTTGGTTCCAGAGACCTTGCTTATAGTCAGCAAAGTGGTCTTGCACCATAGCCTTCTTGCACCATTTGCTTGCCTGTTAAAAGTCCTGTTCCCAGCATACAGGTAAGACTTGCAAAGTGAGTCTCTGACGGAGAAACACAAGACTATAAGAGCCACTACTCTGGGCACAAGCACAGACGACAAAATGTACAGGCTAACTCCCCAGGGGTCCAAGAACCAACTCTGATTGACCAGCACCAGTTGCCGGAGCAGCTGGCCCCAGCTGGCCCACATCTCCTCCATCTGCCTGGAATCCACAGAAATCACTGGCTGGCAGAGTCTCTGAGATGTAAGGGGGTCTTGGCGAGAGATAAAGATAAATCCATCCCAGTTAAATCTTGATTTTTTTTTAAAGCATTAAGAGTGTTTTGCCTGCATGTGTGTAAGTGCACCCATGCATGAGGCCAAGAAAGAGCACTGGATCCCTAGAACTGGAGTTACAATTAATCACCATGAGGGTGCTGGGAACCAAATATTGGTTCTCTGCAAGAGCAGCCAGTGTTCTTAACCACTCTCTTCAGCCCCCAAGAACGTAACTTTTTAAACTCATCCTTCAACATAATAATTAAGCAAATAACCATGAAAAATAACAATGAAAACTAAATTTATAATTATATAGAGCATTTGCCCATGGTTAGCACTACACCAGATGATATTTAGAAGTAATCTTTTATTTATAGTTCTCAAAAAATTTTTCCTCAGCATTATAAATTCACTGTCAAAAATATGTGCACATATAGGATGCACCCAAGTCCTGCACATCTGCCCTCCTAGCCACTTAAGCTCAGGGGTGCAAGGGCCTGGCAGCAGGCATGGCTAGAAGATGGCTGTGGCCACCCCACTGTGCTGGACTCTTGTGTACCTCTCTTGTCAAGGGTTGGGTCTGCTGGTGGCCACTGCCACTATGCCAAGCACCAACGGTCCGCAGGACCAACATCATTATTGAGGTAGCAAGCTGGGTTCAAGCAAGAAAGAACTTGGCAATTAGGAAGGAAAATGGCTGATAAGCCAAGATGGCAGTAGTGGCAGCTCTCAGCCAAATGCAACTCCAGATAAGATTGCAACCACCCCTCCCTGCTGCACTCTGGTACACCTCTCTTGCCAGAGGCTGGGCCTGCAGGTGGCCACTGGCACTGTGCCAAGCATCCACGGTCCATGGTCCATCATCATCATCCAGGTAACAAGCTAGGTGCAGGCAAGAAAGGACTTCGTAATTAAGAAAATGGCTGAAAAGCCAGAATAGCTGCAGTGGCCACTCTGAGCAAACAGAACTCCCAGTAAGATGTCTTATCATTGGTTCCCTCTGGTCAGGGAGAAAGATGCGAAGGCCACAATTACCAAAAAAGACCAAGCAGAAACTTGATCATGAAAAACAATGATGGCAACAAAATGGGCGATACATCTATTTTCTTATGTGAAAGTGAACATGGCTTTCTCTGATACTGATGCCCCAAAAGTGAGAGATTCAAGCCCGCAAATAAATATTGTCTTTGCTGCACAGAAGCCAGAACACTCAACTTAAACACAAACGTAATATGGACAGGGAAACAGACACAGCAAAATAATAGGAATCAACACAACTGAAATAGTGACACACACCCTGAATTGCTTCCCATGAACCTGGAGCTGAGGTTCCATCCTGTGAACCTGTACCAGAGACTCCCTCCCAAGAGCTGGAGCTGCTCCCCTGAACCTTTAGCTGTGGTCCCCTCCTGTTAATCTGGAGCTATGGTCCCCTCCCAAGTGCCAGAATTGTGGTCCCTTCATGTGAACTGAAGCTGTGTTTGGAGAGGTCTTAGAAGATGTGGCCATGCTGGAGGAAGCACGTCACTGGGGCTGGGCTTAGAGAGTTCTTAAGCCCTGCCAGTTCTTCAGTCTCTACTTCCTGGGCCTGCTTGAAGATGTGAGGGTTTAGCTTCGGCGTCGAGTCTAACCACCTCTGCCGCCATTCTGCCCGGCCATGATGGACTCTTGCCCCTTTCAAACCATAAGCTAAATAAACTCTTCCTTTTATAAATTCCTTTGGTTGGTGTTTCTATCACAATAGAAAGCAAACTAATACACCTCCCATGAACCCAGAGCAGTGGACCCCTTTTATGAGATGCAACTCTGTGTGGCCCCTCCTGGGAGCCAGAGCTGTGGATCCCTCCCAAGAGCTTGGAATCAGGCTCTCCTCCAATAAATCAGGAGCTGTGGTTCTTTCCCATGAAACTAGAGCTGTGGTCCTCTCCTATGATCTGGAGCTGGGATCCACTCCTGAAAGCTAGAGCTTTAGTACCCTCCCATGAGGCAGAATTGTGGTTCCCTCCCATGAACCAGGAGTTGTGGGCCTCTCCTTTGAATCCAGCATTGTGGTCCCCTCCTGTAAGTATGGAGTTCTGGCCCCTACCCATGAGCCAGAGTTGTGATCCCATCCTGTGAACTGGGGCCCTGATCCCCCAGGCATGAGAACCTGGAGCTGTGGTCTCCTCACATAAGCCTGAAGCTTTGGACACCTACTGTGAGCCATGGCCCCACATCCCTCTGGCTGTAGGCTGATGGTGGAGCAGAGTAGAGCATGGAGGACTTCGTGATGTGGGCAGCAGTTACAGTCTTTTGTGACTACATTCCCCAGAGGCCCCTTCCCTGACACTCCTGGCCGTGCTTCCCAGAGGCGTTCCCTCTTATGCTGGGGACAGGGAAGGCCCATGTTATTTTCAGATTCTGTGAATTAGAGGACTGATTCTCTAAAAAGGACCTATCTCCCCTGAGGGACAGCTGTGGCTCTCACTCCACACATGGTCCTGGGCATCTAAGTCCTGATGCTGGACTTCTTCCATTCCCAGGCACTAAGAGGTTTTCCATTATTCTTCTATTATTCTTCCTTAGCCTCAGTATGCTTTCACCTATGCCCTAATTGAACTTCTAGAGATAAAAATCACAGTCTGGGAATTTAAAAAAGAAAAATAAGAAAAGATAAAAAGTACTGTAATAACTAAACTGATATCATTGTCAAACTTAAAATATGTAACTAGATCTTAGAATACAAATTCAAAATTCTATGTCTACTAAAATTTTCAAATATTGTTTACTGACAAAACTGTACTACCAAGCTTCAACAATAACGTGAAATTTGTCACTGTTCCTATAATGTGGGTTTGCCACTCACTCCCTTTCTGAATTCTCCACCTATACAAAGTCCTTCAATGTAATCATGTTACTTCTTAAAGAAAGCAATGAGACTATTTTAAAATTTAAAAACCTAAGCATTTAAAGAAAAGTAAATACTATATATGCCCGCTAAGAAAATGTAATTACGAATATTAATTGCTGGTGGTGCAAACCTAAAATCTCAGCTTCTTGGACTGAGAAAAAGTCAAGATAGAGTTCATGGCCAGCATAGACAAATGGACCCTGTCTCAAAAAAAAAAAAAAAAAAAAGAGAGAGAGAATATGTCAAAAATTGCTAAAACTACTTATTCTAAGAAATGATACTGAATTTGAATAATAAATGACTTTTGCAGTTCAAAGGGCAGATGTGTGATAGTCATATGTAACAGCTGAAAGGACTTAGAGGGGTAGGCGTGGACACTCACACTGTAACATAAAACAGATAAAGGTAACATGTACACACGAACTAGTTAAGACAACTTCAATTTGATACTCAAGATATAAACCCCTAAAAATTTATGAAAAAAGAAAAGTCAGAAATACACTTGAAAGGGATTTTTTTTAAGTGGGGCATTCATTCACAGAATATTTATTGGATGTCTATTATTTTCCATATATATTGTTCTAAACAATGAAAGTACAGTAGTTAACAAACAATGTTTGCTTTGAAGGAACTTACATTTTGGTAAGAGCAAACAGAAAACGAACAAATGCTTTTAGGTTATGAGTGCAAAAGATAAAAATAAAGCAAGAATGAAGAGTATTAGCAAAGGCAAAGATGAGAAAAGGCTGAGATTTTCTAGAGACTTGCAGTCTTTAATTTGACCATTTAAACCTATCTTATCGATACACAAAAATTTGTACCTACTAAAGTTCATGTACCTAATAGAGTATAAGAAAGACTGGTTTCACTACATGCCAAATATAAGCATGTATTAGTTATTATTGGAAGATAATATAAAGTAGAGAGAGTTCTAGGGTAAGCGAGCAGGCTAGCATTAAAGAAATCCATTACAAAATCACAGCAAGGGGCAGCTAGGGACACAAACTTCACTCCAAAGGTCTTAACATATATGACAGAATGCATGAAATCCTGTGGGCAGGCTATGGGAGGGTGCAGATAGGGGAAGGGACCTAAATATGATTAAGGTCTACTGTTTGAAATGCACAAAAATTTAATAAAAAATATATGTTGAAAAAAAATCTCAAAGGGGAAAAAATGTTCTTGAGAGGGGACCTACCAGGAAAAGCTATTCTGGGCACATGAAACAAGGAGCAATGACACGTTAGGGAGCCTAGAGATACTCTGCCAAAGTGTTTGGATGGCAAATAGCACAAGAAACAGAAGTGGAGCAAAAGAAGGTCCAACAGAAATCCATTGGGAACTTTAAGCAGCAGTGAGCTCTGGCTGTGGAGGGTATAGTTGGCGGCCCCACCCTTGGGTGAGCCCCATCACCTGTGAGTTACTGTCAGGCCTCAGAGCTGCAAGCCCATGGCCAGTGGATTGATCTAACTCTGGGGTTGTTGTCTGCAAGCTCTTGTTTACCACCTGGCAGGAGGGAGGTTTACTGCTACACTAGGTCTGAAAGAGTTTGAAATAGCAGGAAAAGTTCAGCCTGCTGGTTTCTCCTTCTCCAGTACAAGTCTCAGAGCTCTGCCTGCTTCCCGACTCTCTGATTTACTTGGGGAACAATTACAGGCTTGGATGTTTGATATTCCTGAGTGCACAAATTGGAGGGTGCCTGGACTGAGTGAAAACATTACTAGTATACAGGACACAAAGGCCTATAGACATCCTCAGATCTCATGGATTTCAAACTTTCTGAATCCAGAAAGAAGCTTGAATAATTCTTTGTCTTCTTTTTAAAAAATATTTTTGTTTTAAGTGTACAAGTGTATTGCTTGCACAGGTAGGTGCACCCATGTTGTGCAATGCCCAGAGGTCAGAAGAGGGCATTGGATCTCCAGGAACTGGAGTTATAAACAATTGTTAGCCACCATGTGGGTGCTGGGAATCCAACCTGAGTCCTCTGCAAGAGCAGTTGGTGCACCTAACCACTGAGCCATCTTTCCAGTTCCCTCTTTATCTTCTTTTACCTTTCTTAGGATAGTTTTTAATTTTTAAATAAAATCTTGTGTATTGCGTCTCCATCTCTTATCTATGTCTAATTTTATTTCCCTTTGTCACTGGATTCTCTCTAGCTCTAGCCTTGTTTCTTTTCCCTCCCCACAAATCCTCCTTACTTTAAGATTATTGCTTTTAACTTTACTAATTTTTAATTTCATGTTTTTTTTGTGTGTATTATTTTTGCCACTTTCATTTCTGTGGCCATGCTCATGTAGCTTTTAATTCATTTTTTATTATAATTCTCTCTCTTACTTGTTTTAGCATTGCTGCTGCTATAAAAGTTTACTCTCTGTGTTCTGAGTGGTACCAAGAACTGAGTCATAAAGAGAAGGCTGCTGATTAGGAAGTTCATATAAAACTAGAAGAGATATCCATCTCAACAGATGTGTAAATCACAATTAGAAACACAAGATATATGAATAGCAAGGAAATATGACTCCCAAAGTTTTTAACTGTTCAATGACTGAACCCAAAGAACAAAAATATCGTGATGTCAAAGAGCATTCAAATAAATGAAGTAAAGAAGTTACTTCAAGAAGGTTTTTCGCTTTCAGGAAAGTGGATGAGAAATTCAGCAGAGACAGATATTATGGGAGAAAAAAAATTGCACAGAAATGGAAGAAATAAAAAGCTCAGCAAATCAATTAAAAACCCTTAGTGTATCTAAAGACAATAAACACAAACAAACAAATGGTGGCAATAATGAAGTCAGTACACGATAAGGAAGAGGAACTCTGCAAAGAAACAGAAACACTATAAAATGCCAAACAACAGAAATGAAAAACACTGAATCAAATCAAAAACGTCCACAGAAAGCCTCACCAACAGAAGGAATCAGGGAAAGGACAAAGGTAGAAGAACTGGGACATTCTATGTCTGATCTAAGACAGCTTTCCTGACGTTTTGGGCTCTATTCTTTCTCTAAAGTTTCCCCTCCCTTGCCTCCCTACTATGTGGCTGCCTACTGCGCTACGGATGAAGACCTATGCCAGCTTAACTAAAAAGACATAGTTTTTGTTTTTTTTTTCTTTCTCTCCTCCATTCTTCTCCTCTGGGAAGCTACTGAAATTTACAGCTTGCCTGCCCTGGCATGTTTTTCTTTCTGAACTCTCATAGAATTGTCTTCAAGACTAGCTCTCATAGCTCTAGAAGACACTATGCAAGCTGCTAAGGGAGAAAAATCAGTGGTCCAACCCCAGCTTTAAAGCCTAATAACCACAACAATGACTGGCACACAAACTGTAGCAGTAATCAACAGATATCTAACTGGACTTGAAGCCCTGTCAATGGGAAGGAACTCATGTGTGGCATTGTGAACATAGTCAAATACACAGGACTGGAGCAGTGAGATTCTAGAGAAAACCCAACCTCTGTTACATCGCAAGACAATGTAATTTCTTACTGTATGCTACACATGGATCCTTAGATTTACAGACAAGTATACCTCTCACCACTTATCCAAGAAGCTTCTTTTTGCAATACGGAGACTGTAACAGAGTTCCACAACTGATCATACACAGAGAATAAGTTTCTTGAGAGATGCCCAGCTCTAATGACACATCTACAATGCAACCTCTATACCTAAGGCTCACAGAACATAGCAGGACGGGATAGAGAGAATACCAATGTATCCCTCAACTCTCACGAGCAAGCTTCTTCATGCAGCAGAGTGTGATATACAGAGAAGGCCACAAATGGCCAAAGTGTGGAGAATAAGAGACTGCATGGTGTGCCTCCCTGGACAGGACTCATCAAAACGCACCCACCTACCCATGGCTCAGAGAAAATTGCAGAAGAGTGGACAGAAAGATTGTAAGAGCCAGGGTTAGTGCATGATCATAAGAAAGCAGAGTCTTCCAGACCTCTGGGAACTTGCTCATAATAACTTACAACAATGGTGACAGGATGCACAAGATCCATGCAAACTCAATCAGACAAAAACACAGCAAAGAACTGGGGAAATGGACAGTAGGTCCCAACCTTAGCTGAGGAACTACTGGCAAGTAATAGCTGCTGAGTGAGGGAGAGTTGGTCTTCTTTGAGGCAGTGACTCGAGATAGGCTGATTAGACGCCACTGGATGAACTCACACCAAGGAACATCTGTGTACACAAACTTGACTTGATAAGCCTTAATGTATATGATGAGCTGCATGATATCCAAAGCAGGGCATGTGAAGGGGTGTGGCTAGGGGAGGGGTCTAAATATGATTAAGATTACTGAATGAAATGCAAAAAAGTTAAATAAAAATGTATGTTGAGAAAAAAATTTTAAACTATGCATTAGACATCTAATATTTGATTGAGAAAACTTTTCGTACTGTCACTTATAGTTTAAATTATCTCTAAAAATGAAATTGTCTTCAAGTGTTCTTTTGAGTCCCCTAGTAAACATTTTCATTAATGAGACTCAAAACTTCTAGAAGGACCTGTATTTCCCCAGTATCATTGGCAACCGTGAAGTGATATCCCAAAACACTTCCAGACTTTTCTAAGAAAATAATATTATCTTGAAACCCAAACCAGATAAAAACACAAGGAAAGGGGCTGGAGATATGGGTCAGCAGCTAAGAGCACCACTTGCAGAGGACCTGAGCTCAGTTCCCAGCATCCACATGATGGCTCATGATCCTCTGAAACCCCAGTTCCAGAGGCTCCCACACCTTCTTTCAGGCTACATAAGAACTGCACAAAGGCAAAACATTCATATACATTAACACAGGAACAAATGAAATCTTTAGCAATAATAACAAAAAGGACATAAGGAAAAAGGCAAACTACAGGAATTCCTAAATGACAGCTTTAGAACACTCCATGAGTAAAAGGAATCAAGGTAACAAAAAAAGGTTTGATCCCAAAGTAAATAAAGAGCACTGGGAAAGATAAAAAGGGCAGCTAAAAAGCAGAGAAACAGAAAGGCTGTGGGTACAAAAGCAGGACACATCTCTGGCCCTATCTCTCCGAGGGGGAGCCAAATCCACAGCTACATAGTAAACCAGGCCGCCCTGCTGAACTAAGACTGGCGCTCACCTGACGTGGTGGGGCAAGCATTTAATCCCAGGGTCTCTGAGAATCTAAGGCCAGCCTGGTCTACAGAGTGAGTTACACGCCAGCCAGGGCTCCATTGTGAGACCCTGTCTCAAAAAACAAGCCCCAGGCCAAACCATGGTTCTCACAAGTTGTAAATCCAATGGGCGGAACTGGTGAGCTGGACAAGCACAGGAGAAGACATCCATTTCATTGCTTCCCATTGCCAGCAGGGCCATACCATTTTGTAAACATATCCATTTTGGCAGAACTATGACAACTCCAGTAACTACAGTATTTGGTTCCTTCAAGTAAATTAACATTTTTATTTCTCTAGATTAACTGCTCTGCCCCATCGGCCCCATGTAGTGGCCAGTCAGGAAACATTATTAGGTGAAGATTTGCTGGTGACTTCTAGTAATGGCCAACTGCAGTCCAAAGAAGGAAACTTTTCAAACTCCTTTTTCTGACACTTCTTCCTGCTTTTCTGCCTTATAATCATCCTAGCTTGTGAGCAAATGGCAGGTTCTGACTTTTACAGAGACCCCTCTCTGCATGTTTTCCCCCAAAATAAAATGCACTATAGAAGCCACTCATCTCTTGTCTGTCTTTCCTTCTCACTGATTTTTCACCTATATTTCAAAGTGGTATATCCAGTTACCATCTGGGGACCCCCCCCCCCCAGAAACAAAGAACCACAACTCTGGGAATTTGAGAACACCCTACAATAGTACCTGGCTTGGGAATGACTGTGAACGGCACATGTGTAGAAGGTAAAGTTGGACACAGTGAGAAATTTAAGCAGCAGGGGGCAGGAGCTAAAAAGAACAAAATTACTGGTGGCTCTCCCCCCCATCACAAGCATGGCGCCCCGTTACTCGAGGGTAATTATGGAGAATGTAGCCACTAGAATGTTTACTTTAACTGCTTCATGTGGTTTGCTACCAGGCAGGTAACTGCTCAATTTTTAAAAAATCTTTATTATTTTTTTTAATTTATGTGCATGTATGTGTGCCTGTGAGTGTATGTGTACCACATATGTGTAAGCGGCCCCAGAGTCCAGAAGAGAGCATCAGGCAGTTGTGAGCTGCCATGCAGGTGTGGGTCCTCTGCAAAAGCAGTAAGCACTCCTAACCTCTGAGCCATCTCTACCCCCACGCCCACTGCTCAATTTCTACAGCCTCTTCCCTCACACAAGATGCTTTGATGCTGCTCGGCTTCTCAATATTGACACGGAGACTGTCGAGGTAAAGGAACAGGACCTCTCACTTGTCATTGTGGTCTCAGTGCGCCCGAGGGACACCCCTAGTTTTGATGTCAGCAACTCTTGAATACACAAAAGGAGGGAGGTGCTCTCTGGAGCAAGGGAAAACCTGTGAGGTCCGCAGTCCACAAAGCGCTGTGCAGCCAGAAGCAGCATCTACTATGTTAAGAAGAGAATCGTAAATGCAGCCAGGAAGCAGGCAACTCACCTCTGACCTGCTAAGCCTCACAGAGCATAAAACCATAGCTTGAATTAGAGGACTGTGAACAGACACCAACTATAACCCACCCCAACTACCTGGCAGATTCCATTAAAGGACTCAGAAAAGGTCTGCTCCAATTCTTTGTCATTTTTTAAAGCATTATTTGTCTGCTTTTAACATTTGTATATTGTATTTTTAGAATTATTTTTACTTTTTATATTATTTTTAAATTATATATTATTTATTTATATATATTTAACTAAATTAAATATTATTTTTATATTATTATTGTAGTTGTAATAATTTTAACTTTACCTAATTTTATTTTTTCTTTGTTCACAGATATTTTTCATATTTTGTTCTTAAAATTCTATTTTTTTTCTTCATTTAACCTTGCTTCATCATTTACCCTTGGCAGGATCCTTTATTTTATAAGTTTACTATGACTTTCATGATAGTCTTTAATTTCATGGTTTCATGCTATCTTCCTGCACAGCTATTAGTTGTGTAGCATGCATCTTTAATTCTTCTTTCTGTACACACTTTTGGTACATTTGCAGTTATGGCAGTTTGTCTTTTCTGAGGGATAGAGGGCACTGAAAACTCAAGAGAAGGCTTCCATCTAAGACGTCCAAATAAAACCAAAAGAGATGTCATCCCCGACACCACACAAGTTGCAAATTGTAGGCATAAATATGAAAAAAGCAACAAGACGCCTCTAAAAGTTCCTACTCAGTTCAATAAATGAATTCAAAGAAATGGAAATGGTTGAAATGACAGACAACAGTCTAGTTTTAAAATGACCAATGACCTCGAGAACTATTGAAAACAAGCAGATAAATGACATAAGGAGGTGAATTCAGGACCTAAACAAGAAAGTCAGCAACACAGATGAGAAATCAAGCAAGGTAATGAGCAAAACAGGAAACAAACCAAAAGAACCCAGAGAAGCAGGATGTGAGGAAAAAAATCAACACATGACATACAAACAAACAAAAACCAATGGAAGACATCACCAAGAAACTACATGAAACACAAGAAAAAGGATCAATGACTGAAGACCAGGACAGGGAAACCTTACATTTAAGTATCAATGGGGTGGGAGGAATGGATACAAACCTTTTCAAGAATCTCTGCCATGATCAAGAAATTGAAACTAAGAATCTACTGAGGTAAAAGAAGGCGCTGAGGGGCTGGAGAGATGGCTCAGCAGTTAAGAGCAGTACTGCAGAAGATTCTTGGAAGAACTTTGCACACAGAGAGTTTAAAAAGGCAGTCACAAACAGAAAACTTTAGGGAAGAGTAAATTAAACAAATGACGACTAGGAAAAAGTAAAGTATGTCCAACCCAGGAAACCACCAAACCCCTAGGACAAACAGGAGAGAAAGAAAATAACAAACAGCATTAAACCAAGAAGAAAAACAACCATAGAATTTGCAGGAGTGGGCAAAGCCCTCTCAGTAATACCCCTAAATATAAATGGTCCAATTTAATGGTCTTTAATTTAATGAAAAGATGCATCTAGGGCAGGAAATAGCATGGTGGTCCAGTACTTGCCTGTTACGCACAGGGTTCTGGGTTCAATCCTCAGTACAAGCAAATAAACAAAAATAGCTGCTTGGATTAAGAAAAGTTCTGCTGTTCTAGATCTATAAAATTTAGACACACCTCCCTAGCAAAGATAAACAAAGACTGAAAGAGACAGAAGAAGCTGAGACAAGCAGGAGAGCAAGATGCAATTTCATCAGAGTAAATATAAAGGCAAAAATACTTAGAAGAGATAAAGAAGGTTACAATACATCAAAGGGAACACCCAGTCAAGATCATACAACTGTAAATATATATTCACTGAATGTGGGTGTACCCAACGGCACGAAACAAACACTACTGTATATAAAGATAGGCCACAGTACAGTATTTGGCAACTTGACTAGCACAATGTCATCAATAGATGTGTTCCAGACTTTCCCCTATTACCCAACCCCCATCAGCAAAGAAACTTCAGGATCAAACTACACTACAGATCAAATGGACTTAACAGAAATGTACAGACTATTCTTCTAACAGCTGCAGAATACCACATTCTCCTCAGTAACCTATGAAACTTCTTCAGCAAACATCACATTTTAGGACCATAAGTCAAACCCCCACCTCAACAACAAAACGCAAAGTGATTTCTTTCATGTTTTAAAATATTGATGAAATAAAACCAAAGGGAGAGAGACTAGATACACTATACAACACATGGAGATTTAACAATGCACTATTGAATGGTCAGTGGATCACTGAAGAAACCAGGAGGGAAATTTTAAAACTTCTTAGACTGAAATAAAAAGAAAAACACAACTTACCAGAAACAATAAGAGAAAGCATTTGTAAAAGGGAAGTTTATAGCTGAGTACTCATATTTTTTTGAAAAACAAAGAAAAAAATAATCTAATAGTATCTTGAGAAAATAAGAACAGGCAAAATCCAAAAGTGGTAGATATAAATAAGAAAGACAGGACAGAAATTAATGAAGCAAAGAGTAAAAGACAATACAAAGAATCAATGAAATGATTTGGTTCTTTGAAACCATAATCAAAGTTTACAGACCATTAGCCAAGTTAACCAAAAGACAGGCTCAAATAAATAAAATGAGAGATCAAAACACACACCAGGGCTGGAGAAATGACTCAGTGGCTAAGAGGACTGGCTGAGCTTACACAGGACCTAGGCTCAGTTCACAGCACACATATCATAGTTAACAGCTATCAGAAACTCTAGTTTCAGGAGATCTAGTGTCTTCTTCTGGCCTCAGAAGGCACTGCATGTCACAGATGCACTTGCATACATGCAGGCAAAACACTCATACACATAAAATTAAAAAGTAAATAAATAATAAATTAAAAAAACACACCAATGGGGCTGCAGAGATGGCTCAGCAGTTAAGAGCACTGGCTGTTTTTGCAGTGGACCCAGGTTCGATTTCCCGACCCACATGGTGGCTAACACCCATCCTTAACTTCAGTACCAGGAGATCTAATGCCCTCTTCTGACCTCTGTGGGCACTGTACAATACAAGTACACTAACATACATGTAAACAATATACTCATACACATAAAAAAATAATCATAAACAACAGGAGGCAGAGACAGGTGGATCTCTGTGAGTTCAAAGCCAGCCTCATCTGCAGAGCAAGTTCCAGGTCAGTTGGGGCTACAGGGAGACCCTGCCTCAAAGACCAAATAATAATAATAATAATTTTTTAAAAACACACTAATAAAATCCACATGCTCATAGTGAATACTTTAGAAAATGAATATATTTCTATGCATATATGGCACACCAAAGTTAAATGAAAAGGAAATGACAATGAAACAGATCTCGGCTGGGCAATGAGACTTGAAACAAAGTCCAGGATGGAACTGCTAACTGTGAAGTTGTACCAGACATTTAAATAAGAACTACTGCCAGTGTCTGTCAAACTATTCCATAGAATGGAACAGGAAGGTTCACTATTAAATCCATTCTCTGAGCTACTATTAAACTGGTATCAAAACCAGATCGGATATAACAAAAGAAAAAATTATAGACCTCTTTCCCTGATTAACATAGAAAAGTTCTTAGGTACATAGTTGGGAGAACAAGCTGACCGGATGAACTGACATTGGTTGTTAACATGGGGTGGAGGTTAAAAAGAGGACAAGAGAGCGGGATGAGTATGAAAGCTGTTTTCTCTGACTCAAGATTCAAATCTCTCGGTTCCTTCTCTGGCTCTCAGAAGCCAGTCTCAACCTTGGCAGTTCCTCTGTGATGGGCAGTCCAACTTTTGGAGAGATTAGATTGCAGACACTGGTCTAGTATGCTTCACACATTGAGTTAAGGTATGCTGTACCATTCTCTGGGCAGTCCATCAGAAGACTGGTTCTGAATGCTGATCCTACCTGTTGGATCCTTTCTAGTACTTGGGACACTACTTGGAGTCTGTGACAAAGTTCCACTGCAAAACCAAACCTCCCAATATTTCAGTTTTCTGAATACTGCAGTTCTGATTCAAAATTTCTTCCTCACAGTCTAGCGGTATTATGCAAACTAGGTTTCTATATATAGTCCTATGACACTTGTTCTTAATTTCTCAAGAGTATGGTTCACAAAGTGTCTT
Source organism: Eospalax fontanierii (assembly GCA_035773235.1). Classification (NCBI taxonomy): domain Eukaryota; kingdom Metazoa; phylum Chordata; class Mammalia; order Rodentia; family Spalacidae; genus Eospalax; species Eospalax fontanierii. Next base: position 11,593,090 of record CM069529.1, on the reverse strand, counting down.
CAGCTGCTGAGCTACAATGCTTAAAATGAGTTAAATCCTCTTCTGGCAAAGCACTGTAAGCCCAAATAGCAAATAAGTCCCAAAGATAACATTCTTTCCAGAAATAAACTCACAATTAAAACAATGACATCACTACCATAGTTGACACCACCAGCACCACCACCACAAGAAACAGTCAACAAGAAAAGCAGATTCAGAAATATACATATTTCAGATTTTGGAACTATCAGATCTAAAAGCTAATAGAAAAAATTTAAATTATGAAGAAATAAATTAAAAAATAGTGAAAAAAGCTGATAGAAAAAGAACTAAATGTAATTTCAGAAATAAAAGCAACAATGAGTTAAACATAAGACATGATACACACAAGGAAGAAGTTAGTAAAAAAAGGAATTCTGAAAAAAACACATGATAGCAAAAGGCTGATAAAACAAATGTCAATAAAAGAGGACATAATATGAAAGTATAACGTATATCGAATACAAATATCTAAAGGACATCAAATTAATCAAACAGAAAAGAGGCAGTCTTAAAAGAGAAAAGGGCTAGGGATAAAGCTCAGTGGCAGAGCGTTTGCTCAGCGTGCACAATGCCCTGAGCTAGACTCCCCGACAACACAAGAAGGGAGAGGGAGGAAGGGTTAGGGAGAAGCACAGGGAGAGGGAGGAAGGGTTAGGGAGAAGCACAGAGAGAGGGAGGAAGGGTTAGGGAGAAGCACAGGGAGAGGGAGGAAGGGAGAAGCACAGGGAGAGGGAGAAAGGGTTAGGGAGAAGCACAGGGCGGGGGACAACGTCACAGAAGCACGTGAGAAAACAGCTTGAAGTAGTAACAAAAATTAGACCAACAGACTTCTCTAAAGCAGAAGAATGAATCCCAGACAGAAGGATAAAACCTGTAAGAGAGAAAAATACACAATCCAGAACTGCATACCCAATAAAACTAGCCAGGAGTAAGTATGTGGAGTCAAGGGTGGTGACATACACCTTTCATCCCAGCACTTGGGAGGCAGAGGGAGATGGATCTCTGTGAAATGGAGGCCAGTCTACATAAAGAGTTCCAGGCCAGCTGGGGCTATAGGGTGACTCCATCTTAAAACAAAAGTCATGAAAAATACTAAAGTACTCTAAGGTTAGTACTCTAGTACTATTCTACAAAAGTATAAAGACATTGACTAACTTTGGCCTTTGTTCTGTAAAGTATGAAAGGTTTTTTGCGAGGGGAATATTAAGGAAGAAGAGTCAGAAAAAATGTAAGAGTCTGAGGACATGAAGGAGTGCAGTGAAATTCACATAAGCTGGCACTTATACTCATGGTTAACTGCACTAGACCTGCTCAAGACCAAGGCGACAAGATCAGTCAACATTCTGGCAGGCAGTACCCACTGGACTCAATGTGTTCTAAGGGAAAAAGGTAGGAGGGGAAACAGTTACAGGGTTGGTTGTCAGGAGGAGGAGATGGCACTGGGGGTGGATATGATCAAGACACACGTACACACGTATAAAATTATCCAAGAACGAATAAAACATATTCCTAAAAATATTTAAATCAATAAACAAGAAAAAAGTAGAACAATGATCCAATTCTCCAGACAGATGTAACAACTTTATGCTCACCTGCTAATACTGCTCCAAAGTATATAAAGGAAAACTTGATAAATCTTTTCTTATAAAAGGGAACTTCAAATTTTTCTCAATTGCCAATAGCTCAAGAGAAAAATTAATAAGACCATGCCAGATAATTATTAAGAATTGTCAGAGCTACATCTTTAATTGCAGCAGAGGCATGCAGGTCTCTGTGAGATCAAGGCCACTCTGGTCTACATAGTGAGTTCCAGGACAGCTGGGCTACTGGGAGACCCTGTCTCCAAATAAATAAAGAAAACAAAAACAAAAATCAAAGAATCAGAAGCATATAAACCATGTTCTCTGACCAAAAACAGTACCTGAAAACCTGTGTAATTTAAAAAGAACACTTGTCCATAACTTATGAATGTAACAGACTACAGCATAAATTCAAAACAAACATTTAAAAATGTATCAAATGAAACTTTGTATAATGCAACCACAGCAATTATAAGAAGTTTAGTGCTAGCATTAGGAATGCTCAGATTTACTTTCACTGAGGGACATCTGGGTACAAGTGCTTGATAGGATAGACTTAACATATGACAGAATACGTGAAATCTAATATGGAAGTGTGGGCCATGGCTAGGGGAGGGGACTAACTTTGATTAAGATCTATTATACAAAATGCACAAAACAATAAAAATATTTAAAAAGAAAAAGAATGTTCAGATTTAGCTGGGTGTGGTAATGCAGACCTTTAATCCCAGCACTCAGGACAGAGGCAGGTGGAGTTCTTTGAGACTCAAGCAAGTTCCAGGACAGCTGGGGCTACTTGGAGATCTTGTCTCAAAAAAAAAACAACAACAAACAATGCTCACATTTATCTGAAATATACATTTGATGTAAGTCTAAAATAGAAAAAAGCATACACCTTAAAAATGTTATTTAAGTATTCAAAATTCAAAGTATTGTATTTATGCAAATTCTCAAGAAGCAAGAGACTGACAATATAAACATGTTATTAAACTATTAGTTTAGAAAAAGGACCACTTACCTGGTAATAAAATTTTATCTGTTTCACCAAAATGGATAGGTTATGAATTCTAAGTGAAGCATCATTGTTGACTTTTTTATTTACTCTCTGACTCTCCGATTTAGGATTACTGAAAGAAATTTGGAAAAAAAATTTTTTAATGACACTAAAACAGATTAAAAATCAATGTAGTAGTTTCTTTTAAAATTATGCATTCATTTTCATTAACAGATAATATACAAAACAACAGATGATTATTTTGATATACACTCTGCACTTCTAATTAATATAAATGCATTCCTAATGTGGGCTATTAACTGAATAATGGTTATTAGTCCCCACTCAGTAATGTAGATTATATTTCATCAGGAAATATCATAGATAAATTAAAAAATAAACTAGGTGATGCAAGCTGATGCTTTTATCTTGGGCAAACTTTGTAGATGAATGAAAACAAAGAGGTACACAATTTTGAAGAAAAAATTGTAGTGGACAGTCAACCATTACAAATGGGAAATGAAGTAAAAGTGTGGACATGAAAGCAGAAGGCTGAGGCCAGGACACAAGCTCTGAGCTAGTTACTGTACCAAGGCGAACAGGCCAACCTGGAGAAAGAAGTCAGCAGATAAAACGGCAGAAACAAAGATCCCCAATCAGGGGATGAGTCCAGAATATCATAAAGCAGCCTGCTAAACAGTTGCTGAAATCAAATTATTCTATGATTATATTTTTTATCTTTCACACAAGTATACAAAAAAGCCAAGAAATTAACATCTATGGGATAAATATCACAAGCTAAACAGAAACATCTTCCTTCAAGCCACTCCTTTTTTTCCACACCATTTTTTTCACTCACTGCATTTGTCATGCATTCAGGCCCTTCCCTGTACAGAGTAGACTCAATGGTGCTTTATTTCAACACTTTAGGACTTGAGACCTAAAATCTTAGTTATGGCTCTAAACAGTTTTGGCATTTGGAGACTTTAAGAAATTAAAATAGAAAAATTAGAAATTGTTATTTTTAACAAACTTTTTACATTCTAACAAATATTAGGCAAAAAAATTAGTACAACTGGCACTGTTTAATTATGTTTGCAAATCTCTAATGTCTAATTTAAAGAAACTGATTCACTGTTTTTGCATTTAGCCTATTGTCTGCTATTTCAGATCAAGTCTATGATAAAAATTCAGCCTCACTCAAATAGAAGTAGGAAGAGCCTACAGACTCCTGAAAGGATCCTCAGGTCACACAAGGAGAACTACTTTATTTCTACAATTCTCTTGCTATCATTCCCAAGATCACGTTCCTTGTGTTCTCTGAGTACACCTACACTTTCAAACCACAGCTTTGGATCAACTCAACCACATATTCTCACAATGTGGTTCTCACAGAACCACAACCAAACTAAGCTAAAGTAGGAAAGAGGAGCTGTTCTAGGGACAGAAAGCAAATCTGCCATCTTGCCATAAAACATTCTAAAACCAAGATGAGGGACAGAGAGAGAGTTCAGTGGTAAAAACAAAAATAAAAACAAACACCACTTGTTGCTCTTGCAGAGGACCTGGATTCAGTTCCCAGTACTACATAGCATCTTACAACCATTTGTAATTCCAGATCCAGAAGGGCATGACACCCTCTTCTGGTTTCTATAGGTACCAGGCATGTATATGGTGCATATAAATACACGGAGGCAAGCACTTATACACATAAAATAAAAATACGTAACTCTTAAAACCATGATAAAACATGTAAAATCTATCAAGAGTTGCTTCCAGGCTTTGGACAGAAGGTAATGCAAAGCTATGATCTATACCTAGGTTCTTTCTAGAGAGGAGGTAGGTACTTTCCAGGATTAGATAAAGACTAGGGATTAGCCCAAGTCTCACTGAACATGAGGAAACAAAGTTTGGAGCTGAACAGGCAGAAATGACTGAAGGCTTCAGTGAAGAATACCAGGCGGGAGGGTACAGACTCCTGAAACTAACAAAGAGTTCCAAATATCTATTTTTCAGAGTTCAGTTAAAGGTTAAATACACAAATATGCATAAGCCTAGGGAGAAAACAAGTACAAGAAAACTATAATTCCAACAACTGCCCAAATTCAAAATGCAGGGAAAATTCTGAGTTTTGAGCAGGAAAGGTAAAAGAAAGACCTCTGTGAATATCCAGAGCAGTTAGTCGAGACCTCAGGAGACTCATGCTCAAATTAGGACTAACTAGTAGTATGATGGTCAGCTTTACTTAATTGTCAACTTGACATGACCTAGAATCAGCTTGAGGAGAGTCTCAGGGAAAGACTGTCTACAGTGGGCTGGCTAGTGGCATGTCTGTGGCAGACTGTCTTACTTAATTGTGGAGGCACCATGCCCTAGGCAGGGGATCCTGAAGTGTGAAGAAAGTGTGACCACAAGAGTGAAGAAATGAAGCAAGCCAGTGAGCATGCATTTATTCAATCTCTACTCTCGGTGTGGTATCACCAGCTACCCCAAATTCTTGCTTTGATGCTCCTCTAGTGATGGACTGCAACCTGTAACTGTAAGTCATATAAACCCTTTCTCTCCTAAGCTGCTTTTTGTCAAGGTATTTTAGTAAAAAAGAAATAAAACTAGGACACTGTAGTGTAAAAAACCTACTCAAGAACCTTTCTTAACAAACCTTGAAAGTATCAAATTGATTGCAAGTAAATTTATTCCATCAAAACAAAATCTTCCACTCTTTAAAGGAAAAGCTCTAGAAAACAAAAAATATGATGGTCACAATGTCCAGCATACAATAAAAAATTACTAAAAATGAAAAAGGGAGGTGGCAGCTGGAAAGATGATGGTTCGGCAGTTAAGAGCACAGCTGCTCTTGCAGGGGACCTGGCACCTACATGGCAGCTAACAATCATCCTTAACTCCAGTTCCAGGGGATCCAATGCCCTCTTCTGGCCTCCACAGGCATTAGGCATACATGTGGCACACTAACATACATGCAGGCAAAATACTCAAACACATAAAATAAAAATAAATCAATCAAAAAAAGAGAAAAAAAGTGATCTGTAACCTAGAAAGAATCAATAAAAACAGACAGGAATGAAGGAGAAAAATGAAATTAACAAAGAAGGAAATTTAAAAGCCTTGGAGTGTGGCACAATGGTAGAGTCCTTGGTTATTAGCATGTCCATGGCCTGACAATCCCAAAGACACAGAACAAAAATAAACCTACTAAAACTATCATTAAAAACACAAACATGGGTACACACTTCTCCCTCCCTCCTAGCACAGGCCCAGACAGGTCAGGGTCCCCCTAGCCCATCCCCATCTGGTACACACTTCCACTGCCCCACCAGCCCTGGCTCAGAGAGTTAAGGGGTCCTGTCTCCTGCTTGCAGGGCATGGTTTGGGCATTCAGCTTACTAAATCCCAGCCAAGCAGGTTAGACATCTCTATCAACAAGGGTTTGGAGATTTAGCTCAGTAGTAGAGTGCTTGTCTACCAAGGTCCTGGATTTGGTCCTTAGCACCAGGACAAAAAAAAAAAAAAAAAAGACAGAATAACAAAAACATTTATCAATAGAACATGAGATCTGTGGGAATTAAATTATGGGCACAGAAAGAGAAGAACCATATCCAAAGGCAAGGAAAAATATTCAATAAAATCATAAGAAAATTTCCAAATCTAGGGAAAGAAATGCCTATCCAGCTACAAAAGGCACACAGAACACCAAATAGGACCGGGAAAGATCTCCACAACCCCCTAACAACACATCATAGTGAAAACACTAAATATACAGAACAAAGGAACGGGACTGAAAGTTGCAGAAGAGAAGGCTCAAGTCATGGACTTTATAGCAAGTCCATCAGAACAGCAGTTCATTTCTCAATGGAAATCTGAAAGCCAGAAGAACTTGAAACAATGGAAGTGTTGAAAAACCACAGGTACCAACCTAGGTTACTATCCCCAGCAAAACTGTCAAAATGGAAGGAGAAAGAAAAACTTTCCAAGACAAAAGCAGCCTAAAACAATTTATGTCCACTAAGTCAGCTCTACAGAGGATAATGGAGAGAATGATAAACAAATCCAGAAATCTCAGAAAATAGTAAAAGATGTTAGGATGGTTAAGCAAATGAAGACTAAGAAAAACATCAAACATAACAAAATCAACAAAATGACAGTAATTAATACATACCATTCAATATTAACTCTAAATATTACTGGACTCAATCTCCCTATCAAGATACAAGGTAGCAGACTGGATCAGAAAACAGGATCCTCTTTGTGCTGCCTTGAAGAAACATACTTTACCACCAAGGATAAGCAGCACGCTAGGCCGAAAGGGTAAGTATTCAAAGTAAATGGAACCAGGTAACAGGCTCGAGTTGCCCGACAAAATACACCATTCCATCCGTCAGAAGAAACAAAGGTCATGTCATACTGACAGAGAGGTCATTATGATTCTAAATATATATTATTACAGTGCACTCAATTTCATAAAACAAATACTACTAGATTTAAAATCACAGATTAACCCCAACACAGTAATAGTAGCTGATTTCAATATCCTTCTCTCACCAAGAGAGGTCACGTAGGAAAAAAATGAGTTAAGAGTGGAGTTAATAACCTCATAGATGAAATGGAGGTTATGAGTATCCACACCACATTCACCCTGAACACTACAGAACAGACTTCTCAGCAATCCATGAGATGTCCTTTAAAACTGATCACATACACTAGGACATAAAGCTAGTCTAAATAAACAGAAGAAATTTTAAAAACTCCCTGTATTCTACCTGACTACAATAGTATAAACAGTGGGGAAAATCACACACACACACACACACACACACACACACACACATATACACACATACACACATGCATACATACATACACACACATACATACACATACATACATACACACACACACGCACGCACGCACACACACACACACACACACAAAGATACCATATCAAACAATAACTGGGTCCTTGAAGAAATCTTAAAGTTCTTAGAATTAATGAAACACCACATATCAAAAACTCAGAGGAGCCAGAAGCAGGCAGATCTCTGTGAGATCAAAGCATGCCTGGTCTACAGAGTGAGATTCAGGACAGCTGGGGCTACAGGGAGACCCTGTTTCAACGTCCTCCCTCCCCGTGCAAAACATGTGAGATACAATGAAGGCAGCCCTAAAAAGGAAAGTTTATAGCTCTAGGTGCCCATATTATAAATTCATAATAATAAATAACTCAAATTAGTTAAAAATGCATTCTCATGGTCTTAGAAAAACAAGAAAAAAACCAAACCCACAATAGAAGGAAACAGTTAAGAGCAGAGACGAAATCAATGAAATTAAAACCAAGAAAAAAGTTTTTTAAAAATACAACAACCAAGGGACCCCTGGGAACACAAACTTGACACAACAGGCCTTAACATATGTGCATGAAATTTAGTGGAAGGGTGTGGGGTACAGAGAGGGAAGGGGTCTACACATGACTAAAACGCATGAAACAAAAAAAATTTCAATAGTGTTCATGTTTGAAAACATAAACAAGACTGAAAACCCTTAGCTAAATTAACCAAAAGGAGGAGAAAAAAGACCCAAATTAGTGAGATCAGAGGCAAAAAGAGAGACATTACAACAGACACCAATGAAACCCAGAGGATTGTTAAGGACATAATGTAAAAAAACAAAAAATGCATTTCATTCCATTGGAAAACCTAAGGAATGGATGACTTTCTAAACGCATGATATAATAAATCAAGAAGAGATTAAAAAACCCTTTACCAGACCTATCATAAGCACTGAGATTTAAGCAGCAATAACAGAAAACATTCTGACTAAAAAAGTTAGGTCCAGATGGATTCAATGCAGAATTTTACCAGAATTTTAAAGAACTAAAGCTAATGCTTTTCAAATTATTCCATGAAATAGAAAAGGAAGGAATACTTCCAAATCCTTTTTACAAAGCTAGCATCACATTGATAGCTAAACCAGATAAAGATACAATAACAACAAAAAAGAAAATTATAGGTCATTCTCCCTGATGAACAGAGACACAAAAATTCACAATGAATTAAGTGCAAACCAAACTCAAGAAAACATCAGAAAGATCATCAGATCATCAACCACAATCAAGTCAGCTTTATTCTAGAGATGTGGGGATAGTTCAACATACATAAATCAATAAATGTGGGGCTGGAGAGATGGCCAATTAAGAGCACACTAGCTGTTCTTGCAGAGGATCCACGTTCGGTTCCCAGCACTCACATGGTGGCAAACAACTGTCTCTAACTCCAGGTCGAGGGGCTATGCCACCCTCTTCTGACTTCCATGGGCACTTCAAGACACAGGTGTAATAACACACACGCAGGCAATATATTCATACACATAAAATAAAATAAATAAAAATATTTTAAATGAATAATATAAAAGTAAATCAATTAAATGTAGTCCACCATATAAGTAGACATAGAAACAGAAATCACAGGATCTTCTCAGTAGATGCACCAAAGGCCTGACAAAATACAACACCCCTTCATGACAAAAGCCCTGAGGAGACTAGGAAACAGGGAACATGTCTCAACATAATAAAGGCTATAATACACAAGCCAGTAGCCAACATCCAAATGAAGAAAAACTTGAATCATTTCCACTAAAATTATACACAAGACAAGGATGTCCACTCCGCCACTCCTTTTCATTCTTGTGCCTGAAGCCCTGCTAGAGCAGTAAGCCAAGAGAAGGTGATAAAAGAAATACAAACAGGAAAGAAGAGCTAAAATACCCTTATTTGCAGATATGACTCTATACATAAAAGACCCCAAAGATTCCACAGAAAACTGACAGTTGTTAAAATACTTTTAGCCAAGTGGGAGGATACAACTTTAACATACAAAAATCAGCAGCCTTTCTATATATCAATGACAAACATACTGAAAAAGAAATCAAGAAAATAATGACAATATGAAAAAAATATTGGAATAAACCTAACCAAGGAAGCAAAAGACCTGGACAATGAAAACTTTAAAATATTGAAGAAAGAAATAGAAGATGACATTAGAAGATGGAGACTTCTCATACTCATAGATGGGTAAAATTATCTCAACATGATCATCCTACCAAAAGCAATCTACTGATTCAATGCAGTATCAACAGTGCAGCTCCATTTCTGACAGAAGTAGAAAGAATTTTCTTTTTATGTGTATGTGTGCTTTGCATGCTTGTATGTAAGTGTGCCACATGTGTTCAATGCCTGCAGAAGCCAGAAGAAGGCATCAGATCCTTTGGAACGTGAGTTAAGGATAGATGTTAGTCACACTGTGGTTGCTGGGAACCAAACCCAGGTCCTCTGGAAGAGTAGCCAGTGTTCCTAACCACTGATCGATCTCTCCAGTCCCCAGAAAAAAACAATCTTAAAATTCACACAGAAGCACACCCTGCATAGCTAAAGCACTCCTAAGCACTAAGGTATTGCTTGAAGTTATTACCATACATGACATCAAGGTATACTACAGAACCAATATCATGGTACTGACACAAAACAGAACATACATGAATGGAAGAAAATAGAGGGTCACATAAACTTATGCAACTATGGCCACCAAATTTTACTTTACTTTTACAAAAAGGCCAAAAAACACACTGGAGAGAAGACAGTCTCTTGAATAAATGGTGCTAGTAAGAGTTGATCTCAACATGTGTAAGAATAAAACAGGATTCTTCTCTCACACCATGCACAAAAATCAACGCAAAATGGATTAAGGACCTTAACAAAAACCTGACTCTGAAACTGATATCAGATAAAGTAGGGAATACACTACCAGATAGAGGCATTGTAAGGACTTTCTAAACAAGACACCAGTACCCGAAGAAATAAGACCAACTGACAACTACATGAAGTTAAGGGTTACTATACAGCAAAGACAAAGAAGAAAACTGTCAACTGAGACCCCTGCAGCCATGAGAATGTAACTTACACATCTGACAGAAGATTAATATCTAGACCATACAAAGCATTTAAGAAACAAAACATCAAGAAAACAATGATTCCATCTTACCCCAGTTAGACCGACTCCTAACAACAACAACGAAAAGCAGATACTTGTGGAGAAACGGGAACCCCGAGTCACTGTTGGTGGGAGTGCAGACGGGTGCCACTGAAAAACAGAAATCGCTGTGGAGGTTCTTTAAACAGCTAGAAATGCTGGGCATGGTGGCATATGCCTTTAATCCCAGCACTCAGGGTGCACAGCAGACAGATCTCTGTGACCCTGAGGTCAGTCTAGTCTACTTAGGGAGTTCTAGGTCAGTTGGGGCTACAGGAAGATCCTGTCTCAAAAACGAAAAACACCAACAAAAGCTAGAAAGAGAACTATCGCACGTCCCTGCTACGATACTCCCAGGCACACACCCAGAGGACCCGTCCTCCTACCACATCACTGCTGCTCTGCTCGTAACAGCTAGAAATGGAATCAGCCTAGACGCCAGTGAACAGAGAAATGGACAATGAAAATGCAGCACATATTCAAGATGCGATTTTATTCAGCTGTAAAGAAAAAAATGAAATAACATAGGTGACAGGAAAATGGATGGAACTAGAAAAGGTTACACTGAGTTAACCCAGCTCCAGGAAGATACACATCACATGTCTTGTTCACATGTGGATACTAGCTCAGAATCTTTGTTTTTACGTTTACCTTGCTGTATTTGAGGTAGTGAAGAAACTAGAAAGGGGCCACTGAAGTCGGGAGGCCTTGAGAGCATGCTAGTAGAACATAGACGACATGGGAGCAGAGAAGGGCAACACTGGGAGTGGAGGGTCAGCAGGGGTGAGGGTGAGGGTGAGGGATGCGGGGGGGGGGGAGCAAAAGTGAAAGATCCATGAAAACAGTACATGGAAATCTATTATGTAAGCCAATCGCAGAAGAAGGGACAGACAGACTGTGAGAGCTAGATGTGGCACATGAACACAAGGAAATCATGCTATTTGGATACAACACACACTTGGACATATGAACCCATGGCACTATGAGGATCTATTGACAGCTACTGGGAAAGGAACAGTCAATTTTCTTTAAGGGTGTGATGCCTGATTAGATTGAACAGGCCCCACGGGATGGACTCAAGAGCATTTGGGGAACACAAATTAGACTCAACAGGCCATTCAAAGAGAAAAAAAATAGTAATAGAGGACATGAAGTCAATGAGGGGTGAGGGATATGGTGAGAGCAGAGCTGGGGGGAGGGGCTGCATATAATAAAAATACCTTGTATAAAATTCTTGAAGAGTCAATAAAAACATTAAAAAGTTGATTTTTTAAAAAAAGGATACTTAGAAGGGAGATATTTGGCACAGCTGGATAATGCTGCTTCTAGAAGTTACTATTTATCAAACAAAAATCCCAGTTCCAGGTGTGGGATATCTCCTTGTAAGTTCCTGGTAGGAAGGCCCTAGAAGACCCCAAAACAAAACAGCAGGGTATAGCTATTCCTCTTGGTTGCTCAACAAAATTGGATGATAAGATCATATTGCTGAAGATGCCATGCATCTTGGTTGTAAGATAGAAAGGAAGCTGGAACTGAGCTGGAGGCTTCACCCTGCTGCCTAGCTGTGCTGGATAGCTTCTGCTGTCAACTTGACACACCTGTGTTGAGGGAGCCTCAACTGTGGAGTTGCCTCCATTAGACTGGCCTGTGGTCATGTCTGTGGGGCATTTTCTTGATTGTCAAATGATGTGAAAGGGCTCAGCCCACAGTAGGGGTGCCACCCCTGGGCAGGCTGTCATGTATTGTGTAAGAAAGCAGGCTCAGCATGAGCCTAAGGAGCAAGCAGAAAGCAGCAAGGCCGGTGCTTCATTCAGCTCTGGCTTCAGGTTCCTGCCCTGAGTTCCTACATTGGGCTCGCTATGTGACATGGGAGATGTAAGTCATATAAACCCTTTCTTCCCCAAGTTGGTATTGGAAGAGTGCAGGCAACTAGGACACTAGCTTTCATAGTTCTGAATGGTGTTATGCAGGCTGCTCAAGGAAATATGCATCAATGGTCTTAACCATTTGTGAACCATACAAACTCTAATGCTAACCTTCCAGGCAAAGGAATGCCCACTGGTATAATAGTAGCATGACTATTTGGGAGTAACCAATCACTGTTGGCTTGGATTTGAGGCCTTCAGATAAGAGGAAATACAGTAAATCTGCAAATCTAGTATAAACAAAACCAACCAACCAACTAACCAACTAACAAAAAACATGGCCTGGGAGGTCACAGGCCCTAGAGGGAACTCACTATTGTTGTTTGGCTAAATTGACATGGCACCAAACTATCATCTAAATACTTATGTTTATACCTAAAGACAAATAGTACTCTCATCCTTAACAGAGAAGCTTCTCTTTATAGTGAACAGCAGTGAATACAGAGATTCAAGGCTGCTCAAGATGTTTAGAACAAATAATGGCTGAGTGCTTTTCCCTAAACAGGACATTTACATCACTCACTCTAAAGCTCAGGGGACACTGTAGAAGAGGGAGCAAAAAGAATGTAAGAGCCAGAATGCAGGCAGAAAGACTATAAATTATTATCTTCAGGCATCACATAACCACTGCAAACATGACCTCATAGCAGCATGATTGCCTGTAGTGGGCTTATGTAAGACCAGGCCTGTCAACAGCTAATCATGGATCAGGGAAGGGCTCATGGGGCCCTATCTTTTCCTGTTGAACTACTGGTTACCAATGGATTCTGGGAGAGGAAGAGTCATTGTCTTCAATTGCATATGGAATGGTGAGCCCACCAGGGGCTAGTTCTAAATCGATGGTTTTGTTTAAACATCAGTGGGTCACAAAATAAAACAAAAAAATATGAATGTGGGATGGAAGTGGGAGAATGACAGGAGTGGGAGGGAGAGAAGAGTGGGTAGGTGAGAGTAAACAGAATACACTGTATACAGTATGAAACTGTCAAAAGACCCAAATTTAATCAATTAAAAAACACAAACATTACAATAAAGGAAATAAAAGTATAAAAATAAAAAGTTTCTGCCAGGCCTTTGACCCCAGCACTAGGGAGGCAGAGGCAGGTGGATCTTAGTGAGTTCAAGGCCAGCCTGGTCTACATAGCCAAGTTCCAGGTCAGCTGGGGCTACAGGGAGACCCTGTCTCAAAAGGATCAAAATAAATAAATAAATAAAGTTTCTAAAGCAGTAAAATTTAAAAAAATTCAGTTTATGAAGTTAATAACACACTGGAAACTATGTAATGAAAGTTTGGTGAACTTAAGACACAGTAACAAAAGCACCCAAAGCAGCACGGAAGAGGAAATTTAAAAAGCTGAAATAAACAGAAACCAGGCGATCTATGAGGCAATGTTAAACTTATAGAATATCATGAAGACTACAGTCTATTTCACAAACCACCCAAGAATGCACTGATATGATACTAATAGTCTTTCAATAATTTAGTATTTAGTTTCTCCAAAAACATATTAGCATCAAAATCAGGAAATTAACAATGATACACTACTCAATCACCAATCTTCAAAACAACTCAAGTTTCCTTACTTCTTTCAATAATGAACAGATGTCCTGTATGGGAAGGGATTCAGTTCTAAATCATACTGTAGTACTGTGAATCTGAAGTCTCTTTCAGCCTGGAACAATTTCTTTACCTTACCTTGAACTGAAGTTCACAAAACTGTATACTTTAGAAAGGCTAATTACTTATAGAATGTCTTTCAATTGTGTTTACCTGATTATACTGCATCTGACTAATAATTATGTTCAAGTTATATATCTTTAATAAAAAAGGCACAGAAGAGATAGTATGTCCTCAATGCATACTAAAAGGTAGTATATTCTTGTGATCTATCCCATTATTGATGATGTTCATTTCTGCACATGACAGTGCTATCTGCTGGTCTTCTCTGAGAGCTGTAATTAGGTATATTGTGAAGATATATTTTAAAATGGTCAATAACTTGTTCTTATCTATTTGTCCATTTAGACCAGGATGAACTCTGGTTGCTATAATCTATTACTACAATTATTTTGGGACTGCATGCTAAATATGTCCAGTGGGAAATCCCTCATGATGATTTCTGTATTCTCCTGATATGTTCCCATCATTCTTTAAATACATTCTTGCCTTCTGACAAAATGTTCTATACTCAGTTTTTTAATTTCCCCAAATCCCTAAACAAGCTGTTTCTCCATTTTGTAGCAAATGATCAATTTGAAGCCAAGATGAAACTCAACATGTGCATATTGCTACTGAGGCACTGCTCTCTGTGTGTCATTTTAATGGGCAGATCTAGGAAAATATCTACATAGATGTGTCAAAATTCATAAGCCAAAAGTCAGTACCTCCAATTCCAACATAATCAAAGTATTAATGTTATTTTTCCTTTCCAAATCTGAACTATTTTCTTTTATACTGAGAAATCTTGTCTCCATTGTACCTAATATATTTCATTATTTGATCAATATTCTATGAGTAACCAACATGGCATCACTGTCCCATCTAACCAATCCTAGCTGTGATGTCAGTCCTCACTCATCTCTGATACTCCATTATCAAGTCATCATATGCAAGACACCCTCCTCATGGTCAGATTTCCTACTCTGCACAGACCATCAAAGGAGCTTAGGCTCTGATATCCTATAATTTTGCCATCCCTCCTCCTTAATGGATATCTTTCTCAAGCACTGATTCCATACCCCACCAATTTTGATTCCACACCTCAGACTACACTGCCCCCATTAACAGACACCCTTAATTCAGTGAGGCTTCAACATCCCACATTTGGATGTATTTTATATCCAGCTCAGGTTAATGCCCTATACTAGGTACAGCACAAACCCTATTCACCTTCTTGGGGGGAGGGAGGTTCTCAATTTTCTGGGCTGTATAATTCTGGGCATCCTCCAGCACCTAAATCTGGTCCATTATGCCCTAACTCCCAAGCACAAATGCCTAATTTGTTTTGATCACTCCATGCCTTTAGGACAAGCTCTTCGGGAGAGGAAGAGAAAGGAAGAACAAGTATTTCTTAGCTTAAGGAGGGAATAAAGAAGTAAAACACCACACAAAAATGTACAATGAAGCAACAACCACCCATCATTTTCTATTTGAAGATAAAAATCAGTAATAGTTTTCAGTAATACTTACACTTTCCTTGAATAAAATAACATTCTAAAAAAATGAATCTCTCCCTTGACAATTAACTGTCTTCTATACAACACCCAATTCCTACACATATAATAATATGCATTTATAAAAAAATTTTTTTCCATTGGTCCTAGAGACTGAACCCAGGGTTTCACAGACACACAAAAGTTTGCCTTTAATCTGAATAAACAGTATAGAGCTATACAAATTATTCTGTAATATACCTAAATTTTCTCATTATTTTATTTATGTGTATGTATGAGTTTGTGTGTATTTGTTGGGTGCATGTATGCCACAGTGCACATTCGGAGGTCAGAGGGAAACCTGCAGGTACTGACTGGTTCTCTCCTTTTTCTATGTGGGTTCTGGGGTAGAACGAAGGTCCACAGGCTTGATAGCAAGCACGTTTACCCACTGAGCCATCCTGTTGGCCTTACAATATGCTATTTTAATGCAGCACATTTCTTGAGGTCTACCCATTACAATCCATTACAGATCCAATTCTTTACTTTTAATTCCTATCAAGTGTGCTACTTGTTTTCTTTACATCTATGGATAAGTGTTTAGATTAATTCAAAATATCATCACTACATATAATACAATAAATATTCTGTGCTTCCTTATGCACACACTATATATTCAAGTGGCTTTTTTTCCTGGAGAAAAGAACTGCAAGGGACATCAAGGTTTACACATTGTCATATTTAGTAAGTAATGTCAAACACATCTTCAAAATGGCTATAAAAATGTTTACTGCTTCACAGAATTAAATTCTTCTGTAATCTGATGTGACAACTGACAACTTCAGATCCCTGTGTCATCTCATTCATGTGATAAGCCTGGTATATATGTCTATTCGTTCAGCTCTTCAAAATACATCATTTTCTCCAGGACATTTTGTATATGATTTATTCTTTTTTAAAAAATCCCCTTGAGACAGGGTTTCCCTGTAGCCCTAGCTGGCCTGGAACTTGCTTTGCAGACCAGGCTAGCCTAGATCTTAGAGATATATCACCCTCTATCTCTGGAGTGTTGAGATCAAAGGCATGCATCTGGTCTTAGATTTATTTTTAAATGAAACTTCTGGGTAACGGTTGTAGAGGCCATTTATGTGCCACTGGTTTAAAAAAAAGGAGAGGGTGTCCAGACTTGGTGGCCCGTGCCTTTAACCTCAGCACTTAGGAGACAGAGTCAGACAGATTTCCGTGAGATCAAGGCCATTCTGGTCTACACAGTGAGTTCCAAGACAGCTGGGACTATAGGGAGACCTGTATTAAAAAAGGGGTGTGTGTGTGTAAAAAAAAAACAAAAAAAACCACAATAGATTCTACTCCTATTTGGGAAAACACTAAAGAAAACAGAAATAAGTCTGGATGGGAAATTCTCTGCATAGCTGGGTCCCAGCTACACCAAGCAGCTTGTTCCAGGCCAGAATTAGCTGTAGATGCCAGAGAAGTGCTGTCCCGGGCACCATAAGAGCCTGTGTAGGCTACAGAAACATAACCAGCAGCTGGATATAAAGCATATAAAGAAATTGCTTTATCAGAGCAGGCTGTGCAGACAGAAACGTGGCATTGAAACCTGAATTGCCTAGGCAATGTTCACCAGAAGGGAGCACCACCACCACCACTATAGGGCATCTTGAGATGTGCACTGAGGAAGCTGGTGCAGTGTCCCGATGGACCAGCAGTAACAGAAGTAACCCCCAATGACAAATATAAACACAGGTTGGGTAGGCATTCCACACCCTCTCAGAGCCTTAGGCACAAACCCCACCTGCAGAAAGAATGTTCCCTAAAGCACCAGAGACAAGGCTATAATTTGCAGGCAGGGACCTCAGACAGGAATTTGGCAAAAGTGAAATCTGGTCATAGAAATCCCTTCTATCTCTAGGGACACGATGACTGAACTTGTTTGAATTACTGACAACAGTCGCTCCCCCTAAACACACACACACACACACATACACACACACACACACACACACACACACATGAAGACTGATACAACAATCCATGAGAAGGGAGAAAACTTATCTCCCATTAGGAAGGAATATGGACTGAGAGCATCATACCTTCTATTTCATTTTATTGCTCATTTTTTTCTTTCTTCTTATACACACTTTGTACTTTGCTAGGTTATTGTGTTTTAACTTGCTATCTTGGCAGAATAGGCTTTCTGTGAGTGTTTCCTTCCCGCCAACTACTCCGTAACATGTTCTTTACTACATCTCATTCCTATAACCCATATACTTTCATTCTCATTCTTTCTTTAAGCTCCATTTTTCTAATTCCCATTCCCTTATTATACTGCTAAAATACCAACACCGATGCTTAAAATACAACAAACACAAAAAAATATGAGACCACAACCCATTATAACTTCTCGACAAGCTTACCTCAATACTAGAAACCAAAAAGGAAGATTGCTGAAATGAAAGGAAAAGATGACTGAAAGGCTTCCAAGATGGCTCAGAAAGCAGAGGTACTTGCTGCCAAGCCTGAAGGCCTCAGTTTGATCCCTTGTAACCCACGTGGTGGAAGGAGAGAACTGTCTGCTGCAAGTTGTCTCTGATTGTCACACATGCACCATGCTATGGCTTGAATCTGAAATGTTTCCTACTGGTTCATGTTTTGAACAGTTAGTTCCAGCTAGTGATGCTATTTTAGAAGTTTCGGGACTTTGGGCAGTGGAGCCTAGCTGGAGAGTACGTCACTGGAGGCAGGTCCTTCAGCATGCATTATTCCTAGCCATATCCTGGTTAACCTCTGCTTCCCAAGCCTCTAGGGTCAAACAGCTATTCTCTGTAACACACTCTCACTGACCTGATGCTCTCGCCTGATGCTGAACAAAGAGGTCTCAGCATAAATAAAAGTCACTATACACTTGATAGAAAAATACTATTGATTTACAAATACAATCGATTTTTGAGTAATGCTCTTAAGCAATCATGCTAAATTTTCTCATTCTAATGGATTGTCTACTAATCTTAAAGGTTCTCTTGAACAAAATTTGTAGCATTTCCATACTGATAATGAATTATCTCAACATCATTTACTAATTTACTAAAGAGCTTATGATATATCCAACTCCCATATAAGTATATGTCTACTTTTCTTGGTCTTTTTGGAGACAGGGTCTCCCTGTAACCCAGGTGTCCTAAAACTCACTATGTGGAGCAGGCTGGCCTTGAACTCAAGGAGACTCACCTGCCTCTGCTTCCCAAGTGCTGGGATTAAAAGGTACACTATCACACCCAGCTTAGGTCTACTTTTTAAGTCTACTCTGGTCTTTCCTTTAACATGTTAATATGGGTAGCCATAGCATTACATTTTCTAATAATCATCCTCAGGATCTTCGACTAGGTATTCTCTTGGGTCTAAGCCATGGTAAAATAATTATTTTCTGAATTTGTACATAATTCTATCCCCAATTTCTTTGACTTTCACTCTTTCATTTAACTTGGAAGCTCCTTGACAGAAGGACCATGCCATATTAACATTTTTTAAAAAAACTTTTATCTTATGTGTATGAGGGCTTTGGCTATATGTATGTAAGTGCACCCATGACATGCAATGGCCATGGAGGCCACAAGAGGATGTTAGATCCCCTGGAACTGAAGTTGTGGATGGCTGTAGCTGCAATGTAGGTGCTGGGAACCTGAGTCCTCTGTAAGAGCAGCAAGTGCTCTCAACTTCTGAGCTATCACTCCAGTCCCTTCATTAATATTTTTAATTCTAGGAATCAGCATATTTTCTAACACACTGTTGACTAAAAATAATGAGTTCCACTAAGCACAGGTTTTTTTTTTTTTAATTGCTGCTTTCTATTAAGAATTACACCAAATACAAGGGTGCACATCTTTAATCCCAGCACTCAGGCATCAGAGGCAGGCAGATCGTGAGCTCAAAGTCAGTTTGGTCTACATAGTGACTTCCAGGCCAGTCAGGGGAAAAAAAGAATAATAATTATGATTTGTCATTCTCCAAACTTATTTGGCAGCCTGAACAGACACTCCCCACTAAAATTTTTGCCTCAGGCAAAGTAACTGTTAAAAGACAGTTATGGAATTGAATAACAAGATTCCTAAACCACAGTACAGGGTCTGCAGAACAAGGGAGAATATTGCTAAGACAGGCTAAATCTGACCTGTGCCTGATGTGTGCTTACTACAAGGGAAACAATGAATAAAGTCAGAACAGCCCAAGGCAAGTGAGACTTGAAATGGAAAAGCAGTAACTCACTGAAATTACCAACCAGAACTAGCTGCTTATAAAAATAATGAGACTTTATAACAGAAGTCAGATCATGTGTCCTTTCAAACAAAGACTAACAGCAGCAAGGTCAGGAACTCATAGTTATAAACACAGAGAGCTGAAGAGAAAATCTTGTTGTATGTGCTCAACTCCAGAACATTTTTAATCAATGAGTTAAAAAAAAAAACCATTTACTACACATAGCCATATAGTTTGGTTTTGGCCAAGCTTTCATCATGGAGAAAAGTCTATCTATAATTGGGAAAACAGCAGAACAACGCTGATAACAACATGTCAGACATACCTACAGCTCTATACACCCATTTCACTTGCAGTCACAGGCATCCAGTAAATAAATACCTGTGCTTTGTAGCTGACTTTGGTCTTACATATATATTTTTTCCTATTATATATTTTAAGCTCCTTACATATACTCCTCATCTATGTCTTCAGTAC
Source organism: Eospalax fontanierii (assembly GCA_035773235.1). Classification (NCBI taxonomy): domain Eukaryota; kingdom Metazoa; phylum Chordata; class Mammalia; order Rodentia; family Spalacidae; genus Eospalax; species Eospalax fontanierii. The sequence goes on along the minus strand of CM069529.1, from coordinate 11,572,632 downwards.
CTAGTGACATTTAGACCTAGAAGATATTTTAGTAGTGCCTAGAAATACTGTAAAGCAGAAGGCTCAAGTCCAGACTTGTAATCTACTTAGGTCCATAGAGCACTTTTCCTTTAGATTTTTTTCTTACAAGATCATTTAGGAAAACAACAAACAAAAAGACCAATAGAAAGGTTTCATCAACATTATCTACAAAACTCTAGTGAATAATAAACCAGCATTTTACTGTGTTATTTGAGATAGTCCCAATTCTGCTTTCATAGTGAGCAGCCAAGATAAAGATGATGCACTTGTTTTTTCCTGACAGTTCATCACAATGTATTTTATTGTGAATATTGGTATTTAACTCAACAATAAAGGTACACTATCACTACTAAAATGTATACATGTAAAAATAACTGTACATACTTACAATGCAAACCCATAACTACATTGCAATATATAATTTACAACATTGAGCAACGTATTATATTCTAATAAATTTGTGATTCACTTACACCTTAATACAGTATATAATGTAAATATCTTCATGACAAAGTGATCAAGTTGTTTCAATTTTTTTCTTAATTATATCTATTTGTTTGTTATGTGTATGGGTACTCGAAGAATGTGGTGGTCAGAAGACAACTTTCAAGGATTTGGTTGCTTCCTTCACCCTGTGGGTCCCACGTCTGGCAGCAAGGGCCTTAACCTGTTGAGCCATCTCATCAGCCCCTACTTTTATTTATTTATCATTTTAAAGCTATCTAGCTTTGAATTTTTTGTTGAGAATTTCTTCTCATATAGTGTATTTTAATCACATTTTTATCCCATTTCTTCCTCTTCAAATGTTTTATTTTTTAAAATATTTTATTTTTATTTTTTATGTGTATGAGTGTACTGCTTGCATGTATGTCTGTGCACCCACATCATGCAATACCCTCAGAGGTCAGTAGGTGTTGCAAACCCTAGAACTGGAGTTATGGATGGTTGTTAGACACCATGTGGGTGCTGGGAATCAAACCTGGGTCCTCTACAAGAGCAGTCAGAGTTCTTAACTGATGAGCCATCTCTCCAGTTCCATGTTTATTTTCTTTAGGGTGAACTCTCAAAAGGAGGTCCTGGTTACAATAGTCAGTAATCCTAGCTATGGCAGGATGGCAAGCTCAAGATCTGCTTGGGCTACCAAGTAAGCTCAAGAACAGCTGGGCAACTTAGTGAGACCTTGTCTCGAAATATGAGGGTGCTGGAGAGATGACCTTGGGTTCAATTCCCAGCACCAACATGGCAGCTAATAACCATCCATAACTCTAGCTCCAGGGGAATCCAACACCCTCTTCTGACTTCCGTGGGCATTGCATAACACAGGCAATGCACACATACACATAAAAGTAATAAATAAAATATTTTTTAAAATAAGTAAAGAGGGCTCTGGGTATATAGCCTGGTGACAGACCACTTACCTAACATACACAGTATCCATGGTTCATCCCCCAGTACAAATAATAACTGGTGATCATAATAATAATGTGATTTTTTAAAGGTTTTGTTCTGTTTGAAATTTTAAAAATATTATTTTAATTTTATGTTTTTGAGTATACTGCCTGCATGTAGGTAGGTGCCATCAGATCCCCTGGAACTAGAGTTACAAACTGTTGTTGGCTGCCATGTGGGTGTTGAGAATTGAACCCAGGTTCTCTGGAGGAGCAGCCAGTGCTCTTAACCACTGAGCCATCTCTCCAGGGCCCTGTTGCTTTGTTTTTTTGTGGTGCTGGGTACTGAACTCAGGTCTTGATAATACTGCTTGGCAGGCAAGTAATACACTATTGCACTACCCCCTCAACCTTCAAGTTCTAAAGCCACACTTGACTCACAGCACTCGAAATTTATTCAGTTGTTAGGAAGTCTGATAGTTTGGTATGTTATAAAGTACTGAGAATTAGCATGTTTTCAGATTTAAAAAGTATTTTATGTTTAAAAATTCTGAGTTTTACTTTTCTTAACTTGAGAAAAACTGTTTTTAGGAATCAAGACAATTCTGTATATTAAAAGGTAGTTTCATGTTTTTTTGTGATAGGGTCTCACCTAGCCCCAGCTAAAAGAACTAGAACTGGCTACACAGATCAGGCTGGTCTGCCTTTGCCTCACCCCCACTTCCCCAAGGCATGCACCACCACGCTCAGCAGGTTTTTTTGAGATAGAATCTCAGTAAGATGGCTTCAAACTTGCAATCTTCTGGCCTTGGTCTCCTCAGTGTACCACCATTCCCCAACAATTTTATATATTAATGGTATGAGATCAAATTATTTTAGAAATCTGAGGAAAAATGAAAGCCACAACTTAAGCTAGAGAAAGTATTCCAAAAATGAAGGTAAGATAACACCTAAAATTAATGTTATATTCAACAAGGATTTTTAAGAAATAGGGAAAAAATATATGTATATATAAAACTGTTGCCCCTGTACCTACATACACAAGAGCTGAGAAAACTTCTGTGATCTGGCAGGTTCACTAAGCATCTAACAGGTCAAGTGCAGTGGTGCAGGCCTTTTACTCCCGCATTCGGGAAGCAGAGCTAGGTGGAGCTCTGTAAGTTTAAGACCAGCCTGGTCTACACAGAGAGCTCCAGGCCTGGCATGGCTGTTTAACGAGACTCTGTCTCAAATAAACAAACAAACAAACAGATAAATAGGTAAGTAGTATAAAAAAGAACCTAAAAAGGTAGAGCTATTTGAATACACTAATATCTAGGTACTCTGAGCTCCACCAGTTTTAGTTTTCAATCTATCCTGTATTCATAAATTTTTTTTAGTGTGAAAACAGAGCTGAGGAGTTCCTAGTTCATTAGAATCATTGGATATTACATCATAGTCTATAATCATAAACTTTCTGGACCTGGAAGATAGGATAACCACTAAGCACTCTAGGCATGAGTAGAAGGAGCAATAAACTTTCAATTATAAGGGTCAGGTTTCTGATTTGATGCATGCCTAATTTGAGAAAGAGTCATACTGACATATGTTAGGACCATGAAAAACAGGCCTTTTCACCCTAAGGACATGATCTCTTTACGTGATAAAAACTGTTCTTAGGTAAAACTGCCTAAAAACCCTCAAGTTCCATTTCTACGAAAACTACTTGAATACTTAATAGTAAACTTGCAGAGAATCATACAAATCAACTGTCTTCAGCAACTTTAGGAAAATGAATACATAATTTTGTAGTACACATTTTATAGAAATAACAAAGGCACTGAAGCCTGACTTAACCAAAGTTATGATAACCACGTTAGAAAAACAGTGTAAAGAGAAATAAAGATACAAATATAAAATATCTACCACTTTCAGGAAATCAATAAGTGATTTTGTCTAGAAATGATACATCAATACATAAAAGAGTAGGCTCTATATATGGCTAATAACACTGCCAAGTTACAAGTTCTTTTGCTGGGGAACTGAACTGCAATTTGAGGGCAGGTACAACAGATGATTACTGGTTCTTACTATCAGCCTTTAGTGTGAACTATTCCTTTAGCCAGGTAAAAACACTTTTTAAAAAAGATCTGAAAAGCACCCACAAAACCTTTCTGCTTCATGAGCTTTATCCATATATTTACTTCTAGGATTATATAAATAAGTAATTCTAATTGCTGTATAGCTGAAGTATATATTTAATTAAGCTATACTACACCTACTTAGGATTATTAAACCCGTGAATTCAGAGTCCTTAAGGCATTGATGAGACTAAGTATAAACTAAAACAGTATGAAAAATTCTTCTGTGAAAAATTCAAAATAAAACCCCATTCCTTTTTATATTTTAAGTAGTTTATACATATAATAAAAATCTCAGCACAATATTATTTTAGAAATATTTTATTTATTATTTTTATTTTATGTGTACGAGTGTGTTGCCTGCATGTAGGTAAGTGCACTCCTGTTTTGCAATGCCCAAGGAGGTTAGAAGAGGATGTCCGATCCCCTGGAACTGGAGTCAGGACAGTTGTTGGCTGCCATGTAGGTGCTGGGAACCAAACCCAAGTCCTCTGCAAGAGCAGCCAGTGCTCTTAAGTGCTGAGTCAAGTCTCTAGTCTCTTAAGCACAATAGTCTTAAAAATTCTTCAGAATTCTCTAAAAAGAAACTATTGTCTATCAAGTATTCTAAACACCCTGCCTTGCATTTCAAATACTATTATTTGATATTTCAAATACTAAACAAAGACTAGAATAATCACAATAAGGTTTTATAAGTCCCCTTTTGAAAGCATTGTCATTTTTTAAAGGAATGTATCTTTGAAAAAAAAAAACACTTTTTAAAAAGATAAACTACTGGATGTTACATATGTAACATGTGCAGTGCAAGCTAACTTTTCTGGCCAAATACAGCTACAACCAAAACAATGCAATGACAATCAACCATTTTTTTAAAAATGTAAAATATATACATTTATTTTTAACCAGGGCATACAACTGGGCACAATATTGAAGCTGCATTAAAAAGTCATAGTACAGAATGATTTGTATATTTTTTAATGTTGAGGTAGTAACCATCTCTTTTTATAAGATGAAAAAAGTATGTTTTAGTGGCAAATAGCCTCTTCTATCTAGGAGGAGGTTAAATCAATTTGGCAGTAAAAGAGAGCCTCAAGCAATTTCACAATTGTAAATGACCTACTTACGACAAGCTGCACTAATTCCAACTAAATAATAAACAGGTAAAAAAAAGTGTTATCTTCCACTGCATACATAAAATTGTCAATTATGACAAAACATGACTGAAAGATGGTGATCTGGCAACACGAATAATTTAAGATGCATTTCTTTTACAACCAAGGATTATGACTTTATTATTCATTGACTAATATCTATGAAAAACAGAAATCTGATAGTTTTAATGGCATTATGCTTTTCTGTCCAGACTCCAACCCTGTTGTGTCTCCCTTTGGACCATCTGTTCTGTGTTGGAGCTTAAATGATAGTACTTAAGCAACATTAGTGCTTTTGATGAGGCAACTGTAAACGAAAGTGAGCTCTATACAATTTTTGTCTTCAGTTTTTGAGATATTTTACATTTTGTAAATCTGAGCATTTGCATTTCAGTATGAAACATCTGAATTAACTGATTTAGTTACACATCTAATTTAAAATGTACATAAACTAGGATGTTTGTTTTATGAGAATAATTAACTAGGTAAAGACCATCACCATTATGAGCTACCCAAATACCAAAGCATCAGCACACTGGAGTACCGTCAAGGAGAAGAATGACTTGTTTTAGGTACCACTCTCAACTAAATTTCCCTCTTTTCATCTTCTCACAACTCAATCACTACACACAACAGCTAACCATACAACCTAACAGAAATACTTTGTGTAGCTCCATAATAATTTCACTCGTTAACTAGTCTGAGCTTCACAATGACGAAGCAGGCATTCTTGGAGAGATGACAGGCACAGGCCCTCCTCTCATGTATGCTTACAGTTCTAGACACACCAAGCAATGTCTTCAAAGTTGAATAAAAAAAAAAAAAAATCTGAGTTTCAGTAGTTAGCCAGAATGGAGTTTGCAGTGTGGCATGATTTAACAAACAGAAGTGATGCTTTAATTTAAAAACTGCAAGCAGATACACGAGTAAGAAGCCAATGCTATATATACATTTATCTTGGTTTTTATCTAAATTGAGATGGCCAAGGACCTACACTGTTTTTCTTCCCTGGCTGTGCTGGAACCCAGAGCCTTATGCATGGTACGCAACATTTTATCCCTGAGTTATCCTTTATTTCTTCAGAACAGGTTAATATGAGCCCTTCAAATATTAAACTGGCAGCTTTGAAACTTTTGGGTTTCTCTTTCCACTCTTAGAATTAGAAGCAGTCCACAGAGGTTTTGTTTATGTGGGTTCTATCTAGATTTACTGTTTCAAAAATTACAATTTTAAAACTATTGACTGACCTAAAAATAAGAAAATTACTATGTTAAGACAAAGAGCATTTTTATGATACATAATTATATTTTACAAAACAGAAAAAAAGTTGGTGGAAAACAACAAGTCTTTTACAATCTTTGTAAATCTCTTCAGTGTTTGGCTTAATGGAAGACAGCTGGATTCTTACACCTGCTCCGCTACTCAATGTGTTGACACATTGTTTTGCTTGAAGTACAAGAAGAAAACCTTCCTTCGTACAAATATGCAACCAGAAAAAAAAATGTAGTAGCACTCTATAGCCTTTTAAGACTGTTGCTGGTATTACTCTTTGAGACTATCAAAATTCAATAAGAGGTACTGCCCTACCATCCAGCTGTAATGTGAATTATGAAGGCTTATCATTTCTTACTTTGGTATTAACCCATTGGTCCAACCCCCAGCACATGGAGGGAAGGAAAAAAATGAGGGGTGATGTGGAGAAAAGGAGAGGGAAAAATGAGGTGGAGGGAACGGAGAAGGGAATAAAGGAGGGAGGGAAAGAAGGAAAGAGAAGAAACCATTCTCTGTCTGGCATGGTGAATACATGGTATATGAGTTTCCTAATTATACTGGTAATTTAAAACATACTGATTCCTACCTGGTTACGGGGGTACACACCTGTTATCACTGCACCAGGAGGCTGATGCAGGAAGAGCATGAATTTGAGGCTAGCCTGCGCTTATGTAAGATGATAGCTAATTCTGTTTGTCAACTTGATACACCTGAGAAGAGGGACACTCAATGGAGGAATTACTCTGTCAGACTAGCTGTGGACGGGTCCGTAGGGTATTTTCTCCTTTGCTAATATGGGCCCACCCCCCTGTGGGCAGTGCCATCCTTGGCAGGTAGGCCTAGGCTGTATAAGAAAGGTAGCTGAGCAAGCCAGGGGAAAGAAGCCAGTAAAGCAGCATTCCTCCATGGTCTCGGCTCCAGTTCCTGCACTGGCTTCCCTAAATGATGCAGTGATACCTGAAGGCTAAATGGATCCTTTCTTTCCTCAAGCTGGAGTTTAGTCACAGTGTTTTGTCACAGCAACAGAAAGCAAATTAGAACACACAGTAAGTCTGTGGCAAGTCTGAGCTACATGCAGAAATTCAAATCCAAAAAATATTGATTCTTTGAATTATGCAAATCTTCCAACTGTACATTAGTAAATATAAAAAAAATCATGTTGATCACTATCATCTCTGATATCAGAAGTCTTTAAATACTGAGATGTCAAGCCTATGTTTTCTATCATTCAAATTTTATCATTGACAATAGATATAATTAGTTGTTTTCCTTAAAAGGGCAGGCTGGGCTTAATCATTTCTGATTCTCTGTCCCAACTAACCACAATTTATCAGTTGTTCTTTCAAATATAAACAGTATACCACAAAATCAGAACCTGTTCAGCTTGCAATTCAAAAATTTATATAAGTATTTCCTGGAGATAATAGTTCATTATGCAAAGCAAGTATTAAAAAGACATATTAAACAGTAAATAAACAAGTTTGGCATGGTGGCTTATACCTGTAATCTCAGCACTCAAGAGACTAAAAGCAGGAGTACTGCTAAAAGGTTAAGGACAGCCTGGAATACAAAGCAATAATTTGTCTCAAAAAAAAAAAGTGTATAGACAGTAACTCTTACTGCCTCATCAAGACTTTTTAAAAATCTACTTTTATTTTATGTGTATGAGTGCTTTGCCTGTGTGTGTGTAGCACACCAAATGCATGCAATGCCCATGGAGGCCAGAAGAGGGTGTCAGATTCCCTAGAACTGAAGTTACTGACAGCTGTTAGCCTCCACATGCATTCTAGGACCTGAACCCAGGTTCTCTGCAAGAGCAGCCAGTGTTCTTAACCACAGGGTCATTTCTACAGTCCCTTAAGGACATTTTTATGTGAAATAAAATTTTAACCAAAAGTGCATAGTTTGAAGACTGTATTAACTACCAGCACAGTTTGATACAACTCCTTGGCCATGCTTAAGTGGCAGCAGTTTTACCCACTATTTATTTTTTATTTCATTTTTTAAATTTGAGACAGAGTCTTACTATGTAACTCAGATACCTTGAACTCACATGCCTGGTCCAACCTTCTGCACCATTAGTGCTTTTGTATCAAAGGGAAAAAAGACAAATGGCAATATTACAAAAATATTTCTGACCTGATAGGCAACCCTCAGAGTCTCTGGGGTGGCAGGGGTTTGGTGCTGACACTTTGAGAACCACTGTATTAGGCAACCAATTCCTGCTCCTGGCATAGAAAACTAAGAGTATTATACTAATAGTGCCTTACAAGGTAACAGATCATTTATTTACACGGCAGTCAATCACATAACCAGTAGTGAAATGGAAACTGTTTACAGGATCAAGAGGTAGCACTGATCTGTGAGGAAGTTTTACCCATTGCCCTTAAACCTTAAGTCAGAGAGACTTGTTTTCATCAGCAATCTAGGGTATATTTGCTCCAAATCCAGTCTGTCCTGCAGACAACAAATCTCAAAGTGGGCTTACAGTCAGGCAGATCCCTTACTACTAACTAAGGCTTTTACTCCAACACTACTAATTCAATAAAGATTCATAATCTGAATTATCCTTCCAGGACAATGTCAGTAGTTTATTGGTAACAGGTATCACTGACTTTGTTTGTTTTTGGTGCTGAGGATCCAATAAAGGAGCCTGCACATGCCAGTAAGCAAACTATTGAAGATGAGGAAGAAGAATCATGAGCTAGAAGCCAGCCTGAGCCAGGTGTGGTGGCTCATGCCTGCAAATCCCAACACCTGGGGCAGCCTGGGCTATAGTGTGAGGCCATCTCAAAATAACCAACACACAAAAGTTAAATGCTCAATAAATACTGGATTTAAAAACTTCAGAAGGGAGTATAGGATTGTGTGTTTGGCTGATTGGTTTCCAAGACAGGGTCACACCAAGTAGTTTAAATCAATCTCAAACTATGTAACCCAGGCTAGAGGAACCAGAGATCCTCTTGCCTCATCCTCCTAAATGCTGGGATTACAGGCATATACCATCATGCTCAGCTTGAAAGAAGTTTTAATATTAAGTACTGAAATAAATTTCACCACTGTAGCATTTATAAAATAGATAGACAGACAGACAGACAGTATCCCAGGAGCTAGAGAGATGGCTCAGCAATTACAAGTACTGGCTGCTCTTCCAGAGGACCTGAGTTCAGTTCCTAGCACCCACATGCCAGCTAAGAACCATCTAAAACTCCATTTCCAGGGGATTTGACACTCTAATGGTCTCTGTAGACATTGTATAATACTTCCATGCATGCAGTCAAAAAAATTCATACACATAAAATATAAATAAATCCAAAAAATTTTAAACAAAAAAATTTTTAAACCCCTTGGAGAGTTAAGATCAGGATTTCTTCCACAATAAAACTAACAAATTAGAATAACGTGTGAAACAGAATAATTATATGAACACTCACAATAATAGTAAAGCTTACTGATATCCGTACTGCCCTAACTCCCAAACACTGCAGTACACTTCTTAGCCTAACAGAATTTGAATATTTACAATTACTTAGAAGTATGAAACAAAGATCACAACAACTAAATTAAAATTCGAATTGGGCTCCCAAGATGGCTCTGCAGGTAAGAGCGCCTGCTGCCTAACAATATGAGCCTGAGGATCTGAGTTTGATACTGGAACCCATGTGCAGGTGGAAGGAGAGAAAAGACTCCACAAACTTGTCCTCCGTACTTCACACATGCACTGTGGCATGGGTGCCCCTCCCCCCAGTATAACTTTAAAAATGTTTTTATAAAATACAAGTTAATTTCTAGAAAACTGTTGTCTCCCAAATAAGTTATATTAAGTACACATAGACTTCTAAGCATTCCAATATCCCAAAGAATAATTGTAATGACACATCCTTAAATCTAGTCCTAAATGAATTTGAAAACACGTACTTTTGCTACAAAGAAGAATTTAAACAAATGTACAACTACTGAAATGTTCTCCCACAAAATTAGGCATACTGATGTTTTTACATACTTAAATGCTTTTAGGTACAGTAATTAAAAAATAAAGGCAAATTAAATGTTCCTTGTAAAAAGAACATGTTTCCCTATAGATAAGCATTTTAAAGTAAGTGCTCCGTTCCACTTTAACCTCCACATCATCTTTCATACTTTTCTGTCTTTCACATGTTTGATGCAGAATGTTATCAATTCTCCTGCTAGAGCTCTTGAATTTGTTGCTTCCTCTCCAAGCACATAGCCCAACTGATGTAGGACCTGACCATTGTATGCTAAGTCTTCATCCATCACTACCTATCCATCCATCTTACCTGCTGTTGCCTGTTCCCCACGTTTGGATTCAGCACTACAATTTAAATTGTAGTTTACTGATGTATCCTCAATATTTACAATACTGTACATGCTCAGTAAGTACGAGATAAAGTAATGTGGAAATAGCAATTGAGTATCATAAATTACATACTGAATCTATTTTTGTAAGTTAAAGTGGAAATGATCTTTCTTAAGTAATACTTTTTAATCTCCTAGTAAGGAACTGTGAATGATTCTCAAATGACTGTCATATGTAACCTAAATTATACTAATTTTCAAATTTGCCATAATCTAGTTTAGCCTGCCTATGCAATTTTATGCATGTGTGTGTGTACTTGTTTTAGATTTTTTTAAAATTATGTGTATATGTGTGTCTGTGTGGATATTTGCAAGTAAGTGCCCGGGAGTGAAAGGTCAAAGAGGACACTGGGTCCCCTGGAGCTGGAGTTACTCATAACTATCAAAATCTAATAATCCTGCAAGGATTGAATCAAATAGAAGTTTCTCCAAACAGAGGTTTTCATGACTGCCCTACTTCCACAGGCTGAATTACCTTGTAAACATCAGGGCTCACTGATCTCCTCCTGAAAGGAGATACACAGTAAATACACATACACACACATACTCAAAAGAACATATAAATGCCACATCAATTAAATGGAAAAATGGTTAAAATAAAACAAAAATCCTAAAGCTAATAACCAGAGATTTATTTTCACATACATCACAGATTCATTCATCTTAGGGTATACATCTGATACTTATACCAATTATTTAAGTTTCAAAAAATAAAACAAGCCAGGCGCGGTACACTCCTTTAATCCCAGCACTTGGAAGGATCTCTAGATCAAGGCCAACCTGACCTACATAGGGAGTTCCAGGACATCTGGGGCTATTGGGACACCCTGTCTCAAAAAAGCCAAAAATATAATAAATAAATTTATGATTTATTCCCAGTAAATGCTTGATTTGTACACTTGTTTTATATAGCTCTATACCCAGAGTCATATAAAAATTTCTCAAGTGGAAAGAGGTCGTGAGTGGGGTGTGAAAGACAACCTGCTTTATTCCCTCAGCTTCCCTCTGGCCACATCTGCTTTCCTCCTCATTTCATGCTCTCACATTATTCACTTACGATTCAGTTACCGAGAGACTAACTGAAGAAGGGCCCAGCAGGACGGAGGGAGTAGAGACGGAGGACAGTAGGGAAGCAAAGTATGAGCAAAATGCAATGACTTCTTATGTACAAATGTATAAAACCCAGAACTATGCACGCGAACTAAAAATAACATATGCAGAATATTTCATTTACTTAAGGATCTGTACTGTTATTTTCTCCCAGTCTACATCTACTTATCAATATCCAACTCTAAATAAATTCTATAGACCTTTTTGTCAGTTTCTGAACAGCTAAGGGTTGATTACTGCTTAACCAAGCATGCTGTGTGGCTTCCAAACGTCAAACAGGCACCAACCCTGCACAGCAGCATTCACCGTTAAAGCTGTGATTTCCCACGGACGGTCTTACAGGATTTTTCCACTTTCCTCCAGCCTTTTGATCTTACACTTCTATTCCTATCTTCTTTCTAGTTGTTTGTTTAAAATGTTATTTCTTCTACTCCTCCACTGTTTATGACTTCTGTCCACTATGATCATTTGCTAGTTAACTTTTATATACAGTTCAGTTACCTCCTCAAGAAGTCTTTTTTGTCCCCTAGTGTTAGTGATCAGAGCCAGGGGTTTGTACATGCTTGGTAAATACTCTACTACCAACCATACCCACAGCCCTACAAAAAGTTCAAAACCATAACCTTCCTCTTTAGATCAACACTGTATCAAGATCCTTATTCTGTCATGTAGTGACATATTTACATACTCCTCTTCCTTACTGGTATAGAAAGCATCATATCCTAGCACCTAGCAGACAGTTTGTTATAGTAAGTACTCGGAAAACTCCCAACTGAATGAAATTATTTTTGAATGAAGCACCCCTTCATCCATCTCATCCAGTATTATATTTGGATGCTGGCTAAAAACATTTCTGCTCTGAATCCACTTATACCCTTATTGGGTCACACACTTCCAGAAAGCAAGGAGTCCATGTAAACAAACCTACAAAACACAAACTCTTCTTTCACATATAACAATGGAATATCTTCCCCAAATACCTTTAACCCAATTTCAAGGTCTACACTTCTCCCCCAGGTCTGTCATAAGGACGGAATACACTACAGATGGAGAAGAGATTGTAAGCACTTGGATCAGACATGCATGCATGCACGAGGATGGAATGCCTGCACATGAAACCTCTTTATGGTGATAGAAAGGACCAGGAATAATGAAAAAGAGGCTGGGCGCAATCAATCGTGACTTTACGAATTCTAAATTGTATAAATTCTATCTGAACCCTTCCTTTTAAGATATTATAATGATATACTTATCAAGTTAAAGATTAAACCATATTTAATACTTAAGTTTGGTTTATGGTTTCATAATATTCATGCCTATTACACATGAATGTCTGCCCTAGGTCCCATACATGTTAGAGGCAGACCTTCTTTCACTCAGAGAAAAGTTTGGTATATCTCATTAGCATATTTTTGTTAATTATTGAACCAGCATTATAGGATGAAGAAAACACAGAAAATAAAAAATGAGAATATTTAGGCTATTTTACAATTTCAATAATTGGCTAAATAATTTCTCAAATGATGGGTCCAAAGCTTAAACATCAAGTCTAAGATTTCTGCCTCTATACCACACTAACTCTAAAAGTAGCTTATTAGTGACTAAATTAGATAGATATCTCAATGTCAAGTAAAATCTCAAATATTATTTCTAAATTTGAAACTTCATTCCTCAACTGGTTTCAAACTGTTTCATCAATCCCTAAAGGTCAACTAGTGTCCTTCTGAAAAAGATCAGTTAACAAGTGGTCTTATTTTCTATTTAAATATGCTATGAGGCTGTTTCCCCAAATAGAATTTTCAGTAAAACATTTAAATATACATATATACATACCTATTAGTTCCCCTGTTCTTCTCTAGGTTCTTGTAATTTCTAGAGTTTAGGTATTGGTTATACTGAGAATTACAAAGTCTCTATAGCTGATCTTGAAGACATCAGTACAGAGCAAGGCAACTCTCATCATAACAGACATTACCATGAACCGAAACTGGAAACCCAAATGAAAACACTGTTGATTATACTATCACACAAACCATGGACCATGACCTGTCATTCTGACCACTGCCCCTTAAGGTAGATGTAATGTAGGAACATTATTTCTTCACTGATATCATATCTTGTGTCTGATACAGAGCACTGAAGGAAAAAAAAAAAAAGATTTTACTCAGGAGAAGTAGGAAAATGGCCTGCAGCATAGAGAAGAGCTGGCCTGTCACTTTAGATCTCTAAATGGCTCCTCCTTCCCATGAGTTAAAGATGGCTAATGCCTGATTCAAGGAGCTTCTCAATGAAGTCCAAGATTTGGCTCTGAATACAGAAAATTCCACATCAATGAACAGATTCCAAAACTGTGAGATAAAATTAATGGAAAACGCCAGGAAGAAGTCAACTCTTCATACAAAACTGTGAGATAAAATTAATGGGAAATGCCATGAAGAAGTCAACTCTTCATACTCCTCATTTTCACAGTCTGGTTCCAAAATGGCAACAGCAACATCACTAAACTAATAAAACATTCTTAGCAAGGACTTCAGATGAAAAAAATTCCACATTGAGTCTCCTAGAGAGTCTGTACTATATCTGAAAGCAGTAAGCTGAGTAACCAGGCATGGCCTTTAATCCCAGCACTCAGGTCAGTCAGGGCAACATTTAAAAAAAAAAAAAAAAGTCATGATCCCTAATGTACAAACAGAAGCAGAGATACGCAGAGCTCTGTGAGTTTGAGGCCAGCCTAGTCTACATAGAGAGTTTCAGGCCAGCCAGGGCTACAGTTCGACCCTGTCTCGAAAACAAAAAAGGGCAGCAGCACAAAAATGTAATTAAAAGTATATAAGCTCACTTCCACTTCTTATCAAAAAGTACCAAATTTACCCTCTTGCCTAAAACAGCCTGGGGAAGGAGAAAACACATGAAACATTTTTCAGGACACTGGATATTGGACAATAAAATCCATGATCCTCGGGCAGGTATGGCAATGCACTCCTTTAACCCCAGAACTTGGGGAGGTAGAAGCCAGTGCACCTCTGTAAGTTCGAGACCAGCCTGGTCTACATAGCATGTTCCAATGTTCCTGGTCAGTCAAGGCAACACTAAAAAAAAATAAAAAAGTCATGACCCTAATGATAATAGTTAGGGAACAAATCTGAGCCTAACAACTGCCTCAACTACTGTTTTGAGGGCCTCCAGTCCACGAACAAGGACCTAGACAGTGCAAAGTGGTATCCTGAGCTGGGCAGACAGACTTGAGCCTGAAGGCATGTAGCTAGAATACAAGGGAGAATACCTTAGAGGAGAGAGCTAGAAAGAAAAAGACTGGAAAGAGTTATCTTTCTTCAGCTCTGTACTTGTCAGTACATGAGTGTGAGGAAAGTGGGAGAGGCCACTGAAAGAACTGTCAGAAGGCATTTCAGTAACGACACCTAACAGCTCCACCACCACAGCACTGAGAAGAATTTGATCAGTCTTGCAACAAAGTGGTACTACCTAAGAAAACAAATCCTGAAAAGATGAAGCTGTCAATGAGTAACTGAAATGCATCCCAGAACCAAGCTCAAGATTTTGTATTTAATAGAATATAAAAATACCCAATATCGGTGATGGAGGAATGGCTCAGAGTTAAGAGCACTAGCAGCTCTTGCACAGGACCTGGGTTGGGTTCCCAGGACTCACATGGTGGCTAACAATTGTCCATAACTCCAGTTTCAAGAATCTAATGCCCTCTTCTAGCTTTTGCAGGCCACTTATAGGGTACACTTACATACATACAGGGAAAACACTCATATACATAAAATAAAAATAAAGTTAAAAAACCAATAATTCAACAAGGTAGAATTTCAAATAAATGACATCAATAAAAATTATCAGGATGCAAAAGCATGACAGCATAATCCATAATGAGAAAAAACAGTCAATTAAAAGCAACTCAATGAAATGAAAGACAAAATTAGTAGACATAGACAATAAGTTGATTACAACTGTATTCTATATGGTCAAAGAATCATGACAAAGACAAACATGAAAAAAATCTGAACATGGGAGATATAAAAGGCTAGGTTTTTAGATTAAACTATAATATCTGAAACTAAATAGATGCTGGATGGGATTAAGAGAAATTTAAATATAAGAGAAGATTAATGACCATCACAATCGATTATCCAAAATCAAAAATAAAAGGAAAAAAAAATACTGAACATCAATTACCTTAAGATAACAATCAAAGAATCCAGTATACATTACTGGACTTCCAAAAGGAGGAAAGAGGAATAAACAGTATAATATGTTATATAATAACATAGATGTATGTATTATAAACAATGTATATAGTAAATATATACACTGAATGGCTGAAAATTTTCTAACTTTGATAAAAGTACAAACCTCAGATTCAAGAAGCTCAACGAACTGCAAGCTCAAGGAACACAAAAATGTATTTTCATTTCCAAAGTGCTCTTGCTCACAAATTCTGTAACCAAATGAAATCTAGAACCTAGATTAAGGCTTGTCTTTTGGTTAATTGACCTTTTAAAATACAGTTTCAACAGGCACTTTGAGTATATTAAATCACAGCCAGAGTCAACTGAGTAAATTATAGAACAGGAATTCTAACATTTTCAAAACTGGCAAAATATTGCTCATAAAAATAATGTATCTTGTTGTTCTATCACTTAAGTAATTCATGAAAATACATCCAATTTTAACAAATTATTCTTCTTTTAAGTTTTTTTTTTTAATTTTATGCGTATGAATGTTTTGCCTGCATGTATGTAAGCGCATCTATATTGTGCAATGCCCAGAGGTTCAAAACAGGGCATTGACCCTCCTGGAACTGGAGTTACAGATGGTTGCTGGTTGCCATGTGGGTGTTGGGAACTGAGCCCTGCTCCTCTGCAAGAGCAGACAGTGCTAACTAGTGAGCCATCTCAAGACTCAACAAATTATTCTTTTAAGAAAACAAAAACATTTCTTTTTCCTTAATCTTCATTTATATAGGTCATTCAGAACAGAATTAGGACACTAAAAAAACAAACAAAAAAAAACCCACATAAGTTTTTAAAGAAACTGAGAGGTGGAACTGAAAACAGAAGTAGATTTGAGGTTTGGAAAGTAACTAGTCCTCTTTCCCAAGAAAAAAGAAACAACCAAAAAAAAAAAAAAAGAAAAGAAAAGAAAAAGAAAAAACCATCACCAAAACCTGGTAACCATTATTCTGGAACATCACTATTTTTAAAATCTACATAGATATTTTTAAATACAAGTGTAAACTCAAAGTGAAAACAAGCTAATGTGCTGTTTTTAGCTCTTCAGATAATTACCAGGATTTTTAAAAAATGTAAATATGCTTTAGAAAAAAATAAACATTAAGGTGAAAAATTAATATATTTTCCTATTTTTGTAAACACATCTATTTTTTAGGATTCAGCACACAACATTCAAATTTTCCTGCCTAAAAAATCAGCAAGAGACATAAGGGTAATAAGCCTGAGTACCTATCGTAATGGTCACCCTCCCTAAAATAGTTGCTTAGGTAGTCTACCATTTTTCATAGGAAATAGTAGGCTATTTCAAAGAAAAAGTGATTCCATGAGTATCTGTTAAAAATATATTAATCCTGGAAATTCTTTCTCGGGAAAAAAAAAGTAAAACTTATTTAGATTACACTCATATTTAAGTGCACTCACACTCAGAAAAAACATTTTTGGAAAAAGTATAATACTACAATATCTTTTGTACAGTCAACACATACATGAAAAATAGTACACAAATTTCTGAGCACAGAGACTACACATATCTGAGCACATAGAGAAGTCAGCACAGGAACAATCTTTACATATTTGACTTCTAACCCCTTAAAATAAAAAAATCTAATCAGAAAATTTCCAGTAAAGAAGTGATATATGAAAATTATCAACAGAACTATATACAAACTGTCTAAAAATAAGTTTATAATGCATTAATTTCCCACATACATAAAAGAGGACTGTATCTTCAAATCAAAAGTTAAAATGGAGTCAATCTATTTCACTTATCTAGGTACTGGTATGCTTTTCAATATTCAACTCCTATCTCAAAAACACATTGCTGCTCAACAGAAATTCCATTTTGTAAACAAAAAGACAAAGACTTGCCTAATTAATCTAGTTGTCAAGACTTTTAACTATTTACGTAAATCTCTAAAATATCTTTTAAATGATTCCCCAAATATCGCAATCTTATAATTCATCAATAACACAGTAAGTCATCTAATCAGACTTAAATAAACTGCTTGCTACAGAAGTCTTCCTGACCAATTAACAATTGAAGGGATTTCTCTCTTTTGAAATACTAATACTACTTTGTTTCAAATTCTGGGCCATTTATTCATAGGCACAAAGGTTAATGGGAAAGATCTCTACACATAACTTCAGATAAGTCTCTTCTTTCTCCTAGGAAGCTAGATTTCTCTGTCATTTTACCAAATTATCAGATGTCACAATGTGGTTTGAATTTCAGCACTGAAGACAATGACAATACAGGCAGAGCTGGCAGAATTAAAGATTAAAGGTTCCCCAATTTTAACAGGTGTAATTACTAGGTTGTGATAAATGGGATGGACACATAAGCTTATTCTCTCCTTCCAGGATCTGATTCTTAAACCACCTGATTTTTTTTCTTTCTTTCTTCTGGCCAAAGAACCAAATTAAGAGCTTAAAACATGAGATCTAAGTTCAAAGTGGGTTATTTTTGCCAAAGGAAATAAGTTACCTAGAAAAGAAGAAAACACTTACATTTGGAGCATGACCTGGTTCAAGAACACCCCATCCACCAAAGCCACATACTCATCCAGGTTGGTCGCATTTCCGGCAACCAGAGGTCCAAACGTTTTAACCTAGAAGAGAAAGATCAGCACGGCGTGAACGCCCACCTCCATCTCTGCAGCCGCAAATAACACAGCAAAATATACAATAAAGGACATCCTGCTTACCCAAGTGACCAGGGGGCTGGTCATGAACTGCTCCAGAAGGGGAGTAAAAATTTCGTTCTCCATTTTACAGATTATGTATTTGGAAGAGGAAAAAAAGGAGGAACTACCACAAAAACACGCTTAGGGAACTGGTCGCTAAACGCTGAAGAAGTAAGAAGAAATCAATGAAAGTCCATTTTGGCAGGGGAGGAAAATCCCAGCCAAGAGAGGGCAGGAATTCTCCCTCCTCAAAAACCCCCAGGGAAAACGAGCCCAAATCCCGTGCAGAGCCCCGGACGGTCCCCGCGAGCCGCAGCCTGCGCTGCCAATGTCTGCACCGGGCGAGGAGGGGCAGAAAACAGGCATCTGGAGGAGGAGGACGCCAAGAGGGGCCGGGGCACAAGACAAAAAGCCCGTCACGGCTGCCCGGCTCCTGGACGACGCCGGCCAGCGAAACCGCCACCGAGGAATCAAGCCCAACGTGGCTCGCGCACCGCGGCGGCCGGGGCTCGCGGGGCGGCCGGGCCGGACCTGGGCGCTGCGCTCTGCGCGCTCCACCCGCCGGCGGGCATCGGGCGGCCGGCACCCCAGCGACCCCGCAGCGCAAGCCTCAGGCGCGGCTCGCCGCCCGCCCCGGGGCGCTCACCATCCCTCCGCCGCCCTCGCGCGCGCTCGCGCAGCCCTGGCTCGCGGCCCGGGGCTCCCACGCGTGTGGCTAACCGTCCGGCGGCCCGCGCCCCGCCAGCCTCCGACGGGTGCCTCCGCGACGCCCGGGCGCTAGGCCTGCGCGCTGCAGCCCTCCCCTCCGCCCTCTGGAGGAGCGGGAGTAACGGCTCCGCACCGCAGTGCCGCAGCACACCCGCCGCTCGCCCGCCCGCCGCCCGCCAGCAGCGCGCGGCTCCCTCCGCGCCGAGATCCTTCCGCCGACTCCCCGCCCTCCCGCGCCGCTGGACGGTGGGAGAAGAAAACCGCTGCATGGGCGCGCCCCCGAGCGCGCGCCCGGCCGGCCCCGCCGCCGCCCTGATCCCGGTGGCCTGCGGCCGCGCGGGCGCTGCAGCTGCTGCGGTGGCGGGCGTCGCGCCCGCGCCCGGGACGGCTCCAGGGCTAGGGGGCGGGGATGGGCCTGGCCGGGGAAGGGTCTGTCTGCTCGCTCATGCCTAATTATGGTTTATTTCCTCCCGGAGTGCCTTCTTTGATGTGTGAAGGAAAGGGAACGAAGCCCATCTCTTTTAAACATGAGGGATGCAGACATCCTTTTTCGGACAGTTTGATTTGATCCGTTAAACATGCTTTCTCGCCAGCAAAAAGGAATAGGAAAACTGACTGCAGCAAATGGCAGAGACTTGAGACACATCTTAGGAGGGTAGAGGAGGGGTTGTTTTTGTTTTTCCTTCTTTCCCCTCTTAAAAAAAAAAAAATTCCATTCCGGTGAAAATATAAATATTCATCAGAGTCGCAAGTTGAAATATAGTGGGATTTTAAGTAATCAAAGCTGTCTTTCAACATGGCATTCCCTGACTAGAGCAATGGTGATCCAGACATTGTTTTTGTGTGTGTGTGTGTGTGTGTGACTATTTGGTAGCTGAAAATTATCCAAATAAAACTATAAGGTACAAGAGGAAATATTTGTAAGTCATTCAAGTTAGGTGACAAACACGTATTCGTCAAAAATCTCTATATTGTGCACTAATGGACCCACCCAAATAAACAGTTCCTTAGCAAAATGAAATGTGATTCTTATTTCCAAAGAAAGATCGTTTTTCTCAGGATAAAATGGGATGTAGGACACTCCCTCCTCCAGAAAATATAGTATTATGGTTTTATAATGTGTGCTGTGTTTACATGTACAAATCTACTTTGGGACTTAAGTATTTAAAATTTTTTGTCACTCACTGAATTGATGAGCACAATTTCTTGGAGCCTGACTCTACATCTCTGAGATGTACATCTACATCGCCAGCTGTGTGAGCCTAGGCACATCACTGAGCCTTTCTGTGCTTTGCCTTCTTCGTATGTAAAACAATGAAAGCAACAGGGTTCAGTTAAACAGCAGCTCATGGTAAATGTTCTGTTGCTGTGATTGATGTTGTTTTTATCATTATTCCCCCCAAATGAGACACCTTTAGGAAAAAGTTGAGATAGAACCTCTCTACTTTAGTTCCATTACAGGAGGAAAGGTCTTACTTTGGGAAAGAGGGAAACAAATACCATTCTAAAATTATCTTTATTTAAATTAAGATGTGTTCATGTGGCACCCGTGGGGTCTAGCACAGCCTTGCATCGCCCTGGCCTACACACACATCTTGAGTCATCCTGGTTGCAAGCAAAATTTTCCCTTTGCTCTTGCTGACTCCTTCTTAATCATAGTTCTTTATTTGGTGAGTGAGATGCAGGGGAGAGCTAGCACCAATAAGGAAGCATGGCTTTCAGGAACAGCCCAGTGTCTGACATTTGTTCTTTTCTTTGTAATCCCTCAGAAGCCTGACAACATGAAAGTATCCATGCCTCTACTAGAGTTTATACCAAGACAGACCTGCTTCATTCCTAAAGGGAAACCCACAAAAAACTAATACCAGCTGCATCAGGCTAAGGGCGTCCTGGACAGTGTTGACTGAAGGGTTACTACAGGAATAACATATTAACTTAGCATTGTTTATCCCATTTACGTTTAGTATCCAGCCTGTGCCTTGCAGAAATCTGGATTCCCCCCCTGGAACCAGATGGCCTCAGATGCTTCCTGGTCTATCTTTAGGTTATACACACACACACATATACACACACACGCACACTCACGTTCAACAAAGAAACATGAGGAGTTAATTGTAAAAACAGGAAACTTTAGACGAGACTGAGGTCTGCAGGAACTTATTGAAAACCTACCAATTCACAATTCTCTAGTTTAACAGCAGCCTTAGAAATGTTTTATAATATCTCAAGAGTACAATCAGGAAACTTCTCTGTCTGGCAAAAGAGGGATTGTACATTATTCACCACTTAATGGTCTATGAATTGCAACGTCCTGTAAGATTAAATCCAAAAATTTCCTAGCCTCCTTTTACTTGGGGAGAGATTTCTCAAGAATTCTTCAAATGCTTTTATTTTGTAATTTGTAGTTATTTTTCCATCCATCCTTTCTCAGAATGTTAAATCCAACAGGAAAGGACACTGGAAAAAACATCTTCTGATTAGTGTCTAAGTTACTTGACCATATCTCTTCAAATACAAAACTAAATGGTTAGAATGTACTATGGTCCCATTGAGAAATCATTACAGAAAGATTCAACCTATGTGTTATAATTGAGTCCCCCGCTTCCATCACAGGTTATACATACAGCCCATAAACCAGGAGCTCCCATATCTACCACTATAGGAAGTGGCAGACTTACCGCCAACTAAGTTCTTTGGAAATAAATACTTTTAAGCTTAGATTTATGTGAATAATCATATGCATAAGCTGGTATAACATAAATGACCCAACTATAGTAATACTATGGCACCACTATTTAATAATAGAAAGCAGAAACATCTGAAATGCCTACTGAAAAATGAATGAATGAAATGTAGATACAATGAATATTTTTGGCAATAAACAGAATAAAATACTGAGCGGTACTACATCATGGATGAAACTAGAAAGTATTATACTAAGTGAAAATCAGTCACAAGGGATAACATATTGTATGATGCATTTATGCAAAATATCCAGAAGAGACAGACCTATAGAGACATGAAGATTAGTGGTTGCCTAAGGCTGGGTAAGGGGTGTTTAGGAGGAAGGCATAGGGTTTCTTCTGAGACAATGGAAATATCCTGAAATCAGTTTCAGTAATAGATACACAATCCTGTAAATATACTAAAATTTTACTGAATCATGGACCTTAAATTAAGAATCCTCTGGGATATAAATTATTTCTCGACAAGGTTTCCAAAACAAAACAGCACCACGATCGAGGGAAATTTTTTAGAGATCATCAACAAATCTGCTTTCTAGTTGGGCATGATAACATAGTCCTGTAGTTTCTTGCTACGTGGGAGATTAAGATAGTACGATCACTGGAGCTCAGGGGTGAATTTAAGATCAGTTTAGGCAGCATATCAATGCCTTATCTCAGGAAGGAAAGGAGGAAGGAAGGGAGAGAGGAAAGCAAGGGGAGGGGAGGGGAGGGGAGGGGAGGGGAGGGGAGGGGAGGGGAGGGGAGGGGAGGGGAGGGGAGGGGAGGGGAGGGGAGGGGAGGGGAGGGGAAGGGAGAGATCCACTGTCTCAAATACTTTTCAAAGGGCCCTTTGTTGTAAGTAGTAAGTTTTCAAACTCAATATACAGAAGGTATGTGCTTTTAATTATCCAACACAGTTTTGAAAGAGAAAGAGATCACAATTAGTCAAGTTGTTTAACTTCTTTGAGCATCAATTTCCTCAATTGTAAAATGGGCCTCCTGGTTTCATTTCCTACTGCACATTTGCTTAGACCAATGAACTTTTTGCTCCAAGAGATGACGAGGAAGAAAGCAGCCTTCCTTTCAGGCCAGTATCAGTGGCTCTTCCCAAGTATCTGAATTCTGTGGTCCAAAGTGAACCACCTCAAATTCACCATAACATTCCATGAACTCGTGCTCTACCCACACTGCCAGAGTGTCTTTTATTTCTTTTTAGCCAGCGAACTGCTATTTATCCCTGGAGATTCAAAAGTCACCTCTCTGTGAATCACTTCTCTGCCCCAGGGTGAACTGAGCACTCTGTCTTTGCTGCTGTGTAGTAACTACTCACTGATGTCTATAACCTGCTCTGAATGGTAGGTATCTGCATGCATTTCTCCTAAATGGTTCTGTTTTGTTTATCTTTGCACCATGGAGTTAAGAGCAGTGTTTTTCAGTAGTAAGTCTCTCTGTCAAAGCATCTTTTTTCAGCTAGGATGACCAGTTTACATTCTCAATAATTAGGTTGAAGCAGGATGATCAAGGAATCAAGACCAGTTCTGGCTATCCTGGAATATATAGCAAAACCCTATCTCAAAAAAATGAAAAAGAAAAAGAAGGAAGGAAGGAAGAAAGGAAAGGAAAGAAAGAAAAGAAAATTCTAACAACTGCCAGTTCTGTGTTAGTTTCTTCTCTTTCTATTGCTGTGTCAAAATACGTGAGATGATGAACTTTAAAAGAGGAAAAGTTTACTTTGGTCCTTCATGTCAGAGACTTCAGTCTGGTTGTTTGACTCCATTGCTTTGGGGTCTCTGGTGAGGCAGAACAGTATGATAGTTACAGAGTGTGCTGAAAAGCAAATCTTCTCAGTTCCTGGTAGTCAGGAAGCAAAAACAGAGCAAGGAAGGATTCAGGGCAACTCACAAAGGACCACACTTCCTTCTATAAGGCCCCTCATCCTCAAGATTCATGTCTCTCTCAAATGTATTTGTTTTGTGTCTGTGGTTGGGGACACATTCCATGGCCTGTGGTAGGGTCAGAGGACTACTTGTGGCGTCAGTTCTCTCCTTCCACCACGTGGTGGAGGTTGGGGGATCAAACTCATAACCAGCTTTACCCACCAGCCCTAGGTTCCACTATCTTTTAATAGCAGCATAAACTCACAGCCGTGCCTTTAGCATATGAGCCTTTAGGGGATATTTAAAATTCAAATCATAACACACTCATAGCAAAGCAACTTCTAAGAACCATTCTCATTAACTAATGACCTTGAGGAGACATTAGCTAGAGATTATTGCTCACCAGTGGATTTGAAGAATGAAAGGGTTTTGCCTCAGGATGTTGAATTCATGCAAAGCCTTCAAGAAAAATTCTACTCAAATCTAAGTTTTTTTTCCAGACACAAACTTAATAAATATCATATAATCTTTTATTTCTCAGTATCTCAACACCCAAACTGTTCTGAATTTTTAATATATGTATTTCCTTTTTGTTTTCTTTAAAGATGGGGTCTTGCCTCAGATTCCTGGGCTCAGTGATCTTCCTGCTTAAATTTGAAAGGAAGGAAAGTTTACATTTGCTTATGGAAGCTGAAGGATCCTGCCTCCTTAATAGTTCAGAATACAAGTCACTAGGCCCAGCTGGTTTTCACTTTTTATAGTTTTGATGGAAACCTTCTAAGAATGTGTTATAAGTGACTAACAGTTATTTAATAGCATATACTGAACATAAATTGACCTTTGCTTAAGGAACTTACATCATCACTGTTGATCTAAATGACCATGAACATTACATTGTGATGCATTCAGAGGCTCTTAGGAAGTACAAAGGTGTGCTCGCAGGTAGCTCCAGGCAACTGTGGTTTAAATTCCATTCTACCTCGAATAGTTTTCTAATTTTGTAGCTGCCGATATCTCAAGCTGTTGAAGTCCTCTTTTCAGTTAATACTTCTCATTTTCTGTATGCTAGGAATTCATGAATAGTTAAAACAGTTTGAAGAAAACTTTTGAGTGAAGACTTAATTGGGCTCCTCCACAAGCAAATCCATGGATATGTGACAGGCTTAAAGTAAATCTTGGTCAGTGTCAGTTTTCTGGTTTTTACAGACGTGTGATGGCGGTATGTTTTTTAAAACTAGTTTGCTATACTATGGCACAAAGCAGTCTAATAAATTAAGGCTCTCTTCCAGACACAGAATTTCCAGGGTTTGACTCTCCTACTGTGGACTCAGTCTTGTGTTCTTGTTGTATTTCAAATCTATGCAATAGGAAGTGACTCATTCACACTTAGATGCTACTGATGGGAAGACACAAGCAAAAGGAAACTTTATAGATAGATAAGAAAATAAAGATATTTACAAGAAAGGACAAATACTATAAAACAGACTTTTAGAAATCAAGAAAAAGAGCTCTTCTAATCTAATTATAAACCAGTTCCCAACCTCTACCATTCACTAATTTACATCTTAGAGACAGTAGCCATACTTAGTTGAAATAGAACTTAGCCTATATCTGAACAAATGATGAATCATTAATAAATAATAAACTGGTAAATATTCCCTACTAGACACTAGCCCCATGACCCATGATGAAGATCACGGGTTCACTAATAATGCACATGGCATGATAAGAAAGTTAAGATCTTCTAATGAAAAAAAATAAGTTGAATATTTTTAGTTATAACAGTACCATTTCTAGGGCATGACTGGAATTTGTCTTAGAGCATTCTCTTTAAAATAATTCAAGACCCAGGTGTGGCAGCACTTGGGAGGCTAAAGTAGAAAGACTGTGAGTTGAAGACCGGCCTGGGCTATATAGTATTCCCTGTTTCAAAAATATCCAGAAAGAGGGTTGGGCATGGTGACATATGCCTTTAATCCCAACCCTCTGGAGGCAGAGACAAATGGATCTCTGTGAGTTGAAGGCCAATCAGCGAGGTCTACTTATCAAGTTCCAAGTCAGGTAGAGCTACAGGGCCAGCTGGGGCCTCAGAGAGACTCTGTCTCAAAAAAGACCAAAATAAAAAATAACCAGAAAGAAAAGAAAAGAAAGGTAGGCAGAAAGAAATCAGGGAAGGAGGGAGGAAGGGAAGGACGGAGGTCAGCAAGATTTCTACATAAAGAACCATTGGTACTTTTAAGTGCTAAAAAGAAGTGTAGATTAAAACAAATACTTTTAATTAAAGATAAAATGTAGCTCTATTTATATTCTTAAAATATAAGTTATATGTCTTAGGGAGACAGCTCTGTCAGTTGCCACACAAGCCTGAGGACCTGAGTTCAGATTCCCAGCACCCATGTAAAAAGCTGGGTGTCATGCCAGTCACCTCACAACCTTACATGTAACTCCAGTTCCAGGGGATTAAACACCCTCTTCTGGCACCTGCACCTGTGTACACATGCATTCACAAAAACGTACACACAATAAATATATAAATATCTAAGTTATAAGTAATAATAAATGATAAAAATGACACTATCTGAGACCTTTCATTTCTGCTGTTGGAAGGCAGTAGCAGTAGGCAGACATATAAGATGCATATTATAAGAAATGACTGTGTATTTGGTATGCTGCTGTTGAAAAATTAAAATGCATATGAAACTTTAAAAGCTTACAAATGGGTCTCAAAATGGGTCACCGGCAGTTTTACTTGAGTCACCCAGGAATATTTGGCTAGGGTTCTCGATCTTGTGGCATCTGCTCAAACTGTCACTATCTGATACAGAAATGCAGGCTGAACATGCGCAGGCAGTGTTTCCATCAATACCAGTACGTGAAGGACATGTTTCATGAAGCTGAACCAAGCAACCTTTCTTGAATGGATTATTCACGACTCAGTGAAAGACCCGTGAAAGAGGTCATACTAGTCTTTGTACACAAAGAAAAAATTTTAAGTACTTCAAAAAATTTACAAATTGAATGTTCTTATTTTCTAAATATCAACTAATATGTGCTAAATGGTTATGTTTTTAGAGTATTAGCTTGCAAAGTGTTCTCAGACTCAATTTTATTGCATTGCTTTTGTAACATAAAGATTGATCATTGGTTTCTAAAACTAAAATAACAATATAAAATATTCAGTTATATGAGCTGTGTTTTCATGCTTTTAAAGTTATTTTATTTTGTTGTTATAACAATACATTTCAAGGGCTAGAGAGATGGCTCAATAGTTAAGAGTATATACTGTTCTTGCAGAGACTTTGAGTTCACTTCCAAGCATCCATGTCAGGCAGTGCACAACTGCCTGAAACTGTGCTCCAGAGGGATCTGACACGTCTGGCCTCCAAGGGTACCTGCACTCAACTTGCAAGTATGCACAGATACACACACACATCCACACACATACATCCACACACACACACACATCCACATAATTAAAAATAACTTTTAAAATTATAGTTTGTTTCATTGTTTTAACTGTAAAAATTCAGTATCACATGAAGCAACAGAACAATGTATTAATCTGTTTTTCACAGATTAATAAACTGCTGCAATTTTTAAATTTTATTTATTTTTATTTTATTTTATGTGTTTGAGTGTTTGCCTGCATGTACGTAAATACACCCATGTCGAGAAAAGCCCACAGAGGCCAGTAAAGGGCATTGGATCCCCTGGAACTGCAGTTATGGATGCTTGTGAGCTGCCATATGGGTGCTGGGATTTGAACTCTGACCCTCATTATTGAGCAGCAAGTACTCTTAGGCATCTCTAAGGACATCTTAGCCATCTCTCCAGCCCTGTTGCATTTTTTTTGTAACATTTAAGTGAATTGTATTACTTTCAGAAAATTAGTAGAAAACATACCAATGATCTAGGTTTGAGCACTTTTCTCAGTTTGAATTAATAGAATTCTAATGTAGTTTTATGGGTGACTATTAAATATTATAGGTGTAGCACTGTCTGGTGAACAGTTTTCAAATATCTATTTATTGTTTGTGTGTGTGTATGAGTGCGGGTGTGCACAAACCATGTGTCTGTGGAGGTCAGAGGTCAAATCGCCTGAGTCAGTTCTCATCTTCTCCCATGTGGTTGCTGAGAATCAAACTCAAGTTGTCAGGCTTGGCAGCAGGTGCCTGTACCTGATGATTGATCTCACATCAACAAGTTTTAAAACACCGCATCCAAATTTCCATAATTTGAGTAATCAATCTTCCAAAAGGACAAAATACATCCTCTGACCTTGGAGTACAGTTGAGACCAGGTACTCCATAATTGTCAGTGCATTCTGACTTCGTCTATGGGTCGCTTCTTATTATACCATCATGTGTAAGATAAGCATACTGACCATAAAAAACCCAGAGAGGACTGTGTCTAAATGAGTGTGGGGGGAACCCAGTACTCAGGGCCAGCCTGAGGGGGACCGAAGGGTCTTCACCATAGTGGGGGGGTGAGTAGGCACAGAGTCAACACACAGGCTCCAGGAGTTGAGCAGAAAGCCAGCAGTCATGGTCTGCTGCAAACTCATTTATTCAAGAAAGAACAGAGAGTCTTAAAGGTCTTGTTAGCCAATAGCCTTATGGGGTGGGGTCCCAACCACAGCCAATCACAGTTTGTTCCCAGGTGGCTCAGGTTCCCTCCAGGTGCTGGGCAGAAACTGGCTCCACAAGCAACTGGTGTGGAGCACCACACCCAGGAGAGCCATTCCTTCATTCCTCCTGGCAGGCGGCCTAGCTGGGCCCACCCTGCATTATACTCAACAAATGAGGACAGAAGAAAATGAGAAATACATCATTTGACCAGTTCAGAGGCTGGCAAACTTTTTCTTTAAAAGGATATATGGTGACTCTTTGGGGCTCTGTGGCAATAAGGCCTCTGTTATAGCTACTCTACTTTGCTGCTGTAACATAAAGAAATAGGCGCAGGGGCTGGAGACATGGCTCAGTGGCTGGGAGCATTGACTTCTCTTGTAGAGGACCTGGATTCAATTCCCAGCACCCACATAGCAGCTGCTCACAACAATCTATAACTCCAGTTCCAGGGGATCCAACACCCTCTCTGGCCTCTGTGGACATTGCGCACATGGGTACACTTACATACATCCAGGTAAAAGACTCATACACATAAAAATAAATAAATTAACACAGGCACAGCTGAGCTCTGGTTACAAATACTAGTGACAGGTCATGATTGTCCTCAAGAAATAGTTTGTCAACCTCTAATTTACTTGAATGCATTAGATGCAAACAAAACAAAATGAAAACAAACAAGATTGACTTATTTCCCTAATTAGTTAACCTTGTAAATAACTAAACCACCAACATCATTACATAGCTAGAAATGCAGAAGTTGCTTGGATGCTAAATTCCATGCTTCAGATGTATCCAATATATTTCAAATTGCTTGCTTTCAATTTCTGATCCTATTACCATCTGTATTATTGACTTTTCATATCGCTGTGAGAAAATATCTGACAGAAGCAAATTAGGGGTAGAAGGATACATTTTGGCTCACAGTTGAAGATGGCATACAGTCAGTCCATCATGGTGGGGAGGCCTACTGGAAAGGACCGTGAGGTAGCTAGTCACATTGTTTCCAAACTCAGGAAGAAGAGAGCAATAAATACAGGTGCTCAGGCTTCCTTCTTTTTTCCTTCTGATTCCTTTTGGACCTAACACTTGGAACGGGAGGATATTCCTCCTCAGTTAAACTCCTCTTGGAAATAACCTCACCTCACAGATTTATCCAGAGGTGATTCTGAGTCCAGCCAAGCTAACAATGAAGATTTACCGTCACACTATTAAAAACTCTCCCCTCAAGTGTAAGAGTGTTTAAAAACAAAACAAAAGCTTCTTGAGATCTAGCTCAAAGTGTTTAACTGATGAAACTGGTGGAATGATGTTTAGATATGGGGAGTTTGGTGAGTGAACAGAGGGAGGTAAAGAAACCAGGAATGAGAAACAGCAGGAAACTGTTCTAATCCTTAAGGAGGCAAGAGAAGGAAGCCTGCTAGAACTCTCAAAGACCTGGTGTCTTAGAAGAGGAGCCCCTAGGCAGAGCGCTGCCCATCGGCCACTTCTGTAATGATGGCATGGAAAACAGAACAGGCAAATAAATCTCCCAGTCACGCTGCACTTCTATTTCTAACCATGCCACCCTGGGGGCTAAACCAGGGAAGCAGAGAACAAGAAACTACAGATGATGAAGTCTGTGGAGGTCAACATCTAGAACACAGACAGCAGAGTGGGACTAGAGCCCCACAAAAAGACCTCATAGCGTAGAGCTGCCTGTGAGAAGGCACCTTAATCTTAATGTTAGATCTCACCATCCTCTTTTTCCTTTAAGATATGATGATAGTATATCAACTATGTCATGGTGGCCACAAACGGATTTCAAGTTTGGTTATTCTAAATTAGCTAACCAGCTGTCTGTCTCCTTGGGTTACTATTTTTTTATCGAATTTTTTCTTGAATACACACACACACACACACACAACACACACATAGGCATACACACACATATAAAACAAGGGTCATAAGGACAATGGCTATATTTTTTTCTGAAGTGCAATGTGAAAGCATTTTTCTCTAACTCAGTTTGCAAGAGGCATATCAAATTACATTGAATTGGCAAAAATCAATGTGATTTTTTTTGTAAGAGCAAATCCTGCCAAACTAATTGCTTTTTTTCCTTTTTCTTCTAACTAACTGTAAAACCTGGCAGATGGTATAGTAATGATTACCTTGACAAAATATTATCTGTGTCTACTTTCTATTATATACATCATGTGTTTTTAAACATTCTATGGTGCTCAAATCTGGGGTGGAATCATGAAAGGAATGTGTCCCTGTCCCTTCAACGCACCCTCAGGAGCTAACTTCAGCAGACAGGCATAAATGAGACTGGAACTGGTTATTGAATATACTGAGTACACACACATTGTAGATCATCTTTGTCTCCAGAGAAACAGGAAAGTACAATTCCACCTGTTTTGGAAATCAAGTAACCTAGTGCTACCAGGATTTCTGAAAAACTCTAAGCAACACAGTATCTTGTATCTGCCCTAAAGCACAGCCATCTTTTATAATTCCACAAAAATCCTGACCACTAAAAGGTTGTGAGGCAATTAAAATTTACCAAGAAATTCCACATATTTAAGAAATAATATTATAGTAATATTTGATGCTTCCTAAACTTGTGGGAAGCACTATTCATAGGCCTTGACCAAGATGTTTTGTCTAATCTGAGAACCTCCTGTTCAGTGCCTTTTGTTTGTTCATTCGCTGAACACATAATCTGAGCATTTACTGTAAGTCAGGTTCCTGGGACATAGAAATGATGAAGATGATTCTTTTGGATACATGAACTCAGGAATCTCATAGTCTACTAAGAAACGTAACCTGATTCCTTTAAAAAGTGCTATGTGCTATCAAGGGACCAGCAAGGTTCACTTTTAATGGCAAGTCAAGAAAAGCTTTACAGAAAAGCCAACCCTTGTCTGAAAAACAGGTGTCTGATGGGGAGGGGAGATACAGGGAATTTCAGGAAGAAGAGACGTAGAAGCAAAGCACAGAAGGCTCTAGCGTGTTTGGGGGACTGTGAATAGCTTAATATGACTTAAGAATGCAGTTGCCAATGATCGCAACGGTAAGAGATGAACGTTAAAATTTATATAAAGGAAATGCAACTGTGCTGCATCTACTGTGCTGGGTGGTTTTTGTCAACTTGACTCAAACTGGAGTCACCTGGGAAGAAGGAATCTCAAGTGAAGAATTTTCTCCATCTGATTGACCAGTGGCCATGTCTGTGAAGCATTTTCTTCTATGAAGCATTGTTAACTGATATGGGAGGGTCCAACCCACTGTGGGCAGTGCCAGCCCTGGGTAGGTAGGCCTGGCCTATATAAGAAAGGTAGCTGAGCAAGCCAGTAAGTAGCATTTCTCCTTGGTCTCTGCTTCAGCTTACTGACTTGAGTTTCTGCTTGATTTCCATGAAAGTTGGACTGTGCCTTGGATGTGTAAGCTGAAATGAAGTCATTCTTCTCCAGGTTGGTTTTGGTTGGTCGGTGTTTTATCTCAGCAATAAAAATCAAACTAGAACACATACCAAACAACTTGACTTTTGTCCTATAGGTGATGGGGAACAACTGAAGTTTTTCTCTTTCCTCTTTAAATTGAATAAGAGCTGGAGGTTGTAGTGCCCTCCCGTAATCTCAGTACTCAAGAGACAGGAGAGGGGCTAGCAGTTCAAGTCCAACTCCAGCTGCACAGTGAATTTAAAACAACCTGGACTAAGTTAGACCCTGACTAACCACAACAACAAAACAAAAGGAAAGAAGGAAGGAAGGAGGGAAGGAAGGAAGGAAGGAAGGAAGAGGTGTGTGTGTGTGTGCGTGTGTGTGTGTGTGTGTGTGTGTGTGTTTTAATGGGGCAAATGTGTATATTTTTATCAAAAAAATCAAAAAATTTTATCAAAAATTTTGTTAAATTTTTGTTGAAATAAAGCATACATAACATAAATTTCACATTGAAATCGCTTAAAGTTCGTAGTTCAACGATGTTAAATAAATTTCTATTACGGTGCAATGATCAGCACCAGTTTTTTCAATCTCACAAAGTACACTCTATGCCCATTTAAACCTTTCATTGATTGAAGATCTACTCTGCTAGGCATGATGATGCACACCTTTAATCCTAGCACTCAGGAAGCAGAGGCAGGTGGATCTCTGTGAGTTCAAGGTCAGCCTGGTCTATAGTGCGAGTTCCAGGCCAGCTAGGGCTACAGGGAGACCCTGTCTCAAAAAGACCGAAAAATAAATAAAAACATCTACTCTGTCTGATGTAATAGAGCCACTCTTTTTCTTATGTTTATTTATTTATTTATTTTATTTTTTGTATATTTTTATTGAATTTGTGTGCACTTCATACAAGACATCTTACTCATATTTAGACCCTCTCATCCATCTGCACCCCGCCATAACCTCCCCCACTGGATTTCATACATTCTGTAATATATATTAAGGCCTATCAAGTCAAGTTCATGAACCCCATGCCCCTCTGTGAAAGTTCATCCAATAGTCTAGCCAGCCTATCTAGAGTCACCAGGCTGTCCTTGAACTCTTTAATGTAGTCAAGAATGACCCTAAACTTGTGATCTGCTTGTCTCTATCGCCTGACTGCTGGGATTCAGGCATGCAGCATCAGGCCTGGTCTAGTGCTAGTGATAAAACATAGGGCTTCATGCATGTTAGGAAAGCACTCTACATCTCCAGTCTATCTCCAGTCCCTAAAATTCTCATTAATCATCTTACAACACTCAATATAAATAATGTTAACAAAATTATGATGTTTTTAGATAAACCAAGATTTAAAAATATGTCTGATGCAGGAAAATTAGATATTAAAGATAAATGCAAAAAAGATCAGAGAAAGAAAAGAAATTATACCCACAATCTCATATATGTAGATGATTCTTTCTTGTCTCTATTTCTATCTCCCTTCCACACATACACATACACATGGACATACACACATATATGCATATGATCATCTCATAGACAATGTATGCTTCTTTTTTTCTACTTAATAATATACCAACTGGGTGTGGTGGTCCACAGCTTTATTCCCAGCACTCAGGAGGCCGAGACGGGCAGACCTCTGTGAGATCAAAGCCAGCCTCGTCTATATAGTGAGTTCCAGAAAAGCTGGGGCTACAGGGAGACCCTGTCTCAAAACAAAGGAGAGGAGGAGGAAGAGGAGGAGAAGGCTAGATATAAAACCTCAAATTCAACCAGAGAAATGTTGAAAGGAATAAAAAATAAAGAAGATAGATCAGTGGGTTATATAATAATATAATAGAGAAAATAAGGCTAATCTATCTCTATTGAGATTTAGAGGGAAAAGATTACAGTAGAGCCTACAGACATTGGGGATATTGTTTAGAACAACCACAAGTGTGTGTGTGTGTGTGTGTGTGTGTGTATATATATATATATATATATTTGTGTGTGTGTGTATGTACTTTATGTGTATGTGTCTGTGTAAGTGTGTCTGTATGTGCATACAGGTGCCCGTGGAGATCAGAAGAGGTCAGGCAATCTCCTGAAGCTGAAGTTACAGGTGGTTGTGGGTCACCAGACAGGAACCAAACTTGAGTCTCTGAAAGTGCAATACTTTCCTAACCTGAGCCATCTCTCCAATCTCAAACTCCCAAAGAGTCATATGACCTAACTTTCAATTTAGAGGAAATGGTCAAATTCCACGCAATTTGCACAAACTGATAGAAGAAATAGAAAATCTAATATTCTATTATGTATTAAAGAAACTTATTGGCCAGGCATGGTGGCATGCACCCATAATCTCAGTACTTTGGAGGCTGAGGTGGGAGAGTTGTGAGTAAGCCACTTTGCACTATGGAGTGAGTTTCAAGTCAGCCTGGACTACACAACAAGCTGCTGTCTCTCTCTCACATACACAAAACATTATTATTATAAGCCTTTTGCAAAGCAATTTTAAGTCCCAGGTAGCTTCACTGGTAAACTTTCAAATATTCAAGGAAGAAATAGTACCATATCTGTATATATGTTGCAGACAAAACAATGTTTCTTCAAACAGGTATACCACCCAGTTCCTGAAAACTGTGACTACATTGCTTTCCAAACTAAGAAGGACTTTTTGGAGATAATTAAGTGTCTTCAGATGAGAAGATTAGGCTGGACTTTCTAGCTGGCTTCAGTTCAATCACAAGTGCTCTTGAAATGGGAGGCAGGTGTATGTCCATCAAAGAGCAAGAAAATGTGAGATGCTACACTGATGATTCTAAAGATGGAGGAAGGTACTATAAGCACTGAAATGCTGACAGGTGGACTGCTTAAGAGGAAAAGGTATAAAAGGTTTCAATAGATCCTTTCTAGAAGAAGATCTCAAAATGAACAATGAACATATGGAAAGATACTCAACTTCATCAGTCGTCAGGGAGATGAAAATGGAAATCACAGTGACATAGCATTACACAGCCATCTGAAGATCTAAAATGAGAATGACAAATGATGAGGCAAATAAGCACAGCGTTCATATTGCCAGTGGGAGACTGAGCTGATACTTTGGAAGGCTGTTTATCAGCATATACTAAAGCTAAGTGTGCATGCCCCACAGTACAGTCATTCGACTACTAGGCAAATACCCAACACAAATACACTCATATGTATACCTAAGACATGAGTGAACAGAGTTGTTCTTGAAGCACTACTTAGGGTATCTCCAAACCATGAACTATGCAAATGTCATAGAAAGCAAAATGGATACATAGCAATAAGAATGAATGATGGGCCCATGAGATAGCTCAGCTGGTAAAGCACTTGCTGCACAAGCCTGTTGACTGAAGGTTGACTCCCAGAACTCACATAAAAGTGGAAGGAGAAAACCAATTCCAAAAACTCGTCATCTGACTCCACACAGAAGCCATGGCAGGCCTACCCCGCCCCCCCACATACACATATATACGTAAAATAGTTACTAAAATATTTTGCAAATGAATGATGACACCAAGCAATATAGATGAGTCTTACAGTATAATATTGACTGAAATAAACCAGGCAGAAATGAGTGCATATTGTATAATTCCAGTCATGTGAGGAACAAAAACAAAGGACTGCAGAAACAGCTCAGCCATTTAGAGCACTGGTCGTTTTTCTGTTGGACTCGGGTTTGGTTCTCCGCATCCACACAGAAGCTCACAGCCATTTGTAACTCCAGTTCCAGAGGCTTTGACACCTTCTCGTGGCCCCTGTGGGGACTGAATATGTGGATTCACTTACATACATGCAGGCAAAACACATATATGCATAAAATAAAAATAAATAAATAAAATGCGTATCTTTAAGAGAAAGAACAGAGCCAAGCGTGGTGGGGCATGCCTTTAATCCCAGCACTCAGGAGGCAGAGGTAGTCAGATCTTTGTGAGTTCAAGGCCAGCCTGGTTTATGTAGTAAGTTCCAGGCCACTTGGGGCTCCAGGGAGACCCTGTCTCAAAAAGACCAAAAAAAAAAAAAAGAACAAGAACAAAGGAAAGACATTTTTCCCACAGAAGCTGAGTAGTTGAATGGTAGTTAGCTGCTTATAGGAGAGCAGGAAAACGGCCCAGGAGGGGGCTGGGAGGGTGATAATAATGTTCTGTTTCTTGATCTGGGTGCTGATTACATATTGTGTTTGTG
The DNA here is from genome assembly GCA_035773235.1 of Eospalax fontanierii. Taxonomy (NCBI): domain Eukaryota; kingdom Metazoa; phylum Chordata; class Mammalia; order Rodentia; family Spalacidae; genus Eospalax; species Eospalax fontanierii. The sequence goes on along the minus strand of CM069529.1, from coordinate 11,536,695 downwards.
AAAATTCATTGAGCTGTATACTTTGATATGTGCTTATGAGTATATGTCTATATATATTTTTGAACACTGTACATAAATTAAAGATTTGCTTCATTTTTAATTGTTCATCTGTATGTGGATATGTGTACATGATGCAGATACCCTGGACGCTGTGGTTACAGGCAGTTGTGAGCCCCCTGATATGAGTGCTGGGAAGTGGATTCAGTTCCTCTGTGAGAGCGGTATGTACTCTTAACCACGAGCCATCTCTCCAGCCCCACTATATACAATTAAAACATAACTCCTAAGAGCTTAATTGAATAAACAGGTATATAGCAACAGAAAGAAATATGCTGGACTATAAAGAAGAATAAGTAAGGTCTCTGAATGATTATGACTAATTTCTAGGTTCTACTGTTACCTGGGAAAAGCAAAGTGCAAAAGAGTACTTCTAGAAAGCTCTCATTTGTTTAAGAATAAAGGGGAAATAAGTAAACATGAGTATGTATTCTTCCTGCAAGAAGAAGGAAGAGGAGGAAGAAGAAGAGAAGAGAGGCAAATGGGTGGGAAGAAACTTTTTCTACTGTTTTCTATTTAGTTTTGGAGGCTAGACATCCAGGAACAAAGTACCAGTATGGCTGGGCTTTGGTGGGGACTGATAACTTCTCACTGTTTTTGTCACATGCTAGAGAGCAGAAAGAAGCAATTCTCGGCCTGAGGTCCTAGCTAAGTGGTAGAACATTTTCCTGGTGTGCGTGAGGTCTGGGTTCTGCTGTAAGCACTGGAGAGTGGGGGTGGGAGAGAAAGCTTTCTTCTTTATCTCAACATACATTTTTATTGAACTTTTTTGCATTTCATTCAGTAATCTTAATCATATTTAGACCCCTCCCCCAGCCACACCCCTTCACATGCCCCGCTTTGGATATCATGCAGCTCATCATATATATTCAGACTTATCAAGTCAAGTTTGTGTACACAGATGTTCCTTGGTGTGAGTTCATCCAGTGGAATCTAATCAGCCTATCTTGAGTCACTGCCTTAAAGAAAACCAACTCTCCCTCACCCAGCAGCTATTACTTGCCAGTAGTTCCTCAGCTAAGGTTGGGACCTACTGTCCATTTCCCCAGTTCTTTGCTGTGTTTTTGTCTGATTGAGTTTGCATGGATCTTGTGTATCCTGTCACCATTGTTGTAAGTTATTATGAGCAAGTTCCCAGAGGTCTGGAAGACTCTGCTTTCTTATGATCATGCACTAACCCTGGCTCTTACAATCTTTCTGTCCACTCTTCTGCAATTTTCTCTAAGCCATGGGTAGGTGGGTGCATTTTAATGAGTCCTGTCCAGGGAGGCACACCATGCAGTCCCTTATTCTCCACACTTTGGCCATTTGTGGCCTTCTGTGTACATCACACTCTGTTGCATGAAGAAGCTTTGCTCGTGAGGGTTGAGGGATACATTAGTATTCTCTCTATCCTGTTCTGCTATGTTCTGTGAGCCTTAGGTATAGAGGTTGCATTGTAGATGTGTCATTAGAGCTGGGCATCTCTCAAGAAACTTATTCTCTGTGTATGATCAGTTGTGGAACTCTGTTACAGCCTCCATCTATTGCAAAAAGAAGCTTCTTGGATAAGTGGTGAGAGGTATTCTTGTCTGTAAATCTAAGGATCCATCTTTAGCACACAGTAAGAAATTACATTTGTCTTCAGATGTGACAGAGGCGGGGTTTTCTCTAGGATCTATGGCCGCTCCAGTCATGTGTATTTGTCAGTGTTTACTTTGCCACGCTTGAGTTCTTTCCCATTGAGAGAGCTTTAAGTCTAGTTAAACAGCTGTTGGTTACTCCGTAGGTAACAGTGCCACTACTGCACCAGTAGAGATAGTTTGCTGTGCTAGTCATTGTGGTTATTAGGCGTTAGAGCTGGATTGGACCATTCATTGATTTTCTCCCTTAGCAGCTTGCACAGTATCCTCTAGAACTACACGAGCTAGTCTTCAAGGAAGAGGCTTCCAGGTCAGTTCCAGCTCCCAAAAGCAAGCTTTCTTGACACTGATCTTGCTCTTGAGAGGCCAGAACCCCATCTCTTATTGCCATTCTGTTAGAAAATATAAGAACATTCTTCATCTAGAAATATTTCAGAATGTATCTCTAAAACAGAAGAGATGTTTTAAAAATACTCTGACATAATGCTATCGTCACATTGAAAGAATTACTCTCCTTTACTATACTGTCATTAACATTAGCATTTTCTTGATGCAACATATGAAATTGGAGAGAACACAGTCATTTAGTGTTCAAGTTTCTTACAAGGGATGAGTAGGGACAGGTTGAAAAGAATGAAGGAGTGGGGAACAAAGTAGAAGGATAAGAAGGCATTGGCACTTTTGTCAGTAAAATTAAAAAAAAAATTCTGCCTTTAAAACTATTAAAACAATGTTTTGCGTACTGAAAAGCAGATGATTTAAAAGAAATGAGCATGGGAGGGACACATGATGAAATATGAACAGCATGTGAGCCTGGCTCTATTACAAATAAAGCACAACTGCAATGAAGGGATCAGGGAACACAAAACTGACCCAGGGAGCCCCGGACCACAGCCATTTTCTGGTGCATTCTACAGTGTCTTGACAAAATAAGACTTCTGGGCCAAATCTAGCCCACCACCTATTTTTGTGCACAGAGTTCTGTCTAACACATCCATGCCATTCATGCATATATTCTTCAAGCTTCTTTTGCACTATTGTGACAATCAAGTACTTACAGCAAAGACCATAAATGCATACATTCTTGTTTTAAGGTTAGAGAGAGCTGTGCATGATTCTTGTACTCTAGCTAATAGATTTGCTCTTCACATGGGAATTAGTTAGTAACTCAGAATACTTCATGTGTGTTCTTAATTATATGATTAATCATATATAGAAATAGAGTTGTAATATCAAGGCTAGATTAATATAATGGTGGTATCAATTATCTCAATTTAATCTTTCCTTAACATTAATGAAATGTTTAAGAGAGCTTTTACTTTGTCTTTTCTTTCAGTGTGGGACGTGTCAAACATACACAAAAAGATGATAAACTCTTGGCCTCTCTTCCATGGTGGTCTCTATTTTGATGATCTTTTAAAAACATCTATTCATGTTCCCTCCCTTCCCAAAATTTTCAGTATTTTGTTTTGCTAGCATATTTTTCCAAGGCATAAAGTTTATTCGTGTTGATAAATATAATTCTCATATTATTAGGAATATAACTTTAACGTGTTGAAACTATGAATTTTAGGCTATAAAATATTTTCAGCATGGAATCAGAATAGGAGCCATTCGAATTGAGATACAGTTTTTCTCTCTATCCTATAAATCTCAGAGCTTTACTTATCAAAAACAACTGGTTTTATTTTATTTTATTGTATTGATTATTTCTTTTAATTTTCATTTTTGAGAATTTCATGCATGAGTATTGCCTTTACATTATTTCCCTCCCTCCCAGTGCCTGCCGACTCTTCCCATGACTCCCACTCCCTCTCAACTTCCTCTCCTCTTCTTTATTATCATTCTATATGCATGCACGCATTTATAAATATATATATAATATATAATATATATAATATATAATTATATATAATACATATATAATATTATATTATATATATAATATATATATATAATATATATATATTCCACTGAGTCCACTTAGTGGTGCTCATGTGAACCTGCGTTTTAGGGCTGTCCACTTGAGATTAGATCACCTTTCCGAAAGCTCGTCCCTGGAGGAAACTGATTCTCCCTCCCTCAGCATCCATTGACTCTCCATCTTGAGGTGGCACCTCTTGACATTCCCTCTATGTCCCTTGGCATGTCAGCTGGTTTTGTCATTATGCAGTTCTTGTTAGACTACCATATTGTGGAGATTTCATTCGTAAAGTTTCCCCATCGTGTCTAGAATGCATTAACTATTACTAGCATATTTTAAAGCAAATCTTAGCCATGCCATTTCACCCAGCAGTATTTCTAATGTGCATCTTGACTCAAAAGTGCTTTTTTAATTAAAAAAATTTTTTTCAAAATTTCCAATACAGATGCTTAAGTAAATCTGAATAGCTAATAAAACTTTTAAAAAGAAGAAAATAGAGGCTGGAGAGTTGGCTCAGCAGTTAAGAACAGTGGCTGCTCTTGAAGAGATCCTGGCCTCTATTCCCAGCACCCACATGGCATCTAACAACCATCTGTAACTCCAATTCCAGGAGCTCGTCTAATCCTCCATGGGAATTTCACAACCCAGATGCACCTACCAACATGCAGGCTACACACGAATACACATAAAATAAAATATTAAAAAAGAAAAAAATATGGGAAAGCTTGACCTTCAGATAAGAAAGCCATATTATATTTAAAGCTACAATAATTAGGACGTGTATTTGGCCAGTAATGGAGGAAGAGCGAACAAGGGAAGAAATTTTATAAAGTGCTAATAAGTGAAAATTGGCATGATTTTTTTCTGGGGTGCATTTTTGCCTGTTATGGTCTATGGTTTATGACTTATTCACATGTGATCTGGGAAGGGAGAAACGAGAGAGAGAGCGAGAGAGAGAGAGAGAGAGAGAACAAATTCAGCCGGTGAATCAAGTTAAAAGGCACACAGGTGCTCTTTTGTACTACTTGTAATTTCCCCATAGATTTGGAATTTTCTAATGTATAAAGTTTTCTTTTCAAATGTACATATTTCTGATTTAGAAGTCTAGGAATTTATCTAGAGCTAAAAGATACACAAATAGATACACAATGAAGAATGTAAGAAGGATGTTCCTAACAATGTAGTACATTGTACACTAAACGAACTAAAAAATGCTCTAAAGATTTCAAAGCAGAGCCCCTCACTGAATCACCGCAGTACATGCGTCATTACACAGCCATTTGAAATAATCTGGATACATCATCATGAAATGCTTCACTAAATACTGTTTTGTTAGTTGGAACTCCTCATTTGCAAATAACAGAAAGTGGCCTGATATGGTGTCACAGTTACCTCATGCTCATTCCTTGCTTCACTCCCAGCTTCCTGATGCTGGGGCCGGGACTCTCCAAGCCTTTCTTCCTTGGTCTTCCTCTAGGTTTTTAGGTTTTGATTGTCACAAATACATCCTTTTATTCCTTCCAGCTCTATAGATCGTGGTTGTTGACTGCATTTGTTACCACTGTGGTAACAGTGGTTTTTTGTTTGTTTTGCCTTTTTAATTAATCAGTTAGCAAATTATTTGTCTTCTGTAGGCTAGGGATGCAGATTATAGACCACTTACCTAACATGCACAAGGCCCTTGGATTCAGTCCTTCTCTTCTAGCACTGAGAAGGGAAAGAAAGGAAAACAAAAAAAGTATCTTGTGGGATTAGAGGTCAAAAGTCCTCCAGGAAGGGAGCCCTCTAGTGAGCAAAAGCCCAGGATGCACCTCCTCCTGTGTCGTCCTAATTCCCACTTGTTTCCCATCTCTTGCATAGGAACTATTTCTTCTATTCAGTTCACTCAGGTTACAACTGTAGGCAGCTTAGAAAGTTTTAACTTTACTTCACTCCAGAGAATAGGTCAGTCATAACAAGGATATTATGGCTCCAATTTCAAATTCCTGGAAGAGCGAGTCTGATGGACCCACTTGGGATTGCTTGTCCACATGTGGTTTGGTTTTCTTTGACAGAGACATGAAGTGGTACAGTGGCACTCTGGCTGTCTGGAGCCCAGCTTCAAGGAGAGGAAGCAAGCAGGGTCACTGTGAGATGAGCCAACACCAAAAAGCAGCGTACTACAGCTTTGTGTGGGGATAAAAAGAGTCATCTATTGTACAACTGCATTTCTGTAAAACCAGACAAAATAAAGCTCTTTGCATAAAAATATGTTCATTGCTAATACAGTTATTAGAGACTTTTGTGACATGTACTGAAAGACTTTCTGAATGATGTGTATTTTGTTTTTAACTTTTCTTTATGAAATGGTTTCAGGGCCTGGAGAGATGGCTCAACTGTTAAAAGCACTGACTGCTCTTGCACAGGTCCCAGGTTCAGTTCCCAGCACCCACATAGCAGCTGACAACTGGCTATAACTGTAGTTCTAGGGTATCCATCAGCATCTTGTCTCCTCAGGCATTGCACACACATGGCACACTTACATACATACAGGCAAAGCATTCATACATAAAATAAAAATAAATTAATTAATTTAAATACATGGTTTCAGATGTTCAAAGAATTCTCTATAGTCTTCATTCAACTTCCCTAAATGCTAAACCTTAAACAATCACAGTAAAATATAAAATAATAAGAAAGGAAAACAGGGAAAATGATATCATCAAATAGCACTAACTAATCTACAGGCTGCATTTGCATTTTGTCCACTGACTCTCAGTGTGAGCTTGCTTCTTGATAGGGATGCTACCCAGAATCCCATGGTGTATTTATTTTTTGTCTTCTTTAATCTGGGGTGGTTTCTTCATCTTTTTTAGTCCTTCATGGCATTTTGCCTGATGTTTCTTCATGATTAAAATCAGATCAAGGGTTGGAGAGATGGTACTGACTGCTCTTGCAGAGGACATCGGTTCGGTTCCCAACACCCAAATGATGGCTAATAATTGTCCATAACACCAGTTCCAGGGAATCTGACACCCATCTGTGGTCATTGCATGATAGAGGTGCACTTATATACATGTAGGCAATACACTCACACACATAAAATACACTCATACACATAAAACAAAAATAATAAATAAACAGATCAAATACTTTGATACTTGATTTTGATGTTGATACTCAGACTATGACATCATCTACAACCACTTATTTAAGACTGGTCTTCCCTGTTTCTGTACTGTAACATTTTTCTCTCCACCACTAATAATTATCTTCCAGAGACATATTTCAAAGCTACATAAAAATCGTATTTCCCAGACTGGAGAGATGGCTCAGAGGTTAATAGCGCTTGCTTGTTACTCTTCCAGTGAACTGGAGTTCAGTTCCCAGCACCTACATGGGATCACTCACTACAACCTGCAAATCAGGTTCCAAGGGATCTGATACCCTTTCCTGACCTTTGCAGGTGCCCCAGCACACATGGCATTCACTCACACAGACACACACATGCACATAAAAATAAAAATGTCTCTTTGTGGCCCCAGCTGGCCCGAAACTTGCTATGTAGGCCAGGGTGACCATGATCTCACAGAGATCTGCCTGACCCTGCCTCCTGAGTGCTGGGATTAAAGGCATGTGCCCCCACACCAGGCCAAAAAAATCTTTCTTAAAAGTTTTATTTCTTGGGGCTGGAGAGATTGCTCAGTGGTTAAGAGATGGCTCTTGCAGAAGACCTGAGTTTAGTTCCCAGCACCCACATGACACTGACAACCATCTATAACTCCAGTCTCATGGTATCTGACGCCCTCTTCTGGCCTCCATGGGCAGTGCATGCACATGGTGCACTTACATACAGTGCATTTACATACATACATGCATGCAAAACACTCATACACACAAAATTTAAAAATAAAAGAAATAAAAACATTTAAAAATCTTATTTCTCTATACTTTAGTTTGCCAGTTTTAGCATCCATTAATGATTTTTACCTGCAACATTTCAAATGTAGTGTCTAGCAAAAGGGTTATCTGTTTCCACCACTTAAACAGCATTTGTTTCTTGAGTTTTATGGTAAAGAAAAGCCTCCTCTACGTTTGTACTATTTGTTTGTTTGTTTGTTTGCTTATTTATTCTGTTCAACTTATCACGGATTTATGAATATTTGCTTTATTCTATAGTTTGCAATGTATTACCTTCATTAATTATTTTGTTGCCTAAATTGTCACAGATTTGGGACCTCCTTAAAGCTGGCCCCTGTGTTCTTTCTACATGTTTCCATCATGATTTGAATGCTTACTTTTTGAAAATGCAAGATGTTCCAGGCTAACCTTTGCTTTCTCGCTGAGCCCATTCTGTAATGGGTCATATTTCTTTTTAAAAAATATCTATTTTATGTTTTTAAATTATGTGTGCATGTACACTTGAGTGCTTTGTAAGTCAGAGCCTTTATATCCTCTGGAGCTGGAGTTACAGGCAGTTATGAGCCACCAAAGATGGGTTCTGGGAATCAAACTCAGGTCCTCTGCAAGAGCAGTATATGCTCTTAACCACTGGACCATCTCTCCAGTCACAAATAACCCGTTATCTTTCCCCATCTCCTCCTCCTCTTCCTTCTTGTATGAGACAGCATTTCACTATGTAGCTCTGGCTGGCCTAGAACTTGTTATGTGGGTCACATTGGTCTCTAACTCACAGAGATTGGCCTGCCTCTGTCTCCTGAGTGCTGGGATTAAAGGTGTACGTCACCATGTCCTCTATCATTTCTTCAAAAACCCTTAATTCCTTCTTTTGTCTTTTGGAAAATGGCATTTAGAGGACAAGGTCTGGGTACCATGTGTACTCATTCCTACTGATACTCTGTAGCTGGAGCCAGGTGACAGTTTTATCTGTGTTTTATAGATTAAGAAAGGGAAATATGTTAAGTAAAAAAGCTAATTCTTAGGTGCAACAGCTAAAATTTGGGCCCATGCAGTTTAACTGTAGAATTCACATTCTTGACGGCTATGTATATTCTACTAATAGAGTCCAAAGGAAGCTAGCATACAATAAACAAATCTTACATATACATACATATGTACACACATATATTTGTATTTCTGACCCAAAAGAATAATAAAATGCAAACTTTTAAATAATAAAAGAGGAAGAAAATATTAGCGGGTATTTGTTCTATCTCAGAGTGAGAGAGAACTCTGGGTTCACAATTGTGCACTTTCTCCCCCATCACTCACTTCGAGGCACACCTAAAATTGCTCATGTATGCCTTCCTTTCCCTCAGGGCTCATTTCAGGCTTCTTTGGCTTCTTCTTGTTGAACTTTCCTAGTGTTACTTTCTGTCACATCCATCAGCTTTGAATTAGAGCTTCCCCTTATTGTCCTGACTGGCATCCTGACCTAAGACTATAGGTCTTGACACTACTGACCCAGAAACACCACAGAAAACTGACCTAGTCATTATTCTCTTGGTTCTTCACCATAGTCTCATGCCACATCCACTCCAGGGCCCCCATCTACCTGAGGCAGGAGTTTGTGGTCAAAACACAATAGAGGGCTGCTGACAGGATGGCTCAGTGGGTGTTGGCTATCAAGTCTGATGACCTGAGTTTGATCTGTGAAACTCACATGGTAGAAAGAGAGAATCAACTCTGGAAAATTATCCTCTAGCACACACACAGAAATAAAGAAATGAAGAAATAAAGGAAAGAAGGAAGGAAGGAAGGAAGGAAAAAAAGAAGGAAGGTACTGAAAATATATATGCAAACAATCACAAAAAAGGATAGATAGATTTTTACCAAATAAGCAAAGTGACAAACTTTTACACTTCAAGACAACATAAAACTATGATTCTATGTACAGATATATCCATGTATATGCATGAATGACTCTTTATTTGCTAATATTTCTTAAGCACTATTTATCCAATACTGTGATTCATTTTTCTATAAATTTATATTTTGAAATTTTTTAAATCTTTAGAAAACATATTAGAGAATAATATAATGAAAAATATATATCCTTCATTCAGATACAATGGTTGAAAACAGACTTTTCCTTCCAGATTTACACATTTATTGTGTCCATCCAAAAAATTCAGGCAACTTTTCACATGTATTTCAAGAGTGCCATGACCATTCTAAGTATGACAACTTACCAGAAAGACTCATAAGGCTTTATATCAAATTATACTCCTAACTATGGTTTTTACAACAACAAAATGTACTGAAGAAAAAAAAAAGGAAAAAGATAAGCATTGAGTGGAATCCAAAGAGGCAGGATACGAGTTTTAAAGTCCTTCTCCATCCACAGCCACACAAGACATGCTCTTGTCTAACGGAGGACAAACGCAAAATGGCTCTTCCTATTCTTTCCTCAAGGCCTTTTATGGTGGTCTGATCACAAATGCATGACCATTGATGGTGACTGAAACTCAGAACTCCAACAGTGAAACCAGGTGTACATCGTCAATCTTGACTTCGTACAAGGTGTTTCTGACAGTTAGCAAGACATAGCCCATTGCTTCAGAATCATCATCATTAGCGTAAAGAACTTTTCAATGGCTACATACTCAGAGGTGGGTTAGTGGTCAGTCTTGAGTCCAGGTCACCTCAGAGATTATGCAAGGAAAGAATAGCTAGACCTGTTGTGCAAGCTTTCCACATCTTTACTTGGTTCCTGTCATTTGAACTGCCTTTCTCAGAAGCCTAGTTCAAGGCACACCTGCCATCCAGCACCATTAGGGCCCATGCCAAAAGGGCTTCTTGTGTTGTTATCAGACACCTTTGTTTAGGGGTTCTCTTGGTAATATTTTATTTATTATTTTTATTTTTGTATGTATGAGTATACTACCTGCATGTATTGTAACTGCACCCATGTTGTGCAATGCTCTTGGAGGTCAGAAGAGGTCGTTGGATTCCCCTGGAACTAGAGTTATGGTTGGTTGTTAGCTGCATTTGGGTGCTGGGAATTGATCCAGGTCCTCTGGAAGAGAAGACAGTGCCATCTCTCCAGCATCTCATTTAGTTTTTAAAATTTGTATGTTCTCCTTCTCTTTCTTCCTTAGTTAAATTAAGATTATTTCTTAGGGACCAGCAAGATGGCTCAGCGAGTAAAGGTCCTTCTGCCTAGACTAATGATCTGAGTTTACATGCATACACAAACAATAAATAAAAATATTATTAAAAAAATATTTTTGAGACAGGGTCTCCCAGTAGTCTCAGCTGGCCTAAAACTCAGTATGCAGACCAGGCTGGCCTCCATCTCATAAAGATCTGCCTCCCTCTGCCTCTACCTCTTGAGTGCTGGGATTAGAGGTGTACACTACCATGCCTGGCCCTCCACCGTTCCAATTTTAAATCTACATCACCGTAAATTAGTCACCATACTATTATGTCCAACCATCAAGCCACAGTTTATTGTTGCCTGATAGTGGTTTTGCAACTTGTTCTCTTTATTCCTCTTTGAAGATTCTTAGATACTGGGAAAAGAGGGGAAATAGTGGTGTCCACATGGTATGTGGTCAGTACTTGACCTGGCACTTTCTGCCTGACAGACACTACGTGGAGTGAGCTATTACCAGCAATCTGTTCATTCTACTCTCCAGTAGCCAGAGCAATAGGATGTGTTCCAACTAGGCCGTAGGTCTCCTTGAGAACTAAATACTACATATGGCATTTGTTGAGTCATTTATGGTCCACAAGACAGAGATGTATTCATGGAGGGGCATCATTCACTTGGAAAAAAAATCTCTGAGTTTCTTATCTGAAGATGGTGACTAAGTGTGTAAATAAGCTATTTTCATACTCTCAAATTCAGCTAATTGAACTGAATAAGGAAATTTATTTTGTCTGTGATATTTGCTGACACCTCTTTTCAGGTCAACCCACTTTTGCTCAGAAAAATCACTTGAAAACACCAGAAAGTTCTTAAGCTGGCTGTTCTACATGACTGCAACTACTATAAATGAGAAGTGGACCAAAGTTTATGGACGACAAAATTCTAAGACATAGAAAGCATTAATATGTCCCGTCTTTCATCGAATCCACTTAAATGCACACAAGCTGAAGACCCCAAGTACAGAAAGACAGGGTGAAGGGCCGGAAGTGTCCTGGAGGAGACGGCAGCTCGGTCTGGGGAGTTTTCTCTCACCCTTCTTTTTTCTTCTTTTCCTGTGTGTATGTTATGTATGTTTGTGTGTTTCTGTGCGTGCACATAGGTGTGTGTGTGCGTGTGAGGGCAGAGGCCAACCATCAGCTGTCCTCCTCTGTGCTCTCCGCCTTATTTTTAAGACAGAGTCTCTCAGTGAACTTGGGGTTCACCTATTTGACTAGTTGGCCAGCAAGTTTCAGGGGTTGATCTGTCTCCAGCCACTCGGCACTGGAATTACAGATGTAGGCTGCCAGGCTAAGATTTCACGTGGGGCTAGGGACCCAAGCTCAGTTTACCCAGCAAACCAATCTACCCCTTCCTTTTTTGAGCTATAATTGACAAATTAAAACTGTATACAGTCAAGGTATAAACTTGATGTTCTGACATAGGCATTGTGAAATAAACTAATGAACATGCCTAGAACCTCATGGTTACTTTTAAATATACGTAAAGAATATATAATATTAAAGTATATATACTATTAAATATATAAAATATAAATATATATCAACAACATTTAAGATAAAAACATGGGGAGCTGGAGAGTTGACTTAGTGGTTAAGAGCACTGGTTGCTCTTGTAGAAGATCTGGTTTTGAAGCTCAGCATCCACATGATGGCCAATAACCATCTGTAACTCTGGTTCCAGGGGATTTGAAGCCCGCTTCTGTCCTCTGCAGGCTTTGTCGAACAGGTTGTGCATGGTAGTGTATGTCTGTCACTCGAGTTCTCAAGGGGCTGAAGCAGGAAGATCTCAAATTGGAGGCTGGTCTGGGCTAGGTCACAAGTTCCAGGCCAGCCGGAGTCACAAAACAAGGCCCTGTCTCGAACAAACAAAATTGGGACAGGTTGATGAATTTACAGGCCATCCATGCTAGGATTACACTAATCTTGCATCCTTTCGACTTCAGTGTAAGTGCTGCTGAAGCTCCTCCCTTTCTCCTGGTGATAGTCCCCGTCACAAATAAGGCACAAAGCAAGTGGCTTGGAGTTAAACAGAGTACCTCAAACTCCTGGCCAGAAAGATTGCCCAGAGATTATTATTAGATCGAGTGACTAAAATTGAGATAATTCACCTCCTCTTCTAGCAGGTTCTCGGGAGACCCCTAAGCTCTGGGATCATGGAACTGGAAGGAAGTTAAGCTGGAGGGGTTTGCTTGCCTTGTGAAAAGATGTATCAGACAGAGGAGAATCAGGCCAAAGCAAAGAGAGAGACATTCCTGGGAGAGAGATAGACACTAAAGAACAGAGAGCAAGCAAGAGTGAAAGAGAGAGAAAGAAAAGGAGGGAAAGAAGAAGAAAGGGATTGAGGAGCGGGGAGAAGAGAACAGAGGAGAAATATTTAAATCCTTCCAGTGCTTGGTTTCAGAGTACATATGGGCAAGACTTCACCTCTTATCCCCAGGACTATGAAACACTGAGTAAATCTGGGTAGGATTTTTCTGCTTGTTGAGTAATCCCAAGACATTTTGCCCATTTATGAGTAATGGCACCCACTTTTAAATCAATCTCACTTCTATATTCAGGAAAAAAAAAGCCTCTGGCCAATCAAATTAGGCTTAAACATCTTTAGCTGAAGATTCATCTGGAATTTGTTTGAAAATATGCTAACTTGGGGTGCACCTGTATAAATAAATCCACACCTCGGAGACATTTATTCAACATTTTTGATGCCCTCAAGTGGGAGTCCACGCCCAAGGTTAGAATGAGTAGCTGGCAGCTGCGGGACCCTAGTCAGCAGGCCGCCCTCCGGAGGAGGTGTTAGGGTCAGCGCTAGGTGTCACTGTCTGAACCTGCACATTTTCACAGTGAAATGCCTGTTACTCAGTCACATTGCACAGGAATTAATGCCTGCAGAAGCAGAGCACGCGACTCTGGTAGACTAGCTGCCTAACAGACTTTCAAGTAACACTGAGGTCTGAAGTTGTTGGCTTTGGTGCCATCCTTCTTACTACAGAACTGTTTCTCTTCAGCTGGTTGGAAGGCAGCTTGTCCTCTGCCAGTATCAGATTGCATCAGCCTCCCAGTGAATCCTCCCTGCTGGGTGCTTGTTAGAATATCAGGAGCAGGCGGTGCAAACTTCAGTACACCCACAGGATCTGTTGTGTGGCTGGTCTTATTTGGCCCATTCACTAATACACGTTTATATACATAGAAAATTTAGGATTGAGACTAGCTTTCACTATAATGTCACAGTAAAACGGTTATAATGTCTCTTTTTTTTTTTTCAATGACACATAATAATTACATATAGTGGTGGAGTATGGTGTGATATTTCATTACATATATGTGAAATACAATGATCAAATCAAGACAATTAGTGTATCCACCGCTTCAAATATCTATCTTCTTTGTTTTGGAAATGTTACTATTTTTTTCCCTTGGCTGTTTTGAAATATCTAATAAATTATTGTTAGCTATTGAGGTACTGCTTTACACCATAGAATTTAGTTTTTAATATTTTATTTTAATTTTATTTTATGTGTATGTGTATATTGCCTGCATATATGTAGTAAGCGCACCTGTGCTGTACAATGCCTGCGGAGGTCAGAAGAAGGCATCTAATCCCTTGGAAGTGGACTTACATATGGTTGTTAGCCTGCATATGGGTGCTGGGAATAGAACTCAAATCCTCTACAACAGCAGCCAATGCTCTTAACCACTGATCTATCCTTCCAGTACCGCCCCCCACCCGCCACCGATATAATTTCTTAATCTCCTGCTATAAGAATATGTTCTTGAAGTAGAAACATTTTTCTTTGGAGATGGACTAATTTATTGATACAGTAGTATCTGGCTAATTCCTGACCACTTGTTTCAGAAGGTTAAAAAGAGTGGAAAGGCAATTTCACCTCCATCAGAAAGACTACATTTGGGTTCTATTTTACCTGCCAGAGTGTGTTTCTAGATTCTTTATACTGGTTTTCAGAGAACTACACAAGGATCCAACAGTGAATTAAACTGAGTTATTCTCAAGGGAGTGGAGAGAAGGCTTGTTTTTTTAAGATGAGGAAGAAGCTGCATGGGGTTTCAGAACATGTGAGTACTAGGTACTGTGGCTTAGGAGCATCGGGAAACTTGTCCAGACTTAAGTTTGGCATGGAGGTATGGTGCAGCAACTTTCAAAGGACCTTGAGTGGTTATGGAGTGCCTGAAGTGCTATGCCAACAATGACTTGAAAACTAGGGCTCTTCCCACAGTGTCCCAGCATGTATTACCTCGACTGTAGTAATATTTATTTTATGGCACATCTGTGTTAAAGAGTTCATCCAAATCATTCAGGAAAAAAAAAGCACAATTAAAAAAATCAGAACCAAGCCACATATAATATATTTAAGCTAACAGTGACTTCTGGAGGCTATTTTCTTGACTCTCCTATTACAAAAGGCTGCATCTATATGAAGCAGAAGAGAATTTAGAATGCACCAGAGTTTCCTAAAGGAGCAGGCTTGGTTCTAGCTACCGAGATACTAATTGTCCTCCATCCCTGGAACAGCTATTCACTGCTGGCAAGCAGCAAGCAGCGATACACATACTGTTATTTCTAGGTGTACAGCTATGTTGGAAATGCTGGTTCAGTGAGCTATAATAGTTTTGGGCAAGGGGAAGAATACTCTTCCATGCATCTCTTCTACTGACAAAACTGAGGAACTGAGTACAACCATTCTTTCCCTCATTGGAGTCAAACCTCTCACAGAGTTTGACCTCCATGGACTCTGTCCAGGGCTCTATCTGACTGTCCACTTATCTGAAATGCCTTGATTCAAAAGAATTAGCCTTTCTATATTTCTGTTTATCTTTAATTAGAGAGTATATGTTTCTAGGGCAATAATTTTCTACCTCAGGTGTGCAATGAAATTCTACCTGAACAACTTTATTCCCAACAGTCTGATGTCTGGATCTTGCTCTAGGCTAGCAATTCTTTTTCTTTTTATTTCTTTTGGTCTTTTTGAGACAGGGTAACCTTGTTGCCCAGCTGACCTGGAACTCACTATGTAGACCAGGCTGACCGTAAACCCACAGAGATCTGCCTGCCTCTGCCTCTCAAGTGCTGGGATTAAAGGTATGCTCCACGATGCCCAGCTGGGCTAGCAATTCTCAAATGTGGCTTTTGGACCAGTAGCATCAGTATTACCCAAGTACTTGCTAGAAATGCAAATTTTTGAGCCTTACCTCAGGTCTACTGATTCAGAAATTCTGAGTAGAACACCTAGGCTGATGGTATATGGGTAAGCATAGCTGCCTTCTAGAGATTCTGAAGCTGGTGCCCAGAAGCTGGTATGAATGCCCACAAAAGCTTGAGAATGCTTGATTTAGGCAGACTGAGTTAGCAAACATGAGGTAAAGCATGAGTAAATGTATTATTTCAGGTGACTCCAATGTACAGCCAACTTTGAGATCATCGCTTTGGGCAAAAGCCCTGAGGAACTCAATAGAATTCCTGCTGACTAAATCTTCATTTCTCACATGCTCCCCACTTCCTGATTCAGGTCCTTCCCAGGCAAGATTATCAATGCCTCAGCAGACTTTAGACTTAACTCCTGAACTCATTTCTGGCCTTAGCTAGACTTCATGTTCAAATTCATCTTTAAATTCATTACTTATTTGTGGATACCTATGGAAGGAGACACTCAGATCTCACAACATATGTTCTCAGGAACTTCTAAGAAACACTCAGGAATGCATTACAAATGGAAAATAGAAAAAATGTGGGTTCTTACATTTTTGAGCATATTTTCTCAATCTTGGCAATATATTAGAATAACCTTTTTAAAACTCTTGATGCCCAGACCATATCCCAGACCAATAAAACACAAACTTCTTGGACAGGACCCAAACACCAATATATTTTTAAAGCTCCCAGGTGCCTGCAGTTGGCTGAGAATCATACTGTAGTAGGAAAAACTTGACTGGGAACTTGATCTTGAATAAAAGGCAGAAGAACTGCTGGGAGGCACAGAAACAGCTCAGTGCCAGCCAGGCACTAGTTTCGCACGCATAAATTTGTCCTGTAAGCTTTTAAGAGATACCTTCTTCTCTACCCTGACACAGAACTAGATTTTCCATAGTTAGGTTGCACAGTTAGGAGAGGAGAGAGAAGCAGTAAAGGTGTGACAGGCCCTTAATGATTGCTCATCTTGGTGATATATAGGTGGAAGTTCATTATGCTTTTTATCTATTTACATTTGCGTGCAATTAAACATTTCACAGTAAAAAAATTAACTACTTTTTATCCAAAAATAGAGAAAGTATTATCGACTTACAGAAATAAGAAGGATCAAATTAGGGGTGTAGCTCAGTTGGTAGAGTGCTTGACTGCTATGCAAGAAGCCCTGGGCTTGTTTCCTGCACAGTGTAACAGCCATGGTGGTACACACCTGCAATCCCAGCTCTCGAGATGTGGAGACAAGAGGATCAAAAAGTGAAGGTCATCAGATACATAGCAAGTTTAAGGCCAGCCTGGACTATGTAAGACCTTGTCTCAAAAAGAAATAATGAAAGGAAAGAAAGATCAAGTTTAATAACCTACAGGAAATGGGTAGCTTCCTAGAAATGCACAAAGTCCCCAAACCACCTCAAGAATAAGTAGAAATTCTTAGTAGGCCTAACACAATTAAAGGGACTGAATCAATACTTTAAAAATTTCCCAGAAAAAGAACCCTAGAGCCCCACTGCTTAATAATTTTTACCAAGCATTAGCATCAATCCTCAAGCTTTTCCAAAAAAATAGAAGAGGGAACCCTAAAAATTCATGTCATGAAGCTAGCATTATCTGAATAAGAAAGTGTTACTTTGGTATCAGTAACAGAGGGCTGCTTTTCCTGGGAAGACCTGAAAAAACATCTGTTTATTCCAGATACAGTATCAGCGACAAACCAAAGAAACAATTCCTTACCCAAATCTGGGTTACTTGCAGGATCATGGGTTAAGGGTTACTTATAAGAGCACAGGCAACTTATGGATAGCTAGACCACTGAAGGAGAGCCCCTCCCCACCCCAGGAATCATTAACTGCTCACATGGCCTCCAGGGAGTGCAGGCCTTTGTGCCCATGTCCATGGCCTTTCCCCTACCTCCTACCGGGAATATTAATGGGCCCGAATTTGGGAGAGCTTTGTGTAGGTGAGCATAGCTGTTCTGCTTTCAAGTTGGCAATAACCATGGCATGCTCAGAGGGCAGAATTCCACAACACAAACTTAAATACATCACAAGGAAACTATAGATCAATGTCTCTCTTTTGATTTTTATGCAAATATAATCAACAAAATTCTAGCAAACCAAATCCAATATTTAAAAGTATATTAATGGAATATATAATTATATAATAGATCATATAATTAAATATATTAATTTAACATATTAATATTAGTATAATAATATATTAAACATAATAAAAGGATTACACACCATGAACAACCAAATGGGTTTTTCCTGGGAACATAAGGGAAGTTCAACAGAAAAGGAATCAATGTAAGCCAGACATGGTGGTTCATGTCTATCATCCTGACACTTGGGAAGTTGAGACAGGAAGATGACTACGGGTTCCAGGCCACCCTGTACTACATAGTGAGTTCTAGGTCAACTTGGACTACAGACTGAGACCCTATATCAAAAAAACACCTTTTCTTGATAGAATACTTAACAGTCTACACATAGAACTTTCTATTTTCTAAAGGCTGTAATGACCTCTATGGACACCGAACGATACAAGTGCATTTACACACATGCAGGCAATACACTCATACACATAAAATAAAAATAATAAATAAAATATTTTGAAAATAACAATTAATCATTAATTTTCTGTTATGTGAATTTCATTTTAATTCTTAAAAGTGAATAAAGAATGTTTTAGGGCAAATACAAACCAATTTTTGGATGCAAAGTAGACTGGAAAAACATGGTGGTACCATATGGTGATGGCAGCTTAGCAGGTGTTTGTTGGCATATGTGATCCTTCTCTTTGGAGATCTGCAGATTGAGGATGCTGCAAGGGGCAGAGGGGTCCCATACAGTCAAGTGGAAACATGGAATAGGAACATTGTGTTTTATAACGATAATGTGACCACATCTGTACTCTAAGTGTGGTGAAGCTCAAGCCATATGGAGTAAATAAAGACTTTAATGTCATAAAGCTTTTAGAAAACTACAAGGAAGTTTCTGAAGAAACAAAAAGGAAGAAGCTATTATGTCTTTGGGAGAAAATACAAGCCTGCTAGGAAAGTTTGTCTCATCAACTCCTCACAACAGACATAATGGTCGAAACTCTCAGCTCTTCTATGCAAGAGATTACTATCCTCTTTCCTGAATATCCACTTTCTCTTTCATATAATTGAACAGCTGAACACAAAAATAAAAGTACCACCCAGATTCCCTTGCAGCTAGACACAGTCATGTGACTAAGCTCTGGCCAACAACAGCAACACCTGGAACTTTCCTTAGGAGGGAAGTGTTTTATGCCTTCTTTCTTCTAAGCATTTCTAGAGTAGCCAACCTGGACTGGTAGATAGCTCCAGTCTTAGCAAAAGCAGTCAAGCATGGCAGAGCAAAAAGGTAGGATTATGGGGCGCCCAAGCCTATGGTGCCCTTATCATTCCCAGATAACCTCACTGTGGACTGTTGAAAAGAAAACTGCCTTGTATCGTGTCTAAACCAATCTTATGTGAAATTTCTATTACTGTAACTAAGTCAAACCCTAATGGGTATACTATTTCACAGATGATAAAATTGAGAGGATAAATAAAGTACACAATATCACACAGTCAGAAACTTTGCAGACTTCTCCATTAGGATTCTTTGCGACCTGGCCTCTGCCTGTAGCTCCAGACTTTTGTTGCTTCTTTATACCCCTAGGTTTAACCTTTTTGATATATTTACACCAGTGTTACAGGTGTGCCTAGATTCTCAGATTACCTCAAATAAAACAGATTCTTCAGGTGGTTTGTTTTTATTGTAAACGTCAACATTATAGAACTTATATGATGGCATATACAATAGAAGGGCACAAAATCAACATACAAAAATCAGTACCCTTTAATGGGCAGCAAACTAGGAATTTGCTGACAAAGATACTAGTGAAAAAAACTCCCATTCACACTAGCTTAAAAAGAGCTAGGAACAGGGCTGGTGAGACGGCTCAGTGAGTAAAAACACTTGCTGCACAATTCTGATGATGGGAGCTCAGGCTCTGGAACCCACATAGTGGAAAGAGAGCATCAACTTCCAAAAGTTATCCGGTGATCTCTACATATGCACTCCAAGACACACACACGCACGCAGGCATGAATAGGAATAAGCCTAACCAAGGAGCTGAAGGACCTCTACACTGAAAATTTCCTTTTACTGTTTTGTATGTGTGTGTGATGTAGAGGGTGCTATGACATGTATATGAGGACAGAGGACAACTTTGTAAAGTTGGTTCTCTCCTTCTGCCTTTACATGGGTTCTGGAGATGGAACTCAGGTCATCAGGCTTGTGTGGCAAGTACTTTACCTGCTGATCATCTCCAACCAACATCTGTAATGAAAACTTTATAATGTAAAAGGAAGAAAATGGAGGCATTAGAAGACAGAAAGATCACCTATACTCATAGATTGGCAGTATTTATATTGTAGTAACAGTTATATTACTTAAAGTGACCTACAGATTCAATACAATTCCCATCGAAATTCCAATGGCATTCTTCACAGAATTATTTAAAAATAATCCTAGACTTGAAATAGCCAAAGCAATCATAAGCAGAACAAGCAATGCTGACGGTACCATAATGCTTAATCTCAAATTATCCTATGAACCAGTAATGAAAACTATGTGGTACACTGGTGCAAATAGAGACACATAGACCAAACTGAATAGAAGAGATGTCCAAAAACTAAACACACAGCTACTGACTGCCACCTAATATTCCACAAAGGTGTCAAAGTATAAATTGAAAAAAGACAACTTCTTCAAGAAATGTTGTTGGGTAAACTGTATATTCACTTGTAGAAGAATGAAACCCGATCCATACTCTCACCTGTACAGGTGGGAATTTAAAATGGATCAAAGAACTTAATACAAACCCTGAAATTCTTAAACCGTCAGAGGAAAACAGAGAGAATATACTTCAAGATGTAGACATAGGAAAAAACTTTCTGAAAAGGGCTAAATAGTACAAAATAATCCCAAGGGAGAAGAAGAAAAAAAAGGAGGAGGAGGAAAAGGAGGAGGAGGAAGAGGAGGAGGAGGAGGAGGAGGAGGAGGAGGAGGAGGAGGAGGAGGAGGAGGAGGAGGAGGAGGAGGAGAAGAAAGAGTGTAAGTGGCCAATTTATTTGAAAAAGTGTTCAGCATCCTTAGCCACCAGGAAAATGCAAGTTAAAACTACTTCATAATCCAACTTACACCATTCAGGGGCTACAGGGAGACCTTGCCTGAAAAAGATCAAAAAACAAAACTAAACTAAACTAAAAGTAAGAATAGAGCAACCCATACCGCTCCTGGCTATTTACCCAAAGGGCTCCAAGTCATAAAGAGATATGTATACACTGGTGTTTACTGCTGCACTAATCACAACAGCCAGGAAATGGAATCAGCCTAGATGTCCACCAATAGGTGAACAAATAAAGATGATATGGAGCATATGCACAAATGGGTTTTGTTTCAGATGTAAAGGAACTGAAATTATAACACTTGCACGAAAATGGATGGAACTAGATATCAGTATGATAAAGACAGTAAGTCAGACTCAGAAAGACAAATATCATTTGTTTTCTTTCCTTTAAAAGATATTTTATTTTTTATTTTATGTGTATCAGTGTATTGCCTGCACATGTGTAAGTGCATGTGTGTTGCACAATGCCCACGGAGGTCAGAAGAGGGTGTTGGATTCCCCTGGAACTGGAGTTACAGATTATTGTTAGCAGCTAGGTGGGTGTTGGGAATCGAACCTGGATCCTCTTTAAGAGCCAGTGCTCTTAAGCACTGAGTCATCTCTCCAGCCCTGTTTTCTTTCTTATACTGACTCTAAATATAAATTAACATTTTGTGTGTATAGATGTAAGTTATATAGATTGTGAAAGTAGAAAGAGGAGAATGAGAGGGGATGAAGAGGTCTTAAGGAGGGGTAAAGAGAAGGTAATCCAATGCTTGTGAAAGGAAAGCAGAAAGGAGGAGAATCTGGGGGAGGAAGAGGACCAGCAGGAGGCAGACGTGTGGGAAAGGACATCTGAGAAGCGACGGAATAAGAAAGTATAACAACACACGAGTGGGAAAATGCTATAAAGAAACCCATTACTTTGTGTGCTAACTTAAAAATTAATCTAAAATAATTATACACTGGCGTACAATGGATGTATTGGGAAACAACTTAAAGCTCTTGAACTACAGTGCAGTCAAATGATATTCTCCTTCTGCTTCTTTATTCCTGCCTTGAAAGCAAGTTGGTGCAACTCAGTCTTGTCCCCCACTTCAAGATGAACTGATGGGCATATTAAGCATTTGTTCATTCAGTAAATATTTATTAAGCATGTAGTATGTATCAGCCACTATGTGAGACGTCAAGGGCACAATGGTATCTGCCCTGAAGTCTGGGCAGTGTAAAGGCGGAGTTTGCATTCTAGCGCGCGTCAGATAACAATCTCCACGTTGCTGTCAGTCAGGCTTTGTGGGGTTTTCCTGTGCTGAATTTTCACCAGCTACAAAGATCTTTGGTTTTGCTTTTTGTGTCTGTTTGTTTTCTTTCTTTTTAAAATTAGTGCTGGAGATTAAACCCAGGGCCATGAGCATGCTCCGCAAATGCTTTGTCACTGAGCCTCAGCTCCTGAAAACCTCCCGATACAGACAGATAGGACGTAATGAAAGAGACCAGAGGGGGATGGACCATAGACCTCATTCTCAATTAGAAATTTTCCCAGAGGTTCAAGTCAGAATTCTAAAGAACGTCTAGAACTCAGTCGCCCATCTAATTAGTTCTAAATCCTTCATTTCTTTCTCTTGGTCAATCTTAAATTCATCCTCTCCTTGCCATTTTCATTGTCATTATTTAAATTCAGGCAAACATTTTTTTCATATTTTTCGTGTTCACCCTACTCTTTTTCAGTAAACTCAGATTGTCATAATAAAGAAGATTGTCACATAAGAAGCTGTGTAGCTTAAACATCATAAATTAATTTCTTCTAGCAAAAAAATAGTTGTCAATGGTATTTTGTGTCTTTTATTTTAAATTTTATTAAAATTAAAATTTATTTATTTATTTAATGTTCATAAGTGTATCTCCTGCATGTGTCTAAGTGCACCCATGGCGTGCAATGCCCACGGAGGTCAGAAGAGGGGTTGGATTCCCCTGGAACTGGATGGAATTAGGGATAGTTGCTAGCCATCACGTGAGTGCTCGGAACTGAACCTAGGTCTTCTGCAAGAGCAGCCAGCACTCTTAATCACTGAGCCACCTCTCCAGTCCCCATTCAGTTCCCATTTAAAGTGTTGTTTATTTATTTTTATTCTATGTGTATGAGTTTTTGCCTGCATGTATGTAAGTGCACCCCTGTCATGCTATGTCCTCACAAGCCAGAAGAGGGCCTCAGATTCCCTGGAACTGGAGTTAAGGACAGTCGTTAGCAACCGTGTGGTGGATGCTGGGAATTGAACCCCAGTCCTCTGAAAGAGCGAAACGTATTCTTAACTGCTGAACTATCTTTTTCCAGGCCCTCTTCCTTGGTTTGGTTTGATTTGCTTTGGTTTGGTTTGGTTTGACAGGGTCTCCCTGTAGCCTCAGTTGACCAGAAACTAAGACCTGAAACTGACTTGAAATTGAGACCAGGCTGGCCTCAGTCTCACAGAGGTCTGCCTCCCTCTTCCTCCTGAGTACTGGAGTTAAAGGCTTATGCCACCATGCCCAGCCTGGAGCTATGTTTTTGAAAGTTTATGTGACTATGGGAGGGATGGCTATCCAGTACCATGACTAAATATCAATGCCTTCATTCTTTTTAGTTTCTATAATTTAATGAACATTTAATTTTTAATTCATTCTGGATAGCTTTCCCCCCCAAATAAATGATTTGTTGAAGTCCTGATGATGTCTTATTTGAGTTTCTCTTCCTTAACCCTATTTTTTGATTAATTTACTTTTAATTGCCCATGAGGACTAATTACTCATATGTGTATACTTGAATTCATCTAAATACAAAATAATGTCTAAAATATACTGGAAGCCTTTAAATGTTTGAATATTTAGGCACAATAATAATATTTCTGAAAATAAGTACTAGAGCATTAATCCAAATGGTTTAAATATTTTCAAGTTACCCAAGTAATAGAGGAAACTTAAGAAAATTATATTTATCATTGATTTACAAATATGGTAAGGCAGTTGGGTATGTAGAGAGCAGGAGTCGTAGTTGGGGTGGTGCATTGGTCATTCACTTATACATGGTGCCCAAGCACCCAAGCAAGACACAAAACCTAAATTCCAGGAGGGGGAGTGAATGCTGTGCTTTCATGGGCCTCTTTTTTATAAAGCAAAATGTGTAAAGGTTGCCATAAAGGACAAACAAGTTAAATGCTTTATATATTACAGTGGTTGGAGTAAAAATTGGAATGAATGGGTTCTAGACAGCAGAGCACTCAAATATGTGGACACCAATCTGCAGAAACAGTGAGAATGTCCAAAGACCCATCAGGAGTAATACACAGAGAGCAAGATGAGACAGCAGCTCCTAGAGCGAAGACAGCTGGTCTGTGGCAGAAAAATGTTGGAAGGAACGCAAAATGAACAAGCAGAAAACAACTGGAAATGAAGACAGAGGCAGCTCCAGTGAGATAACCAAGCCACCTCGGAAGAAAAGGAGGAAACATGAACAGAACGGAAGTTAAAGATGCCCGAAGAGCTGAAGTCATGGCTTGTGGATGACAGACTTGATGACCAGCCAGTTAGCTGAAGTCGTGGTCTTCAGATGATGGAGACTGGATCTTGAGACAGAAACAGCTCTTTTATCTTGCTGCCAGGAAGAATGTGAATTCCATTCTGCAAGCTTATGTAAATTATAAAAAGTCTGGAGAAAATACAGATAATAATGTGCACTGTTAATGAAGCTGGGGCAGGGATAAAAAAGTACTTCAATGTAATGTTGGGCGCTTGGCCACTCTACAAACTTCAAGATCACAGTAGGCTAAAGTTCTTGTAGATCACGCTTTTGTACCCATGTCCCAGGTCTGTGGAGCCCCACATTTACTGAGATTACCTGTATGAATTGGAGCAATGCTGGCCTATAAACCCCAGGATGAGAAAAGCTTTGCTTTATCACTGAGTATCTTCAGGATTTCCTCAAGTAGTCAGCAAAGAATCTGCAACTTTGGTGCCAGTGATCACAAGGTGGCCCCTCCTGGACATATGCAGCAGGGTGAGGTGCGTGCTCTCCCTCCCTGGCATTTGGCTCTCTGTGAACACAAGTTCTTTTAGTCCTTAGCCCTTTTCCTAGCCAAACAATGCACTGTGAAGATGCTAGTATAACAGAATTGCTGTTTGTTCTCGTCTGATTTTAAACAGAAAATAAAAGGAGTCACTGCTCCTTCATTCTTTCTGTTTTTCATTTTTAAGTTTCTACTGGTGTGTTCAATGATGGATAACAGAGCCACACTGTAGAGCATTCATTGCCCATTTGACAAGGCTGCTTTTGAATGCTGGTGGCTCTGTTTCTTGGACCTACCCACTTTTATCATATGTGTCAATATTACATGACAAAATGCTCTAGTTCCTAGTGCCAAAGGTTCAAGTCAGAGTATATAATTGGACACTCATCTGTCTGTGCTCTTTTTAAATGGTGCTTAAAGAACCCATCCTTTGCAAGTCATCCACATTGTTCCTTAGGCAGTTTATCTTAGCTCAGATTATTGAAGAATGGTAACTTATTTCACAGGTTTTGTGTATGTGTCTAACACATGTTTTAGCATGAGAGATGTGATGCCCTGTGCAGCTACAGTTTTATGGAAAAGTCAGTCTTGTAGGAGTTGTTTTTCTGATCTTTAGAACATGTTTCAGGGCTGAGAGATGGATCAGCAGTTAAAAGCAGTGGCTACTCTTGCAGAAGACAAGGGTTCAGTTCCTAACACCCACATGGTGGCTAACAACTAATCTGTAGCTCCTGTCCTCAGGGATCTGACGGCCTCTTCTGGTCTCCATGGGCATTGTATGCACTTGATGCACTTAAATACGTGCAAGCAAAACACTCATACACATAAAAGAAAAATAAAGAAATAGAAAAACCTCAAAAGCCCTTTGAATTTGAAAAACAAACAAAGAAACAGGGGGGCTGGGCATGGTGGCACATACCTTTAGTCCCAGCACTTGAGAGGCAGAGGCAGACTGATCTCTGTGAGCTCCAGGCCAGTTGTGGCTACAGGGAGACCCTGTCTCAAAAAGACCAAAAGAAAATGTGAAAGAACTATCACAATATAAACCTGAATATTTATTATAATCAGAACCATGTAAGATAAATTTATTACGATCATAGGCATGCAAAATAAATCTATTATGATAATAATTATGAACAATACACATTTAAAGTACTGGAAAGCTCTAAAAATACCTGGTTCTACCTGAAGCATGAGAGATTGGATGATTTTTTTTCTTTGTATATTTTCCAAATTTCTTCTACAGGGAGCATGTATTACTTTTATATGTAGAAAACTAAACATAAAGACTACATTAATTGAAATCCACAAAAGTACAAGTCAAATTTATCCCCCAAAGAGAGGAATTGATGGAGGGAGCAAAGAGAGAGAGAGAGAGAGAGAGAGAGAGAGAGAGAGAGAGAGAGAGAATATGAATTAATATGAATCTCCTGGATGGATTTGGCCTCTGGCCCAGATAGAAGGATGTATATGATCAGGTCTCACTTTTCCCCCTCCTCCAAAGTCTCAGCTCAGACTCCTCTGTGCAATGACCTCATTTTCTTCCGTCTTCCAGGCTGCCAGAGAAGTAGGTTGCTCACAGCTCTAGGCTTGCATCATTTGCTTTGGGAATCCCAGTAGGAAGAATCACGCCTCTCCCCAGTGTCTCTTTTCCAGTTCCAGAGGAGGGCTCCTAAGACCTGGCGTGGGCTACATGCTCACCCCTGTTAGTCAGTATACAGAGAATAGAGTGTTATAATTATGTGGGCTTGTGACATATGCCCACACTTATCCCAAAAAAGATGTTCTGATCCAAAAAAAGTGAAAAGGCCTGATGCCAGCTAAATTAAGAAAGGAATTGGATAACATAGAATGATACCGTGCTCTTGTTTGGTTGTTTGGTTTTTGAGTCTTAGCTTACTTGGAGCTCACTAGGTAGCCCAGACTGGCCTGGAACTTTCGGTGATTCTCCTGCCTCAGCCCTCTGAGTGCTGGGATTATAGGTGTGAGCCATAAAGTTGTTTTAGCACAGTTCAGTCCCATCAGCCACATCCTTGCTTTTCTATACATGCGCTTCCAACCTCCCCTTCACCTTACTGAAATTAATGCAACATCCCCACACACAGTTCATTGTCTAATGAGACAATGCAGGCTCATCCTGGGATGGCATTGTGCTAATATCTGGGAATTCTGGGTTGTATGTTTTTTTCCTAGCCAGGTGGAATTTGGGCTTCTCGTGGTCTTGTCATTCAGATGAATCTGCTTCCGTGGCAGTGAAGTAAGCATTTTGGTGACTCAATCTTGCTTCCATGGCTCTGCACATGTGAGGAGGAAGTCTCCCTTGCCCATTATATGCCAAGACCACACCAGTCAGCAATCACGTTTTGTTATTGGTGGTGGTCTGATTATAGAGCCTGGATATTGCCTTCAGCTATAAGCAGTCACAAGCCTATCTTTATACTGGGGTTTTCTGGCAATAGAACTCCCTTGTGACCCCTGCTGCATTTTCACCAGTTTTGTGCCCAGGGACATAAACCAGTCACCAGTATCAAAGCTTTTACCCTGCCGTTGCGGCTTCTGTTTCTTAGCAACAGATCTCAGCTTTGCCTGTCCTATAGCCTCTCGTAATGGCTGACTTGCCCCTCGCTGCATCCCAGAGGATAGTATTTTGCTGCAGGTATGATTGCTCATCATGTTTAGGAGGGAATGACAGAACTGAGAGAGTGGGCCAAAGGAAATAGGTTCATTTGTAGGTTCTTACCAAGTCCCCAGTGTGGTTCCTGCTTGCCTCCGTGTTCATTTTAGGTCCGAGCCCAAAATTCAGCCTTCCAGAGTTCAGCAAGATTATTCCTTGACTCTCACTGAACCTGGACTGTTGGCTAGAGGCAGAATGGGCTGCTGCTGTCCTGCTGTGAGAGTGAACTTAGATTCAAATCTGTCCCTTCGCCCTAGCTCGGCGAGGCTTCCTCCCAGCTTCCCGTGCTGGCAAGGTGTTCAGAGGAACAGGTGTCATACTTGACTGGAACAGAGTTAATGAACCTCCTCTGAGAGGGCAGAAGAAAGAGGGGACGGTGGGGAGATATGTTAAAGTGGATTAAAAGCTTCAGTCTGACCTTTATTTTTAAGAGTCTAGTGCTGGGAATAAAAACCTTTGAAACTGAAACAGTAAATGCATGAGTGAGTAGAAAAGAGTCTTGGGCTCACCCCTCCCCCAGTCTTTGAGATTACAAGGTGATCTCAGACAGAATGAGAAGACTGGAGTCTAGAGAACCAGGAAAGCAGCTGACTGTCACCCTATCTTCGCAGTCTCAGAATCCAGAGCCAACCCCGCGATATCCAGCAGCTTCCTCAGTGACAGTTCCCAGCATTTAACGCATGAATTGCAACTTCAGAAGTGCTTTTGGAAGATGTCTCATCCCGTGTTACAGCCATCATTTTCATTTACACAGGTGTTTTGTTTCCATAACAACGTACTTTAAAAACCTCATTTTTAGGCTTATATTATCATTTAGTGAATAGCTATAATCCTAGCCTAGGGAATTTCCAGTTAAGAGTTTTCTGAATATCCTCACATGTAAGTATTCTTGGTTATGTTTTTGGAAAATGGCAAAGGCAACACAGAGGGTGTCTATATATCCTGCTTCCAGTGTCCCCTAATGGCAACATCTTATTCAGCCAGGGTATTCTTGTCAGAAGTAGGCAATTAACATCTATATATTGTTATTAGCAGAACAGCAGACTATAGGGATTACCATGTTTCCACTAATATTCTTTTTCTATTCCAGGATCTAATCCAAGAGCACGCACTGCATTTAGCCTGCTAAATTTTAAAACCAATTATTTTTGCAAGTCACTTCTCATTAAGTTGTGATGATTATGAAGAGTATAGAATTTTAATATTTAAGACACAGTAGTCATTAACAAAACAACACAAGTTGTCAAGAAGCTACTTATACTGTGGTTATGAGCTCTTCCAGGATGAGGTGTTATTATTTGTTTGGCACATTCTAGCTATATATAGCTTCAAGCATCCTCTACAGGATGTTGTTTTCACAGAAGATAGTGCTAGAAGAAGCATTAGAAATACAAAGCATCTTAACCTTTAGTGGAAAACAATCTCATTCTTCCTAATGTAATTAGTAGAGCTGGAATTTTATTCCCATGACATGCTATAAGGGTGGTGTGTATATGATTTATGTATCCATTACAAATCTGATCCAACCATCACAATCTGAGCCACAGAAACCACAAAAGACCTCACAATCTGATTCTTGTCTAACCAACTTCTCTAGGGAGAAGGATACTTGCC
Organism: Eospalax fontanierii; assembly: GCA_035773235.1. Classification (NCBI taxonomy): domain Eukaryota; kingdom Metazoa; phylum Chordata; class Mammalia; order Rodentia; family Spalacidae; genus Eospalax; species Eospalax fontanierii. Next base: position 11,507,294 of record CM069529.1, on the reverse strand, counting down.
AAAAATCCCCAAACACTCTGTCTAGGAGTAATATCTGGAGTAACTGGGAAGGGCAGAAAGGAATAGTGAGAGTTATTTTGCAGTTTTAAGCAAAGCTATGGCAACTCTGGGAGCTGGAGAGATGGCTCAGAGGTTAAGAGCATTGGCTGCTCTTGCAGAGGACCTAGGTTTGATTCCAAGCGCACACATGGCAGCTAATAACCATCCATAACTACAGGTCCAGGGCATCTGACACCCTCTTCTGGCCTCTGCAGGCATTGCACAACATTGGTGCACTTACATACATGCAAGCGATCCACACATACACATAAAAATAATAAATAAAACATCTTCTTCTCCTTCTAACCTTGGGCACAGGCCCACTCTTGCTCTTAACATGTCAGTTCTCTAGATCACCCTCTTGGGCCAGACCCACTGTGTCCTGATCCCCCTTACTCAGACCAGCTCAATTTTTCAGTCTAGTTTGTTACAGACTTCACAGGCTGTTCCCAACCAGAACGTCCCCCTGCCTGCCCTAGGCCAGCCATGTGCCCTGGCTGTCCCTTCCCCTATCTGCCTCGGATTCCTGTGAGCAAACTTCTTCCCTAGTAAGTCTGATCCATCCCACTGCATTTCTGCTCCCTTGCCTCTTGAGCAACTCCATTCTCTCTCACCCCATTTCCTGCACCCTTCTAGCCTTGGGCACAGGCCTGCTCTTGCTCTTGGCACCTCAGATCTCTGGACTAGCCACCCACTGTGTCCTGACCACCTTACTCAGACCAGCTCAGTTTCTCAGTCTAGTTTGTTAAGAGTCCTCACAGGCTATCCCCACTCCAACTTGCCTTTGCATTCTTGAGACCAGCCTTCTACCCTGGCAGTGTCTTGGGTAGAACTTGCTTGGATTCCAGAGACAAGCTTTTTTCCCTGATAAATCTGATCCTGTTCTCTGTGTCTCCAATCCCCTAACACCATGGCAATGCCAAACTCCCCCATCCCACAACCTGTTCTCCTTCTAACCTTGGACACAGGCACACTTTTACCCTTAATCCCCCAGATCTCTGGACTACCCTCTTGCCTCTGCCTGGCTGTGAGCTCTCCAAATTGCACCATGCCCATCCCAAAACATGAGTGCCACTGCTGCAGGGTAGGCTTCTGCGCCTTTTAGCAGGGATCCAGACCTTTGCAGACTGCCTGAGAAAGTCTGAATTCAGTCTTTGTTAGCAGTCTTCCCAAATTGTGCTGAGCCTGCTGGCTAGAGGGGACAAGACCTTAAGAGAGAGTCTGAGAGTGTCTGATCTCCCTAACTTGTGCTTCTGAGGGAACTCCTAAATAGCTTCACTATAGTCATCTGGTCCTGCCACTATAAAATCAAAAGAGAGAACCTGAAGCTTTGACCAACCAGCTTTTCATATCCATTAAGAAAACAACCAAGTCACATCAAGTATACAAACAGAATCAGACTTCACCTCAACAACTTGAGTCTGACATCAGAATCACACACAACCAAAGAAATACACATGCCAAGATCACAAGGAAAAAATAATGATATGAAAAACCCAAATAATTCCCCATCAAACATCACCAGTCCTACAGAAGAGTTCTACAATGAGAACCCCATAGAGATAAGTCAGGACTCAGGCTTTAAAAGAACAATCATAAACATCATCAAAGAGCTCAGTGATTTTAAAGAGCACACAAAGAACTAAAAGAGAATAGGGACAAACTTGCGACTGAATTCACAAAAGAAATAGAAATATCGAAGAAAAATCAGGCTGAAATGAAGAAGGAAGTGAAAAACGTAATAAGCCCATTAAAAACAACAGGAGAAAGCCTTAGCAATAGAATGAATGGAATGAAAAACAGAGTCTCAAGACTGGATGATAAAGTTGAAGAACTGGGGCACTCAAACAAAGATTATGAAAAAAAATTAAAACCAGAGGAATGGAATATGCAGGAAATGTGGGACACCAGAAAAAGACCAAATTTACACATCATAGGCCCAGAGGAAGGAAAAGAATCTCAGGATAATGGTATTGGCCAGAGCTTCAACCAGATTCTGGAAGAAAATTTCCCCAAATTAAGGAAAGACATTCCCATCCAAATACAAGAAGCACATAGAACACCAAATAGAAAGGACCAGAAAAGAAACTCCCGATGGCAAATCATAGTAAAAATAGTAAGTGTAGACAACAAAGAAAGAATAGTGAAAGCTGCAAAAGAAAAACACAGCACATATAAAGGAAAACCCATCAGAATCACAGCTGACTTTTCAATGCAAACTATGAATGCCAGAAGAGCCTGGACCAAAGTATTCCCTGTTCAAAATGACCATATATGCCAATCCAGAATACTTTACACAGCAAAAATGTTGATTATAGTTGAAGGGGGAAAAAAAAACTCTTCCGTGTCATGAATAGGCTGAAAGAATTCATGTTCAGAAAATAAACCCTTCAGAGAATACTTGAAGCAATACAAAGAATCGAGAAAGGAACGACTATACCCAAAGGGCAAAAGCAAGAAGTTAAATGAAGGTATAACTGGGGAACGACAAAATTATACCAAGAATGCGAACAGAAATTAAAATGAGGAGAACCAATACACAGCCTTCAATAACCTCAAATATCAATGGACTGAACGCCCCAGTCAAGAGACACAGGCTAGCTGAATGGATCAAGAAACAAAATCCATCTTTTTGTTGCCTGCAAGAAACCCATCTCACCTTCAAGGACAAGCACTACCTTAAGATGAAATGATGGGAAAAAAATATTCCAAGCAAATGTCACTAAGAAACAATCAGAAGTTGCCATTCTAATATCTGACAAAATAGATTTCAAACTATAGAGGAAATATAAAAATAAAGAGGGTCACTTCATTCTGATCAAAGGAACAATTAGCCAAGAGGATATTACAATCATGGCATATATGCACCAAACTCTGGTGCAACCAAGTTCATAAAATCACTACTACAGGACTTTAAGACACAGATTAAGCCCAACTCGCTAATAGTAGAGAACTTCAGTACATCACTATCTCCATTAGAGAGATCAAGTGGACAGAGAATAAACAGACAGATATTTGAATTAAACAATGCCATACATCAAATGGACCTAATAGACATCTGCCGAATATTCCACCCAAGCATCAAAGAATACACATTCGATTCAGCATCCCATGGAACTTTCTTCAAAATCTACTACATATTGGAGCACAGACACACAAAAAACTCAACAAATATAAAAAATTGAAATAATTCCCTGAATTCTATCAGACAATGCAATAAAGCTTAAAATCAACACTGGACAAAACCTTAGTAACATCATGAACTCATGGAGACTAAACACACTCCTGAATGATGAATGGGTTAAAGGAGAAATTAAGAAATAAATAAAGGTATTCCTGGAATTAAACAAAAAGGACAATATAACCCCTAAAAACCTCTGGGACATTTTAAAAGCAGTCCTAAGAGGGAAATTTATATCTCTAACAGCCTAGGTTAAAAAATCAGAAAGAGCACAAATAAATGACTTAACATTGCAACTCAAGAATCTTCAAAAGCAACAACAAATGAAACCCAAACCAAGCAGACAAGAAGAAATAACAAAAATCAGAGGAGAAGTTAATGAAATAGAAACAAAACAACACAAAGAATCAATGAATCCAAGTGATGGTTCATTGAAGAGATAAACAAGAAAGACAGACCCTTAGCCCAAAGGAAAGCCCAAAGACCCTTATCCAAAAAGGAAAGATTAGCTCCAAATCAATAAAATCAGAAATGAAAGGGGAAACATCACAAAAGACAACAGAAAGATTCAGAACATTATAAGAGAATACTTTAAAAACCTATATGCCATTAAATTTGATAACCTTAAAGAAATGGATGTATATCGAAAATTGTGAGAATCACCAAAGCTAAACCAAGAAGAGATCAACAGCTTAAACAGATCCTTAACATATAAGAAAATTGAAGTAGTAATACAATACCTCCCAACTAAGAAACCCAGGCTGGAGGGTTCTACAAGGAAATATGGGGTATAAGGAAAGGAGCTCAAGAGAAGTGGGGCCACAGGAGACTGGGATGATCAAGGGAGAAATGGGGACATTTTAAATGGGGAATGCAGAGGGAGGGTAGACAGGGAGAGAGAGGAGGAGGAGGAGGAGGAGAGAGAGAGAGAGAGAGAGAGAGAGAGAGAGAGAGAGAGAGGAAAATAATGCCTAGCTAGTGTAAAACACCAGAGGGAATCATATTAGTCTAACGACGTAAAGACAAATTCCACATACAATATCTCTACATGAGTCTGTGTGCATAGCTGAAGGCTACATAACAAGAAACAGTATCAGACAGGAGAAACCTTCCTTTGAGTTGTTGACCAGGGTTGCCCAAAAGACTCCCCAAATTACATAGGCTATTGCCACAGCCCTTGATTGCCTCCCAGATCTTGAAGGTAAGACCCTGTTTCTGAAGACAGGACATACTTCAGAGACGTGATTTGAAGCAATGGAGTTGGAACTGACCTGGAAGCCATGTCCCCTGAAGGCTAGCTCTCATAGCTCTGGAGAGCACTGTCCAACAAGCCAAGGGAGAACATCAATCGATGGCCCAACACCAGCTTCATAACTAAAAGACCATATCAATGACCAGCACAGCACTAGACACTGGTGCAGTTGTGTCACTTTTATCTTGGAGTCAATCATCAGTTACCTAATTGGTCGTAGAGCCCACTCAATGGGAGAAAAGTCAAGTGTGGTACTGTAATCATATCCAAATACACATGGCAGAAGAAGTCAAAGATCTTAGGAAATTCTCAAGGTTGTTACATCCCTAGGCTAACATAACTTCTTAATAAATGGAAAATATGTATCCTTTTACTTACAGTCAGGTATTCCAGCAACCACTCATCAAAGAAGCTTCTGTTGCACCAGACAGAGACTACTATAGAGTATGACAAGTGGTCACACACAGACATGGTCCGTGAGTTGCCCCTGCCTAAGCAGCACATCTACAATGCTACCTCTACATGCAAGGCTCACCCAACCTGGAACAAATGGGAAGGGGGACACTAATGAATCTCTCAACTCTCATTAATGAAGTTCCTCATGCAACAGAGGGCCAATGACACAAAAGGTCACAAATGGCCAAAGAATGGAGTTTAGAAATAAGTTAGTGTCCTCAAGTGACCTCTGTGTGGGTTCAAAATAATTTTAAAAGATATCACAACTCTGTAGGGTGACTCAGAGAGGAACTTATTTGAAGGTGAAAGAGGTCTTTTGGTTAAGATCAGATCACTAGGGCAGGCCCTACTCAGTATGATTGGTAGTATTACAAGAAGAGAAAATTTCGAAACACAGCTATCAGGAATGTGCACAGAAGAAACCAAACTTGTAATACTATGATCTTATATTTCTAACTTTCAGAGCTGAGAGAGAATAAGTTTTTATTGTTTAAACTATTTTGTTCTATATTTAAGACCTTTATACTTTTTCTATGTATGGTTTATTATGTGGGAAATAAAGTTCTAATGTATTAAGGTAATGGCCTCTTTTGATTATAATAAAATAAATTTGCATGTTTTTCTTTCATTTTGGGACCAATATTTCAGGCATTAGAACAAAAGGGCTATGAAGAATTCCATTTGAAGTCAACTCATGATTTATTCAACCCAAGAGTATAATAGAGCTTTGCCTGGTATATATTCCATCTATTTCCTGACACAATAATAGATATCTTCAGGTGCTGTCATCAATCACAGAACCACATGTAACATTCTTATTAAGCATGCCCTCTTACCCCCACACTCCATGCCAGAAAAAGATTCAAGACTTACCTAAATTATTTACCTAAAGACAAGGAGGAACAGCAAAGGATTTTTGACAATACTTGTTAAGAAAGCAAACGAAGGGGCTGGAGAGATGACTCAGCAGTTAAGAGCACTGGTTGTTCTTGCAGAGGACCCAAGTTTAGTTCTCAGCATTCACATGGCAGTTAACAACCATCCATAATTCCAGTTCCAGGGGGAACCACTGTCCTCTTTGGACTCCTTGAGCATTACACAACAGGGATGCACTTATATACATGAGAGCAATACATTCATACACACAAAATAGAAATAATAAACACATCTTTTTGTCCTTTTTTGAGATAAGGTCTCCCTGTAACTCTAGCTGTCCTGGAATTCGCTTTGTAGACCAGGCTGGCCTTGAACTCACAGAGATTCACCTGCCTCTGCCTCCCGAGTGCTGGGATTGGTATGCACCACCATACCTGGCAGATACAATATTTTAAAAAAGAAATCAAATGAAGGTATTATATATTTTAAGTTTTCATTTAACAATTTGTTTTCTGGAGAAATGAAGACTGTAATAATTCAGCTTATTAACTTAAGAAAAGAAAAATGAAAAAATTACATATTACTTCATAATCATTTGTTCATATATGCTATCTCAAAAAATTATACTTTAAGCACAGCTATAATGGGTATTGTCACAAAGTAAAAATGTCTGCTTGTCCTCTGAGTGTATGTCAAGTGAAACCTCCTTGAAGCTTTCTGATGCTCCCTCTCTGAGCTCATACACAAAGGCAAGGTCTGCACTGCATCCTCTGTGCTTCAAGACATTTGATCAGTTACTTCCATGTATCTCCATGTTAACACTTACCATGGTACATGGTTTATACTCCAGCAGATGTCCCCACACCCATGATTATGTGGGCAGCACAAACTGGACTCAGTGGGCTATAAAAAAAAAAGAGGACATGAAATTGGGATGGGTGGGTGTTTGGGAGAGGATCTGGGGAGGAGTTAGGGGGAAGACTTGGGAGTGAATATGATCAAAATGCATGTGTGCATGTATGAAATTCTCAAAAAATATTATATTAAACAGTGGTACTGACCATGTGTCACTGGTAATTAATATGCATATATATTGTATGTAGATTATTTATAAACAGCAAGTTTTGAGAATTTATGTGCCTGTATTCGTGTCGTTAAGTATCACAGGTGTGTTAAAGCAGTTGAATGAATTGGGTTTTTTTTCACTCAAGACATTTTGAAAGTGGACTTGAGAGATGGCTCAGCAGTTAAGAGCACTGGTTGCTCTCTAAGAGGACCCAGGTTCAGTTCCCAGCACCCACATGGTGACTGTAACTCAAGTTCCAGGGGATCCTATGCCCTCTTACGGCCTCAGCCGAGTATTGTGCAATACAGGTGTACTTACATATATGCAGGCAAAATACTAATACACACACACGCAAAGATAAATTAAAAAACTTTCAAGGAAATTTTGAAAGAATTCTTATCTATTACAAAAAATTCTATCATGAGAGCCAGGCATGCTGGCATACACATTTAATCCCAGCACTCGGGAGGCAAAGGCAGGCAGATTTCTGTGAATTCAAGGCCAGTCTGGCTTACATAGTGAGTTCCAGGCCAGCTGGAGCTACAGGGGGACCCTGTTTCAAAAAGAACAACAGCAAATTCTGTCATGAGAAAAATAAAATTAATTACCTTAAGAAATGATTGGGTTCCATAATTCAACTGTATAGAACCATTTTTTTAAGATTTCAGGGCTAAGGAGATAGGTCAATGAGTAAAAGCGCTTGCTCTGCAAGCATGAAGACCTGAGTTTGAGTCCCAAGCACCCATGTAAAATGTCAGGCCTGGCTATGTTTGATGGTAATCCAATACTCTGCTCTGGCCTTTGCATGGATCTATACACACTCTCATGTGTATGTACCATGCATGACATACAGGACACCACACTACACACACACACACAGTTTATTTAGAAGGGAGATGATGGCTCTAGCTTTAATTTTTCAACTAACCTTTCATAATTTTTAATTATTTTCTCACAGTTTCTTTAACTTTTTATTAGAGCAAAGAAAGAGCTGATAACCTTTTACATAACTATGAGGGGAAACTTCAGGGGAAAAAGGGCAATCCTGTATGATTTGTAGAATCCTAACAAAAAATGTAAATGGGATCCTCTCTATGCCTTCCGTATGTTTTACTTTTTGTGGAGATGACATTAGACGTCAGAGACAAAGGTCCCGTAGTCTTTGGTTCCAACAGAAACCAGCGCTGGCTGATGTAAGCAACAAAGGAGCTGGTGGGAAGCGTGCTCTATTACTTATAGTAGTTATAATTCTTCAAATTATAGAAAAAGAGTAAGCAAAACAAATCTTAATCTTTTGTCTAAACAGCATGTCTAAAATATCATTTCAATATGTACTTACTTATAAATATAATGATTAAGCTGGATTGGTGGTACATGTCTGTAATCTCAACACTGGGGAGGTAAAAGCAAGGGGACTGTAAATTCAAGGGGTTGTAAATTCAGTTATACCTATATAACTGTCTACAAAAGTCCAGTAAGGCAAGGTGGCACATCCCTTTAATCCCAGCATCTGGGAGAGAGAGGCAGGCAGATCTTTGTGAGGTGGAAGCCAGCCTGGACTACATAGTGAGACTCTGTCCCCCCACCAAAAAAATCCAATGAAAAGTTTACACTGTCAGCATATTCCGATTCAGACGGTAAATTTAATTTTATTATTTTTTCGATTTTAGTCACATTTTACTTAGGCGTCAGCTTTGGTGACAGGCTTCTTTACCCACTGAGCCAGCTCAGCCCTTCAGATGTAAATTTTAACAAAGTAGAAGATAAATAATAAAATCGTGGATAGTGGGAAAATAGTTTAGGCTTTCTACTTTTAAATTTAAATTAATAAAAAGTGAGCAAAAATGTAAAGTTCAGTTTGTTAATCATTCTCACCCTGTGCTCCCCAGCCACGAAGCTGGTAGTTTTCTGGTAGTTCAGTGAGACTGGAGAGCCTGGACTCTGCCTCCAGACCACGAACAATTGGTCTGGAGCCATTAGAAGAGCTGCCTTCTACTCATAGCTAAATCAATCCAATTTCTTCTGTCTTCCAGGATTTTGAATTTGAATCAGAAAAGTTTGGCATTGGGTCATGTTTGTGGCAGAGTTCCAAAGAGAAGGTTGTGAGCAGCTGTTGTCAGGGACCCCAGAGCGTCCTTGGATTCTGTCCTTCATGGTTGATTGTTCAGTTCTTATTTAGATCTATAGGAGAGACTACTATATTCCCTATAAAAACCCCGGATGGTTTCTGTTACTTTTAATAACTTTAAACAAATAAGTGAAGGAAATTTTATGGCAAATAGTTTTCCTTAAAAGCAAACACATAAAAGGATATAATTATGCAGAAGTGTGTACATTATGCAAAACTGCTGTGACTACCTTAGAAAAATCATAATCGTTCAGGGTCTTATCAACTCTCAAAAGAATGGAGCAGAATGTAGTTGATTCAAATCAGCAAATTGATACAAAAAGGGAGCATTTATTTGATTTTGGAATGCATTCATGTGAATTGGGGGTAGGGACGAGGGAAGAGCGAAGACAAGACAGAGCTTCCTAATAGTTTTACAGAGAATTTAATCAGCATGAATTCTCCAAGAATGACGTTGATCACACAGCAGGTGCTTGATAAATGCATGTTGATTAATTGATTTCGAATACACCAGCTGTCAGTGAAAGAATGTAATCCACAATCAAACCGTTTGACTGAAGGAAGCCAGGATGGCTTTTAAAATTAGTAACAGAGTGGAATTCTCCATGCAAATGATCTTGATACTGAGGCCCTTGCTTTCCTTTCTGGATGAGAACAAGATCATCAAACTCTGCTTTGGGAGAAAGGTTTAAGGCATCAGCAAAGGTCAGTGCTCACCAGTCAATTGTTCCCAGCTCTGAGTGTGTATGTGTAAGGCCTTTCGGTTGCAGATACCAAGTCTGTGGGGGGGAGGGGGGAGGAGGAGGGGGTTGGAGACATGCACACAATCAAAAGTGGTGTCCTGTGATCCTGGGAGCTTTGTTTTTTTTTTTCCTTATTAGCATCAGAAGTCAATATGTAAATTCTACAAAATGAAAGAAGGTTCTAGAATACCAGGCTTATATGGATCCAGATGACTCTCATTAAGCCTTTATCAGATAATATCAGATAAGGAATGCATGCAGGGATAGGTACTTTAGGAGACAGCGTTCCTGGCAGCCCAAGAATGTTGTCAGTGAGGGACACAACTGCAAGTCAATCAGCAAGCGATCCCAGACATCTAGGAGATAAACGTCTGGACCCTGAAGGACTCGAGATGGAGAACAATACTATCCACTACAATAAGACAGTAGAATTAAATCTTGAGATTATTAACAACACAGCAATATTCAAAACATAGTTGGATATAGTGGATTCTTTATTCTAAAGATTCTAAAATACTTCCACAAAAGTCCTAGCATTTTATATCTATTATCTTCATATGTGTCTTTTGATGGAGGGAAATAAATTATGTATTACATTCATTGGTTGCACATTTAAATTATACAGCCATTTTTGGAACATGGGCTGGGAGGTCCTCTTGTGCTCGGCTCTTGGACTGCTGTATTTATTCTCTCACCTCAGAGGCCATGACCATCCACTTCTCTGGTCACTTTTCTGTATCTCTGGCCTTTGAATTTTGGAATGTCTTAGTAGACTTACTCTCCTCCTCCTTTATATCTCCCTCCTGTTCATCTATTTTTTAAAAATCTATTATTTATCTATTTGTGTGTGTGTGTGTGTGTGTGTGTGTGTGCATGTGCCACGGCATGCATGTGGAGGTCAGGGAAGTTCGTTGTCTTGGGGGATCGTTTTCTCTTTATGAGCCCTGTGGGTCAGGGATGAGAACTTAACTCCCCGGCCTTGGCAGCGAGGACCTTTACCTCCTCGATGTCCCTTCTTCTTTTCTCTTCGAGTATGTTTGTGTGCCTGTGAATGTGTGTGTGTGCTCGTGTGTATGTGTGAGTGCACATGCCCATTTATGTTTATGGAGGCCAGAGGTCAGTGTTAGGCATCCTCCTCAGTCATTCTTCACAGTATTTTTTCAAATAAGTTCTCTTACTCAACCTGGATCTTGCCAATTCAGCTAAACTGGGTACAAGAAAGCCTCGGGAATTCTCCCTCTCCTATGCTGGGGTAACAGCTGTGAGCCACTTCTCCCAGCTTTTTTCTGTGGGTGCTGAGGATCTGAACTCAGGTTCCCATGCTTACACAGAAAGCACTTTACTGACTGAACCATCTCCCCAGCCCCCTTTTCTCTTTAGAAAGAAAGAGCGTTCATCTTTCAAATGTTCTCATCGGGTCTCACAGCTTTAAATATCATATATACCTTGATGACTCACAGATGTTTATCTCTTCCATGAACTCCAGACTAGTATATCCAAATGCTTACTCAACGTCTTTCTTGGGTATCTATATACATCCTAAACTTAAGATGTGCAAACCAAGCCTGTTATTTTCTTCTCCTCGCCTCCTCTGCAAACTGCCTCTCCCCATAATCTTCAAAAATTTCTACAAATAACTGTTTCCCTCTCCCAGTTGCTCAAGACAAACATCTTGGACTCATTCTTGCATAAAGGAAATTTCAAATATTATTTCAATTTACTAACAGATACTTTCTTATGCAACTACAATGTATAAGGATTTTTAATTTGTTCACATAAGCATAATGTCTAACAAAGCAGCATAATACTTTTATAATATCTAATTCATTGCCTATATCCACATATTCCTAATTATCTCAAACATGTCATTTTTTAGTTACTTTGCCTAATTAAGACTGAAATAGCCAGGTGTGGAGGTACATGCCTTTGATCCCAGCACTCAGGAGGCAGATGTAGACAGATATCTGTGACATAGATAGAGGCCATCCTGGTCTATATAATGAGTTACAGGACAGTTGGGGCTACAGAAGACCCTGTCTCAAAAAAGGGGCTTGGGAAGCTGGAGAGATGGTTCAGTGGTTAAAAGCACAAGATGCTCTTTCAGAGAAGCAACAACAGAGGTTCGATTCCCAGCACTCACATAGTGGCTAGCAACCGTCCATAACTCCATCCAGTTCCAGTGGATCCAGCATCCTCTTCTGGCCTCCACAGGCATTGTGTGCAAGTGGTGCACTTACATACATGCAGGCAAAACACTCATACAAATAAAAAAATTAAGAGTTATTAATTAAAAACAAAACAAAACAAGAAGGTTAAAGTGAAGGGGTTTGGGGATGTGGCTCACTTGGTAAAGTACTCGCTTAGCACAAAACCCTGGGTTTTCTCCTCAGCACTGTATCAAGTCAGACATGGTAGCACATGCCTATAATCTTAGCACTTGGGATGAAGAGGCAGGAGGATCATCTTCATCTATACAATAGGTTCAAGGCCAGCCTGGGTTACATGAGACCCTGTTTTAAAAAAAAAAAGGATAGGGGAAGAGGACAAGAGAAGGTTAGTGGGGGGATAAGTGTGACTGAGTACATTGTGTACATATGTTTGAAAATATCATGGTGAAGGGCTGGAGAGATGGTTCAGCACTTAAAAGCGCTCACTGCTCTTCTAGAAGACCCAAGTTCGGTTCCTAGCACCCACATTAAATGTCTCATGATTACTTGTAATTCTAGCTCTGAGTATTGAAAGGGCACACACATACATACATATACACATAAATAAAAATAAAATAAATCTTTTAAATATCATGGTGAGAGGGGTTGGAGAGATGGCTCAGCAGTTCAGAGCACTGGCTGTTCTTGCAGATGACCCAAGTTAGGTTCCCAGCACCCACATGGTGACCAACGACTGTTCTTAAATCCAATTCCAGGGGTTCCAACACCCTCACTAGTGGGCGCTCTTAACATATATTCAGGCAGTGCATTCATACACATAAGATAAAAATCAATCAACCAAAAATTTTTTTGAAAAAAAGCTCATGGTGAAATCATTATTAAAATAAAAATAGATAAAACAGTATCAGGTGGTAATCAGCACTTGCAGGTGTAGAGTCAATAGTGGCAAGCAGAAGGGAATTTGACTCTTCAACCTAGGCTGCTCATGACATCCTCTCTGACACGGTGACATGCGAGCAGAGACTGGAAGACAGTACGTCAGGGAGAGCGCAGCCAGCTCCTGAATGCTGCAAATGAGTTACAGGAAAGGTGAGGAGAACTGATCTTTTGATGTAGAAGCATGGAGAACCTTGAGTATCTGATTCATTTGGTTTGGTCTTTTTGAGACAAGGTCTCCCTGTAATCCCAGCTAGCCTGGAACTCACTATGTACGCCTGGCTGGCCTTGAACTCCAGAGCCGCCTACCTCTGCCTTGGGAGTGCTGGGATTAAAGGTGTGTACCACCATGTCTGACTGACCTTGAGTATCTTGACAAAAGCTTGACGGACAGGGAAGGTAAATGACTGATTAGAATGGGTTCAGGAGAGTCAGAAAAGATAAGATGAAAAATAAATACAGACACCTCCACAGGGAAATTTTGCTGTGCGTGAGAGCTTTAGACAGATATAGAGATAACAGATGACTTTTGACTCTTTTTTTAGTTTTTGATTTTGTTTTTATTTATGTGTATGAGTGTTTTGCTTGCGTGTATGTAAGTGTAACGTGTGTGAAAACCTTATGGAGGCTAAAAGAAGGTGTCAGATCCCCTGGAACTGGAGTTAGGGATGGTTCTTAGATGCCATGTGGGTGCTAGGAACTGAAACTGGGTCCTCTGCAAGAACAGCCAGTGCTCCTAACTGCTTAGCCATCTCTCCAGTCTCGACTTTTTCATTTAAATAAGAAACATTTCAGCATATGTGATAGCAACAAGAATAATTTAGTAGAAAGAAAAGAGTTATGACTGTCTTAGTCTCTTTGGTGTTATTATAACAAAATACCCAAGACTGGGTACTTTATAAAAGAAAGAGGTTTATTTAGTTATTTAGGCATGTGTGTGTGTGTATATATATTCATGTGTGTGCATGTGGAGGGCAGAAGACAACCTCCTCAGAAACACCCCCACCTCCTTTAAGACAGGGCCTGGAGCTCAGCAATTATGTTAGATTGGCTGGCCAAAGAGTAGCGTGTCCCCAGTCACTCTATCTGCCTCCCGGGTGCTGGGACTGCGGGTTCACAGCACCACATGCTGTCACTTAGCTCCCACTGGTTAGCTTTGCCTCATCTTTCTCTCCCCATTCTCTTAGTAATCATTATTCTTTTGTTTTGACTTTTTGAGACTGTCTTAGATAGCTCCTGCTGGCCTTGAACTTACTCTGTAGCTGAAGATAACCTTGAACTTGATTCTCCTGCCTCTACCTCTCAAGTGCTGGGATGAAAGGTGTGCGTGTACTACCACGCCCAACTGTTGTCTGTACTTCTGAAGCTTTTAGGGTCTTGTCAAACAGCGACAAAAACTCCTTGCCCATTTAGGACTTCACTGAGAAAACGCTAATCTTAATTTGAACGATATTCTATAGAATTGTAGAGTACCAGTTTAGAGGAGAATTGAATCCTTGTGCCTCGTTTTTCTATCAACAACATATATGCCAGTGAGTTTTAATGTTTTTTTTTAGCATCCTATGAACGAAACAAGGAAACCCTTAATACCTAAATAAAGGGTGCCAAGATGCCAAGGTTCCCTGGTTGCTAACTGTTGTTCCAGGAGATCTGATGCCCTCTTCTGGCCTCCACAGGCTTTGCACAACATACAAAGCCTTACATACATGCAGGCACTCATAGACAAAAATAAATAAATAAACAGCATTGGCATGCTCAAGACCCATGTAAACTCATGTAGACAAAACCCCAGCATGGAACTGGGGAAATGGGCAGCAGACCCCAATCTTTACTGAAGAAATATTGGCAAATGATTACTGTTGGGTGAAGATGAGCTGGTCTTCCGAAATCGAGGGACTCTGGATAGGCTGACTAGACCTCAGTGAATGAACGGACACTGAGGAACATCTGGGGACACTAACTTGACACAACAGAGCTTAACACAGATGAAGGAATGCATGGATTCCAGTTGGGGAGTTATTCGGGGCGTGCCAGTGGGGCAGAGGGTATAAAGATGATTAAGACTGATTGAGATGCTCTGTATGAAATACACAATGATTCACAAAAAAAATTTTTTTAAGAATTAAGTGGTGTACTTTACATTGCTATCATTTTAGCATTTCTATACAGTAACTTCAGACAATTAGAATATAATTTAAAAAAATTTTTAAAACAAATATTTCTAGTTTTATTCTTAAGTAGAACTTTACTCAATTAGTTGTTTTATACCAGTTTCAATTTTGAGAGTTCACGACATGTCTTCTCCTTAGAGTAAGTTTTTACAAAAACATTCTTTAGAAATAATTTTCATTTTGTTTTATTTCTTATCATATTAAAGTAGAAGGGTTCATTGTTTTGAAAAAAAATTTTTTTAAAGAAATAGTAGACGAGGCCCATTGTTTATAAAAGAAAAGTGCTCACCAGAGCCTTGAGAAAGAAACCTCTAACAGTGGTTCCCTTTGGAAAGTCCAACAAAGGTGTGAAGGGGCGGGACACTGGACTGCTCTCCTGCATACCTTTAATCCCAGCACTCAGGAGGCAGAAGCAAGTGGATCTCTGTGAGTTCTAGGCCAGCCTGGTCTACGTAGCAAGTTCCAGGCCAACTGGGGCTACAGGGCGACCCTATCTCAAAAAGACCAAAAAAAAAAAAAAAAAATTACTGTGAATACCCCCCAAAATGCTATTTTATTGATTTTTTCACCCTAGTGCTGGGTATCAAACCCAGGGCTTCCACATGCTAAGTAAGCACTCTACAGTGATGCACACCCTCCCCAGGCCTGTCTGCTTGAGCTTATTATAACCCATAGTAGCTACAGCCTGGTGTGGCTGATAACACTGATTTAATAGAAAAAAGCATTAAGAGAGACAAATAGTGCCATTCTCTGATTGAAAATACATTTAAAAATGAAAAGATAAATGCTATAATGTTAAGCCTTAAACAAAATCGAACACTCAAATAGAGCCTCGAACGGACAGAGATGCAGGGATGAGCCTGTCTGGTGGAAGCGTTATGGGCGGATAACGTGGGTCAGATTATGCACTATGTGTTCCTCTACTTGCCATCCTCCTTAGGAAAGCATTATATTCATTAAACCACTCTCATTAAGTTTAACCTATGATTTTTTTTTCTTTTGAGACAGGGTCACACTTCCTGGAGTCCAGCTGCCCTGGAACTCAAAGATCCACCTGCCTCTGGGGCCAGAGTGCTTGGATTAAAGGCGAACACCATCATGCCCAGCTAGCCTATGACTTTCTTTGGCTTATGGGATGTGTGCTGAATTGGTGTGCACCCCACACCTGAACAGCAGTTATGTGAGAGACATCTCATGGTTCAGATGTGTCACTGCCATGTCCAATGGTGGAGTTTGCTCCTTGAGCCTGCATGCTGGCATGCAGATCCAGGGACAGAATCTGAACAATATGCACTACAAATTACTAGCTGTTGTGACTGGGAGGAGGGATGCTTGTTTTATAACATAACAGAGTAAAAGATAACTGTCATCATCTTAAAAACTGTTCATTGCTAACATCTTAAAAATCTAGTTAATAAGGGACATAATTTGAAATGTGAGCTCTTGAAACACATGTACAGAAACTCTCCTGGACCTCTGCATGAAGAGGATACTGAAACAAAATGTAAATGTTGGAATGATATTGCAGCTACAAAGAGTAGCCAGAAAAGAGAAGGGGTGGAAAGAAACAACGCATGAGCCTAAAACGTAGAAGAGAAGTTAATAATTTCTTAGAAGCCGATAAGCAAAAAGGGAACTATTAAAAATAAAAAGGAGAAATGAGCGAATTGAGCAATAAAAAAGCAAAACTCAACCATCTCTGTTCCTTTAAAACTTGGGTCTGGAGCACGGCCTCTCGCTGCGGAGACGCCCCTCGCTTACTGTTAGGGTTAATTTCCCAACTATTGTGGGTCTGGTGTTCACTTTGAAAAAATTAATATATACTTAAATGGGGCTGGAGAGATGGCTCAGCAGGTAAGAGGAGCACTGGCTGCTCTGAGAGGACTCAGATTCAATCCCAGCACCTACATGGAGGCGAACAACTGTCCATAACTCTAGTTCCTGGGGCTCTGACAACAACCTCTGGCCTCTGCTGGCATTGCGCTTACATACATGCAGGTAAACACTCATACACATAAAATTTAAAAAGATAAATAATTTAAAAATATTTAGATGGGGGCTGGCTGGAGAAATGTTAGTGGTTAAGAGCACTGAGTGCTCTTGCAGAGGACCCAAGTTCAGTTTCCAACACCCACATGACCACTAACTCCAGTTCCAGGGATTTCAGATGCCCTCTTTTGACCTCTGTGGGGATTACATGACACAGATGCACTTACATAAATGCAACAGAAACACTCATACACATAAAATAAAAATAAATCAATCAAAAACTTGAACAATATTTAAGTGAATCTTTAAAATGAAATAATGTTACACATATAAATTACCAAAATTACAGATGGATGGTTAGGTTTTCACACAAAAAAAATGAAACAGGAAAACATTCTGTCAGAAACTTTTCAATGTAGTTGTCATGATCAACAGCAAGCTTCTGCTGTTGATCATGAAAACATCAGAGCAAAATGCATATAGTAAAGGTAAGTGCTGCTTCATGCAACGTTAGTTTATTTCTATAATATATGTGCCCTTAGATTAAAATGTGCCTCTTACAGTTGGTAGGTTGAGATAAAAAATAAATCTTAAGGCTAGAGAGATGGTTCCATGAGTGAAACCCTTGCATGAGTGCCTTAGTTTAGATCTCCAGAAGCCACCTAAAAGCCAAGTATGGCTGTCCACACCGTAACCCCAGTGATGTTGGGGAGACAGGCGGACCCCTGGGACTTGCTGGCCAGCCAGTCTAGCAGAAACAGCAGACCCTCTCTCTTAAAATAGAGTGGAAAATGGTAGAGGAAGAGACCTGAAATCCACAGGAGAGTGCACGCGAGCACACACACACACACACACACACACACACACACAGAGTCATTGTGTGTCACGGACTTAGGCCCTTGTAATTAGAAACCATGTTCAAAGTATTCTACAGCTTGAGGCAGAAGTAAGAGGTTCCCGGTGAGACTGAACCAGTCTGGCCAGCCTGGTCTATATGAGTTCCAGGCCCCCTGGGGCTACAGGAAGACCCTGTCTCAAAAAAACCAAAACAACATTTTCACAACTTGTAAAGGTTGGGCACAACCCAGTCAGTATTAAAGCTAGCTTCAGTGCTGAAAAACTGCTATTCCAGGAACTATCCTGGTGAGCTGGACTTGCTCCAAAGGAAAGGCCAAAGTGATGGAATATGGCCTTATGAGTATATGTGTTTTCCATTACTGTAGTAACAATGACCCAAGACCTCAGAACTTAAGTATGGAAATGTATCACCTTATAGTTCTTTAAGTCAGAAGTTAGACGTAGGTCTGAGTTTGGATCAAGGATCAAGGTACTGGTATGCCTTCATGGAGGCTTTAAGGAAGAGTTCTTCCTCCCGTTGCTCAGCTTCAACATATTGCCCACCTTCTCTGACTCACAGCCCCCTTTCTTAAAAGCCAGCAGCAGACTTCAGCCAATCTGCTATAGTCACATCTTCTTCCAGGG
The DNA here is from genome assembly GCA_035773235.1 of Eospalax fontanierii. Lineage (NCBI taxonomy): Eukaryota > Metazoa > Chordata > Mammalia > Rodentia > Spalacidae > Eospalax > Eospalax fontanierii. The sequence goes on along the minus strand of CM069529.1, from coordinate 11,488,807 downwards.
AAGCTGAAAAGCCTTTCACTTTTTTTTTTTTTTTTTTAAGACAGGGTCGGTGTGTAGCCTTGGTGGGCCTGGAACTTGTTATCTAGAGCAGGGTAAGCTAAAACTCACAGAGACCCCCTGCCTTTGCATCCTAAGTGCTGGAATCAAAGATGTGCTTCGACACACTCAACCCTAAGATCCTTCACTTTTAAGGACTGGTATGATTGGATTGGATAATCCAGAGCACTCTTTAATGTCAAGATCCCACTCTTAATCACACATGCGAAGTTCCTTGGTCCTGTCTCTACAGGCTCCAGGGGCGTAAGGAATGAATATCTTTGGAGGTCGACATTCTATCAAAATGGGTTTGCCTTACAGGAACGAAATACGGTCTGTGAAACCCCCCTGTGGAGTATCAGTGCTCTAGGAGTGTGTCTTGAGTGTTTCCCTCATACTTGCAAATGGAGCTGGGAAGGTCTCAGTGGCACACACTCAGATCATTCTATTTACTGTTTTCACTCCTCCAGTGCTTTACCTTTTATTTATGTATTTATTTGTGTATGTGTTTATTTCTATGTTGATAAGTGTTATATCTGTATGAATGTAAGTGCACAGTGTGACAGCCTCTTCAGTGTTTTCCTACATCTAATTATGATATGGGCTAACTACCTCACACCCAGAACTAAGAGAGAATTGTATACAAATTGAATAAAAGCATCTACAGATATACTCCTCTTCCCCCGAAGCTGGAGCGATGGCTCAGTGGTTAAAAGCACTGGCTGCTCTTGCAGAGGACCTGGGTTTGATTCCCAGCACCCACATGGTAGCGAACAACTGTCTGAAACTCCAGTTTCAGAGGAATCCGATGTATTTACACTCAGTGGGCATTGTATAATCTGCATGCACTTACACTCGTGCTGGAAATACACTCCTACACATAAAATGAAAATAATAAATAAACACTTGTTGATTTGGGAGATGACCTGGATTTAGTGCCCAACACCCACATGGTGGTGGCTCACAACTGCCTGTAACTCCAGTTCTAGGGACCCAGCTCCTTCTTCTGACCTCCATGGGAACCAGGCACTCATGTGGCGCATATACATACAAACACTCATATACAGAAAATAAAACTAAATAAGCCTTTGAAAAACTTAATTCCTAGACATTTTAGGTTTTGGGGGCTTTTGGTTGTTTCTTTCATGTTTTGCCTGTGTGGTTGTGGTGGTGTGTTGGCTGGCACTGGCCGGTCCCTCGGGGGAGGGGGCGAGGAGGCGCAGAGTCAGCGACGCAGACCCCAGGATAAAGTGGAGCCACAATCTCATTTAATTTTAGAAGGGAACAGGACTTACATTTTTGTCAGGCTTAGGGGAGGTCTTTATCTAGTCATCTGACGTGCTTCATTCTGGTAGGTCCTGAACACCTGATGATCTGAAGTTCATCACTCCCTTTGGTCCTGGATGGCTGCTAGGGCCTGAGAGCTGCCCCAGGCTAGGTCCCAGGAAGTGTTCACTGTGCACGCCGCTTAGGCCAGCAGGCTGGGAGCCTGCCTGACCCGGCCTGAATCATCCTTCAGTGGTGGTGGTGATGGTGGTGGTGTGTGCCAGAGGCTGGCACTGAGTGTCTCCCTCAATCTCTTTATTCTTACTTACTAAGGCAGGGTCTCTCAGTGGACCTGGAACCGCCATATCCACTAGTCTAGTTAGCCCAGTTGCCCTGGGGAATCTCATCTCCACCTCTACAAGCACTGGAATAACAGGAGGGCTGTCACACCCACCCAGCTTTTATGTGGGTGCTGAGGATCCAAACTTTGGTCCTGATACTTTTATAGCATGTGCTTTGTTCACCACCCATTTCTCCAACCTAGTTTTAGTTTTAGGGATTTTTTTTAAAATTGAATTTTTGTGATTTTCATATGATATAGTTTCATGGCATTTAGATCTGCGCCCTTCTCCCTACCTCCCTCCACTGCTCCATCCCTAATTTAATGAATTCCAAATATATATATATATATATATATATATATATATATATATATATATATATCTCCTGTAGAGTATGATTTGTGTCCACCTAGGTTTTTCAGTATGGATCCATGCACTGGACCCACCAAGAGTCCCAACCCTGTAAGATACTGTCTTTCCCCTTCCAGCAGCCATCAATTGCCAAAAGTTCCTTAGGTTGTGTTGGGATTTCCTAACAAACTTCCCCGTGTCCTTACTGGGATTCTGTCTGGTTTGAGTCTGTGTAGGACTTGTGCATGCTGTCATATTGCTATGCATTCATCTGAGTAAATGACCAGCTGTCTAATGACTCTTGTTTCCTTGTGGTCATTCACCCCCCCTGGCTCTTATAATCTTTCTGCTTCCTCTTTTGATCCTTTGCCTTGGTCTGGACACAGAGATTTGAAATAATTGTCCTATTCAGGAATAAGTACTCTGAGATCTCTTGTTCTCTGCACATTGGCTAGTTGTGAGTCTCTGTGTTAATCACCAACTGCTGCATAGGAAACTTCTCTGGTGAGAGAGATACATTCATTCATCCTAAGTGTAGAGGTTACATTGAACATGTGTCACTTAGGGTTAAGAGTCTCCCAATACTTTTAGTTTTTTGAGAGTCTCACTGTGTAGCTCAGGCTGGCCTGGAACTCACTGTATAGCCCAGACTAGCCTTAAGCCAATGGCAATTCTCCTCTCTCAGCCTTCTGACTGCTAGAATTATAAGCATAAGCTACCATATCTGGTTTCCAATTTTTATAATTCTAAACCCATTTATATTTCAGAAAAAGAGCCCTTGGAATGGCATTTCGGGCTGATACCCTACACATATTCTTATATGTCTAAGATGTCTAAACACGTACTCTAACAAGAGCAAAGTTTAGTTTTAAAACTCCTGGTTTGTGTTTATTCAATGTTAAAATTAAATGTGCTTGGGTATACAGTAGAATTTTCCAATCTTTAAAATCATCTTTGTGTGTTTACCATTACAGCAATCACCCTGTTCAGCATTTCTCTTGAATATTTTATATGCCATAAGAATTAACTCATCTTTGACTCATATAATTCCAGCCACAAAACCCTAGTGACTGCTAACAAAGCACTGTATGATTCAGAGCAATGCAGAGGAAATAGAAGTCTAAAAGGATTCCACATGAGGTATCAAATTATGGAGATGCATCTTCCATAAATGTCTGTGGATGTGCTTAGGTGGTAGATGAAAGGAAGTTAATCTGAGGACAGAACCATTATGCTGTTCCACTGAATTGTTTAAAAACAGATGATAATTTATGTAGCTTTTGTAATTTTTGGTAGACTCATTCTTCTCCCATCAGAAAAGGAGGCTTTACATATAATTTATAAGCTATATGTTTTTCTTCTGTAAATGTCATTGACTTTCCCCAAAGCGGTTCTTTTTGCTATGGTACCCCTCTCCCACTCCCAGTTTTAAAGGCAGTAAGTTGTCTAATTGGAAAGGTAAATTTTTGTCAAAAAACCCCTGCTAGCCTTTCATCAAAGTAGCCAGCTGCCTGCGTGTCTCCCCATGGACTGGTTCTATGCTGGCCATTTTTCCTGTTCTCAGCTGCCCTTGTTCTCTCTTGGTCTGATGCTCCCGCCAACCTGACAAGTCTCAAGCAACATTTCCCAAGAAATGACTAGAACAAACTGATTAGTGCTATACACATATCCAAACCATCCAGAAGTTAATTTTCTGTCAAATGTAAAATCAATTTAAAATTATTTAGCATCTAATTATCTGAGAGGACTTTGTACCAATTATTTTTTGTAATTCCTTTTAAAAAACTTTTATTTGTTTTTTAAATTATTTTATGTGTCTGAGTGTATTGCTTACTGGTATGCATGAGCACCTATGTCACACAGTGTCCTCAGAGGTCAGAAGAGGGCGTTAGATTCCATGGAACTGGAGTTAAGGACAGTTTTTAGCTGTCATGTGGGTGCTGGGAACTGAACCCAGGTCCTTTGTAAGGGCAGCCTGTGCTCTTAATCTCTGAGCCAATTCTCCAGCCCCACATCTTTTGGTATTCCAAGTCTCCCTTCTCTGGTATTGCATTTCATACTGAAAGGCAGGGCTGGAAGCTTGTGCACTTCTGTTTCAGAAGTCTTTGCCAACTAGTTCCCATTCACATTTGGCCAGTGGGAGTTACTGGCTGGAGAAGAAAAAGCATTCTGGTGTGCCACCATGGCAGCTGTAGTTCAACAGCAGGTTTAACACTGGCTATGGGTGCCTCTCTGTGAACGTGGAGCGCCTGCACTGACCGCACAGAAACCTCTAGAAGCAAATGCTTGCTTAGCAGCAGCTGTCTTATCTCTGAGCAGGATGTCTTCCACCACCGCTTCTCTTCTAGTGTTTCCAATCTCTTGGCAACCATTCTTCAGAACTGCAGTCTCTTCTAAACTTGGTACTGTTATGTGTGCCTGTTATAACAGCTTCTCAGGAGAATGCGGAGTTTAACCGAGCCTGGGTGACCTAGAGCATAGTGCAGTTCTATCTCAACCACAGCACAAAACAAAGTAGGATTCAAGAGATTCCCTTTCTGTTTGAATTATGTAGTGTTTTGTTTTCTTGACTGCGCTGATTAGATTGATTATAGCCTACATACCCCCCAAATTAAGTGTCATATCATATTCTTTTCTTTTTTCTTTTTAAAGAAATAGGAAACACTCCTTAGGTAACATCTTATTTAATTTTTTTAACATTTACTTATTTATTTATTATTTGCTGTGTGTGTGTGTGCTCAGAACCACATGCCACAGAGAGATGGCTCAGCGGTTAAGATCACTGCTCTTGCAGAGAACCCAGGTTCAATTCCAGGGCCCAGATAGTGGCTAACAACCATCTTTAGCTCCAGTTCCAGGGGATCCAACACCCTTTCTGAATGCACTGCACGACACCGATGCACCTACCTACATGCAAGCAATACGGTCATACACATAAAATTAAAAAAAAATGTTTTTTGAATTTTATAAAAATAAAATTATATTTTATTAAGATTCCAGACTAACCAGCTTAGTTACTGATCTGAATAAATCAGTATTTTTTTTTTTTTACTGTTCCTTCCTTAATAGTTCATTCCATTAGAATATCCTCCACCAGCAGACTTGGCGTCTACATAGGCCTTTTTTTTCCATCATAGGAAAATATATATTTCAGAACTTGAACTTGAACTTTTAAGTATTCAACCAGTCCTATATTTCAAAGCCTTTAATATCTGCATTTCAGTCACAGACAATTTCATTTAAAACAAGTTTTTGGCTTTTTGTAATTAGGTAGCTACCATTATTCCTAACTACTGACAATTATGACTTAAAAGATGAATTCTTAAACGATGATTTAGCTTCAAATGAATGGCCTTTCCAGCCTCTAAAAATAGTACTCTGAGATCTGTTAATCAAAAGATAATTCACTGAAAGAATTCCTTGATCCTACGAGGCCACTTGAAAGGGTCTGCTCTTTAAATATCCATTCACACTGCTCCTACAGAGGCACAAGAAGCAAGGCTTCTCAGACTGTTCAGTGAATTACGGGATAAAACCTTCAAGTTTTACTAACAACGAAGCTGGATGTGGCCACTACACATAAAACTGGTGTGAACTGAAGTGCAGATTTTTAGCGAGCTTAAAGTATAATTATAGCAATAGATTCAGCGAAGCAGTCATCTTTGAAAAGCGATTCAATGATATAGCTGCAATTTCCATATTAAAGTGCTGATTCTATTCTTGTAGTTCTCATTAAAATTTTTGCCAGCTCTTCTTAATCATTTTTATCCATGACCGTGTTATTGGCATAATTATTCATGTTATATTTGGCAAGATGTACATGACTAGTACTTAAATCGCCCATTTTTTTTTAACAAACTAGCAAAAATTCAATACAGTTAAATGCAAAATGATGACGACAAAAAGATGTGAAAGCTTGTAAACAAAGGACCTAAAAACAAAATGTCAGTAATGGGAAGAACATGTACTCAGACTGATATAGGAAGGGGCTCAGGCAGCAGGCAGTAAACCAAGAGTTTCAATATTACTTATTGAGAAGAGAGAGCGAAAGAGGGAGAGAGGGAGAGAGGGAGAGAGGGAGAGAGAGAGAGAGAGAGAGAGAGAGAGCGAGCTCCTGCACTGACCACAAAGAAACCTCTAGAAGCAAATGCTTGCTTATGCAGCAGCTGTCTTATCTCTGGGGAGAGAGAGAGAGAGAGAGAGAGAGAGAGAGAGAGAGAGAGAGGAGAAACTTTTGGAAGTCAGAGGACAACCTTCAGGGACTAGGCTCTCTCCTTCCACAATGGTTCCTAAGATTTAACTTGTCAGGCTTGGTCACAAGCACCTGTACAGGCTGGGCCATCTCCCTGGCTTAAAGCCAAGTTTTAAAACTCTAAGCATGAATAATTTTGTTGAGCAGAGAGAGTGATGGTAACTCTAAGGTGTCAGAATACTGACAGTAAAGTCTCCATATAAGGAAACGTTTAGTGGTAAAATATAACTTTAATGTCGGCATAGTTTGAAGCAGTTTGTACTTTGAAGCTGCTTTGTCTGATAAAGAAGCTACTAACTATATATGACTACTTAAATTTAAATTGACTAAAGTTATGTAAAAAGAAAGTTCAGTTCCTCAGTTGCCCTAGCCACATTTCAATCCTCAGGAGTCACACTTGGCACAGAAGCCCATTGAACTCACACAAGAAAGCATATTTCTATCACTACAGAAAGTTCTGATGAACAAGTCTGCCTGGGGATCACCTGCCACATGTGGAAGGGTCCTAATTAAGCTTTTTCAATGTTATTCACTTAAAATTTTATCCCAAATGCTTTTTATTGTCATCTAATCCAGGAATTACTTCTAGAAGCAAGATACAGAACTAGGGAAAACAAGAGTCAAATTCTTTTTTGCTTTTTTTTTTTTCCTCAAGAAAAAAAACTTCCTTAAAATCTTAATATCTGGGGCCGGAGAGATGGCTCTTCCAGAGAACGCAGGTTCAGTTCCCAGCACCCACATGCAGCTAACAACCACCCATAACTCCAGTTCCAGGAGATACATCACCGGTCTTCTGGCCTCTGGGGTCATTGTATGACATGGGTGCACTTAACATAAATGCAGGAAAAACACTCATACAAATAAAATTTAAAATAATTAATTAATAAAACATTTTAAAAGTCTTTCAAAAATATAATATCTATCCAGACAGTAAGAAATGCAACGACTTACTGGGACTATTAAACACCAGCACCTAAGAAATGCAATAGTTTGCTGTAAAAACTAAACACACAGCATCCTTTGACGTGGTGTAATATTTTGGGGTGTATTATTTTATTTTTTGATTTGTAGGAAAACTGAGAAAGAAAAAAGCTAAATGGAACAGTATAATCCATACCACACCCAGACAGATGTGATCTTTTGCAGTAGGTCTAGTAGACATTTCTATAATATATTTGGGTGGGGAACAAGCTTGTATTAACAGTCCTTTAAAGTTTTGAAGGTTAAAATACTTCTACTATAATATAAACATTTATTCTCTTAAATAATTTTAAGATATAACATCTTTCTTGGAAATGCCTAGGAGCTTAATAATAAATTAAAATCTCTTCTGTTGGTTGGGCCTGGTGGCACAAGCCTCTCATCCCAGGAGGTAGGATTTCTATGAGTTCTAAGACTGCCAGGGCAACACGGTGAAACTCTGTCTCAAAAAAAAAAAAAAATATTCATGCTAGAACACAGGAAATAACTGGATGCTTTTCAAATCTTTTATGAGAAAAACACAACTCTGATGGTATAATTGAATGAAGATGTGGTACATCAAAAAAAAAAGGGATAAATTTTGCATGATTTAAAACAAATAAAACACCAGCAAATACAGTTCAATAATAAATTTAACTTTAACTCACTGAGGTCAAGGAAAATTATTCTAGAATGGAAAACTGAAAAATGTAGAGAAACATATTAATAAGTAACCACATTAATTTATTAAATGAGAAAAATTTCTTTCCATAGGAAAGTAGACCAGTTCTGGCACTGGAATTTTCATTTAAAAACCTGGAGTTTCTGGGAACAGCTTTATCCACCCACACAGGGTGCCGCCATTTAAAACCTTTAAACTTTTGATTTTTTAAAATTAACTTATAAAGAAATTTTATGTGCTATTTTAAGCAGATGCTGAAAAGTTATGCAATGAAAATTTACATTTATATTTTAAAGATTTTTGTTTACTTTATGTGGAAAGTGTTTTGTTTGCATGTATGTAACGTACCATGTGCATGCAATGTCTGTAGAGACCAGATGACGGCATTGGATTCTCTGGAGCTAGGGTTTAAGGATGTGTGTTACCTACCATGTGGGTGATGGGAACGGAACCCAGGTGCACTGCAAGAGCCGTCAGTTCTCTTAACCAGTGTGCTATGTCTCTAGCCCTGGCATTGATATTCTTTTCAATTAAATTTTTGCAAATTTCACACAATATATTTTGATCATATTTAGACACCCTCCCCCATCGGTACCCCTCGTGTGCCCCCCTCCTGCTCGATTCCGTGTATGCTGTCATGTATATTAAAGCCTCTCTAGCCAAGTTTGTGTCCCCACACATCCTTTGGTGTGTGTCCAGTCACTGGAGCCTGGTTAACCTTTATAGTGTCACATCCTTAGAGAAAAACAACACCCCCTCTCCCAGCAGTTATCAGTTACCAAGAGTTCCTCAGTTAAGGTTGGGGCAGACATTAATATGCTTAATAAAAACATATTACTATATAAAATTAAGCAATGAAGAGTATTATAAATAAAAAATCAGTACTTAGTAAAGATACATTCTTTATCATTATTAAATACTTTGTATTGCATACCATTTTAGTCACTGTCCCGGCATATAAAATGGGAAAATAAAAAACAGTAGAAAGCCTAAAATGGAAACTTTCTATTTTTCACATTATTGGATTTCATAATAAGAAAATCAAGAAGAACCAGCTCTGAGGCTTGAGGAGGTAGTTCAGTTGGTAGAGCGCTTGCTTAGTATGCACAAAGCCCTGAGTTTAATCCCCAACACCACAGAAACCAAGCAAACATGGTGGCACAGGCCAGTAATGCCAGCACTTGGGAGGATCAGCAACTCGTCTCAGGCACAGAGAAAAATACAGAATAAAATACAAAGATTGAATGTTAACTATAAAACCCAATATATTTCTATAAAATCTAAATTCTATTAGAAGTCAAGCATGATGGTATGTCCGTGTAATACCAGCATTTGGGAGGGAAAAACAGGCAGATGAACAGCAAAGGCAAAACCAGTTCAAGACCAGCCTCAGATACATGTGCATTGAGATGAGCCTTGGCTATGCAAGACCCTGTCTCACAATACTAAAATAAATAATTAAAAACAAACATGCAAACAAATAAATAAATAAATAAAAGATCTCCAAGCATGGTGGCACAGACTCCCAGCACTAGGGAGGCAGAGGCAGACGAGTCTCTATGAAATTGAGGTCAGTCTGGTTTACATAGTGAGTTCCAGGAAAGCGGGAGCTACAAGGAGACCCCATCTCAAAAGATCAATTTAATTTAATTTAAAAAAGAAAGATAAAGATTGAGGTTTTCAAAAATCAATATGCTTCCATATTAGTTGCTTTCCTGTGGCTGTGATAAAAGACATGACCGGGGCCATTTGTAGAAGTATTTATTTGGCTTACGATTCCAGAGGGATGAGTCCGTCATGGCAGAGAGACGCGGCAGAAGAAGTGTCAGGAGCAGAATGCTGAGCGCCCACATCTTCAAAAAGGAGCAAGTCGGGTGAGGGTCTAACCTCTTAAACCAGCCCCAGTGACAAATTTCCTGCCCCAAGACTGCACCTCCTAAAGGTTCCATGACTTTCCCCAATCCGGCTGCCTACTAGGCAAGTCTTCAAATACTTGGAGCCTCTGGAGGACATTCTCATTCAAACACCACAACTTCTTTAAAATCACAGAAACCCACTTAGAATACATACATAAAACAAAGCCATTTCTGTGTAAAATTTTCAGTGGGTGAGCTTCATCTGTCCAAAGGAAAACAGTAAAAGAATTTAAGAAATACAAATGAAGACTTTAATAAGTGGAGAAAATATTATTTTTTTAAAGACGGGCTGGTCTTGAACTAGCTATATGTGTAAGGATAACCATGGACTTCTGAGCCTTCCATGTCTACTTCTTGAGTGTTGGGATTACAAACATGTGCCTTTTATGAGGTGCTGGGGGTCCAATCCCGGGCTTTGTGCACGCTAGACAAGCACTCTTCCAACTCAGCTACAGCCTCAGCAACAACATCATATTGTTCAACTGGAAAAATAAATATCCTAAAGTTCTTAGTGTTTCTTCAATTACCTTATTGGTTGATGCAGTTCTAATCAAAATATTATTTTGGAGGCCTTAAGAATGATAATATGTTTTTAAATTTTTTATTTATTATTTTTATTTTATGTGTATGAGTGTATTGCCTGCACGAATGTAAATGCATCCATGTCGTGCAATGTCCGTTGAGGTCAGAAAAGGGCATTGGACCTTCTGGAACAACTGGAATTACAGATAGTTGTTAGCCACCAGGTATGTGCTGGGAATTGAACCTGGGTCCTCTGCCAGAGCAGTCAGTACTCTTAACCTCTGAGCCCTCTTTCTCCAGCCTCAGTAGTAAAATATATATTTAAAACAATGATATTCTACCTGATAATAAAAAATATGATCAGGTAATTAAATATACCAGGTTTTAAAGCAATACCTCTCTCCCCTCCAATAGAAATGAAAAAGCAAATTTCCTAAGACTGCTGGACCATGGAAGCAGGATCTTGGTGGATGTAGACTTAGCCTTCATCTCTTTCAGTGGTCTGTCATCTGGTTGCCAGAATCAATAACATTTATTCCACCCCAAGATGCCTGGAGTTGGCTGTTGTTACTTCTTTAGTGTATAATTCTTTCCTAACAGCCAATAAATGAGAGGTGAGTGTGCCTCTACCCTGTCTTAAATGACACTTTTCATTTTTATTTATTTCCTATGCACTTTGACATGATGTCTGAGTTCCAAAAAATGTTGGTATTACTGAAGCATAGTGTGTATATTTGTAAATGTCCATATTAAAAAATTAAAAATAGATATCAAATGTACAATTTTGCTTTCACAAAAATGTTAATATTTGTTCTGGGGAGATAGCTCAGTGGGTACAAGTCTTTCCATGCAAGCACAAGAACCAGAATTCAGACCCCTAAGTACCCATGTAAATGCTGGGAGGCGTGTGGTCTATCTATAATTCCAGCACTTTCAAATAGGAGACAGAAGATCCCCAGAGCAAGATAGCTAGCTAGATTAGACAAACAGACAAGCTCTGGGTTCAAGGGAAGGAACCTGTCATAGTATATAATGACTGAAGAAGATGCCAGACATCAGCCTCTAGCCTGCATTCCCATGTGCATCAATACCTGCACACACATTTGCTCACACACATGTAAACACAATACATATATGCAAACCACACACATATAAACAAAATTTTAAATATATATTATTTTAATATTTTGTTTATTATTTTTATTTTATATGTATGGGTGTATTGCTTGCATTCATGTATGTAAGTGCACCCATGTCATGCAATGTTGGCAGAGGTCAGAAGAGGGCATCAGACTCCCTGGAACTGGAGTTACAGACAGTTGTTAGCTGCTAGTGGGTGCTGGAAACAGCCAGTCCTCTTAACCTCTGAGCCATCTTTCCAGGCCCTATTTTTATTATTTTAATTATGTCAGTGTGTGTGTGTGTGTGTGTGTGTGTGTGTGTGTGTGTGTGTGCAAAGTTGCCTGCAGAGACTGGAAGAAGGAGATGGATTCCCTGGAGTGGGAGGTACAGGTGGTTGTGATCCACCTAATGTGGGTGCTGGGAACCAAACTCAAGTCCTCTGGAAGAGCAACACATACTCTCAACTGTTGAGGCATCTCTCTAAACCTGCAAAAAATTTTAAAATTATAATGTATAGATGAAAGAATCCTTAGTCTCCTTAACAATTAAACAACAACAAAAATAAAACAAATATCTTTTACTTTTCAGATCAAAAAGAGTTTTTCAGTCCTGGAGGGCGATTGGAAAATAAACATTTCAATAAAACTTTTTTGTTTTATTTTAATTAAGTACATGAATGTATCGCCTGCATGTGTGTAAATGTACCCATGTTGTGAAATGCTGGAGGAAGTCAGAAGAGAGCGTTGGATTCCCTGGAATTAGGGTTAAAGACCATTGCTAGCCTCCATGTAGGTGTTGGCAATCAAACCAGGGTCCTCTGCAAAAGCAGTCAGTACTCTTAACCACTGAGCCATCTTGCCAGCCCCTAAAACTTTTTTTATTTATTAATTTTTATTTTATGTGTATGAGTGTTTTCCCTGCATGTACATAAGTGCACCCATGCATGCAATGCCCGCAGAGGCCAGAAGATGGTGTCAGTCCACCGGAACTGAAGTAAAGGATGGTTGTTAGCTGCCATGTAGGTGCTGGGAACCTAGCCCAGGTCCTTTGCAAAAGCAGCCAGGGCTCTTAACCACTGGGCCCAAGCACTCCGTTTCCTGATAAGAGTTGGTACCATGTTTTTTAGTGCAACTTAGTAATACTGATGGAAAATTTTATTGTTCAAAATGCGTCAGATTCTTATCCCTAGAATTTCACTTTTCTGTTACAAAATACAGGCACAAGAATGTTTATGTAGCATTATTTATAAGCGTAAAACTTAAAAAAAATGAGCATGGTGGTACATACCTTTAATCCCAGCACTCAGGAGGCAGAGGCAGGGGGAAACTCTGAGATCAAGACCTGTCTGGTCTGCCTAGCAAGATCCAGGCCAGCTGGAGCTATAGAAAACAACAGCTACAACAACAACAACAAAATAATAATAATAATAATAATAAATGGAATAAAGTTTTCAAAATGAGTATGAAAAACCTATTTACTAAATAAAAAACATCAAATAATGGAATAGCATGCAATATTTTAAAGGACAATCTCTGGATACTAACAAATTCTTCAAAAGTTAAGACAACTTGTCCAAATGAGAAGGGCTTTATTATAGTCCATTTAAAGATAAGTGCACTTAAAAAATCTGGAGACTGGTACACATCCTGTTCTCCTTCTAGCCTTGGGCACAGGCCACATTTACTCTTAGCACTCCAGATCTCTGGACTATCCTCTTAGAGCAGACTGACTCACTGTGTTCCTATCCCCTGCACTCAGAACACCTCAATTTTTCTAGTTTGTTAGAGCCTTCACCGGCTGTCCCCACCCCATCTTGCCTCGGCCTGCCCTAGACCAGCCATCTACCCTGGCTGGTCCCTCCGCCTACCTGCCTTGGATACCTGTGACCAGCTTTCTTCCCTACTAACTCTGATCCCCGCCCACTGTGTCTCCAGTCCCCTCCCACCTGAGCAGCTCCATTCCCCCCTCCCCACATCCTGTTTTCCTTTAGCCTTGGGGCACAGGTGGGCTTTTGCTCTCAGCAACCCAGATCTCTGGACTACCCTCTTAGTCCAGACCAGCCCACTATGTCCTGATCCTCTACACTAAGACCAACTCAATTTTTCAGTCTAGCTTGTTAGAGCCTTCACAGGCTGTCCCCACCTCAACTTGCCTTCACATTCCTGAGACCAGCCTTTTACTCTGGCAGTGCCCACCACCAACTTACCTTGGATTCCAGAGACCAGCTTTCTGCAATGATAAATCTGACTCTGCCCACTGTGTTTCAACTCCCCTACCCACACAACAATTTCAAATTGGGGCACTCAAACAAAGATTATGAAAGAAACAACACAGGAATGGAATATGCAGGAAATGTGGGACAGCATGAAAAGATCAAATTTACACATCATAGGCATAGAGGAAAGAGAAAAATCTCAGCAAAATGGTATTGATCAGATCTTCAACAGGATTGTGGAAGAAGATTTCCCCAAATTAAGGAAAGATATTCCCATACAAATACAAGAAGCAGATAGAACATCAAATAGAAAGGACCATAAAAGAAACTCCCTATGGCATAGCATAATAAAATGACTAAGTGTAGGGAATAAAGAGAGAATATGGAAATTACAAAAGAAAAACAAGTCACATATAAAGGAAAACCCATCAGAATCACAGCTGACTTTTCAGTGCAAACTATGAAAGCCAGAAGAGCCTGGACCAGAGTATTCCCAGTTCCAAATGACCATAGATGCCAACCCAGAATACTTTATCCAGAAGAAAATATCAATTATAGTTGAAGGGGAAAAAAATATTCCACAATATGAATGGGCTAAAAGAATTCATGTCCGAATAACCAACCTTTCAGAGAATACTTGAAACAAATCAAAGCTGAAGAAAGGAATTACTATACCCAAAGGGCAACAGAAAGAAGTTAAATGAAGGTGTGACTGGGGAACAACAAAGTTAGACCAAGAATGGGAACAGAGATTAGAATGACAGGAACCAAAACACATCTTTCAATAATAACTTTAAATATCAATGGACTGAACTCCCCAGTCAAGAGACACAGGCTAGTTGAATGGATCAAGAAACAAAATCCATCTTTTTGTTGCCTGCAAGAAACCCATCTCACCTTCAAGGACAGGTACTGCCTTAAGGTGAAAGGATGGAAAAAAATATTCCAAGCAAATGGCACCAAGAAACAAGCAGGAGTTGCCATTCTAATAGCTGACAAAATAGATTTCAGACTAAAAGTAATCAGAAGAAACAAAGAGGGTCACTTCATTCTGATCAAAGGAACAATCAACCAAGAAGATATAACAATCATGAACAGATATGCACCAAATTCTGGTGCAGCTAACTTCATGAAAACAGTATTATAGTATTTTAAGACACAGATTAATCCCAACTCACTAATAGTAGGGGACTTCAATAGTAGGGGACTTCCCACCACTATATCCATTAGACAGGTGACACTGGACAGAGAATAAACAGAGAGACATCTGAATTAAATAATCCCACACATCAGATAGACCTAACAGACATCTACTGAATAATCCACCCAAGCACCAAAGAATACACATTCTATTTAGCACCCCCATGGGAACTTTCTCCAAAACGGACCACATACTGGGGCATAAAACAAACCTCAACAAATACAAAAAAATTGAAATAATACCATGCATTCTATATGACCACAATACAATAAAGCTTAAAACCAGCACTGACATTCTGCTCTTACCACGCTCCTTGGTGTACACAGAATCTCTTGTTCCAGAAATTCAGCATATCTATTCTCAAGATCCATACCAGAGAGATCTTTGAGTCTTATGGGAATCCCACTGTTGAAATTGATCTCTACACTTCAAAAGGTCTCTTTCAAGCTGCTATGCCCAGTAGAACCTCAACTAGTATCTATGAGGCCCTGAAACTCTGGGATAATGGTAAGAAGTGCTACATGGGAAGGATGTCTCAAAGACTGTTGAACACGTCAATAAAACTATTGTTCCTGCTCCTGTTAGCAAGAAACTGAATATTGTTGAATAGAAGATTGACAAACTGATGACTGAAATGGACAGAACTGAGCATAATCTAAGTCTGGCGCCAGTGCCATCCTGGGACCCTTGCTGTCTGCAAATCTGGTGCTGTAGAGAAGGGTGTGCTCTATACCAACAGATCGCCGACTTGGCTGGTAACCCTAACACCATCCTGCCAGTCCCAGTTTTCAACATGATCAGAGGTGGTTCTCATGCTGGTAATAAGCTAGCCATGCAGGAGTTCATGATACTACCCAAGGGTGCTTCCAACTTCTAGGAAGCTGTGCACTGTGGAGTGGAGCTTGACCACAACCCAAAGAACATCATCAAGGAGAAATATGGGAAAGATAGCACCAATGTTGGTGATGAAGGCAGGTTTGCACCCAACATCCTGGAGAACAAAGCTGAAGATGCCACTGAGAAGGCTGGCTATACTGACAAGGTTGCCATCAGCATGGATGCTGTGTTTATGAGTTCTTCAGGTCTGGCAAATATGACCTGGACTTCAAGTCTCTTGGTGATGCCAGCAGGTATATTATGCCTGATTAGCTGGTTGACTTGTATAGGTCTTTTATCCGAGACTATCCAGTGTTGTCCATCAAAAACTCCTTTGACTAGGATGACTGGGAATCTTGGCAGAAGTTCACAACTACTGCAGACATCCTGGTTGCTGGGGATGATCTCACAGTGACCAACCTGAAGCAGATTGCCAAGCCCATGGGCAAGAAGTCCTGCAGCTACCTCCTGCTCAAAGTGAACCAGAATGGCTCTGTGACCGAGTCTCTGTAGGTGGACAAGTTGGCCCAGTTGAATGGTTCGGGCATCATGGTTTCCCATCACTCTGTGGAGACTAAGGATACCTTCATTGCTGACCTGGTGGTGGGACTCTGCACTAGGCAGATTAAGACTGGTGGCCTTGCCAATCTGAGTGGCTGGCCAAGTACAATCAGATCCTCAGAATGGATGAGGAACTGGGCAGCAAGGACAAGTTTGCCATCAGGTCCTTCAGAATCCCCCTGGCCAAATAAATGATGGGCCAGCAATCCCTGGAGCCCTCAGTCACCACCGGCTGCTTAGACCCTGTTCCTGGTGTCATCAAGATGGCATTTGTGGATCCTAGCACCCAATTCTTACATATGAGTATGTATCCTGATGTAACTGCAGACAACAGGAAAATGGAAATGAACCAGGGAGGTAAAGGGAGAGAGAGAACCTGAGAGAGAAGAATAGTAGGAGACAGGCATTATTACGGGAGAAATAAGTTAAATGTGGGTATTTAAAAGGGAGGGGGGAGAATTATTAAACTCTGGGGAAAAAGGGAAAGAAGGAGCTCAAGAGAGATGGGGGCCATAGGAGACTGGTATTATCAAGGGAGAAATGGGGAAAATGGGGACATTTTAAGTGGGGAATGCACAGAGGGAAAGTAGACAGGGAGAGAGAGGGTGAAGAGAGATAAATAATGCCTGGCTAGTTTAAATACCAGAGGGAATCACATTAGTCTAACAACCTAATGACAAATTCCACATACAATATCTTTAAGTGAGTCCATGTGCATAGCTGAAGGCTACATAACAAGAAACAGACAGAAGAAACCTTCCTTTCCTTTGAGTTGTTGGCCAGGGTGTCTAGGAGATTCTACAAATTAACAGGATATCGTCAGAGCCCTTGACTACCTCCCAGAACCTGAAGGTAAGACCGTATTGCTGAAGACAGGACATACTTCAGACACAGGATTTGGAGTAATGGAGCTGGAACTGACCTGGAGCCACTTCCCCTGAAGGCTAGTTCTCATAGTTCTGGAGAGGACTGTCCAATGAGCCAAAGAAGAACATCTGTCGATGGCTCAACACCAGCTTCATGACCAAAACCCCACATCAGTGACTGGCACCGCACTAGACACTGCTGCAGTAGTGGCAGTTTTATCTTGGGGTCAATCATCCACTACCTAATTGATCTTAAAGCCCACTCAATGGGAGGAAACTCAAATGTGCTATTGTAATCATCGTCAAATACATGTGGCTGAAGAAGTCGTGGATCTTAGAGAAATCCCTAAGGGTGTTACATTCCTATGTAATATAACTTCTTACTAACTACAACATAGGTATCTTTGTATTTAGTCAAGTACCCCAGTCACCACTCATCAAAGAAAGTTCTTTTGCACCAGATGGAGACTACAGAGTACCACAGCTGGTCACACACAGACATTGGCTGTGAATTGCCCATGCCTAAGTGGCACATCTACAATGCAATGTCTACACCTCAGGCTCACCCACATATTACAAGGGGTAAGGAGGACACTAATGAATCTCTCAACTCTCATTAACGAAGCTCTCTTAGGCAACAGAGGGCCAGTGACACAAAAGGTCACAAATGGTCAAAGCATGGAGAGCAGGAGTCTGCAGAGTGTGGGTCCCTGGACAGGACTCTTATATTGAATTTCATCCAGGACTCAGGGACCATTTTGGAAGAGGGGCTGGAAACATTCTAAGAGCCAGTGAGGAGGTGTGTGACCATATGGAAATAGAATCCTTCAGGCTCCTGGGACCTTGCTCATATGAACCTACAGCAATGGTGTCAGTATGTTCAAGACCCATGCAAACTCAAGCAGACAATCAAGCGTGTGAGGAGATCCCAATCTTTACTGAAGAAATATTGGCAACTGATTACTTTTGGATGAGGATGAGCTAATCTTCCTAAAGGAAATGACTCTGGATAGGCTGGCTAGACCTCTGTGAATGAACTTGCATTGAGGAACATTTGGGGATACTAACTTGACACTGTGGATCTTAAAACAGATGAAGGAAAGTATGGATTCCAGGTGGGGACTGTGGAAGTGTGCTGGTGGGGAAGAGGGCGTAAAGATGATAAGACTGATCGAGATGTTCTGTATGAAATACACAATTATTCAACAAGTTTTTAAATCTCAAGATTAAAATACTAATAATTAGACTGATTTTCTTTAGGTTATAAAACATGGGAGACATTTCACTCTCTTTGTTTCTAATTCTGTAATGTTCAATTTGTTTCAATGCACAAATATTACTTTTCCAATGTTCCCTCACCCACCTCCAGCTGAAGTGCTGGAATCTCTGATGAAGAAGGTTGGGTTAACTCAGAAGACAGATCAGAGCAAATAGGGACTGAATCTTCTTGTTCACAGTGTTGAAGAAAGTGCAAAAGGATCTTCTATATAGTCAGTGGTGAAAGATATTGTCTGTTTTGGTATATAATTCCTGTAGTGCCCTTCAGCCTGAGTTTCAAACTGCTGAAATAAATTCATGTGTTCATGAAAAAGCAATTAAGGTTAAAATAAAAAAATAAATAAGGCTTTGCTTTTCTGTCATCTCTTAGGAAGTTCTATTAAGTCCACCACTTACTATCTCCCATATCAGACTTGGTTTCCTGCTCCTCTCTGGAGAGAAGAAAAGCTTTGAGAACCTTGAGTTCAGTGTCCTAGGCTCTAAGGATGGATCTCTAAATTCTTACCATTTTCCCCCAAGAATTTTCTAAAAAGATCAAGAGTGCACTGTTTCTAAGCCACAGTATTGTTATACTTTAGTAATGAAACAGCCTGATTCTTAGAATCCAATTTGAGGCTGAGTAGATCCAAACTGCTGAGAACCTGTTTCTTCAGATCTTCTTCCTTTGAAGCAAAGGCTTTTATTCATTCTTTATTGAACCAGTATCTACAGCATGAAACAGGGAAGTAGAAGTCAGACTCATCCTTATCAGAGAATTTTGCCTTTTGATTCCTAGATTATCTAGAATAACACACACACACACACACACACACACACACACACATAGAACTATAGATGCTTTCAATTTCTCTCATTGTTTGCAGTGAGAAAAGCAGTTGCCTTTAAGTAGCATATGCATATACACCTTCATACACCATCTATTGGAAGGCAGAAGCAGGTAGATTTCTGTGAGATGTTCTACATAGCAGTTCCAGGCCAATTGGGACTACATAGTGAGACCGCTTAGTGTGACCGCTTAGTGAGACCCTGTGTCAGAAAGAAAGAAAGAAAGAAAGAAAGAAAGAAAGAAAGAAAGAAAGAAAGAAAGAAAGAAAGGAAAGAAAGAGAGATAGCCATTCCCACAAAGCATGATTAGATAGAGATAGTCATTCCCACAAAGCATGATTAAGATACTCTATGATTTCCTTACTGTCTAAGAAGGATAAAACTCAAATTAGTGAACTTCAAGTATGTTCAAGATGTTCCATTGGCACACAGAGAAAGCATTAGAACTTCAACCTAAAAAGTTTTGTCTCACCTTTTAATTTTAATTGTAGTTTTACTTTTAAGTTATATGTAATAATTTACATGTACATGTGTATATGTATGTATACATAGCTTATAAAAATATGCTCATAAATTAGGAGAAGTGTTCAAATATTTTTGTATTACTGGAGTATCTGATCACTAATGTTCAGGATTAGGCCTGGGAATATAACTTAGTTGGCAGAGTGTCTGCCTCACATGAATGAAGCCCTGAGTTGAGTCTCTGGTATCACATAAACTGGGGATGGTGGTAAGCTGGGCATGGTGGTACATGCCTGTAATCCTAGTGTAGAGTAAATTTAGCTAGAGTTTCACTCTGGCTTGATCACACGCCCACTGGTGGACATGCCCACTGGTGGATACACCAACTGGTGGATATGCCAACTGGTGGACACCCCAATGGAGCCACAAGCTGGATTCAAGCAGCCACAAGACACGCCTCTAAGAATTTGTTTGATGAAAATGGAGCCAATAGACTCAATCACTTTGCAACCAACCAGTGACTCAAGGGGATGGCATAGAGGGAAAAGCAGAGAATGCTGGGAGGAGAGGACCCCACAGTGGTGGTGGTGGGTTGCCATCTTGGTGGGGTGCACTGGAGGTCCATGGTACTGATCAAAATGCTGGCCCCTCCATACAAGATTGCTGTCCCCCTCCCTGGTGATAAATCCTTTGTAAGTAACCCTAATAAACCCCAATTTGTCTAATTGGAGGGTATACGCTGTTTGCTCAGCTGATTCAGAACTAGAGGGGCGGCACCAAACACTACATCTCACTGTGAGAAAAATTTTAAGACACCTAGCACTCAGAGGTACAGGCATGAGGATCCCAAGTTCAAAGTCTTCCTTGGCTATATAGCTCTTGGCCAATCTGGGATAGATGATAGCTTGCCTCAAAAAGTAAAACCAAACCAATCAACCAACCAACTATACAAACAAATAAGCCAACAACAAACAAACAAACTAACAAACCTGTCTGGAGCTGTGAATCCATGAGACAGTTTCTTGAAAGATAACTAAAAATAAGAGGTAAAGTACATATAAACATGTTCTATAAATAAGTTGTCCTACTTGAAGTTACTAATACATTAGTTAAAAGATTTTTAAAAAATCAAGACAATAGATGATGAAGAAGCACAAAAGAAGACAAACTGGAGACAATTTAATAAACAATAGGAGGCACAAGGGAAGAAAAGAAAGCAGAAGAGACACTAAATCACATAACAAATAAAACAATGAAACCCGCTAATGGACAAAAGGCTAGGTAAAACAAAAAGGAAGGGGATCAGCAAAGAAGCCCCAAATATTTAGAGACAAAACAAGCTGCATCCAGGCTAGACATGTAATTCCAACAGTCTCAGGTTGTAAGTTGGAAGTGGGAGGACCAGGAGTTCAAAGTCACTCTTGACTGTATAACAAGGTCAAGGCCAGCTTGGGTCGCCTGAGACTGTCTCAAAATATCAAGACAACAACAATTATATCTTATTCTGAAAATAAGCAAATTGCCAGACAGTTGGAATTAAGATGCACTATAACTGAAGCTGTAGGTTCTTAATGCCCAGCATTACACTCTGTATAATATATACTCGTGGAGCATAGAAAAAAAGGATTTAATTTATAGCACTATGTACTAAGTGAATGTGATTAGCTAGGATTTATAAAGTCAATACATTTTTGCTATTTCTTTTCCTCTATTTTAAATTGAGCTGCTGAATATTTTATGGATTTTTGAGGAATATAACACAAAAATTGAAAAGAAGATGAAAATTCCGATATATTATACTCAACACCTGCTAAAAATCTAAGGACTCATGTTAAAGTGGCAAATAGCCCCAGAAAATTAACTGGGATAGACTAAACAATCTCTAGGTATCTGCTAAGAATCCTATACCCTCTTTCCAGTTTCACTGGTCAATTTGCTCACAGGGAGGCAAGTTCACCTTAAGTTATGCCAAATAAATGGGTGGAATACCCAGTGTGTCAGACGTTTTCCTCCCTGTAATCCCACCTGGTGATGTGGTCTCTAATGTTCAGCCCAGAGAGTGCAGTCACTGGCCCAGTTAAATAAATTTGGCTGCGTTGGAACATCTAGAGTCTGCGTGGTACTTCCCAGGGGTCAGAGCACCATAACAATTGCAAAAATTTGGAGATATGGCAGGTAATTATTTATTTGCCAGACCATGGAAACCTCTTCTGGCTCTCTGTTGTTATATAAGCCAAAGAAGCAAGTAAGGATATCTTACAAAAAACCTATAATTTAGAACTTGTAAACGGTCTTCCTATAGTTATAACAAAGGCAACTCACAACATCACAGTTCTAATCTCTCCTTTTATTTTAAAGCTAAATTCATGCTATTTGGAGGAGCAGTTAAACAGTTCATTACTAATGTTCTATCTGAACAATAAATTATATCTTAAAATGGCACTTCTAGCTCATTGGTAATTTTAAGCCTATTGCTAATAATAACTTTAAGCCACTTGACCTAGAATTCAAGCATATTTTGCTAGAGTTAAAAACAAACTGCCTTCTATCAGGAATCACACCTTTCCCATTTCCTCAGGGCCAGAAAAGAAAAATACATTATTTTTAGGCCAATGTGAGACACTGTGCACTGAGGCCATCATACGTTTACATTTATCATCAAATATTAACTTTGATCTCTTGTGGTTTGAATGTGGAATGTCTTGAAAGCTTAGTTCCAGGTCATGGGCTTTAAAAAGTGATTGGACTATGGTGCTCTGACTTAATCAATGTGTCATTAATCCCTTGATGGATTTAAAATATAATGGCACTATTTCAAGGTACAAAATAGGATTGCAGCTCCCTTGGAGGCAGAGGCAGGTGGATCTCTGTGAGTTCAAGGCCAGTCTGCTCTACATAGAGTTCCAGGCCAGCTAAGGCTACATAGTAAGACCCTGCTTCAAAAAAGAAAAGAAAAACTTAAGAGAGAGAGCCTAGTCGGAGGAAGTAGGTCACTGGGGATGTGTCCTTGACAGTCGCAGAGTCCCTTCCTGTTTTCCTTTCCCTCTGCTTCCTGGATGTCATGAGATGAGCAACCTTTATCTTGTGCTCCTGCCACTACGATGTTCTGCCTCCATTGAAACCTTAGAAACTCTTTCTTTCCTTAAGTGTATTTATATCAAGGACTTTGATACAAATTCTAATAGTCTCTTAGTGCTGAACGTTCTGCCAGATTTAGAGATTCATTTGTGAAATTAAGGAATCTGACTTCTACAAAATTCACCATGATTTCTCTAGTCCTCTACTAATTTAGGTTCTCCTCCTAGCCATTTGTATGTAATGCTGCTTTACTTGCACACAGCCTCAGGGGTTCTGGGAAGAGGCTAGAGTAGATAGGCTGAGGAAGGTGAGGAACAGAGGAGTCCATTTATGTATCAACGTGAAGCTTACCTGCGGTGGGTGAAGATTTTTTCAGTGTGACTGCTTTGGGGTCACCCATGCTCCTGGCAGTAACCTCTCACCCATACACTGTAAGCCCAGTTCCCCAGAGTAAACTGCGGTTGTATTCTACTTTGGTTGTTTTAGAATCTTGGGAGGAGAGGGTGGACCTTGTTCACATCTCCCCTACGGAAGGAATTTTTGTGTAATGGAGTAGGATATAGGAATATGTAATAGGAAATTTTATTGTAGCAGATGAAAGCCGACATGGTAGCTCGTCCTTGTAATTCCAGTGCTTGGAAGCCAGAAACAGGGGAACTGCAAGTTTGAGGCCAATCTGGTCTACACAGTGAACTCTAGGCCATCCAGGGCTACATAGTGAATGAGACTCTATTTACAAGAAAAGCAATAATGGGCCTGGAGAGATGGCTCAACAGTTAAGAGCACTGGCTGGGTTTGATTCACAGCACCCACATGGCAGATAACGACCATCTATACCCCAGCTCCAGGGGAATTCAATGCCTTCTTCTGACCTCCATGACCATTGCAAGACATGCTCATGTGCACTTACATACATATACATGTAGACAATACATTCATGCACATGAAATAAAAATAATAGAATATTTCAAAATGTTTCACTTCCTTTAAAAAAATAAAAAGCAATAAATACAAAAGACAGGAATTACTTAGCTCCGTTAATAGAGTGCTTGCCTAACATGGACAAAGCCCTGGTTGCAATCGCCGACACCACATAACTGGGTATGTCAGCCCATAACTGTAGTCCCAGAATTTGAGAGGTAGAGGCAAGACGATCAAAAGTTCAAGCTCATCCTTGAATACCTCGTGAGTTCAAGGCCAGTTTGAGCTACATAAGACCCTGCCTAACAAACAAACACCTGGGTGGTGGCTCAGGCTTTAATCCCAGCTCGTGGAAGACATAGGCAGGGGAATCGCTTTCAGTCCCAGGCCAGCTGGGGCTCCTGGGAGACTTTGTCTGAAAAAGACCAAAATCAAAATAAAAACCAAAACAAAACAAAAAATTGAACAAACCAAAAAATCCTTCAATGTAGAACTACCATATGACTCAGCCGTCACATTCCTTGGTTTGTATTTGAAGGGAAAAGTCAGCATACTGACTCTGTAGAGTCATGTTTATCGCGGCACTATTAACAACAGCCATGATCTGGAATCAGTCTAGGTGCCATCAACATATACTTCTACCATAGGACTGACATGAATTTGATTAGAGAACACATTTGAAAGGTGAATCTCTGTGAGTACGTAGCCAGCCTGGTCTACACAGAGAGTTTCAAGAGCCCTGGGACTAACTAGAGAAGTCTTGTCTCCAAAAAACACACTCAACTGAAGAGTTGTCCTGATTGTTTTCATTGATATGGAAGATCCACCCCCAAATGTGGGCGGCACCTTCTGGTAGCAGTCCCGAGAAAAAGGCGCGCAGCAGAAAGAAGATCATTCCTCTTTTGCTTGTTTGGCCTTTCCTCTCACCACCTAGAAGTTGGTTTGTGCTGCTGCTGCTGGTGCCGCTGCCGCTGATTTCTTTGCTGACATCAGAGCCAATGTTACCAGGCTTCTGTCATTGGCTGAGGACCAGCGTCTCTTTGGGAGTCCTCTAGGCTTTCAGTGCCAGATTGGGACTGCTGAGGTACCCAGCCTTGTGGACTGAGCATCCACCAGGATCTCGGCCTTTCCAGTATGAGACGGCCACTGTGGGCCTACTGTGGTTGCTGAGGCTCCAGCCAGCCTCAAAGACCGAGTAACTATCAGGTTCTCAGTCTCTCAGGTGTAATTCAGCTGTTGTCATAATTTCGAAGTAAGGTGCTTAATAATAATACTATGTATATATGTATTCTGTCATTTCTTTTCCTCTAGAGAACACACACACACACACACACACACACACACACACACACACATTTAGGTGTATCTATTTCAATCTCTTCTGTAGCATTTATCTTTAATATGAAAATTTGTTTATGTACAATAAATACGAGTAATACAATAGCCGAAATGAATTGTGAAATTCTAACGTGATATTTGGCATTACAGTGGAAACAGTGAAAATACCCAAACACACACCATGCCAAGCTCCTACTCTCGGTGTTGTGCCTACAGGCACCACTCTGAGTTGCACACTGCTCTGAGTTTACCTTCATTTCACGATAAGCACATTATTTGTAGAAGCATCATGACCATAAGAATCTCAAGTAGCGAATAAAAAGAAAAGCCTTGTGTTTTGACAAAGCGATGTAATTAGAGTATTTTGAAATAACGAGAACATTTATAAGCTTGAAAGAATACACGTTGCCCATATTTAAGAACGAAAGGAAAAAGCAGCTTGAGCACCGCAGTTATCTGCTTCTAGCAGAACTGAAATGCACTTGGAAGAAACTGAAGGTAAGACTCTAATGTCAAGTAGTGTGGAGTGCACCAGATAGCTCTGTGTGGCCCACTGGCTCATCAGAAGCCACAAGAACAGCGCCTTTATGACGGGGTAACTAGCTGAAGAGCACAGCACTGTGTGGCCCATGGGCTCATTAGAAACCACACAAACAGCGCCTTTATGATGCGGGAACTAGCAGAAGAGCACCGTGCAAGTTCTATTTTAAACCAGTTTTTTTTTAAAGCCAGTTTTGAAGACAGAACAGTAAATAACAATAACCCATCTTAAATGTCGCGATAGTTTAGTCTAAAAATGACAATGTTCTTCTCTTTTACCTCTTCTTAGTAATTAAAAAAACCACGAGAATTTACCACATCCAAGTGGTATTAGAGTGTAGGTATCTACCATAGAAAATAAACTTATCGCCCTCAATTTTAAGGTCTACATGGAAATACAAACCTTCTGTAAGCAAGAGATATAATGACCTATATATTAAAAAGGAAGTCTCAGGGATGGAAAGATGACTCAGTGCTTAAAGAGTGCTTACTGCTCTCGCAGAACACCCAAGATGGGTTCCTAGCACCCATGTCAGGGGGTTAACAACAGCCTGCAACTCCAGCTCCAAAGGGTTTGATAGTTCTTGCATCTTCAGGCACATACACTCATGTGCATATACCCACATACAGGTACACACATACATATGATTAAAAATAAAAGTAAATTTTTTTAAAGGCAATCTCACAAGAAAAAAGGAAGCAATGCATAAGTTAATTAGCTCAGTTTAATCATTCTGCAATATATACTTATTTTAAAATGTGCTATGCATTATATATTTTTTATTTTTCAATTAAAAATTTAAAACTCTATTTACAATACCTTTATTTTATTTTATTTTATTGAGACAGAGTCTTTCTATATAGCCCTGATTTATTTGGATCTCACTATATAGATGAATCTGGCCTAGAATTTTCAGTAATCCTGATTCCCAACTGCTGGGATTATAGCACTCAGCTAAAAAAGCTTTTTAAAAGATTAATATAAACAAAAATAAGAAACATCCTTGTAACCTATGACAAAAATTCACATTTGTTTGTTTTGTTTGTTTGCTTATTTGAGAAAAGGTCTCTGGTATCCCAGGCTGGCCTCAAACTCAAAATGTATGCCAAGTGTGGTAGTATATCCTTATAATCCCAGCTCTTGGGATGGTAAGGCAAGGATTGGGGTTTGAGGCCAACCTGGGCTACATAGTGAGTTCCAGACCACCCAAGGCTACATAGTGAGTCCCTCTCTAAAAAAGAAAGGAAAAAAAGAAAGAAAATTAAAATTTAAAAAATCAAACAATGTTGTCCTTGAACTCTTGATCTTCTTGCTTCCACCTTCCAAGTACTAGATACAGGCATGTGCAATGATGACAAAAATTCTTCAAATAATGTACAAAAATCCATTTCAGATCCATAAGAAAAAAAACCCTGAATATCCCAATAAGAAATGGTCAAAAAATGCTCTACTGCAGTAAAGGAGTGTAAAGTAAAACTATGCATTATTTTAACCTAGCCTATTGGTAGAGATTTTTAAATGAAATTTTTAGAACCTCAGTTGAGCAGTAAGGGTGTAGCTCAGTTGGTAGAGCATGCACGAGGCGCTGGGCTTCCATCCGTACACTACATAAACTGGGGGAGGTAGCCCGTGCCTATAATCCCAGCATGGACAAGCAAGAGGATCAGAAAGGCTCAATGAACTTGTTTACATTATAAAGAGTAACTTTTTGGTGCAAGATTAAGTAAAATATCATTAGTCCAGATTCTATTCATATTGTAGTCATTCTTGTAACAAGGAACACAGCCAATAGATGAAGCACATCAATCCCATAATGAATATTGTGTTACTTTTCTGGGGAGACATGTGCAATATTTGTTCACCCCAAATAGGGCACAGACAATATAGGAAATGATTCCACCAAGTCCAGCTTGGCGAGCCAATGAGTTTATTGAGGTTTCCTATAGGCACGTATGTGGCTCATGAGCAACTACATTGCCCCAAATCCACCCTATCACAGGTAATGACAACACAGAGTCCCACCTTCAGGTGACCTTTCACCTTTTAAGCATTCTAGCACCTCCCCATGAACCCCCACAGCTAGTGGGAGGGGAGGAAGGAGGAAGGGGAATCCCGGCGAGGTTTCTGCAACCCTCTCCCCCTCCTTCCTTCTAGAGCGTAACGTATCCCTCGTGTCTGTATTGCTCTGCTTAATTTGTTGCCATGACCAGCTGACCAATGTTATCTGTTATCTCTGCTTCATGAAGGTGACAGGATGTTATGCTAAGTTCCCAGCACATAGGTCATGCAGATCACAACAGCCTGTAATCACCGTTCCGTGGGACCTGACATCATCTTCTGACTTCTGCAGGCACATGAACACACATGTACATATCCACATGCACATACATACATACACAAAAATTTAAGATAAATCTTAAAAACAGAAAATAGGTCTAATTAGAGTTTGAGGTGCACCTTTCCTTATAGGAGTGGTTGTCAGGAGAAGGGAAATTATTGCAGGATTAAAGAACAGGGCCCATGAGAAGCTTCCACAAGTAAAGTTCTTTCTGGGCAAGCCTGATGACCTAAGGTTGATGTCCAGAACCCATGTAAAAATAGAGGGAGAAAGCCAGCTCCACAAAGTAGTCCTTTGATGTGCCCCACCCTCTGTTCCACACACACACACACACACACACACACACACACACAAACTAAAGGATATAGAAATGAGCCCTTCACTCTGGTTTGAACTGAAGTTCCCAGGAAAAGCCACATTTATGGCTTTTTCCAAAAAACTGATAAATGACTGTGGAGAATTAGAATGTTGCAGATCCAAAGCCCAAGTTATTTGGGACTATCTTTTAAAAACGCAGGTAAAACCTTGGAATGTATTCCTAGCATGCCACTAGCTTCCAACAACCAAGCTAAGAATGTGATCGGGTAGCTCAGAGACAGGAAGAGAGATTCCCTCACTTCGCTGTAACCCTCCCGCCTGCTGTCACCAGTGTATTTGGCAAATTCCTGATTTTTTGTTGTTGTTGTTCTACTACATGAAGCTCATGTTACTGATTCCATGTTCGAACATGTCATTTGGAGTAGCCCAATCCATGTTCCTGGAATGTGATCACTCATATGTGGCTCAGAATAGAATATGTCCTGTTCTCTTTGAGGTCAGAGCTATGCTTTGTGTCAACAGCAGAGTCTGGTTGAAGATGCTCACTGCAACTAAGAGTCAAAGATCTCAGCATAACTAACAGAAACCACTGAGAAAATTGTCTGTATAGAAACATTCTTTTTAAAAAAAAGTTACATGTATTTATTTATGTGTGTGTATGTGTGTGGTGTGCAAGTACCACAGCATGCATGTGGAGAACAGAGGACAACTTTCAGGAAGTTCTCTCCTGCCATGTGAGTTCTGAGAATGGAACAATGTGATTTTCATGCTTGCTGCTGGAGCCATCTCACTGACCCCAATATTCTTTTTTAATGGAGATATTTCAAATAGAACATTAAAAAAGCAATAAAGCATACTTATACCCTGACCATGTATGACCTTTGAGCTTAACCTTCTTCTTTCTCAGCTGTTCACATACAACATTCTGAGAAACAAATGAGATTATGAACCTTGTTTATGGGCAAAACTATAGAGACAAAAAGGCAAAAAATATCTCCTTTAACATTCAGACCCTGACTGCTTAAAGCCTGACCCAGTGATGACGATGCCTTCTATAGACATTTAGAGCTTAACTCTTAATGGACATTGTCCCAAGGATAGTGGTATCAAATTTGCTACTTAACACGATAGTGAGATGTCCACTTATTTATTCAAACAATCCCACACAAATGGCATGTAGGATCATACCAAGTAAGTTCCCTTAACTGTTACTAAAGTACTACCATTCCCTTGGAGAGGGGGTCACTTCTCATTCTGAGAATTCCCTCCAGTGTTTCTGTATCCTACCACATATATTCTTTTTTAAAATTAAATTGTATTGATTATTATTGAGTGTATTGTGTGAGAGTGTGCATGCCATGGTGCCTGTGTGGGAGTCAGATGGCAACTCTGTGGAGCTGGCTTTCTCCATTCACTTTATGTTGGTTCTGGGGATTGAACTCAGGTCTCTAGGCTTCACAGCAAGTGCCTTTACTCATCTCACCACCGCCCAGTGTATATTCTTTATTAACATTTTTATATCATTTCTGGTCTGGTAAATATTTCTACCCCCGTGCCTCTATTTCACCATTCCTGGCATAACATTTTTGTGGCCAGTGTAAGGACTTGCCCTTGGCCTCCCTTGGTCTTTTTTTTACTCCCCTGGTTGTGGTAGACCAATAGGCTGATGGGTAACTTGAACCCAAAGGCCTTCAAACTGTGACTCTGGGTCACTGTCACCCACTAGACTACAAGCTTAGGAGTACCTTTTGGCCCCTTATAGAAAGTCATACTTCCTATTTGTAAGTGACAGATCCCGGTCAAGTCTAAGGAAAAGTAAAAAGGACGCTTTTTTAACAAAAATAGACCTTTCTGTCCACTCCCAGATCAAGTGTACTACTTCATAGCACACTGAGCTGTGATTATGTCCTACAGTTATAGCTCTTTTGTTATAATTCAGAATAGGACTGAGATTCCTTATATTCAAGCCTCATGGCCTTGTCACAGGACCTTTAGTTGTGAAAGGATGTCAGGTGCACCTACTGGATTCTCTCACACTAGCCCATCTCCCTTAATCTCAGCCCCAGATGCTGTCTTTGATGACCGTTTCTTTGTACACACACACACACACACACACACAGCCCCTACTCAACCTCTGATTTCTCTGCCTGCAGCCACCCTTCCACTTATCTCTGCTCTCACCTCCCTTTCTTTCTCCCTTCTCTGCACCTTGGGAACTGTCTTCAACCACGCCCCCTATACACCCAGAGGCATACTTTCCCTCACACACTCATTTGTGAACTTTGTATATGGAACAATGAAAAACTATCCTCTCTACCTCTGAAAACCTTTCCCCTTCATGGGGTGGCTAACGACGATCATCCTGTCATCTGAGTACACATCATCTTCCCCATGTCTGACTTGTCTAAAGCACAATCCAAACTAAGTCATTTAGGCAATATCCCTCCACCTTCATTAAAGAATTCCAAAAGCTCGTTGTGGTTTTTAACCTAGCCTGGCAAGACATTTGTGTTACCTGATCACTTGCTGCATGCCTGAAGAACAGTTGTGTATCTGGTCTTTAGCAGGTGCCTGGGCTGATGAGGTTCACATTTGTAATCTAGTTATGCTTGGCCAGTATCCGTTGCCATGCCTGACACAGACTTCTTTTGGTCAGGCCACTGACAGGCAATGTTAGCAAAAGGATCAACCAAAACTATTAGAGGGAATAAAAAGTGCCGTTCTCAAACCGGCTAACAATAACAAGCGACTGAAGATAACGTGGGGATTGTTGGAAAGCCCTGCTCTCTAGGCTGGCTGGAACCACGGGCACAAGTGTATTAATCTGAGTGTCTGTAAAACCAAACTACATTTTATAAACCAAGGCTCTCCAGAGAGCAAACAGAAAATTCAAAAATTAAATGTATTGCCCCTCCCCCCCGCCATCCTCTCCAGACTCCTTTCATTACTTTATTAGACGTGGCCT
This sequence comes from Eospalax fontanierii, assembly GCA_035773235.1. Classification (NCBI taxonomy): domain Eukaryota; kingdom Metazoa; phylum Chordata; class Mammalia; order Rodentia; family Spalacidae; genus Eospalax; species Eospalax fontanierii. Next base: position 11,457,576 of record CM069529.1, on the reverse strand, counting down.
TCAAAGTCTTTAATAACCAGGAAGGGCTGAACTGGAGGAAGGAGATAAAAGACTAGCCGAGTTTTTGGCTAAAACCATTGGCACCTCCTTGCACTTCTCTGGAAATCCTAGTGCGCCATCTAGTGGCCATCCTGTTCATTGTAACGGAACTAACCAGCTTTGATTTTTTTATTTTTTTTAAAATTTTTTATTTATTTATTTTTTTGTTATTTTGTTATTGTAGTCACCAAAACATTTCAGCTAGAAGCAGTCAAATCCATTGGGCTGCAAGCCTCATCCAGTAGGATGTCTTTCAAAGTAGGGGCATACTGGAAATGAATGTTCCTTTCTTCCGTCTGAGGGAGGATCAACCTCCATCCAAGGACCACATACTCACATCAATCCTGAAAAACAACAAATGTCCCTGATTGTTCCCGAACTGTGAGGAGCCCACAGGGAAAGAGGTCCCCCTCACCTTGAGATCCTTGAAGCTATACAGGTTTCTGTATTCTCCATCACTATGGATGACACCAATTGTAGTGATCAAAATTACACTCACCAATGTGGGAGTGATTTTTTTCCACCCAGCCGTCTATTAGACCTCCTGGTCTCTGGTATTGATGACAAGCTCTAATCAGCTTGATTTACACCTTATTAACATGTATGATAGAAAAATATTGTGCGCACTCCTTCCTTTTTTGTTCTACCTAGCTGCCCCCTTCTCCTCAGAGGAGGGGATATGCGTCTAAACTTCAGACCCACTGGAAACCTTTTGAGACTCCAGAGGCCTTTATGGCATTCCTGATGCCCAGTCCTCTTTCTCATACTGGCCTGGAGCTGCCTGGAGCCTCAGAGGTCCTCCCTGAAGTCTCTACTATAGACTCCTATGTCATCCAAGCCCCCACCCCCTCCACCAGAACCTGGGATACCATCCACTGCTGAGAATTCACTAACAGCTAGTCCTGTTACAATTGTCCTTAAAGACCCTGACAACTTTCCTAAAGGTCCCAATGCCCTTTAGAGCCTGAATCGTGAAAAGGCTTACAACTTTTCATTGAGTAATTCTTGGCTACTAACTCTCTGTGCAATATCCCTATTCAGGCAGGAAAGAAATCAGATGCAGGGTTGGAGAGATGGCTCAACAGTTCAGATCACTTGCTGTTCTTGCAGAGGATCCATGCTCAGTTCCCAGCACCCATATGGCAGCACTCATTCATCTGTAACTCCATTTGCAGGGGATCTGAGGCCCTCATTTGGCCTCTGTAGGCACCAGGAGCACATGTGGTCCACGTATACACATGAAGGAAAAACATTCATATTCATATTTTTTTTCAAAAAAGTCACAAGATGCTGAATAATTAAAAAAAATTATTTATTGTTTTATTTAATGTGTATAAATGTATTGCTTACATGTGTGTAAGTATACCCATACCATGCAGTGCCCACAGAGGTCAGAAGAAGATGTTGGATTTCCTGGAACCCCGTTTACAAATGGTTGTTATCCACCATGTGGGTGCTGGGAATGGAACTCAGGTCCTCTGCAAGAGCAGCCAGTGCTCTGAAATGCTAAGCCATGTCTTCAATCCCCTGACTAATTTTTTTTTTAAAAAAAGAAGTCAGACGGATACCATAGAATGGTCCAGGACCTGAAGGCCATGAACGAGGCTCGGGTCTCCATTTAGCCCACGGTTCCTGTGGTGGTTAATATTGTCAACTTGAGAGGATCCGGAATCACCTGGGAGACAAATCTAAATCTCTGGGCGTGGCTGTGAGGGACTTTGTAGATTGTGTTAACTGAGGGAGGACGCTCTGCTCTAAGTGTGATTATCACCATTTTGATACTGAACTGGGTCCTCAACTGGATAAAAAGAGGGCAAGCCATTCCTCTCTTGCTTCTTTTCAGATAGTTGGTCACAACAAAGAGAAAAGCAACCAATACAGTTCCCAATCCTTACGACCATCTTCTTGGGCATTCTCTGGTGCTTCTTGTTTCATGGTATTTAGACCCTAAAGACCATTTCTTTTGTATTCCTAACCACCCAGATTCTGGGTTCTTATTTGCCTTTGAATGGCAGAACTGTCCACACATCACTCACCTACGCACAAATAAAAATAGAACCTAAAAAAGTCCAAAAATCAAAACAAAAACATCTACTCTTTCATAAGAGTACTGACTGGAGTCTTTCCCAGTGACCTGTGATGCCTAGACAAATATTTAGAGCCTGTGATAGCCAGTCCTGACTCTGAGCTTGACCGGAAGACCCACCCTGGGTATGGTCACCCCATGTGGGCTTTAGGTTCCAGACTGAGTAAATAAAGAGGAGAGAGCATAGCAGCAACTTTCATCAATTTTTGCTTTCTGAGTGTGGATGGAATGAGCCTCACACTCCTGCTGCACGTCTCCACCCTGATGGACTATACCTTGAGCTGTGAGACAAAACAAACCCTTTCTTATTTAACTTGCCTCTGTCAGGTATTTTCTCACAATAAGTAACTAATCCTGAGCCTAACTTCTATTGAAGAAGCCACCCCAAGTGGCTATTCCTAGGAAGGACAAATGGTGGTGTAAATTTTACTGCTTAAGAAGATGGTGACATACCCAGTTTCCTAGCCAGATATGTTGCCACACAAGTTGCATTCAAGACAATATCAAGTCACTTTCTTATCTGTGATAAATCACCTCTGGGAGTGGGATGATAGTTCTCTCTTTTTCTCTGTCTCTGTCTGTCTGTCTCTGTCTGTTACAGCATACATTATTTTCAAATATTTTATTCATTATTCTTGTGTGTGAATGGTGGGGGAGGAGGCATGAGCATATCGTAGAGCACATGTGGAGACCAGGTGGACAACTTTGTGGAGTCAGTTCTCTGCTTTTACCTTTACGTGGGTTTGGGGGACTGAGCTCAGGTCGTCAGGCTTTCAAGGCAAGCACTTTTACTTGCTGAGCCATATTACTGGTTCAGTATACGGTCTCTATACAATTTTTTAATATCGATTCTGATCTGATTAGCACTACCCGCCCCTCCCCCATCCACATGCCCATCATTCCTGACTTGACAAAAACAAATGCCTTGAATTCCTTGTGTACTTGTACGGTAAAGATGCCTTTGACACTTGTGATCTGTGTTTTTATCCCTGTAATCCTGTCCAATGCTCCCCCGAAAACATAAGATGATTTAGTTTACCAAGAGGAAAAAATTCCTTAGAGACCCTTTGAACAGTGTAACTTCAAAGTCACCAAAATTTGGTCTGGTGGAACAGGTCTGTAATGCTAGCTACTTGGGAGTCTGAGGCATGATGCCTAATTCTTTAGGCTACAGAGTTAGTTCAAGTCAGCCTGAGTAACATATCATGACCCTGTCTCAAAGCAAAAGTGAAAAGGGCTGGGAATAGAGCTCAGTGGTAGAATGCTTGCCTGGTTATGTGAGGCTTGAGGTTCAAACTCAGAAACACACACACACACACGTTGCTGAAATTCTATGTACAGCTTTGTTAAGACACTCAAATACAATCCCTTCTTGAGAACCCCACATCTATGCCCACGGGTAAGTCCTTTTCCTAAGCATCTTTTTTGTTCCCCTAAAACCCATAGTTAAATTACTACATTGAAACTATTCTGTAATCAACTCAACTTTGTTTCATAGTGGCTTGTCCTGAAATTCTTTTCTTCAGTGAAAAGCCTCTGCTTCACCTGAACAGAAGTTTCTTGAAAGAACTACCCTGGCTACAGGCTACAGGTAGCAACATCTGACTGTGTCGCCTGCTTTCACCACTGCTGACAGGATGATGGTGAGAGTAAGGATCTGTAACCACTCAGGAGGTTCCTTCATGGGGATTCGTTGGAGCTGGGGCTCAGGATTTGAGAATCAAAGGCTGATATACACAGCTCTCAGTGTGGAGAGTGGCTGACATAGTCCTGAAATGCCATTTCCTTTCAAAGTGTTGTTCAAACTCCTGCATTTATGTATATTTTGAGGTCTATTACTTTAGGTCAGGAACTGACATACAGGATGATATTCTTCCTTGTGTGTGAATGTTAGGACATTTTACAAGGGAGGAGAGGTTTGCTCATATTCTTTAAAAGAGAAGGAAATTTACTTTGGATTCTCATATAAGTGACCTTATAAGATGTAAAATCATAAAACATTAAAGCAGAACAAAAACAAACTCAAAACCAAAAATATCATGCAGCAAATTATTTGTTTGTAATTATTTTAAATCTATACTCTTAGTGTGATCTAACATTTGAGGATCAATCAAATAAATCCAATCCTCCAATTCAATTTCCTATCTATCTATCTATCTATCTATCTATTTATCTATCATCTAATCTATCTATCATCTATTCTGTTATTTGGCAATTCTGCTCAAATATATCCCTTTGAATTGTAAATAAAAGCAACCATTCTTACAGACATGAAGGTGCTGATTTCAGCAACCATTTGAGACAAAAATTGGTTAAATAACTTGTGGTACACTGCCAGAACCAGCCGGACAAGTCAACAGGTCTCGACTTGCGGGGTGAGGATGAGAAAAGAAAGATACAAGAGAAGGATGCAGGAGGGGCTCCCAGTCAATACCGAGCAGCCTCGATTTATTTTTTCCCAATTTAATATACATTTTCTCCATCCTTATTTTGTTTACACAAGAGCATGAGAAAATGGAGGTATGTCTCCTTGAGACTAAAAACAAAGACTAATCATATCTGACCTTGCAAATACTTTGAACGCAGCTTCTTGGCAGCATGCCTGTGGGAACTGCTTATACAAGTATAGCACACATGTTTAACTCTTTCTTGGTTCCCTGCAGTACACACAAATCATGGAGTGAGGAAAATAAAATCTAAAATAGTCACATTTATGCATACAAGCAAGATATTGTCTACGTACACAAAATAAAGGCTTGCTTAGTAGGATGCTACACAGAGTTTTATATTATTTTTTAGGGGGTGTCTTTTTTGAGACAGGGTCTCCCTGTAGTCCTAACTTGTATGTAGACCAGACTGGCCTTGAACTCACAGAGATCTGCCTGCCTCTGCCTCCCGAGTGCTGGGAGAAAATGCATGTGCCACCACACCCAGCTATAGAGTTTTATATTCTTATATGAAAAAGACAGGTCTGGTGGCACATACTTGTAATCCTAGTACTTGACAGGTGGAAGGAGAAGGACTGGAGTTCAAGCCTGGTTAGGATGACATGAGACCCTGTCTCAAAAACGAAAACAAAAGCAAAGACAAGATACATTAAGAGAAAAAATTATATAATTATAACTTCACATATACAAGTATATATTAATAGTGCTTGGAGGTATTTGGGGGCTCCAAGCACCTTGAAAATGAACTTTGAAGACCAAGATCCATTGTATTAATGAACCCCAATCTAAATGTTGAGTGGGAGTTATTTGATATAACATTTGGTTATGGGATCCTGCCTGGCTGTCAAGGAGGTAGTGACGATAGGAAGCAGACCAGGTGATCAGTCATCTGTATCCATTTCTGTTTAGTTGGTCTCTAGATTCATTGTTGATATGCTGGATGGAGCCTTTCTGTCTTCTGTGACATTTCCAAATTGTATAACACATCTCTGTTCCGTGGCAACCCCCTAAAAGACCCCCATGACCAGGAAGAAGATGGCTTGATCTTAGAACTCCCCTTCCTCCTCCTTAGATTCCAAGTCAGCCTGCTGTAGGGGATTCTGGAGAGCCCCTAGATGCTGGCCATCCTGATGCAACTGCCATGTGTGTGTGGGGGGGAGTGTGTTAGTGCTCTATTTCAGAGTGGGGACGAACATTTGACTATTCATCCTTGTGATGCCTATAGTAATCTCGGTCACCTGCCTGGTACTCCTATACCTGGAGGGTGTCCTCCAGCACTTCAAGCTCTGCCCTAATGTCCAAAACAATCTCCCCTCTTGGTGGGTCCCATGTCTATGGCCTTTAACCCAGTGCCATCACTAGTAAAGAGTGTGCAGCAGAATCCCTAGGAGTAATCAGAAAGCTGCTACCACCTGTAAGGTATGAAGCCCACTGCCAAAAAGTCATTATTGTTGCTCCTTCCAGGAGTATCACCCGCATCTACTGCTCTACCACCTGCATCTCTTCCTGCAGCACCAGCATCAGGGCCTCCATCTATGCCATCTACCAGGTGGGAAATGAAACACTTAACAGGGCAAAGTTACTGAACGTTGAGGTCTTGTGTGATGAAGAGTGGGACTGCCCATTCTTGCATGATATTAACCTCCTGCCAGAAAATGACCATAATCTATATGTATAGGACTCCCAGGAACCCCTGTCATGCTGCTGTGGCCATGAAGAAGTTTGGGTACAGAGTTCCTTACCCTCAGTCTCAGGGCTCACTCTTGATCAGTACCTAAAGATGAGTGGCCTCCTTAGTGAATACTGGGGCTGGGTGGTGAGAATGATGACCTTGTTATGCCTGGTTGGATTAAAGCTCTCCCTCTCCAACCTCCACATCTCCGTGATACAATAAATGGAAAAGCAGTGTGGAAATGAGGGCAACAAGAAAAACCTCCTGGTCCATAATCAGAGTTCTTGGACACAAGATAGGATGGCTCTCAATTGCTAGCTTGAGAGCTGGACTCTTCCTATCAACATCATTGCAGACACTGGGACTAATTCTCAGGGTCCTCCAGCTATCTCCAACACCCACTTGTTTCCCCCATGTCTTCTATCAAGGGTTTCTGAAGCTTTTGCCCCCAGGCCTGGCCCCCTGACTGCCACTCATCAACCTCTGGTTCTCACTGACTACTCCTCTTTGCCCACTTTAATGAAACTGAATCAGGGTTTGTATTCTCCCTTCCCTCAGCATCTCACTGCTTCAGAAGGATGTGGGTGAACTAAACTAGTCTAGTTCTATGCTGGGGCAGAGACTTCTCATTGCTAGACAGGAGTTGGGCTCCACTAGACCTGAAGCAGTGGATTCCTTTTGCCATGGCTCATCCACCAGGGCTTTTGATTGTTAACCCTTGATGTCAAGGTTTTTGTGTAGATTCTTGGGAATCCTTGGCCATCCCCTCAAGAAGATCATTAATGAAAATGATTTGGGGGCTGGTTAAGAGCACTGGCTGTTCTTACAGAGGGCCCAGTTCTAAGCACGCAGGTGGCATAATAATCGTCTGTAATCTAGTTCCAGGGGATTTAATGACCTCTTCAGGCCTCTGGAGGCATTGCACCCACGTGGTGCACTTAACAGGCATGCAGGCAAAACTCGAATACACACACACACACACAGACGCACAAACAAATAAATGACTATTAGCTTTGATTTTGCTCTTGAAAAGGTTCTAATTTTAGTTAATTCTATCCAAGATTAGGGTTTAAATAAAGACCCATCTTTGGAACTACACCATGAAAACCGACTGCAAAGACAATCGACAAACCTCAAAGAGCTACTTGGCGCAGCTTTGTATTTTCAGATAGTCCTTTAATTACAAACGCCCTTGGGCCAGGGTGTCCGAAAATGGTTGGGAAAGAAAAGGAATGGTGGCGTCGGAGGCAGAACCGCCTTCAGCCACTTCAGCCTGCGCGAACGCTGAGATCCTTCCAGGCCCATGCGGACACTGCACTCAGCCCTAGCAACCCGCGCCCAATGAGTGAGAGCCGCCTTTTGATCCCACTGTTCTTTCCCAGCCAATAGGAAACGTTCTTTAGCCCCGCCCCCTGCAGGTGCGCAGGCCGAGGACTCGGGCTTCACTTCCGGGCCGCAGCCCTGGGCGGCTGCGCGCGTTGTCATAGCGACCATTTTACGTTAACTGGTTTGTAGTTTTTAACCCCGGGCCTGGCGACCGGGGGCGCCGCGCTCCCCGCGTTCTCAGTTGACTTCCTGCGGCCGAGAGGCCTCAGCAGCCTCGGGAGCCTGGCCTAGGCATCCCGGTGCGGGCGGGATGGCTGCGGAAGAAGAGGACGAGGTGGAATGGGTGGTGGAGAGCATCGCGGGCTTCCTGCGGGGCCCCGACTGGTCCATCCCCATCTTGGACTTCGTGGAGCAGAAATGCGAAGGTAAATCCAGAGCCTGAGCGGACCCTCCTTCTCGGCCCTCACACCACAAGTCTTTCATCTCCTCGGTCTGTTTTCCAGGCTTAGGACTGCTTCTGTAGCAGGAATTGCATCACTCCCCGCGCGAGTTTCCTCCGCAGTTCTGAAAGTGGGGACCAAGAAACCCTCACCCCGGCCCACGCGAGCGTCCTAAACAGTGTAGACAGTAATCCTGCGTGCGGTTTGTTACATCAACCCTCCCATTTCTGCCCCGCGCAGGTGGGCTCTTCGGGTAGCCTTCTCTAACATCTTTCCGTTACTTAGGAGAAGCGGCGTTTTGCCTCGACTTCCTCGGTATGACCCTTGGTATGGAGACTGTGTAGGAAATGAAAAATATTCACTCCGGCCATTTCTGCTGCAAAGGAGGGCATGTGATTCCTCTAGCCGGAGATGGGGGAGGAGGATGTTCTAACAAGCCAGGCCTACAAATGTGGCATACTTCTACTTTTGAGAGAATGGCACGGTTGCTTTCCACTCTCTTCACACTTGGGAGTTCTGAATTCATTTCGTGGACAAATTGGACCCCATTCCTAGAAAAGGAGCTACCAAACTATGTCATAGCCAACCTTTGTCGTGATTACTTAGGCAATATTTAGAGGGTAGCATTATCCATTAGTCATTTGAACGCCTGTCTTACGTTAGAGGGATTAGACTTATTTGTAAGGATCAGTGGCCTAGAGCTGAGTGAGTACAGGCTGCAGGGAACCAAATTTCAGAGAAGGAAGTGCTTCATAACAGTGTGTCCAGGATGAGTTGGTCTGCCTGAAAAGGTACGGTGTTCCCAGGCATTCACATTAGTTGAGAGTGACTAAATGGAGATAATGCCAGAGATTCAGCTAACAAATGGGCCATTGTCCTGAATGATCTTTAAAGACTTCTCTGGGCCTTAAGATTCCATGCCTCCAGTAAAAAAGGAATTTCGTTTGACTACTGCACCCTTTTATTATATTCTCATTGTTATGATCGAAAATCAGATACAAGGTTTTATTTTTGCAGGTTATTTAAAGGTTCAAAAAGGAAGGTATCTTATTTGAATTCCTCTTAAGAATTTTAAAACACTATTAAAAGACTGAGGAGTGTGTGGAATCCTGACCTCCTGTAGAAGAAAGAAGAAATTATGTCCCCTCTTGATTTCATTTTACACTACTGAGACTTAAGGCTGGATGGACAAGCAACAGCAACAAACAAACAAAAACCATGTGACTCATCTTTATAAAAGTGGCTGCATCTCAGTAATAACATAACTGATTGTGTGCTTTTACAGAGAAGCAAACCTCAGGCTTACAAATATGAGCTGTAGTAAAGTGATTTCAGAACTACCCAGAATGGTTTAAGTACCTTTCTATTGAATGTATATGCAGTGTTAGAAAAACAAACACAGTAAATAGAAGCAACCTGACAGTGACACTTGGAATAACCTTATACTTCACTGACTTGGTGCTATCAATGTACATTTCTCCACTTGAGATAATTTAAAGAGTAGTTTTATGCAACTTTGTGACATCAACATTTCAACATTTATTGAGATACCTTGGACCAGAAACGGGATAGAAATTGCATGCTTGAGACGTTTATAGTCTAGTGCGAGAAGACACAGAAGTAAACAATAAAATAAGCAGAGGCAAGTGCAAATAAATAAAGGCAAAAAAAAAAAAAATTAAGGGGCTGGTGAGATGGCTCAGGGGTAAGGGCATTTGCTAGTAAGCTTAATGACCTGAGTCTGAGCCTGGAACCCACAGGGTAGAAGGAGAGAACTGACTCCTGCAAGTTGTTCTCTGACCTCCACATCTTTGTGTCCATGCACACAAATCCATATAAATAGATAAATAGATAAATAAAGTGGTAATTGCTGTAACAAAGATGGCACATGGGCTGTGTATTATGATCTCAGAGGAAGGAATCTAACCTAAGGTGAGGTGGGTGTCAGATGATGAATGTGCCACTTGGCATCATCTTTGAATCATCGGACAGGGATTGAAATATAGGCAAAAGACAAGTAAGTCCCAAGCAGAGACACAGGATTGAAGTGGTGTGTGTGTGCTACATGGATGTGTACCAGGTAGTGGTTTATTGTTAGTAGGACAAGACTCGGACTTGGAATTGTGGGATGAGAGACTCTGGGCTTAACTGTGGAGAGTTCTGTCTGGGTTTCTAAGGATTTTGCACTTACAATGAATAGTTGAAGGGATTTAAACTAAAAATTATGAAGGTATTTTTGCATTTTAGGAAAATCATTCTGAGAGAATGAAAAAAAATATTGTTACAAATCAGCAGTATTTCCCGTTTTTCTAACAAGATTGTTAGGTTCTTCAGGGATTCTATTATCTTTTAAACCTCCATTATTTCATACTTATAACCAACCAGTAAACATTTGTTTTGGTTTTACTTATTTTGGCTTTGTTATTAATCATAACAAAAGTGGCCTAGTCACTTTCAATAGATTTGCATCAGCATAGTTCCAGTACAATAAAATAATTTTGAGACTTGAGAAAAGATTTAGTATTAATAATATTCCATTAAAAGTTTTTACAGAAATTGTTGCCTTCTATTATTCAAAAGTGGCAAATTGGCTGGCTATGTCCACCACACATCTAGTCACAGTGACTTGAGAGGCTGCGGTAAGGAGAGCTATTTGAATTCAGACATTCAAGATGAACCTGAGCAAGATAGTGAGACCCCATTTTGAAGAAAGGAGCAAAGACACATATACAGGAAGGAGAGAAAGGAAAGGATAGGAAAGAAAAAAAAATCTAAAGTTGGTCTTAATCTTAGTTATAAGGTATTTTCTTGAATAGGAGAAAAAAAGTTGTACAATTAATATTAAGTGTGTATACACACTTTTTTAAAAGGAAAAAACTTTAGGAATTCAGAAGAGCTAGATTATCAGAACAATAGGTCCATTTGTAAGATTTTTATACTTGTATTTAATGAAATGATTTTTTTACATTGTCCTATTTTCTTATAAATTTAGTTTTCGATGATGAAGAAGAAAGCAAGTTGACCTATACAGAGATTCATCAGGAGTACAAAGAACTGGTGAGTATTCCTTTCAGTGTTTTAAAAGGCAGTTAGGAAATAATACTCATTGCCTTTCTAAATTTTAAAACTGGATTTTTTCTGTTAAAATTCTTTTAAAAATATTTTATTTATTTATTTATTTTTTATATGTATGACTGTGCTGCCTGCATGTATGTAAGTGTACCCATGTCATATAATGCCTGAGGAGGTCAGAAGAGGGCATCAGATCCCCTAGAACTGGAGTTAAGGACAGTTGTTAGCCACCATATGGATGCTGAGAATCGAACCAGGGCCCTCTGCAAGAGCAGCCAGTGCTCTTTAACCACTGGGCCATCACCCCAGCCCCACTGTTAAAATTCTTGAACTGCACAAAAGTCTGGTCTGCTCCAACTATACTAGGAGTTCTATGAGACTTCATTGGTTCTCTCTGTGTCTTTTTACAATGATAATACATGTTTTCTTTCTAGAATCTAAGTGATGCTTTCACTACATGTTGGGGGATGTTTCATCTGATATTTCAGTGTTGTTCTTACTCAGCTGATGGCCCTAGGAAATGTGTGTGTTCTTCTTAGGGTTGTCATATGAGATTTTAAAAAGCCTCTGAGTAGAAGACTACTTATATTTCACAGTCCCTTCTTCTAGTAGAGGGAATAAAATTTCATGTGATTCTTTGCAAAATAGTTTTTTTTTTGTTAATTTATTGGTGAAAAGATGTTACTACTTCATGTACTGCATAATAATGTGTATGTTAATATTTCCAAAAAGCTTTTGATTATAGTTTTCTAAGTTTAGCACTCACTGGACAAACTGTCATTTAAACTTTTTTAGTGTAAATTATAAAAGTTAACCTTTTTCTTTTTAGGTTGAAAAGCTTTTAGAAAGTTACCTCAAAGAAATTGGAATTAATGAAGATCAGTTTCAAGAAGCATGCACTTCTCCTCTTGCTAAGACACGCACATCTCAGGTGCTTCTTTTGTGTTATTCTGTTACTGTTTAGATTCAGCAAAATTCCCTAGCTTCACCTGAATCTAGTATGTTTCATTGTGAAGGCATACATTTTAGGTATTGTGTGGGGTAGAAAACATTAATCCTGTATGTTCTCTTTAATATTTAATTTTTGGTGTTTTGAGACAGGGTCTTCCTGTGCTCCAGCTAGCCTAGATCTCACTATGTAGACCAAGATGGCTTTGATCTCCCAGAGATCTGCCTCCCTCTGCCTCTGCCTCTGCCTCTGGAGTGCTGGGATTAGAGGCATGCGCTACCAGGCCCAGCATCTATGTTCTCTTTTGAACTATCCTGAGAAATAATAACTCAAAGCATCAGTGAACTGATGGATTAAAAATAAACTTCCCGAACTTAGATCACAGAGCATATCCAGATTATGGTTTCATTTCTGTAGTTCTTTGATAATTCTGTCCTTGCCTTTTTTTCTAATTGTAGCAAATTCAGAGTTTGTAGTTGTGGAGGATTCCTTCTCGTGGAAATGTTTTTATTATCTTGTTTGTTTTGCAGCACTGGACTGAGTGGGTAATATATACATTTATAAGTAATGCTTATTTAGAGGCCTCGTGAATTGATGTGTCAATTTTAGTGCCTTTAATTTTCTTTTCATTTTGAAACGGATTCGTTATATAGCCCAGGCTTGCCTCAAACTCACTATATTGCCTATGCTGGTTTTGAACTCATGATCTTCCTTCCTCACCCTCCCAGGTATGGAATTGCACTGGTTTGTGGTTTGAACATTGTTGGTGCAATCTCATTTAATCGTCATGGCACTGTTAACTTCCACCTGTAAAGAGGAAGTAAAGCAGAGAACAAGGAAGCAGCTAGTCTGAAGTCTGCAGCTCAGTAAGCAGGAGGGGCAACTCTGTCAGCCCAGGGGGGTGGAGCCCTTGCTTAGAGGTTGAAGATAGGGTTGTGCTACTTCTAAAGCAGCCTTCTCAAAAACAGGTCTAGTTTGCTTATTCTACTAAATTAATCGTATTTGTAATTCCTTAGTGAGGTGTCATGAGGATTGCTTATTATGTTTTCCTAAATTGTATTTTCTTCTTTGTCCTGCTATAATTCTTCAGTATAGTAAGTTCTATCCTCAATCTACAGGCACCTGCCTTTACTTATGTTGTCCTTTAAAGTTTATGGCCGGATTCCCAACCCACTCCACCATCGCTTCCTTAGCCCAAAGGCATTGTCATCTGGGCCTGGCCTGAATGCTGCTTCATACTGCTGCTCCTTTACTCAGACCAGAATTCATTCTGTCTCTCACTAGGCATTTTTACATTGATATTTTTGGTACTCTGCCTTAAATTACAGATTTCTACAAATCTTGCCCTGCTAGATTGAGAGTCTTTTGAGCTGTTCTTGTTATCTTTGCATTTCTAGTTACTAGTTTAGGGATGGGAACTTAGTTCCTTGTAGGCAGTTCTTAATATATGTTAAATTATCTTGTTGCTGTGACTGTGAAGAAGTTGCTTTGACTATTGTTTCAGTGCTGTGGATTGAACCAAGGCCCTTACACATGGTAGACAAGTGCTGTAACCCACTGAGCTATACCTCCAGTCCCTGGCATAGCTTTTTTGCACAATTTCTTCTCATTTAATAGCATCCCTAATTTTAGAGACAGAAAATCTTTAATATAAACCCATGTTAAAAATTAGCTACGTGTGGAGGTGCACACCTTTGATCCCAGCACTCAAGAGGTAGATGGCAGGCAGTTTTCTGTGAGTTTGAGGCCAGCCTAGTCTATTTAGCAAGTTCTATACCAGATGAGGCTACATACTGAGACCCTGTTTCAAAAAATAAAACAGAAAACAATGAGATGGTTATTAATGTTTATTATTAATGTCTACATTAATGTAAATGAGCACCTGATTTTATTAATAATTCTATAAAGCAAAGTTGTAGAGTTTTGTAGTTTACCCATAGCTTTTATTCTCCGTCTACCATAGCTTTAGTCTAAGAAACAGTAACAGGTATTATTTTCTTCTTTTTAGTAAAATAGGAGAATTTGCTTGAAAGTTACAGATGATTCTCAACTTAGGATGGGAGACCTCATAGACCCATTGTAAATTGGAAATACTCTAAGTTAGAAATGCATTTAATGCACACCATAATTTAACACCTTGGTGTACTGTAGAAAATCAGCTGTTTCTTGTGATCACACAGTTGACTAGGAGCTATATTTGCTGCTGTTGCCCCAGTTTAAGAAGAGGTGGGCTGGAAAGATGGCTGCCTCACTGGTTAAGAGAACTTGCTTCCCTTGCAGAGAACATAAGTTCAGTTCCCAGCATCCCTATCAAGTGGCTAATAGCTGCCTGTAAGTCTCACTCCATGGGATTTGATGCCCTCTTCTAGCCTTGACAGGCACATACACACACACACACACACACACACACACACACACACACACACACACAGAGGCACATACACATACTAACACTGGGAACATACATATACATAATACATACATAATACATAAAACATATACATAATAAAAACAAAATTAAAATTAAAAATAAATCTTAAACAAACAAGTGATTAAAAGTACTGGCTGCTCTTGTAGAGGATCCTGCTTTGGTTTTCAACACCCCACACGGCAACTAACGACTGTCCTTTAACTCTGGTTCCAGGGGATCCAATGCCCTCTTCTGACTTATGGAGGGCATTGCATGACATGGGTGCACTTAGATACAGGCAGGGAGAACACTCATACACATAAATAAAAATTTTTTAAATTAAAAAAAGAAACAAATGGAATCAACAACCCTCCTTGAAAGTCCCCCCAACACAGAATGCCCCCAAACCTGATGTAGTTTGGGGACTAGTAAGATGACTCAGTGAGTAATATACTTGCCACCAAACTTGATGATCTGAATTTGATCCCCAGAGCCCACATAGGAAAGGATTAACTCCTGCGTGCTATCCTCCGACCTCCACATGTATGCTCTACATATGTGCACAGTGTGCACACACACACACATTTTTAAAAAAGAGTGCCCTCACATTGCATATTGCTAACTTGTGAAAAGATTAAAGTGCAATAACCAAAATATAGTTTCTTCATAAATATGTATTATTTTTGTGTGATTGTAAAGCAGAAAAACGTAAGTCGGGGACTATAATAGTAAACACAGCTTTAACTTGCATTATCAGCAAAGCTTTAAATTCTTTGTGAATATGCATGTTCAGACTTTTAAAATACTGTTTTCAGATCAAGATCCACACATCTTTTCTTACATTGTATGTATACCTTTCAATGTTCAGAGTTTTATTGGTAGAATGGTCTTATTATATAAAAAGGAAGCAAGGCCCTTTGAGACAGATGGGCCTGTTTTTGTGTCCTGGATCTTTCATGACTAGCTTAAAGATGATGGACAGAAGCTGTTTTGTATTTTTACTTCCCTAACCTTTTTCATTCTGTTTCCATGTCCATAAAAGTGGTAGGATCTCCTTTGAAGGGTGTTTGTGAAGCTTAAGTGATAATGTACATCCAACATTTAGTACAATGGCTGTTGTCCTAAGTGATCTGTAAGTAAGTTGAAGTACTTCTTAATTAGCTGTGGCTATTTTGGTGGTTGATTAGCAGTGTGCTGACAGGCCAGGGTCATGGGTTCAATCCTCATGTGGACTAGTTAGCATTACTCTCTGCTGGAACAAGCTCCTAGTCACCACACACTGAGTGTCAACAGTGAATCAGCACAGGACTCAGCTGTATGAAAAGGACATCTTAAGCACACTATTTGTTGCTTTGCGGGAATTTAATTTTCACACATGAAAATCAGAATGTTTGTTCCAGTGTGCCATTCTGGGATGCTTAAAAATGAGCTCCAGGGACATGGGTAATTTCAGAGGTAATTTTTGTTTTGGTTGATTTGGTGTTGATTTTCTAAACTAGCTGCTGCTTTCATCGAATCGTGCTGCTGAAGATTTGCAGAGCAGGCTATAGAGCCTCAGGTCTTTAAGCCCAGCACTCTCAAGCCAGAGGCGGGTGAATCTTTGTGAGTCCGAGGCCAGTGAGGCTGTCTTTAAAAAAAAAAAAAAAAAAAAAAGGCTTGTAGAATGCTTTCACCTCTTTTAGTTTTAGTCATCATTAGACCCAGATCACTGGGACTGGCATACTCATATAACAGCAAGTGTGATAGTGTCAGATGCAGTGTTAGACCAAAACAAAAAGCACACAAAAAACCAGTTCATCTTAGAAAAAGTGTTACTTAGGAATTTTTTAAAATGCATTTATTTTGTGTCTGTATATGTGCATGTATATGTATGTATGTGGGTGGGCCTGTGCATGATTGGAGGTCAGAGGACAACTTGTAGAAATCAGTTCTCTCCTTCCACCAGGTTGGCTCTGGGGATTGAACTCAGGTTGCCAGACTTGGTGGCAAGTGCCTTTACTCGCTGAGCCATCTTGCCCTCAACTCACCTTTTAACAGCATGTTCTTCTATTATATATCTGTGATTTCTTCAATAATAATAAATTCTTAGATTAAAATATCCTTCTACAAGTTCAGAAAAATATAGTAGTATAATAAACAGTGAAATATTTACTATTTTAGTTACCTTCATGTGAACTTCAGAATTTTATGGTATTTTTCATTTAAAATAGATAAAAGTAACTTGTACCACAAGCTTGTGATTTTTTTTGTGTAACTGTAAAGCTTATAATTAATTTCAGGAACTTCTGCATAGCAAGAAATAGTTTGTTTTGATATTTTAATTGATTTGCTTTTACTTTCATAAGATTGAATTTAATACTTACAGAAATGTTTGTTTTATAGTAATAAAATTACTATAAAACTATTAAATTTAAAGTAGTAAAATGAGAAAATTATGCTTATTTTCAGTAACTGGCACGGTTGAAAAGAGTATATATATGTTATTTCCAAAATCATACAATATAATAAACAGTGTTATATATGAGTACTAGTTATGATAAAAAAAATAAGTATGCTAATTTTAGAGCAGTTTTAGGTTGACAGAAAACTAAGCAGATGTTTCTTTTATTAAAATCTTATAGTAGTGTAATATATTTGCTATAATTATTAAACCAATATTGATACATTATTTCATTCTTTGCACTGTATTGGTTTGAGTTTGCCACACATGTCATGTAGCTACAATTACGGTACCATACAGACTAGTTTTACTGGCCCCCAATTTATTGTGTTCCACATATTTATTTTTCCTGGCCTTATCCCAGTTTCCTGGCAACTACTAGTCTTTTTTACTATTTCCATAGTTTTGTCTTCTTTAGAATGTCATGTAATTGTAAATATGGTCTATAGTCTTCCTAGAGACTAATCAATATTCATTTAAGGCTTCTCTGTCTATGGCTTCAAGGTACCTTCTGAGTAATGTTCCATTGTATGGATATACCACAACTTACTTATTATTATTAAATATGTTACTATTTTTATTTTATGTGTATGTGTGTATTGCTTGCATGTATGCAAGTGCACTCATGTCATGCAATGCCTTGGAGGTAGAAGAGGGTGTCAGGGCCCCTGGAACTGGAGTTATGGATGCTTGTTAGCTGCCACGTGGGTGCTGGGAATCAAACCCAGGTTTTCTACAAGAGCAGCCCAGTGCTCTTAACCAATGAGCCATCTCTTCAGTCCTATTTATTATTTTTGAAGGACATCTTGGTTGTTTCCAATTTGGGTCAGTTATGAATAAAGTTGCTGTAAATACTTGTGTGCAGGCTTTTGGATAAATAACTAGAGTAGATTGCTAGATCAGATGATAAACTTCTTATAAAGTTTAGCTTTGAAAGAAACTGCCAAACTGTTTTCTAACTGTGGGTCCAGACCCCCACGTTTGATCATATAACTGAATGGGGAGGTGGTCTTGAAAATTTGGTAACAGTAAAAAATTCTGAACCAGAAATAATCTGAAAGTGGAAGGTACAGTGCTTCTGGCAGCGCTGGCCTGTGCTGGGTAGCAAGGCTTCGCTGCGGCACTGCTTCAAAGCATGCAGTTTGCTCACTCGGCACTGCACATGAGCCGTGTAATGCCGGGGTACTGCCTCAAATGCCTTGGCCCCAGCTGGAGACTACTGTATGTTACATCTGTACAGACTTCCTGCTCTTATAGAAATATAATAGTTAGTGATAGAAAACAGAGTGTTTTCCTGTTGTCATTCCTCAGCATGTGTAAATTAGTGTATCTTTGGTTTGGTTTTGTCTTTTATTTGTTTTTTGAGACAGCTCTCCTTATAGCCCCAGCTGGCCTGGAACTACCTATGTAGACCAGGCTGGCCTTGATCTCACAGAGATCCACCTTCCTTTACCTCCTGAGTGCCAGGATTAAAGTTGTGTGCCACCAAGCCTAGCTTAAATTAGTGTGTCTTTGGATTGTATTGTGTTAAAATAATTTGATTTTGAAAAGTGCCATTAGAATTACTGACATGTATTTCATAAAAAATTTGTTCAATGAATTTTGGTTTGGGATTAGGATCTAATTTCTGAAATGATCCTAAAAATACTTCTTCTGCTTTATACTACACATTTATGTGAAGTGACATTCTCAGCACTGATGATTATAAATCAAAATATTGATCATTTCTGACGCTGAAGATATTGTATCTGTTACAGTATCGTATATTCAGCAAGGATTTGTTTCTTTATATAAAAATAAACATATCCATCTCATTAGTATGCAGACTTGTTCTTAAGTTATATGAATATGAAAAAAAAATTGGAGCTAGGATCTCATGTCTCTCCAGGCTAGCTGAGCATGACCTTGAACTTGTCATCTTTCTGCTGCACCCCCACATCTGGCTTTATGTGGTTCTGGAAATGAGACCCACAGGCAAGCGCTTGATCAACTGAGCTGTATTTTTAGCTAAAGAATGGTTTTAAAAATAAATTTTTAAATGATTTATGACACTGAAAATTTGATTTTTGTATACTTATTTTATATATATGTATGCCTGGAATCACATGAAAATTTCTTAGTCAAAAAGGGATTGCAAGTAGAAAAATTTTGAAAGTCCCTGGTATGGATCTTTTTGTTAGATTTCTTTTGACTTTTTATAGTGCTAATATAAATGTTATTGTTCTTAATTTCAAATTCTAATTGTTCATTGCTGGTACATTGGAAAGCAGTTAACTGTTTTTCTTGTATTTTCTACAGTTATGTCATCTGTGAACAAAAACAGTTTTATTTCTTCCTTTCCAATTGGTGAAATTAAAAAAAAATCTTGTCTTATTACATTAGCCAGGACCTACTTACAATGTTGAGTGGGAATTGTGAGAGTTGTGTTGTTTATGATATTAATGGAAAAGCATATAGTTTCTTAAAGATGTTAGCTATAGGTTTTTATTTATCTTATTTTTGTTTCCTTGAGACAGGGCCTGAAGTAGCCCAGAGTAGCCTCAAACTTACTACATAGCAGATTGACCTTCAACTCCTGAGCCTCCTGCCCCCACCTCTCAACTGCTGGGATTACAGGTGTGAACCACTACACCTTATTTATCTGTAAATTATAAGGACGTCCTGCTCTTGCAGAGGACCCAGGTTCAATTCCCTGCACCTACATTAAGTGTCTCACAACTGCCTGTAACTCCAGTTCCAGGGTATCCAGTGCTGTCTTCTAACCTCTGCAGGCACATAGTGCACGTAAACTCATGTAGACATGTGTATATACACAAACTTAAAAAATCTTCAAAGATGTTCTTTTTTTAAAAATAATATTTATATTTTTACTTTATGTGGATGAGTGTTATGACTGCATGTATGTAAGTGCACCCATGTTGAATAGTGCCCTTGGAGGTCAGAAGAGGGTATCAAATCCTCTGGAATTGGAGTTACAGATGGTTGTTAGCCTCCATGCAGGTGCTGAAATTCAAACCCGGATCCTCTGCAAGAGCATCCAGTGCTCTTAATTAACTGAACTGTCTCTAGCCACTCCCCCTCCCCCAAATAGAAGTTTTTACAAGGGTGGGGAAATTCCTCTCTATTCTGAGAAGGTTTTGGTTTTTTGTTTAGTTTTTTTTTTTTTTTTTTTTTGATCTTTTTGAGATTGGGTCTCTGGCTTGAAAGTAACTCACTATATGCACCAGGCTGGCCCTGAACTCAACAGAGATCCTCCTGCCTCTGCCTCTGTCTCTCTAGTGCTGGGATTAAAGGCATGAGCCACCAAGCTTGGCTTTGTGTAGTTTTTTAAAAAAATACATATTTTGTTGAATTTTGTGCATTTCATACAATACATCCTAATCCTATTTAGACCCCCTCTATCTGCACTTTCAGTAGGCTGCCCCCACAGGATGTTATGCATTCTGTCATGTATGTTATGGTTCTTAATTCAAGTTTGTGTCCCCAGATGGCCTTCAGTGTAAGGTCATGCACTTGAGCCTGGTCAGCCTATCTAGCCTCATTCCTGTAAAGACCAAGACCAACTCTCTCTCACCCAGCAGTGATAACTTTCTAATAGTTCCTTAACTAAGGTTGGGTCTTCTTACCCATCTTCTTACTTCTATGCTGGGTTTTTGTCTGGTTTGAGTTTGCATGGGATTTGAACATGCTGTCACCATTACCGTGAGTTCATATGAGCCAGGTCCCAGCTGCCTGGAAAACTGTATCCCTTGTGGTCATCCACTACCTCTGACTCTTACAGCCCCTTCTTCTGCAATGGTTCCTGAGCCCTAGGTGACAGAGGTTTAATAAAGGAGTATTTTTTTTTTTGAAGCATGAATTGGTGTTGAATTTTGTCAAAAGCTCTTCTGTATTTATTGATAGGATCATATGATAGTCTTCTGTCTGTTGCTGTCTGATGATTATGAGTGTTTGTTTGTTTTTTTTTTAATGTTGAACCTCCTGAAAGAAATTCGGAACCCCATTGAAAGACTTTTAAATCTTAGGAGAGCATCATACTTCTGCAATCCCAGCACGTGGGAGGTAAAGACAAAAGAATGTGTTGGAGGCCAGCCTGGGCTGCATAGTGAGACTCTGTCTCCAACCAAAAATTACTTTTTAAATTGTCCATTCAAATCATCTCACCAATATGATGATGTGGCAGCCATGAATTAATGTGCTTTTTCAATGGACATGATATGTATGTGGAGCAAATAGTTTCAAACTTGAATCTTCATTTAACCTCAGACTTCTTTTGCACAGGCCATTTTGCAGCCCGTCTTGGCAGCAGAAGATTTTACTATCTTTAAAGCAATGATGGTCCAGAAAAACATTGAAATGCAGCTGCAAGCCATCCGAATAATTCAAGAGAGAAATGGTAAAATGTTCAAGCCAGAAATCTAAGTACTAAGTGCATTTCGGGGAGGTTTCAACTTTCTTATTCTAATACAGTCTTAAATGGATTTATTTCAAATTGGAAAGTCTTTGGCTAATGTAAAAGATTTAAAAATGTAAATTTTCTAATCAGTGCGTTTGCCATCTCAAAGCAGACCAGAATGTGATTTAATGATCTTTAGATTTCCAAGAGCTTGAATTTCTCTTTTTTTTTTTTGTCTTGCCATTGTGTTAATGGAGTTCAGTGTTTCTGAGATCACTGCTAAGAAGGGCAAAGGCTCTTCTGCTTGTCATTGTTAAGACTTTAGGAGGAGGCAGTGGTTCTCAGACTTTAACAAGCACTGGAGTCAATCAGAAGGCATTGTTGAAACATATGGAAGGCTCCAGTTTCTGGTTCCATAGATCTGGGATGGGACCTGAAAATTCGCGTCTTTAACACATTCCCTCTTTTCCCGGAGCTGCCGGTCCTGGGGCCACACGGAGGACCAATACCTTTTTCCTAGTTTGGCAGCAAGATTTTTCCTTTACTTGTTTCTTGATGATATGAAAGCTATATTTAATTGTACTGTTTGCTCTTAAGGGTGTGGAGCATGCAACAAATCGAGCTTCTTTTTCCTTCAACAGTTTATTTTGTACATATGTTTACACACATGTATGTGTGTGGCTGTGTGTGCCATGCATGATGTGAATGTGGACATCAGAGGATAGTTTCCAGGAGTCAGTTCTCTCTTGCCATGTTGGTTCTAGGGATTGAACTCAGATCATCAGATTAGGTGGCATAAACCTTTACCTGCTGAACAATCTTGCTGGCCCCAACAATAGAACTTCTGTTGATACAAGGCAAACATCAGAATGTTGTAGAACTCTTGGACTGTTCTTTCTTTTGATTATGTGAGTAGAGACTTTCCCCTTAGAGCCAGCTACCACCTTAGCCCAGCTCTGAAGTTACCATGTTTTTCATAGCAGGTAATAGAGTTGTCTGTGGGTGGGAGAGAATACCACTTTAACCCTGAAGACTGCATAATGCGGTAGAATAATTTGATGTGAATGAATTTGGAAGAGAGTCCCATTTTTCTTTGTGCCATGCTTTGTTCTACTTTCCTTTAGTGCTGTTAGTTTTTGTCAACTTGACACAACTTAGAGACGCTTGGAAAGAGGGACCCTCACCTGAGGATTGTATTGTTTGGGGGTCATTTTCTCAATTGCTGATTGATGTAGGAGTGCCCTGCCCACTGTTGGTGGGGCCATCCCGGAGCAGGCCAGCCTGGGCTGTATGAGAAAGGGAGCTGAGCAAACCAGGGGGATCAAGCCAGTAAGTACTGTTCTGCGGTGGTCTCTGCCTCAGTTCCTGCCTTGAGTCCCTGCTCTGACTTCCCCTATGGATGAACTGTCACTTGGCAGAGTAAAGGGAAATAAACCCACAAGTTTGTTTTGGTTAATGTTTTATCACAGCAAAAGAAAGTGAACTAGAACACTTCTCGGTATTCTTGAAACTATGCTTTATTCTGATTTGAGAGATAATTCTTTTACAGTACAAAACTTGGTTTTGGCGGTCTAGATTTGGAAAAAGAAATAGTGAACTTGACCAGTGGACTCTAGCTTTTCAGTTTGCCATTTAACAAAACTAGATTTTAAGAAAAAAGGAATAAATGCCCATAGCTTGTATTAATATATACTTCAGATTGCCGTAGCAAAACACCCCAATGAAGACGGCCTAAGCAGTTAGACATTATTGTCTCACAGACCAAGAAGTCTAGAGGAAGGGAAGAAGTGTAGACAGGTTCAGATTTGGTTACTTCAGTGCTCACTGATGTTTGCAAGGTGTCTGACAGGCTTTCTTTTTATACTCTGACATTTCCAGCACATTTTCTTCTGATCGACTCTGGCTGCATCCAGGAGAGATTCAGTTGTTTCATGAAGGAAAGGAATGTTTCTCTTGTGCGTTGCTTTTTGTTAGCAAGATAAACACTTTCAAGGAAGACCTCCAAGAGACTTCTTGTTCAGGATTGGGGTCACTTGCCTTTCTTAAACTATCTGGTTGGGGGAATGAGACAATTATGATTGACTTGAATCAATCGACTCTCTTGGGGTGAGGGTGGGCCTGACCTCTGAAGTGATTGCCTACCCAATGACTGCACAAAACCTGGTTTATATCAGGGAGGGGAGAAGGCAGGAGTGATGTGGAAGAATGGCTGCTATCAGCTCACACTGTGAGACAGTTTGCCTTTCATTTCAACTTAAACTAATATTTTCTGCAATAGAACTTTCAACACTTGCACTTTAAGACTGTTGTTGGCTTACAGTCAAGGTAAGCACCTTATATCAGTGTCACTTCTACTCAAAACAGGCTGTTTAGAAATTTTATTTCTGGTAAGAAAAATTTGAAGATTTTCTTGTTTGTATCTTATCAAAATATTTGGGGGAAATGAAAGCCAGAGTTTGATCTTGATGGTTTTGAAGTATTTCATACTGTTGCATTGTTCCTCTCTCCTTTTAATTTTCCTTAGAAAGATTGCTAGGAGAATAATAATTTTATATCTTTCGACTGAACAAAATTCCGCCTCAGAGTGATGAGTTACATGGATGTCATTTTCCTCATTGTTAGATTGGGCTATAGTTTTGCAAGGTGTTATCACTGGGGAAAGCATGTAAAGTATACATGATATTTTTCTGTATTATTTCCTTATAACTGCATGTGACTTTACAGTTACTTCAGAACAAAATGTTTAATTAAAAAAAATGCATGTAAACATCAGTGGATTAGAATAATCATACTACTTTAGGGCAGGTCCAAAATTCCATAGTCATTTTTGTACAAAGAAATGGAAGGCAAAAACAGAGGTGCATTCTGCTTATGATGTAGAGTGTAATCATTGTGCAGAAGAGCAGAGCACCCATTACCAGCCTGCCTGCTCATCAGGAAAATACACGGTAAGTTAGACCGACCTTCAAAATTACTTCCTGTGGATTTTTATTGGCTTTGGGCCGAGATTGGCAGTATTATGACTTAAGTTATGAGTCAGTACTTGAGCAGATGCTGAGCAAATCCTTCAAGGACAAAGATTGTATTACTAATCTTTATGCCCCCAAAGTATTTAGCCCCGTGGTATTGGTACATGTAGGAAGCAGGGCGCTTTCCACTCACATTGGTTGTAGTTTAAATGGAGACCATCAGATGCTGTTTGTATAAAACAGCATTTTGTTTTTAACTTTTCCCACTTAAGGT
Organism: Eospalax fontanierii; assembly: GCA_035773235.1. Lineage (NCBI taxonomy): Eukaryota > Metazoa > Chordata > Mammalia > Rodentia > Spalacidae > Eospalax > Eospalax fontanierii. Next base: position 11,433,056 of record CM069529.1, on the reverse strand, counting down.
TTACTGTTGTGAGCATTTATTAACCCTTGCTAAATGATTTCAGTGGCATATCCTCAGATGGAAGACAGTAACTTTTATTAATAATTTTTATTGCCATACAATTTTAAAACATTCTGTGTGTGTATGTGTGTGTTTTAAATTTTGAGACAGGATCTTATTGTGTAACCTTGGAACTTTGATATGTGGACCAGGCTAGTCTGGAACACACAGAGATCCACCTGCCTCTGCCTCCCAAGTGCTGGGATTAAAGATGTGCACCACCATACCTGGTGTAAAAGTTATTTTTAAAAATTTACATCTAAAAAACATTATGTGTATGTGTGCCTGGGCACATGAAAGAGGGAAGGAGAGACAGAAACGGTCAGAGAGGGATAGAGGAGGGGAGGGGAGGAGAGGGAGAGAGGAAGAGAAACATCACAGTGCACATGTAAAGGTCAAAAGACAACTTGTGGGAGTTGGTTCTTTCCTTCCATCAAGTAGGGATTGGGGGTCAAACTCAGGGTATGAGGTGTTTATTTTCTTGGTGCTGGACATTGAGCCTGGGGTTCATGTGTGCTAGCCAGAGGCTCTATAGCTGAGTTACATATCAGCCCTAATCAATGTTATTTTAAATAGCCAACACAGATAATTACTAAGAGATATTTCTAGATGAAACTAGGGCTAGTTTTTGTGGAGATTATTCTCTAAAATGTGAGAAAGTTATAAAGCTGATAATTTTATTTATTATTTTGTATGTGTATGAGTATTTTGCCTGCATGTTTGTAAGTGCACCTGTGGCCTGCATAGCCTGCAGAGAGCAGAAGAGGGTGTCAGATTCCCTGGAACTGGAGTTAGGGATGGCTGTCAGCTGCCCTGTGGGTGCTGGGAATCGAACTCAGGTCCTCTGGAAGAACAGCAAATGTTTTTAACTGCTGAGCCATTTCTCCAGCCCCTAATGCTGAAAATTTAAAGGATAAGTGCTTGGAATCTTTTCTGTAAGTGGCAAATTGTAGACTAATTTATAGTTGATGAACTAGAACCGTGAGAAATAAGCGTTTTCAGTTGAATTGATGGTATTCCATGTGGTGTTTGTTTTGAACAGGTGTATTACCTGACTGTTTAACGGATGGTGCTGATGTGGTGAGTGACCTTGAACAGGAAGAGATGAAAATCTTACGGGAAGTTCTTAGGTATGCTTCTTCAACTGTTTTTGAAAGAGTCATTAGTAATATTATAATATGATATGCATATATGTAAGCTTTCACTTAGGAAGTATTATGAACTAGAAAAATATCTTAAACTTTTTGTGCTGAAGACTATCAAAAAAGATCTGTCATTTTATTTTAGGTATGTATTCACAGGTTGAGTGTCCCTTTTCCAAATGGTTAGGATCTGAATGTTTCAGATTTCAGATTTTGAAATGCTTACATAGACTTTGCTGGTTCAGCATTCCTAATCAGAAAATCTGAAATCCAAACATTCCAAAATTTGAAATGTTTTGAACATGGAGTTGATGTACCAAAATTTCTTATTTTAGAGTATTTTGGATTTTTAGATTAGAGATGTCCAACTTGTATTATATTCCTTTTATTAATTTTAAATTATATCTACCTTAAAAACAAATCTTATTATTTCTGGGGAGGGTCCAGAGTGGCAGAACTGAGCCATATTGCAACAAACCCTGCCACATCTTAGCTTGCCCTCTCTGTCTCCCAAAGCATTATTGTACAAAACTAGACAAGAGAGCCAAAAACATGAATTCAGGGACTGCTTTGGAAGTGTGGAGTGTTGTGTTCCAGACTGGAGCCCGAGGCTATGTTAATTTTTATTTTATGTGAATGATTCTTTTGCTTGCATGTAAGTGCACCTGTGTGTGCAGTACCTTAGAGGCCAGAAAATAGCATCAGATCCCCTGAAACAGGAGTTATAGATGGTTGTTAGCCACTGTGTAGTACAGTAAACTGAACTTGGGTCCTCTGTAAGAGCAGCCAGTATTCTTAACTGCTGAGCCATCTCTCCAGCCCCTTGTATTATGTTTCTTAAAAAAATAAAAAAGTACTTTATTATTATTTTATGTGTATGAGTGTATTGCTTGCCTGTGTTTAAGTGCACCTGTGTCATGTAGTACCCGAGTAGGTCAGAAGAGGGCGTTGGATCCCCTGGAACTGAAGTTACAGACCGAGTTGTTAGTGACCATGTGAGTGCTAGGAATTGAACCTGGGTCCTCTGCAAGAGCAGCTGATGCTCTTAACTGCTAAGCCGTCTCTCCAGCCTGAATTATATTTCTTAATGTACAGAAAAACTATTTCCATATGCCTTTGCTGGACCAGCCCAAGTGACAGGCTCCCCCCACCGCCCGCCATCACTCCCACATGTCCTTTATCATAGGATTAAGGAACTAGCCACCAGTGGAAAAGTTACAGTAGGCTCCTCCTGGTTGCTGGAGAAGGGTGGAGTGACCTGAACTGTTCAGGATTCTTCTGGCTGCTAGATCTTTGTATGAGGCGGCTCATTCTGGGTCTTGCAGAGTAAGAGGCTGGGCATCTATGCATCTATACTCCACCAGTGGTATAGTGAAGGTAGCCTACCAGGGAGGGAGGACAGCTGGAGATGTTTATCCCAGATAATTGTCTTGCCAATCCCTTCTTCTCAGTTGTTTGCCTCTCAGCCAGATGCCTGGTGTGGGTGTGCAGTCAGTCCTTTAACCAGGAAAGGTTAGTGGGCATTTCTTTTTTCCTTGAAGCCATTGCCTCCTGATCATTGTGAGAGTTTGAAAGGGAGAGAAATAGGACACCTAATATTTATTTATTTATTTATTTATTTATTTATTATCTGAGACAGGGTCTCCCTGTAGCCCCATCTAGCCTGGAACTTGCTATGTAGATCAGTCTGATTTCTGTCCCACAGAAATCCACCTGCCTCTGCCTCTTGAGTGCTAGGTTTAAAGGCATGCACCACCAGCAACACTCAAGTTTTAAATCTCGTATTAGAATATATTTGGTTTGGGGGTGGGAAGGATACCTATATTCACTGTGTCACCTGTAGAATAGGGCCCTAGATAGTGGTTGTAAGCATAGACCTAGCGTGAAACCCTGGATTTAACTTAGAGCTTAACTTCGTGGAGTTTGAGTGATTCTGGGAAGGGAAGCTGGTGTGTGGGTGACAAACACATTCTTTCCTAACACTACATTGCGTAGTTCACAGGTTTGTAGAGGGATGGGGATTTATCTCCCAGAACTGATAACGTTTGACTTATACTAGTTGCATTGATAGATTGGTGTGCTGGAAACTGGTTGATACTCCTCTCCAGCAATCAAGTAATCTACTGTACCCCACCTCTCCAATTGTGGCTAGTTCCTTAATCTTAAGGATGGTGGGGGACCCTCTTACATGGACAGACCTAGCAGGAATCAGATTGATTGGCATAGTACCTTTAGATTTTATTTTATAAAAGCTTTTGATAACTCTACAAGTATTAGAACTTAGTTATGAACATGTAAGATAGTTAGCCTGAAGTGTTTTCCCAAATTAGAGGGCCTCTTGTGCTGCTTACAGAAACAGATAGGTTTTGGGACATGGGCTTCAAGGCTGCTTTTTGAAAGCTGAGATGCCATTGTATAAACTAGAATGAAGAGCAATAGGTCTTGTTAGGAAAGATGGAACACTTGTAATCAAAGTCTTTTTTTTGGTTTTTTGGATAGGGTCTCCTATAGTTCAGGCTGGTATTGAACTCACTGTATAGATGAAGATGACCTTGAATTCCTGATCCTCTTGCCTCTGCATCTCAAATGATAGGATTATAGGCATGTACATACTACTCTTGACCAAGATTCATGTTTACTAATGGAATTTGCCTTTAAAGTTTGGGTTTAGTCCATCAGTTTGTATGCTAACTAATAAAGGAGAGGGGGCTTAAGATTTCAAATCTGTTGTTTTTTTGTTCAGCTAGGATCCATTGCAGAAGCTCATATTTTATGTTTCTATTTATATTTTGTTGTACTTTAGAGCAAGTCCTAGTTATTTTCCATCTTTATATGTAAAATATCTTGCCTTTATGTAATCTCAAGTTTATATGTTGCATGTTTGTTTTTTTAACAAGAAAATTTATTTTTCTATCTTATTTTTGTACATTTCAGAAAATCAAAAGAGGAATATGACCAGGAAGAAGAAAGGAAGCGAAAAAAACAGGTGCTTACAGAGTGTAGCTGTGACAGAAGTGTGCTTTATTGCTATTGTCTTTTGCTAAGTTTACACCTGTTTTTTACTCTTAATAGTTAAGCATCTATGGAACTAAATAGTTCTTCAGAGTAGTCTTATTTTCTTTCATTTAAATTTGTCTTTAAAAAGGTTTATTTTAAGATTTTTATCTTACGTGTATGAGTGTATTGCCTGCAAGCATGTAAGTGCACCAGTGTCCTGCAGTGCCTGCAGAGGTCAGAAGAAGGCACTGAATCCCGTAATGGAACTGGGGTTATGGATGGTTATTAACTGCCATGTGGGGCCTGGAAATTGAACTTCAGTCCTCTGCAAGAGTGCTCCTAACTGCTGAGCCATCTCTCGAGTCCCTTAAATTTGTTTTTTATTAATGGAAAATATTTTTCTTTTTTTTGTATGTGTGTGCCTCTGTGTATACATGTTTACACGTGTGTATGCACACATGTCTATGGGTGCATATCGTGTGTGTGTAGGCTTGAGGTTGCTGTCAGGTGTCCTCCTCAGTGGCTCTCCACGTAGTATTTTGAGGAAGAATCTCTAACTGAACCTGGAGCTTGTTGTTTTGGCTAGTCTTGCTAGCCAGTTTGCTCTGGGAATTCCCTGTCCCATGTAAGGATTACAGGTGAGCTGTCATGCTTGCCTCGCTTCTCTGTGTGCATTCTGGGATCCAAACTCTGGTCTTCCTGCTATGTAGCAATGCTTTTCTTGCTGAGCCATCTCCCCAGCCCCTTCTTTAAAAAAATAAAAATTCTTTGACAATTTCATACCGGTATATATATACTATATTTTGATAGTATTCACTCCCCATCACAGTCTTATCCCCTGCCTCTCCCTCTAGACCCCTCTTCCCAATAAGTCCCCCTGCTACGTTCATGTCTTTTATAAATGACTTACTGAGTTTTATTAGGACTGCTTGCATGAGCATGGGTCTGAAAGTACTTACTGAAGCCTGGGCTTTTTCCCAGTGGCTATACCCATAAAGAAAAAGTACTCCTAGCAATCATTGTCATTAACTGCCTAGTGGCTCCTAGCCAGGGGTGGGGCCTCATGAGCCCCTCCCCATCCACGCTGGGATGTTGGTGGACTCCATCTTGTGCAGACAGCCACAGCTGCTGAGAGTTCATGAGTTCAGCAGTCCTGTCATGTCCAGAGGACTGTTTCTAAGTCCTCCTCCGCATCGTCTAGTTCTGCCTTTCCCCGCTCCCTCTTCCATGATGTTCTCTAAGTCTTGGGGTGGGGTTGGGAATATGATATAGATGTCCTGGTTTTAGCCTGAGTGTTCAACATTCACTTAGTATCAGTACTTTTACCAGTTGTGAACCTCTTCATTATCATTGCCCACTGCAAAAAAGCTTCACTGACTAAGCTGAGTGTAGTACTAATCTATGGGCATAAAGATAAACCTAGGAACTGGAGAGTAACCCAACAGTTAAGGGCACTGGCTACTCTTGCAGAGGACCTGGGTTTGATTCCTAGCACCCACGGGCTGCTAACAGTTGCCCGTAACTCCAGTGCTAGGGGACCTGACACCCTCTCCCACCTCCATGGCCATTGTAGGTCGTGGGTGCACTCACACACATGCAAGCAAACATGCATACCATAAAATAAAAATGAGAAATAAAATATATCTTTTTAAAAAGATAAATTTAGAGGTCAGTTTGACAACATGCCCATCTGGCAAGGGCTACAGGTTCTCCTGGGACCTATCTTTAGTCACTGAAATCATTTTTCTTCCCTCCACTTTAAAATCTTGATACATACGTGTATCATTTTACTATCTTTGAAAGAATCTGTTTTTTTCCATTGTACTCAATGAAGAGAAGAGGAATGTTTTAAGGTGTTAAGTGATTTATATATCTTTCAGTTAAGTTTTAGTAAATGAAAGAATATTTGGATATTAAGATTTTTAAATACAAAAGTATAAAACAGAAACGAGTCCAAACTTATGAGAGAGTATTGTTTTTAATTTTCCTTTTTATATGCAAACCATATCTATTTTCTTAGATATTGTGTTTTAGAGATATATGATTGGATATTTTATTTTTGAGACTTAATTATGGAAATTTTAAACATGAAAGTAGAGATGTTGATAATAATGAACCCCATCTTTTTTATTACCAGTACCAAGGGGAGTGTGATTTAGAAATCTGTGAGTTGTCTGAAAAGCTACATGTGATTTTTTTTCTTCTGTTTTTAAGGAAAATGAATTATCATTAATTTAATTTCCAAGATTAAATGATTTCATTGGTTTTAAGCATACTCTTAGAATTTTAGTAATGGAAATAAATAAGCTTGTGGCCACTTTAGGCATTTCAAAGTAATGGAAGTGGGAAAAAACAATGGTTTTATTTCTTCTAGAGTGTATCAGGTGTCTTGCTTCGAGTTACACGAATAGTGAAGGGTTAGGCCTGGCTTTAGACTTCGTTCTTTCTAAATCCCCAATCCTAATCTTACCAGTTTCCATCAGCACTGGGTGATTTGAAACAGAATATTTACCTGCTTAGAAAGTAGGAGTCATAAACTGCTAGTAACATTTTTAAACCTCTGAGAAAATAGAATCTTCTGTTCATCACCCAGTGGATAGACATCTTAAAAATAGCGTCTTTGGATCCCGTAACTGGTGAATTAGTCAGAATTAATGTCCATTGTTTTTATCGTTTTAAATTGTGCTGTGAACCCTGAAGTCATGGGAGGCTGAGGCGGAAGACGCACCACTGCGCACCAGTGAAGCCGCAGACTCAAGCGACTCCCAGAGGGACGGCAAGCCTTCTGGCCCACCGCCTGCAGGTGAGCTTGGGCCCTGCTGTGCTCTCTGCAGTTTTAACACAGAAATATCGTAGCGTGTGTTTTACTGTGGTATCCAGCTAATCTTCAGAAACACAGTATTGAGTGACTTTGGTATTGAAGATTCTTTGTAGGCTAATTTAAGACTTTTCATGTAGGAAAAAACCCTACTGAAAGTGAATATTCTGCCCATATTTCTAAGTGAAGCCTGGAATCCAGAGAGTCATGAACTGTTTGAGAGAATCAGTAACTTTTGTGCCTTATCTAGATCATGCAAGATCATAAAGCACTTGGTATTTGTGAGCAGGAAACTGAACTTGAAATACTAAATTAAAAAATTTTTAATTAAAAAAAATTTATGAGCACTGGTGTTTTGCCTGAATGTATGCAAATGCACCTGTGTTGTGTGATGCCTGCAGAGGCCAGTAGAGGATGTCAGATCCCCTTGAACTGGATGGTTGTTAATTACTATGTGGGTGCTGGGTATTGAACCCAGGTTTTCTACAAGAGCAGCACATGCTCTTAACTACTGAGCTATCTCTTCAGCTCGTAGTTTTTAAAAATTATTTTAAGGTACTACTAGGACGTGAAAGGTAGCTGATTTCTCCAGATGTTTATTTTGAAATTGTGTCCTTATAGGAAATGTTAGAAGGGCTTTGAATATTCTGATTTCTTTTTAAAAATTTTTATTTATGTTTATTTCATGTGTATGAGTGTTTTGCCTGCATGTATATGTAAGTGCACCTATGTCATGCAGTGCCCACAGAGGTCAGAAGAGGGCTTCAGATCCTCTAGAACTGGAATTAGTTGTCATGTGGGTGCTGAGAACCAAACCCAGATCCTTTGCAAGAGCAGCCAGTGCTTTCAGCCTCTGAGCTATCTCTCAGTCCCAATTTTGATTTCTTATACTGTAAAGGAGAACAGTAGTTCTGCAGTGGAAATTGATTCATGATCCTGAGTTTTTATTTCATCAGGGGTTTCTATTTTTAAATTGTCCTTTTCTCATTTGAAAACAAAAAAGAATGTGAGGCAAATATTATGTTCCTTATTTTTCCTTTTAAGCCAAGTAATTCAGAAAAGTGGCTCGTCTAAGTTTTTTGAGCTCTTAAGTGCTGAAATAGTGACATACCTTAGCCTTCTGACCCTAAATCTGTGTTCTTCTGAACCGTAGATGACCCTCTTGTCAGGTGTGGTAGTCTGCACCTATAATGCTAGCACCCAGAAGGCTATAGCGGGAAGGGAGCTACAACCAAACCCTATAATAAAGGAAAAAACCTCTTCCCTTCAAAGAAAGAGAGAGAGAGAGAGAGAGAGAGAGAGAGAGAGAGAGAGAGAGAAATCTGATGTTTATTGTCTTTTTTTTTTTTTTAAGTCAGAGAACGACTTTAATTTTTAAACTACTTTTTGGACAGTTTTGGGTTCACAGCAAACTCAGCAGAGGATATAGAGATTTTTGCATGCAGCCCCTATCCCTGCATATGTGTAATCTCTTCACTGTCGGCATCCCCCACTCGGTTGTAGTTCCGATTGATAGAACACTAGCATGCCATTGACCGCCCAGTGCACCATTTATATTTGGCTTCACTCTTGTATAGATGTATAATGATGTCTCTGTCTTTATAGTGTCATACAGAGTAGTGTTGTTGCTCCCTGAACCTTCTGTGCTCAGCCTGTTTCTCTCTCCTTTCCCCGAGCAGTTCCTAGAAACTACTACTTCCACCATTTCTATAGTTTTCCTTTCTCTAGTATGTGCTATATAGTTAGAAATATGCAATGCAGTTTTCAGAATCATTTTTTTTTAAACAGTAGACATTTAAGGTTTCTCCCTGTCTTTCATGGCTTGATGGTTCATTTTTCTTAGCATTCAGTGATGTTCCGTTGTCTGGATATACTGTGACTTGTTTATTCATTTACCTGCTGCAGAACATCTTGCTTGCTTCCAGGTTTTGGCAGTTATGAATAACAATGCTATAAACATCTATCGAGGTGTGTGTGTGTGTGTGTGTGCGCACGCACGCGTGCAAGTTTTTACTTCCTCTAGGTTAAATGTCAAGGAGAATGATTGCTGGATTGATGAAGACTATATTTCATTTTGTAACTACCATCTTGCTTTCTCATCATTAAAGAGAGTTCCTGTTGCTCCACCTTCTTACCAGTATTTGATGATGTCACTATTACAGATTTGGGCCATTCTCTTGGTGTGCAGTAGTATCTTGTTTTGTTCATATTATTTACCAATTGTATGTTTGGTTATGTGTCTCTTAAGGTCTTTGGCATATTATTTTACTTGTGGATTTTTTTTTGTTTGTTATTATTTGGTTATTTTTAGTCATGTTCTCCCTGTAGCCCCAACTGGCCCAGAACTTGCTATGTAGACTAGGCTGGCCTTGATCTCATCTCATCAAAATCTACCTGCCTCTGCCTCCTGAGTGCTGGGAATAAAGATATGCACTGCCATGCCTAAACTTTGATATCATGCCTCTACCTCTTGAGTACTCGGATTATAGACATATGTCACTCTTGTCTGTTGTGTAGTACTGAGGATTGAACCCATGGTTTTGCTCATGATATCAAGTACTCTACCAACCTCAAAAGTTTTAAGTTTTAATGAATTCCAGCAATCAATGATTTCTTTCATGGAGTGTGACCTTTGGAATGTTAACTGATGGTCATCACTGTACCACTTGGGTATTCTCGTGTTATCATTTAGGAGTTATCACTATGAAGTTTGTATTTTACATATGATCCACTTTGAGTTGTTTTTTGTGAAAAGTATAAACTCTGTTTTACATGTATTTTTTCTCTCAGTAGGTGACTAGTTATTCCAGTGCCATTTGTTGAAAGTACTTTTTTTCTATTGTCTTTGCTCCTTTGTCAAAGATCAGTTAACTTCTTTAATGTTAGGTATGTTTGTAGGCTTTCTGTTATGCTCCATTGAGCTCTTTTTTTCCCTTGTTGTAGCTTGTTAGTGAGACTTACAGTCGCACAGGTCATTCCCTGCTTCTTCAGCACTGGTTCACTGTTTGCTCTTACTTTCCAAAGGCTTCAGAGTCAGTTTATCAGTGTTCACAGAAACAGCTTGCTGGGATTTTGACTGGAATTGCTTTGCATCCTAGACCAAGTAGTCAGGAACTGTCATCTTGACTGAATTCCTGTCCATGAACATGGAATGTCTCCATTTACTTAATTCTTTGATATCTTTCATTAAAATGGTTTGTTCATATAGATTTTGTTCCTATTTTGTTAAATTTTATACCCATTCACATTTGGGGTATTAATGTAAATGGTATTGGCACTTTTAATTTCAAGTTTCACTTGTTCATTACTGGTGAAAAAGAAAGTGACTAACTTCTAAATCTTTATTTGTCTTCTGTAACTTTGCTATAGTGAATTAATCCTTTTATTTTGTAAATTTTTAAAAGATTTTCTGCATAGATGATCATATCATCTAGAAAAGCAGTTTTATTTCTTCTTTCCCAGTCAGTGTGCCTTTGATTTCCCTTTTTTGGGGGGCGGGGAGTGTTGAAGTTGAATTGAAGAACTGAAGTGGTTGGAATGGTAAGAGAAGGAACATTCTAGCTTTGTTCCTGTTTTTAGTGAGAAAGTTTCTTCTAGTCCTGCCAGACTGTAGACCAGACTGGCCTTGAACCACCTGTCTCTGAGTCACTAGTGCTAGGTTTAAAGGCTCTTGCCTTGTTTGTTTTAATAATGTTTTATTTATTTTTCTTTAAGTTAATGAGTATTTTGCCTGTGTATATGTAAGTGCATCATGTGCATGCAGTGCCCACAGAGGCCAGATGAGGGTGTCAGATCCCCTGGAACTGATGTTAGGGATGGTTGCTAAGTGAGCAACGGGAACCGAACCCTGGTTCTTTGGAAGAGCGATAAGTACTCTTAACCACCGAGAAATCTTTTCAGATACTGTTTGTTTGTTTTAAAGATTTGTGTGTGTGTGTGTGTGTGTGTGTGTGTGTGTGTGTGTGTGTGTGTGTACGTGAGTAGTGGAGCCCACAGAAGTCAGAAGTCAGAGGCATCAGATCATCTAGCACTGAACTTACAGGTGGTTGTTAGCTGCCTGGTGTTGTGCTGAGAATTGAATTCACATCCTCTGGAAAAGCAGTACATGCCCTTAACTGCTGAGCCATCTCTTTAGCCACTGTTTGGTTTTTAAATTGTAGATATTTATCAGATTGAGAAAGTTCATCTCGATTCTTAGTTTCTTTATATTGCCCATTGATTGTGAAGGAACTGATATTAGTTAAAAACAGTGGGAATATGAACAGAAACAGGTTTATAAAGTTCCCTTACTTTTTTTTCTTTACTCTTAGCATGTCTTTTTCTTTCCCCCCTCACATTCTATTTTGTGAGGAGAAATAATGGCTTCATTTGAATTAGATCTACTTCTTGCTTTAAGTAATTTTCTGTGCTTTATTTTAATGTGCTCTATAGTTCCTAATTTGACTAGGGGTAAAGCTGTAGAAAAGCTCATGAGGACATGATACCCCACACCTGTAATCCTAGCACTTGGGAGGTGACAGCAAGGCCATCCATGGCTACATGGAGAGTTTATGGCCAGTCTTGGTTATAGGAAAAAACAAGCAAACAGTAAACAACAACAATAAACCCACATCAAAGACAAAATTTCATCACAAACCACATATAATTCATTTCAAAAGTAATGTTTTTAATTCACAGAACTTTAAAAGTACATCGGGAATCATGTACTTTTGATGTAAAGTAATGGAACTCCATTAAGAAGAACTGCAGTTTAGAAGAATCAAGGTTTTTGACCTTTTTGTCCCTTTGCTCCACCTCAAGGTGTGAAGTATTCTGAGTGTGTGAGCTGAATAGAAGTGCTTACCAGTACGGACCCCTCCAGTTCTGTGGTTCTGTGTTTCGGGGCAAGCCTACTTCTGCTCACATATCATCAGTAAGGATGGCTGTTGTAACTTTATCTGCATCTTAGCAGTGACTTGTTCTGTGGTGCTCCGCCTAGATTGCTGGAAAGTACTGGCTCCAACTCATCTCTTCTATGGAGACTTCCTTTACTCACCAAGGGCCTGCAGATTTTTTCTACTTGTCTCCCTGGCACTACAGTTAGTTGACTTTTCTTCCCTTCCCTCTTCTCCCCTCCCCTCCCTCTTTTTTTTGAGGCAGGGTCTCTCCAGAGCCTCAGCTAGCCTGGCACTTGCTGTGTAGATCAACCAGGCTGGCCTTGAACTCATAGATCTCCCTGGCTCTGCCTCCTGAGTGCTGGGTTTAAAGGCATGTACTACTGTGCCTGGCCTTTATTAATTTCCTTACATAGGCAGAGTTTCTTTTGAGGTTATACACACCTCACAAAATGAATTCTTTTGAGACCCATGTACCATGGTTTTCCATCATGCTGTTACTTCTTCGTGTCATTTTCATGTAAATCTTTGCTTGTTTTAATGGTCTTTCATAACCATGTACTGACACTGGAAATGTTTTTATCTTTAACATTTTTAAAATTTATTTTTTATATTATGTGTATTTATGTATAGTGTGAGAACTCATCCATGTGTACACATGTATAGGCCAGAGGTTGACCTGAGTGTTTTCCTGTGTTGCTCTCCACCTTATTGTTGAAGATAGGGTCTCTCACAGAACCCAGAGCTCACTGATTGACCAGGCTGACTGGCCAGCAAGCTCCTGGGATCCGTCTGTCTTCTGGAGTTAGACACGCTCCACCATGATGGTGATCGGCTGAGAGATATGAGTGCGCAAGGGATCCAAACTGAGGTTCTCGTACTCGCCCAGCAAGTGCTTCACCACATGGAGCCATCTCTCCAGCCCCCGTGAAAAAGATTCATTTATTTGTGTGTAATTATGTATGTATGGGTTGTTCACATGTCATGGTTCATGTGTGGAGGTCAGACAGCTTGCAGGAATTGGTTCTCTCCCTTCACCATTTGTGTTCAAGGATTGAACTCATGTTGTCATGCTTGTCAGCAAGTGCCTTTGTTCTCTGAGCCATCTTGCCAGCTCCCTTTAAAAACCACTCCATCGTCTAATAGAAAATAGTTCACAGAAGCAATTAGAATAATAATCATACCTTGTCAATCACCAAGGACAGTTACCAAGTAGGAAGTTATTCGATGGTTATGTTCTGTGTGCTCTGAGGGCTGCTTGCTTGATAGTTGTTCTCTTAACTATGTAATTGCAAATGTATCATTGATATTACTGACACTCACTGTCAAAATGGTCTAAAAGTTGTTGTATAAATGTATAATCACTTAGAGTTTTTACTTGTAAGCAAATGCTTGGAAACCAAAGACATTATTTGTGAGGGATTAGTGTGCTGTTTGAGTTGTACTGTCCTTGTATTGTGTAAGTGTGGATCTTCATACAAGAATGTGTCTTTCTGAAGCTATAGTAATATACAGCATGATCTTGGTCTTTACTGCTGTCATTATTCATAAGATAGTCCAAGGTCCTTAGGAATAGAGACCAACTGTACCCTCACATGGTTTTGGAGCAATCCACATGCTGAGTATTATGGATTGACAAAATACAAGGAAAATGTATTCATGTTAGTTCATTTTGTGAGTGCAGCAGTGTGTGGTATGATATTCTAACTGTTCTCACTGTTCAATGCCAGAAGTTAAGGTGCATTTTGCTAATGAGTCAGTACAAACCGTGGCAAGAAAGATGGAACTGTTGCCTGAAACGTCCTCCCTCCCACAAAAAGGTCTGAAGATTCCTGGTTTAGAACATGCAAGCATTGAAGGACCTATAGCAGTAAGTAAAGAACACTTTAAGAACTCTAAGCAAGGCATTGTGAACAATGAACAGGCAAGCACTTGCTTGTCTTACGATTTTGAACTTAAAACCCATCAGTGGACATATTTGCCACTTGTTATGTCGACTTGAATTTAGGTAATCCCTTCTCTTATTTGAACCAGAATTTGTCAACACTTGGAACAGAAGAGCTACGGCAACGCGAACACTATCTGAAGCAGAAGAGGGATAAGTTGATGTCCATGAGAAAGGATCTAAGGGCTAAGCAGACCCAAAGTATGGAACAGAAAGGAAAACCTACCAAGGAGGTAGAGGTATGGCTAGCTTTAGTTATCTACATATGCACATCTAGTAGTGGATTTGCAGTTTGAATATGTCCAAGTAAAGCCTCTAATGAACCTTGGTAGATCTGCCCGGACTAAGCATTTTGCTCATACAGCCACTGCTACATCTTCTCTAGGAAGAGAGTTTGGATGAGAATTTTGTGAGGTAGAAACAGGATGTATTATACATTCTATTTCCCTTTCCTAAGGGTCAGTGTTCCATCTTGCCTGAGTCATTTGAAGTGTTTGAAATGTTCTATGAGAACCCTGTTCACCACTTCCAAGGCTTCTCCACAAAGAGATTTGGAAACCCGGTCTTTGACTTTCAGTTTTACTGAAAATGCCCTTAATCTTTGTTCTTTTGAGGTAGTATGTTGGGGATTTTAAGACACAGAAACCCATTTTTATACTGTAGCCAATTTTTTTCTTTTTTTCTTTTTTAAAGGAAATGACAGAGAAACCAGAAATGACAGCAGAGGAGAAGCAAACATTACTTAAGAGGCGATTGCTTGCAGAGAAACTTAAAGAAGAAGTTATTAATAAGTAATATAAAAATTAGTAAAACAAGTCTAAATTTTCTTAAAAATAAATTATTTAATCCTTAAACCAAGACTTAGTTTCAAGCAAATACTTGCTTTTCTAAATACAAATATAAGCTCATTGTTACTGAACAGGTAAAGGGCAGTAGTAGGCAAGGCTGCTTACTCAGTTTAATACAGATCTCTGGATACAGCCATGTGTGGTGGTACATGCCTATAATCCTAGCACTGAGGCCGAAGCAGGAGGATCAGGAATTCAAGGTTATTCTCAGCTATATAGGAAATTGGCTAGCCTGGACTACATGAGCTCCATCTCAACAAACTAAAAAAGTAAATAAAAAAATAAAACAAATTTCTGGATGTTTTCTCTTGAAGACGGGTACAGAAAGAAACTAGTTGATAGTGCATTCATACATTCATTCATTTGCACATGGATACTGTTTGTGCTAGACCTTAAGGGACACACTAAGAGGATAGCAGTCAACAAGTCTGATGAGGTCCCCGCTTCCACAGGGCTATTGAAAGCTCAAACAGCATTAAGGAAAAGTGCAGTAATACGTGGCAGTCTGGCTAAGTGTCATTGAGCAATTGATGGTCAAGCTGATTGGGTGACCATGTGAAGGAAGGTCCTGCCTGGAAGTAAAACACGTGCTGAGGAACTGGGTGAAATGTATGCAAATGAGATGGTCACATGGGAAAGAAGATAGTGGGGTGCTGATTATGTCGGTCCTTGTAGGGAATGTAGAAACTTCAAATGTTATAGTATGGGCAGTGGAGAGTTACATGATCAAAATTATTTCATTTTTAGAGATAGTGTGGTGGCTTAGTGACACAAATGGACAGACTAGAGTAGTTGTGGGTTTACCAGGTGTGAAGCCATCCAGAGATGTCCTGGGCAGTGGTTGGAGATTTGGATTTGAGGCAGGACAAACAAAACATGGAAAATAGATATGGAAGATGTTGAAAATACTTGTCCTGTTAAAGTTATGGAAACAGACAAAAGGAAGAACGGATGGACCGAACCTGGCAGGGGAAGTGGTGCCACTGAGTGCTGGTCTTTTCTGAGACCCTCGGATAGCTTCTTGTCTTTGGTTAATGATAATCAGAACCTCTTTCAGAAACTTTTGAGTGTTGTGACATTCCATATCCATGTTTCTACTTAGAGGATGTTTTCAGTCTTTTAACATTTATCTGTTTATTTTGTGTATATGGTATGCATAGGCCCCAGAACATTTGTGTAGATTTCAAAGGGACAGTTTGCACCATGTAGGTTTTGAGCATCAAATTCAGGCTTGGCAGAAAGTGCCTTTACCCATTGAGACATACTGCTGGCCTGCTCCTGAGCTTTTTAAAATTTTATTTTATCTGATTAACTCTAAAATTATACTTTAAAAAGATACCAGAACCATTTCAACAAAATTAGTTCATTTTAGCTACACAACTTCAACCTTCAACCTCCAAAAAATCAGTGATTAAAACACAGAAATTTGTTTCACATAGCTTTTTATTAAAAATAGCTTTTATATTAGATACATGTTTACAGTTTTTTTTTTTTTTTTTTTTTTTTTTTTTTTAACTAAGGCATACAAATGTGTGTTTTGGCTTGAACTAAATGAGTTAAGATACAAAAACAGCTCGGTCTGTCTGGAGTCATCACTTAGGACAGCAGCTAATGTGGAGTCTTCCTAATTGAGCCTTCCAAATATCTTTTTTTTCCCCAAAATATTTGCATTTCTGCTATAAGAAAAGGTTCCCATGATAATGACTTAAAAATTTGACTCACAATCTCTCACAAAGGAAAATTAAAGTCTTCATAAGGTACAAAGATAATACTTCCTATTTGAATGTAAAGGTTATAGTTAAAAAGAGTTAATAGAAAATAGGAAAATGTTTTAGATCTGGGCTGTTTAGATTCTAAGGCGTTTAAGAGCCAAGAAAGAAGAGGCTTGATAAAATCTGCTTTAAAGAAAGCTGCTCATAAAGCAATTCTGTCCTGTTGGCTGAGTATCCTGCTTCACTTGTGATGAGGATGGAGGCCAATGTTCCTATGTGCACCTTGTACAGAGTGAGAATGGCTTCCTGTTGCCCAAGGCTTACCTTTAGGAAATGAGATTTAAAGTGCAGTTGATGCTCATGTTTGGGACTTTCCTCACCTCGTGCTTTACAATAAATGTTTATGGATTCTACTGGTTTAAAAAGATAATGTAAAATGACATATCTCAAAATAGAGTTTACTTATATTTACAACAAAACAAACACAAGCATCAATCATGGAATTACAGGGTCACATTTTAATTCCTGAATTTTACAGTTCAGCATTAATATCACCACATGAATACAAATGGTGTAAAACAAGTACAGTGGTATTTTTAATACAAAATAAACATCTGTTTTATGGAAAAAAACTATACTTCATATCTACACAGACAGCCCATTTTTTCCAAACAATAGCCAAAATTAAAATTAACTACAAAAATCTCCAAAACAGGAAACTGCTTTTAAGCTATTCCAGGAAAAATGGACCCATGAACACACTACAAAGAAGATCTAAAGACTGGAGCTGGAATTACTAGTTTTAGAATTTTTTTTTTTTTCCCAATGCATTAAATTGTAGTTTGGGGACATTTTTCTCATCTCAGCAATGATCTCAAATCATAGATGAGAAAACATTAAAATATTTACAGTTAACTTGCTGTTCTAAAAATAAAAGCTCTTAATTGTTTGCCTCAATTATTTTTAATTCATTTACGTACATGGAATGTGCTTTTTACTCTCAAAAAAGCAGCTTTCATGTTATACCCTTGTTTATGGAAAAACTTCATGTGCTGCATGTAACTCTGACACTTAAGTAACCTCTTGGATCAAAATGGCTTATAGATATTAAATGCCACTTAATTCAGCACCATTCTTTATTAATCTTTAGAAATTATACTTTAAAATTTGCCTGCAGCTCTGAAGAGACACAGATGTAACTACTGACAAATCAGAAAGTGACTTCAAAGTATCTCCCACAAAGATTATACTGGTAGGTGTTGGAATCATTCTGTTCTAGCTACTCCCAAGCTTCTAAAAAGGGTCATTTTGAAATACTACCAGACTGTTTCTTGGCTGCTGTTATCTCCTAAAGTACTGATTTTAAAGTTCTATTAACAAAACTATCCATTTGGAACCCAGCTTGTTTCTTTACATATTGGAACTTCCTGGTATAAAGAATTCAACATGTGCTGTTCCAGGGTGTGCATGTTTCAAACACCAAAAGGCTGAATTTCTGTGAAATCTTTAAAGAAATGGCCCCAACAACTTAACTTCATTTTTAATGAGTTCAATACAAATTTCTTTAAAAAAGAGGCAACTGTTTAAAACAACATGGTCAGCACCGTTATGTAAGTAATGTTATTGGACTTGCAACTGAAGTTTATAATTTTTTTTCTAGATTGGATAACCCCTGGAGCAACCCTGCATTAATATTTCATCAGCATTTCCCTCCCCAACACTGTCCCAAAACCTGAGACTTTCCTTGCTGTGAAACTACCACCCAGGTTCCAGCAATTTTTTTTGACAGCTCGACGAAGGGCAAATCCCTTAATTACTAGCAAGCAATCAAGTTCCTGGGAAGGCCAGTTTTTACAGAACTAAACTCTCCTTGCTGATAAACTGAGTGTCCTTGCTACTCCTTGTGTATTTTTAAGTTCAAGTGAGAAAGCTTTCTGATTCAGACTTTCAGCTCATCTAACAGCTGCAGCATTTTAGTAAGACCACAAGATGGGGGTCCCCAGCAAGAATTTTATGAGCCAAGGCGAGGTCTTTTCCTGGGGGATGTTTCTTCTTCCTCATCTTCCTCTTCATCATCTGGATAGTCCACTAAGCCAACTAAACTCCCCTGTTAAGAAAAAAAAGTTTTAACACATGTAACTTACAACAAAAACTTCATTACCATGAAAAACAGCTTAGTACAAACACTCAAAGATGGTAGAAGCCATTTTCTAAATTGTGTATCTGAACTGAAAGGAATACTTGAATTGTAGACCTAACTGATGGCAGTCTTACCAACCCTCAGCTCTTCTATTTCTTATATTTTTAATGAAATGTCAGAATTCAATTTAACAAAATTTCACTGGGAAATGACTTTCTTCAAACAGCAGGACTAACAACATTTGGAATGTGGCAAGGCCCCTGGAGATAAACTAGTTTTGTTTCTCTCACCTTATCTAAAAAAGGAGTCTCTAGTTTTCACATGAATATTTTATCATTAAATACATATTATTTTCTTCATTCTGCTTTTAAAGGGTGATTTGAAGATAATAAAAACAAATGGTTTCTAAAAGCTAATACTTAAAATAAGGATGAGGTAATTTGGTAGTTTTTTAAAGTAAAGGACTCTTTTGAAATCCTACAAAGCTCTTGGAACTCTCCAGAAGGTGGCCAGGTATCTATAGGAATGCATTCGTTTTGAACTAATCTTGTGATGCTTATGTATGTCTTATAGGTTAAGGGGGCTACTGTAAACATGTGTTTAATTCAAATCCTTTATACATAAGTAGCTACATATGTAAAGAACCCAAAAATGGGGGTGGAGGGATGACTCAGTGGTTAAGAGTACTTGCTGCTCTTTCAGAGTGCCTGAGTTTGGTTCCCAGTACCCATGTGGCTCACAACCATTTGTAACTCCAATACCCTCTTCTGGCTCCCATGGGTACCATTATACATACACACAAATACAAATAAATCTTAAAAAACAACAAAGAACCCAAACACTCAGTGACAACACTGAAAGAATATAAGCAAAACACTGTGATATTAATCAAAATGGATTCTGAATATCTAGAAACAACTATCAGCCCATGAACCAAATAAAGCATATACTTGTAAGACTAATTCTTACACCTCCCTTTCCTGCCCTGCTCAATTTAATGTAGTCTACTACTACCCTCAAATTGTCTCTTGTACATTAAATAAAGGCTAATTAGTGCCCCAAATTGTTCTTCACTGTAGGTCCCTCTACTGGGGCCTGGTTAACCTACTGAGTCCTATCATTGAAGGAGACTGTCTCTGTCCCTCTCAGTTGCCACAAATCTTAGGTTGGTTTGGGATTTCTTTTACTTCCTCATGTCTATTCCTAAATTTTTTCTTTTGGTCTTTTTGAGACAGGGTCTCCTATAGCACAGCTGGTCTGGAACTCGCTATATAGGCCAGGCTGACCTTGAACTCACAGAGATTCACCTGCCTCTGCCTCCTAAGTGCTGGGATTAAAGGCATGTGCCACCACACTTAATTATTAACTAAATTATACATCTTACGTTTGAGGAAGGCTGTATGGCTTGTTTTGAGAATATACTGATTACATTGTTTGCTTTCAAATTATACTACCATTGCACCTGTACAGGAGAGCTCACATTGCCTAAGGCCTTGGATGTCTGATGAGACATTTATTGTTTCTAGTACATTAAAATCAAAGTAATTTAAAAAGGTCTAGACCTACAAAGAAAATGAGAATAAAATAGATGATGAAGGCTGCCACAGCATTCCTGGGGTTGGGGGGATCAGGTGAGGTAACTCACATGATTGGAAGAAACCAAGAATTAAATATATGTAAGTCCTAGAAATGCTAATGAAACTGATTTATCTTCAAGAACTCCAGAACATGGTAGGCAGTAGAGATCAACGGCGGGGAAAAGAAGACAGGTTGGTAAAACTGTCTTGGTGTCATGAGTCACTGACTCTAGACAGCCAGGAGATCCACATTTCTCTGTCACCATGAAATTACAAAGAGAAAAGGACTGTGGTACTGTAATACTTTAGGCAAAGGGCAAGATGAGAGGCAAAGCTGAAATGGAGTAAATCTAAAGCACATCCTGAACAGACACTTCTATCCTAGACCCTTAGCCTTCTCTCAGAACACCAAAGCCAAGTTTTCACGTTGCAGATGTTAGCAGACTGGCTGACTATGCTGTAAAATGAGCTCCACAGCAGAGGCTGAGGAAGCAGCAGTGGGGAGCTCTATATAAGGAAACTCTACTGACCAGAGCACGTCACTTTAAGTCCACACAGTAAAAACCAGTCCCTCAGGCGCATGGCATTCAGTGGTTACTTTCATGACTCCCTCCCTTCTAAAGTCCTTATATGTGTTAATCACCATTCAACACGGTCCTTCTTTCCCGGGTCTAGGCAGTTACCACTACTCGCCCTCCTCCCCATGGATTTAACTTATTCTCAGCAATCCTGTAAACCATACAATCCACCAGGGACTGCTGTCTTTTGACTGGCTTACTTCCATTAGCTAATCTATGCCATACATAGCATGTATCACTATTTCATTCCCTTTTATGGCTGGGTAACAGCCACTGAATGGATATAAAGCACTGTTAATGATGGACATTTGAGTTGTTCCACTTTTTGGCTATTATGAATAATGCTGCCATTAACAGTCATGTATTTTGTTTTTTTAAAAAAGTTTTTATGTGTATTGCCTGCATGTATGTGAGTGCACCTGTGTCGTGCAGTGGCCAGAGAGTCAGAAGATGGTGTCAGATCCCCCTGGAACTGGAGTCATAGAGGTTGTTAGTCACTATGTGGGTGTTGGGAGCACCCAGTGCTCTTAAGTGCTGAGCCATCTCTCCAGCCCCGTTTTTCTTTTGAGAAAGGGTTTCCTTAAAGCTCCAGCTGGCCTGGAACTTGCTGTGTAGATCAGGCTGGCCTCATCTCACAGAGATTAACCTGCTTCTGTGTGCTGGATAACTTTTAGATGACTTGACATACCTGGGCAGAGGGAATCTCAATTGAGGAATTTCCTCCATTGGATTGGCATGTGGCCATGTCTGTGGGGCATTTTCTTGATTGTTGAGTGATGAGGGAGGTCCCAGCCCACTGTGGACCATGCCACCCCTGGGTTGTATGAAAAAGCAGGCTGAGCACGGGCCAGGAGCAAACTAGTTAACAGCATTCCTCCATGGTCTATGCTTCAGCTCCTGCCTCTAGGTTCTTGCTCTGAGTTCCTTGGCTTCCTCTGACAATGCACTGTGAGGTAGAAGCCAAATAAACCTTTCCTCTCCAAGTTGGTTTGGTCAATGTTTTCATCACAGCAATGGAAAGTAACTAAGCTGTCTTGAGTGCTGGGACATGTACAAGTTTTAGAGTCAACATGTTTTCAATTTTTCTTTTTTGAGACAAGATTTTGCTGTGTAGCCCACAATTTACAATCCTTCTACCTCACCCTTCTGAATGTTGGGATTACAAATGTGTATCACCAGGAACAGCGTGTTTCCACTTTTCTTGAGAACATACACAAGTGGAATTGTTGGGTTATACAGTTTACTGTGTTCAACTTGGGGCAGAGCAGAGGGGCTTGGGCTTCCCAGACTGCATTCAGAGGGATTTCATGTTACAGCCTCATCAGCATAGATTATTGGTTCCAATTTCTCCATATCCTAGTCAACACTTGAAAATTATAGCCATTCTAGTGGGTGTGAACTGGATCCTATTGTGTATGTTTGTGTGCATATGCATGCATTATTTAAGAATATGGGTGTGGGGTCATGTGCTGGAGAGGGGAGTAGAGCAGAGGACAACCTTAAATGTTGGTCTTCAGCTTCCACCTTTAAGAGACTATTAGGGCTGAAGAGATGGCTTAGTGGTTAAGAGCACTTACTGCTCTTCCAGAGGACTGGAGTTTGTTTCCCAGAACCCACATAGTGACTAATGCCCATCTTTAACTCCAGTTCCAGAAGATCCAATGCCATCAATTTTATGTGTATGAGTATTATGCCTGCATGTATGTAAGTGCACCCATGTCATGCAATGCCCACAGAGGCTAGGAGAGGGTGTTGGATCCCCTGGAACTGGAGGTATGGATGGCTATAAGTTGTCATGTGGATGCTGGGAATCAAACCTGGCTCCTCTGGAAGGGCAGCTAGTGTTCTTAACCACTGAGCCATCTCTCTAGCCCCCTGCCCCTCCACCCCCACCCTCTTCTGGCACTCAAGGGCACCAGACATATACGTAGTGCCCTTACATACCTGCAGGCAAACTAACGTGTGTAGAACTTTAAAACAAAACAAAACAAAACAAGACAGTCTCATCTGCCCCTGCATATGCTGGCCCGCAAGCTTCTGGGCATTCTCTCATCTCCATCTCTTTCGGCTCTGCCTCCCATCTTAAGGTAGGAGCCCTGGGATTACAGCCCTGTCCAGCTTTACAGGGGTTCTGGGAATCTGAATTCACATCCTCACCCTCGCTCACAGCAGGCAGTCTGCTCACGGTGGTTTCCATCTGCATTTCCTGTGGAGTGGTGTCAGACAACTTTTCATGTTCCTTTTATGCTATTTTTTTTTTTTTTTTTGAGAAATGTCTTTAAATTCTTTAGAATTTAATTTTTGGTTTTAATGTTGAGGTACACAAAACAAGAGTCCTTATTATACTCTGGATTCCAGTTCTTTATCTCAGAGGATTTGCAAAGATTCTCTCCCATTTCGTGGTCTGTTTTTTTCACTTTATACTCTATATATAGTTGTTTTTTTTTGGTCTGTTTTTATCTTTTTTTAGCCAGGGTCTCCCTGTAGTCCCTGGTGGCCTGGAACTCATTATGTAGACCAGGCTGACCTTCTTCTCATAGAGATCCTCCTGCCTCTACCTCTGGAGTACTGGGATCAAGATGTGTGCTACCATGCCTGGCCTGGCTCAACTGTAGTTTTAGATATGCACGAGTACTGTTTCTGAAGCACACACACAAAAACTGACTTTGCTCCTACTTTTTTTCCTTTGTCACTTATGCTTTTGGTGCCATGTATTAGAAACAGCTGCTCAAGCAAAGGTCATGGATATTTATGCCTTTTGTTTTTGAGAACTTTACATATTTAACTTACATTTACATCTTTTGTCTATTTTAAGTATTGTACAAGTGAGTTAGGGGTCTATCTTGATTCTTTTGCATGTGGATATTTAATCTGTAGTATCTGTCAAAAATCTTTCTTATGGAATGCATACCGTTTTTGAAATCTGCTACTCGGCTATGCTGCCTGGACTCAAGACACTTCTGCCTATCAGCCTCTTGTGTGTGAGATCTGTAGACTGGGAACTCACAAGCTGGTCTCAAAGTTGTGATCCTCCGGCCTCACACTGCCTCCCAACTATTGGGATTACGGGCATGTGCAACCAACCATGCCTGACTTATTTTTATTTGAAACAAACAAACAAACAAACAAACAAACAGCAAAACAAAAAAACAAGATCACCAGACACAGGAGGTAAGTTTCTAATATGACATAAAGGATCAGAAGAAATGACTAAGTATACTGTAAAAGAGGATGGAATTTCTTTTCCCCCTGAAACTATAGTTTTGTCTGTTTCTGTCTTTTTGAGACAGGATCTCCCTGTAGTCCCTGGTAGCCTGGAACTCACTATGCTACCATGCCTAGCCTGGCTCAACTGTAGTTTTAAATGTGCAAGGATTTTTAACATCTAATAGGAAACTGTAAGTGGTAGTTTTGGTTTTAACCTAATACACTAGCCACTACTTTCGAAATTCCTTCGTTCCTTCCCTCCCTCCTTTCCTCCTTCCCTTCCCCTCCCTCCCTCCGAGACAGCATTTTCCATGGAAAAAACTAACTTTTGGTATTAGACATATGTAGCATGCTAAGAAATTATCCATTTATTCTAACTATTTTATTGACTATTTGCATTTGGGAATAATTATCAGAATAATAAATATAAATTTCATATAGAACACACATGTATCTGAAATGATGTAAGTAGCAATTCACAAATTACTTTAATACCTATAATTCAAAAAACCTTTTGTAATGTTCAACAATAGGGGTTAGTTATAATTTAAAATATATTAATTTTAAAAAATTCTATCCAGAATCTTAAAATGTTCTGATATGAAAACTTACTAAGAAATGTGTTAAGTGAAAAAACCCAAAAGAACCCCATCTCTTTTTCCTGTTAATCTGTAGCAAAAAAGTGTTTGCTTTAGCATCCACTAACAGTTTCTCATTCTGATTTGTTGTTCTGAGACAGGCTTTTGCTCTGGTAGCCCAGGATGCTTCCAACTCAGGCCCTCCTGCCACAGTCCCTTGAGTGCTGGGATTAGAAGTGTTTCATCACTACTGTCTTCATTCTGATTTTTGTTAACACTGCTCCCCACAGAAAATATGCTTGTTTTATGCAAAACCATGAAAACATTTTGTCTTTATAGTATTCATATTATTCTTTTAATTTCACTAGTAGCTAATATCTTGCTAGTCTTCAACCACAGCCAGGGATGCTGAGTATCTGGCTGAATGAGAGGCCACTGGCAATACAAAACCTGCTCCTAACTTAAGAATACAGCCATTATTTCTTAGGACATTTGTAAATAAATTACATTTACTTCTGTGTACTCTTAGCATTTTGTGTATGTTAAACTCTATAGTGATGGAGTTACTATTAATCTGCTAACAATAACAACTGTTTTTATCCATTGCCCCTAAAGACATACAACTAACATATTTTAGAATCTGTTGGCATCAAATTGGGGGTGGTGGTGGTTGTGGTGGTGGTGGGGCATTGATGCTTCCACTGAACTAAAAATCTTATCTGAAGGATGACAAATTAAACTCAAGAAATAAATTGACCAATGAAGCTTAGCTGGTCAGAGCATGGTGCTGATTGTAAACTCAAGAAAATATAAAAAAGAAATCAATGAAATGCTGTTAAGGAAAAGTTATGAAAACTGCAAGATAAATTCAGAAGGCTCCACCCAGACAATACAGAACAGAAGATGTTCCAAAACTGAAGATCATGAATGCTTAACTGAAAAGTGAATATTTAATCTCAGAATATGAATATAAAACTCCTAATGCTTTAAGAAAAGAATGTAACACAAAAAAGCTGAGGGCAAAAAATATCTTTGAATACTTCTTTACAGCAGTAACCAGGATGGCCTCACTTTCAGAGAATCTGTCTGCCTCTGCTGGGGTTAAAGTCATTAAAGGCATGCACCACCATGTCTGGCTCCACTTCAACTTTTGAGAGAATATGACTGTCAATCTAGTGCTGCACTGAGTTGCACTGTTGATAAATGGGGTTAAAATAAACATTTTCATACATGTAAGTCTCAAATTTGACCTCTTAAGATATTCTTTGCTTAGGAAACTAAGAGAGTATACGCTCCATCAAAACGAAAGAGAAAATCAACTGGAGATGGAGGGATGGCTCAGTTAAGAGCACTGATTGCTATTGCAGAGGACTCAGGTTCAAGTCCCAGCATCCACATAGCAGCTAACAAACATCTTTGACTCCAGTTCCAGGGGATCCAGTGCCATCTTCTGGACCTTTGTGGGCATTTTACAACATGGGTGCATGTACATACATGCAGGCAAAACACTCATACACATAAAATATAAAATAATTCAAAAACTGAAACAGAAACTCAAGAAAAATGACACCCAGGTTCCAGGAAGGACAAATTCAAGACAGATGAGAAGCCAAATGGAGGTTTCTGAAAATGGTGAGGAAGCCTCAAATAAGGTTTGTATGAGAAATCAGTTTAGACAGGAATAGGGCGGGAGATCTGATTCATGAGAGATGTTTCCAAGAGGAAAGCATGCAGACTAAACCTTAGAGGTCTTCAAAGGACTACCAACAGGCACATCTACTGCACCACACAACACAATATATATTCCAGAACTTACAAAGAATAATAGCATAGGAAGACTGAAAGTTTGATAAACAATATTTTTGTTATGTTTGTAACAACATGATTATCAAGCACTGTTTGAAACAAAAACTGAATACATGGAAAAATAAGAGCAAGGATATGGTAAGGTCTTCAGTTCAGGTGTGCATGTAAGAAAGCTACATCTTCCTCTACCATAAGGAGAATGGACAAAATTAAGCCTAAATTGGTAAAACAACATAGCAGTAAAAAAGTAAAATAAAAAAAAAAGAGAGATTAGTTCAAAAGCTATCTTTGTGGAAATGGAGATGTTTTTTTAAAAAATGTTAATTTATTTTTATTTTATGTGTATAAATTTTTTGCCTGCATGTATGTAAGTTGGATGGTTGTTGGCAGCCATATGGGTGCTGGGAACTGAACCCAGGTCTTCTGAAAGCAGTCAGTGCTCGTAAGCTCTGAGTCATCTTTCTGGCCCCAGATCTGTTTTTCCGTAATATATTGTCTTTTGTGATATGGACTTTAAAAAAAAACTTATTTTTATTTTATGTGTATGAGTGTTATACTTGCCTGTATGTAAACACACCTGTGTGTTTTACTATGATTAAAAAATAATCCAGCTAATATATAAAACTAAATATATATGAAAAAACCAGAAGGAAATGATGAGTAAATTAATAAAGTAATTCCAAAGGAGTTTAAATAAAAATTATATAAATGGATAAAGCTGTTCCCATAGATTATGAAATGAAAATCCCAGTATCATAGGTGAGTTACATTCTTATGAGTGGTGGGGCCGGAGACTCCCAAAACAATACAGAATTTGCCACAGCTGTTGGTTGTTCACCCAAACTAGATGGTTAAGACTATATTACCAATGACACTATACACTCTATAGGAAATCAAACTGCAACTGGGATGAAAGCTTCCTCCCTGCTGACAGGCTCACATAGTCCTGGAGGGTGCAGGCTCCTGCGGAACTGTCATTAAGTCTCAACTGTGAACTCTTGAGTGTACATTACCTATCAGAGAAGCAAGACATGCCCACTGGTACAGTGGTGACTGGCATGTCAGTAACGGGGGTAACCAACTGCTTTCTGATTGGATTTGGTCCACAGGACCAAAGAAGGAACCCACAATGTTACTATAAATCTGTGAAAAGCCTGTGGCTGGGGAAGTCACAGGTTCTAGTAAGTAACTGCTGATGTTTTATCTAATAAACATGATATACCCATCGAACTGATGCCTAAATAATTATGTTTATACCCACAGTTTAGTGTTACCATCAGCCTTTTTGCACCAGGAAGCAGTAACTGCAGTGACTCATAACTGGTCAAAGTGCTGAGATTAAGGGATTGTTAGTTGCTTAGCCATTCGTGGGACATCTGTATCACCACTTCAAGGCTCAGGGAACATTGTGGAAGAGGGATTAAAAAGAATGGAAACAGGAAGAAGGGGAGAAGTGAAGTGTAACAATATCTTTGGAACATGACATTGCCTTGCACTCTAGATTTCACAGCAGCTGTGATAACCAGCATAAGACCTGCACAAGATTGAGCCTGTCAACATCTTGTTACAGGGTGTTAGAGAAGCCACAAGCACCCATTTTCCCTAGGGAACTCTATAGGCAGATAATGAATGGTAGCTGGGGCACCCTAAATATCTAGAAACAGTTAATGGTCACTTGGGCTTGGGGAGGAAGAGGCTTTCTCCACTGTGGTATAGCCACTGTGCAATAAGGAGACCATAAATTTCAAAACAACAATAAAACCCTGAACGAATAACAATAATAATAATAAAAGATTACTCAAATATCTAGAAAGGCAGAGCCAAGATTTGAACCATGGAAAATACTTAATATATCACAGTATTATACCAAACTATCCAATTACAGAGTAAAATTTAAAAAGATTGTAGGTAAGAAAACAAAATGTTTGAATCTCACTGAAGACTCTACGTGAGCCTAAAAACACTGATCTATTATTTTGTGTGTATCTGAGTGCATGTATGTGCAGTACAGTACACAAGGAGGTCAGAAGAGGGCATCAGATCCTATGGAGCTGGAGTTTTAGCTGGGACCCAAACTCAGGTCCTCTGCAAGAGCAACAAATGCTCTTAACTGCTGAACCTTTTATGCCAGCTTTAATCAAGAGCTTACCTCACTACAGTGCTGAATGTAAATACTGAATGAAAAGCATATGTATTTCTGTTAAACAGTAAACACAGACTTTAAAGTTAAGATGCAGCCCTTCCCTTCAGCTGTGTCCTTTTAAAAATATTTTTAGTTTTTTAAAAATGTTAGTGCTGGTGAATGACTACTTTGTACTACTCTAACACTTTCCTCCTGTCCACCTAACAGAACCAACAGCTGTCAACATTTATGCTTCTTAAAGAAAGTTAGTCTTTTTCTGGGGAAAAAGGGTGGTTCATATAATAAATGTAAAAGCTAAAACAAAATGCAAATGAAAGGTTTCAAATAAAATGTAAAATTACGTATGAAAGGAAACCAAAACCAATGAGAAATATATTTGCTATGAAAATTACAGAAATGCTAATAATACCCCTAACTAATATTCTTCACATTAGGAAAACTATAGAGGCTAGATGGATGACTCAGCAGTTAAGAACACTGACTGTTCTTGTGGACAGCTACCACCAGCACCCACATGGCAATTAACAACTGTATGTACCTCCAGTTCCAGGGGATCTGACACCCTTTTCTAGTCTCTTTGGGCACTGCATGCACAAGTACACTTATATACATGCAAGCAAAATACTCATACACATAAAAAATAAAAATTAAAAAAAAGGAAAAACATATAAAGCAAATTTAAAAGGCACTATGAATAGACAAACACAGTACACATTAATTGTACTACTAATAGGGGACATAAGTGGCAAAGAGATGTTATATACTCTCTCTCTTACCCAACTGATAAAAATTTAATTATAACAAGCTGGGCATGGTGGCTCATGTCTTTAATCCCAGCACTGGAGAGGCAAAGACAGGCAGATCTCTGTGAGTTTGAGACCAGTCATGGTTACACAGCAAGACTCCATCTCAAACAAATCCTAACAATACAGTTGGAGCTGCAGTGACCCAGGTTCCCCACACACTGCAGACAGAACACAAATTGGTAATGACTTTCTGAAGACATTCCATTAATAATCTATTTAACAAAATAATTTAAAACTGCAACACCAGTAGATCAGTGAAGTGACAGAATCAACTTAAATGCCACAATACAGGACTGGAGCTTGGGGGGGGGGAGATGCTTACATAGATTATAATTTTTACCTAATACAATGAAAGTCTATGTTTACCAACAGACTTAGTAATACAGAAATTCTAACAAATACAAGCAGACACAAAAATATTCTCATAGTACAATTTCAATAATATGCCATGGTAAACCTCAAGAATTTAAACAAAATATGAGGTTCTTATGACAATATGACTTCAATTCTGTGTAATTTCTAAATTTTCTCTAGTAAACATGAAGCAGTTTCACAGATGGAAGAGTTTGTGCCTAGTGCTTATCTCACATACCTTAGTGGCTGCTACTGATGCAGCCAAGCTTGTAGTTTTGGAAGAGGACCCATTAGAACTTGCTGGTGGTGTCTGAGCTACTACAGATTTACTGTTTGTACTGTTCGTTCCATTAGCAGCACTGGGAGAATGGGAGAAGGTAAATTTGAAGCCACCAGAAGATGTCCTCTTGGGAAGGTTTTCCTTGTCTTCACTTTCTTTTGCTAAAGCAAAAGTAAAAACAAAAAACAAAAAAACCAACCAACCAAAAAACACCTGTGTTAATATTGCTAAATTAAAGCACCTGTGAAAGTGATTAAAAACATAAAACTTTGCTTTCTAAGAACTAAAAGAGGACAGAATAATGCTTACAGTGATACATTTTTATCAGTCAGAATCTAAGAATAAAATCAACCAAGCTGGAGAGATGGCTCAGCGATTAAGAGTACCAGCTGCTCTTCCAGAGGACCTGGGTTCAGTTCCTAGTATTCATATGGTAGCTAACAACTATCTCTAACTTCAGTTCCAGAGGATCCAAAGTCCTCTTCTGGCCTCCACAGGAATTGCATGCACTTATACACAAGCAGGCAAAACACCAAAAACAAAGACCAAAATCAACCATTTTATGGTAGAAGGCACAATGCTTTATCTAAGTATTCATGTGGACTGTTTCAAGCTGCCTGACTCTTCTGCTATCTTATACCTGCTGACTCTACAATTCTTGACTTCTTGCTGGAATCTAACAGCCCCTTTCATAAGTCACCATTTCAAATGCCTGAAAATACTTTAAGTCTCTTATTTCCTGAAAATTCCACGCTCCTTTCTTTCTTTTATGGCACATGTGTCCAAACCTCCTGAAGGCCTGGCTACTTTAACTTTTGACATAATTTATCACAGCATGCACCCAACAATGGGCACGGTACTTGAGCACGGCCTTTCCACTTCCTTCAACAGTACTGAGGACAGAATCTCTAATGATTAAACAATTCGTGTACAAAAAAGGTACTTGTTCTGGGGCTAGGGGTGGCGTACTCCCCTCCCTTCTCTCTTTTGCTCTCCCTCTCTCTCCATATATACATTTTCTCCCCCTGTCTTTTTTGAGACAGGGTCTCCTTGTAGACTCAGGTGGCCTGGAACTCGTTATGTAGACCAGGCTGGTCTTGAATTCACAGAGATCCACTTGCCCCTGCCTCCCGAGTGCTGGGATTAAAGGTTTACACCACCATGCCTGGCAATATAATAATATATACATATATATGTATATGTGTGCATATGTAAATATATATAAGGTTCAGTGATAAAGTGCTGACCTAGGACACTCAAGGCCCTGGGTTTAATCCTCAGTGCTAAAAAAAAGAAAAGTTCTTTAGAACATTTCAAAAGGCTCTTTGTTTGCTTGGGGTGAAGCAAATTAAACTCATGGTATTAATGAGTGGGAAGATTGGGAAGTAATAGTTCAAAGAAAATGTTATAGGTCAACTGAAAGAGATTTTTAAGAAGTAATGCCTTCAGGGGCTGGAGAGATGGCTCAGTGGTTATGAGCACTGGGTGCTCTTGTAGCGGACCCGCCTGGGTTTGGTTCCCAGTATCCACATGGTGCCTAACCATCATCTTTAACTCCAGTTCCTGCGGATCCAATGGCATCTTCTGGCCTCCACTGGCAGTGCACGACACCAGTACACTTAACATATACGCATACAAAACACTCATGCATGTAAATTTTAAAAAATTAAAAAAACATAGCCTTTAGAAAATACTACATTCTAAACAAGTCTGAGATTTATTTCTGTCTTTCAACATAATACATTTTTGTAAAACATTTAAATGATATTTGCAGGCCATAATTCTTTACCACATAAAGCTAAAAGTTATTATTTTTTAAAAAAATATTGGCTGTATCTTAGTTTTACAAAACAGGTTAAACATAATTGAAAGCAAAGAAAAATTTAGCCCACTTCCCACCTTTTTTGGACATATGTCTACTGTATCTCAGACTGGTCTCAGACTTGTTCTGTAGCTCAGGATGATCCTGAATTCTGATTCTCCTACTTCCACCTCCTGAGTGCTACAGACAAAAGTGAGTGCCCCCACACCTGCTTTTCCTTTTGTTTTTGAGACAGAGTCTTCCTATGCAGCAGCCTGGCCTTGAACTTGCAGTGACCCCTAGAATGCTAGGTTTCCAGGTGTGTGCCACCATGCCCAGCTTTCTTCCTCTTGTTTTCCTCAAGCTGTAAATATCAGAGGTGAGGTGTTCTAGACTTCTAAAGATATATACTCAGTTATTTAATAGGATTACTCAAATAACTTAATCATAATGAAAATCCTCAATGAAATTTTTAGTATAGAAACAAAGCCAAGACTACTTTAAATAGAGGACAGATATGATGGCACACACTGTAATCACTGAATCTGGGAAGCTGAGGCTGGCTGACTGAGGTTCAAGCAAGCCTGGATTACATAGCTGAGTTCTGGGCCAGAACTGAGCACATATTGAGACCCTGTCTTAAATAAATTAAAATGGATAATTTCTAAACTCCAAATCAATGGCATTTTTAAAAAGTCAAGTTTCAAGGAAAATATTTTAAACATGAACATCCAAAACGATTTGGAAAATGTAGGTAACTTTAAAAGGTCATGATTCAGTATAAAATTCATGTCTTTGTTTTACAAACCTTGGCCAGACTTCCTCAAACAATTAAATAATTTTATTATTATTATTGTTTGTGGTATTGATGATTCAACGTAGGCCGTATAATTTTTGTTTGAAATAAGAGGAGGCACAAAATGAAAATTCAAAATTTTAGTACCTTTTTTAGTTTCCATAAATTTTTCATAACTATCTGGAAAATCATCTTCAGTCTTAGATTTTTCAACTGGTGCCACAACTGCTTTTCCTTCTTCTTCTTCATCTTCATTAAACCACATTTCTTCGTCTTCTTCCAAGGCTTTTGCATCTCTGCGAAATCTGTTACTACGCAATATAGATGGTACACTGTAAGAAATATATCACAGATGTTGAATAATGACTTACAGTTCATGACCGGATTAAATTTGGGAAAGATGTATAACCAAGATGAACTAATGTAATTAAAAGAAATTTTTATTATCTTTATTTTATGTGTATGAGTGTATTGCCTGCATGTGTGTAATAAGTGCACCTATGTAATGCAGAACTAATGTAATTTTAATTTAGGATACATTATCAAAATAATCTCAGTCATGATCTAAGATGCAATAAGGGAACTCTAAATATTTTTGGATGTTAGAAACTAAATTAAGAATCCATCTTGAGTTAACATACACAGAATTAAGTCATTATATTCTGGGGCTAAGAAGGACAGCCTACCTTCCTATAAAATTCTATGCTAATGTGACAGGAAATGTCTTGGTAAACATCACATGTAAGTTCTAAACTATAGACAATTTAGACTTGGTTTTGCTGGCTAAAAATGCAATATAGTTAAACAATACCTGTTCAGTTTCTGATTTTGTCTGTCTTTTTCTTGCTCATATTTAGTCTTCAATCCTTTGAATGTCTGAACATATTCAATCGATTCAAGTGCTTTATAAAAGTTTTCAACTATATGTGCAGTAAGAGACTTGATATCTTCCTGTATAAGCACAAAATTTATATTTAAAAATAGTACAATGCTTATTAGGAGGAAAAAAAAAACTTTTATAGTTCCATAGTTGATCAAAAAAGGCTTTTCCAAAAATCACCTTCCAAAAGTAAATGTCCTAGATTCTTTATGTATGAGGCAGGACTCCACAGACAACTTGCAAAAAAAGGAGAAGCAATCACTGGAGCCCTTTTGGGGGACTATAAGGCACATTTGAAGAGCAAATGGATTTAGTATATCTTATTTATTTATATAATACTTTATAATTTAAAAAACACTTTTACAAACTCATTTGATTCTCACAATTCCATTGTTTTATGAATTTTACAAAACAAAAACCAACCAAACAAAAAAACCCCAAATTCAGGCCCCAAGATCTTGTTATTGGTTAAAACTGCATTTTCATTAAATGCATTAATGACTTCTTAAGTGCTATCAAAATAGGTTAAATCTTATCTAAATTAATAACAAGACCCCTTTGATTCTATTACAGATATAGTCTGCAAATTACTTATTGCTCAACACTGCTTCACTATTCTGGCAATTACACTCTTGTATATGCAACAAAATTATGTTGAGTTTGCAGACTCAATGTATGGTATTAAACTTACCAGATTTATTTCAGAAAAAAGTAAATTCCATGAAAAAGGGGTAGGGATGGAGGTGTGAATCTAATTCCTTTATCAATATCTTACCAAAATTTCAAGGGAAAAAGGATAAAGTTAACAAAAACAAGCTTATGGAAAGCTCTGATTCACTAGAATAATGAGGTGTAACCTGGGTGCAGATGGCTACTGAGCTAATTAACTATGTGCTTCTTTTCTAAGGTTGAAGACTACACTTCTAGACTCTTCATCCTTTTAAAATCATAAATCATTCTTGTAAGTGACCACTCTTTAAAAAACTAGTCAAAGGATCTTCATAGAATAGGAAGCCATTTTAGAAATATGACTTGAAAGAAATAAAACCAGAGAATTGAGTTTTAGTTTTTCTTTTTTCAAGTTCTTTTTACACGGCCATGTCCTTGATGAAAGGGTTTGCACATGTAGCTATGCCAAAGAGGTGAGTTTGTTGTACTGGCTGTAGTTCTCTGCCTTATTTCTACTATGTGTATACTGCTCTCTATAGATCCTTTTATGAGAAAAATTTTGTTGTGTGAAACTGAGCTGGGACAGAGCTTCAAGTGCTGACTGTGCTATTAACTGTGTGGATGCTCTTAAACAGGTCAATGAGTCATTTCTGCTATCTTAGTTTTGCTGTCTACAATATAAAGTAGTTAGACTATTTTAACTTTCTGATTCTACAATATTTAAAAATTTGGGATTTCATCCTACCATTTATGCATCTTGTCAAGTCAGTCTACTAAAGGACTGTTTTTTTTATTAATCTTTGTTACCTTCTTTAAAAAATTTTTTTTCCCATAATAGAAAACTGCCTTTTCTTAGGGGATCACAAAAGTGGCATGCCTGATTGAAATGCCCATATATGCTAAGCATGACCCTGAAACATTTGACCAGTAAAAATGGAAATAAGAAAATTGAGTAAATGAGTTAAAAAACTCCTGAATTTTGTTTTTTTTTTCCCCTTCTTCTATCTTTTTTGAGACTGGGCCTTCCTGTAGTCCCAGCTGGTCTGGAACTTACTATGTAGACCATGTAGGCCTCGCACTCACATGGATCCGCCTGCCAAATTTCACTTTTAAATTTTAAAATTTCCTAATTTTCAATAGTGGCTTAGGATGTGATTTAGTGATAGAGTACTTGCCTAGCACATGGAAGGACCCAAATATGATCGCCAACACTGGCCCTCCCCCACATAAAAGAAACTAACATCATTCACCTTTTAACAATGTACAAGTAAGAATAAAAAAAGGAAGTGATTTTTTAAAATTTCAGTTTATTAGAAACAGATTCTAAGACACATGGAATAAACAAGTTCAGAAAAAGAGTGAAGAAATCATTTTGATTACATACAATTATTTTAGTTTTATATACAGTTACTAATTGACCTATTACTAAGATTTCTTTAATATAAACTTACCACTCTTATAAATTCAAACAATTCAATAATGGCCGAATTCAATAGATTGTACCGAGTTCCATTATCCAGAAGAGCATTTATAACTGGTTCAAAAAGATTTCCTTTGGTGATGTAACGATTATAAAATTCATCCTTAAGGCCAATTATCCGCCTCATAAATCGAAGAGCACCTAATTAAAAAAATAGAGAATAAGAATATGAATTTGCTAAAATTATTTTGTATTTTCACTATAAAGCAGCATGTAAACTATTCTAAAATAAAAAGTAAAATGGCACATGAAACAAACCGGGCTTTGAAAAACAGTGTAAGGTTGACAACTCAAAACCTGTATAACTGTTAGACAGATTGAAAAGATGCCAAGGTCAGATCCATATTAAAGATGAAAAGAAACAAAAACCTCACCAAGAAAATCCAGGGCTGGGAGACGGATGGGAAAAAAAAAAAAAAAATCCAGAGCCAGCTCATCTAGAGCCAGAACTCACATGAAGGTGCAGGGAAAAACTGACTCCAAAAAGTTGTCCTCTGACCTCCACATGTGCAGTGGGCATATGCACCGACACACCCGTATCATGTACACATACGATAATGCTAATCAATCTTTATTCAAAAAACCCCAACCAAATCCATAGAATGTTCCTTCTGGTTATGCTTCAAGCAATGCCAGTGGATACAGTAAAGATGGCTCGTAACTGAGCCAGGGGTCATAGGTGTGATACAGCCTGCTGCTTTTGGGGGTAGCAATCTACAAGGACGGGTGCTTTTTATTTTTCTTGAAATACAACCAAAGGAGCTATCAATAGCCTAAGAGGAGATCTAACCTTTATTTTAGTTTTTAAACTTTTGCAAAGAAGGCTGTAGATCCTCTCCAGCTACTTTTGCTTCCCTTGCCTTGAAAACTCACGGATGAACCAATACTCCTTGCATATTACACTGACATTATTCCCTTGTTTATCAATTATGTATGAACTATTTTACACTTCAGGTAAACATGAACTGTGGTATATCATATTGCATTTGCTAAAAAAATCAGAGCAATGACTAAGTAGTACAATTTGGTGTTTCACATATCAAATATTAAAAAAAGACAGTCCCCTTGTGTGTAACTTTTTGGAGGGGGTGCCAGGGAGAACCCAAGGTCTTGCAAAAGTGCTCTACCATTGAGCTAGATTCTCCAGCCCTGACATTCCCATTTTAACTAGTTAACTACGGCTATAAACTTAGCAATACTACTGTTAAAATGTTGATAGAACACTAACATGCAATTTCAATTCTTTATCTTGTGTTGATAACTTATAACTTTTACCTTTAGTTAAAAAATATAAAAAATAAAAGGACTGAAGAACTGGAAAAAGGCTGGGGAGGTACACAGCTCAGCTGTTAAGAGTTGCCTGACATTCCCAGAGGTCTGAGAGCTCAATATGCAGCACTGCATGAACAGGATATGGTGGCGCACATCTGTACTCCCAGGACTTGGGATAGAGGAAAGAAGATTAGAAATTCAAGGCATCCTTGACTAACTTGGCTGTATAATGAATTTGAGGCCTATCTGGGATACATAAGATGCTCTCTCAACACACAGACATATACATGTCAGAAAGGTAAAACATGATAGTTTGATGATATTTTAACAAAGTCATACTGTTTCTATTAGAGAAATGCTGTTATTGAACAGAGTACCATACTACAACAAAATTTAGGCCAGTTCAATCTAAATGTATGCAATATGTATGCGGGAAACCACTATATCCTCTTCTTGCTCTTAGTATCCTTCTTACTGCTAAATAAGTAGACAACTTCATATGGGTAACTGTGGCTTTTATCTATACTAAAAATACTTCCTAAAACATTTTTAGAAAAATATTCATTTAAATTATTACTTACACAAGGCCAGGAAAGTGTGCTTTGAATTCATCAAGACCAAGACTCTTCTTAGCAAGTCCTTGTTCATGATATAGTTTTTTATGTGGTATGTGTGATGTTCCACACAAAATGTGAGTAACTCTAAAATTAAGGCAAGTAGCTGTGCTGTTTGGTAATTATCTACAAAAGAAAGGTATCTCATGAGAATATATCTAAACAGAATAAAGCTTATATACTATATTTTAGAGCAAATATTAATAGTATTTCTTCCATTTTATATTACTTAGAAAGGCTATATGCATTTATACATATACACATTACTTTTTATTATGCAGGCTCCCCAAAAGTATCACTAGTTTTACACACTAATTAGATATTTTCCAAGGCTCTCATTTGTGTAAAAGAATTTAATAACAGAAACAAAAAAAGCTCAACATAAATGTGCATTGTGGTTTTCCCAGTAATGCACCTGTACTGAGCACTACCACTACTAAAATTAATGAGTCTATGAAAGGAAACACGGTGAAAAGGAAAGTCTTCAGAATTCTTAGCTCTAAAGTCAATGCAATTTTTTGCTAAACTTAATACATTAATTTATGCGTGTGTGTGAATGCAAGTGTGGGTGCCGGAAGACAAAACTCTGGGATTGGTTTTCTCCTGCCTTGAGGAATCTGAGGATCAGAACCCAGGCCTATATGTAAGCACCTCTACCTGTTAAGCCACCTGGAGGATGCTCTATGCAAATTTCTTCAGAAATTTCTTTTAAGCACATCTTTAAGAAATGTTATTTTTGCTATTTAATTATCAATGAAAAACATTTCACTGACATTTTCTTTGTAACAATTTTAAGCACATTGACTCATGACTTTCACAGAAGATTAATGAAGGAAGCTATCTTTTTGTTTCCCTTTTTAGAGACTTTGATATTATCTCAAACTAGACAACAAATTTTAACATCAAGGAATTAATAGACAACCATTTTACATTGTTTTAGGAGAAGAAATACTAAACTGTGAGGAAATTAGAGAATTATAGCCTTACAAAAAGAAATCATACACCATCTAGTATAACTATTTTATTTAAACAGGAACATTATACACTCAAAACATTTTATGGACCTACGATGCTACTGGAAATGATGCAACATTTTTTAAGTTAGCAGAATGGCTAACAGATACTCATAATGGGTCTGTCCTTCTACCTTTAAGGGAGTCCTGAGGATCAAACTAAAGTCTCTAGGCTTGAGTGACAAATGCCTTTCTTTACCTGTTGAGTAATCTCAGTCCATAAAAAAAGACTTTTAACAATTTTATTATTATTATTTTATGTGTATCAATGTACTGCTTGCATATAGGTAGGTGCACCAGTGTCATGTAATGCCTGTGGAGGTCAAAAGAGGGTGTTGGATTCCATGGAGCTGGAGTTATGGAAGGTTGTTAGTCGCCGTGTGGGTACTGGGAATCGAACCTGGGTCTTCTGCAAGAGCAGCCAGTGCTCTTAACCACCGAGTCATCTCTCCAGCCCCCAAAAGATTTTTTAAAACAATGATCTATAGGTTATTATCTTGTTTTCCTTTTCCCACTTCAAGTCAAGAAATCACTTTGATTCAACCTCTGAACATTTTGAGCACACAACACAGGTATCTTTTTCAGTATGATCAGGCCCATATCTACAAGGCAGGCTCTAAGCAGAAGCAAGTGTTAAAAGATAGGTTCTGGACAAGCGTTGCATCATGACAAATGTAGATTCTAACTAAGAGAACTAAGCTTCAGAGAAACATATATTAGTAATGTATTTATGCTTAAAAATATGTACTTAGACATGTTCTATAGCACATATAACAACAAATTTACAAGGGAAATGAAAACAAAGTATTTCCTATCTTTTATATTAGAGAAAGTAGTTTTTTCTTTACAGTAAGAAAGTAAAATCTATTCTTGGATTTTGTTTTTATGTTGAAAATGTTTTTCTTAGCTTCATTATAAACTGAATAAGAAAAAGCTCAAATCTGCATTCATAAATATGGATTTATACTTACCAGGGCAAATTGTGTTGGTTTTGTTAGATCCAAGTATATTATCTTTAAAAGAAAATTTAAAATCAACTACTTCAGTACAATATCTTATATTTCTCTATTATATCATAATATATAATTATATCTTCAATCATAATTCCCTTTACCTTCATAAAACAGAGCTGCTTGTTTTGCTCAAATAGTATATATCTTTCACAGAACTAGGTGCAGATAGAATCATTAAAAGATAATATAATGCAAGTACTGTGATAAAAATTTGAGATTAAAACTAGAGGTAGGGCTAATATGTATTCTTTTGCTTTATTCAACAACAAGTAGGATGTTTCTGTAGTACATATTTAAAAACAAATGCTGCATGTTTGAAACTTCAGAGAAACATATATTAACAATGTATTTATGCTTAAAAATATGTACCTGGACATGTTCTATAGCACATATAAGCACATTTGCAAAGGAAATGCAAGAATGCATACTTGAGCATTATCTACAATAGGAAAATACTGAAAACAAATGTACATGGGAAGAAGGATAATACATTTGTATATGCTGGGCATAATTTTAAAATGAAGACTAAAATAATTTTATTTTGTAAATTTTTATTGAATTTTTGTGTATTTCATACAGAACATCTTAATTATCTTTACACCCCCGTTCCCACTAGCACCCTCCATAGCGCCCCCCCAACCAACCTGGAATTCATACATTCTGTCATGTTATAAACTCATTAATTTATTTACATATTGCAATAAAATCTTCTGGGACATGCTTCTAGTCACTTTGCATTTTTGTGAAGTGTATATATCAAAATTCATCTCAATTATTTTAACTAAGGTATTCCATTATATAAAAACTCCACACTTAGTTCGTTTTCCTGTCATAAGCCAACATCCATTCTTGTACCCATCATGCAAATGTAAAAATATTCAGAAAGCAACGGATGTTATTAAATAGGGCATGCCTTTACTAGAATTTTTATTAATTTCAAGCCATGGATGGTAGTCCATGCCTTTAATCCCAGCACTTGGGAGGCAGAGGCAGGTGGATCTCAGAGTTCAAGCCCAGCCTGGTCTATATAGTGAGTTTCAGGCCAGCTGGGGCTACAGGGAGACCTTTTCTCAAAAAGACAAAAAAAGAAAAAAAAAAAATTTTTTTTTTCATTAATTTTATAACCTTGTCTTGACTTACTCACTCTACTCCCTTTTTAAAGACAGGGATTCATATAGCCCAGGTTGGCCTTGAATTTACTATGCAGATGAGACTAGTCTTGAATTCCCAGTCCTCCGGTCTCTACCTCTCAGTACCAGACTTATAGAGATATACCTTCACATCTGGCTTCCCCAGAGCCTAAACAGTTCTTTTACTTCAGATTGTTAAAATTTGCAATGAAGCTATGGTTTAACATATAATATGGAAAAACACAAAAAATACATATTAAAAAAGAAAAACCTTTGTCCCACATATTGCCTGTGATTGCCTATTTCTCTATTATTCTTTCTAAAAATACCCAGAAGCAAGCGAAATCATGACTTCATACTACAGTTCAATTTTTTAGAAGTAATTCGTCTGTCATATAAATCACCCAGTAATAAGTAGTTTGTGAGCTTTAGTATTTATTTTGCTCTTTAAAAACAGACCTCATGCTGGGCGTAGTGGGACACATCTTTAATCCCAGCACTTGGAGCTACTGGAAGACCTTGTCTCAAAAAGACCAAAGATACAAAAACAGACCTCATAAACAGACAAGAGAACTTACCCTTCTCACATTTG
Organism: Eospalax fontanierii; assembly: GCA_035773235.1. Lineage (NCBI taxonomy): Eukaryota > Metazoa > Chordata > Mammalia > Rodentia > Spalacidae > Eospalax > Eospalax fontanierii. Next base: position 11,391,952 of record CM069529.1, on the reverse strand, counting down.
TCTTCTGAAGTATTGGTCAAAAGTGGTGCCGTAAGGACATGCATACAATGGTTATAGAAGAAATTTAAAAATTCACTTTTTTCAGTTTTCTGAAATATAAGTTTTAAAAGAAGACTTTATTACATTTGTGCTTAAGAAAACATCTGTTAAGAACTGGCAGTGAAAGTCATACTTTATAATAATTCAGAAGAATACTTAACTACCCACATATAGTCAAAGAAGCAAAAGTCTAGATACATGCACTTCAACCTGAATTTTGCAGAAAACAGTTCACATTATAGATTAAAAATGAAAATGAAAAAAGTGTCAAACAGTTTTTCTGAGGAAATTCAGAAAAACTTTTTACAAAGATGGTAATCTGAAATATAATCAAGAATCAAGCTACTGAGCTACATGGTGACAACTAATAGGAATGCATTGCGTATTTGAAAATTGCTAAGATTACTTCTTTTATTTACGTATATGTGTGTAACTGTGTGTATCTGGGTATCTGTGGAGACCAGAAGAGGACACTGGATTTCCTGGGGCTACATTACAGGCAGTGGTGAACCACCTGGTGTGGGTGCTGGGAACCAAACTCTGGTCCTCTGCAAGAACATCAAGCATTTTTAATTGGCTAAATCCTTTCTCCAGGGATTATGATTTTAAGTGTTTTAACTGATTAAAAATTATAACTTGAAAAGTGGGGAATGTACCTCAGTGGTTAGGCACAATCTTGGATTAATATGTGTAAGATCTTGGGTTCCATCCCCAGACTGTGTGGGGGGGGGGTGGGAGAAGGAGGTGGCATCATAACTATACTCCACTGTTTATCTGAATCTGAAACTGAAGCAATTTCTTTGGGTTATTAATTGGAAAGATGAAGTTCAAATTTGTTCTCTAAATTTCAAGTTTGTAACCTGAAAAGCAATTCCTAATTTTTCACTGTTTCTTAAATAATTGGCCCCACTAACTTGTAACAATTTAAAAATAATGTAGAGGGGGAAGAGAGATGGCTCAGTGGTTACGAGCACTGGCTGCTCTTACAGAGAACCTAGGTTCAATTCCTAGCACCCACATGGTGGCTAACACCTGTCCCTAACTCTAGTTTCAGGGGCATTCAATGCCCTTTTTCTGAACTTCATGGACATTGCATGACACAGAAGCACTTACATACATGCAGGTAATACATTCATACACATAAAATTAAAAAAAAAACAAATAAAAATTCACTAATTATGAGGGGATTTCAATAAGGAAATATGGTCTTCCATGCTGAAATAACCACCACTAATATTCTGGAATCTCAACCTGGACCTGGTGGTGATATTATGTTTTTAATCCCAGTACTTGGGAGTCACAGGTAAGTAGATTGCTGTGAATTCAAGGAGAGTTTGGTTCACATAGCATGTTTTGGGCTAAGTCCAACTAAAATTTTATTCCTGGGCGGAAGTAGAAAAATGACTCTGGCAAGCTGATCAGGGACCTCCAATGCATGGATCATGGCATACCCTCCCCCTCAATAAATAAATGTAAAATTAGAAAGAAATATGTTTTAATAATTGCAATCCTACATTTACTGCAAAAGAATTGTAAGAATATTCATAAAAACATATGAAAGTATCTGTTGCTTCTTAAAACTTTATTAGAAAACCACCTAAAAATGACTAGGCCAAAACATTTTTAATTTAGGGTAATTTCTTACATTAGTTGTAGCCAACATGTTCTCTGGATCAATTAGAGTACGAAGAAGTCCCATTAACTGGACTGCACCTCCTAGCTCAGGATCAGTATCACAAATCATCTGTTCAATAACTACATTAATAAGAAGTATATCCTGAAAGAAAGTATGTTTCCATTAGCTCAATAAGACAAATCTATCTACTGAAGAAACAAAATCAGAGCATAAAAAATAGCCAAGCAGAAGGGCCTAATGAAATTTTTTCCCCTGTTTTTCGAAGTTCTAAAAATTCTAGAGTCAAACAAACAAACAAATGGAAGGCGTGATCTCGGCTTACAGGGGCTTTTGTTCACTAGCAATTATCATTTGAGGTCTCAGCTTCAGGCATAAATTAAGAGGATGACCAAACAAGATTACAAAACCAGTGACCCTAAAATATAATCTCAGTCTCTAAATGTTTCTATTAAAACTGCTTTCTAGAAAAAGGACAAGACAGAACCCAGCACACAACTCTTCCCAAGATATGCGAGCAGAATCATAAAATGATCTAACATCAGACTGAGAGTCACAGAACCAACATGCTCTACAATTTTAATATGAAGAGTCACAAGCATCTTGCAAATACAGAATTTCTCTATATTCTATTTGTGCATGTGTTCAAGTGTATGTGCACGTGTATGCACATGGATGTCATGTGTATGTATGTAGGACTACGTCAACATTGGTGTCTTCCTCAATCAGATTCATTATAATCTTAGGAAATCACTGCATATATGTAGTCTGTTGTTGCTAGAAATTCCTTATTTGGTAAATGAGAGTATGTTTATTGTTGAAAGAGAAAAGGTGGTATGAAGAAGAGAAACTAAGAGCTATGTATTAATTTTTTTTAAATTACATTTATTTGTGTGTGGGGGTGGGTAGCACATGCTCCATGGTGCACTTAGGCAGGTCAGGACAGCTGTGGGAGTCAGTTCTTGCCCTCCACCATGTGGGTTCTGGGATTCATCAAGCTTGGCAGCAAACTCCTTTACCCACTGCGCATCTCAGCACATACCCACTGTGCGTATTTTAAAAAAATATATATCATTTTTTAGACGTGTATGAGTGTATTGCCTGCATGTGTGTAAGTGCATGCAATGTCTGAAGAGGCCAGAAGATGTCAGATCTCAGGTACTGGAGTTATGGACGATTGTTAGCTGCTTTGTTGGGGCTAGGAATTGGAACCCAGATCCTCTGCAAAAGCAGCCAGTGCTCTTAATCACCGAGTCATTTCTCCAGCCCTCAGTCCTCACCCTGTATTTACTTTTAAAGAGCTTCCTGGGGATTCCTGTCAGCCATTTCTGTTTGTTCTTCTCAGGCCAAAAGTAACTTACACGACTACCCTTAGTTGAAAGGAAGGACCAACTAAACTAGGTTGTAGAAAATTTACTACTACAAACTGGAGTTCCTTCTTCTACCATTTTTCTAAATGTGAAAACCAATTAATCTATTTTGTCATGGCATTAGAAACAGATTTAGGGGCCAGTTAAATGGCTCAGTGGGTCAAAGCACTTGCTGTCAAGTGTGATCTGAGTTCAGTCACCCAGACCCATATGATGAAAGATCTCCCACAAGCTGTCCTTTGACTTCCTATGTGAGCCATTGCATGCATATGCCCATACACACACACACACACAAATAAATATTAAAAAATAAACAGATTGAAGAGGAATTATAAAACTCACAAACATATATACCATAAAGAAATGATAACTTTTTCATTTTTGCAGTACAGGAGATTGAACTCATGGCTTCATGCACACTAGGCAAGCACTCTACCACCAAGCTACACGACAACAATCCTCTCCTCCCTCCCTGCCTACTTTACTCAAAGAGAGGATCTCACATGTAGCTCATGCTGGACTTCAATTTGTAGTGTTCCTCTTGCCTCAGTCCCCTTAGGGTTGAAATTACAGGTGTAAGTCACTATGCCAGCCAACAGGGACAAATATTTAATGAGGCAGATATGTTTACCTGGATTTAAATATTACATAGGGCTGAGGTTATAGCTTAGTACAGCACTTTCCTAACATATGCAAAACCCAGGGTTCAATCCTCAGCATGAAAACAAGCAGGGCCACAATGTTCACATGTATTGAAATGTTACATGATATTCCTTAAATTACATGTAATTTTTATGTATCAATTATAAGATAAATTTAGAACTCCATTACTAATGTTAATACAGGCTTTATTTCAATTAGGATGAAAAAGTAGACATTAAACTGCACTGCCTTATTGTGGAATGTTTAGTAAACATGTTTAGTCGAGAATACTTTATATAAAATGTTAAGATATTATAGAAAAGTAAAAAAGCCACTGAGCTTTTTCTAGACGTGGGCTAAGGAACTTACTCCCTTTAAATTACTGTTAGTGTGCTTAACTTTGACTCAAACTATTAATTAGGACCTCAAATAATTTGGTCACTGATATGTAATTCTGCTACAAATTTAGTAATTTAAAACTGGCAAAAATAAATGACAGATTTAAGTGTTATCTACATTTAAACATATTAACAAAGATTTCTTAATCCTACAGTCATATGTTTAAATTTTATTTCAACAATTTTAGTTAGCAATTTTTTTGGAGGGGATTTACTTTTGTGTGTGTTTTGCCTGCATGTATGTAAGTGCACCTGTGTCATACAGATGCCAGAAGATGCCAGAAGAAGGTGTCAGATTCCTTGGAAGCACTGTTAAGGAGGCTGTTAGCCACCACGTGGGTGCTGGGAATTGAACCTAGGTCCTCTGGAAGAGCAATGACTGCTCTTGCAGAGGACCTGGGTTCAATTTCCACTACCTACATGGTGGCTAATGGCTGACTGTAACTCTGGTGGAATTTGTTTGGTTTTATGTGTATTGAGTGTACTGCTTGCCATGTATTTAAGTGAACCCATGTCCTATAATGTCCGAGGAGGTCAGGAGAGGGTGTCAGATCCCCTGGAACTGCAGTTACAGTTGTTAGTCATCATGTGGGTGCTTGAAATTGAATCTAGGTCCTCTGGACGAGCAGACAATGCTCTTAACCTCTGAACTACAGCTCTAGCACCAAGGTTAATATTTCTATAGTGGGAATACTATTATTTCAGTTTCATTTCCAATCAAAAAAAGATAACAAGTGAAAGCAAATTCTTAGTTATACAAGGAGCTCATCTATGAATCTCCTGAATGATTGAATTGTCTTTTATTAGTCTTGAATTCAAGTTAACAAATCAGTATTTAAGGATCTTAGAGGGCATGGCTGTATGGCTGTTTATGTTCTAATCCTAGCACTTACGAGGCTGATCCAAGATGCTTATTGCAAATGTGAGGCTAATGAGCATAGTGAGTTCTAGGATGCAGATTAAGAGAAAACCTGCTCATAAAACCCAAGCTCAAACCCAACAACATAAAATAAAACAAAGCAAAAAAAAAGATGAAGCTCAATTACAGTATATTTCGACATTGGTTTGAATCTTTTTTTCTTCCTTTGCAATAACAAATCAATTGCCATATATTCTGAGCTTCCAAAGTCACAAATGATTGTAATTTTATATTCTAAAACTTAAGATTATGATTTTCTTGCAACAGTGAATGCCACAGGTAATTCACACAGAACTGCAGCATCATCACTTACATCATCACTCTGCTGGGCTTCTTGCATCACAAATTCTCGGACCATAGATGGACTAAACTCTACCAAGTAAGAAAATATATCTGTAGCAGCTGATCTGACTTGCAAATCATCCATTCCCTGAAAAAAGCAAAGCTAGGTTAGAGACTGATAATAAAGGATATTCTTGCATTGCTGTTTTCTTTCTCAAACCCACACAGAACATCTCAAACTTTCAGATTACGACAGACACTAAACTGCAACTTTTCCTTCCTTCCTTTCTTCCCTCCCTCCTAAATTTTGGATTAAGACAGTAAATGGAATCAAATCACAATATCCCTTTCTTACTTCCTTTCTCTAAGTACTCCATTTTGGGAGCAGTTCACTGATTAATTGCTGCTGGTTTTCACTATCAAAAAGAACTATTCAGAGAATATAAAAATAGCACAAAGCTGGCTGTAGTGGTATACATAAATAATCCCACCATTTGGGAGGTAGAGGCAGGACTGCTTCAAGTTTGAGATGCAGTCTTCTTGGAAAAGCAATCTCAAAAAAAAAAAAAAAAAATCAAAACCAAACACAAAAAATATGGGGATGGAGAGATGGCTCAGCAGTTAAAAGAGGACTGGCTGCTGTTGAGGAGGGCCTGAGTTTAGTTAATGACCATTCATTAAGTCCAGTTCCAGGGTGATCTAATGCCCTCTTCTGGCCTCCACAGGCACTGCACCCACGTGGTGCACTTACTACATGCATTCAGGCAAAACACTTTACATACACACATACACTTATTCTCTCTCTCTTTCTACCCCAAACATGACACCAATAACAACAAAACCAGTATGGGACTATGAAGCCATATTTTAAAGATGCTACAAAAAAATCCAAGAGAGAGTTCTCGAAAGCTGGCTCAGTGGTAAAGATTCTTGAAGACCTGAGTTTGGTCCCTGAAACTCACATGGTGGAAGGAGAAAATCACCTCCTGAAAGTTGTTCATATATTTCAATATATCTGAAAATTATTGAAGTTTCTAAAATAAAGTCTTCCATAATCTTTTTTAGTCCCATATTTGATAAGGTTATTTAAAAAAAATTTTTTTTAAGTGTTCTTAACTGCTGAGCCATTTTTCCAGCATCAAGTTGCCCCACTCTACCAGACTAAAGTTTATTAAAGAAAAGTGAAAAAGAACTCCAGGGAGGAGGAGCTACAAAGAAGGAAAATCCCCAAGGTTACTTCTTAATAACCAAATCTACCTTTCATTACTTGTTTAAGAGGCTGCCTCTGAAAATAGTTTTTGAACATTTTAAATCTTTCCCACAATTTAGTTTTCTATAGTTACAACTGTGTAAAAAACTACAATTCTCAAAATGTAGACCCAGGAATCCTTTAGGGGTTTTAAAACTCTTTTAGGAAATGCGTAACACTAAAAGCTTCCTAATAAGAAGAAATAGTAAGAAAATGTTAGTTATCTGACTTTTCACTCAGTCATAAATATGGCAGGGTGACATCAAGGCAGAAATGTGGCCTCACAGCAAAGTAAATATAGCAGCGATACGATACCATTAGGTCAAACATTAAAATATCAGCAAAAATACTACAACAGAACCGGAAGAGAAAAAAAAAGTAAATGATGCACTCATCCCACTAAATTATTTTTATTTTAAAAATATTATTTGGGGGGGGTTCCGGAGAGATGGCTCAGTGTTTAAGAGCACATGCTGCTCTTCCACAGGACCTGAGCTGAGCTCATAGCACCCTTGTCAGGCAGCTCACAACCACCTACAACTCCAGCTCCATGGGATCTGACACCTTTTGACCTCTGCACATGTGCTATATACTGCCATACACTGCCACACACACACATGCACACACACGCACGCACGCACACGTAAATAAAGAATAAATATAAATATTATTCTTGTAAGTTTATGTTAATACGAACACTAAAAATTTCTCATTTTAATTTTTGCACACAGAACACCAATGAATAAAAGTCATATAGCTGGCAGGTATGGTGGCAAATGCCTTTAATCCTAGCACTTGGGAGGCAGAGCCAGGATCTCTGGGAGACTGAAATCTAGCTGGAGCTATAGATAGACCTTGTCTCAAAAATACCAAAAAAAAAAAAAAACCAACAAAAAAACCCAACTTCCTACAACTCAGGTCTGAAAACTGTAACACTAATCCTGTACTGAGGCTTGGGCCCCTTGGTCTAATATGTCCTCACTTGATTAACTGGACTGAAAAGGAAAGGCATCTTGTTAGATTTTATGAAACACAGTATCATTACAGAAAGGTAATATCTTTGAAAAACAAATGACTACATACTGATAGTACAAACTTTTAAAGTCTGGTAACTGAAATCATTCTCAAGGTGATTTAACATCAGATAAATAGTAAACTAAATTATAAAATTCAGCAGTATAAATATTTTAATATATTTTTAATATTAATCTATAACAAAGTTACAATTTCAAAAACATAAAAAGAAACCATAATTACCATTACAATTTCAAGAGCTGGAAGAATTCCCAATTTTGCCAAAGTTTTGAAAAAAGCATCCCTGTTCTGAGGTTGTAATGTCTGAGAAAATGCACAAAATTCCTTGAAAAAATTAACCTGTAAGGTTAAAAATTAAGATGAGAAGTCAATAAACAGGAAAATAAAATTGGGCACCCTTTTAAGACTAGCTATCAGAGTACAGAATTCACCGTCTCAAGAATCTTGTTTTTCATATATCCTGGCCTCTCAAAAACCTACATTAAAAAATATACTAAAAACTAATGCTGAGGATAGTGACATATACTTATATTCCCAGCCCTCAGGAGGCTGAGGCAGGAGGTTCATGAATTTGAGGCCAACCTAGACCACAGAGTTAACATCAAACCTTGTCCCTTTATAAAACAAAATGGGATGGGTGAGATGGCTCAGTGGATAAGAGCACTTGCTGCCAAGTCTGATAACCTGGGCCTGATTCTTGGAAGTCAAATGGTGGAAGGAGAGAGTCAAGTTCCACATACTGTCCCTTGACCTTCACTTCATGAACTGTGTGGCATGTGTGTATCACTCTCCCAAATGTAAAATAAATTAATCAAAAACAAACCAAAACCCTAGCATCAGTCACTGATCTCTCTAAACATATTCCAGTGAAAAATGCCACATAAAGTATTTGCATAAAAACATCCTATAGAGATCCTGCCCACTGACTCTTAATTCACCTGCAGCCTGAGGAGCTCCACTCTCTGAACTTTATCCTTGGTCTCAGGCCTACCACTGCTCTTTTTCCCCGAGATCTCTGGTATCCTTAGTCCAGACCTGCCCACTATGTCCTGATCCCCTGCACTCAGAACAGCTCAATTCTCCAAATTAGTCTGTTAGACCTTCCATGGGCTGTCCCCACTCCCACCCTGCCCCTGACCTCCTGATCTGCCTGCCACAGACATGGTAATCAAGATCCGGCACACTGCATCTTGATTCCTCTGCAGCCTGAGCAGCTCCAATCTCCCCTGCACTCTGTCCCCCTCTAGCCTTGGGCCCAGGTCCAGTCCTGCTCTTTCTTGGATCTCTGGATTAGCTTCCTAACCCAGACTGGCTTAATCCTCTAGGGTGGTTTGTTAGATCCTCCACAGGCTGATTCCACCTCCACCTTGCCCCTGGCCTCCAGATCTGCCCATCACAGGGAGGCCTACTACCCTGACAAGCATACTGTACATCACTCATCAAAGAAGCTTCTTTCTGCAACAAGTGGAGGCTATTACCGAGTTCCATTAACTGGCCACACAGAAAGAATCTATGTCTGAGAGATCCCCAGCCCTAAGTGACACATCCACAGCAAAAGCTTTATACCTAAGGCTCATGGAACACAGTAGAACAAGGGGTAGAGAGAATACTAATACATCCCTCAACTTTCACTAGTGAAGCTTCCTCATACAACAAAGTGTGATGCACACAGAAAGTCACAACTGGCTAAGTTTTAGAGAGTAAGAGACTGCAGAGTGTGTACCTGGATAGGACTACTATATTAAAACTTCACCCACCCACAGCTCAGGGACCACTGCAGAAGAGGAGGTGGAAAGACTCTAAGAGGTAGGGTTGGTGCATGAACCTAAGGAAACGGGTTTTCAGGCTATTGGGAACTCGCTCACATGGACTTGCAAGAACAGTGACAGCATGCACAAGATCCATGGCAACTCAATCAGACAAAAACCCAGCACAGAATGAGGGAAATGGGCAACAGGCCCCCACCCTAGAAGAAAAACTGTTAGCAACCGATTACAGGTGAGGGAGAGCAGATCTTTTTAAAGGAGTGCCTCTAGGCAGGCTGACTAGACTCCGGTGGATGAACTTGCACTGAGGGACTTCTGGGTACAAAAACTTGACTGGACAGAACTTAACATACATGACAGAATGCATGAAATCTAGGGTATGAGAGGGATTATGAGGGGAAAGGATGAGGAGGGGTAAAAATTTGAGTAAGATCTATTATATGAAATGCACAAAACTCAGTAAAAATTTAAAAGTACTAAAAAATTATAAAAGAATTTAAAAATACTGAAAAGCAACTTACGCAAATGATTAAGGTATACCTGAATTGCCTATAAGACACCAAATTTGAAAGGAAATCTTTATGTTCGTACATATATTTGCTGATGTATATTTTTCCTGTTATTTATTTTATTTTACATGAATAGCCTATTAACAAATATATTTACGACTATAGTAAATATATTAATCATGTCATTTTCATGACACATTGATTAAAAGTACTCAAAACTGTATAGTGTTCCTTCAATTTTTATGTGCTCTGATTCTGTCACTTGTTATATTTGAAATAAATCTCCTTTCATTAAAAAAATCCTACAATAAAACGTGGCTGGATAACCAGGGACTCTTGAAAAACAACAAAATCTGAACAACTGGCAAGGACAGCAGAGTCGTCTCCACTTCAAAACACTAATCCGACCATCAGGACACAAAAGATGTCAATGTAAAATCACTGTCAATAATCTTATAATATTTTATAAAAATCCCCAAATTCGATTATGTTTGAAAAGAAGTTAAACATTTGGCAAGCCGTGTTATTCTTTTCCCTAAAACAGTGTCTCCTCAAAACAGAAGCAAAACAAGCAAACAGCAGCAAAAACCCAAATTCCCCCATAAACATATTAAAAACTAAAACAGGCCTTTAATCTCAGCACTTGAGAGGTAGGCAGATCTCTGGAGTTCCAGGCCAGTCTGGTCTATACATTGAAACCCTGTTTCAAGAATAACAACAAAAATCCCATTTGTCATTAACTTACTCAAGAAGCATTTTCTTTCCATCACTTTTTTTCTCTTTAAAAATCTCTGTAATGTAAATAAAACTACACACACACACAGTTTGTAGTTCTGTCACGATATAAGCCATCTACCTGATTTGGGGATTTAGAAAGCATTCAAATTTCGCCACGGGGAAGGTATTGAGTGGAAGGAGAATGACACACATAATATCTTAAGAATTTTCTGAAATACATAAAAACAAGTTTTAGAAGCTTTGAATAAATAACTTACCAACTCACGTCGTTTATCATCATCTGTAGCCTCATCTGTTAATTGTGCAAAAACTTCAGACAAAAACTTCTCATCTTCCTGCATGTGACAAAATAATTACACGAAATATTAATAAAAATAGTTTGCCACTGAGATGATTTACATAAATTATAACAGAAGCAGATTAAAGTTCAATACTATTTTCATCATGAAACTTCACTTGGGAAGATATATTCATAATTTTCTGAAACTTAAAAATACAACTTCAGTTATATATACATTAATATATACTTATAGAAATCTTACTATAAGAGAACTCTGTAAAACAAAATCAGAAATTCTAGAGGTATTACAGTAAATTAATTTACTTTCGTTCTAGTATCTTTTAGTTTCTATTTACTCTTTTAAAGAAAGCTCAGATTCTGAGGATCTCACTGTCAGTTCATATTAGAATCAGAAAAAAGACAAGACAGTCCAAGTACAGCAATAAAGGGAGATGAGTTATAATGTATTAATCTATGGCCAATCAGAGCAGAGGCTTCCATGTTCTAGCCTCCAAGGATAAAATAAAAGGACAAACACTACAATCACTACATTCTGATGACTTGGGGATATCAAGATAGCTATTAACTTAGGTATCTTCTATAATATTAAAAAAATTGTTTTAGTCAGGTCACTATGTTTAATTAATGTAACTTATTCTAAAATAAAATAATAGTAATACCTATGTATTCCCCAATTTGTATCTTTTATAAATTTTTATCTTCCCACATATCTCTCCGATTAACTCTTCTTGCCTAAAACTTTTTAAACTTTTCCAGAATATTTTCAAAGAAAAGTCCCAATGCCTTGATAAATGCAACTTTCTACCTTAAATTCTTACAAGATTCAATACTTATGAAGTGACATCTCAGACTACAAAATGTATTCTACATAAAGGCAATCATAAGTATGCTCATTAGGAGAACACTTTCTGATTCCGAGTATATTTATCTAATTTCTTTAAGCTAAAAACATAATCTGCTGTGTATATCCTGTGTATATATTAAGGAAGCAACTGATCAGCAACTTAAAAAGTATATATAGTTGAACCATTTTTCCAAAATCTTTGCTTTTGTAAGCCATTGAAATGATTTCTGTAGATGATTTTACTTTTTCTTTTCTATTTACTGGGAGCTTTTGTTTTAATACGATACAAAAAACAAAACCAAAAAACTAAATTAAGCTCTTTTCTTTATAGAAAAGAGGCAAAACAAACAAAGCAACTGACTGTCATTTTAGAATCATGTGAATGTGACCAGGCTTTACAACATTACTTTGAGACTGCCTAGTCCAATTTCAGATTTTGGTAGACAGATTATCTGAAGCTAGTGAGTGACAGAGATGGAGTTAGGGTCCAGATCTTATAAGAAAGTTACTCCTCAGAGATGGCTCAGTTGTTAAACAGATGTACAGCAGGCAGTACTTGTATCAGGGGGCACATAACTGCCAGTTAACTACAGTTCTAAAGGATCTGATGCTCTCTTCTGGCCACCATGGCATAAGTGTACAAATTCACATAGAGAAACACATGAAAACATGTAATTTAAAAAACTTAAAAATAAAAAAAAGTCACACACACACATTTTGAGACAGAGTCTCAAATGCCTAGAATTCACCATCTAGAACAGGCTGGTCTTAAATTCAGAGATCCACCTGCCTCTGCCTCCCAAAAAGGTAGGGCCTATATATTCTTAACTCAAATCTAAGAACTGAAATGAAGCAGAACACAATCCAAAAAGGACCAAATCATAATAAAATTTGAGCATTAAAAAAACTACACATCACATCATTGTTTAAAAAGGTATTTGAAGACTATCTATATTTAATTACAAAGCAAAATGAGAAGTTAAAAATTTCTCAGTGTTGAAATTTTATTATCTGGGGGAGGGAGGATATGAGCATGAATGAGTATGCCAGAAAGCTGTTGGGTTTGCTCTAAGTTCAACTCTTCCCTTTGGATATCCGGAATATATATAACCTTTATTAAAATGTCAAGATTTGAGATTGTTGTCCTCTACCATTTTTAGGAGGAAGAGACAGGATCTTACTCTGTAGCTCATTAAATAGAAATCACCCTATTTTATTGACTGTTAAGAAATTTACAAAACATGTTTGAAGTATATTTCTCAATTTGGGGCAGAGGTTTCAATCTGTAGCTGGAAAATTGACATTAACAAAAACCTTATGTCCTAATGAGTTGAGAATTAGAGCATATGCTAAGAGGCACAATCACACAGATGCTTTCACATCACAATTTATCAGTTAAGATCAGCATATTATTTATAATGTACCAGTTAAATAAACTGTGTACAATTTCACTTAGCTTCACTTAATTCAGATGGCAGGACATTAAAACTCATTCAAAAAGATAAGAGAGAGAAGGGTATCTGGAAACAACTAATATTTCGTCAAAAATTTCTTCATGGAAACCTCAGTTTGTTTGTTTTTTTTTTTAGCATATAGGCACACCCCCCCACACACATATAATTAAAAATATTAATAAAGACAAATCTTAAAATTTAGAAGCCACTGGATATAGTCTTAATTTCTTTGCTTCTACATTTTTGAAATGTAGAATCTAGAATTCAGCATTATTGTAGACATATAAGAAACAATTCAGAGGTAAATCCTAGACAAACAAAAGGTAGTTACAGTTCATGACAACTTCATAAAATACACTTCATGGACCAGTAATAAATAACAACTGCTTTTTTTTAAAGCCTCACTTGATTGGTATCATAGATTTAAAAAATAAACTTATAAAACAGATATCGAAAACCACACAGTTTTATAACGATTTACATACTAGTTGGTACAATTCATTTATTTTAATTAATTTTGGGAGTATTAAGGACTGAACTGAGAGTCTTACTATATACTAGGCAAAGCATTTTACCATTAAAATGCAATCCTCAGATCTTAGTTTTTAAATATAAGTGGGATTTACTGCTGTAGATATGGAAACACTTTTGAAATCAAGTAATCAATGGAAAGCTACATCTGAGGTTATAACACTAGGCCCTTTGATTGTAGAGCATGACTCTTATTTCCAATTTACTAAGAATGTAACTTTTTCTGTCTGCAAGTAAAACGCCATCCTGAAAAGCAGTTGAAATCACAGCATTCAGGACAATATGGCAGAAAGATCCTGGGTTTAAGGCCAGTCAAACAACAATAACTGAAACACAGACCAACAAAAAGTCTCAGGTTCATATATTATATAAAAGGAACCTGGTATGTACATTTAACTTTCCATATACAAATTACTGGAGAATAATGACAAACTGACAGTTAGGGCCAGGAATGGTGGTAACACCTGTAATCTCAGTAGTTAGTAGGTGGAAGGAGGAGGATTAAGAGTTTGGAGTCATCCTCAGCTACACAGTTCAAAGTCAGCTTAGGTTTCAAGAGATTCTGTCTCAAAAACACAAAACAGGAGCTTAAGAGATGGGTTCAGTGGGTTAAGAGCACTGGCTGCTCTTGCAGAGGACCTACATTTGGTTCCCAGCACTCACATGATGGTTAACAACTGTAACTCCAATTCCAGGGGATCTGACAGCCTCTTCTGGCCTTCATGGGCACTGCATGGTATGGGCTCACGTAGATACATACAGGTAAAACACTCATACACATAAAATAAAAATAAATAACTTAAAAGAGCCAACTGGCTCAGTGGGTAAAGATACTTGCCACCAATCCTGATGACCCCCTAGTTCAATCCTCAGAATCCACACGGTCTAAGAGAATGAACTCCACAAATTATTCTCTGACCTCCATACACACACATGCACAAAATACTGTAGTAAAAAACAGAAAAGCTATGTTGTACTAAAAAAAATTATATGTCATGAAATCAGAAGACAGTCCTTTCTATGTCTGACAGTACATTAATATAAACAAATCTTCAACACCAGATTAAATTATTAGGAACTAAATATCTGAACAGAGAATTGTGAGAAATGATTTACTCACCTGTAACATGCTGACTATTTCAACTTTGTTGAAGAAAATAAAAGACGTAAGAGTAGAAAGAAAATTCTCTTCAAAAACAGATGGTGTAGGCAAAATAATGTCCTGAATATACTGGACCCTGTAAGTCTGGTGTATTTTTTGCCTTAGTTCTGAGTCTGTTATTGGTATAACTTCCTTAAACTTTGCAGTTTTGGTCAAGAATTCTCTATGTCTCTTTGGCTGAGCCAAAGCAGGGTCATATTCAAGACATCCCACGACATCCATGATACACTCATCAGAAAACATGACCTCAAAAAGAGTTGCCTTATTTAGGAATAAGATTCCTCTAATAATTTCATACAGATGGTGTAAGCCTTCAGTATTTTCTAGGTTCTCACAAGCTTGGAACAGCTGCAGTAGTTTTTTAATATAGCCTTCATTTTCCAAGGCCAGAGCCAGTTTTTCCCTACGGATAGGTGAGGAGAGAACTGAGGTAACTAAGTCAGCAATCTCTTCAAGTTTACTGAGTTCACACGTGGGCAGGTCAATTAGATGACTAGTTTCTGGCATTTCTTCAAATCGTTCTTCTTCAGATTCATCAATGAGGTCCTGTGTGACTTCTACTGATGGGTCCTTACCTTGAACCTAAAACCATCCAAGTAAAACTGGTTATCTTAAAATATAAAATAATTCAACATTCTGGAAATCAAATCACTGAATTTAAGTAAAGTACCTTGCAGAGTCAGGCAGGGTTATACACCCATTTATGTAATCTCAGTATCTGAGAGGCTGAGACAGGAAGATAAGGAGTTCAGTGCCAGCCTTGACTACAAAAGCAAGTTCGGTGTAAGAGAATCATCTTGGCCAAGGACTGACCTTCCCCAAAGAAAGGTTTGGTCCTTGCCCAGTTCCTGAGAAGTAACCTCTATTCACCAGCAACATCCTAACTTAAAAGTGGCTAATTACAGGGGGATTTAAGGCTTGCATTATTCTATACTAACAATGTGGTTGATGATGGGAGTCCTTGGACTGTGAAGTTCCCTTGACCTCTGGAGAGGATGAAGACTATAGGTCAGCTAAGCTTAGGTGACTTATCTCTAGTAAGAAACAAACAAATATAATCACAGAGGGAAAAGCTCATTAAAATGAAAATAACACTAGCCAACTAAGAATAAAAGCAACCCACCAGAAATAAAGAACCATATTAGGCAATCAATAAAACTGATCTCTCATTTTAAAAAAGTGAATGGTGTGATTAACTCAGAATTCCAATTATACCAAGGATCACAACCAAAAAAGCCTAAGAAGATGATGACCAGGGGTGCAATATGGTATTATGGGGGGGGGGGAATGGACATTAAGGAAAAACTGAGGAAATCTCAATATCCCCATACAGCATAGCTTTAGTTAATAGTAATGTTCAATATTAGCTCACTAATCGCAGCAAATACTCCATATTAACATGAGATGCTATTCTTGCTGCATTAAGTGCAGATGAGGGTGGAAGTTGTCAGGGAGGTATTCATGTAGGCATTCTATATTACTAACTCACATTTTTTTTCTTTTTATGAAACAGGGTCTCATATAGCCCAGGCTGGTCTCAAACTGGACTTGGAGCTGAGAATGACCTTGGACTTTGGATCCTCTTGCCTTTAACTCCTGATTCCTGAGATTACAGGTTCTTGCCACCACACTTGGTTTAAGCAGTGCTGGGAACTGAACCCAGGGCATCCTGTATGCCAGGCAAGCACTCTCTATCAGTTGATCTACAATTTCCAGTCTTGTTCATTTTAAAAATAAATCTAAAAATGTTCTAAAATAAAAAGTTTAAGAAAAATCAGTTAAACTAGATGTGGTGGCTTACACTTTTAATTGCAACACTTGGGAGGCAGAGGCAGAAGCAGAGGTAGGCAGAGTTCTATGAGTTTGAGTTCAACCTAGACTATATAGTGAGAACCAGGTCAGCCAGGGATACATAGTGAGGCCCTGACTTAAAAAAAAAAAAAAAAAAAAGCAACTGCAGATACTACGCACAATGAAGTTATATATATATATGTATATCATACATATTTATTATGTTTGTTTATTCTATGTGTATGAGTGCATTGCCATATTGAGCAATGCCCCTGGAGGTCAGAAGAGGATGTCAGATCCCCTGGAACTAGAGTTCTGGATGGTTGCTATCCAGTGCTCTTAACTGCGGAGCCATCTCTCCAGCCAAGTCATAGGTACTTTTTACCACTGGTGCTTAGCAGACAGTATTAATATACATTAGACAAACACATGTCCAAATATTAGGAAGGGGAAAAAAAAATCCTAAAAGTCCAAACATAATCATTCAATCTTTTGGCCTGTGTAAAGATCTTAGCATTCTAGATTATCAATTATGAAATAGCAAAATCTAAAATGGTAAAGGAATTATGGTAAAGGGTTTTTTAGTTGTTGCTAATTTTAAGTGAAAGAATCTGTTATAGCATATAAAAATGTTCGTAATTGGGCATATAGTCATTGGCAGAGTGCTTGCTTAATACACATAAAGGATCCCCAGGACTAGAAAAACACAAAATCCATGCTACGGTATCAAAATCTCTCACCCTAATATACTATCTTTCCAGAGTTTAATATATATCTTTGAAATAAAAAGACAAAAATTAACAATGTGTACCATCATAATTATAAATACATATAGAAAGAACCTTACTTGACAAATTTTCTCCCAGATCTCATCACAGCCAGCTTTTTCTTGAAAGCTTAGAGCCAGGTCATAGTTCTCAGCTTCTGACCAAACAATTAATGTATCCTGTTAAAAAAGAAAAGAATTTCTATACCACCACACTAGAAAATATCTACAAAGTACAAATAAAAATGAGGAAAACAGGCACAGGTAAAGTATATTCAACTGACACTACACAACCACACAGTATTTTGCTACCCTTTGAAATTTTGGTAATGTATTTCCAACTGAATAGAAACTCTGGTGTTAAAGATGACATGGAACAATCTTCTAAGTAGGCAAAAATATATAGATATAAAATAGATTCATAGGCTCTAATCATTCTTGATCACTGTAGACATTCCAACCATCTACTTTCTGTTGTATCCAATACTCAGTCACTCCATTCATGAACAACTTGTCTATGCTTCCTTTTTAATTGGTTGTCAACTGGTTAAAAGTATGTTAATACTTTCAAACAAATGAAGATTTAGCTCTACTTTGGCTTTTTATTTTTATTCTGTAAAAACCCTCAGGATCTTGAGACATTCAATGTAACAGTAAAATGAGGCCCAAGGTCTAATGGCAGCTTAAGTTAGAGAAAGAATAACCTAAGATTTGCTCTTCATGGAGTATCCTCAATTATGCTCCTACTTTTAAAAGGTTAGGCAGTCAAAACATTTAATTAGAAACTAAGGTTTGGGTTTTAATTAAAACTCATACATATACTAAATTAAACATTAAAATTACCACATACTAATCTAACAAAAATGAACAGCTTTTTAGCAAACATAGTAAAATTTGATTTAAAAAAATACACATGAATCAGGACTGGGGGTGTAGTTCAGTTGGTAGAGTGTTCGTCTAGCATGCATGAAGCCCTGGGTTCAATCTCCAATTTCATATAAAACTAAGTACAGTGGTGCATGATACCTTTAATCCCAGTAGAGAATTAGGCGTAGGCAGGCAGATCTCTTTGAGATCTAGGCCAGCCTGGTCTACATAGTCAGTTCCAGACCAGCTGGGGCTACAGAGAGACCCTTTCTCAAAACAAAAAAACCAAGAACTCAAGGTCATAGCTCATCCTGGGCAACACAGCAGTTTGATGTTAATCAGGGTTACATGGAAGCCTATTTTAAAAAGCCAAAGAAAACACACACCACCTGGGTTTGGTCCCCAGAATCCACAGAGCAGTTCACAGCTGCCTGTAACTCCAGTTCCAGGGGGATCTGACATTCTCTTCTGGCATTGTACACATGCGGTACACTTATATACATGCAGGCAAAACATACACATAAAATAAATTAAAATGTTTTAAATGGGAATCCAGCTCTAGGGAATCCAATGCCTTCTTTTGACTTCTGTGGACACCAGCACCCATGTGCACAAACACACACACACAGCAACACATATGAGTAAAAATAAAGTAAATCGTAAAAAATAAAATAAAACACACTCGTAGCAAAGTTCTAAAGAAGCAGAGTTACTAGTCAGACCATTAAAGCACCAGGCACCCACTCAGGTTCTGTTTTCCCCTCAGTGTGACTCATCTTAAGACCCTATTTCAAAATGATCTCTAACTTTGATCATATACTGTGATTAACTTACATGTTATATACAAAAATGTATTAAGAGCCAGGAGTGGTGGTATATAGCTTTAATCTAAACACTTGGGAGGCGGAGGCAAAGGCTAAGACAGGTGGATGTCTGAGTTTGAAGCCAGCCTGGTCCACATAGTGAGTCCCAGGCTAGACCAGGCTATGTAATGAGACCCTACCTAAACAAAGGGGATGGGGGTGGGTTAAGCAGGGCCCCTCCAGTCCTACATATGAATGACCAATCAGTCTACCCTTCTCACACCCACCTCTAAGAAGATGCACTGCTTTAAAGGGTCAGAGTTAAAAGGTCCTAGAGGAGAGAGTGCAGTAGTGGCACAATACCTAAAATAGAATGCAAAGTGTCAAATGCAGTGTCTTTGGCAAATTCAAAAGGCCTAGGTACAGCCAGGCTCAGATTTTCATAGTAAAGTGTTTTGTAATCACTGTGTTTTATGTTATTACATTACTTGCTCAATTGTATGCAGCAGTCTAATCTCTTTGAGATATTATTGTTTTTGTTTGAAACAAAAGAAGCTTATAGTTTCATTACCTAAAATGTTTCATCATTACTGTATCCTCAAAGAAATCAGACTTCAAATGAGCTTGCAGGAATAGCAGAAAAAAGACCAACATCCATCTATGTGTGGCAGTGCATGTCTGCAGAGGGATAGATGAGCAAGTTCAAAGCTGGCCAGGACTACATAGGGAGGCACTATCTCAAAAACACAGTAAACAGTACTAGGGAGGTAGAAGCAGGTGGATCTCTGTGAGTTCAAGGTCAGTCTGGTTTACATATCGAATTCTAGGCCACCTAGGCTATGGGGAGACCCTGTCTCAAAAAACAAAAACAAAACAAAAAAGCCAGAGAAAAACATTTTATTTAATAGAATCCTTTAAAACTATGAAAAAGTTCCTAAGCCCAGGATAGGTATAAAACATGGTTCTGGGAAGCTTGACAACTTGGTCCTTCCTAAAACATGACATTCTAACAGTTTTATTGTAAGAAAGGGGCTTGATTCATAATACTAATAATGCAGTTGTGCATGGTGGCTTATGCTTATAATACGAGCAACTTGGGAAGCTGAAGCATGATGACTGCTGTGAGGCTAGCCTGGGCTACAGTGAGATACTGTCTCAACAAACTACTCTACCCTAATTGAGGAGCTACTGGTAACTAATGGCTACTGGAGGAGTGGGGTAAAGGGGTGTCATTTTGGGGGGGAGCATGGTAGGCTGTCCATACTCCAGTGGCTGGCCCTACACATAATTAGAATTAAGGAGTTGTATATATTAAAAGTGGGCATGAAGGTGAAACATGAAGGTATTACAGGAGGGAGGGAGAGATATTTGGCTTGGATATGACATAATTCAACTAACTTGAGATTTTTCCAAAAAGGAGATTGCAAGTGTGCATGTGTGCATGCATAGACATAGACACACATACACACACACACACAGCTTCACTATTCACTTTTTTAGGGCCTTCAACAAAAATTTTACCTTTCTGAACTTTCCTCATTGGCAGAAGAGAACATTATCCTAGATCAGAACCTAAGATTATAAATACAGTTCTTATGTGTTAGGCACAGAATTAACATTTTTCCAGGACTGGAGAGATGGCTCAGTGGTTAAGAGCACTGGCTGCTCTTCCAGAGGCCCCAGGTTCAGTTCCCAGCACCCACATGGTGGCTAACAACGATCAATAACACTAGTTCTAGGGGATCTGATGCCCTTTTCTGATCTCTGTGGGTTTGTATACAGGTGGTACAGTTACATACATGCAGGCAAAATATTCATGCACATAAAATTTAAAAACTAATTCTTTAAACAGTATTTTTAATCTCATGTATATGAGACAGATGGTCAGTTTAAAATATGACTTTCAAGCTGGGCCTCTATTCCCAGCACTCACGAAGGCTGAGGGAAGTTCAAGGCCAGCATGGGCTATATATGATGAGACCTTGTTTCAAGAAAGTAACAACAGCAAAGAATAGGGTTCAGAGAAAGTTTGCTCAAAATCATATACTTAAAAAGTATGTGAACTCACAACTTAGTATTGGTCCATTGAGACGGCTCAGTGAGTAAAGGCTCTGCAGCCAAGCCTGACAACCTGTTGGCAGTCCTCTGAGATCCACATGGTGGAAGGAGAATCTACTTCCTTGGGTTGTCCTCTGAGTTCCAATCATGTGCTGTGGCACACCTGCCCCACCCCCATGAATTAATACAACAAAAAACAATACTATCTAAAACTGAAATACGATGTTTGCTACACCATTTATAAATGTGAGTCAACTCTAAAAAGAATGCTGTTTCAAATAATCTTCTTCCTCATCTTATCCACTAGAGCATTATATTTAACTAAGAATCTGTCTAAACCACTAAGTAACAAAGGCCTGTCTCTATTCTATTCTTAAATACTTTTCCTTGTTCCTTGGTTCTATTCCAATCAGCATGCACAATGTTCCCCTACCCATCACCTTTCCCAGTATTTCCAATGTACACATTTCCATTTCCTCTACTGTTGCACCTGAGCTATAATTTCAAGAGCCAAGAAGACTTTCAACATGGCAAATTTAGGAGTTATTTAAACGCACCTCCTACAATTGTAGAAAAAAAATTTTTTTTTCCTTCTTGAGACATGGTCTCATGTAATCTTGATAGGCTTGGAACTTGCTATGTAGTTGAACTCAAGAGATCTGCCTGCTTTTGCCTCCCAAGTGCTGGGACTAAAGATATACCCAACCATGCCTGACCAGAAACCTTTCTTACATACTCAAGTAGTCTATTCTCTGTAATAACTTTGAAACCTAATACCCATCATCCTGAATTTACTGGACTATTATATTTTTGTAATTAAGATAACTACAAGTGGGTCTCTTAGCACATTCCTATAATCTCTGTTACGGGGGAGGCTGAGGCAGGATGACTGCCAAGTTTAAGGCCAGCCTGGCAATTGTAGCAAGCCTTTTTCTCAAAACTAAAAGCTAGAAATGGGCTAGAGAAGTCATTTAGTAATAAAGCCTTTGCCTAGCATGTGTGATATTCCAGGTTCAATCCACAGTACCTTAAAAAAATAAACAATAATGAAAAACAACACAACAGGTTTGATTTCTCAGAACTGCAAAAAGTGAATCTCTTTTCTTCCTAGTAACCGAGACCCAATTTGTCAGCATGCTCTGTCAACTCTACTCTCAAGATCCATTCAAATCCACCTACTTCTTTTAACAGCTTCATCACCTGAATTCACTCTTGTTTGGACTATAGAGCAAGCTTTCTCATACTCTTCCAGTTACTACCTGTTTCTAGTTCTACAGACTGGTATGATCACATCATTCCTCTGCTAAAAACCCTTCCAACAGTTGGAAAGTTACTCGGTGGAAGAGCAACTAAAACAGACCAAGTCACCTCTTGCAATGTTTTCGAACTTTATTAAAACAAAACAAAACAAAAAAAATCAAGAGGAGACAAGGACCAGCCCATAAATAACACTCTATATTACTGTATGAATGAACAAATGTGGCCAGTTCCACAAAGCTGTGTTAAGTTCTTTTCTTAACTTCTATCTACTCTGAGTTGGTCTTCTGGTGAAACTAAAAATTCTTTTGATGTTTCTTAAATCAGAACCTGCTTTACCAAACTCAAGCCCTACCTACCACTAGATTCCAGATGTTTAATCGAAAACTTTTCCATTTATTTTACCTTCACTCTAAACCCTAAATTAAAAAACAAAAAAAAGCAAGGCTCAAAATAGCATACAGTATGCTGACATTTATGCCAATAAAATAGAGTATGAGATTCTCTGTGAACTTCTGTTTACATATACATACTTTGAAGATCTGTAAGAAAATGTTAATGAGAGTTAACTATTAGCAAGGTCTACATGGAGAGTCTGGGGGCAGGAAAGAGACTATATGAATTGCCCATGCTAATTTATTACACATTTAAAATAGTTTATTTTGATAACTGTGCCTTAGACCAAAAGATGATTGTAAGCCTCCCCCTCAATGTCCTACTTTAGAACCATCACTTTCCAGGCCCCAAATACTAAAAACAAAACAAAAGGGCCTAAACAGTGACCTTTGATTCCATCTTTGGTATTTCATTCACCAAATTTCTTGAAAATGGACCGAAGCTCTGCTTCCTCATGGCTATTTACCTGACTTTTACTTCTGAGTGACTGTAAAAGGTCTTCTTACCTGAAGCTCTTTTGTACTATTATGCTACCCTCATTTATTATTCATGACACTGTCACAGTGGTTTCCTTAAACATAGTATCACTTTCCTCATTTTAGGTCTCTAAAAGAATTTATAATGGATCTCTTTTATCCAGCAAACCAAGCTCTCAAGTGAAAAACTACTGTAAATAGGTTTAATACTTTTTATGTAGGTGTATTATTTCCTTCAGCAACTACCACCCTCACCAAGACTCAAATTCTTAATAATTCCGGCTTTTATCAATTTCTCCTCTACTATTCTGCTGCTTGTGGCTGTAAAATACAAGGTTGCTGTTTCTATTTTGTGTTGGCATATACCTCCTGTACATTCCTATCCTTAACATTACTGTACCTTAGTTGCCTCCCTATGAAATGCTTTTAAGCATTTTCAGTGAGGACTAGGCTAAGAAATTTCATTAGCTATATTATTATCATTCTATCACTATTTCATTTGTGGTAACCTGTGTTTCAGAAAAAGTGAGTTGAGGCCTTCTCAAACCACCAAATAAACAACTTTGTTAAATATACTAGGTTAATCCTGGTCACTCTGGCTTTTGATTTAGTCAAGATCAGTAGGGCTGGGGCTGAAGAGATGGCTCAGCAGTTAAACAGCACTGGCTGTTCTTGCAGAGGACCCAGGTTCAGTTCTCAGTACCCACACGGAGGCTAACAACTGCCTATAACTCCAGTTTTGGGGAATCTGACCCTCTTCTAACCTCCGAGGGCACTGCACAACACAGGAGCACTTACATATATGCAGGCAATACACTCATACACACAAAATAAAAATAATATTTTTTAAAAGATCAGTGGAGTCAATTTAAAATAACTTAAAAATCAGACACACCTATCAGGCACTTTGTTTCATATTGTACTGTGTAATCCTCTTCTTCTTTTATCCAATATGTTTGCTTAAATTCTTAAGTTCATTGAGAAATATATCTTCTTCCCATTACCTTGTAGCACTAGACACAGTACCAAGATACTGTGAATAAGTGACCTTTTGATATTCAGTCATTTACATTCAATTTGTACTTATTCTAATGTATTTTAAGCCCATAATTCACTTCTTTGCTTTGGAGGGGAGAAACCCATGTATTCCGAACAAACAATTTAGTAGTTTGATCATTTTAGGACTATTAATATTAATATTAAATAATCTTCTGAATTTATTAAACATATTTCAATACAGCACAATATCCTATAACAAGCTATTAACGGGGGTAGAGAAATGACTCAGCAGTTAAGAGTACCGCCTGCTCTTGCAGAGGACCTGTGTTTGATTTCCAGTGTCCACATGGCAGCTAAAAACCATCTGTAACTCCAGTTCCAGGGGATCCAACACCCTCTTCTGACCTCCCAGGGCACTGAACAACATGAGTGTATGTATATACAGGCAGGAAATACATTCATACACACAAAATAAAAATCAAAACAACAAACAAAAAGAATCCCAAGTCATTCACTCATCAAGTTTTTAATTAAAAGTACATCAATGAACAATATAATTTTTGTAAATTTTGGAAATAATAATTTTCTAGACTAATCTATTTTAAAACTCAAATGCTGACAAATGGTAAGTCTAGTGAACATAAAAATACTGATGTATTCAGGAATTCCAATTTGTGTAAACTTAGTAAAAAGTACAAACTGAGCAAGACTTTGATTAAAATAGGGGAAACAGGAAAAAAACTATCTATTACAGAGAAAATTTAACATAACTTCTAAGTGGTTTTATGACTCTAATAGACTAGGCCACTCAATATAAGTAAAATAAAAAAAAAATAAAACAGGTGACTATTCACACAAGTTTTCATTCCTATACATACAAAGCCTTTCCATATTCTCATTACTAGTCTGATAAACTTTAGAGTAATATACACTGGTGAAAACTATGAAAATGTTATAATGACATCCATTTTTGTTTGCTAAGCAACAAAAATATTTAGTATTTTAATTAAGCTCTAAAGTATATTACTTAAATGTGACTATTTACATAAAATATTTCTAGATGCCATAAATTTTAAAATATATTCTTTTCACCAACCATGGTGGTGCACAACTTTAATCCTAGCACACAGTAGAGGCAGGTGGATCTCTGAGCTCCAGGCCACTCAGGGCTACAAAGTGAGACAGTTTAGTGTACACAAAAATTCTAATTCTCCAGAACTAGTTTTCTTTTTAATCTAATTTTATTTATGTGTATGAGTGTATTACCTGCATGTATATACGTGCACCCACATTGTACCATGCCCGCAGAGATCAGAAGAGAAGGTTAGATCCTCTGGAACTGGAGTTTTGGACCGTTGTTAGCTGCCATGTAGGTGCTGGGAATAAAACCCAGATCCTCTAGAGTAGCCAGTCCTCTTAACTGCTGAGCCACCTTTCCAGCTCCCAAAATTAGTTTTCTAGCATTATACTAACATTATACATGAATGCATGCTTTCAAGATTTGTATGTGTCCAAAGAACCTTTGTATATTTTTAACATGTTAGAGGACTGTTTTATAAAAATACTTCTACATAATATGATCTTTTCAAAAGTAATGGCAGTTCAAAGATCATTTACACAACCTGAGAATTCATATCATAACTATGTAGGGAATTACTTATGATTAAGTAGTCACATACATTTAAAAGCAACTTTATCATTTTATATTCATGTTGGTAGGAGAAAAAAATGATGACAATATGTCAATATTTCTCCACAAATAAGCAAACAGGCAAAAACTCCAAAGTGCTTATCTTGTAAAACTCAGTCTATCTAGTTGATATAAAATTAAGTTATATCTACCTTAAACATATCTAAGAAAGGGGAAATACCTTCAGATGTTCAAGACAAATGTTTTGATTCTTCACCAAAAATTTTTCTGAGAGGAAAAAGCTATTAGTTGAATACTAAAATATTTAGAATATTCTAAAGGACTAAGAATATTGCATGTATAAAACAACTGTTTATAGGAAAGCTTGTACTATTAGTAAGCTGTGCAATAGATATAACTTTATTCTTTCTTCTGTGAAGTATTTATGGCATCCAAAATTTCAGACCCTGAAGACAGGTAGATTTGATCCTATAAATATAAACCTAAAAAATAATTGCTCTTTTCCTTCAAAAAATCTCTGCCATATTGACTTTAGATAACACACACACACACACACACACACACACAAATGGAAATAATTCAAATATTTCATAGGTGTATAGCATACAGCAGAATATAATACAGCATTAAAATATTGATATCTACATTAACATGAATAAGTTTTCCAAAAAAGAGTGAAAAATCCAAGTTTCAGAATACATGTAAAAGTATGATATCAATAAAGTTTAAAAACACACAAAGGACTACAAATTATTTATGGATACATACATATGCAAAAAAGATATCAAAGCATGTACAAAAATACACATCAATTTCAGAACAGGGTTACCTACAGGAAGGATAGAAAATGGACAAAATGGAATAGATACAAAGGAGGGTTTAACTCTATCCATAATGTTAAACATTACAAAAGATTTGAAACAAAAAATACTGTATATAATGATAATATGTCAAATCTGATGGCGTTACAAGAACCCTTTATATTATCCACTACACTATTCAATTTGGATATATTTCATTATAAATGTGAAAACATTCAGATAAAGAAGGGTAACTTAAAGTTATCATTTTCATGTTAAATAAGTAGGAACACTGAAACACAACATAGATTTTCTTTCCCCAAATGACAATAAATATTAACAGGAAATGTGACATAATTATCAATGTGTACATTTTAAAAGTATCCATTGAGCAAATTAAAAATACACATACAATTAAGAACAAAACTTAAATGCTTCTACTTAAATTCTTTCTTTGAGTCAAAGGATTTAATTTATACCACAATAGGCTTGCCTTTTTTCAAAAAAGCATTTGTTTGAATTTTTAATGATAGTAATTGAACAATCTGAATTTTCTTCTTAGCCTTCTTTTTTCAACTGTTATTCAGAATGAAAAGGCTTAGTGTACAGGGTACAGACAAGACATGGCTTACTTAAATAAGACTAACAAACATATTGTATTCTAATACAAACAGTGGCTCAATTCAAAGAGAATATTAAAGTGCCAACATAAAAACTTTCACTTTTCAGTGTGAAACTTTCGATCTAAAAGGTAAATACACATGGTCTCTAACTTTATTTACCAAATATTTTTATCTTGTCTGGAAAGTATTCCCATCTTTGTCAGATTAATACTTCCTGGATTACAGATGAAGTCTTTCAAATTAAAGATAAACAACTACTTGCCTGCTGTTTCTGATATGCAGTGTTTGGATTTATCTTTGATTCCAAGAGTAGTGATCCTGCAAGATTTTTTAAAAAAAGATGTAAGTCTCAAATTATAAAATCTTGAATTTACAAAATATCTGACAAACATTTCGTGTTTCTTCATACAACTGAACATTTGAAGCTACAAAATGTATTTTAATTCATATTCTTTTCTTCAGGTCTAGGCTATATAATTAAAGTATTTCATCCTATCCCCATATGCCCTTGTTGGGGAGGGGAGGAATCCATCTGAAACTAACATTCAATCAAGGATTACAGTTTTATTAAAATGAAACTTTTAAGGTCTAAATGACCATTTGAAAACTGACTTTTTAAACAAAAGTTGTTTCACTCCATTTCCTGCCTTAACAAATTACCAGGGCGCCAAGAGAGCAACTCACTGTACAACTTACATTTATCCTTTTCCTAACAGTATAAACAAAAACACCTAATGTAGAAAGAAATGCTTTTGACCAACAAAAGGGAAACTGCAGCAGTACAAAATATGTCTACGACTGCTACTCCTTTACTACATACATTTATCAGTTGCTCCAAACTGAGTTCTGAGTACACGGTAAAGTTGTTTTAATTACAGCTCTGTATTTTCTATATTAAAATACTTCACATGACTTGTGCAATCAAGAATAGAGCTTACAGTGTGCTTTGGTGTCCCAACTTGCTGAGATTAAGGTATGCGCCTTTTCTAGCACCCTCTACAAAGGTAGCCTGGAGGGATTCAAGACGAAAGACCTGTGTACTTGTGTGTGCATGTATCGTGGCAACAGTCGGTAGTAACTCCCAAGAAAAAGTACGTTTTCGTTTTCCCCAGCACCTGTCGCCAGCAACAACTGAAGTCGGCTTGGTTTGTTGGTTTTTCACAAAGCCACCCAGAAAAGTTTCACTAAACCTTGTACACTGGACACACATAACGGACAAGAATGTACCTAAAGAGGGTGCCAGCTCTCGGTAGCGAGACTGCTACTCGGTCTTTCT
Source organism: Eospalax fontanierii (assembly GCA_035773235.1). NCBI lineage: Eukaryota > Metazoa > Chordata > Mammalia > Rodentia > Spalacidae > Eospalax > Eospalax fontanierii. The sequence goes on along the minus strand of CM069529.1, from coordinate 11,363,317 downwards.
GCTTCCTTCCCACTCCCTCACATTAAACCTCATCAAAGGGGCAGGGTTGGAGAGGAAGGAGTCAAGACCTTAATAGGGATGGAGGCGGAGGAACTGAGAGCCGGCCGTACGGTAGATCCAGGCCGGGCAGTTTGTTTTCATCCGAGAGGAACGAGCTCAAGACCAGCGTGCTGACCCGAGAGGTACTAGGTGGGAGTGACGAGCCGGGGCCTAAAGCTCAGGCTGCGCCCCAACCCAAGCCCCTTGCTCGACCGTCCCCTTCGCCTTACCGTCAGACTCTGCCCGGACCAGCAGCGACATCCCTTTGAGCTCCTCTACGTAAGTGGAGGAGACGTGCCCGGTGCCTCGGTCGTCCCATTGCCGGTCTTCGTTCAGGGTATAGACCTTCACTCGCCGCCGTGTATCCGACATGGTGGTCGCTGTCCCCACCGCTCCGGCCGCCGCCTCCTCGCTCACCTGGCTCGCACTCCTCACTCCTGAGAGTCGGTAGTGGCGGTGGTGGTGGAGGCGGCGGCGGCGGCTCTGGAGAGGCCCGAGTTTACCATGGCTCCAAAGGTTCAGCCGCGAGAAGGGGTGACGAGAGCCACCGAGAGCCCTCCGCTCGGGGTCTCCGTTACCCCTCCCTTCACCGCTGCACACAACTCCCCTCTCCTCCCTTTGCCTCCCCGAGCTCGCTCGCTCTCCCGCCGCCGCCGCCGCTGCCGCCGCGGTAACTACTACAGATCCGCCATCTTGTAATCCGACTCTCTCTGCCTTTCTCTTCCTCTTCCAGCAGGCTCGTACGGGCTGTCCTAGCAGGGGCTACGGCGGCCGACAGGTCCAAAGCGCAGCGCCTCGTCCTCGGCACGCGCTTCCCGAGCCTCGAGGCTCTCGCGATGAAGCCTACAAGGGGCTTCCTCCTCTTTCGGCCCCGCCTTCTGGTGCGGGATCTCGGTTGGGCGGGAAGTTCTCGCGATCTTTCCGCTTTGCCGTGAGAGTTCCTGTGTGGAAGGCTGCGGCTACGGAGCTGCTCTTCCGGGTCTGTGGGGTTGCTCTTGGGTATATGGCGGGTCGTAACTGCTCGACTAGCTCTAAGAGAAGAACAAAGCGGATCTGAGTAGTCCGAGGACTTGGACAGCACTGATCAGAAGCAAAATGGAAGGAAATGCGTGCGCATCTTATACTGGAGACTTATCCTGTCAGCCTGTTGAGGAGGCTGAGCCCTGTCACCAGACAGTTGGTTATGGAATCAGTTGGGTGTCTATTCGGGAGTGTTCCGCGGCACCGAGAGCTCTGGGCTAGGTGAATGTTCTAGGAAAGCGTTGACAGTTTCCTGTTTCCCGCCAAAGCGTTCTGCCGTTAGCCTCGTAGTAACCGGCCGCGTACGAGCTGTTTCCGCTTATGGAAGAGACTGTGCTCGCGTTTGTAACGTGGGGAAGCCCTAACGCAGCTAAGATGAAGGCAGGGGCGGGGCAGGGCAGGGCAGACCCTTCCAGCCCATAGGAGACCCCTTTCCATGACTCAGTGGGCTCTAGAGGGCATTTCTTGAGTTTGGGGCTGGTTCTTGCTCGGGCAGTGCGAGTCACGCAACTCGACGGTCGCAGCCAGCCGTGAAGTTCTGTCCGCTTCTTCCTTCGTCTACACTGTCCCTCAGCTGATCCCACTCCAGACTCGTAACTACCCCAGAATCTGAAAGGTGAAAACCCGCGAGGTGTACTGTTGACTTCGCGGTGCATTTTGGGAGTTGTAGTTATTTTCAACGGACTTGTCAAAGCGTGCTTATGTTTTGACCAGATTAGCTGTGACCACTCTTCTCCAGAAAAGGAGGGTATGTCTTGGGGACAATAGGCGCTAGATTGAAAAAAAAAAATTCTGATTTTGAAATTGGTTTAATAATTGCGTTTTAAAAGTATGAGGGAGGGACCTCAGAAAATAACCCGGCGTCATGGCACAGGCTTGTAATCACACCACTTGGGGATGCTTATGCCGAAGGATCCTCTGCGAGATCGAGGTCAACCAAGGCTACAATATCAAGACCCTATCAATGATAAAAAGGACTTAAATTGTTAAACATGATAGTGCCTAATATTCCCGTGATTAATAGGACAAAATGTTTACTTTGAACTGAGGAAAATATCATTTGTTTTGATAATTTCAGGGAACGCTTGACCCAGTTTTTGAGCCCAGTTTTCGAGATCACCCCAGAGTGTCCTAAGCTGTCTGTGTACCATGAGTTGTCCAGCCTTCAGAAGAACAGATCTTGGGAAGAGCACTGAGCGGATCCTGGAAGCCCACGTTGCCTTTAGGACAGGGAATTTCAGGGTGCCCAGAGTGTACTTAATAGAGCAAGTCACAGGTGAATGTCTCAGGGACTTCTGACTTCAGGGGAGATGCAGACAGAAGCTAGAGCAGCCCCCCCCACAGCACAGGGCCCTGCGCATGCTCCAGTCTGAAGGCCCTGTAACCGTACTTTTCCCCAGTAGAGGTTCTTTTTCAAGAAGGATCAGAGATCCACTGCAAAGGCCTCTAACCCTAAGATGCTCACAATTACCTTTTTTTTCACAAGTAATGTTTTTATATGTCAAAGGTTTCAAAAGGCGGAGTGAAGATCTGTAATGCAAGGTCTCTTCAGCTCCTGTCTCGTACCTAGTTTTCCTCCTTTCATCCCCACTTTTGTGTGTGATGCTGGAGCACAGGCAGCTTCCTGATGCGTGACCTACATGTCATATACTTGCTTTAATGCTACTAGCATCATCTTGAAACACTAATCTTTGAACATTTTTCTTTTCCACTGGACTTCATAAAATGTATATCTTGTTTCGAGATAGTATAGGCAGAAGTATAGACAGAAATACTTAAGTATGTGTATATTGTCTCCTGCCAACTGGAATGATTAACTCAAGGACCCCTGTGAATACCAAGATCTGTATATGCTATAAAGCCCCTTATATAAAATGGCATATATTTTGCATATAACCGATCGTGTCTTCCAGTATAATTTACTCTAGGTAATATCTATTGCTATGCAAATGCTATTTAAATAGTTGTTATACTGCATTGTCTAGGGAATGAATGGTAAAATAGATGTTTAGCACAGAGGCTTTTTAAGATTTAAGGTTTTAAAAATTATGTGTGTCTACCTATAGGTATGTGCATGTGAGTGCAGGTACCCACGGAGGCAAGAAGGCACCAGATGCTCTGGAACTGGAGTTAGAGGCAGTTGTATGTTGCCTAACATGATTGCTGAGAACTGAGCTTGCTCTTTACTGTGAAGCTTTTAAAAAGTGAACATTTTCTGGGGCTGGAGAGATGTCTTAGAGATTAAGAGCACTTCCTGCTTTTGCAGAGGACCCGGGTTTGGTTTGCAACACTCAGGTGGTGGCTCAGGTCCTTGTCTTCAGTTCCAGGGGATACAACACCCTTCTCTGGCCTCTACAGGCATGAGACACATATGTGGTTCATTTACATATATGCAGGCAAAACGGTGAGATACATAAAATGAAAAAAACTTCAAAATTTTCCCATGAGGTTGGTCAAAAGAATGGGTACAAAACTCACAGATACTGAGGCCAACTGCAATTCCTTCTTGGCATTTGCTTCTCTGAGGACCAGAACTGCCATAGGTGGTACACTGAATAATGCAAGAAAACATCAGTAAGATGACTTGGGGGGTGGCTTTACCTGGCCGAATATAGCCATTTTGGTGCTGAGCACACCAGTCACTGGCTTAAGAAAACATTCTAAAGGAGGCTTACCATATTGCCCATAGAATAAGGCACCTGAAAAATATGGAAGAAATGACTGGAGACTCCAAGTGAGATACTGAAGGCACTTCAAAGGCTAAATTTAGGACCCATGAGTGCTCATGAGCTCAAACTTATTTCTTGCAGTGGAAGGGTAGACATGGGGTCTGAGGGTCACAGAGCTCTAGATATACTAGAGCTCTAGTATCTAGAGATACTGGGATGCTCAACCTAGCCTCTGATATGCAGTCAAGGTTCTGATTAGGAAGGCTTTCAAATGTGGATGGTGCTGGTGCCCCTTAGGATGTTGGTTTTATAGATAACCTTTGGATCATCAGAGCTTGCAGAAGCAGTTCATAATTCCTTGTAAAAGCATTTCCCTCCCTGCTTCTACATTTGTTTTTATTTTCTCTTCTAGCGGTGAAGCCATGGTAAGTAGGTTTAAATCTCAGCACAATCTCTGTAGGGGACTGCTGAGCCTGTTGATGAAGATTACACACTGAAGGAAGTGACAGGAGCTAGAAAGTACTATTGGGAAGCCAGAATATACTTAGGATTGTATTTTCAAAGAGCACAATTAAGGGGGCTGGAATTTAAGACTGGCTAAGATTTCATTGACTTGGACACTTCAGGGAGATGTAACTTTTATTACAACCTCCAGGAGATGGGACAAACTCACTGCTGACTTAGCTCTTCAAAGCCTGGAAAAAAGTGGAAATGAGCTTTCAACAAAGCTTTTGATTCCTAGAAGATAGCTGTTTACTTTGGCATGCCTGTGTATTTACTGCTCACTTGGAAATCCTTGTTTTGTGTCAAATATGGTCACCTGTATTTTTTTCTAGGCTAGCCAGGACTACTCTGAAGACAATGTCTTAACCAAACAAAATCCAAAGGAAAACTTTTACTAGACTGCATATTAATGTTTCATTAATAAGGAACTCTATATTAAACTATTTAAGTTCCCAAAGGAAGGAATATATTGTAGCCCTATGCTCATAAAAGGAAGTTTGTGTGTGTGTGTGTGTGTGTGTGTGTGTGTGTAATGCTGGAGATTGAACCCAGAGCTGATTGATATTCTCTGAGGAAAGGGGAAGTGTTAAAAGATTCACCAGGCCCTTGCCTCCCAGATATATAAATGGTAAAGAATTGACTGGGGTGAGATTTCTTTAGGGTAGCTGCCAGCAAATTGTCCATGCTTTTGTACATCACTTCAATAAATTCATTTGTTTATCAACTTTGACTTGGATGGAATACTTTTTCTGGTCTGTAGATGCCCTTCTATCTGGAGTATAGATTTTTCTTTATGCCCTCCCAGGAAAAGTGACACAACAATCTCCAACTGCCTTGTATGAAATCCATCTCTATTTTGGTTCATGACTTCATACCCATATTTAGTAAGTGAAACTTTTTCTTTTTTGAGACAGTATTTCACTGTGTATCCCTGGCTGGCCTTGAGCTCACTAGGCTGCCCTTAAACTCATAAAGATCTGCCTGCCTCTCCCTCCCAAATGCTGAGATTAAAAGTGTGTCCCACCAGACCTGGCCCATCTTTTTCTTTAAAGCTATTTTGTCTAAGTTCTCATGTCATGGATCCCTCAGGCTCAAGTCATTAGCCATAACTGCTTTCCCCTCTTTGCTCTATATTCTATCTACCCACGAGAGAGTCCATAGTCAGCAGGAGAACTGCTGTTTTAGATGACTTCCAGTTCTTGGATTCAGCTGAGTTCAGGGTATGTGACTTGGCTGTGAAATAAACTCGTGGCTCTGTGATACATTTCTACCTTAACTTAGGCTGGTTCTTATCTGTCGACAGCCAGAAAATCTTTAATAGATATCCTCTTTTTCATTCATAAAGGCCCATTAAACTGGTCATGATTCTGGAATTCATATACGAATATATGCTTGCCTGATGTTTTGAAAATACTATGCGCTATCTCCACTTGCTTTCTACTCTTAGTATTACAAAGCCGGGCTGGAGATATGGCTCACCATTTAAAAGCACTTGTTGCTCTTTGAAGTTTGGTTCCCAGGACCTACTTGGCAGCTAACTGGATGTAACTCCAGATCCAGGGGATCTGATGCTATCTCCTCAATTCCACAGGCACTGAACATACTTACATACACTCAGGCAAAACACTGAAACCCATAAAATAAAAATCTTAAGAAAAAGAAATTGTGAAACAAGACTAAAATTTTTTAATAAAACAAAAAGGCTGTTTTATCTTCTGAACATATAATACCAAGTAAAAATGAAGGTCTCTATCTGAAATCCTCAAATACCACCTCTATTTCATTCAAGTCTCTCATTTAAAAAAACTGTATATGTGTGCCTGAGAATATGTATGTACATGATGTGTACATACATCAGGCGGGCGTGAAGTTCCCTGAAGTGGGGTTACAGGTGCTAGGTGCTGGGAGCTGGTGTATGGGTGTTGAGAACGGAATGAACTTGGGTCCTCTATAAGAGCAGCAAACAAACACTTAACCACAGAGCCATCTGTCCTGCCCCTGAGGTCTCTTTTAAAATGCTAAAAGGTCATTTAAGAACAACTTCTTACCACTCCAACCCCTTATCAAAAGCATCTGCCACTATTTCACAGTGTATACTCACTGTCAGATTTTTCGTTTATTTCTCCAGTAGAATATGAACATTGGAAGTGTGGCTGCTTTACTGGCTGACTGATCCCCTGGCATGTCATAGTGCTTAGTATATAGTAAGTGTTGAATAAATTGATGCTATCCTTGGTTGACATGAAAAAGGATGCTGATATTCATGCTTTCTACCTGAGATCCAAAAATTTAAGATATTTTGGAACACAAGGAAAATAATTTCGTTCAAACCATAATTGGGGCTGGCAAGATCTCAGGTGAGTAAAGGTACTTGTCAAGCCTGATGATCTGAGTTTGATCCCTAAAACCCACATGATAGGAGAAAACTGATTCCCACAAGCTGTCCTCTGATCTCCATCCATACAGAGGTGACACTGGAGTGTACAAAGCAAATAAAAAAACTGAACAGTAATTTATGGAGTGTGAAAATGAATATCATGAAGGAAATCTCTTCTAAGTACCTGTACTGAGCTAACTACCAAAGATAGGAACTCAATTTGAGGGGTCATACGGTTCTTACCACATAAGAACCCCAAGACAAAAACTTCAATGCAAAGTAGGAAAAACTACCAATGTTTGAATAAAGATGAACAGGAGAGTTCTGGCACAAATGACTGGGAACTGAGGACGCATCTGCTGTCGGTCTTAGTGAGCTACATTTTGATGCTGTGGAACTCCTCTGGAGTTTTAAGAACTGGCTTCATTTTCCCAAATTATTGGCAGTTTAGGGTTTCTTTGAAAAATTAAGAAAACCAAATTATTTTAATTTTGGAATCCAATCAGTAAGGGTTATTATGCTTTAAAATAACAATGTCTTCGATGGAAAGTGAAAACTAAAAAAAACAAACAAACACTTTGGTCACTATTGCTAAACAATATATCAAACATTATTTTTTCATTTTCAATCTTCAGTATTTCAGAAAGCACATCACATAAAATAGAACAAAATGGTATTTGTTGACTTAAGTACACTTATCTTAAAAATCTTTGGCCTGAACAGACATTTTTAATATTTTGAGTTGGCTCTGAGTCATGAATTTACATGTTTTGGGTTTTTTTTTTTATCGAATTTGTAAAAGGATTAGACATTCTTTACTTTTTGTGCAATAACATGATATTTTAAATGATAACAATGAATGACTTGATAAGTATTACTAATTATATCAATAACCTCTATGCACGTTTACTAGAATATAATGATTCTTATAACTCATACCAATATCCACACATTGCCAATCACATACACTCAAAAAAATGACCTAGTTCTATTTGATGAGTGTATTTTTTATGTATTTAGGTAATTTAAAAAATTGCTTCATCTTAGCAAGAATCCCATTTAAAGGATTTACTCTATTGTATTTATGAATTTTATGACCAATTTAGAAAAGGCGTAGCATTAAAAAAAATCAAATTAGCTCCCTCAATGTTAATTAAATTTGTAATTACTCTGAAGAAATAGGTTCTGGCTTTGAATGTGGCAAGTTCCAGTGTGTGAAACAGTTGTGGGCAAGCATAGCTGGGCAGGGGTGAGCTGTGAGATGTCTATAGCAGGTGTCCAGAACTGTACATGGAGAAGACAAAGTATGTGTGAAGAGAGCACCAGGAGAACAAACAGGAGCTATTATTTCCAAGTATTTCAAAATTCCAGGACCAAAAGGCATCTTTCCTAACATGTAAAAATGGATAACTTTCAATAATAAATATTTATTGATTTATAATCTACATGAGAATAAGCAAATATTACTCTTGAAATAAAAAAGCACATGAAATGAGCATTTTGATACAAATAATTATATTTAAACTATATATAAGTCTGCACATTAGAAGGGACTATTACAATTTTATTCTGTAGAGGATCACCCTTGAAGTACCCTTTAATAAGGTGTCAAGAGGAAGAATTAGATGACTGTGAAAGAGGTTCTCCCATTACAATGCTGCTTCTATCATTAAGAGTTTTGACAACAGTTGTAGCTGGAGACTGAAGCACTTTACGAGAAAGCCTCATTCTTCCATCAGCTGGATCACGGCCAAAGTATTTCACCTGTGTTAAAGAAACAATTGTGCTTTACAGTTGACATCTAAATTCAAAAATGTTTAAATTTTCATTGTCCAAATAGGGCAATGATTAATGTATGGATGTGTCCAATAAAAGCACAGCTCAGTGAGATGTGGAGGCACCTACTAATATAATCTGGTTAGCAGCTGTTACTGAAAAAGGAAGCTAGGCATAGTGCCATGCACCTGCAATCCCAGCATCAGGAGTAGGGCTTTCTATAAGATTGAGGTCAGCCTCAGCTGCAAAGATATTGTCTCAAAAAACCCAAAACCCAAACCAACCAACCAACCAATAAAGAGACAGACATTCAGTAGTCAAATTAAAATAGTCTTCTGGTAAACTGTCTTTTATTCTCCCAGGTCCCTATATTGGAAGACCAAAGCCAGGGTTAATGATTAAGACAAAGGCTTTCTGAATTTAGTTGTTCTACAAATTCACTCAAATTTTCACTACTGCTCAGGGACCATCACACTAGTTTATTTTATCATGGAAAATGAAAATGAGGGGCAATTTAGCAAGTTTAAAATCCTTTAATATGAAAAACAGTATCCACAAAAATCTTAGAGATATATCATGTCTTAGTTCTCACCTTTCCCTGGAGACCACCTGAACAATGGAAGTAAAGATAAGGAATAAACTAGTGGCCTTAGTTACTTAGCTCACTGGGTATTAGGTATAACGCACAAATGCAGTATAGCCTAAAACTCCAGGTCAGCAATGATTCTTTCATTCATTGTCAATGTACTACAAAAGTCAATTTTATTATCAGAGTTCTAGGCCTGAACAACATGACTCTTAGCAAGTTCAAAAACATTTAATCTCAAGTACAAATTCTCAATTGCTCAAAGATGACAATCAAAGCTTTAAGTTTTCATGTCTGTCTCCAAATTACTGAGTCTGCATTGCTCTAAAGATGAATCTTTATTTTTTTTTTAAGCTAAACTGAGCTTCCGGAGGGAAAGAAACATGTTCTAAATCCTTAACAGGTCTGGTTAAGCAACCTTAAAGTTAAAATAGTACTGCATATAAATAACACATGCCATAGATCATAGATGTTCTTTTCTTTGAGTTTACTTTTTGAAAATACTAATTGGAACTTTAAATATAATTTATAACTTTAAGACTAAAAGGTTGAACACAGGTACCTGAATTTCTTGGCCAACTTCTAATCCTAGGGCAGTGGGATGTCTAATCTGAAAGAAAATATGTTAATCTATTAGTTATATGCAATTATCTAAGATCCACAAATATATCCATCTTTTCCCAAGTAAAAAGCTGTATTTGTTTTTCTAATAATGTAACCTATTAATTAAAAAGACTGAAAACAATATAGAATTAGTCAGGAGCAAACTAAAATCATCTAAACTTCTTTATTGGTAGGAACCTATACTACACATACTTCAGATGTCTACGTAATGTGTGTGCATTTAGAACAAAGGGCTAGGATGCAGCTCAATTGGTGGAGCACTTGCCCTGGCTTTGAGCCCCAACACCAAAAAAGCAAAAAGGACTTTCTGTGCTTTTCTTCTATTTGCTGATTTTTGTCACTCAGTACATTAAGAATATCTTTTCATCATATGAAAAAGCATTATAAAAAGCATTATAATATTCAAACTATATAATTCATTTAACCAGCCCCTTAAAGATACTTATTCAATTTGCTTTAAATTTTATGGTTACAAACATCAGTGGCTTGTGAATCTAGATGAAAAGTCTCATAGGTATGTTTAAGTATTCAGTGTACTTAAACTATTAATAGGCAGAATATACAATTTTCAACAATATAGATATTTTCAATATAGTTTTTATTTTATCAGTTATAAAAATAAATCTGAGTTGGGGAGATGGATCATCAGATAAGAGTTCTTGCTGTATGAGGATGAGGATCTGAGTTCAAATCCTGATCACCCGCATAGAAAATGAGGCATAGCTGTGCATGTGCCTGTAACCTTGGTGCTATAGGAGGCAGAGACAGGCAGATCTCTGGGGCTTGCTGGCTACCAGCCTCACTGAAGAAAACCAGAAAGCCCCAGGTTTAGTGACAGACCCTGTCTCAGGGGAAAGAGGTGCTTGAGTGATAGAACAGGACATGAGACATCTTCCTCTGGCCTCCATGCACACAAGGACACGTGTGTACATGTGTACATTTACACACACATACACAAATCCTTATTTTACCTTTCGTTGGTCAAGTTGTGAGTTATGAAGAAGCACTGCAGTCATGTTTGGATATAGTTTTACCATTACTCCAGTGTCTCTATGAAGAGAACAGAAGCCTGGTTAAAACAGCAAGGACAAATCCTGACAAATACAACTGTTTTTATAGGAGAAAAATGTAAATTAAATCCTTAAGCCACATTCTAGCACATATTCTTATGACTATAGAAATTATAACCATGTAACACAAATACTTTCTTCTCTGCATGTCTCTATCTCTTACTCTCTCTGTGCTGCGATGCTGGGGATCAAATTCAGGACTTCATATATGCTAGATAAGAGCTCCAACATTGGGAATAGAGATGACTCATCAGTTAAGAGCACAGGCTGCTCTTGCAGAGGACCTAGGTTCAGCTCTCAGCACCCACACAGTGGCTAACAACTGTCCATAACTCCAGTTCCAGGAGATCCAACGCCCTCTTCTGATCTCCACGGGCATTCCATACTTACATTATATGCATTACATACATATAGGCAAAGCACACATACACATTAAAAAAAGCATAACCCAAGTCCCAATACTTGTTTTTCAGTTGAAAATTATACCTGATATTTAAATATTTATGAATCAAAAGACAAAGAAAAACAAAGGAAAGGGTTTTGGAATGTATCATCACCTGTATTTCTCTTCAGAATGCATTTAAAAAATGTTGATGCAGGGTCTCACATGTTCCAGGCTGGCCCTGAACAACTTGACATGTGGCACGTATCAGCATACCCAGTTTAATGCAGTGTTGGGGATCGAACCAGGATTTGTGATTTCAGGAAGATAGTATATCACAATGGAAACATTATTTACTTAAAGTTCTCTTCTTTAGTCTATGAAAATTATCCATTATATGGTTTATTTTTTACAGGTAATATTAAACAAATCACCCCACTGTCTTTGATTATAATTTTGAAGAAATATTCATTACTTTCAATAATTCCATCTTTTTTTTTTTTTTTTTAAAGAAATGGAATTGAGGTCATTTTAGCTGGCAAAAGATGCTTTGAGGTTGAAACTGGCATTGAGGAATGTGTCAACTAAACACCAAATAATATCTCTAAAACAAGCCATAGCTATAACAATGAAAGAGATATACTGCTTTGTCTATTTTAGGCCTGCTTATTGTTTATGGGGAACATTAAATGTGGAAAATTTGGTTTAAGAAAACAATTCTGTTAAAAGAATCTAACCACAGAACCATGGCACTAAAAATCTACAAGGTGGCATAGAAAAGAACGTACTTTTCAGTGTTAAAAAGTGATTACATGGGGCTGGCAGAGTGTTTGCCTAGCACATACAAGGCCCAGTGTTTGATCTCTAGCACCACATAAACCAGTCATGATGGTACATACCTCCCAATACTTGGGAAGTAAAGACAGGAGGCTAAGAAATTCAGTCATCCTCTACTACATATTAATTTTGAGGTCAGCTTGGGCTAGAGATAAAGCCCACCTTCATATATATATAAAGAATAATTGGCACATAATCTGAACATTTTAGGATTTCAAAAGAAATAAAGCAAATATAAAGTTACCCTGGGCTTGTAATTCAAATCTTTCAAAAACTATTTTAGTGTTCACTTGTTATTACCTGATTTCAGTTATTGTAGCGGTATAAACTGCTCCAAATTCTAACTGCTGTTCTTGCTGTAAAGTGCAAAATAAACCATTAAATTCATAAAGATAACGGAAAGAAAGAAAGAAAGAAAGAAAGAAAGAAAGAAAGAAAGAAAGGAAGGAAGAAAGAAAGAAAGACTACTGTAAGATCTATACTTACATCATCTTTGCATATTTCGGTAATGAAGTCTCTGGCCTCATGCATTGCACTGGGTGTTGGTGCAAACACAGAGTATGTTTCTTCATCCACCTGACTAATTGTTACACCTTTAAAATAAACCCCAGCAGCATGGTGAGGGGAGGGGGATGACAAAATAGAGAGGTAATTTAACACACTTTACACACTCATGCCGAGGTGACTAGTCTAAACAGTGAATGTGAGAATGGGGAGGGAAGAGGGACTTGGAAGCAGCCGCTTGGGTTACCCTGTGCCTAACCATGGTTCATAGGTGAAGGGATCATTCACTAAGCAGTGCACACTTATAGGTCTGGATAGCCAATGACCTTATGGGGTGGGGTCCTGAATACAGCCAATAGTAAGTTTGTCCCCAGATAGGCAGGTTCTTTCCAGGTGCTGAGCAGAAGCTGGTCTTATGACTAGCCAGAGCAGAACACCACACCCACAGAAGCCATTCCTCTATTCCTCTTAGCAGGTGGCCTGGCTAGGCCCACCTTGCATTATGGCCAACAGTGATATTCCAAGCATGTACCACCAACTAACTCTGCCTCATCCTTTGTGAAGACAGTTGATTATCTTTTGTTGACTTATAAAGAGGCCAACAGAAACTCAAAGTAGAGACATCTTATACTTTTCTACCAGTCTTTCTTATCTCTCAAATACTATTTTTGGAGCAACACAATAGAGATGAAATAGCAAACTTACATGGTCTACTGTTTAAGAAAGCCTTCAAATTTGTCACAACTCTTACCTGTTTCTGCCTGAAGTTTTTTTAAGTGGTATCCACCTGGCCCAACAAATTTTGCTCGTTTGGATAATGGAACCTGAATAGTTTCTGAAATAGGTAAACAAATATGTAAATAATTCAGACATATATGAACCTAAATACATATACAAATCTTTCACTATGCAACAGATTACTGAAAAATGTACAAGGAATATCTTCTTGGGGACAGAGAGATGGCTCAGTAGTCAAGGGCACTGGCTGCTCTTGCCGAGGATCTGGGTTCAGTTCCCAGCACCCACATGGCAGGTAACAATCGACTGTAACTCCAGTTCCAGGGGATCTGATGCCCTCTTCTGGCCTCCAAGAGCTTTGTACAACATGGGTGCACTTACATACATGCAGGAAAAACACTCATACACATAAAAATAAATGAGTTGCACAAAAAAAATTTTCTCAAATTTAAACTGTTTTTTTTCTTTTTTTGGTTTTCTTTCAATTTAAATTTATTCTTAACATGACCTAAAAGAACACAAAAATTTTATGTACTCATAAGGTACACTGTGATAGTGGTACTTATACATAGTGTAATATTTAGCTCAGATTAAATACCTGTCTCTTCAAACATAATTTTTCATGATGAGAACCTTAAAATCTTTCTTCTAGGGACCAATGAGGTGTCTCAGTGGGTAAAGGCACTTGCTGCCAACTCTGACAACCTGAGTTCAATTCTTGGAACCCACATGGTGGAAGGACAAAGAATCAACTCCCACAAGTTATTTCTGACTACTGCATAGTGTGCTGGCATGAGCACACCTACATAGATGCACATGCAAATAAGTGAATAAATGTACATTTTTTTCCTTCTTTTAAAGTACTTAGCAATTAGTTAAATATTTTTATTTTGTGTTAAGATAAAAAATACACATTACTGAATAATATCAGCAATAATTTTAATGTATTACCTACAACCGGTCCATTTTCTTTTCTAGATGCTCGAGGTTTTGAAATCGTTTTGTTCATTATTTGTAATATCTCCTTCTTTGCCACTAGAAAACATAACAGAATCAAAACTTTATCTATACATACAATAAATGTGATTGGAAAGAGCTGCACTCTCAATTTCTCTGATATAAAACTGAAACTGTAACTTACTAATTAAGTTTTTCATATTCCAATTATCTTAAAAATGGATTCATTCTTCTCTAAAAATCCTGTTTTAGAAAGTTGTTTAATCTAGGGCTGGAGAGGAGGCTCAGCAGTTAAGAGCATTGGCTAGTCTTGCAAGACCTGAGTTCGAATCCCAGCACCTACATGGTGGCTAACAGCCAACCATCTCTAACTCCAGTTCTAAGGGCTCCAACACGCTCTTCTGTTCTCCACAGGCACTGCGTGACACGGGTGGACTTATAAACACGCAGGCATACCACTCATCACTCATACACAGAAAATAAAAATAAATATTTTTAAAAAGTTGCTTAATTTGCAAAAATTAAAAGTTCAGTATTCTTTCATTTGGGTGGGCAGTTGTTTGCGCAGTAATTAATACTTCTTGATGAATAGCCCCCTCTCGACATTTTGATGGTATTGGGTATTTAACTCAATTCCATACACATGATAGACAAGTGTTCTATCAATCAGCTATATGACAAGTCACATGAAATTCCATTTTTGAAAGCAAAATTTTATTGTAAGCCTAATGGGAATTATGTTCCCATTAACATACTAGACAAAAATGAGGAGAATCAGGCACACTGACTTACCTGATGCTTGTTGAATGGCCTCCATTACAATTTTAATTGGTATTCCAGGTAATTTAATATCAGCCTAATAAAAAAAGAGCCATAAATAGTAGTTCATGTCATTTAACTATTACAATAATGGAAAAAGATGGTTTAAAAAAATACCTGTAAGGCAGTTATTCCCTTATTTGTACCGGCTATTTTGAAATCCATGTCACCATTGTAATCTTCAATTCCCTGCAGAAAATTAAAAATTAAAATAAAGTTATAAACAAAATCAAAATTTGCCTACAGTCACTACAGAACTTCAAATCATTGATTTAGAGGTAAGCCATGTTTTTTAACATCGAGTACAAAGAAGTATCTCAATACTTAGCTATTGCTTCCAATTTGTGACTAATCCTTTGATCAGAAACACTACTATATGTTTAGCTCACGCCTGTTGAACATGAATTCATATTCCAATTATCTTAAAAATGGATTCGTTCTTGCAAGACCTGAGTTCAAATCCCAGCATCTACATGGTAGCTAACAGCCAATCATCTATAACACCTCTTCTGTTCTCCATGGGCACTTCATGACATGGGTGGATTTATAAACATGCAGGCATACCACTCACACACGTAAAATAAAAATAAATATTTTTTAAAAGTTGCTTAGTTTGCAAAAATTAAAAGTTCAGTAAGAATTGTAAGAATTAATTTAGAATGAATCGAAAGGGGAGAGAGAATCAGGAGGATTTCTGTGAGTTCAAGGCCAGCCTGGTCTACATAGCATGTTCTAGACTAACTAGTGCTACATAGTGAGACCCTGTGAATTATGCTAAAGAGTCATTCTGCATAATTTTGTAGTAATATAAACTTTTAACACTTATCTTTAAAGTCCAAGGCAAAATGAGGAGATAATAACTATTCCATTCCTAGCACTAGCAATCTTCTAAGTGAATACTGAGAAGATGGGCATGGCCCTTCTTTGATTATATACATATTGGTAGGGTTTTCCTATATGGCTTCGTCACCTTCCTACCTCAGCTTTTTGAGTGCAGAGAATACAAGTGTATGCTTAGGTTTGGCCTAAGCATATACTTCCAAATATACTTGTAAAATAAGTGTATTCTTCAACATTACACACTTGAAACTGTGAATGTACTTGCCAGGATATCTGTCAGCAAACGATAATCTTCTATTTCGCCTTTCTCTGGACTGTTTTTGGTAACCAATCCTACTGCTACACCTGCGACAGCAGATGAAATTGGGACCCCTATAATTTAAAACAAAACAAGTTTTGTATATAATGTATAACAGCCTAAAATATATTATCATTTTGATGACATTTACTGTAACAAGGAGTCACATTGATAATCACCAAAGCTAAGTTGGAAAGGTCTTAGACGGACCTTTGACAACCACATTTCTTTTTGAACATATAATAATGCCCCTTAAAACAACAGGTAATAACTATATTTGGCAAAATCCTAAGAATAGCAAACTCTTAAGTTATCTATTATTTTATTTTACTTTCGATACCCTTTCTAGCCACGAATTTGGTAGATTTTCCAAGCCTGAACTTTTGGTTCTCCGTTAGGACAGCCTTTCAGAAAATGTCTGTGTGCAGTTATAAATCTGAATATTATCTTTAAATTTTTTGTGGGGAATATGCTACACACATTCATTATCTGGTACCTTGCCTTTTTCTTTGTTTTTTTTTTTTTTTTTTTTTTTTATTTTAGACAGGGTCTTACTCTGCATCCCAGGCTGGCCTGGACTAGTTATGTAGATCAGGCCGGTCTCAATCTCACAGATAACTGCCTGCCTCTATTTCCTGAGTGCTGGATTTAAAGGTATGTGCCACTACTCCTGGTTTCCCCATAAATTTTCAAAAGAATACAGAACATTATGAATTTGCATGTCATCCTTGAACTCTTGATCTTCTCACCTCCACCTCCCAAGTGCAAGGAGTACAGGTTTGTGCCATCATGCCCAATTTAAGCAAGTTTGTTTAATATGAGTTAAATAGATTTTAATATGCTACATACTGAGCTTGAGGTCAGCCTAGATTACACAAAACTGTGTATCAAAAAACAAGACAAAACAAAAAAACCCCAAACCATAAATAACACATAAAACTAAAAAACATAAATAAATCTGTTTAGTTTTGGTCCGGTTTACTTTAGAAAAGAAGTTTTTCTTTTTGTAAATGGTATACAGGAAATCATAACATACTACAACTAGAAAAATGTCATTAGTAGTTTTGTGTTTTGGCCTGTTGTAAAAGTTTTAGTGTGTCTGAATATTAATATTTACTCACATGACTGCTTCAGTTCATCCTTGGTTAATCCTCCTTTTTATCTTTCATATCTGTACTGTAAATATGGAAACTTCTCAGAGAACTTGTGTGGGCTCTGTAATGCCTTTAGGTTCTTTTTTCCCCTCTTTTTGAGTATCACTGTAACTATGTGAGAAAATTGCTTTTGAAAACCTAAGATGCTCACTCTTTCTCTTTTAGTGTCTTACACTCATGGACTACATCAAATTACTTTTGTTCTACCTTCCTAAATTCTGTGTATACTTCTAGAATACCACTTTCTCCATACTTGTATAAACTGACTTAAACATTACATGGTTATTTTCTCTTATGGGTTCTATATTTTTGCTTACTAATCAAAACAGCTTTGTTGACTGGAATAATTTCTGGAATTTTCTACTTTTGGAAAGTGAAAAAGCTCACTGGGCCACCAACGTAAGTATATTGTAAATTTCCAGTGTCTTAAAATAAGAATTCCAGCCAATATCTTTCTGATATTCTACTATGAAATTATCTTACTTCTGGTTTGAGTAGATAATCTATAATCTGATTTTGAGTCTTATTGAATCCAATTTAAATAACTCTTAAACTCTGTACTAATGAAATATAGATATGAAGTACTGGCAGTAATTCTTTTACCTGCATCCATCAATGCCAAACTTCCACCACATGCAGATGCCATAGAAGATGACCCTAATGAAAAAAAATTACATTATAATATATTGATTTCTTAAAAATCAGTTATTTCCTTATAAATATTACATTAGAATATAAATATTCAATAGTCTTTTCTTCCTTCTTTTTAAAAGCACTTAGGGGGCTGGGAGATGTCTCGTGGTAAGAGTGCTTGCTGTGCAAATGTGAGGTCCTGGGCGTGAATTCTCATTACTCATATTAAAAAAAAAAGCTGGGTGTGGCACAAAACTAGAACCTAGCACTTGCAGAATGAAGGCAGGAAGATCATGGGCTTGCTGGCTGCCAGCCTGGCTTCAGGTTCAGTGAGAGAACCTATCGGGAATAAGGTGAAGAGTGACAGAGCAGGACATTCAATGTGCTCCTCGGCCTGTGTGCCTGTACACATATGTGCTTATGCCACACACACCCCGATTCACATACATATCCAAAAACAAAACAAAACCCCAAACACTTTAAAAGCATTTCAGTCAATCTCTCCTAAGTCACAAAGTATACAGCTCCACAGTACAATATGGCAGACATTGGTCAACATATATTTATTTAGTAAGTTTAGTTACTCAGTTGATGCACAGGATATTCTCAGGAAGAGTTGAACTGAGCAGTATTGCTGTAGAGATTCTGATCCTAAGAAACCTCCACAAAGGCTGCCTTAATCAGAATCTACAATACACTGAAAATTATATACCTGCTTTGGGGGTTCAGTGAGCTTTTTCACTGGAAAGTTGCAGAAATTATTCCAGTCAACAAAGTTATTTTGATATAGGGTCAGAAATCTAGTCCCAATTAGAGGAGAACAGAAAAGTCTAGTTTAGATTCTGAGCTAAATTTGGTGCTTTGACTTTAAAATTTGTGAATGCCTGATTTACGGCTTTTACCTTTAAGAACTCTGTACCCTTTCTGCCTTCAGCGCCTATATTTAGTCTTCACTCATGGACTAATTTTTTCAGTTTAAACTTGACCTCTTCGTGCTCAATTATTACTCATCTCTGATATAATAAGCTGTCCCTTGTCAGATGATCACTCTTTTTTAACTATTTCTCTCTCCAAGGCTCACTTGCTTTAGGGTGTGTTGGTAAAAAATTAAAAGTAACCCAAACAATGTCTTATAAGGAGGGAAAAGTAGTTTCTTTAGAGTGCTTTCAAAACATCTTAGATTAAGATAAGAGACTTAAGACAAGGTATGACCAGCTAAACATATTTTCTTCTATAGTTGGCTTTGAGACCCTGTAGCAATAAATACAATGCTACATTACTCTGGAAAGTTAAGATTATAACATAGAATCTAGTCTTTTCTACTAGGAAAGAAATATTTTAATACTGTACCATTTGATTCTAGGACTTCAGATGTAACTCTTATGGTAAAAGGAAAATCTTTGGGAATAACAGGATACAAAGCTTTCTCAGCAAGAGCACCTAAATCAGAGGAGAAAACAGTAAGTGGGATGCACTAAGTCCATACAAAGGCCACACAAGTATGGAATCCTACTTACCATGCCCAAGTTCTCTTCTGTTTACACCAGTGACTTTGCCAACTTCATTAGTTGCATAAGGAGGAAACTTAAAAACAAAAATCAAAATCATATGCACATAATGTGTAAGATGCCTAAGATATATTGCCAAAGTAATAAATTACAAAGTAGTAGAGTCCCATTTTTGTTTTAAAAAATGTTCTATCTATCTATCATCTATCTATCTATCGTCAGTCTATCTATCTATCTGAAAATGTTTGGAATAAATCTAAAATATGTATCACATTACTTAAAAACAGTGATTTGTAAAGTATAAGTCAGATTAGAGGGTAGGCAGTAGACAGTTATGGGAATTTATACTTTAACATTCCAGGGTTATTAACAATAACAAAAAGAAGTACAAATTTGAGAAATACAGATCTTTTTTAAAAAATAGATTTTGTTTTTACTGTCTGTGTATGAGTGTATTGCCTGGGTGTATATAAGTGCACCCATGTCATGCAATGTCCATGGACATCATGAGAGAGTGTCAGATCCCAGGAATTGGAGTTACGGATGGTTACGGTTGCCATGTGGGTGCTGAGAATTGAACCTTGGTTCTCTGGAAGAACAGGAAGTGTTCTTAACTACTGAGTTATCTCTCTCCAGTGTTGAAATACAGATTTTTTTTTTTTTGATAAATTTATTTTAGACAGAGGTTGTAAGCTGTCTTTGTTTTGTTTTAAGGATATGTTCTTTCAAAGAATATGAATTGGTGATCATGTTAAAATTCTGAGTTCTTAGAAAAATATGGAATATCAGTTTATCACTTTTTTTAAAATGTTATGTATGTGTCTGTGAGTATATGTGCACATGTATGTGTAGGTGTGAACACCTGTGAACAAAGGCCAAAAGAGGGTATCAGACCCCCAGAGCTCGTGGTACAGGCCTTTGCAGATTGTCTGGCTTATTATGTGAATATGGTGGGTATTGGGATCTAGTCCTCATGGTTATATAACAAGCACTGAGCCATCTCTCCAGCTCCAGAAGTTTCTTAAAGGAGCAATGAAACATGAATATGATCAGGCCCTTGTACCCAGCAGCGAATTCATAGGAATAGGACAGAGGAACATGTTGAATCACACCATGAATATAAAATCAGCAATACAAGGTCAATCAGCTCTGGGCTTCAGCAGGTAGACTATAAAGAAAGGAATGTGATGGAAGAGAAATATATAGACTAAAATAAAATTCTGAAAAAAATCTTGGGGTCAGGGAGACGGCTCAATGGGACCTGAGTTTGTCTCTGTAACCCACATGGTAGAAGGAGAGAACTGACTCCTGTAAGTTGTTCTCTGACCTCCACACAGGTTGTTAATTCTTTATAAATATACTGGTGGATGCCCCTAGGTGCTTCAGAAGCCAATGAGGAATTATTCTCTATTGATTATCACAGGTTAAATAAAAGTGACATGCTGGGATTCTGGTTAGTCAACAATGTTACTATAAGAAAAATAACTTACTACTTTATATTAGCCTCTCGTAGCCATACATAAAGTATTATGTATGTTTTCAATAATAAATATGAAAGTATTATATGTTATTTCTGGTTCCTTCAGATTAATTCTAAGTAAAATTTGTCACAAACAATTTCATACAGTGACTTTATATAAAGTAACGATGCCTCAGATATTTTAATTCCAATCAACTGAGTACACATGAACACAAAGGAAAAAATTATTTTCCAGTTGAGGTGTCTGAGAAACTCCTCCTTTGACATATCCATATAGTATATTCACTTGCCTAACAGTCTACTATACTTTAACTTTGACATAGGACTTAGAACAGGAAGTTATTGATTAGAAAGCTATTTTTCAAATCTATTTTGTATGCAATCAAATAATAGTCCCTAAATCAATCTTAACAGATACAAGATAAAGTGTTACCAGGAGAGCCCAGGGAATGAGTAGATGGGGATTTATCAAAAAGTTTTAATTTTGCTGTATCCTGAAAATTTTTTACCAAAAAAAAAAAATCATCTTACCTCATAGTGCAACATGAAATTTTTATCTTTAACTCCACTGCAAACAAAAGGTATCATATTAAAAATTTTAATGATATAACCCACTTTATTTCCATAAACCACTACAAAAAGATTTGAGGCTTTCAAAAAACTGTTGCAAGTTGGTGTCAAACACAAAACTTAAAGAAATTATCGAGAGATTTTGTATTATTTGAGACAGTGTCTTGCTATGTTGTCCAGCCTGGTCTCACTTAAACTTCTCACTTAAGAAATCTTCCTGCTTCAGCCTCTTGAGTAGCAGAGAGATGGTATCTCCCCCTACCTCCCTGGAGCTTATAACTGAATTCTAGACTGATTAAGCAAAATAATTTTCCTTCAAATATAAACTGTTTTGTTGAGACAGGGTCTCATGTAGATCATGCTGGCCTCAAATTTGCTGTATAGTCAAAAATGACCTTGAGATCTGATTCTCTTGCTTCTCCTCCCCAGTGTTGGGACTACAGGTGTGTACCATCATGCCCAATTCATGTGGGACTAAGCACAGAATCTAGGAATTAGTGCAGACTCGGTAAACACTCTACCAACTGAGCTACCTCTCCAGCCCTGAACTGTTCATTTTTATTATCTACATAAAAAACTGGTGAGGAGTTAAATCCTGAAAACATTAGGAATTACCATCACTTAGTAGTAAAAAGAAGTAAAGAGAGTCAAGGGTCTTGAGATCATTAACAAGGAAAGGGAAGTGGTTCCATTGGTCTGAGGAGAGGCTGAGCATCTCAGGACCCTGATACAGTAGGATTGGTAGAGACTCATCTTAAATTAATCAATATAATTTTACTGTTGACTTTTTAGGAATAGGAGGAGAGATAAGAATTTCTAAACAGAAAATTACAATGTGGGTTGAGACCATATAAAGCTTTTCATTAACAGTCTCTGATTTATTTTTAGCAATGGGCATTTCCTCTATGCAGCTGCTTGCTCATTCAGAATACAAAAACTTATCCATTCAAGATTACCTAAGAAGTTGGTCCTGAGGAATGGTTCTAGAGACAAAAAATAATCTAAATGTAATCATATTACACAGAAGTAAAGCTTTCCAATTATGTCCCAAACCAATGATTTAGAAGAAAATATAGCATACCAACAGAAAATAATCCTTTGAAATTCCGACCTTGTACACAGATACCAGTTCAAAAAGTAACAACAATGGTGGATCATGCCTATAATTCCAGCACTCAGAAGGCTGAGGCAAGAGGATTGCTGTGAAACTCAGGCCAGTCTAGGCTCCAGAGTGAGGCCTTGTCTCAAAACGACAAATAAACAATAACTACAAAACCACAAAATAGACTAGAAATACCTTTTAAGGGTATGCTAGCAATGAGAATAAGGTACTTAAGTGTCGCAAAACACAAAATATATCATAAAAACATAACTTACTTTATAGCTGTTATAATTTGATCCGACTTAATACTGGATTCTAATGAATCAAATGTAACTGTACAGAGGACCTAAAAAAAAATAAAATCATTCCTTAAGATTGAATATACAAACAAAAAGATGAAAACTAAGAAGAGAAATATATATACATATCTATGAGTATATGTATAGTTTGTTGGTCTTTTCATTTGGTTGTTTTTTTATCAGTTTTTGATGGTTGGGATTGAATTTAGGACATTGCATACTAAGTATGTACTCTACAAGAGTTATATTCGCAGCTCCAAACTAAGTATCTGACAAACCCAATTAACTCTTGAAAAAAAAGGGAGGGGATAACTACAGTCTATGTAAAACTAGCCAGAGCAGTTATTAAAGTATGTATTCATTCTATAAATATTCAAGCAGCATGTATCTCAATGATCCAAAAAGGTCTAACATATAGACTAAATAAAGCAAAATTATGAGAACTGAAGGGGAGACATATATAAAAAGGAAACTACACCAATCCATGAAGGAGGTTTTCACATAGGCTCAGCCAAAAGAACTGCCTGTTTAAAAAGAAGTTAATCTTTGAAGGGATAAAACACAGCCTAGAGGCTCCCTGTTCCTCCCCGTTCCAGAGACCGTCACGTCTTCTTGAGCAGTGCTTGAGGCATGATAGTCAAAGTTGGAGTGAACAGATCTGGCCATACTGGATACCTGGTTACCAGGGCTGCCTTCAACTCTGGCAGAATGGAGATTGTTGCCATTTATGACCCCTTCTTGACCTCAACTACATGGTCTACATGTTCTAGTATGATTCCACCCAGGGCAAGTTCCATGGTACACTGAAGGCTGAGAACTGGAAACTTGTCATCAATGGAAAGGCCATCTCCATCTTCCAGGAATAAAATTCTGCCAACATCAAATGGGGTGAAGCTGGTGCCAAGTATGTTGTGGACTCTCCTAGTGTCTTTACTACCACGGAGAAAGCTGGGGCCAACTTGAGAGGTGGAGTCAAAAGAATCATCATTTCTGCCCTGTCTATCAATGCCCCCATGTTTGTGATGGGCGTGAACC
This sequence comes from Eospalax fontanierii, assembly GCA_035773235.1. Taxonomy (NCBI): domain Eukaryota; kingdom Metazoa; phylum Chordata; class Mammalia; order Rodentia; family Spalacidae; genus Eospalax; species Eospalax fontanierii. Next base: position 11,339,496 of record CM069529.1, on the reverse strand, counting down.
ACAAGAAATATGACAGTTCAACCTGCGCCATCAACTGCTTATCCCCTCTGGCCAAGGTCAACCATGACAACTCTGGCATCACTGAGGAACTTGCGACCACAATCCATGCCACCACAACCACTGAGAAGACCAAGGATGGCCCCTTCCGGGAAACTGTGGTATAATAGTTGTGGGGCTGCTCAGAACATCATTCCTGTATCCACTGGTGTTGCCAAGGCCATGGGCAAGATCATCCCAGAGCTGAACAGGAAACTCACTGGCATGGCCTTTCATGTTCCTGTCATAGATCTGACCTGCCACCTGGAGAAAGCTGCTAAATACGGTGACAATAAGAAGGTGGTGAAGCAGGCAAAGGAGGATGCCCTAAAGGGCATCCTGGGCTATTCTGAGGAACAGGTCATCTCTTTCAATTTTAACAGACACACTCACTCTTCTACCTTTGACTCTGGGACTGGCATTGGCCTCAATGACCACTATGTCAAGCTCATTTTCTGGTATGACAACAACTTGACTACAGCAACAGGTCTACATGGCCTCCAAGGACTAAGAAGGCCTGGACCACTCACCCAAGCAAGAACACTCCAGCAAGAGGAAGCTGGGGGTTGGAGGGTCCCTGCTCCAACTTAGCCCCCAACACACCAAGTATCTCCCTTCACCACTTCCATCCCAGATACCAAGAAGGGGATGGGCTTAGGGAGCCCTACTCTCTTGAATATCATCAATAAAGGTCATTGCACTCTGCCTGCCCTGCCCCCCCAAAAAGTGTAGAAATTCTATAATATATCATTCACAAGGTTCAGCACACACTCCACACAAAAATATGAAACATGGCCCATTTGCAAGAGAAAAGACAAGGAATGGAGACTTATCCTTAGTTGAAATGCTGAATGAACTGTCAAAGATTTTCCATACGTATTATATTTATAACTGAAGACAGTAAAAAGAATTAATAAAAATTCTGGAACTGATGGCCAGGAGTGGTGATGCAGGCCTTTAATCCTAGCACTTAGAACGTAGAGGCAGGTGGATCTTTGAGAGTTCAATGCTAACCTGGTCTACAAAGTGAGTTTCAGGACAGTTAGGGCTATACAGTGAGACTCTGTCTGAAAAAAAAAAAACACCCCAAATCAAAAACCAACCAAACAAAAACTCTCTCCAAAAGAGAAATAAAATTCTGTAATTTAAAGATACATTATTTCATAACTGAGAGAAGACAAGGGCCTGGGAATGTAAGAGACAGATTAAGAAAAATTATCCAGGAGCTCAGAGGTAGCTCAATAAATTATATACGGGGAGCAAGGATGTGAATGAGTCCTTATCAGAAAAAGGGAGCAAAAACATTGTATCATCTTTAAGTGCTCAAAGAAAAGAAAATACTCTCGATCCATCAATCCAGAATTCAATATCCACCAAAGAACTCTAAACAAAATGGCAAAATAGAAGTATTTTCAGATGAACAGAAACAAAGAATCTCAGAAGAGAGCAGGACAGCACCGAAGAAGCCTGGTCAAAATGACGCATATGACACACTGGCACATTCAGAAAGGGCTAAAAATACTAGAAACAGTAAATACATACACATGTGGGTCAATAAAAAAGATGACCTTTTCCTCTGTTTTCCCTTTTATTTAAATGCATGACTGTTTAAATAATAAAGTAACAGACCCAAACATGATCTTACTAATAATTAAGCTAAACACAAACTAGTCAAGCACTCCAGTTAAAAGGCAAAGATTGAGACAACAGGTAACAAACATATGCAGAATATCTAACTGGAAATACCTTTAATGCCTTATTAATGGGCTATCAGGCATCAGGCTTAGTGGTGCACATCTATAATCCTGGTATTTGGGATCCTGACGCAGAAAGATCACAAGTTTGAGACCAGTTTGGGCTGCATAGCAAGACTCCAAAAGCAAAGCAAAACAAAGCAAAACAAAGACTACACACACCAATCCCATGTACTTTCAAAATGTATAGTTTACTGTAGAGAAATGATTAATTATTAAACTTATAATTGAAAAGACATCACATCAAGGCCATGTATAGTGATCCTGTATCTCATCACTCAGAAGGTATAGGCAAGGAGGATCATGAGTTCCAGACCAGCTTGGGCAACATAGTCATCCTCTGTCACAAAAAATCAAAGTGAAACAAAACATAGTATCGATACTAGATGGCAATTAATATAAATAATATACCCAGATGATTAAAGACTTATAGGATCTAAGGTTAGGGAGATGGCCCAATGGATAACATGCTTGATGTGTAAGCATGAGAACCTGAATTTGAATCCCAGAAACCATGCACACAGCGGTACATGCCTTTAATCCCAGCACTTGGGAAGCAGAGGCAGGGGCATTTCCACAAATTCAAGGCTAGTCAGTGTTACAATAATGAGACCCTAACTCAAAAAGAAAAGGGGTGGGCGCTGGAGAGACGGCTCCAGTGGTTAAGAGACCTGGCTGCTGAAGACCTGGGTTTGGTTCCCAACACCCACATGGTGACTAACAACAGTAACTCTAGTCCCCAGGGGATCTGACACCCTCTTCTGTCCTCTGTGGGCACTTCATGCACATGGTGCACTTACATACATGTGGGCAAACACTCACACATAAAATTATAAAACAAACAAACAAGATCAGGCAGTGACATGATTTTGTAATCCCAGTGCTCCTATGGTAAGATGGGAGAAAAAAAAAACACCCCAAATGGTGGAGGCAGGAGATCTCAGATCTCAGGCCGGCCAGCCTGCCTGGCACGTACAGCAGTGACCAGAAGAGCATCTCTGATCTCAAAGACACATCACACAACCACACACGAATGTTAAAAAACAAGGTACAATATCTATATAATAGATATAATCCAATAAATATTTTCAAACATATTACCTGTGTTTGTCCCCTTTGAAATAATGCTGATCCATGAAGAGTTTTAAACATATCTACCTCACAACTTATATTCCTAAGTGAAGTCAAATCTCGCCCATCGCACCTATAATAAAGGAAATAGGTAGTTAACCCATGTGGGAAGTCAGAAAAATCACAGATATCTTTCTACCAGAAAGCTCTCAACACTAGCTGTCCATAATAATCTGCTAGAATTTTAAATATTACTATAGATACTTGGGCCCCACCCTAAGTCCACTGAAGCAGTGTTTGGAGGTGTGATCTATATTTCAGTATTCCTAAAGAAGCTTTACAGGCAATTTTGGTTTGAAGCCAGGAGTGTGAATCAATACCAGGCTCAGGAGAGATAGTCCCACCACCCACAATCCATATACTCTTACAGAGGTGTTCATTTAGAACACGAACAACATTATTTTTCAGTCTCCACTTAAAACCAGTTCCCTCCTTTGAGCAAGCTGCCACTTTCAAGGCAACTTGCAAGCTCAGCGCTTGCTTCAATTCCACCAAAGGGTATGTTTACCTCTTGTATTCATTCAAAATAATACTTCTAAAAACCTCCTTTGCAACAATATTGAAGGACTCTATTATTTCAAATGGGTCGACCTCTGGAAATTTTTCTATAGAAAAAAAGACAAATCACAACAAAGCTTTTATCTTTTTGGAAGACAGATTTCTCCAAAGTTCACAGCATCAAATCAAGTATTGTGGTAAGCCAAGGGAAATGACTGAACATTATCAGGCAAAAAGAGTATATAAATGCTCTTAATCAAGTTGCTATTGGGATCTTTTTGTTTAAAACCAAAACAGAATTCTGCAATCAGCTGCAATTCTATTATCTTACCTGACCACCTAGCCCTATATTCTGAAAAGGCTTAACTGATAATTTAAAGAGTTTTTAATTATCTTTTGCTTTGTGAAATTTTATCTTAATCTGCAAATTGAGGATCAGTTTTCTTTACATATTATGTATCTCTACCAGCTGTTTTTAGCTCACATTTATCGAATGCTTTCATAAGCCAGGCACCTTAACAGGATTTTTTTGAATGCTTTAAAGCTTCATAACAATTTATGAGGAAAATTCTATTATTCTTCTTATGCTATAGAAGAAAAAAAACTGAAACTTTAAGTAAACTGGGGTTGGGGTAAAGGGTTGGTGGTAGACTGCTTGCCTAGAATATGTGAAGCCCTGGGTTCAGCATGCCAGTATCCAAGAAAAAAGAAAAAACAGCCAGAGATCCAACATGGCAGTCATAGACAGTACCTGACGGCTGTGGCATGACACAGATCTACTTCAAAGGCTTTTAGATGCTGTTGTCCTACCTCATGAATTTTTGCCATGTGCTAGTCTCTCAAGTGTTTGTTGTATTAAGTGATGTATAACTTTAAAGTAAATATGACATAAAAAATAGCCACATCAGAAAGATCTATTTTTATGTCTTCATTGAGCAACAACTTTCTGGTTTTGGTAGTGCTGGCAATTAAACCCATGGTTCACATATATTAAAAAAGAAGGTGTTCTACCACTGAGTCACATTCTCAACTCAGTTCATCTGATAGCAATAGTGATACTACACTATTACAAATTTACTTAACATAAAACTGAGGAGCACTGAAAATCACTGATTTCTTCAAGGTCTTAACACTAAAATTTGAAAAAGATTTTCTTTAAATATATTGGAAAATAAAAAAAGAACTCACCTTTTAATTGTTCCTCTGTTTCTAATCTTATCTTGTTAACAGCTTCATCTCTGGAAATCTAAAACAAAGTTGAGGTTAATGTATAAGCATGACAACTTTGCACATTTCTCTTTTAAAAAAATATTTTATAATTTTAATTTTATGTGTGAATTTTTTGCCCCCATGTATTGTAAATGCACCTGTGTCACACAAAGCCTGAAAGTGCCAGAAGAGGTTGTCAGATCCCCTGGAACTGGAGTTCAACCAGTACCATGTGGATGCTGGGAATCAAACCCAAGTCCTCTTGAAGAACAGTAAGTATTCTTAATCCCTGAACCAGCTCTGCAGTCCTGCGCATTTCTGCTTTTAATGATTACATAATACACTGTGAGAACACTCAGGTTTTTCTAATGGTAACGTTTTTCAAAAGATTAAAACTCACTGATTTATAAGAATTATATGCAATTCATTCAAATACATAAACATATTAACAAAAGAAGAATAAAAAAAATGGAAGGCTTTTTTTTTAAAGTAGAGTTGAAGTTTATTAAGAGATTTTAGAATAAATTTTAAGTACTAGAGTTAAGGAGAAAGAAAGGCACTCAGAGAGAAAGCGAGACACATAGACAATGTGGATATGTCCTTTTTAAAGGACAGCAGCCTTACTCAACTTTGTTTAGAGGTGTATTTATTGTTTATTTATTCATTTGCAGTGTTGTCAATCTACCATTGGGCCTCATAAAAGTTCAATAAGTGTTCTACCACTGAGCTACAACATCTCCAGCCTTGGTCGGTGATTGAAAAAAAAAGAAAAACAAACACCTAACATTCACAAACAAAATTATATTAATTAGGGTAATCTTAACAAAACTTTGGGTATACCTACTTTATCATGTTCATAATCCGTAAAAATTGCATAGAGCTTCTCCATGGCAATTCTATTTTAAGCACAAAATAAACATTAGCATGACAATATTTGAAATGTGACAAAGATTTTATAAATGAAACAAATATTAAGCAGTTAACAAACTACAAATTTAAAGATAAACACTTCTCAAAGATTAAGCATTGCTGGTCGGATGTGGTGGCGTATGCCTTTAATCCCAGCATTCATAGGCAGGGTCAGGCAGATCTCAGTGAGTTCGAGGCCAGCCTGGTATACACAGTGAATTCCAGGCCAGCCAGGAATACATAGTGAGACCCTGCTTCAAACAATAAAACCAAAACAAATGAACAAAAAAGATTAAATGTTGTCACTGCTTATCTGTTTATACTTATGGCATGCCAATGTCTCCCTGTCTTTTACGGCAAATCATTCACATGGTATGCTCTCCCTTCCCCTCCTTTGTTCACTGAATTCCAACTTAGACTCCTTCACATCTGCAAGTGCCTCTCTATTCTAAGAACTGTGCACATGGTGTAGGAACAACTGATTTCTTTTTGAGAAATCCAACAGCATTCTGAGATATTCAAATATCTTATGCTTTATTCTCATTTTCCTGGACATAGAGATAAAGATCTGAATTCTAACCAACAAATCTCTCTCCTTTTCATCTGAGATTTAAACTTATGTGTTGGACTAAGTTAACTGAGTTTACCCTTCTACAGGCATTAGATATGTATGGTAATAACAGAGAAGGGCTACTTATGAAGCAGCAAAAAATTAAATCCGTTTCCCATTCTCTTTTGTACAGATGTTCATACTTATGTGTGTATTTCACAATCTCTGGTGACGGGGTAAACATCTTCTGAGGCGTCCTCTTGGCAACTCCGATTTCTTTTACCAACTGCTGGATGCCCTGAATTATTTGCTGGGTATACTTCACTCCAACTTTGATAGCATGGCAAAAGTCCTGCTGTAACATGTTTTCTGCAGAGGCTTCCAACATGACTATTTAAAGAAAGGAAAGACTCAATTACTGTTTAGAACCAATATAGCATTTTTCAATGAAAAACAAAACGAAACATAAATACCCTCCCAAAGTACAACTGCAAAGTAAAATCCAGGACAAATATATTTAAATTACTTACCAATTTGACTTTTAGGTGCTCCAGCAACCACTAAGTTTAAAGTGCTGGAAGACATTTCTTTTCTTGTTGGGTTAATGACACATTCTCCGTCGATCATTCCTATTCGTACTGCCCCTAAAATACAATTAAGTGTTGACAACTGTTTAACTAAAATTTGTTTTTACAGCATTATTCTAGTGATGGTTTCAGTCCCCTGTCCTTCTCACAACAGAATGAGATTTTTACTTTTCCGACGGGTGAGTCAAGACCAGGAGAGTACCCCAACTCCACCATACTTTCAGGACTCACTAGAATACTCTGAACTGCTCAAGCAAAACACATCTTCCATATGCATTTGGCTATCCTCAGGTTCTTCTCTGGGTCCAGACTATACTTTGGCCAAAGCAAATACTGAGGTCTCACCTTCCTGAGGTTCAGCTTAGACGATGGCTATTTGAGAAGCCCTATTTAACAACCTTCCCTCCACCATCATTTTCTGAGCACCATGGCTATGCCATGATGTTAGTTCTGTTTCTAAATAATTATCTATCTCTCTCCTCTACTTACACTAACAGCAGGACTTGCCCCTTTAATCTTCATATTGCTAGCACCCAGAATCCCTTTTTCTTCCAGTGCTTGGCCCAGTTGCTAGCACTGAGGACACGTGATAATTACATACTTGATGAATCATTTGCATATTGTACGGTTACAATTTACAAGAGCTATAAGTCACCAACATGTTTGTCTTATATGGAAAGGGTATATACTCTTGATAATTCCCTAGAAAGAAAAGCTCCCGAATAGAAAGAGGTAACTAAGAAGGCAAAGGATCTAGGACCATAAAATTGGCAACACCCTTAAGAGTGCTACTGAAAACAAAACCTACAGCAAAGATAAAAATGTCTGAGAGACCTGCAAGAAATCTTAAGAGTGTCACCTAGTTCAACTCCTTATTGTAGTAAGTCAGCACTAATAAACTTACATACGCCCTTGTAACATGCTCACTATTACTTATTAAAAAAACAAAAACAGTGGTTATTTTCATATCCTGACTTACCAACAGGTCCATTCCAAGGAATATCTGATAATGAGAGGGCTGCAGAAGCTTTAAAACAGGGAAAAATAAAAAATTGAAATTAAAATATTTAATTGCTTTTAAAAATCAGCACTGATAATTTTAACTGGTATTTTCATACTTACCACCATTAATTGCTAGGACATCAGGTTCATTAATGCCATCTACTGCTAGCAGATTACAAAGAACCTAGTTGCAAGGGAAAAAAAATAAAGTACTTAAAAAATCAAAACAAAACAAAAATCCAGAGGGTAGAAAGATGGCTCCATGGTTAAAAGCACTGCCTGCTCTTGCACAGGGCCTGGGTTTGGTTCTCAGCACCCATATTCATCTGTAATTCCAGTTCAGATACCTCCTTCTGACCTCTGTGGGCATTCCATGCATGGATAGGTACACTTACATGCAGGCAAAACACTGGTACACATAAAAAAATTAAGTCTTTACAAATAATAAAAACTCAACTTGATTTTAAAACATTAGATTTAGGTTATTAATTTGGCCTAAAATTTGAAAGCTGTATGATCAATACCCAAATTAAATTTGGCTATCATTAATTCCAGGTATTTAAATTCTGAAAGTTTCTTCATCTTTTTTGGCAGGGAGTGAGGTATACTGGGGACTGTTGAACCCAAGGCACATGCTCTTACTACTCCCTGCCCCAAGTCCTGTTTCTTCATTTTTAAGACAGAAAAATAATGGCATCTTCCTAATGTGTTCTTATGAGAACTGTGGAAAGGCTGTGTGTAAAGAACTTGCCACAATGCTACTAGGTAGCATTGTATTCAGTAAATGTACAAGTATTCAGTTAATGTTAGCTACATATTTTTAGTATCTGTTTTTACTTCAATGATGTATCTATGTTAAATTCTTAAGAGAGTAAGTTCCTTGAGCTGTGATACAACTTAAAGGTATATTTATTTTGTATAATTAAGTAAAATGGTATACTTAAGTATACTTAATTTAAGTATATGACCACTCTCAGGAAAGAAACTAATATTCAGAAAGCATTAAAATATAATAGAAGCCCAAATAAAATTGGTTGTGATTGTCAGCCACGGTGGCTCATGCCTGTAATATTAGCACTTGGAAGGCCAAGGCAGGAGGACTGTCATGTGTTTCAGGTCAGCCTGACCTACATACACAGAATAAGTTCCTGTTTACCAAAACAAAACAATGCATTGTGTTAACTGTCCTAATGTGCTATTAATTTGACCTACAAAATCTGGTCACATAATCTGGGCACCACCTACCTGAATCATACTGACCGTCTTTCAAGCACAAGAATTTTCTTTTCTGCCTCAGCATTTTTTGGATTCCCATTCCATCTGCCTAGAATGTTCCCAACAGTCACTCACTCCTTCTCATGATTCAGGGGTCAGCTCAAATTGTCACCAAACCAAACACTCTTAAAAAAGACTTAGAAGTAAGAGCTGGAGAGATGACTCAGCAGTTAAGAGTACTGTCTGCTCTTGCAGAAGACCTGGGTTCAAATCCCAGAACCCACATGGCAGTTAACAACCATCCATAACTCCAGTTCCAGGGGATCCAACATCCTCCTCTGACCTCCACAGGCAATGCACAACACAGATGCACATAAATATAGGTAAGCAATACACTCATACACAAAAAATTAAAAAAAGAAAAGGTAAAATCAAATAGTATCATCAAAATTCCTTATAAAACTCTCTCTAGAAAGACTTAACAGAGATTAAGTAATTATTTTTTATTATCTGGGACCAAATCAGTAACAAATGAAAGCAGAATTTACCTGCGTATCATAAAAGTAGCCAGCTGGGAAGAGAGGTCGAATTGAACGATCTGTTCAAAGAAAGAAAAAGGTAAGAAATGGTCCTGCATGGCTCCTTTAAAGGTAAAAACTAATATATGTCAAAACAAACTCCTGGCACTGATATGGAAAGAGAAAAAGAGAACTACTGATAAAGGTCAATACTTCCATTAATACAGACCAGGACCTAACAACAAAGCAGAGAGAGGCTTAAGGACAGCAGACATGAAGAAAATGTTTTTTTGGTATATTGTGACTTAGGAGTACATATAAATACAGGCAAGTTATCAATTTCTGGAAAAGCTATGAACTACAAATGATCTACAATATTTATAAAGATTTGGAAGATTACTAGGCTGGTGACATAACTCAGCGGTCGTGTTGCCTAGAATGCAAGTGGTCCTGGGTTTTATCATCAGTACCACATATATGTGCCCATATACATACCAACTCCCAGTTCCCCAAAAAGGATTAGGAAGATTACAGACATACTTGAATAGCCAATAAATATGTTTTTAGAAGTTACTAAGTTGAATACAAAAATGAAAAACTCCAGGGAAGTGATTCAACGGAGTACCGGCATGGGTCGTGGAATTCACACGCCCCACAGGGTCTACTCAGAATCTGCTGAATGCCTCTTTTGTGTCAGACAGTACACTAGGCATAGGGGTTTGGTAGTGAAGAAACACATTTTTCCTCTCATGAAAGACACATTTGAATGAGAGAACGGACCACAAATAGTCTCTCGAGACATTCATACAATGACAGAAAACTTAGGGGAACACAGATGGAACAGAAGAGATGTAAATACTGGCATATCAGAGAAGGCAGTGAACACTTCTGTTGATAGCATACCTATTATTCGACTTGTAAGAATTTCTTTGTCAGATGAGCCAATCTCTCTTCTAAGGTAATTTGTGGGAATTCTACCTGCTGCAGCAGCCTTCTGCCTGTAGTCGACCTAAAGTAGCAATGAAAAAATACAGATCACAGGATTCCTTTCTTAAATATTAAGTTATACCCCAAGAACTACTCTATAAATACTGATTTTTCCTGAGGTTGCTAAAAATGTTAGTCTATGAGTAGAGAATATTTTATTTATGTTTAGCATTTTTAATCTCTTGGGGGGAAAGTGAGTTTATAGAGCGCTTTGGCCTTCTGCCTGGCAGTGAGACGGCTCCCTGCTTCCACTTTCCATGGCAGCTCCTGATCAAGTCAGTGCCTCCCCACCTCTGCATCAACTCTGTGATATAAATGGCTTCCCCTAACAGTAGAGGGACAAAAAAAATCAATAAACTGTTCACTTAGGATATAGTTGCAGATTCAAACTGAAGGAGAGCCCATCAAGACAAAGAACACGCTGCTGATTCGACAAAGTGCTCATCACCTTGGCTGATCTTGCCAAGCTGGACTTTCTAATGTAAGTTTACTCTTGGCAATCAGTTCATTTTCTCTTAATGGCAGACAAGGTACCAAACAAACTAAGGCAATTCTTTGTTGTACAGTTTAGATTTTTACTCAAGACACTTGACAAAATATTACGAAGTCTCCATTTATATTATTTACAGGTTCCAATAAATCAGAAGAAACTTACCACTAAAGGCATGAACTGGGAAGGTGAAGGCTTTGTCCTGCTGACCGCTGTGACCATGACCGCAGTGTCACCTGACTTAGGAACATAAACAGTAGTGGTGAAGTTTTTAAAAATCAGATATTAATGAGGAAATAGCAATTGAATGAATTCTATTCCAAAGAAAATCAACGAAAGAGCTCCTAGCCCATGAAATTACAATGAAAATAAATATTCACAAGCAGTCCAATCTTGATTTATTCTCTGTGATCACGATCAGCATTAGAATTCTCAAATGGAGAAATGACTGATAGCATGGTCATATCCATGAATTTAATCATATTTTGTACTCTTTGGGGAAATTAAGGCTATAAAGAAAAGTTTCTGAGTAGCACTATGGTGACTTGCGATGCTATAAAGATACTTAGTACTGGTCTTCATAACCACTTTAAAATAAAAACTTTAAAACACGGATGAGTTTTTTACCTGTACAACAGCACAGCCATCTGCAAATCTTGCCAGTTTTCCAGATGATATTTCTAATTTTCTGTTTAAAAATAAAAATAATACAAAATGATATTAGTACAATTCTCAGCTTAGTACAAAATGGAGACTCTAAAAGAATTGAAGGCTCCCAAGCCCCACAGGCTCCATCTCCCTCAGCAAAAAGAAGCAAAAGGGGATAGGATTTGTGATCAATCAAAAGCACAGGAAGATTTAAGAGCTGCAGAAACCAGGCAAAGGGTTCATCTGAATGACAGGGAAAATACTTCGGGAAGCAAGACCTTCCCAGCTGTGAATTCCCATCTCTCAACTCAGTTTCGTCTCCTCTTATCCCTTGCCTTGCTGATCACAGTAACCTCAGCATTCAAACTCAAACACTCTCCTAATTAAAATCCTTCAAAATCTTCCCCACTGCTTTCTGCAAAAAACAAACTCCTAAACAGAGCCGACAAAGACATTCATGCTCTATTAAAAACAAAGCAAAACTTTATATGTGAACTTAAAAAATTAACAATAAGAAGACTTTAACATTCAACAGTAGTGTCAAGACAATGTATTGCTGAAAGAAGTCTCTTTCAATCAGTGGTGCCAGGATGACTGGACACATGTATACACCCACCCACCCTACACACAACATATTATAGCCCTCAAATGGAAACAACCCAAAGGCTTATCAACTGATAAGTAAACAAAATATAGAGCACCATTTAGCTGTTAAAAGGACTGAAGTACGGATCCATGTGACATGGATAAACCTTGCAACATCATGCAAAGTGGAAGAAGGCAGTCACAAAAAATTGTATTTGATTTTTTTTCTCAAATCTGACTTTATTATTACTGTGTGTGTGTGTGTGTGTGTGTGTGTTTGCATGCGCGTACATGTGTGTGACCACACTGTGGCACATGCATGGATGTCAGAGGACAACTTTTGGGAGTTCTCTCCATGGTGCGTGTTGGGGATTGAACTGAGGCTTGCATAATAAGCACTTTTACCTGTTGAGCTGTCTTGGCAGCCCATCATTTATATAAATGTCCAAAACGGGCAAATCTAAGACAAAAAGAGTTTAAAGTTTCTTTTTGGGGTGATGACAATATTCAGAAGTTTACTATGAGCATTAAATAAATGGTCTGGAGAATACCTATATAATCTCCCAAGGTACTGAAAGGTGCTAGAACAAACAGTTATCACACAATAAATACTACAAATCACAATCCTAAGTATGATTTATCTAGCAGCTATGGCATTTATGAATCTTGTTATTTCAACACATGACAAAGAATTAAGAAAACTAGCTACAAAAGAGATTCAGGATGATTAATAAATCTAAGAATGGGCTGGGGATATAGCTTAGTTGGTAGAGTGCTTGCCTGACATACTGGAGGCTCAGGGTTCCACTGTTAAGTCGAACAAATAAACAGAAAAGTTAAAAGTAGATTACTTATGGAAATTGCAGAGGCTATGGAACAAAACTGTCTCAAAAACTAGAGGGCTTGTGTACAGTTTTCAAGAGATATCCCTCCATGCCCCTTTGAAAAAAACAGAATTAATATGTCAGACATAGAAAGAACCTTAGTAATTACAGAAGTCACCAAACAGCTGTATCTGTACAGCTGTTCAACACACACACACACACACACACACACACACACACACACACACACATATATGCTCATTCAAATATGTGTGAATACAAATCTTATTTATTAAAGACAGGAGGTCTTGAACTTGTGATCTTCTTGCTTCAACCAGGTGGTATGCATTACAGGCATGTACATGTGACTCCTAACTGGCCTTTTACAGGAAGTTTGCAGACTTTTTTTTTTGAGTCAAAGTCTTACTATGCAGCCCTACCTGGCCTGGAACGTACTATGTAGACTAGGCTGATCTACAGCTCACTGAGATCTACCTGCATCTGCTTCCTGAGTGTTGGGATTAAGACCCCAGTTTGCAGACTCTTATTGAATCCAGTTTCTTCATTTTGTGCAAGAAAAATTGTGAAGTTTTCTGCTCAAGGCCAATCATTCATTAAGTTATGGAGGAAGACCTGGGTTAAAAAAGAGGATTTTTTTGTTTGTTGGTTTTTGCTTTTTCTTTTTGTATAAACTAGAGTCAAAAATTTTAAAGCACATTAAGGTTTTTATATATAAAGCATGCATTAGTTTCATTGGAAATTTGTATTTACTTTTTAAAGGTTCTTTTGGATTTATTATTATTTTATATGTATAAATGTTTTGCCTGCATGTATGTAAGTGCATCACATCTGTGCCAATACCTGTGGAGGTGACATGATGGCATCAGATCTTCAGGAACTGGAGTTATGGATGGTTGTTAGTCAACATGTGGATGCTAGGAACCAAGCCCGGGTCCTTTGCAAGAGTCATCTCTCCAGCCCCTGTTTATTATTATTTTTTGGCAAGTGCTAGCTGAGCAGCCCAGGCTGGCCTGTAATTCAGGATCTTCTTGTCTCTGACTTCTGAGTGCTGGGGCACTCAGCTGTAAGTTTTTAAAGTGATGTTGTCATGAATCCTGGCAAACAGACCTCTGGAAAATTAACAGATGTTGTAAGGAAGAAAGTTTGGAACCCGCCTTGTCACACAGTCTTTTCCAGTTTTGTTGATTCTGAGAAAATGACACTTTTGTTTTTATTTTAATTGCAGAATGAGGGTATTAATACTTTCACTACAGGTTTAACAGGACTGCCTAAACCATGTAACTGGCATTCAACAAAATGACATTTCTTTTCCTCTTCCGGCTCACACTGGTCTCACTTTTAGGCAATCAATTGAGCAGGCACACATAATGCCAACGCATTACTGAGAGGCAGGAGGTTTCCCACTTCAGAGCCCGAAGTTCCCGCAAAGAAAAGATGTCAGGCAGGCTCAGATGCTGAGGGGAAGTTCGCCACAGGGCAAGGGGCAGGTCCAAGACACAAAGGACATAGGTTAGCGTGGGAAAGGCGAGGGCCGAAGGAGACTCACTTCAAATCCGGAAAGGAAATTTCGAAGTTAGGTCTGGAGTAGGGACATTAAACAGACGCAGACTGGTGGGTCTCTACCCCGGCAGACTTAAGTACCTGAGCTGCAAGACAGGACGCCTTGTGAGAGGACCGCGACCGCACGCCGATCCTTACCTGTTGCTTAGGTCCACGGCCACGGTTCGCGACCCGGTGGTGCTCCACAGCGCTCGCACCTGTCCATAGGTGAGTGCCCGGCTGCGGCCCGGCCGAGCCAGAGGGCCACTGCCCAGCGGCCGAAGCCGCCAGCACGAGCAGCACTGCCTGCAGGCCGCCATGACACCCAGCGCGCGAGCAGCCCGACTGCGCCTTCATTGGCCAGTCCGCAATCTGTGGGGCGGAGCCTGTCACAGCTTCGTTTCCCAGGTTCCGGGAAAGCAGAGTCCTTAGCAGCTTCCTAAGGAGACCAGAGAGGGTCAAACCTAATAGTGCGATTTTATTAGGCTTATCTTTTTTTTGTCCTTCACCAGTGAAAAATAAATACTGCTTTAAAAAAGTATACAGGATTAAAGAAAGCTCTTTAAATAATGCTGTGTGTTTGTGTGTATGTGCGTGTGTGTGCTACCGTTGTTTAAAAGAAAATTCTATAATGTCTTTAATAAATGTAATATGCCACAGGACAAGACTATTTGGTTCGGTGACGGAAGAACTGGGTTAGTTTGTGTGGAAGTCTGTGGAAAGCGATCTTCCTCTCACCTTCATGTAGCAGCTGCCTGTAATCCCAGCACTGGGAAGGCAGAAATAGGAAATCCCTGGACCAAGCTGGCTATCGAGGCTAGCAAGAGAGCTCCAGGTAGAGCAAGAGACCCTGCCTCAATAAATAAAGTGGAACGCTTTCGCGGAAGATTTCTGATGTTAACCTCTGGTCTCCATACGCACGTGTACACACACACACACACACACACACACACACACACACACACACACACACATGAATGCGCACCTGTTACCATCTGTGCAACCACATACATTCAAACATGCGTACACACAGAGAGGCATGTACACCATACACACGTACACATGCAAAAAACGAAGAACAAAAAATCACCAATTCTCTCTCGAACCCTTTGAATAATTTAGTTTTCACTTAGCTGTAAATGCCGAAGAGGTGCACACAAAACCGGAGGAGTCCATCTGTTTCCTTATGCCAATCTAAAGTCATTGGAATAGTAATTGAATCATATACTCAAAGGCAAACATAAGCATTAAAATCCTGTGGCTGAACTTTATTTTTTTACAGGCAATATACAGTATCTTTATGCTAGACATTGTGAGATTAGCATAGACACAAAATTCTAAACGTTGTGGTTGTAATAACCGAAACTCTTCATTTATGATGTTACATTGAAGAGGTGTCATATTCTAGAAGGATAGTTCTGCCACATAGAGTTCCACAGCTAAAATATAGTTTAAAAGGATTTTCTTTTTGGCTCTTGAAAGATATTAGAAGTGATGGCATTTAAACTATTAGCAGTATTTCTCAGATCTCCTTTTCTCTTTTGTCTTCTTTATTCAAATTAACCTGCATCAAAATAATATCACCCTGTAGCCTGAGTAGCAATTTTAGTTAAGTAAAACATCATTGCATTAAGATATACTTAATTAAAATGTAAGTTGGTTTGTGGTTTTTTTTTGTTTGGCAGTATATTAATTTATTTAAAATTTATGATTATCCAAAAGCTGCAAGAATAATGAGTTACATATTGTTATTTTTAGACACCTAGGTAACATTATAACTGATAGTATCAGTAGACATTAAGGTATGTGTAAGTTTCTGGGTTCAAGAAACACAGCAGACAGAAGGGACCAGAGACTCCACTCGTAGCTAACAGGACCCAGCTTTATTAAGAGAAGACCAGGTGGGACTAGCTCCTCCCCACCTACGAGTGGAGAAATGCTAGCCCCCTCACTCCCATCTTGGGGTGAGGGTTCTGAGGAGATAGGGATGGAGGAGCTCCCTCAGGGAGAGTGCAAGCCCAAGTCCCAGATCCAGTCCCAGTCCAAATCTAAGTCTCAAAACCCGTCCTATTCCCAGTCCTCAAAGCCTTAAAAAAACCCTCAACCCCCTCCTGGCTTTTAGGGGAGGGAGGTTGCCATGACATCTGATTGATCTTTAAGGCAAGCTTCTGGTCAGGAAGTAGTCCTTTTTTACAGCTGTTTGTGCATTTTTTGAGTCCGAAACCTTATCTGTTAAGGAAGCTCAGTGTCCTTTGTGAATTTGGGGTCTGGAGTCTTATCTGAGCTATTCCCAGGGCCTGGATTTCTGAGGAGAAGTTGTAAAAGTCCGTCTTTCCTTATGCATGTTTTGTAAACTCCGGCTCCAGGTTTCCTTCCCCATTGCGTTGGGGCATTGGGTTGTGGACCGAGCTTGAGCTTGTAAATAAAGACCCTTTGTGCTTGCATCGGATTTGACCTCCCTGGTGGTCTTTTGAGAGGATTCTATAACCTGGGTACAGCAATGTGAGTATAAAAGTAACTATCATATCAATGACATCACAATCCATGGAACCTTATGCCAACACCTAGAGAGAAGGCAGAGAGAAGAGGGCCTGCATCTGAGCCGGAAGGAGGCAGAGGCTATGGAGCCAGTATGGATGTACTTTCTGTTTGACATTTCTCCTCAGCCTCCCCCATCGTATCTGCTGTCCTTCCTCCGCTGGTGTTGCAGGGGACTGATCTCTATGGGGTACAATACCTCAGCTCCCTGGCCTTCTGGGGTTTGGTTATGTCTGACAATTGGAGGCACAAACAGGAGATCAGAGGGCAAAAGGAGTCATTAAAAACAGTGCTGTAATTCCTTGTGGTGTGACAACGACTGTTTCCCTCTACCAGCAGAGCCCCTGCTGGGTGGCCCTCTTTGCTTTGGTTCAGCTCTTCAATTATGCTACTGCCTCTTGCTGTTTCCGGTCTTCACAATTTCCTGCAGTTGCTAATCCATCAGTACCTCAGCATTTTTCTATTGTTCCTGGAACCTGTCCCCAGTCTTGAAGTAATGCTTTGATTAAATTCTCTTCAAAAGTCATCTGTACATGAACCCAGTTTCCTTCTTTAGAGCTGCCTTTCACCCTCTGCACACTCTTGCCCTTTCCCAGTGGTAGACTGTTATTTGTTAATGGAGAAGGGAGGGGACAGTTTACTTGTCTGTTCTGATTCACTCTTATAGTCTTTGGCAGACATTGGGCCTCTAGATCTTGGTTGAGGGTGATGGTTTGAATGAGAACTGTCCCCCACAGGCTCAAGTATTTAAGCCTCAGCTGGTGGTGCTGTTTGGGGAGGTCATGGAATCTTCAGGCAGTATAGCCTTGATGGAGGAAGTATATGGCAGAAGCCTTTGAGAAGTCATAGCCTTGCTCCACTTCCAGTTCACATTCTGTTTGCTTTGTGTTTGTGATTGAAGATGTGATCTGTCAGCTTCCTGCTCCTGTTACCATGCCTCCCACTGACTGCTGTGCCACCCACCATGATGGACTCTCCCTCTTGAACTATAAACTGAAATATACTCTTCCTTAAGTTGCCTTTGGTTATGGTGTTTTACCACAGCAACAGTGAAGTAACTAGTACAGTGAGAGCATGTTTTTAGTGCCCAGCACATATTCTGAGACAGAAAGTTTTGTAATGCCCAAAGAATGGACTCTCAAAGTCCACCAAGGAATCCAGAGTGTATGCAAAAACAAAGAGCCTTTATTCGGGCTTAAGCTCGGACCTCACCAATGCAGTGGATCTGTGCTGAGAGCCCTGAACTTTTATTGGGGTTGAAGCAAGGAAAGGGAGGGGGCTTCGCATGTTGGCCATCCTTACAGTTAGGGTGTCTTGTCACATTGCAATTGGCCAGGGGAGCCCGTGCATGCCAAACACATTTTAAATTGATTGGGGAATGACCAAAGGTGTTCTCATTGGTGGAGGCTGTCCTCAGAGCAATGGAATGTGCTGTCTGCTATCTTTAGGGCCACAAGGTTCTGTTTTATTCCTTATAAGGTCTCAACATGCTTGCCTAATCTATAGCCTTGTGGCTGCAACTGAAAACTTACAGCAAAAGTTGACAAAATAGGGAAGTTAGCCTCTAGCCTTAAGATGGAGTCCAACTTAAAACAGTCACTCTAGCTGGTTCCCCACATTTCCCCTCTCCTAGTAACTAAGGAAGATCCAATCCTGGTTCTGAGTGGCCTCTACTGAATGGATCAAGGGTCTGATAATAAGATCTTAATACCATCAGCTGCACAGTATTGACCCGTTCCCTAATAAAGGTAAGCAACCTGTTAATAATACAAGGTCCAATAGTTAGCATCAATAAAAGGAGGACTATGGGTCCTGCTAAGGCTGAGAGCAAAGTGGTGAGCCATCGACACCAATGAAACAGTTGTTTATACCATCCAGGTTCTCTCCGTTTTCTATCCTTAATGTGCTTTCTAAGTAAAGCCATGGAGTCCCTGATTGCACAAGAGTGGTTAACATAAAAACAACATTCTTCTCCAAGGGTTGCACATAAACCTCCTTGTTGCATAAAGAGAAGGTCTAGCCCCTTTTTATTTTGGAGAACTACTTCTACAAGGAATCCAGGGACATTGTAAGATGGTCCGCCAATTTTTCCAACTCAGAAAGACCTTGGTTGATTTGTTTACTCAAGAGCTTAAAGTTCTGGTCCTGCATTACAAGAGCTGCTGTTCCCATTCCCACTGATCCTGCAATTCCCAAGCTTACTAGAAGGGACACTAGGACAGTTGTCAGCCCTGAATCCCGGGGGATGAAGGGGTTAATGGTGTAAGGCCAGACTTACAAGCAACCCAGGTCCCCTTAGGAGGAACTAAGTACTTGCTTGTTTTATAGTCAATTTCCATCTGCTAAGGTTGGAGACATTGGGGGCCTGTTTAAAGAGATACCCAACCATCTTGTTTGGATAGTATCCAGGGAGCTGTGGACTCACATCCCTATTCCCTACAGTGCCATCCCCTGGTATATCATAAGAAGGGAGTCCATCAGAAGGGCAAATGTAGAATTTCATCTGGGAGAAGTAGTTTCTGACTGACTCAGACTGGCAGGTCATCCATTGAGGTACCTGTCGACCATGAAACAGAGTCATAAATAATTTAAAAAGGCTAAAGTATAATATTGGGGATCCCCTCACAGGAGAGGTTTTTGGTGTGGCCATCTGATGTCCAGAACTGTCCATCATTTTTGGGGGGTCTTTTAACCTTAAACTGCCTTGTTAATTTCTACCTCCTGTTTTTATCACACCATCCTCTGAAGAGGTCACCCTAATTGCCAGTAGGAAATTGGGGCACTGAGAGCTCTGGCTTTTTCCAGCTGAACAGGGACGTAGGTTATGGCAATTGGGTACCCCTTCAGAGAGTCTATCTAAAAGACCCCTGAGTTGCATAACTATTAGTTGTAGGGAGAAAAGAAAGTCCTTGACTGGTGCCTGGAAGATGAAACAAAATAGTCAGAACAGGGAAGAATTCAAATGTCCATTTCAAAGTCCATTAGAATTTGTTGCTTAAGGACTTTTAAAAGCATCCAATTCTTGGGTTCCTCTTTGGTTTTCTTTTTGACTGCCAAGGCTGAACTTGAGTCTTGAAGTCAGTATTTTTTTTCAGGCACCTTGATAGCTTCCTGGAGTGGCTAGAATCAGGGTGAGCTCCTTCCCAAATGGCTTCTAGATAGGGAGACAAAAGGAATTAATCATTAGATTTTTGGGTTAGAACAAAGTGGGCTTGCCTTTCGTGGCCACAGATATGCACTGCAGTGTTGAGGTAGACCAAGAATTGAAGTCTTACATCTGAGTGGCATTTTCTTGTTAAGAACAAAATCATTAGTGTTTATATTCATTTAAACCTAATGTCTGGGAAGTATGATTCCCTGTAATCTTAAAGAAGCATACTAATCACTTTTATTTTTTTGGTTATATTTTCCCTTTGGGTGTTTAAGATCATACAATTTGACCCAAATAAATCAACTTAATTTTATTCTTAAGGTCAGTTGAGTATCTGTTCCTCAGGAGGTCACATGGGATTGAGATGAGCCCCTGGCTCCCTATTCCTTTGTTTTTACCAGTTCCACCTGTGTGAAGTTAAGTCAGAAAGTCTTGCTAGACCATGGCTTCACTTGGAAGCATTCAGGGAAACGTTTTCCTGTGCTGACCCTCTTCATTGCAGACTGGACACTGGTTTGAGTCCTTCTAGTGGGGTCTCCACAACCTCCTTGAACAGGAGAACAGGTGACTCATCACAGTTACAGGGCGTTTGAAGAGATGCCCCATAGTCCCCTGGAACTTAGTTGACCTTGGAGGGCAAAAGACAAAATTATCCCTTTAAATCCCTCTGACCGAATTAGTATAGACCTTAAATATGGTTGTTAAACACCCAAGAAGGTTAGTTCCATCAATCTGGTACTTTTAATTACTGTATGCTATACAGCTAAAGCTTGGGCAAAAACCAAATATTCCTGAATAAACCTTGATTAGACATGTATTTGTTCTTCAGACTATTTGACTAAACTATTATTTCAGAAATATAAAGATTATTTGTATATAATTTTTTTCATCTTTTATACATTATAACATATCACTTGTATGGACTTTCTCATTTCTCTGGAACTATCCAGTCATCATCACCCTATATAGATCCTTTTTAATAAAACATTTTCATTCCCATATCCTTCTAACATCATCATTTACCTTTTCATTTTTTTCTAGTACTAGAGTCATCATACTAATAAGCTCAAACAGCACATGATAGTCTACTGATATTATTTACTTAAAGAAGCATTTGTTTCTCTTTAGAAACTGACAAACAATGTAAGATCTTAAAAGTCATCTTCAGAAATCAGAAAATACATAAGATGCTGAAATTTAAAATAATTTCCCTTAAAAACAGTTGCCATGTAAACAATTAAATTCCAAAATAGTTTCCTGTAAAAACCAGTAAATACATAATGTAAAGCCTTTAACAGTCATTTTAAGAACCAGTAAATATATCATAAGAAGTCAAAATTTTAAAAATTTTCATTAGACACAGACCAAAATGATATTAAAATGCCAATATTGTCTTCCTAATTTGATATAAAAATGTATTAACCTTGTTACAAAAGACCGTGTGAGAATCTTTTGCTTTTCTATGATCCCATGAAGAATCTAAAATGAAAACCAAAACAAAAACATAAATTGGAAAAGGATTAGGACATATGATTAAATGCCTGTTGTCCAGGGAGTTCCCAGATTATCATGATCTCCTAGAGTTCTTCAGAACTTGTAAATTCCTGGGTGTGGCCATTTTGAATTATGCCATGTAGTTGGATTAAGATGGCACTAAGGTCAAGCAGGTCAACGCCATTTTGAAAATGTTTGTCCAAGATGGCAGCCAAGTCATGAGACTGTCACTATAGTGATGATGTCATCATCCAATGGAGGCCAGATTACACAGTTCTCTCTCTAGGTAAGGTCACCAGCTATGATGGTGACTAAGCATATGGTAAAACGAGCCCCAGGATAAAATTGAGCCCATCCCCCACCAGGATACAAACCCTGTGGGATTCAAGAATCTCACAGATTAAATGTGAAGAGAAACCCCTTTTTACTTTTAGAAAGCACCCAGTTAAATGGTAGTACCCTCAGATATGTGGGACACAGATAAGAGAGCGAAGTAAAAGAATTCACGTCTCAAACCAAAGATGGGAGTCCATGCACCTTACCCCAGTGCAAAGGTGGATGTGAAGCAGTGTCCTCTGCATCTCTTCATTCCTTGACGCAATTTTTTGCTGGGGAAATTACTCAAAAAGAAGGCAGAAGGAATGAGAAGCTAGGTCCATCACCTCCTTGAGCTGCTGTTCTGACAGTACATATCTCCCCGGAGCATGGCTCTCCTTATTCATTAAAATTTAAAATGCTTAGGTCTATTAAAAAAAAATAGCTATCTTGGGACCATATTCTCTGAGCATTCTTTGTTTGGTGCTTGCTGGTGACTTAGGTCCAGATCCCAGGTTCTCTAACTGTTCTTTTCCAAACCCTTGTAGAGAACATGGTGGAGAAAATGCCTAAGGAAAGAAATGGCTTTTAAACCTTTTTTTATTTGAAAGGCCAGGCATTTACAGCTTCCATATGCCTTGAGGCCATAACAAACAAGATAATGGCGCTCATTCCCTCACCTCATTAGTAGCCTAACTCAGTATACCTAGAAGAATCACCACAGGATTCCAAATTTTGAGAATACTGGGCATTTAAATCTTCATTACAAAAAACGTAGACCTTTTCTGTGGTGGAATGGACCACCACGGACTTCCATGATGCTTTGTTTTACTCCCCTGGTCTGCACCAGTTCTAAGTCAGCTGCTAGATGCCTGCTGAGGCAAGGACATTGGTGCCCTCTGGCAGCCCTCCAACATCAAAGGCGGGCCATTCATTTCTACAGAAGACAAAGAGTTTACCTTTTTTTTTTAAAATTTCCAGACCCTCTTTTTTAGCCATCTTCCTAAAATCTGAAAAATGGTCCTGGAAGACATTAAGAGGGGTTCTTTGACTTTGCCTCATTTCTTCTAAAACAGTGAGAGTTACAAACAACAAAAATTACAGACACATACAGAGACAAAACAAAACTGACTGGTGCCTTAAACCAAAAGTAGGACGATGGCCTCTGGCCATTCTGCAGGTGTGACCTGCTCTGCCCTTCCAAGTCCACAAGTGGGATCCAATCCCTATCAGGTGGGTCCGAGACATCTCCCGAGAGTCCCACGGCCTGGGGTCTTCCAGCGTGTCTGCCTAGACCTCCTACAGGCAATTACAGAGCCCATAACCAGAAGTGCTCAACAACCAGACTCAAAGACACTTACGAATCGGATGAGGCCCCATGCTCTGGGGGTCCTCTGGGGGTCTTGGGGATCCCGACTGAGCCCCCAAATGTAATGCTCAAAGAATGGACTCCCAAAGACCACCAAGGAATCTGGATTGTATGCAAAAACAGCCTTTATTTGGGCTTAAGCTCGGACTCTCAGACCTCACCAACGCAGTAGATCTGTGCTGAGAGCCCTGAACTCAGGAGGGGCGAGCTTTTTATTGGGGTTGAAGCAAGGAGAGGGAGGGAGTTTCACACAATTAGCCATCCTTACAGTTAGGGTGTCTTGTCACATTGCAGTTGGCCAGGGGAGTCTGCGCCCGGCGAAGCACATTTTAAATTGATTGGGGAACGACCAGGGGGGTTCTCATTGGTAGAGGCTGTCCTCAGAGCAATGGAATGTGCTGTCTACTATCTTCAGGGCCACAAGGTTCTGCTTTATTCCTTATAAGGTCTCAACATGCTCTTCCTTGCCTGATATACCCCGGCTTGCCTAATCTATAGTCTTGTGGCTGCAACTGAAAACTTACAGCAAAAGTTGACAAAATAGGGGAGTTAGCCTCTAGTCTTAAGATGGAGTTCAACTTAAAACGGAGTCACTCTAGCCATTCCCCACAGTGTTGTGCTCTGGTCTATGGCCATACCACACTCAACATGCTTGATCTTATCCTGTAAGCAAAGCAGCATGGGACCCAGTTAGTACTTACATGGGAAGGGATCGCATTTTGTCCCCTCACAAGTGCCGTGAGTTTTCACAATGTCTTACCCAGGGCAAGAGTGTCTGTTAGGGTTTTCAGATCACTCTGCTTTATCGTTGTTAATGGTTGTTATTGTCAATGTTGTGTAAGAATGAAATGTTCTTTCCAGATTGTATCCCAAGCAGCCACAACAATTCAAGACCTCTCCTCCCCCTAGTTTAGAGGCGTAAAATTAAACTCTTCTTTCACTTTTTGGCATCCTCTTGCTTTATAACTTTGAGAGGTATTCTAGAATTGGAATTCAGGCGAAGGAAGCAGATAAGAATCGTGTGTGTTGTCCATGTGTGCCTATGTGCTGGTGTGCATGTGTGTGCTTATCTGCATGCATGCAAAAGCCAGAGGAGAATGGTGGTGTCCTACTCTATCACCTCCATCTTGTTTCCTGAGGCAGAGTCTCTCATTGAACCTGACACTTGCCATTTGGCTAGGCTGGCTGGCTTCCAGTATTCACCTGTCTCTGCCCCCAACACTGCCATGACTGCATTTACCTAGATGCTGGGGGTTCAAAGTCAGGTCCTTGTGCTTGCACAGCAAGTGCTTTTACCCATGGAGCCATCTCCCCAGCCTCTAATAGAATTTTTATTTGACTAACACTGACTGATTTCATGCCTGCCATTAGTGTAGATACACAAAGGCTGGCTGTGCCATGGGGAGTTGTCTGCTGTGTCCAGAAACACGGTTTCCTAATGTAGGTGCTCCCTGGATGGCATTTTGTGGCCTCCTTGACCTCTGGTTCTGGTGGTCTGTTACACTGCTTCTTAATGCAGAGTTCCCCTTTCTTCAGCTCTCAGCCTTCTTGGAAGAGTTTCCTTCAAAATGAAAGATTTCTTAGGTTCTTTTGGAATGTGAACTTACACAGCCTTGTGCCTGAGGTAGCTGAGACGGTAGCTTGTCTGAACTACTGGCCTCTTTACTTCTCTCCCCCGCCTTCTTGTTCGAAGCTTTTCTTTGCTTCTTGGGACAGGGTCCAACTATGAGAGAATGGCCTCCTGTCAGCATCCTCCTGCCTCTGGCCTCCCAAGCACTGGATTACAGGCAGGTGCCACTATAACTGGTCTTTGGTCTTTGTTTCTTGCTTTGCTAGTGCAGGTGGCTTTGGTCAGTCTTTGCCTTTCACATTTTCTATAAGAAACAGTCACTAGTATCAATTGTTTAAAAAAAAAATTACACTTACTCATTTTGCATGTTTAGGTGTGTATGTGTGTGAGCATGCATATGCCACAGCATGTTTATGGAGGGAGGAAAATGACTTGCTGGAGTCAATAATCTCCTTCCACCATCTGGAGCCTGGAGATTGAACTCAGATAGTCAGACTTGGGAAGCAAGCACCTTTTACCCACTGACCAGTCTATTCTTTAAATTTTTTCAAGAGTGTTTATTTTTATTTCATGTGTATTAGTGTTTTGCCTGCATGTATGTAAATGTATCCATGTCATGCAATGCCCAAAGAGGTCAGAAGAGGGCATCGGATCCCCTAGAACTGGACTTAGGGATGGTTGTTAGCTGACATGGGTGCTGGAAATGGAACCTGGGTCCTCTGAAAAGTAGCCATGCTTTTAACCGCTGAGCCATCTCTCCAGCCCCCAGCCCCTGTTTCTTTAATGTACCTATTATGATTACTTTGATGTAACAGAACAGACCACCATCCAGTTTGGTTTATATGTCTAAAATGGTATGAAAATGTTTATTTATATTTACATGATGAGGCTTTTGGAGAACATCAGGATAGACTTTCAAAACCTTATCTGAAAATCATGAAAGAGAGGGGGGACAGGGACTGGCCTGGGATTTTCATTATGATTTTAGGAGAGCACTGGTGTGAAGGTCCTGTGAATGTATGGGCAGAGGCTTGTGTGACTGAGTCACCCACAGGTGCCAAAACATGAGAGAATGTGAGTTTTCATGTCAGGTTGCCCAGATGAGGGTTCAGGGAAAGAGGGAATGATGAGGCTTAACAGTCATCAGCACTACAAGTCTGCTATGGTGGTGCACACCTGCAATCCCAGCACCTAGAAGGCCAAGGCAGGAGGATCTCTGTAAGTCTGAGGTCAACCTAGATTACATAGAGAGTTTCAGGCCACCTGAGTTACATAAAGAGCCCCTACATCATCACCAAAGAAATCAGCAGTCAAAATCAAAATGGACTTAACTTTATGATGAGTCCTCTAGCTCTAGGGACATATGTCCAGCCTTCTTGAAACCTCTGCACCTGGGCCGGTTCCTGTCTCCTGACAACAGAGGATTATCATACAGATAAATGAAATAATAAACAACAAACAAATTTGGAGAAGAAGGTGCCAATCTTTTCCTCATTCTCTGCCTGTGGTTCTCTTGGGCTCCCGTTGCTTGGTCTGATTGAGGATTGGGATGGGTAGGGAGTGCTTGTCTCCCTCTGTGGGGTGGGTGGTCCACTATATCATTTCTAACTAAGCTGGCAGCTCTCCCTCATGGCTCTCTTCAATCCCACTTACAAATACTAAATGTTCTTGTTTGGCTGGCACAAATGATGGAAACTGGTCTACTGTCTTATCTTTTATAGACTACTGGAATTAGGGATCACTAATTGATTTCAGTTTGGGAAGCTTAACAAACATTTTTATATCATTCAACATGCTATTTTACACTTAGGAGAAAGGAAATTTTCTTCACTGTAGTGGTAGAGAATTATGTGAGGTTGGGTGTAGATGTTGATAAAGTTGAACATTTGCTTATGGAAAGATTAGGGAAATTTGGCTTTAATCTCTGATGAAGTTTTGGGCAAGGTCAGCAGCTGAAAGTAAGCAGAGAAAAGTGGTGTGTAAAGTTTAGGCTGAAAGTTATTTTGGAGCATGGACAGGTAAGTCTACTTAAAAAACACAGTGCCATCACTAGACAGCTGTGGTATTACTTTTCTGTTGTTGTGATAAAACACCATGACCAAGGCAAATTATAGAAAGAAGAGTTTATTTGGCTGACAGTTCCAAAGGGATTAGAGTCCATCATGGTGGGGAGGCATGGTGGCAAGGAGGTGGCCAGAGAAGAAAGCCAAGCCAAACACATCTTCAAGTAGGCATAGGAAGCAGAGTGAGACAGACTGGAAATAGGCAAGCTATATCCTTTCAAAACCCACCTCCACTGATATGCTTCCTTCAGCATGACCATACCTTCTAAAGGTTCCATGACTCCCCCAAAGGGCAATGAACTGGAGGTGACCAAATGCTTGGAGCCTATGGGGACAATCTCATACAAGCCACTGCAGTTGTGTTGCTTCATGCCTTTCTGGTTAATTTTGCCCTTTGCTGAAGACGTGGAAAAAGATGAGTGGGAGGGACTCATGTAAGTTTGGAATTTTACTGACAAGCAATAGACTGAATTGTGTCTGCCCTTCTTCATCTGTATGTTCCGTGTCGTGTCTCCCCAGCCTCCCGCCTCCCTGGTAATTCATCTGTTGAAGGCCTAACCTACATTTGGAATGAGGTTAAATGAAATCATAAGGATGGACTTTGTTAGAGTATACAAGAGTATAGTATATGTATCTTGTACAAGATACAAGAGTATCTAGTGTCCTTAGAAGAAGAGATACTGTTTCAAACACCAAATAACTAAACCTCATTACACCATACCATACCATACCAAACCAAACCAAATAGTTTCATATGTGACTGTATGGGCTTGACTCTTGGGAGGAGCTGGCCTGATCATCACAGCAAAGAGCTAATACAACAAGAAGTTCCTTGATGCTAGAGGGCATTTCTGGTGTTAGTGGGTGTTGCCCTGGCAAAGCCTGTGTTTTTGGCATACAAAGCTGCTCCCACTGTGCAGCCTGTCAGAACATATGCTCTCTTCAGGGACAGCTGACAGAATGTAGTCCTGCAGTCAATGTCAGACCAACTCCTGACCTCATACATACTTGAAGTCCAGCGGTTGAGGTCAGTGACTCACATATGGAGGGTCTGATAAAGTTTGACATAACATTCCCAAGGGAGGGTGAGTTCATTCCAAATTCTCACATATGGGATCTGATAAGATGTTGCATTCTCAAAGGGAGGGAACCACTTTCCAAAACAAAAACATCATCTGTCAGACTATGCAAGTATTTGGAATAATTTCAAAGGTGCATAACAGTCCCAAATAGCACACGACAAGTGTGTAAATATATAACAGTGCCAGCTGCACAGTTTCATAAGGATTATGTAAACAGAGGACACCCTTTGTACTGCCCAGAACATAGACTCCAAACCCTGAACAACCAAGAGCGAGTGCTAATCTGATCTGGATGTTGCTGGTTCCCTCAAGTCCCAAGTGTTGCAAGGCTGGGCCCAGGATGGCAGTACTGGGACGCAGTATGGAAGTTTTAAGAGGTTGGGTCCCGTCAAAGGTCCATATAGATCATGGGATTTTTTTAAATATTTAGTGTGTATGAGTGTTTTGCCTGTGTCAATGTGAGTACACCTATGCCTTCAATGGCCACAGAGACCAGAAGAGGATGTCAGTCCCCTAGAACTGAAGTAAAAAGTAGTTGTTAGCTGCCTTGTAGGTGCTGGGAACCTTCTGCAAGAGTATCTAATGCTCTTAACCACTGGCTCTTAACCACATCTCACTCTAGCCCTGGGATGTGCCTTTTGGAGAGCCTGTGGACTCTAGTTGTTTTCTGTTTTGAGATATGTTCTTCCTTAGCTCCTTGGGTGACATGAAGCAGATTAGAGGATTCTTCCTGGAACCAAGCCCTTGTCAGTGTCATGTTGCAAAACTGAGCGTAATAAGTCACTTCTTTCTTTTTAAAAAAAAACCTCTATTTTTATTTTGTATGAACGTTATAGCTGCATATATGTAAGTGCACCCATGTTGTGCAATGCCTGAGGAGGCCAGACGAAGGCATCAGATAGCCCAGAACTGGAATTACTGATGGTTGTTATCTGCCATGTGGGTGCTGGGAACCAAACTCGGGTCCCCTGCAAGAGCGGCCAGTGCTCTTAACCACTGAGCCATCTCTCTAGCCTCAATAAACCACTTTTCTTTATAGGTATATAAAGGTAGCTCCCAGGAATATCATGATAGTAGCAAGGAGACATTAATACAATTGTGTTTACATTATTTGGTGGAAAGCCAACTTTTATCTAAAAATTGTGCTTCCTTTATATTTCATTTCTTTTTTTTGAGGGCAGGGCAAGGGTGAGACCCCATAGCCAGCCCAGCTGGCCTAGAATTCACTATGTACACCAGTCTGGCTTTGACCTCACAAAGATCCACCTGCCTCTGCCTCCCAAGCGCTTGGATTAAAGGCATGCGCCACCACGCCAGCTATTTTTCATTTCTTTTAAAAACAGGAAGCAGAAGTAGCCGCTTGTCACTGTCATCCATTAAGAAAGCTGTGGCTAGATACCACTGCTGGCCTGCAGCGTCTGCTGAGGGAAAGTGACAACAGGCATAGACTTCTTGTGTCTTGGAAATGTTGCCCAGCCTTGCTGGTATAGGCGGCTACATCTTCTGTATCCTCCTCAAGAACCAAGCAAACAGCAGTCCTGGGGCTCCGGATCATTTGGATAACTAAAAACTACCACAGAGCAGTGCAGCAGGCTCCATATTGCCTGGAGGATTCTTGCAGATACATTCTTTTTGGAAGACAAGGGGTAATCAAAATCCCTTTTAGCTTGTTTTTGTCTCTTGATATGACATTTCTTTTCAGCTCAATAAAAGAGAATCAGAAAGGGGTCTGCCCCAAAGTGGGAACTGGCCAGGTCTCCTTAGAGCTGGACTCTGTCTCCAGATCCTGTGCCATGATACTGCCAGTCACTGTTTTGCTGGTTACTTTGTTACCTTTAAAACTTTTACTTTCATTTTTAAATTTTGTTACTTTTTGACTTGTCCCTTAGTACTAATAGCTGTCATTTTTTCCTAGTGGTTGGATTTTCCTGTCCTGATGCTTTCATGACTCACCACCAACTGCCTTGGAAAGTTTTAACCATTTTGTGATAAACAAAATCAGTCTGTAAATAGCCTTTGTGAGCACTTCTACCTGTTCAAATTTCCAACTAAATGAACCCCCATTGGACTATTGTTTAAATGTTTGTGTTTGGTTAATTGTTTTTGGACAATGGGATCGCTGTTCCTTTTGACAAAACAAAACAGTTCTTCCAAGTCAGCATGAATGAACAGCAACTGAGCCCAAGCCCTTGGTTGCCAACTCTGCACTGCACGCTTAGTCAAATTAGTTCAAACCATTGTGGTTTATATTAACTGTGTTTGTCAGTTGTAATTAATGTGCACTGAAACTTGGAGGAGACTTTTGGAGCTTTTTTGGGTTGATGATACTAGTGGGAATTTAAGACCGTGTTAACATTTTCTCTTGTTCCTTAAAATTTCTCTGCATTTTCTTAATAGAATAATGATGTCTTTGATCTGATTCTGGAGTAGGCTCACTTCAAAGTTTGCTTAGGAAGATGGTAAAAACCATTTTTAACTCATTTTTCTCTCTTTCCCTTTTTAAAAAATACATTTTAATTTAATGGGTTTGAGTGTTTTGCCTGCATGTACGTAAGTGCTCTCATGCGAACAAAGCCCATGGAGGCCAGAACCCTGGATTGTTATCTGCCGTGTCTGTGCTGGGAATCAAACTGGGATCCTCTGCTAGAGCAGCTGGTACTGTTAACTGTTGAGCCATCTCTCTAGCCCCAGTTTTTCTCTGGTTCCCTTTGACAGTTAACCAAAAGGCTGATCAGGAGAGAAGCAGACTATATATTTGGATTTTGGTTAGTTGTATAAAATGATAACGTTGATCCAGATTATATTGTCTTGTATTAATTTGAGATTTTGTGATAAAACCATGTCTTGGATATGAAACATGTGATTAGGTAGAGCTATTGGTAAAAGGTAGACTATTGTGTAAAACATGTTTTACCTTATCAACTCTGACCCTCATTAAAATCATAAGCCTTTAGTTTCTCATGACTTATTCTCTTTTGAAGAGATGGTGCTCAAGATTATGTGGTATTTTTCTGAAATGTTTGCATTTAAAATAAACCCCCTCTTTGTGGTTATTCATGTACATCACTCATAAAAAGCATTTTATAGGCTGGTGAAAGGGCTCAGCAGGTAAAGGCACCTGCTGCCAAACTTGATGGCCTGAGTTCTATCCTCAGGTCCCCACATGTGTTATGGCCCATTCATACCTACTTCTACCTCTGTGCACACCCCCCTAACAAATAAAATGCAATTAAAAAATAAGCAAGGCTTTGACGTTGATGTTTTATTGGGCTCCCACATAGTTTTAAAAATCAGTTAAGTCCACATTTGGCTCTGTCTTTCAGTGCTCCCCTTCATGTCCTGCTCCCATGTACAGCATCCTGATTGTCATGAAACAGTTTTTGGAGCCTACGAAGTCTCGTGAGAAAATACAGCAGTTTATTAAGCAGATTCTTTTACAGATTTCTTTTTAATCCCTTAAATAGGGACTTTCATGGACAAAACAAAGCAATATGGTTTGGACAGGGTTTATGGGATTTCTCCTGCTGTGTTCTCTTTAGGGTTTCCTTAATATGGGTTGGCCTTAGGTAGTAACCTAGTTTATGACAATTTTTAAGTTAAATTTTTATCTTTTCTAATGATTGGTTGTTTTTCTTTAAAGATGAATTCAGGCACATTACAATTGTAAAGAATGGATTTGGACAGAGAAGCCTTTGTGAGATGGACAGTACCAGACTGTAAATCGGTTGGGGTTCCACTGAGGTGGTGTTTATGGAAAGAAGACAAAATATTTGATTGATTAAAATGGAATGGTCATGGCGATATATCATAGTAACAAAGAAATAATTAATAGATATCTTGGAGACTGTGAATAGTGCAGCAATGAAAGTGAATATACAGGCACCTCTATGATATGACTTAGAATTCCTTGGATACCTGAAACATATGGTAGTTCTAATTCTAGTTTGTGAGGAATCTCCACACTGACCTGCAGAGTGGCTGCACCAGTTTACATTCCCACCAGGAGTGAATCTCAAGGTTCCTCTTTCTCCACATCCTCATGTTTTCTTGCTGACTGCCATGAGTGGGATCTCAATGTCATTTTAATTTGCATTTCCCATATTGCTAAGGATATTGAACACTTTTCCAAGTATTTATTGGCATTCATGTTTCTAATTTTGAGAACTTTCTACACAGTTCATCAGCCCATTTATTGACTGGATGATTTGTTTTTGTTTTCTAATTTTACAGTTTTTATATAGTCTAGATATTAACAAGCCACTATCTAATGCATGGTTGTCAGACACTTCCCATTCAGTGATCTGCATCTTCTTGCTTCTATCATTTACTTTTCTGTGCAGCTTTTTAATTCCATGCATTCCCCTTTTATTTGCCCATTGCTGGAGTTATATCCTGTGTTATTAGGGCTCTTTTCAGAAGGACATTTCTTGTGTCTGTGTCATTGTTGTAAGCCGTGAGCTAAAGAAAACAGCCAGCTTGTAGTTTGAGTTCATCTCAGAGAAACTGGCTCTAGGGAGATTCCAAGCCTGCCTTGAGACCACCTGTAGGTAAACTCAGTTTCACAGGAATTTCCTGGGGCCTGATCAATTGGCTCAGCTTCTTTATCTTACTGGACGGCGCCAGGGTCTTAGCACTCCCCTGGTTCAAAGCCCCTGCCTCCCCTCTTAGTGCCATCTTCCTGGTATGCATACAACTTCCTGGTGGGCTTTGAAGGTTAGAGATAGTATCTCTCTGTTAATTACCACATTTCTGTATGGGTGTATCTGTATTCCTGACTCCCCAAAACTATAAATACCCCCTGGAACAATAAAGCATGCGGCCTGAAGAGCCCAGGTCGTCTATCCCTGTGTGTCTGTCCTATGTGTCTGTTCTATGTCTCTGTCCTGTGTGTCTGTGTGTCTGTCTGTTCCTTTCATTTCAGGTAAGGGTCCTTGCTCTACTTGAATCCCGCTGGCGGGACATGTCATAAAGTGCTTTGCCTATGTTTTCCTCTGGCCATTTCAAGTTTTATATTAACGTCTTTGATCCTTTTGAATTGGTTTTTGTGCAGAAAAGAGACGTGAATAGTTTGCAGTAGTAGTTTGGATATCCAGTTTTCCCACAATTACTTGTATCCTTTTGACACGTTTGTTAAAGGTTAGGTGGCTGTAGCTGTGAGGGCTTATTTCTGAGTCCTCTATTGTATTCCATTGGTCTGTGTATCTGTTTTGTGCCAGAGTTATTCTGCTTTTGTCACTATGGTTTTATAGTATAGGTGGACACCAGGTATTGTGATATCTCCAGCCTTACTCTTTCTCTTTAGGTTTGCTTTAGTCATTTGGTTATCCTTTGTCCTTCCATGTACACTGTAAGATTATTTTCTAGTTTCTGTTGAATTTGTAGATTGCTTCCAGGAATATGACCTTCTAATTCTGCCAGTCCATGAGCATGGGTGGTCTTTCTGTCTTCCAGTATCTTCAATTTCTTTCTTCAGTGTTTTAGAGCTTTTATTATTAACTTTTCTCACCTTCTTGGTAGGTTTATTTCTAGGTATTTGGGTTTTTTTGAAAAATATTTTTTAATGAGATTTCCTGATTTCTTTCTCTTATAAGTTTGTTATAGTTTTGTTTGTTTATTTTGTATCCTGTTATTTTGAAGAAAGCATTTATCGGAACTAATCACTTCTCTTCTCTTCCTTTCCCTTCCTGACCTCATTGTCTCTAGATTTTCAAGGTTTTAAAAATATACATTTTCACAGATCTCCAATTTGTTGTAATATCTCCTTTTTCCATCATTGATTTTTTAAAATTAATTTGGGTATTCTCTAATCTCCTTTTGATTAAATTGGCTAGGGAGCTGTGGTTCTTATTAACTTTCTTAAAAGAACCAACTCTGATTGTATGCATTGTTCTTACAGTCCCCATTTCATTAATTTCCTCTCTGATCTTTATTATGTCCATTTACTATTTTGGGGTTTGGCTTGTTTTTATTTTTGTAAGATCTTGAGTTGTATCATAGTTTATTTATTTGAGATCTGTCTGGTTTAAATTTATTTATTTATTTTTATTTTATGTGTATAACTTTCACTTAAATGTATGTAAGTGCACCCATACATATAGTGCCTGTGGAGGTCAGAAGAAGGTATCAGATCCCTCGGAACTGGAGTTACAGAGTTACAGATGGTTGTTAGCTGCTATGTGAGTGTTGGGAGCTGAGCCTTGGTCCTCTGCAAGAGCAGTCAGTGCTCTTAACTGCTGAACTATCTCTTCTGCCCTTGTCTGATTTTTTCCTCTCAGAATTGTCTTAGCTGTATCCTAAAGGTTCTGGTAAGTTGTACTTTCATTTGCATTTTACTCTAGGCTTTTAAAAAATTTCCTCTTTGATTTCTTCAGTGACCCACTGGGAATTCAAGATTTTTTTTTGTTTAGGTTCTAAGTGTTTGTGTAGTTCTATAGTTTTTATTTTGTTATTGATTTCTAGGTTTATTTCATGACAACCTGCTAAGACACAAGGAATTATTTTGGCTTTTTATACTTGTTAGTGATTGATTTGTATCTAATGTGACCAACTTTAGAGAGAGTTCCATATGCTACTGAAAATAATGTATGTTCCATATCAAATAGAGTATTACATTGATATCTGTTAAGTCTATTTAATATATAGTATAGTTTAATTCTGAAATTTCTTAAAAAACTTTTTTTTCTTAGAGAATTTCATACAGTGTGTTTTGATCAAATCCCACCCCTCCCCCATCTCCTCTCAGATCGACCTCACCTCCCTGTCCCTCCTACTTTGTGTTTTCTATTTTTTTAAAAAAATTATTAATTATTTTTATTTTTATGTGTATGAGTATTTTGCCTGCATGTACGTGAGTGCACCTGTGTTGTGCAATGCTGGCAGAAGTCAGACAGGGGTGTTGGATTTCACTGGAATAGGAGTTAGGATGGTTGTTAGCCACCATGTGAGTGCTGGGAATCTAAGCCAGGTTCTCTTCAAGAGCAACCAGTGCTCTTAACCACTGTCTGTGTCTTCTATTTTTTAAAAACCCATCGCATGCAATTTGTGTTCCCTAAATATTCCTGGGTGTAGGTCCATACCATGGAGCATGGTCAATTTATCTGGGGTCTCACCTTTAAAGAAAACTGACTCTCCCTCTCCCAGCAATAACCAATAGCTCTTCAGTTAGGAGTGGGGCTACATACCCCCCACCCCCCTCCATGCTGGAGTTTTGTCTGACTTGGGTTTGCACAGGTCTTGTGCATGCTATCATAGCCACTGGGGTTTCATATGTAACAAGTGCCCTGTTGTGTCTGGAAAATGCTGTTTCATTGCAGTCATCTACCAGCTCTGACTCTTATAATCTTTCTGACCTGTTCTTCCACAATACTGCCTGAACTTTGGGGGCATGGGTGTGATACAGATGTCCCATTTAAGGTTGAGCACTCTGTAATCTTTTATTTTTTGCATGTAGACTGGTTGTAGGTCTCTGTGTTGTTAATCTCCATTTGCTCTGTAAAGAATCTTCTATGGTGAGAGTTGAGAGTTGCACTAATCTATGGGTATAACAATAAGTCACTAGAAGTCAAATTAATACTATGTCTAGTCACAGGATCTTTGTCCCAATAATGATGCTAGGTGTGGATCCCATCTTATGAAGCAGGCCTTAATTCGAAGAGTCTGAAAATAAGATACTGAAATCATCAATGATCATTGCATTAGTACCTGTCTGACCTTTTATGCCCATTAGGGTTTGTTTTAAGAAAATAGGAATCTCAGTATCCTGTGAGTGCATATATATAATATTATATCTTCTTGATGAATTGTTTCTTTTATTAGCATGTAGTGATCTTTATATCTTTATATCTTTTAAGTAATTTTGGCTTAAAGTCTACTTTATCAGATATCAGAATAATTGTGTCATCTTGTTTTTGATTTTCCTTTGCTTGATAAGTTGATTTCCATCCTTTGAGTCTGGATCTGTGGGCATCTTGCCATTAAGGTGTGTTTCTTGGAGATAACTGATAATTTGATATTGTTTTATAATCCTGTCATCTTCTGTTTGGGTGAATTGAGGGCATTATTTTTAGACATGTTCTCTCTATGTAGCCCTTCTTGATGGGCCTGAATCTTACTATATAGACCAAGCTGACTTCAAATGCACAGAAATCCACTGCCTCAGCCTCTCAAGTGCTGAGATTAAAGGTATGTACCCCTAAGCCTGCCCCAGGACCATTTACTTTTAAGAGTCTTACTCAAAGGGGTTTGCTATTTCCTGTAAATTTTAATTTTGTTCGTGTGTGTGTGTGTGTGTGTGTGTAAATATACTTGTACCACAGTATGTATGTTGTATTTAGATGACAATCTTCAAGAGCTGATTCTTGACTAGCACCTTCTTGAGGCAGAATTTTCCTTATTGTTTCTGCTGCTGTGCAGTGTGTACTCCTGGCTAGATAGCCTGCAAGCTTCTGTTCTTCCAGCCAATTCTCCTGTCTCTTTATCTTGTAGATCACTATAAAAGTGTTTAGATTACAGATGTAAATCACTGTACTATTTTATGTGGGTTCTGGAGACTGAACTCAGGTTGGCAGGTATATGAGCTAAACCTTTTTACCTGGCAAATCATCTCCCAAGTCCCTGTACTATATATTCTTTTGAGACACGGTCTCCATGTAGTCCCAGCTTGCCTGGAACTTGCTATAGAGACCAGGCTCACCTCAATCTCACAGAGATCTGCCTGTCTCTGTCACCTGAGTGCTGGGATTAAAGGCATGTACCACCACAGTTTTTCACTGTCAATTTTAAAAGACTTGCACTAGATCTAGTAATTTTGATTGGCAGTTACTTACTTTCAGGGGTTATGTTCTAGTCTGCTAGAAAGGCACAGCTGTGGGCGTCAGAGTTTTCAGACTCCACAGCACTGAGTGTAGCTGGGTGGCTCTGTAGACTAGTCTACTGCCCTCCAACTGCATTTATTTTCAGTTGGCTCTCCTCTTGTCTGAGGGCAGAACTGCCTTTTCCTAGATACCCCACTGAAGGAGGACAGCCCCCTACAGCCTGAGCTTTTCAGTTTGTCTCCATCCTGATCAGCTATCATCCACAACTGTCTTCAGGGCTGTCCCGGACACTGAGGCTGGGGGAAGGTTGCATTCAAGTTCTGAGACTATGGCTGCTCCCTGTTCTCAGGCCCCTGGGTAGCAGAGTTTTAAAGAGCATTCCTTCTCAAGAGGGTACTGTGTTGCCACCCTGTGAGATGGAGGAACCCCTCCACTGCTGATCCAAGTCATCAAAGAAGGCACTATCCCATTTGAAGTTTATTTGAAATTTCTACTTTAATCAGTATAGTAACAATCTTAGGGGTTCATCTATAATTTCATTTGAATTATTTTCAATGTCTGACTTACGAAACCTCAAATTAAGAAAATACATTCTGCTGTTGTAGTGATAACATTCCCATGTTAAATGAAGCAATCCTACACTAATAAGTAACTGTATAATTTTAGTTTTTTGATGTTTTAATTTTTAAAAATCAGCATATGTGTTAGATACTATTATGATATTAAATAGTGCTTTTGATTTATCTTTATGTGTGTGAATGCTTTGCCTGCATGTACGTAAGTGCACGCATGTTCTGCAATGCCCACAGAGGCCTGAAGAGAGCATTAGATCCCCCAGAACCTGAGTAACAGACAGTTGCTAGTTGCCATGTGGGTGCTGGGAATCTCACCCTGGCTCTCCGAAGAGCAGTCAGTGCTCTTAACCACTTAGCAATCTGTCCAGCCCCGTTATTATGACATTTTTGAACAAAGAGGTGTTTTTTTTTGATGTTGTTTGTTTGTTTTGTGGTTCTACTCCCCTGATCTCCTCCACTCCTCAGTGACCCTTGAAACTTCCCCTCAGACTCCTTTCCTTTTCCTCTTTCATGGCCCATGTGGCCATTTGATACCCTCCCCCCACTTCCTTACTGACACTTGATCAGGTTAATGAGAGTCTCCCTTTTTATCCACTCTTATCTCACAAGTCCCTCTCATCTAGAGCCTGTAAGTTCCCAAACCTTAAAGTTCTCTCTCTCTCTCTCTCTCTCTCTCTCTCTCTCTCTCTCTCAACAGTAGAGCCTTTTGGACAATGCAATTTTGGATCTTACCAGGTGTGATTTATTGGAATGCCTGTTTTATACACCTGGATCATAGGACACATTGTATCAGTTGGAGCTCTGGGTAGGAAGTTGAGACAACTAAGCTTAGACACCCCAGCACACCACACCTATATAGTTGACTCCTCATAAAAACCCTAGAACCAAGGCTTAGGTGGAGTTTCCTGGTTGGCAGCTCTCTGTACATGTCACACATTGCTACTGGGGGAATTAAATGTTGTCTGTGAGACTCATCTGGGGGAGAATAACTAGAAGTTTGTGCTTGATTTCTCTTGGACTCTGTCCCATGAACCTTTCACTGAAGAAATGTGCACCCTTTAGCTACAGTAAACTACAGCTATAAACATAAGTTTTTCTGGCCTAAGTGAATCATCAAACCTGAGGGTAATCTTTACAATCTATGATTAAAAAAAACAAACAAAAGCAAAACACACTGGGCACGGTGTTGCATGCCTTTAATCCCATTACTTAGGAGGCAGAGGCAGGCAGATCTCTGTGAACCTGGTCTATATAGTGAGTGCCAGGATAGCTGCAGCTACAGGGAGACCATGTATCAAAAAGACCAAATAAATAAATAAATACATACATAAATAAATAAATAACATTTATCACACCATTCATTCATTCATCCATCTACCCAACCAATCAACTACTCAATGCCTAACCCTATACCCACTGAGGGTGATACCATCCGTAGGTGGGTGGGCCTGGGCTGTGTAAGAAAGGTAGCTAAATGTGAGCCTGGGAGCAAGATAGTAAGCAGCGTTCCTCCATGGTTTCTGCTTCAAGTTCCTTCCTTGACTGAGTTCCCTTAGGAACAGACAGGCACCCATTAGATGAAATGGGAAGCTGTTTTTGGTTACGTTATAGCTAAGTGGAATAGCATGGTTGATATCTTACAGACAGAATCATTAGAAGGAATGAACAGGGAAGCAATCTGCTAGGATTTGGTTTTAGAAAGACGACTTTGGCTATGGTTTTGACAAATATGACAGGAAAACCCAAGAATGTGTGGGAGGGAAAGTCTTAGGAGATTATTGCAAAAATCCAGTTATGAGATAATAGAGATCTACATTGGGTGTTGGAAGTTCAACGGAGAAAAGGAGCTAGATTCGTGAGATGCTTACGGAGTAGAGTTGTTAGGACCTGATAGGAAGAAAGTAAAATAAGTCATGGTATATACATTTTAAAAGAAGTGTGAACATCCATTTTTCTCTTAGAGAGGGATAAAAAAGGCCAGATATTTTTGGAGTAAAGTGAGTTCAGATTTGGTCGTATTGATGTTGTTTAATGATTTTCTCTCTCCCTCACTAGAACTCCATGTAGCTGTCCAATACTGTTTATTAAAATCAGTCTATACTGAACCAGGTATGGTGGCTTACACTTGTAATCTTAGCACTTGGGAGGCACTAGTGCTTTCTGGGCTACATAGTATGTACAAGACCAGCCTAAGATTCATAATGAGACTCTGCCTTAAAAGTAAAAAAAAAAAAAAGGCAGGCCTAGAGAGGTGATTCAGTAGTTAAGTGCACTGACTGTTCTTACAGAGGTTTGATTCCCAACGCCCATATGGTGGCTAAAAACTGCCTGTAACTCCAGTTCCAGGGGATCCAACACCCTCTTCTGACCTCCACAGGCACTGCCTGACACTAGAGCACTTATACACATGCAGGCTATGCATACACACAAAGTAAAAATAATAAAGAAAAATAGTTTAAAAAAGATACATTGGTGAAACATCAGCTAGGAGGGTTACAGTAAAGCAGGAAGAGCTTGGTTTTAGGTCTCAGGTGCTTTCCGGTGACATTTCTAGCTTTTTGATTGGCGGAAGCTAGGGACCTGTTAGGAGTATACTTTAAAGATTTTGATGCCCAAAAGAAGGGTAAGAGAGAAAGGCTAGGAAGTCTCTGGTTCTAAGAAGTTTGAAGAAATGATGCCAGTTTTTGTCTTATAAAATATAAGGCACTTGTTAGCAATACTGTCCTATAACTTGAGGTTGAAATAATAAATGGCACCTCTCTCAGGGACCAAGCTCTTAATACTGATCATTTCTGAGAGACACATCATATCCAAAGCATGACACTAACTGAATGTCCAAGACATTGGAGTAGGAGTCGAGGCTACAAAGCCTCATGGCCTTTGCCCTCAAGTCTGATAATGAGAGAAACAAGATAGAGAATTTCAAAAGTTAAAGATGTCAAGGATCTAGAAGCCATGTGCACAGGCTACTGAAGAATTCCCAGGACACTTTCTGAGGGAAAAGAATATTGATCTGAGCTTGACTGACAGGTGTGACTTCTTTACACAAAAACTTGGACCTGAGGGTGCCAGGGGGCCATGTGACACAACTAATTATGCCCTGTATATGTGCCCCAGGGATAATGTGAGGGGCGGCAGAGGGGAAGCTCAATCCAGGAAAAACAAAGGAAGAAATAACAATATGTTCTAGAAACTGGAATCAGTTTGGTCTTGCTGGTAATGATGGCTGAGCAGGCAGGTTCTTACTGCCAAGCCTGACCTGAGTGTGATCCCTGGAACCCACACGGTGGAAGGAGAGAACGCTCCTTCCTGATTCCTGCCAGTTATCCTCTGACCTCCACACACATGTGTACCTCATCCCCACATTACATATATACACAACAATAATAAAATTAAAAAGTAAGAAGACCTTTAGCTGAATTCTTCAGGTCTGGCTCTGAACACAAAGTACCATGCTAATTTAAACCTAGAGAGACTGATGTTCCATATCAGGATACCTTACAAAATTGAAAGCTAGTTTTACAAAATTTCAAGCAAATGGTAACAAGTTTTCAGTAAAAGTATTAGGCATTTTCAGCCCAATGCCAGGAATGAACTTCCTTTTTTTGACGCTGTTAGCCGTGGGTCCCATAGGCCCTCAAACAATACTGGCTATTGCCCTTGCTCTTGCTTACGCACCAGAACTTGAGAGTAAGACCCGATTGTTGAAGACAGGAGCTGTAGAACAAATAAGGAAAAATCAAGCTGATACTGATCTCAAAGCTTCATTTCTATTGGCTACCTTTCCTAGTGCTGGGAGGTGCTAGGCATGCCACTGAAAGAGAAAAGAAATCATCAACCTTGTCCAGCTGGGAATCTTGTGAGCTACATAAACAAGTAGCCTGGTAAGATATGCTCACTAGTTAATAGTGGTACAAATGTTATTTGAGTAATTTGCCACTTTCTGATTGAATTTAAGGTCTGCTTTCAAAGTAAAGCCCTTACCTGGCATTGATATCTGTGACTAGACAGGTTGCAGGCTTGAGGAGAGAATCTACTCCTCTTGTTCTGCTAAATGGACACAGTACTAAAGCAACTCCTAATGACTTATTGTCGTAGATGAATGCATCTCTCAATTCTCACCAGAGAAGCTTCCTTATGTAGCGATGGTGATTAACACAGAAACCCACAACTGTTCAACATGCAGAGACTAAGAGACTGCAGAATGCTTAGCCCTGAACGAGGCACCGATATCTGTCAAACCCTTGCCTCCCAAGGCTCAGGGATCATTGTAGAAGAGGAGGCAGAATGATTGTAAGAGTCAGAGGTGGTGGATGACTGCAAAGGTCAGTGTCTTCCAGACAGCAGGGCAGTTACTCATGAGGTTACAGCAGTTGTGACAGCATGCATAAGACCTAAGTAAACTCGAGCCAGACAAATTCCCAGCATAGAGTCGGGGAAGTGGGTGAGAAGCCTGGACAGCTTCAGGAGAGGGAGAGTCAGTTTTCTTTAAGGGTGTGTATTAGTTACTTTTCTGTTGCTGTGATAAAACACCATGACCCAGGGAACTTACGGGAAGAATTTATTTGAGCTTATGGTTCCAGGTCCAGAGGGATTAGAGTCCATCATGGCAGGGAGGTATGGTGGCAGGTGGTGGCCAGAGCAGGAGAAGAAGCCCAAGTTCGTACATCTTCAAGCAGATGCAGGAAGCTAGAGCAGCTGGTAATGTGGCAAGACTCAAGAACTTTCTAAGCCCACCCCTGTTGACACACTTCCCCCAGCAATGCCACACCTCCTAAGACCTCTCCAAACAGCGTAACCAACTGGAACAAAAGTGTCTGATTACTTGGAAGGTAAGGGGAACATTCTCATTCGAACCACCACAGTGTGATACTAAGTAGGTTGACAGGCTTCAGGGGACAGACTCATACTGAAGTGCATTTGGGAACACAAACTAGACTTGATGGGTCTTAAAAAAAACAGAGGACATAAAATTGGGTGATGATAGTAAGAGGGGCTCTGAATATGATGAAAATTATATGAAATTCTCAAGAATTCAATAAGATACTTAAGTAGAAATAGTATTAGGTATTTCAAGTGAGACCAGCAGAGTATTAATAGTCTGATAATCTCATTGATTTACAACAATTTTATGGCTTGTGTGTTAACATATTATTAAAATTATTTTCTATAGTATAAAATTTTTTCTGCCATCCCAATAATAATTGGGCCAGACAAGAATTGTTAACGTGTAAAAGTTAAGGAATAACTGAAATTTACATGATCTAAAATTTAGCTCTTCTCTATTTTCATAATAGAACTTTCCAAACATCTCTTGCCAAGTCATATTTTTATTTACTTTTCTTCAACACACAAAATGCTCATCAACTTTAAAAGGTTAAAAAATATAATAGTAATCTCATTTAATGTTTTGCACGCGACTCTTTTGCAGCCTTTAAAAAAACGGATTTTAATTCTCACTAGAGGGCGCTTGGGTGCTATTTAATTTACGCCTTCAGGTTCTTGGTCTTAACTCAAATGAAGTTTTTGTTTTTCATATTGAAAGGCGAATTTCATTAAAGATTTTGGCACCAGTGCAGTGCGAACATTTTAAAGGTTATGTGTATTTTGTTTTTCCTTTCAAATTAAAGGTAATTCGGGACTGGAAGATGGCTCAGTGGGTAAAAGTGCTTACTGCTAAGCCTGACAACCAGCTGCAGTTCAATCCTTGGGACCTATATTGTGGAAGGAGAGCACTTACCCCCATGATCTGTCCTCTGTCCTCTGCACATGCACTATGGTATGCCCACCCCGCCTAAATAAATAAACGTAAAAAGATGTAAAAAGCAGTTACTCACTTCAAAAGGAAAGAAAAACATTCAGACTTCAACCACTTCCAAAGCAATTATTTTAATTTTTTTCCACAAATAATTCCAGGTCAGGTTACTGTGCATTGAGATAAATGTTTTTTCCCCTCTTTCATATGGGGTGGATGGGGATCTAGGATGAGAGAAGCTCTCTGAGGGTGTTGGTACTGGGTGCTGACACTTCTGAGTCCTGACTTGTGTCAGGCCATGTTAAAAATTCTCAAAGTGAGGTACTCCACCAACAGCATCAGAGCACCTGGGAACTTGTTAGAATATAAATACTCTGTCCCACACTCATTGAATCAGAACTTCTGGGCATGGGGTCCATCAGTCTATACTTTAACAGCTTCTCTGAGTGATTCTGATTATACTAGGAGAATCATTAATCATTTCACAAGATGGCCAGAGTCCAGGATTTATTTATTATTAAAGGTTTAAAAAAACCACGTGTCCAGGTGTGTCTGTGTGAGAGTGTGCACGAGTGAGTGCAGGAGTCCAGAAGAGGCATAGAATCCTCTGGAGCTGGAGTTACAGGTGGGTGTAAGCTGCCTGACATTGGTTCTGGGAACTGAATTCAGGTCGCCTGTAAGAGTTGTATGTGCTCTTAACCACTGAGTCAATTCTCTAGTCCATTCATTTACTATTTAATAACTAATTTGCTATTGGTCAAAAGAATTTCTCCAGGCTGTCTTAAACAATTAAGTAAATGGTAGTCAGTGTTAATTATCCTGATTAAATAAGGATAATTAGTATTGCCTTTTCATTTCTTTACGTTTGGAGACTTTGATCTCCTCTGTTCTACATTTTTATAACACACATAATAATTCATGAACTGTGGTCATTCTGGAGTATTGCAGAACACCCATTCCTTCCATTGTGTTTGGGTACCTGCTCTTCAATGTCTTTCCTCCTTACTTCAAGTTTCCAAAGGAATCTTGTCTTTTTCCAGTCTCAGCAGAGACAACAGCCCATGGAGGAAGTTTTGGAAACAGATCATTTACATATAGCAGAGACCAGAAAGGTCAGCTAAACATTTAGGGGATGAGGTAGAGCTGGGTGAGTAGGTACAGAGGCTGGTGTCAGTTCGCCTGCTCAAGTGATAGTACTGGGTGGTACTGGACAAGCTCATTGCCTCTCTTTAGCTCAGTTTTCTTATCTGACAGCTGGGAGTAATACCTTTTTCATAAAGTTCATATGAAGAATAAATCAGAGCTGTGCATGATGGCTCATGCCTGTAGTTCCTGCACTTTGGAGGTAGA
Source organism: Eospalax fontanierii (assembly GCA_035773235.1). Lineage (NCBI taxonomy): Eukaryota > Metazoa > Chordata > Mammalia > Rodentia > Spalacidae > Eospalax > Eospalax fontanierii. Next base: position 11,294,918 of record CM069529.1, on the reverse strand, counting down.
GGCAGGAGGATCAAGAGTTCAAGGTCATCCTCAGCAGCTACATAACGAGTGTGAGGCCAGCCTCCCCCCAAACACACACACACACACACACACACACACACACACACGGACAGACACACACTTAGCTGTCACTATGTGTTTAAAAATCCCATACTTTTTACAGTGCTGTACAATCCTACCCTGTTTGCAATGACTGCAACCACAATGATTTCTTTTTCCAATTTTTTAAACATTAAAAAATGTATTTTATGCATATGGGTATTTTGCCTGTATGTATTTTGTACTACATGTGTACAATGCCTATGGAGGCCAGAAAAGGGCGTTGGATCTCATGGAACTGGAGTTACAGATGGTTGGTCATGCCATGTGGTTGCTGGGAATGGAGCCCTGGTCCTCTGCAAGAACAGCCAGTGCTCTTAATCTCTGACTTGTTTCTCCATTCCCTCCGATTCCTTATTATTATTATTTTTTTATAATTTTATTTATTACTTTTATTAATGTGTAGGAGTATTTTGCCTGTATGTATGTAAGTACACCTATGTTGTGCAATGCCCCTGGAGGCCAGAAGAAAGTGTCTTGGTTTCTTGGAACTGGAGTTACAGATGGTTGGTCCTGCCATGTGGGTGCTGGGAATTGAATCTGGGTCCTCTGGAAGAACACCCCGTGCTCTATAGCATAGGGCCATCTCTCCATTCCCTCTTTATTTTCTTTTTTAAGCAAAGTTGGAATTAATTAAAAATCAGATTTAGCCAGGTAGGGTGTAGCGTGCCTTTAATCCCGGCACTTGGGAGGCAGAGGCAGGTGGGTGTCTTTGAGTTCAAAGCCAGCCTGGTTTACATAGGGAGTTCTAGGCCAGCTGGAGCTACAGGGATTCCCTGTCTCAAAAAGACAAACAACAACAACAAAACAAAACAATCCCCCTCCCAAACAAACATCAGTTTTAATGAAGATATAAGCATACGCATTAAAGGAAACAGGTGCTTAGGAAAAGACAGCACAAACCTGTGACATGAATTTGAGCTTCTTCGGAGAGAGTCGCCTCCTTTTCCCAATTCTGAGAACCTTTTAGTGGAAACAGTCCCCATCACATTATTGGGGTGACGGGAGCCTTAAGAGTGGCTTTGGAATCAGAGAACTTTTTACTTTGTTCTAGCTCTCCCACTTAATGAATCTCTTCAGCAAATTACTTGACCTCTCTTTAAATTTCATTTCTTTTTCATTTGTAAACTTGGAATTATAATATCTATCTCAGAGCTGATGAGAGGTAGAGGAACAATTAGAGAGTAAACTGTGGAAACGAGGAACATTATCTCTCTATTACTGTTATAGGTGAACGAGAATGGAGAGCACTTGACACGTAATTAGGTTCAATACCCGTTATCTCCCTTTCAGTTTCATACATTTGGAGAAGCCTGGGCCCTTTCAAATTAGTAAGCAGAGCTATGTTCTTGTTCTGCTGGCTTCAGCATCACAGACCACTCCTGTACTTCTGCAGTGATCGGAGAGGGTTCTGTTTTCTTTCCTTTTCTCATACAGGGTGTTTTTGAGCCACATTTTCATTTCTTTTTTAAAAATATAATATTTTTATTTATTCTCTGAGAATTTCATATATGCACATAATGTATTTTGATCATATTCATCCCTGTTCCCCCAGCTCCCCTAGCTACCTCCACCCACACCAATTTTATGTTCTTTCTCCTTTTTTTTATAACTAAGTCCGGTTTGTGCTGCCCATGTACTCATGCACATGGGGTCATCTACTGGCGCATGGTAGAAGTCGTCAACTGTCGATGGCTCCTCAGTGAGGGCTGGGGGCTCAGGATTCCCTCCCTCTTCCAGCCGGAATGCTGATTGACTTGATGTTGTGCAGATCCTGTGCAGGCAACCACAGCTGCTGTAAGTTCTTGAGTGCGGCGGTCCTGTCGTGTCATCGACCTCTGCTCTGGCCCTTACCTCCTGTTCTTCCATGATCTGGACCACGTTTTCTATTCTGACTCTTCTTTTTTGATCACAAAGCTTATATTTTTCATTGTAGAAAGCTGGAACATTCAGGAACTGGAGAGACAGCTCAGGGCTTAAGAGCACTGACTGCTCTTGCAGACGACCCAGTTTAGGTTCCCAACACCCACATGGTGGCTAACAACAATCTGAAACTCCAGTGCCAGGGTATCCTATGCCCTCTTCTGACCTCCATGAACATTGCACAACATGGGTGCACTTACATACATGCAGGCAGTATACTCATGCACATAAAAATAAATAAATAAAATATTAAAAAAATTGGAACATTCAGTAAAACATAAATGAAAAAAATGCCAGTCTCTCTTGAGAAGAAAACATCATTAGCAATTTGGTATATTTTCTGCTAGACTTCCCTTGATTTACTTAAAAATTGCTGTCTTAAAGTATGTTCAGTTTCCTTCTTGTTTGGATACAGTTACTGATGTGACTTTCTTGGCCTGGCAGGTCTCTCTTTGTGTGGTGATGTTTTGTCTCTCCCCACACCTTCCTCCTGCCTCAGCCATCCCTGATGTTTTAAATAAGGTCTCCCTGCAGCATGCTGTAATCGTTTCAGAGAGCGTTCTTCACCATTCCTCGTTGTGCATTTACTTGTGCAGTTACGTGAGTAGTATCTGTCCCAGGATGGAACTACCTGTAAGCCCTAGGAGGGTAGGAACCACATCTAGCTTACAACAACACACTATGCACCAGCACAAGGCTGATCACAAGGGCTGATACTGTGCCTCTAATACATGTATTTCGAGTGGTGAATACATGAATAAAAAGTTGTAGTGCAATTTTAAATGACTGATTTTTTACTAGTTGATGGCCGGGAGACCATTGAAATATGCTATTGAAATAGAGACATTTTATTTTCTATCTTACCAAACAGCAAATGCATTTAAGAAGAAAAAAAATTTAAAGTTCTATTGTCTTTGTTTAATAGATAATATCTATCATTTACAAAGAAATTTACAATTACATCCAGAAAACGTTATTTCATAAAATCTTCAGAACTCCGTTATTATCCTCAATTAAACATGAGAAAAAGGAGACTCAGAGTAAATGACTTGTCTGAAGTCACAGAGATAACAATAATGAGAAGTGTTAGTTAAACACTTGTTCTATGCCAAACCTTCCTCATGCACGAACACATTTAATCTTCACAATAGTTCTGTTACCTCATCCATAATATGTGACAAGTGAAGATTACAAATAAAAGCTAAGAAACTTGCAAAATGAACTTTTTTTACTCAAAGTTCTTCTATAGATACAAGCTAAATTTTGAATAAAATTCACATGAATATGTTTTAAGCATATATATATGTGTGTGAAATCAATTTAGTGAGGTTTTTTGGACAGATGCAAACACATGAGTATGAATCATAGTAGTTTGGGCTAGTTGACAGTGGTAACTAGGAACAAGAATCCAGCTCTTCTGTCTGACCACACCAGGCTCCCTTTTTTTGATATGTATCTAAGAGTGTAGAATAGACAGCTGGCAAGTTTCTATTCTAACACTAATCTAAAGCTAAGACAAAGAGGCACTAAAAACCTCATATTCTGAAAATTGGATGTCAGATACTAATTCCAGGATCTAATGAGTCAGAGGCAAACTGACTGCATTGCCCTAATCTCCATCTGTGAACCAATCACTTCTCATGCCCAAGTCCATTAAACTCTTGAATAGCCAAGGAGAGACATGTGGTTAGAGTCTCCAGTCTTTGGCCTACAGTGATTCTTCTTTTGAAATCATAGATGGGGTGTTCTGAGGGCCACCTACAGAGATGGACTGAAAGAAGAGAATGACGTCTTTCTTTCTTAATCCTCTAACCAGCTGATCTTACCCGTGTGAGAGTAAAGGAATGCAGACCTGAAGTGAAATAATGCAGCCAAAAGAAGTGTGAAGGGATAGCTTGTACCACCTCATGGCAAGGTGATGCTGTCTGGACCTCCCAGGGGTAAAGAAGCCACAGTGGAAAGTAGCAATACTTGAACTGACTTTCTAGTACTACTCAGGAGTTATGAGGTAATGCCAGGGGGAGCAACTGAGAAGCCTAAAAGAGCAAAGTGCAGTGGTTCCTTTCCATCAGGAAGGCATGCCTTTGGGAGACCCCCAACAAAATTCTTACAGAGGTACTCAATGGAAAAGTTAATTTGGAAAGCCCACCATACAGAGTCTGAGCAACAGCATTAGCCAAGAAGAGACCACAGCCCTTGTCCCTTTCCATCTCAGTCTCTATAGTAATTAGCCCTCCACCAGAAGCCTATCACTTAATTGGGAAAAGAGGAGAAGACCGTGCCCTCTTCTATTTCTGGCTCTGGCCACAAATTCCTGAGCTGTACACAGGGCAGGAGGAGCTGAAGACAAGGGTTTAACTGAGTTTGTAGTCTTTCTAATGGAGTTATTTCAAAGCTATTGGTAAGGGACAGAAAAGAATTCAATGAACCGGGAAAAAGAGAGGTATTTTATGCCTTTTATGAACTTAGGGGTTTGGAATGTGTATTACCTATGCATTATTACATGTGGATAAGACACCTGCATAGTAAAACATATATAACAATATATATAACTGGAGATTTTTGAATAATTTTCAAAAAGCGTCATGGGATTATATTATTAGGAACCAAGTAACATAAAAAAATCCTCCATGATTGTATATCCAGGTAGTGACATTGAGAACACTTGAGACAATAATCACCGTCCTCTGATTTTTTCCTTTTGTCATAGTTTATCTTCTAGAATGAAGATCTCTGTTTCCAAGCCAGATACTTTACTTATTCATCAGAGGATCAGAAGTCTTGACTGATAGACTCATAGATTCAGCTAACCAGCCAATATTCAATGAATACCTTTTATGATAAGTACCACAGAAATTAAAGAGTATATAAAATGTCCCTGCTTTCAAGGAGGCTACAATCCAGGGGGTTGTTTTGGCTCAGGTAACCGAAAAGAACTAGAGGCAGAAGGGCAGGAGCAGGTCCATGAGGTTGTAGCTTGGGTGTTTCTATGGTCCTCACAGTTCTCTTTATCTGTAGCCTGCTCTGAGTTGCAAGATGGTTCCTCAGGTGTATTTGCTATTTAGTGCTATAGAACAAGTTCCTTCCAATCTTAGCAGATTTAAGCACTTATTATCTCTGCTTCTGTGAGTCAAGAGTCTGGCTTAGCTGAATACCTCTGTCTCAAGAACTTTTTGAAGTTGTACTCAAGAAGTCATCCAGATCAGAGACTTTATTGAATCTGGAGCATCCACTTTTAAGCTAATTCATGTGTGTTTTGTGCAGGCTTCAGTTCTTTGTCATAGAACCTCCCTAAATTGTTTCTCATGACATGACTTCTCCAAGAGTAAGAGGAGGAGATAGATAGATTATAATGTAATCTCAAATGTGCTGTAATTTATTTTGTTCTATTGATCATACATATCAGTTGTCAATTCTGGTATACTGTTAAGAGATATTATTCAAAGATAACCTATCCATCATCTATCTATCTATCTATTTGTCTGTCTATCATCTATCTATCTATCTATCTATCTATCTATCATTTGTTCATATGTTTATTATGTCATCTACCTACCATCTATCTGTTCATCTCTCTATCCATCAGTCCATCCATTCATCCGTCTATGAATGAGGCTGGACTCCTCTGGGATCATCTGGGAGATGAGCTACCATATCCAACTCATAGGATTCCTTGTTTATATCCAGAAGATAGTTGTTTCAATTAGCTGACGAATGAAGGAGCTCAGATTTTCTCTACATATGCCATCTTCAAGAATGGCTGACACCAGTGGCTGAGTTAGAGTTACTGAGCCAATGCCTTGATGAGGGGAAAAAGATGACAGTGACTGGATAGACAAATCAGGATACGCCTAAAGGTAGAAATGTGAGTTGTTGCCACTCAGATAGCCTGGCTAGTCCACAGAATGTAGTCCTCTACGGTCTATATTGGGTTACTCAGCATCCACATATGCCCTTACCCCTTTCCAAACACTCCACATTAATTCAAACCTCCTTGTAATGGGAGAAGAGCTGAAATCCAATTTAAGCTCAGGTTCAGAATCTTGGGCTGTTGTTCTTCCCCACAATCAGGTCTGGACCCAACTTTTGTCCAGTCTATTGATTTAAGGAGCCCATTTCCAATACAATCAGCAATAAATTGTGGAGAAAAGAACCAGCATTAATTTTAATAAAACTCCCATTGCAAAAAGGGTCTGGAATATACTACAGAGCTTTCCTTCCACAGTATCTATCTTATTCTACCTACAGAAGTTTCAAGTTCTCCATGTCTCAACTGGAAGGGGGAATCTGGGTAAAGACAGAAAGTTAGGTTGCAGAAGTTAATTGATACCAGGTTGTGGAGGGCCTTTTGGAACTTAAGCCTGAAGCCAGTGGATAAGAGGATCACCGAACAGCTTTGAGTTGGGTAGTGACATGATCAAAACTTCTTCGGAAAAATTAATTTAGAGGCACTACAATGTATAAATCCATAAATCCCTTTAAAAGAATAACCTGGGGATATGTTTCCTCATATAAACTGAAAGTGATGCTTAAAAAAGAAATGCTGAGCCATTGCACAGTAAAAGTCCGTGTATAACCCATGTTTGTCTCTCTCTAAGCAGAGGTTTTAAGCTCTGTCTTGGCACCTACAAGGAATAAGGAAGGTGGTTCATCATGTGTCACTTCCCGGCATCCATTCCAAATTAGAGCAAATAAGCTTTTAAGACTTTTTTTGGAAAAGGCTTGAAATAGAAGCAGGACTTGGTAAGTGGAGACTAACGGGGCTGAAGTTTAAGAAGAAACACTAAAGAAAAAAAATTACCAGAGAGATTTGGATAGCAATAACTCTTCAATTTCCCTGTGCATAATGAAAAAACAGTAAAGGTATTGTTTACCTTACACTACAAACCCTATATGTGAGCTGGTTAAAAAGTCTGTGTGGATTGAGAATCTTAAAAAAGAATCAGGTAGCCAGGCAAGCGAAGCTGTGAGCTTACAGCACTGTCTTCCGTCGTGAGGGGCTTTTCCTTGGTTCCAGATACAAAGGAATATCCTCTCCATTGTGAGAAAGGTTACAGGGTTTGCCTTTGGATGGCCTGGAAGGTGTCCAACATGGAGCGGGATGGAAAAAAGTTGGTTTCCTCTGTATGGTATTACAGATATTGAGACTTAATTTGCCTTTGCCTTATCCCTGAGAGATATTATGGAAACAGCCTTCATAATAAAGTTGTGTTATTTCTCTAGTCTATGTACTTGAGCACGGAGTGAAGGAAATGTATAAAAGAAAACATTTTTCCTTTTAGGTAGGAATAGATTCATCATTGAGTTTTCCTGCCAAATGCGGAATTAGATAGTGGAAAAATTCTATTTATTTGGAGTTTGTGAATCTGCCAACAAACTGTTGGGAAAAATAAAGACAAGCCAGATGAGGACTTGGGTTATGGAATGAACCATAGATGACATATGACTGAACTTTTAAAGAGAGACTATAGTTTTCCCCATTTATTTCCTGGTTTCAGAGCCTTTAATAACTTTGATTTTTAGTATGCATTTCTATTGTACTACAGTATAGAGCAAAATGGAAAATGCTGCACATTACAATGTTGAAATCAACCTTCAGGGTCAGGAAATTGAAAATAGCATGTTTCCATAGTAACACTAATTTAGTCAGGTCCCACATGTTGTTTCTGAGCCATTAGTTTACTCTTATAATGTTGAAGGAACATAAGATTTACTCTGCAATGTGGTTAAGTTAATGTTACAATGCAAAGCACTTTCATATTTTCTGTGTGCCCATTTTAAATCCTCTAATTATGGTAGGCTTGACAGTTTCTTGTACATATTGGAAAGTGAAAGAGTATAACAGTTTTAAAAATGATCTGAAGAGAGTTAAACAAGAAATCATGAACATATAACAAAGTGAAAAATTAATAAAAGATAAAAAATGAACTGGAGTTTGCAAATTTGCTCTAAATTTTTGGTTAATTTTTTTCTAATTTATTGTCTTTTGTGTAGCTTTAACTTAATCTGAAATTTCACAGTTAGTCCATTCTGTGTAGTACACCCTTGATGTCTTCCAGGGGTTTGTCCTAAGTCCTTCAGTGACTTGCCAAATTCATGACCCCTACTGCTGCTCTGTTGACTGACTTTTCAGGCCCACTTCTCCCCCAGAAATCTTTCTCTCCACAACCTTATAGGCATCACTACAGAGACAACTATCTACAGCAAAGGACACATCTGCCCTCTTTTGTGGCAAACTAGGCTCATCTTCATTTCAACTCTTGCACTGCAGCCTCCCACTAAGATTTGCTTCTTAGTACAACGACAGAGTGGTGCATGTCATACCTTGGAGGCCACTCATGATTATCACACTGAGTTTCAGCTCTTAAATAGCACTGAAATCCTGAAATAAATCCCACTTGGTTATAGTATCTCCTCTCCTCCTCCTCCTCCTCCTCCTCCTCCTCCTCCTCCTCCTCCTCCTCCTCCTCCTCCTCCTCCTCCTCCTCTTCCTCCTCCTCCTCCTCTTCCTTTCTTCTCTCTGTAATCCCAGCTGGCCTGGAACTCACTATGTAGACCAGACTGGTCTTGAACTCACAGAGATTGGCTTGTCTCTGCCTCTCGAGTGCTAAGATTACAGGTGTGGGCCACCACACCCGGTGTATAATTCTTTTTCATATGTTGTTGGATTTCTAGTACTTTGTGTGAGGGGGTGGTTTTTACGTGTGTTCATAAATAATACTTGTAGTTTTCTTGTGACATCTATGAATTTTAGAGTATTCTTTTCTTAAACTCTAAGTTTACTCAAATAAATAAAAATGAATGTAATGAAAAATGACAATCATGTTTTTGGTATTGTGAATATTAATATAATTTATTTGGCTGATTAACTTTTTTACTTTTTGCCTGCCTGAGTGCTAAGGAATGCTGAGTTGAATTCAAGTCAAGAGATATTTGATGAATGCCTCTTAGCCTAGGTGTGTGTGAGGTTCTGGGGATGTATTAATAAATCATGAATAGTCGTAGCAGTGGTAGAGTGGCAATCAGTCAAATGTGCAGTAGAACACTTGAGTACGACTCCTAGCTTCTTCCTATTCAGTGGCACACAGGTAAACTGCTCTCACTTTCTTCACCTGAGAAATATGACTACTAATTGGATGTCATTCATAGCTTGCTGCGGAGATAAAAAACGCATGATGGGCTGAAGAGATGGCTCAGCAGTTAAGAGCATTGGCTGCTCTTGCAGAGGACCTGGGGTTTGGTTCTCAGCAGCCACATGGAGGCTAACAACCATCTGTAACTCCAGTTCTAGGGAATCTGACCTCCTCTCCAACCTCCAAGGGCATTGCATAACTTGAGTGCACTTACATATATGCAGGCAATACACTCGTACACATAAAATAATAAATAAAATATTTTTTAACAAGAATATGCATGAAGGGCTAGAGAGATGGCTCAGTGGTTAGGAGCACTGACTACTCTTGCAGAGGATCCAATGCCCTCTTCTGGCTTCTGTAGGCATTACATGACACAGGAGCACTTACATACATACAGGCTTATACACATAAAATAAATTTTTAAAAAGTATATACACATGAACTATACCTGGAACTTAGTAGTCACTAGATGCAGTGTAGTGATCGTTAGCTATTACTATTTGCTGCTTACTTGGGTTTCCCTTTCTGCTCTCTATTCCACCAGTGTTTTCTAGGAAAAGGTACAAATTACATATGAAATTTTTTTCTGGACTTCTTTTTAAGGATAAAAAGCTCATTTAATTATCTTTGTTGTCTGTATGGACTGTTTCTACTCTTGATTTTAGTCCTTGTTTGACCAAGGATTTTTTTTGTGGACTCAAGGATCATAGGGCTCCCGGATCAGGATCCCACCTCTCTGTGGTTTTTAAACCCCCCCCAGTTTTCATACCACATGAATGTCATAATAATCATGTGGTTATGGGAGAGGGTCAGTACTTGTGAACCTGAAGGTTTAAACATTTGGGGTCAAAATTAGTGCACAACTCTTGGGTAGAAATAGCTTTCTGTATTTCAAAAACCTCTAACTCCAGGAGAAAGATGACAGAATGTTGGCTGTGGAGGCACCACGAGGAAGGAATGTTAGTAGATTAAGACCAAAAACAGTGAGGCAGAGTGAAGATAGGGCTGCTACTGTCCTTCTACCCAGGGACGACCCCAGGATTCAACAATAATCTTGTGTGCTCTTCATTCAGATAATCGACGTTGCCAGAAAACAACTCGCTTGTTAAAGAGAAGAAATCGTTCGCCATTTTTGTTATTTTAAGACAGGATTTCACTATTTAGTCAGGGCTGGTCTGGAAGTGACTATATAGACCAGGCTGGCCTTGAACTTACAGAGATTCATCTGCTTCTGCCTCTTGAATGCTGGAATTAAAGGATTGTGCCACCTTTTCTTTCTTCTTGTCTATTCAGTGGCTTTTACTAGGGAATATTTCTAATCTTAGAGCAAGGAATTAGGCTCATTTTCTCTTGGTGGTGTGTGTGGGGTGGAGCCACATACAGGGAATGGTGTCTCACACCTTTAATCCCAGCATTTAGGAGGCAGAGGTAGGTGGATCTCTGTGAGTTCAAGGCCAACCTGATCAACATAGGGAGTTCCAGGTCAGCTAGGTTACTGGAGACCCTGTCTCAAAAAGAAAAAAAAAAAAAAAAAAAGCAAGCCTTAGAAGTAATATATACTTAGAGTTGAAGTTTCTGACAAAATGGGTGAATACTCAAAATACTCAAGAACACACAGATAGCTTTCTAAAATGAGAAAATACTCTTTATTTTAAAGGAAGAAAATTCCAGCATGTGCCAAGCATGACACAAAGCTGATTCCCACCCAGTGGCCAGATATGTTTTCCTGAGGGATTTTCTTGTGTTTATTCCTCAAACATTTTTTATTCCTGACTTTTGGGGTGGCCCTTCCGTGAAGAATCTCCTCATCCAGCTGTTATGATGTCTAATACCAGGCTGCCAACTTCTGATCTGGTGGTTCCAAGATGCAGGGTGAGGGAAACAAAGCTCTCCAGTATTTCTGAATCCTATTCCCCACCGTGTCCTGAAGTTATTTCAAGGCTCGTTTTGTTTCACCTCTCTCCCAGAATAGCACAAACACTAATGGAAAGCTCCACGAGCAGAGTTCAAATGTCTTATGTCCACACGGACTTCAATTTATTCCCTCTTTTTCTGTTCCTCCTCTCCCCTCCGTCCAAGTAAATTATGATTTGTATGTGTGAAATGTTTGTTTTCAAGAGCTTTTTGTTTTTCAAGATAAAAATTGTAGTATAGCTTTAAAGCTAAGTAGGATGCATTTTTCCCCCCCCTCAGGAAAAACAAGATCATCTTTAAACAGGCAAACCATCTGGTTTTGATCCTAACATTAGTCCGTGGGATGGTTTGACACTTCGAAATGGGGAAGTTGTGGCTTTGCATTTTAGAAATATACAAGGGTGGCTGCTCATGACTGTCCAGCTCCTTGGTCTGATTGTTTAATGCTAAGATGGAATGGTCCCAATCATACATGTTTCCTGCCTGACCTGTAAGATGACACAGACAAGGAATGAGACAGTAGTAGAATTAGAAAGCAGGGCACAGGTGGAAAACACCCCTTTCCCCAAATATGGGAAGGCACACACTTTGCAACCAAGTAGGTATTGCTTTCTTTTGGTACTGTCAATAATATTAAGTGAGTGGGTCTTCCTTTTGTAATGGAAAGTGGCGAAGAAATCAAGTGTGTAGTGGGGAGATGGTGGTTTTGGGTTCTCTACTATCACAAGTATTGTGTATGAAATGATTATTGCAAAATAGCTTTAAGACCTCACTCTCTGAAATCCCATAGATTTGCTTTTAGACAGTAGTCCATTTTCTGAATCTGTTCTTTAACCTTATAGTCCTCGATGAAGATGAATATCCATTGGTTACCCCTTATCCATCTGCTTCTAGACCGAAATAGCTATTAGAAAAAAAATTGACATGAATGTAATATTCATATTTGAATAACAGAAACTTTTTCTTTTAGAATTCATTCCTTATTCCCAAGGAAACTCTACTGTAACAAATTAATGGACATTTTAGGTGATGCTGGATAATTGAACTTTCCTTCCCTCCTTCTCCTCCTCCTCCTCCTTCCCCGTCTCAGGATCTCTTGCGGCCCAGGCTGACCTTGAACTCACTATGTAACCAAGATTGGACTTGAACTCCTGATCCTCCTGGCACAGCATCCCAAATGCTGGGATTCAGGAGTGCCTCACCATGCCTAGAGAAGCCTTTCTTTCACACTTTCAACAGTTCCCTGTGCCCCTTCTAGCTGGAGGAGGCTGTGTGTTAGACCAAAGCAGGCTTTGATTCCTTACTTCTTTTCTATTGAGCAAAATTGCTAGGAATTGGAACTATTAAACCTTTTTATTGAAGGCTTCAAAGAAAAATGCAGATTTTTAATGAAAAAAAAATAAAAAATTACAAAGATTGAATAACATGTCCATTTTTTCACGATAGTACCTATAGATAGGAAAAACACATTCATGTGTGTTTTCGCTGTGTTATTCTTGGTATTATGTATATTTGACAACCAAGTCTCTTGCTCATTCTTCTCCTTTCTCTTACTATGTACATTATTTATGACTTTGTTTCTATTCTTTTCTTATGGTAAATTCTGAAGTTCTAGTATTTTTACTTTTTACTATCTAGGCTGAGGGTAGCAATGTATTGGACAGAATGGGTAATATTTAGGGCATTTCAGTCAATTTATGCTGTTATATTATTGACATTATATTTCATTATATTTTCTTCCCTATTTGTGATTTTTAATGAATTATGAGTCAGTGAACATTACAGAATTTAAGTCCTAATATTTCTTCTCTCTTATGTAAAACCAGATAATTCATTGTATTTTGACTTATCCTTCCAATATCAAATATGGTAGAATCCTTTACTAATAGTAGTTCATCTAATAAATATTGATACTTTGGTTCTGAATAAATGTGAAAAAGATATTAGAAACCTTTTATGAAGTGTGTTCTAAGCAGATTTGAATATCTTATAGACAAGGCATGACTTCTTTGGAATTTTGTGTTTAAGAAAATAAACCTTAAGCCAGGTGTGATGGTACATGCCTTTAGTCTCAGCATTTGGGAGGCAGGTGCAAGTGAATCTCTATGAGAGTGAGACCAGCCTGGTGTTCATAGCGAATTCCAGCTTAGTTGGAGCTACAAGGAGGTCCTATCTCAGAAAACAAAATAACAAAAAACAATAACCCCTCTGAAAAAACCAAAAAAAGAAAATGAAGCTTATACACTGGAATTTTCATAAAACCGAGTTTCTAACAACTTAAGAAAATCATCCTTTAATAATAAATTACTTCTTAAATCGTATGCCCATAGAAATCTTAATTATATGACTTAATATTAAGGAACTACATTGGTCAACATGGTAAACTATTTTTGGTTTGTTTACTTATTTCCAGTTGTCAAAATAAGTATAATTGGAAACAGATGCCTGAACAGCAGTTTTGACAATGTTTTACACTCAACTCTAAAATGGATAACTTTAAGAAAATGGGTCTTATCTCGGACTGGGGATGTAACGCAGGGGAAGAGCACCTTCCCTGATATGAGCAAGACCCTGGGTTCCATCTTCAGCATTGGAAGTTAAAAAAAAAACGAAAAGAAAAGAAAAGAAAAGAAAAGAAAAGAAAAAGAAAATGGGCCTTATCTAATAGGATTTTCCCTAAAGTGCGTGCTTTCAGATTACAATTGTAGAACCTAGAAGACAATTTAAAATAAGCTATTTTAAATCTAGCACCACAGTTATAGATAGACATTGTCTGTGGTGTCCCTCATTCTTATACATTGGTCAGCTTCTTTGGACTATTTAAAGTACATGAACAAGGGCTGGAGAGATGGCTAAGCAACTAAGAGCACTGGCTGCTCATGCAGAAGACCTGTGTTCGGTTCCCAGCAACCACATGGTGGCTAACAACCATCCCGTAACTCTACTTTCAGGGATCAGATGCCATCTTATGGCCTCCAAAGACATTGCATGCATGGGTAAACTAAAACATGCAGGCAAAACATTCTCTATGAAACATGCAATGATTCAATAAAAGAATATTTTAAAAATTCATAAACATAAAATAAACCAAAACCACATGAACAAATTTCAGTATTCTTTGGTATGATCAAAATGTGGTGGAGATAAATGAATCATTTTTCTTTACTCCCCCCCCCCCCATACAGGATCTCCCCTTTTCTAACATGCCTAGAAGACACTGGACTAGGCTGGCTTCCACCTCACAGAGATCTGCCTGCCTCTGCCTCTGCCTCCTGAGGGCTGGGGCTTTTCTGTTCTTTAATCTTGTCTTGAAGCCGCACTTAATCTTCTTTTCATTTTCAAAGCAGCATAATAATAGGATTTGTTGTTAGCAAGAGATTTAAAATTTTCATAGAGTTTAGTAACTTTAGTAACAAATAAACATTTTAGTTTTAATAGGTATAGAATGAACTCTTACTGTAAAAAAGAACTCAAATTGAAAAATTAAGAAGCTACTGGAAACATTTAAAAAATATTAGTTTAATATAAAATAGAATAACCATTTAAAATTCCTGTTAGTATGTTAAAAGTACAAACATATTATCTCATATAGTTTCTGTGGGCAGGGAATTCAGGAAGACCTTAGCTGGAGTGTACTGGCTCAGGGCATCTCCTAAGTTGTAGTTAGAACATCAGCCATGATGAGCTATCTGAACGCGTGGCTGGAGCTAGAGAATCTGCTTCACAGTCCCCTGGCAAGTTGGTGTTAATTGTTGGGAGACCACCCTTCCTCACCTTTTGGCTTCTCCACAGGCCTTGTTTGGTATTTTTATGCATAGTTGTTAGCTTTTCTATGTGGTATCCAAGTGTGCAAGTCAGAAGAACAATGTCTTTTTTGATTTACCTTGGAAGTAACACTCATGAATTCTCTTTATCCCACAGACCAAGCTCAGCCTGAGGAAGAAGACTGTGTAAGGTCATGAAGTTCAGGTGCTGGGGAGCTGGGAGGTCTGTCTGGAAAGTTGACTATCACATTACAAAGAGGTGTCAACTGTTCCAGGTGTACTGCCTGACTAGCTAAGTGGGACGCATTGTATGACAACGTGACGTAAAGCAGACCGTTGTGTAACTGGGAAGCTGAATGGGTTGCTCTCAAGCTTTTTTCATTTTTATTTTTTATGATATTGGGGATTGAAATCTAGGTTGGTTCTTACACATGCTAAGCAAGCACTGTGCCACCGAGCTACATTCCCAGCTCTTTTCATGGTTTTTCTTTTCTTTGTAAGTTATTATTTGAGAATTTTACACACGCATACAAGGTATGTTGATCAATGTTACCCCCACTCTCAGCTCTCCAGCTCCTTCTATATCCCTCACTGCTTTCCCCTCTCAATTTCATGTATTCCATTTTATAGTTTGGGATTCCTATTGTTTGGGACAGGTTCTCTCCGTAGCAATAGCTGGCCTGAAACTCACTATGTAGACTAGGCTAGCCTCAAACTCATAGAGATCTGCCTGTTTTTGGCCCCTACGTGCTGAGATTAAAGGCATGCACCACCATGCCCAACCTTCACGGACCTATTTCTTAAACCCATTAAATCCGCTTAGTGCTGCCACGTATGGCTATACCAACATGTGCATGCATGTAGGGCCATTTAGCGGAGCATGGACCAACCAGGGGGTATCCCTGAGTGTTTTTTCCAAGTTGTCCATGCTAGCCTTGATTTTGGTCTTCCTGCTTCAATAACTTTTTATTCTACATTTCTCTCTACAGCACTTCTAATTTGTTTTAGTAATTAAGAAGAAACATTATCTGCTCCTTTCCTTCTTCTCACAGCAGAGCCTGACCAGAACTACAGGAAAGCTACTCAGAGGTTCCTAACATGCCACAGAAAACTGAAGTCCTGTTGAGTGAGTCCTGTCTTTATGAGGTATTGCACACAAAAGGATGAGTGGTGAAGTACGAGCTCCTGTGTGTGAAATGCCTCACAGAGACAGGACTCCCTCAACAGGACTTCAATTTTCTATGGGAAGATGATATTTATAAGGAACACTGGACTATGAGTTGAAGGCTATGTGTTCTTTGCTTTCCAGATCATTTCCACCCCCCAATATATGCTAATGAGGATGAATTTAATGACTTTCTTATTTTCATTCTTTCTGATATTTTAGAATGTTTAGAATGTGACTTAAATTGACCCCTGCTCTTATATTACTCATCATACCCTTCTTAACCAATTCTTTTAGGTCCAGCCTTTAGCATACCTATGTCCACTGACTGCACGTGACTTTGAAAGCAACACGAATCACAGTAGAAACATAACAAAACATCCTAAAAGCAAGACTACTTATCTACCACGTACCTCATTTGTATCTTGCCAGAGAGTCCATCTACCCTGTCACTGCCGTGCCACAGCCACTGGGACCAACCATTCTTTTCTGACATTAGAACCGAGCTTCATCAAGCTTCCAGTGTGGACTGAAGAGCCGTGGCTCTCTGGGAACCCTCCAGGCCTTTGGCACCAGATTGGAACTGCTGAGGTATCCACATCATGGACTGAATCATGCCAGTTCTCAGCCTCTCAGATGTGAAGAAGACAGCCATTGCTGGATTACTCAGACTGCATTGTGTAAGCCAAACTAATAAATTCCTTAAGTTCATATATCTCTATCTCTATATATATCTTAGAAATTTTATTCCTCTAGGGAATCCTAATACAACCATTAAGGTTCTTAAAAAATTAAAAGTAATTTTTATTTTTAGGATTCTTTTTTAAAAAGCACCCCCACCCCAAGTCTCATTCTGTAGCCCTAGAAGACCTGGGACTCATAGAAATCTGTCTGTCTCTGCTTTGAGTACTGGGATTAAAGACATGCATTACTACACAGGGCCAACTTTTTTCTTTTTTTAAAGCAATGTTTCAGTTCACAGCAAAATTAAGAGGGACGCATATAGATATAGCTTCTTCCAGCTTCCTTTCCTTATTTCAAGCACTGGACTGGCTCTGTTGTTTTTGTCTCACATAGCTGTTTGCCTCCTATGAATAAACAGCACGTGCTACAGTCACCAGTATGCATTACATCTCACACAATCTTAAAATACTTTAGGTTTTAACAATTTGAATTCTATAACTCAAACTAATTTCCTAAGCATTTCTCAATTTTGCTCTCTTTCGTGCTGTACTTGTGAATAGCATTAAAGTTTTCACATTAGGGCCAATAGATGGCTCAGCATAAAGTTGCTTGTTCCCAACCTGATGACCCAAGTTTGATTTCTGGACTCCACATAGTAAAAGGAGAGAACTGATTCCTACAACTTCTCTGACTTTTACGTTGTATGGTCATGCACACACATGCACACACCCATGTGTGCACACACAGACACACATACAATAAATGGAAAAAAGTTTATATTCTATTTATCTTGATGGAAATCTACCAAAAATAGTCACTGAGGAAAGCTTGCCTAATTATCCCTTTTCTATATGATTGCAAGTGTGAAAATGGTGGAAAGTTCTGAGGAGAATGCATTAGAAGCATGCAGCATGCAATCAAGAAGTTTTGGCATATGTATTAGTTTTCTTTCACTGGTGTAACAAATTACAAGTGATGTCACAGCTCAAAGCAATGCCCATTTCATTGACATGCAGAACAGAAGACTTGGCATTGAGTACTGAATTCTCTGCTTAGGATTTCACAAAACCCAAATCAAGGTAAATCTGCAATCCTTTGTGGGGGTTATTGGGAAGAATTTGTATCCAAGCCTTACTAATCATGTTTTACTCTCTGTATTTCTATTGCTTTGGCATCTGATACCTTGCTGGCCAAAGGCTAACCAGTTCCTACAGACAGTAAATGATTTGCCTTTGAGTGCACCAAATTAACAGAACCAGAGCCAACACTCTTAACAAATTCTTTCATCAGACTCTGACATTCTGGGCCACCATCAATTTGCTCTAACCACTCCAGGGCCAAGTGCCAGCATTCAGGGACTCCTTGTTCCCAGAGTCCAGAAATTATCCAAAGTAGCCAAATTTAAACCTACTTAGCCTGCCTTCCTTCTGTTTCTTCTTGGGAAACCACAATGAAATGTCATGTCTCCTGAGCAACCCCAGTGCTTCCCCGTATGGCCCTGTATGGTGTGACCAGTCCTATCTTCTTGGTGACTGTGAGGTTGCAAAGAACATGCTAAAATGATGCTGCTGATCTAATTAACATTTCTAATGATCTGGCCTCAACATAAGAAAGCTATTCTAGATTATCCAAGTGGATCCCAAGCAATTACATTTCCCCTTGAAAACAGAAGAGGAGAAGAGGAAGTCAAAGAAAAACAACAGAAGAGGTGGTAGAAGGAACTGAAAGCATGAGGGCTTACAGGATCGGTGCCAGCTTGAAGGTAGACAGGTCACAGAGAGGCACAGAGAGGAAACTGGACTCGACATCATGATCAATTTTACATCTTAAAAATGGAGACTTGATTATTATTCAGATACGGTGAGGCTAACAAATCAAGAGGTGATTGCCACCGAAAATACAGTTCTTTGCTGTGATAAAACACTGTGACCAGGGGAATTTATAGAAAGAAGAGTTTATTTGAGTTTATGGTTCCAGGCTCCAGAGGGATTAGAGTGCATCGTGATGGGAAGGTATGGTGAAGTGGCCTGAGGAGAAATGGAGTACCCACATGTTGAAGCAGGCTCAAGAAGCAGACTGCCACTGGAAATTCCACAAGGCTTAAGAACTCTCAAAGCCTGCCCCCACCCCTGTGAAGCACTTCCTCTAGCAAGGTCACACCTCCTAAAACCTCCCAAAACAATGCCACCAACTGGGGACAAAATGTCCAAATACTTGGAGCTTATGGGGACAGTGTCATTCAAACCACTGCAACATAAAAAGTGACATAATCACAGGACTTATATCAGCCTACCACAGCATTTTATAGGTTAAATAAGAAAAGAATGCTAGTTTAAAATCTCATTGAGTCCTCTCTTGTGAGCTGGAGCTGTGGTTCCCTGCTGTGAAGCTGGAGATGTGGTCTCCTCATGTGAACCTGGAGCTGTTGTCCCCTTGGGTAAACTTGTGGTCCTCTACCTGGAGCTGTGGTTTCCCAACCATGAGTCATGACTCTGTATTCCTCCAGTGTGGGGCTGATGGTGGTACAGACTGGAGATGGAGGACTTCCTGAGGAAGGAGTTTCAGCCTTCTCTCAGTGACTGCATTTACCACAACCCCTTCCCCTGAGGTCCCAGGTTGTGTATGACAATAGTTTTGCCTCTGTGTTGGACTTATGCTGAAGACAGGGGAAGTTTCTGTCATTTCCCTTGATGGCCAGCTATGGTCTTGACGTCACATGTGGTCCTGGGCATCCAGGTCTTTATGTTGGGTCTTTCCCATTCCCAGGCACCAAGAGGTTTTCCATCCTTTTTTCTATTACTTTTCTATAGTCCCAGTGTACTCTATCTGTGCCCTACAGAAAATGTAAAACACCTAACTGAACTTTAATTGAATTTCTGGTCAGGGGTGTCCTGGATTATTCTCAAACAATACAGGCCATTGATATTGCTCTTGGTTGACCACCAGAACCTCATGATAAGACCCTAGTGCTGAAAACAGCACACATATTGGTCATAGGACATGAAGAAATCGAGTTGGTACTGAACAGGAAGCTTCCTCCCTGCTGGCTAGCTTTCATAGTTCAGTAAGGTGCTATGCAGGCTGCTGGGGGAAAAGTCATCAACACTCTTACCCAGCTGTGAATGCTACAAACTGCAATAATGACTAAAGTGTCAAGATATTCCCCTGGGTACAATAATGGCATGAATGGGATAGGGGTAACCAACTGCTTTCTGACTGGATTTAAGGCCTGCTCCACAGGAGGAAACTCATGCCTTTTACTGTAAATCTGACTAAGAACCCATTGTTTGGAAACTTGCAAGTCCCAGGGGTGAGCCTACTGCTAAATGGACATAATATCGAACTGTTCTCTAAACTCCATCTCTAATAAATTAGTGCAGCTTTCAGACCTCATCAGAGAAGTTTCTGTGTGTAGTAGACAGTGGTTGATGCAGAACTGACAACTGGTCAAGGTGCAGAGAAAAAGTGCCAATGGAATGCATAGTTACCAATGGGACATATGTATCACACACACATTCCCCAGGGTTTGGAGAACATCATGGAAGAGGGCAGAAAGATTGTAAGAGCCATGTCATGGAGGACGGGAGTGAAACAGTGCCTCCTGGACATGACAGGACTGCTGCGCTTATGAACTTACAGCATGTGTGGTTGCCTACACAAGACCTGCAGAAACCCAAGACAGTTAACATTCTAGCATGGAGTGGGAAGGGGTTCATGAGCCACCACCCATAGCTGAAGAGCCATGGGGCTGGGAGAGGGAGAGTTAATCTTCTTTAAGGATGTGGCTCCCGGCAGGTTTTGCAGGTTTACCGCGCTCCAGTGGTTGCCCCACACTCCGAGTATATGGACAGTACACATTGGACTCTGTATTATGTTGCCTTTATATTGACTTTGCCAACTTGCTATATATGCTCATAAGCCATGATTATATGTTGACAGTTTAAAGATCTGACTTAGATCATTCACCACATGAACACGGTTAAATGTACTTTATTCTATGTAATTAATATTTCCAACATCATTTTGTACCACTGCACAGGGACTTCTTGAGGTGGTTTTGAGCTCCTGGTGTCCTGTGTTTGTCTCCCATCTACTCTAAACCTGTGTTCCTAGGCTCTTGTCTTTTTTCCTTTGTTCTTTGTCCCTTGTTTTCTTTGATTATGTCGGCTTTCCCCCTCTCTCTTCTCTATTTTCTTTTTGCTTTCAATTTCCTTGTTTTTTTCCTTCTTATTTTCATTGCGTGTGTGTTTTATTTTTGCCTTTACAATTTATTCCTTAAACACAGATTTCCTCTCCTCAAGCAACCCTGTGTAATCAATATTTTGACAAATCAATGTATAATACCTGCTGAAGTTTCTTGCTAGGCAGGGCAGGAGAAACAGTATTCATGACCATAACTGGCAGTGTGAACTTGGATTTTGATATAGGAATTCCTTACTTAATCCCATTTATTCAAGTTTTATCTTCAACTTAAAATTTAGTATATACAAATTAGAATAACACGATGAGGACGGATAGTCACCCAAAGATTGGATCAAGCATTCCCAGCTTCTGCCAAAACAGGAGGGCATGGCAGCCTTATGACTTGGATCAAGTTCAGAGGCATGCTTTTCATGTTTTTCATGCTTTTATAAAAGTACGGAGTTGTTCCTGCCCTAACATCTCATAAGCCAAGAGTTCTGAATTCACCCCTGTAGGGTACACTGTGGTTAGTACACTATGTGCTTGATGAGTCTCCATTTGGGCATAAAGCTTGTCTTTGAGCTCCTTTAAACCTAAACCATCATTATTTTCCTAATGTGAGATTTCCGAAACCTTGCAAGGCACGAGGTCTGTTGCTCCACTGCTGCTTTAACTCATGGAAGAGTGGTGGGGTTTTCATTTGGCTGTATACTTTCAACAAAAATCAATCCTGGATTTTGAAAAATTATTTTACTTTTAAGAAGTCAAACCCAGCCTTTGAAAATCATTAGGATCTTTTGTAAGGCTTGTAAGAAAATTATTTTCTTAGAGTCAAGTCTGGTCTTTTAAAAAAAAGATTTGTTAATTAATTATGTGTGTGTAAATGCCGCATGTATGTGGGTACCCACAGAGGCCAGAAGAGGATGTTGGATCCCTTGAAGCTGAAGTTACAGGGGGTTGTGAGCCACAGGATGTGGGTGCTGGGAACAGAACTTAGGTTCTATGGAAGAACAGCAGGCACTCTTAACAACAAACTGTCTCTTGAGCTCCATTAAAAAAATATGCTATTCTCATGGGAAAACTGGGCAAATGAATCAGTTTCCTCTGTTGACAGGATTTAAGCCATGCCATACATAATGAAAATAGATAGTATTTTGCTGGTTAGTGTCCTTTCATTAGTTTTTTTCTCCTGCTACAAACTAAAAAAAAAAAAAAAAAAACCCTAAAACAATAACTAACTAGACATTAACCTCCTATTTAATCAGATGATTCAGATCATTTCTTATATTAATTAGTTTTTCTTTGTTGTAATAAAGTACCATGACCAAAAGCAATTTATAGAAGAAAAATTTTATATTGGCTTATGGTTATAAAGGGTAAATCCATAATGACCAGGAAGAATGACATGGTGGCAGAAGGAGGAAACTTCTTGGTTACATTTTCATCCTCATACAGGAAGTAGACAGGGAGAACAGGAAGTACAATATAAAACCTCAAAACATGCCCCAGGACACACTTCCTCCAGCAAGGCTCTGCCTCCTTAAAGGTTCCGTAATCTCTGCAAACAGTATCACCGAGTACATGTTTGTGTTCAAACACATGAGCCTGTGGGGGCATTTCTCATTCAGATCATCACATTCGGCCCCTTGGTCTCCACAAGCTCATGGCTGTCTCATGTTGCAAAATGCATTTATTCCAACTTTAAAAGTTTCATAGTCTTTAACACTCTCAACACTGTTCAAAAGTGCTAAGTCCATAGTCTGTTCTGATATTCAAGGCAATCTCTTTTTTAAAATATACTTTATTATTTTATTTTATGTGGACGAGTGTATTGCCTGCATGTGTGTAAGTGCACCCCTCCGGTCATGCAGTGCACTCGGAGGTCAGAAGAGGGGTTCCCTGGAAGAGGTCTTTTCCATTATTTTCACCTCTAGACCTTGATTAAATGAACCAAAACTGTTATGACAAGAATTTGAAGAATTTCATATGAAAAGAAAATTCCCAAAGTCATTCTAACCTTTTGTATTTAGCTCTGGTCTTTGCTAGCACCCTCCATGACTCAACTGAAATCCTTCCCATTCTCGGAGTTCCCACTTCATATTTCAGGGAGGAGTATAATATCTCCCTCATGTGGTAGGTATCATAATCAATTAATACACTATATGTAAAGTCTATATTCACAGAAGGCTCTCCATCAGTGTTAAATCCCTTAACAATCTCAGCATTCTGGAAATTCTGCCTTATTCTGACCTTAAATCTTTCCTGTCAGACTTTCTCTTTTATTGCTTTACATACTGTGGAAGATATACACTCTGTATAATCTTCAATGCCTCAACACACCATAAGTTTTAATCAAAGAGGGAAAACATAAGTGTGGAGCCCAACAGTCAGAATTCTTGGGGCTTAAACCTACAATATTGTGGTAGTACAGAATTCCTATGAGAAAACACCTCCAAACACTACAATCATGAGGTCATATCATCTGTCCTACCTAATCATAATGAGTACTCAGGAAGAGGAAATGGTTTCTTTAGCTCAGGGAAGAGACAATCCTATGTATAACCAGAGACAAAGAGAACTGTGTGGTTTGAATGAGAAATGTCTCCCACAGGCTCACGTAGTTGAATACTTGGTCCCCCAGTTGGTGCAGTTTGCAGAGGTTATGGAACCTTTAGGAGGTGTAGCCTTGCTGGAGGAAGCACAGCACTGAAAGTGGGCTTTGAGGTTTTATAGCCTCACTCCACTTCCTGCTCTCCCTCTCTGCTTCCTGGGTGTCTATGAAAATGTAACCATCCCTGCCACATGCTAAGCCTTTCCAGTCATTATGGACTCTCTCTCTCTCTGTCTCTGTCTCTGTCTCTCTGTTTCCCTGTCTCTTTCTCTCTCTGGAACTATAAAAATAAACTCTTCTTTAAGTTGTTTTTGATCATGGTATTTTTTTCACAGCAAAGGAAAAATAACTAATATAGAAGTTGCAACCAGGTAAGCGGAGAGTTGTTGCTATGCAGAAATTGACCGTGTTGAGTGGTTTTGGGTTTATTGTTGTTGTTGTTTTTGCTTGGTTTGGGTTTGGGTTTTGTTTTGAGAAATGTAGAAGAGTTTGGAAATTTTGACTAGAAAAGCAGCTAAATGTTAAAATGAGAGATTAACAGGTCATTCTAGTAGGGGCCTGGAAGATATTAGTACTGACAGTAAAGAAGACCAAGGGGGCTCCATTTGTGAGGTTTCAGAGGGAAACAAGGACTCTCTATCAACAACTGGGCTAGAGGCCAATCATGTGACACTTTTGTGGAGGAACTGGCTGTTTTTTATTCATGTCCTCAAACTTGCCTGATGCAAGTTTTCTTTAGGTTGAAAACATTCAAACTTCTTTTTTCCAGCTTTTTGAAATATACAGTACTGTTATCTATAGTCACTCTCCTGTGTACAATAGCACACCAGGAGTTCTTACCTTCTTATTCCCATATAACTACACAGTAGGCTCTGCTCACCTCCCTCCCTCCCTTGCTCCTCTCTCCTTAATCTCTGTTAACTACCATTCTACTCTCAACTTGAAGATCAACATTTTTGATTTCAAATCAAAATGAGATCATGCAATTACCTCCCTCTCTTTTTTTCCTCTACACTTTTACACTTTTAAAATACTTTTTCTGCTCATGGAGACCAGAAGAGGGCATTGGAGCCCCTGGAGTTATTGATGGTTGTTGGCCATCATGTGGGTGCTGGGAACTGAACCCAGGACCTTTGCAAGAACTGCCAGTGCTCTTAACTGCTGAGCCATCTTTCCAGTAGCTCCATAAAACTTTTGCTTAGTCCAATGTCACAAAACTTTCCCCTTATGCTTTGTTGTAGTAGTTTCTTGATTATGCATTTCATATTTAAAAAATAATCTTTTTTAATTTGATTTTTGCAACTGGTGAGAAATTGGAAACTAGTTTAATTCTTTTGCATGAATATATCTAGTTTTCCCAGCACCATTTATTGCAAAGAATATTTTCTCCCCAGTGTGTGTTCTCAGTATCTTTGTTGAACCTGCAAAGTTGGACCTATAGTTGGTTGTAGACTAACCTCTAGGCAGATTAACATCTATTATGTTTTATTGGTCTATAAGTCTATTTTTATGCCAGTGCCATAGTTTTTGGGTTATTCTGGCTCATGGTATATTTTAAAGTCAGGTAATGTATTGCCTCCCTTTTCACTTTCTTTCTGCTTGAGAGTTCTTTAGTGATTTGAGATCTTTTATCGTTCCATTCAAATTTAAGGATTGCCTTTTCTAGTTCTGTGAATAATGTCATTGGAAAGTGATTAGAGATTTCATTGAATCTGTAGATTGCTTTGAGTAGTTGTAGATACTTTAACAATATTGATTCATTCATGAACATGGGATGGTTTTCCATTTGTTTATGTTCTC
The DNA here is from genome assembly GCA_035773235.1 of Eospalax fontanierii. NCBI lineage: Eukaryota > Metazoa > Chordata > Mammalia > Rodentia > Spalacidae > Eospalax > Eospalax fontanierii. The sequence continues at coordinate 11,269,640 of CM069529.1, read as the reverse complement.
TATAATTTCTTTTTATAGGGTTTTTTTTTTTTTTTTTTTTTGAGACAGGGTCTTCCTGTAACTCCAGCAGTTCTGGAACTCACCATGTAGACCAGACTGGATTTGATCTCCCAGAGATCCACCTGCCTCTGCCTTCCAGGTACTGGGATTAAAGGCATTTGACACCATTCTTGGCCCAATGTCTTATAATTTTGGTCATAGAGATTCTTTTCCAAAGACTTTATTTTTTGTAACCATTGTGAATGGGATTACATTCTTGATATCTATTTCGGAGGATTGGCTATCGCTGTATAACAATGTGTGGTGGTTTGAATGAGAATGTCCCCCCAAAATTCCAAGCATTTGGACATTTTTGTCCCCAGTTGGTGGCACTATTTTGGGACATCTTAGAAGGTGTGGTCTTGCTGGAGGAAGCACGTCACTGGGGACTGACTTAGAGAGCTCTTAAGCCCTGCCAAATTTCCAATCGCTTTCTGCTTCCTGTGCCTAGTTGAAGATATGTGTGCCTATTTTCTGTTCCAGTCATTTCTTGCCACCTTGCCTCCCTGCCATGATGGACCTGATCCCTCTGAAACTGTAAGCTTAAATTTTAAACCCTTCTATAAGTTCCTTTGGTCACAGTGTTTTATCACAGCAATAGAAAAGTAACTAATACACAATGCCACTGAATTTTTGTAGGTTGATATTGTGTCTAGTGTTGTGCTAAATATGTTTATTAGTTTAACAATTTTTCTTTGGTGGAATTTTTTGGGTTTTTTTTTCTTTTGGTCTTTTTGAGACAGGGTCTCCATGTAGCCCAGATGGCCTGGAACCTGCTTTGTAGACCAGGCTGGCCTTGAAATCACAGAGATCTACCTGCTTCTGCCTCTGGAGTGCTGGAATTAAAGCTGTGCACTGCCACGCCCAGCAGGACTTTCTATATGCAAGATCATTCCATCTGACCAGGGACAATTCGACTTCCTCTTTTCCAACCAGGAAAAGAAAACCTTAGTTTCTTTCTTTTGCTTGATTCAGTAGCTAGGACTTCTAGTACAGTGTCGAAAAAAAATGATTGGAGCACCCTTTTCCAAAAATTAGAGAAAAACAGTTTTCACCCTTTCAGTATGATGCTTACTTTATTATATATGGCCTTTATTATGTTGAAGTACATTCTTTTTATATCAAAATTTTGAGTGTTTTCATCATGAGAGATGTTGAATTTTATTAAATACATTTTCTTCAGCAATTGAGATGATCATAGGTTTTTGTTCTTTCTTCTGTTAATATCTATCGCATTTTTCATTTGTGCATATTAAACTATCTGTGGGATGAATATAACTTGATAACGGTGAGTTTATATATATATACATGAGTATTTAGATAGTGTGTATGGAGTACATATACATGTATATGCACATGTGTGGGTGGGTGCATGTGCAAATGTATGCATACATATAGATGTAGATGTCAGGTATTTTATATAATTCTCTATCTCAATGAATCTTGAACTTACCAATTTGGAATGACTGGCTGGCATGCAAGCCCTTGGGATCCTCTTGTCTCTGCCTGTCCAGAGTTGCGATCACAAGAGCATATCATTGGGGCCATTTTTTATGTGAGTGTGCTGGAGATCTGAACTTAGGAGCTCATGCTTGCATGGTAAACACTTTGCCAACTGAATCATCTTCCTAGACTTATGAATAACATTTTTGATGTGCCATTGGATTCAGTTAATTGGTATTTTGTTGCATATTTTTGCACCAGTATTCATCAAGGACCATTGGTTTGCAGTCTTTTTTGTTCTGTTCTTGTCTGGTTTTGTTATCAATGTAATACTAATCTTGTGGAAGGAATTTTGAAGGTTAAATACTTTTGGACAATTCAATAAGATTTGGTATTAAGTCCTTTTAAAATGTTTTGTTAATCTCATCAGGGAATACTTTTGGTCTCAGGCACTTTTTCATTGTGTTTGTAGGGGATTTTCTTTGGTAGGAGACTTTTTATAATGATTCAGTCTTGTTACTCGTTGTGAGTCTGTTCAGGTTTTCTGTTTTGTCTTTGTTTTTCACAATTCAGTCTTCGTAATGTGCATATACCAGAAATTTGTCCATTTCCTCTCGGTTATCAAATTTGATGGTGTATAGTTGTTTATAATAATGCCTAGTGATCCTCTATGTGGTTGGGGCTGTACTGTTTCTCTTTTCATCTGAGTCTGAGTCATGTTTTGTTTCTTAGTTTCTTTAGTTCTTTCTACTGGTTTCTCTTTCTAGTTCTTTGAGATGCAGCAATATATTGGTCATTTGGTTTTTTTTTGAAGTAGGAATTGATTGTTAAAGTCTTTTCTCTAAGGTGCTCAGACCTAAATGGGACATTTATATACCATCCCCAAAGCTCAGGGAATATCACAGAAGACAGGGTAGAAAGAAAGGAAGAGCTAGAGGATGGACAGGAGGGCTGTGAGCTGCTGTCTTCTGGACATGACACGCACTCATGAAATCACATCAGCTATGGTTATCTGCTTAAGACCTGAATAAGACCAAACTAGCCAATGTTCTAGCATGGATGAAAGAGGGGCTCGAGAGGTTCCCCTGACCTGAGGAGCTATTGAAAACTGATGGCTGCTGAGGGAGGGGGAGCCATTTTCCTTTGGGCTGTGGCCACTGGTAGATTTCAGTTGATCCCACACTTACGTTCATGCAAGCAGCCATAACAGGACTCAATGGTTGTTAAAAAAAGAAGACATGAAGATGGAAGGGGAGGTATGGGAGTGTCCAGCAAGAGTGAGAGTGTGACTGGGTTTGAATAAGATCAAAATACATTATGTACATATATGAAATTGTCAAAAAAGAAATAAAAATACTCTAAAAGTAATTATGATACATATACAATTGGGTCAAGGAACTAAACAGAGAGATCGCAAAGGATGAAACACATATGGCTGAGAAATATTTTTTAAAATGTTCAACATCTTTAGCCATCAGGAAAATGCAAGTTTGATATTTCATCTTATTCTAATCAGAACGATTAAGATCCAAGAAACAAATGATGACAAATGCTGGCGATGATGTGGGCAAAGGAGAACACTTGCTGCTGGTGGAAGTGAAAACTGAATCACATGGAAATCAGTGTGGAGCTTCTCACAAAGGTAGAAATAGATCTACCACATTATCCAACTATCCCACTCTTGAGGATATACCCAAAGGACTCTATTTCATACTGTGGAAATACCTTCATTCCCATGTTTACTCTATTCACAATAACTAGGAAATGGAAACAGCCTGGATATCCATCAACTGATGAATGGATAATGAAAACATTTACACAATGGGAATATTATTCAGCTGTTAAGAAAAAGCAAAATTATGAAATTTACATGTAAGTGGATGGAATTGGAAACAATCACCCTGAATGCATGTTAGCTTTGTATCTGTAGACATGTGTATTTCAATTGGAAAATTTATAGAAGTCAGGAAACCAGTAAGAGGTTGGGGGGTGTTTCTTGGGAGGGGAGATAGAATGCAATGATATAAAGGTGGAAAAAGTAATGGAATAGGAAGGGTTGAGGTGGGAACTGTAAAGGAAGGGCAGAGGAGGGAGGATGGGAGGGATAACTGTCACTGAAGTCAAAATCTACTACTTTGGAAGCTTCTTAAAATATATACACATATAATATAGAAAGAGTTTAAATGGGGGACAATGCCCCTACCAAACACCACAGGCTAGCAAGTAAAAAGCTCAATGCCAGAAATGGACTACCTTTTTGAAACTGTTAATGAGGTGAGTGCCATACACCCTCAAACAATACAGACTATTGCCGTTGCTCATGGTTACCCTCTAGAACTTGATGGTAAGACACTACACACATGAATTGTAGAACAAACATGGAGAAATCAAGCTGATCCCGACCTTTAAGCTTCATCTCTACTGGATAGCTTCCATAGTGCTGGAAGGTGCTATTCATGTTACTGGAAGAGAAAAGTAATCATTAACCTTATCTGTCTGTGAACCCTGTGAGCTACAATAATAACTGGACTGACAAGGTATGTTCAAAAGGCCAATAGTGGCATGAATATTACGGGAATAGCCAAACAATTTCTGATAGTATTTAAGGCCTGCTTCACAAGATGGAGCCCATGCTTTGCACTATTATCAGGGCCAAGAATTTGTGATCAGATAAGTTATTCTGGGGTCCTTATTTATTCTTTGTTTATTTATCTGCTAAATGACAAAGTATTAAACAAACATCTAATAACTTATTGTTATATCTATAGATTATTGCATCTCTCACCTCTCATCAAAGAAAGCTCTTTTTACAGCATGTGGTGATTAACTCAGAGACCCACAGTTATTCCCTGGGTAGAGAATAAGAGACTTTGGAGGGCTCAGCCTTAAGTGGTACACTTACATCACACTCTCTCCCACCAAGGCTCAGGGATCATTGTATAAGAGGGGAAGAAAGACTGTAAGAGCCAGAGGTGGTGAATGACTACAAGGACATCATGTTTTCCAGACACAACGGGAAAGCTGCACATACGAACCTACAACCTATTGTAACAGCATGCAAGATCTGGGGGTGGACCTGAGAGGAGATGGCGAGGATGTCTGAGAGTGATCAAAATATATTGTATGAAATTCTCAAAGAATCAATAAAAATATTAAAAATACATGATATACATGTATAAAATTGTAAAAGAATACAATATTCTTTTAGTAATTATAATAATGATAGCAATAAAATAATTTTTTAAAATGAAAAGATAAAATAATAAAATCTTCTGGCACCATTCCTACTGGTAGTTATAAAGCTTTCTTGTCCCCATTGCAAGCATTTACTGCCATTCGTTTTCTTGCTGACCAGGGTGAGATGGAGTCTCAAAGTGGTTTCTATTTTTGACCTTATATTAAAAAATTTCTTATAATTGAAAAATACCTTATTTTTATTTTTAGTTATGTGTATATGTGTGTGTCTAAATGTGGGTTGAGCATTTGTCCATGGTGCCTTCTGAGACTAGAAGAGGACATTGGAACCCCTGAATCTGGAGTTACAGGCGATTGTGTGTTTTCTGACATAGATGGTGGGAGTTGAACCAGGATCCTCTGCAAGAACAGTGCGAATTCTTAACCCTTAAGCCCTGAAAGTTTTATTTTTATATTTTTTTGAGACAGGGTCTCCCTATAACTTCAGCTGGCCTGGAACTCCCTATGTAGACCAGGATGGCCTTGAGCTCACAATGATCTGCCTGCCTCTGCCTCCCAAGTGCTGGCATTAACTGAATCCCTTAAAAAATATTTTTATTGATTTGAAAATTTCATATAGTGTATTTTGATCTTGTTCAGACTTCTCCCTTTTCCAATCCCAGTCTTACCACCTCTCACAACTTCATGTCCTTTATGTCTCCATTCGTCCCAGCCTCCCCAGAACTCACTTTGTGGACCAGGCTGGCCTTGTTTTCATAGAGATCCTTCTGCCTCTCTCTCTTGCATGCTGGGATTAAAGGTGTGTGCCATCACATCTGGCTTATAGCCTTTTTTTAAAAAAAGGCCAGCAAGTCTAATCTGTGTTTCTCAAGTGCTCTTGGGTATGGATGTTGACCTTGGAGTTTGATCAACCATGGGTCATGCCAGTAAGGAAAACTGACTCTTCTCTCCCAGCATCCATTAAATGCCAATAGATCTTTATCTAGGGCTAAGGCTTTCTGCCTACCCTCCCCATCCATGCTGGGTCCCTGTCTGGTTGGAGTTTCACTGGTCTTGTGCATGTTGTCATAAGCACTGTAGGATCATATGTGCAACTACAGTGTTTTTCCAGACAACACAGTTTCCTTGTATTTATCTACTACTTCTGGCTCTTACAATCTTTCCATTCCCTCTTCACCAATTGTTCTGGTTTGCCTTCAATTGTTGTGACAAAATATTCTGACCAATACCAACTTGGGGAGGAAAGGGTTCATTTTGCCTACCCTCCAGGGTCACACAGTTCATCAGGAAGTTCAAGGTAGGAACTCAGGGCAGAAACCTGGAGGCAGGAGCTGGAGCACAGCTCGTGGAGGATCAGTGCTTACTGGCTTGCTCAGCCTGCTTTCTTTTACAATACAGAAAAACCTGCCCAGGGGTAGAACTGCCCACAGTGGCCTGGCCCTCCCGTAACACTCCTCACAGACATGGCCACAGGCCAATCCAATGGGAGAAATTCCCCAATTGAGGCTTCTTCAACCCAGCTGTGTCAAGTTGCCACTAAAGCTATCCAGCATACCAGTGATCCCTGAGTCTTGGCAGGAGGTGATACAGGTGTCCTGTTTAGGGCTGAGCACGCCACAGTCTTTTATTGTCTGCACGTTGACCACTTGTAGGTCTCTGTGTTAATCACCACCTGCTGGCTGAAGAAGCTTCTCTGGTGAGAACTGGAAGATCCAATAATCAATGGGTATAACAATGTCATTAAGAATCATTTTAACACTATGTTTATTTAGAAAAATGATAGTAGTAGGTTCTCCACTATGACCTCTGACCTGTATAGCCACAGGGTTTTGGCTCTGATAACAGTGTCAGATATGGTGGACTCCATCTTCTGAAGTGGGCCTTAAATCCAATTAGAACACAGTTAGCTGTTCCCATAATATTCACGCCACTACTGCAGTGGTGAGCATATTTTGCCAAGTCAGTTATTACTGTAGCTCACAAGACTCACAGCTGGCTAAGGCTGACGATGACCTTTCTCTGCCAGTAACATTCCATTCATAGCATCCTTTAGTCATATGAAAGCAGAGATGAAACTTCAGGTCAGTACCAGCTTGATTTCCTGTATGTTCTGTGACTCAGATATGTAATGTCTTCAGCAACAGAGTAACCAAGAGCAACAGTAGTAGCCAGCATTGTTTGAGGACGGTTCAACAGTCCCGAAAGTGGGAGACTATTCCTCTTACTTTAGTTTCAATTTTTTATATACACGTATGTGCTATTTGTCTTTTGGTTGCATTCCTCACACATAAACCGACTGTAAGTTTCCCCAAAACCTTGAGCTAGGGGCTGGCACCCACCAAGTGACCCAGATGTCCACCCACCAACATGAATTAAATGCACTCTCCTTCACCTGACTTGGCTTCTAGTCTCCTGTCTTTCTGTAACATTTCTGGAGGCCCCTGTGAGATCAGGCTCTGTACCCCTTTTGGTAACAAGGACTGTTGCTCCTGGGTCCTGCAGCCCCCTCATCCCCTGGGACAGGGACATGTGCATCACTGAAAAGGACTGCAGAACCTTGGACTGGAGCCTCTCACCAGGTGAAGCAAGATGGAGAACCAGAGTAGATGTCCAGACCAGTAAGGGCTCCTGGGGTAGGTAGGTGGAAGCCAGCGAGGGCTGATTTCCCACAGGAGGTTGCATAAGTCTTGACATGATTCCAAGATGGCACTGGCCTCCAATCAGGCAGGAAAGGGGACCACAATTAAACCTCAATGTGATTCCGAGGCTGACCCCATTTAGGTAAAACAGGAATTTAATGGAATAACTAGGGACAAGTGTCTTGAACTCTGAATGCTTGTGCATGAATGAGAGACTGAAAGTACCATGGCTATGGCTAGGGAATCTGACCAGGCCCCACCCCTGCAGTTCCATTTCTCCTAAACGGGCATTTACTTCCTGTAACAGGTGACTGAGCATAGGCTTTATACATGTGGCCCTAGGGTAAGACTTCTTGTCACTGAGAGGTGACCAGCCAGAGGGGCACTTTTATGAGGGACAGCCTAGCCCCCTCCACCCTCTCCTGTGCACACACCAAATACATTCTAGGCACATATAAAATTTCAAGTGGGTTTCTTCCTGTCCAAGTGTCAGACCCAGACTTTCCTCCAGATAATGCTGGACAACGTTATGTTGTGCAGGAGATTACAACATTAAGATAAAAACCCTCCAAATTGGAAACTCTCTGGGAAGTGGCTTGATATAAAGCCATACTGGGGAAAAATCCCCAGTCCAGATGGAGGCTACTCGAACCCTAAAACCCAACCATATACTTCCCAGAAGAGGAGGGAGAACATGCTTCATAGCTACAAGGTTATGGAGGAGTGTTCTCCTCCCATCCAGATTTAAAATATGACCTGTCTACTTGCAAAGATCATCCAAATCAAACTCCTTGATTACTGTGTTTTGGGTACACCTAGTTTTCATGTAATTATGTCATATATGTCTATAAGTCTTCTCATATGTTGCGATCTCACATAATTCTGTCATGTCTATGATAATTGTCTTCACATGTTGCTTCTGTCAAAAAATTTTTAAACAAAGCGGTCACTTCAGTTTTTCTTTACATTTTTTATGGTGTGCAAAATTTTTAGTTTTATTTTTGTTTATATTTTGGCATGCCCTATTAAACTACACATGTGCAGATTTATAAATATGAATTATCTTAATGATGCATTCAAAGACCTTATAAACTTGGGTATGCTAAACACCTTTAAACTTACTAAACAATGTCTCTAGGTGTATTAAGTGTTTCACAAAACTTTTAAATGCTAATTGTTTATACAAAACAGTATCTGAGCCCGCTGTTTAATGATCTTATTTGTTAGATGTCTTTTGGTTTTCGTTTGCTTTCAAAGGGTTTGTTTTAGGGTATCTCTTTGGTTTGCTTGCTTTGAAAGTATTTTGGTTTCAACATTCGGTTTGGTCTATTTAATTCTAACCCTTTGTTAGATTTTACTAGCCAGGTTTTCGTTTTCTTTTTCTCTGAACACTTCTCCCATATCTAGTCTAACAAATGAAAAATGGTTTGAGAAAACCAAACTCCAGTTGGTTGTAGGTTTGATCAGTATGTTAATTCATCTTCAGAGCTGGGGGTGAATTCTGGGGCTGATCTTTCTGTCTCATGTTTTCTGGCCTTGTCGATTGTTCTCTGTTTCCCACAGTGGGGCTCTGTATGCAGGCAGATGTGGCCTGTTTTTGCTGGGACCACTTTTTTTTTTTTCCAGGGAAGCACTGCTCACCCTTGGATGTGTTTTGCACTTTTCTCTCCTGGAGCAACTCTTTTCCCTTTAACCCTCATGCTTAAGACTGGATTAAACTGCCTTTATAGAAGCATTTCTAAAATTCCTTTCAGTAATTGAAGCCAGGAATCCTGGTTTGGCTTGAATGGAGATCTCTGAAACTTGGGAGAGCTTCCAGGGATCCTGGAGATGGCCACGTGGCAGCTGTGCTTCTGTTTCTCTTGGCCAGAGGCTCACTTAAAATCCGGAGTCAATTCTCCTCCACCCCACATCCTGTTCTCCTTCTAGCTTTGGGCACAGTCCCACTCTTGTTCTCAACACTTCAGATCTCTGGACTACCTTCTTAGGACAGACCTACACACTGCCTCCAGTTCCTCTGTACTCAGACCTGCTCAATTTTTTCAGTCTAGTTTGTTAGAGTCTTCACAGGCTTTCCTTCCCCCTAAATTGCCTCTGCCTGCTCTAGAGCAGCTATCTGCTCTGACTGTCTCCTTCCCCAACTTGCCTTGGATTCCTGTGACCAACCTTCTTCCCTGGTAAGTCTGATCTTGCCCACTGCATCTCCACCACCCGACCAATGAGCAGCCCCATTCTTTCCTGCCCCACACCCTATTCTCCTTCTAGCCTTGGGCATAGGCACACTTCTGCTGTTAGCACCTCAGACCTCTAGACTACACTGTTAGTCCAGACTTGCCCACTGTAGCCTGATCCCCTGTACTCCGATGAGCTTATTTTTTTAGTCTATTTTGTTAGAGTCTTCACAGGATGTCCCCACCTCAACTTGCCTTTGCATTTCTGAGACCAGTCTTCTACCCTGGTAGTCCCCACTGTTAACTTGCCTTGGATTACAAAGACCAGCTTCCCCTGTCCATTCATTTGCTGTCCATTTGAAGCAACTCCAAACTCCTTCGACCCCACATCCTATTCTCTTTCTAGCCTGGGGCACAGGAACAACTTTACTCTTAGTCCCACCCCCAAACCTCCCAGATATCTGGACTACTCTCTTACCTCTGCTTGGCTGTGAGCTCTCCAATTTGAACTGTGCCCATCCCCCTACATTGATACTACCTTCAACCTCTCCCTTACTGCAGGGCTAGGCTTCTATGTCCTTTAATAAGGGTCCAGACACTTGCAGACTGCCTGAGAAAATCTGAATTAAGCCTCTGCCTAGCAGTCTTCCCAAATTGTGACTGCTGGTTAAAGGGGCCCAGACTTTAAGAGAGAGACTGAAAAAGCATCTGATTTCCCCTGAACTGTGCCTCCAAAGGGACTCCTAAGAAGCTGAACTAGAGCCAACTGTTTCCTCCAATATAAAATCAAAAGAGAGAATCTGAAGACTTGACCAACCAGCTTTTCATATCCAATAGGAAAACAGCCAAGTCAAATCAAGTATAAAAAAAGAATCAGACATCATCTCAACAAAAGAAGGCTTGGGTCTTACATCAGAATCACAAACAACAAAAGAAATCCACATGCCAATATCACAATGAAAAAATAATAATATGAAAAACTCAAGTAATGTCCCCACCAAACATCACCAGTCCTATAGAAGAGTTCTACAACGAGAACCCCATAGAGATAACCCAGGACACAGACGTTAAAAGAACAATCATACACATAATCAAAGAATTAAATGAATTTGAAGAACATACAAACAAGTCAAAGAACCAAAAGATGGGGATAAACTTCTGACTAAATTCACAAAAGAGATAGAAATATTGAAGAAAACTCAGTGTGAAATGAAGAAGGAAGTGAAAAACTCAATAAGCCAATTTGAAGTGAGGAGAAAACTTCAGTAGAATGAATTAAATGGAAAACAATATCAAGACTGGCTGATAAAGTTGAAGAATTGGGACACTGAAACAAAGATTATGAAAAAAACAACACAAGAATGGAATATGCAGGAAATGTGGGACACCATGAAAGACCAAATTTATGCATCACATAGAAAGGAGAAGATTCTGAGGCAAATGGTATAGACTGTATCTTCAACAGGATTTTAGAAGGAAATTTCCCCAAATTAAGGAAAGACATGTCCATACAAATACAAGAAGAACATAGAACACCAAATAGACAGGACCAGAAAAGAAACTCCCCATGGCATAACATAGTAAAAACCATAAGCATACAGAACAAAGGGAGAATATTGAAAGCTACAAAAGAAAAACAAGAAGTCACATATAAAAGAAAACCTATCAGAATTATAGCTGACTATTCAGTGCAAACTATGAAAGTTAGAAGAGCCTGGTCCAAAGTATTTCCACTTCTAAATGACCATAGATCTCAACTTAGAATACTTTACACAGCAAAAATGTCTCTTATAGTTGAAGAGGAAAGAAAAATCTTCTACAACATTAATAGGCTGAAAAAATTCATGTCCAGAAAATCATCCCTTCAGAGAATACTTGAAGCAATACAAAGAGCTCAAGAAAGGAACAACTATACCCAAGAGGCAACAGAAGGTGTAAATGAAGGTGTAACTGGGAAACCACAAAGTTAGACCAAGAACACAAACAGAAATTAAAATGATGGGAACCAATTTACATGATCAAAGGAACAATTAACCAAGAAGATATAACAATCATGAACATATTTGCACCAAACTCTGATGCACCCAACTTCATAAAAAACAGTACGAGTGGACTTTAAAACACAAATTAATCCCAACTCACTAAGAGTAGGGGACTTCAATATCTCACTGTCTCCATTAGACAGGTCATCAACCAGACAGATAATAAACAAACATTTGAATTAAACAATACTATACATCAAATGGACCTAACATATATCAAATATTCAAACCAAACACCAAAGAATACACATTCAGTACCCCATTGAACTTTCTCCAAAATTGACCACATAATGGGACACAAAACATAACTTCAACAAATACAAAAAATAATTTTAATTACTTTCAATAATTACATTTAAATAATTCCATGCATTCTGTCAGACCACAATGAAATAAAACCTAAAGTCAAAACCAGAAGAAGCACTAGTTGCTTCACAAACACATGGAGACTAAATAACACACTCCTGAATGATGAATGGGTCAAAGGAAAAATTAAGAAAGAAATAAAATTATTCTTAGACTTAAACAAAAAAGAAAATACAACACAAAAAAACCTCTGAGACATTTTAAAAGTAGTCCTAAGATGGAAGTTTATAGCTCTAAGTGCCTACATTAAAAAATCAGAAAAAGCTCAAATGACTTAACTTTGCAACTCAAGATTCTTGAAAGGCAACAACAAATGAAACCCAAACCCAACAAACAAGAAGAAATAACAAAAATCAGAGCAGAAATTAAGGAAATAGAAATAAAGAAAACAATACAAATAATTAATTCAAGAGCTGGTTCTTTGAAATGATAAACAAGATGGACAGACCCTCAGCCCAGTGAGCCAAAAGAAAGAAAGAGCAACTCCAGGTCAACAAAATCAAAATGAAACATCACAACAAACAACAAAAGAACCCAGAACATTATAAGGGAATACTTTAAAAACTTATATATCATTAAATTTGAAAACCTTAAAGAAATGGTTGTGTATCTAAAGTTATGGGAATCATTAAAGTTAACCAAGAAGAGATCAGCAGCATAAACAGACCCATAACATAGAAGGAAATCGAAACTGCAACACCAAACCTCCTAAATAAAAAAGCCTGGGCCCAGATGGATTCACAGCAGGGTTTTTGCCAGAAAGTCAAAGAAGATCTATATCCAACACTACTTAAATTATTCAAAAAGATAGAAACAGAGGGCGAACTCCCAAATTCCTTCTATGAAGCCAGCATCTCTCTAATACCAAAATCAAGTAAAGATATAACAAAAAAGGAAGCTATAGACCCATATCCTTAAGGAACATATATACAAAAATTCTGAAAAATAGAGACACACACTGATCACATCAGTTTTATACCAGACGTGCAGGGATGGTTCAATATACATAAGTCAATAATGTCATAAAGCATATAAATGAACTCAAACAAAAACCATGTGATCATCTCAATAGATGCAGAAAAGTTCTTTGACAAAATTGAATATTTATTTATGTTAAAAGTTATAGAGTGTATTTGATTGGAGGGAATATACCTCAACATAATTAAAGGTATATATATACAAACCCACAGTCAATATCATTCTAAATGGTGAAAACCAGAAAGCATTCCCATTAGACAGGAACCAGACAGGTCCATTATCTCCACTCTTTTTAAATATCGTGCTTGAAACTTGCTAGAGCAGTAAGACAAGAGAAGGATGTTAAAGGAGTACTCACTGGAAAAGAAGAAATCAAACTATCCCTTTTAACGGATGACATGATATTATACATAAGAGATTCTAAAAATTCCATAAGAAAATTCCTAGAAATGATTAGCACTTTTGGTAAAGGTGCAGATTACAAAATTAATCTACAAATATCAGTAGCCTTTATATACATCAATAATAAGCAATTGGAAAAAGAGTACAAGGAAACTCTCCCATTCACAATAGTCTCAAAAAAAAATCTTGGAATAAACATGACCAAAGATGTTAAAGATCTCTGCAATGAAAATTTTAGATCATTTAAAGGAGATTGCTGAGGACACCAGAAGATGGAAGGACCTACCATGTTCACGGATTGGAAGAATTAATACTGTGAAAATGGTCATCCTACCAAAAGCAATCTATAGATTCAATGAAATGTCAATCAAAATCCCCATGACATTCTTCACAGAATTAGAAAAAACATCCTAAATTTCATATGGAAGCACAAAAGACCTGGATAGGCAAAGCAACCTGGAGCACAAAGAGCAACGCAGGAGGGAATTACTGTACCAGATTTCAAGGTATATTACAGAGCTATAGTAATGAAAATAGCATGGAACTGGCATAAAAATAGACTTCTAGAAAAATGGAATATAATTGAAGACTCAAACATGAGTACATGGAATTTCAGCCACCTGATATTTGACTAAGGGGCCAAGAACACTCACTGGAGAAAAGACAGCATCTTCAGGAATTGTTGATATCTAAACTGGATCTCCACCTATAGAAGAATAAAAGTAGATCCTTATCTTTCATTTTGCACAAAAGCAAACTCCAAATGGATCAAAGACCTCAATATGAAGCCTGAAACTCTGAAACTGTTAGAAGAAAACTTTGGCAGTGTCTTTCAAGACAGAGGTAGGAAAGGACTTTTAAATTAAAAATCAGATGCTTAGGTCAATAATCAACAAGCGGGAACCTCATGAAACTAAAATGATTTTGTACAAGAAAAGAAACAACCAAGGAAGTAAAGAGAAAACTCACTGAGTGGGAGAAAGTCTTCACCAGCAACACATCTGACAGAGATTTAATATCCAATATATATATATAGAACTCAAAATAAAAGAATAAAGAAAACAAGTGACTCAATTAAAAGATGGGCTAAGGATCTCAGCATAGAGTTCTCAAAAGAAGAAATAAAGATGTCTGAGAAACATCTGAAAAAATGTTCAACATCATTAATAATTAGGGAAATTCAAATTAAAATCACTTTAAGATTTCATCTCATACCAGTCATATTGACTATGATCAAGAGAACAAATAATATCAAAGCTGGAGAGGATGTGGGGAAATAGGAATGCTCATTCACTGCTGGTGGGATTGTAAACTCATGAAAACCCTTTGGTTTGACCCAGTTATATCACTCCCCAGCCTACACCCAAATGACTCATCCTATTGCAGAGATATTTGTACATCCATGTTTGTTGCTGCTCTTTACAAAAGCTAAGGGAAGGAAGCAACCTAAGTGCCCCTCAATGGATGAATGGATAATGAAAATATGATACATTTACACAATGGAGTTCTACTTAGTGGTAAAGAAAGATGAAATCATGACATTTGCAGGTAAATGAACAGAACTAGAAACTTTTATGTTAAGTCAAGTAAGACAGACTCAGAAAAACAAATGACATATGTTCTTCTTCATTTGTCAGTCATAGCACCAAATCCTTATATGTGAATATGTATCCTGATGTAACTGCAGGAACCAAGATAATGGAAAAGAACCAGGCAGGTAAAGGGAAAGAAGGAACCTGAGAGAGAACAGTAGGTGTTACTAAGACAGGTGTTACTAAGTGATAGATAAAATATGGGTATTTAAATGGGAGGGACAATGGAAGGTTCTACTAGGAACCATGGGGAAGTATTGAGGAAGCAGTGGAGGAAAGACTAGGGAGAGAGAGCAGAGATAAATAATGCCTAGTTAGTGTAAAACACCAGAGGGAATCGTATTTGTCTAATAACATAATGATGAATTCCACATGCAATATCTCTACATGAGTCCATGCACTTAGCTGAAGGCTATATAACAATAAACCTTGTCAAACAGGAGAAATATTCTTTTGAGTTGTTGACCAGGGTGGTCTGAGAGACTCTTAAAATTACACAGGCTACTGCCGTAGGCCTTGATTACCTGCAAGAACTTGAAGGTAAGACCCTATTGCTGAAAACAGGACATACTTCAGAGACTGGATTTGGAACAATGGAGCTGGAACTGACCTGGAAGCTAACACTCATAGCTTTGGAGAACACTATTCAAGCACCCAAAGGACAACATCAATCAATGGCTCAACACCAACCTCATGACCAAATAACCACATTAATGACCAGCACAGCACACAACACTGGTGTAGTAGTGGCACTTTTATCATGGGGGCAATCAACAGCTACCTAATTGGTCTTATAGCCCACTTAATGGGAGGAAACTCATGTGTGGTATTGTACTCAGAGCCAAATACACATGGCTGAAAGGGTCATGGGTCTTAGCAAAATCCCTAAGGCTGACAACATCCCTAGGCTAATGTAACTTCCTACAAAGTGCAAAATATGTATCCTCATATTTATAATGACATATCCCAATCACCACTCTCAAAGAAGGTTCTGTTGCACCAGACAGAGTCTACAACAGAATGCCACAACTTGTCATACACACACATTGTAGCACATATACAATGCAACCTCTACACCCAAGGCTCATGCAACATAGAACAAGGGGTAAAGACAACACTAATGCACCTCTCATCTCTCATTAATGAAGCTCCTTCATGCAACAGAGGGCTAGTAACACAAAACAGCACAAACGACCAAAGCATGGAGATTAGGAATCTGTAGAATGTGGGTCCCTGGTAAGGACTACCATAAGTTTCACTCACCCAGGACTTGGGGACCATTGTGGAGGGTCAGGCAAAAAGACTGTCCAAGCCAGTGAGTGGGGTGCTTGATCATGTGAAGATAGAGTCCTGTAAGCTCTTGGGACCCTGCTCATATGAACTGACAGCAATAGCATTGGCACCCTCGATACCCACGCAAATTTGAGCAGGCAAAAACCCCAGCTGGAATATGGGAACTGGGCAGCAGACCCCAGTGTTTGCTGAAGAAATATTGGAAACTGATTACTGTTGGGTGATGTCCAACTAATCTTTTTAAAGTGAAGGCTTCTAGATAGGCTTTCTGGACTTCAGTGGATGAACTTGCACTGAAGAACATTTGTGGACACTAACTTGACACAGTAGACCTTAATACAGAGGAAAGAATAAATGATTTGTAGTTAGGAGGCTACAGAGGGTGTGCCTGTGGGGAAGGGCATATAAAGATGATTAAGACTGATTGAGATATTCTGTATGAAATATACAACAATCCAATAAATATTTAAAATGTTGAAAAAAAATAGAAAGAAAGAAATCTAAAAAAAAAGAAAACAAAATTCCATAGACTCATGCATACTCTGCCATACCTTGGCATTTGAGTAGCACACAGTGGCTCATGCAGTGATGTGTCTTCTTTCCCTCGAAAGAAGAAATTCTTCCTCATTGGAAGCAGAAGCCCGCCATGGGCTGGAGCTGTTGCTGTCACAGACCGCACTTGGTGTGCTGGCCCTTCTGACCCTATGTGCTGCGTGCTTTTATCTCTCCTTCTTTCTAAGTTCTTGTATATTAACTCTAAACAACTGTAATTAAAACATGAAAACTATTTTCTTATACTCCATTTTATGCTTATTGTTGTCAATGCTTAAAAATTAAATGGTGTTTAATAATGTATCAATTTTGTACTGCCTTATTAATACTAAATAGTTCTTGTCATTCCATTCTTTACCTTCTGCTCTAATGGAATTGTCTTTAATTAAAACCTTTTAAATGTTAGCTTGTTTTGATCATACTGTAAATTTTGGTTGTGGTTAGCTTTAAGCACAAATGAATTCTGTTATCTATCTCCTATTGAGTTTGAAACCATGTTGGAAATGTTTACCACAGTCGCATGTAGAGGACACTTCTGAAAATACTTTCTTCAAGTGAGAGCCTTTATGTTTAACGTCAGTATGTGTGGCTCTGTTCAGTACAGCAACTTCTGAGATGAGATTCTCTTATATATAAGTGAAGTAGTGTTCACTTTAAAGAATTTCTTTTAGATATACTTATAAAATATTGACTGCCAATCAGACCATTAATGGACACTAAGTGCAACTTTTGTAATGAAATAATACTATAAAATAAGCTCCAAACTGATGTTACCACTAAAATTAATTTTTTCAATATGTTCATATTTTAATTTACAATGGGAAATGTGTTCAACAACTAGAGACTCACAGTACAGTGCAAGTTGTGAAAGGTTTTAAATGTGAATATTTTGACTGTTTTAAATTTTAGACGAACATTTTATTCTGAATAGAATTTTCATCCAGGTATTGAGGGTTTTGTTTTTGGAACTAGTTTGCCATAACATTGTGTCTTACCACAACCACACTATCTATTTTGTGAACTGTTGTGAATGTGTAGACTTATATTTACTGCTAAGGGAACAGTTATTTAATAAAAAGTAATAATTTGCTTGATATCAAATTCAATTATAAATAAGTTCTCATGTAATCTAAAATTGTTAAAGTACAGCATGGTTCATATTGCTGAAGGATATAAATTTAAGAGATGATTATTTCTGCTCTAGGGCTCAATTTATTTCCACTTTTAGATATATTTTATATAAAATAAACATTTTGCCTCTAATGAGTCTTTAAAGCCAACAGATTTGTCAAAGTCCACATCTTTGCCAAGCCTATGTGAAAACTTCATACAAAGGAATACATGTTAATTGCATAGTTAATTCGTACAACAAATGGTAAATTTGTTTTTGAATGTTATTATGTGTCAGGGTATCAATAAAGGAAACAAAAGTTTAAAAGTTTGATAAAAGAATATAAAATAGAGGTATTTTAAGACATCTTTATGTATGACGATTAAGATGACTTGAGTATTTCTAGAATAGAAGGGATAATAAGAACATTTAAGAAAGTTTATTGTAGATATGAGCTGGTTATAGATATACTAATAATTACTGTTGCAGTCAATATTTTTAAGCCCCTCCTCTGGATTGTATGGCACACCCAGTTACAATCTTAGATTAAATGGATACAGACAAGTATCGGGTTACTCATGGCTACCAAAAGATGACGGTGTTACTTTTGGTAGTTTCTTTTGCCCATAACAAGATAATTTGACTCAAGAAGAGGCAGGTTTTACCTCCCTGAACCAGATATGTATAGTCCAGAAGGAAATAATTTTGGTGAATTGGTCTGAATTCTAATCAGGTTATTTCCTGTCAATAGGTATGTGATATGACCACCTCCTTCTGAAAAACTGTAAATTAAGGTATGGGACAAGGAAAGAAAGGAGATTGCTTCCTTCTATTTGTAGAACAGTTTTCATTTGAGACAGACGTAAGAAAATTGTTTTAAGTCTCTTTCCTGGACTATGCCTACTTGACCTGATATTAAATCTCTTTGAGTCAAGGTTTATTCAAGAATGTTTGGATTTTTCTACACAGTAATTAATGTACTGGATTTGTGTAACTAAACTTCTTAGATGCTTAATAACTATACTTGAAGGTCTATACTAATCTGATAAGAGGGACTTAGGGAACAGTTTTTTTCCTTGCCCTCCAAGGTTGACTAAATCCCAGGGAACTATAGGGCATCTTTCGAAATGTCCTTTAACAGTGAGCCACCTGCCCTCTTGTTCAGGGAAGTCGAGGAGATTCCACAAGAAAGACTCAAACCAGTGTCCATTTTTCAAAGAAGAGGATCAACACAGGAAAAGTTTCCTCCTTGCTTCTAAGAGAAGCCATCGTTGAGCAGATCCTTCTGACTTATCATCACATAGATGGAACTGGAAAAAGGAGAGCCAAAGGAGCCTGGGGCTCCCCACAAAGCCTGAGTGACCCATGTGGATAATATTCTCAACTGACCTTAAGGAAAATAAAAGAAAAAACTGCTAATTTGTGACAATTGCCTGGTTTTAAATACCCAAAAGGAAAGTATAACCAAAGATTAAAGGGACCGCTATCGTTCTTTTAAAGTCCGAGAAATTGTGCTTCCCAGACATGAGGCTTAAATGTTCATATGGAAAAATTTACTCCTTGAATAAGAAAAATTCTACTCAGTTATAAGATTTGAAATCTCAGCCTAATTCAACATTGCAGTGCCTACCCGCAGCCATGAAAAACTAGTTCACTATTGTTCTTATCTAGTAATTAAATAGTGGCTTAGTTTCTTCTCTGTCTAGAAGGCAATTAGGAGGGAACTCACACTATCATTCTAGTCACTCCAGTCCAACAGTTACCAGATCCTGAGTCCAACCATGACAGCCAAAAGAAAATGAGGAGAAACCCAATAAATGGATGCTTTTGGAAGCTCTCATCAAGAAATTCAATGGACTTTGATTTGGACTTTTAAAATTCACCGTTTCTGACTTATCTTAGTTTCCTGCCTAGAAATTGTGCCTAACTACTCTTGTCTTTACTTCTTCTTCACATCTCTTCCCAGGCATCAGTCAAGGACTTTCCTTTCTATAGCTATATTTTTGGGGTCTTTTAGATAGATCCACTGAAAGGGTACTTCAGTTGCTACACTCTGTTCCCCTATTTAGCCTGGGAGAATCCAGAATGACCAGTGCTCCAATTCTCTATTGACAATTAGGGTTACCTTTTCAGAAAGAAGAGTAATGAGAACAGGAGGTGAAAACTGGCTAGGTAGTTTTAGGGTGAAGACCCCAAAAGAAAAATGGCCAGTTTCTTTCTGAGAGATGAAAATTCCCTTGATCTGCTGGTAAACTCTAGGGATGTCAAAACTATCAGAAAAGGGAGGCATCTGTGCCTATCTGAGAAATAATGCTTTTTTCATGCAAATCAATCCTGCATAGTTAGGAAAAATCAAGGCAACTGATAGAGGAAATACATGCTGATTAAAAAAAAAAAGGTATTACTAAAAAGTACCTGAGATACTTGGGGTTCCCAGCTGGCCTCACAGGACTAACAGTCATGGTTCTATTAAATCCTGTTAGGACTTTGTATAATAAATTTACTCAACAGATTTATCAGAAAGAGAAGCCATCAGACTTCAGATGATTCCTCGACTATTGAAGGCTTCTAGAATAAACATAGGGGGTTATGTTGATGAAGAGGAGGGGATGTAGTGGAAATAAAAGATCATAAGATGGTTGCTGAAAGCTCTTGCAGTGTGATAGTAATGAAGCCCTTAGGATGATTGCTAAGAACTTTGAATGGTTGCTAAGGACTTTGGACGTGAAAGGTAACAAGATAATAGATAAGAATGGGGAATGTAAACAGGAATCTTGTCCCAGCTTCTGTGGTTACCCAGTATTGAAGTCTTTGTTTCCAAACTACCACATTCCTGTAGTCTTTGCAACCATATCTTATGTGTAACCACTTAATTATCAAGTATGTGTTATTTGCCTTTTGCTTACATTGTTCACCTAGGAACTGACTATAAATTTCCCTAAAAACTTGAGCTGGGGGCTGGCACATTATGGAGTGGTCTGGAAACCAAGCCATGAAAAACTAGTTCACTATTGTTCTTATCTAGTAATGAGTGCCAAACAAGATGTACCCAGAAAGCCCCTCCTTTCAAATTGATGGAGAATTTCATGATAAGCAAAAACTAAGTTAATTTATGAATATCAAGGCAGATCTGCAGAAGACGTATAAAGTAATATTATATACAGAGAAGAAAGACAGTCTCAACCATGAGACCAGAGGAAATAATTTCATGAGAAAAAAAACATGAACAAAGGAAAGCTTTGAAGGATCCCATCATGTCCACCCAATAAACCAAGAAATGCCTAGTACTAAGTAGAGAAAAAAAGAACAAATAATCCAACCACCAAAACAATCAAGAGAATTATTGGAATTAATAAGTCCTTTTCACTAATAATATTAAATGCAAATAGTATTAATCCACCAATAAAGAGATGCAGACTAAATGACTGGGTTAAAATATAAAATGTACCTCCAAAGAACATATCTCACAGGCAAAGACATCTACAGACTGAGAGTCAAATGATAAAAGTCCATCAAACAAATGGAAGTCAAAAACAAGCTAGCATAGCTATTCTGATTCCTGACAAAGTAAACTTCAAACAAAAATTAGTCAGAAGTAAATAAGGCTACTGCATGTTAATAAAGGGAACAATTTGTTACAGAAAGTCAGGAAACTAGAAGCAAAGTCAGGTGAAGGAAAGTGGATTTAGTCCACAGTTGGTGGTGCTGTTTTGGGATGCTTTAGGAGGTGTGGACTTGCTGGAGGAAGTACATCACTGGGGGAAGACTTTGAGAGGTCTTAATCCTTGCTGAATTTCAGTTGCCATCTGCTCCTCTGCTTCTTGGGCCTGCTTGAAGCTGTGAGCACTCCTCTGTCTTCTCCAGTCACTTCTGTCATGCCTCCCCACAATGATGAATTCTTGCCCATTTGGAAACCTATTTCAAAAAACTCTTCTTCGTATAAGATCCTTTGGTCATAGTGTTTTATCACCACAACAGAAAAGTAACTAATATAGATGTTTGTACCAGAGAGTGGGCTTTAGTTTTGACTGTGAAGAACCTGATCATGTAAGTTTTTGGAGGAATGTGGAAGAATTTGGAAGTTTCCACTAGAAAAGTGGTTGGTTGCTGTAAGCATAGCTTAGTTGACCATTCTAGTAGGAGGAGTGTTGAGAGTAATGTAGTTCCAGAGGGAAATAAGGACTTAAGCCGCAACTAGGATATTTTGGCAAAGGGTCCAACTGGAGTCTTCCCACAGCCTAAAAGCTTACCTGAGGCTAAGTTGAAAAGCAATGAACTAATTTCTTTGGTGGAGGAAATTTCCAGACAGCCTAACATAGAAATGGTGGCATGGCTATTAATGGTGAGCATTATGCAGATCTACAATAAAAGAACAAGTGGAGCAGAAAGAAATACAAAATGCACAGTTTGGATTGAAAAAGGAAGATTAAAGTTGGAGTCAAGGCCTGTGCTGAAGGGGAGGATCTGCCCTCCATGGGCATTGTATGACATGGGTACACTTACATACATGCAAGCAATGCACTCATACAAATAAAATGAAAACAATAAATATTTTTTTTAAAAAATGAGGGCTACAGTTAGTTAAAGCTCAAAAGTCCCCATAGTTTTTATCAATGTCAATACTCTTCAAAATTCAGAGACCAAAGTCTCTTCTAAGACTCAAGACAATCTCCTAACTGTAAGTCCCTGTAAAATCAAAAGACAAATTACATACAATGGAACCAAAATACACATTCCTATTCCAAAAGAGGGCATTGAATCCTCTGGAACTGGAGTTATAGATGGTTGTTATCTGCTGTGTGGGTGCTGGGAATCAAACCTGGGCCTTCTGCAATAGCAGTCACTGCTCCTAACCACTGAGCAATCTCTCCAGCCCCCTTAGAGCTTTTAATATTGCTTTTTCTGCTTTGGGTTTTTGGAGAAGTCATGATATTTTGCTTTTTCATGTCTCTTTTTTGTGTTTTGATTTGGTTATCTGCCGTTTTGAATAGCTCTTCTGTTTTTATTTGGGGGCTCTTCTTCAACTTGACCAGCTATGGGTACTGTGAGTTACAACAATTGGCTTGGCAAAAATATACCCACTGGTGCGGTGGTGGCATGAATGTTCTTGGAGTAACCAATCACTTTCTGATTGAATTTTAGGTACAGTTCAACACGATGGAGTCCATACCTGACACTGTTATCAGGCTTAGGAACTCACGGCTAGATAGGTCACAGGTCATTGGGGAGAGCCTACTATTATTATTCTGCTAAATAGACATAATATTAAACTGATTTCTAATGACTTATTGTTATATCCTTAGATTAATGCATTTCTCAATGCTCATAAAAGAAATTTTTTTATGCAGCAGATAGTGATTACCACAGAGACCCACAACTGGTCAGCATGCAGAAAATAAGAGGTTGCAGGATGCTTATCCCTGAATAGAACACCTATGTCAAATCTCTGCCTCCCAAGGATCAGGGATTATTGAGGAAGAAGGGGCAGAAAAATCAGAAGAGTCAGAGGGGTGACTAAAAGGAAACAGTTTTTTCAGGCAGCTGGGCAGTTGCTCCCATGAAGTGACAGCAATTGTGACAACATGCACAAGACTCATGCAAGCTGAAGCCAGACAGAATCCCAACATGGAAGTTGGGAGACAGGTAGAAAGTCCCAGCCCTAGCTGAGGAACTATTGGCAACTGATGGCTGCTGTGAGAGAGGTGAGTAATTTTCTTTAAGGGAGTGATGCTGGATAGGTGGTACAGGCTCCAGTGGATGGGCCTACACTGGAGATCATTTGGGGGTACAGGTTTGATTTGATAGGCAGAGTACATACATGTGAGAGTACATGAAGTTGGGCGGGGTTTTAACTTCCTCCCAGAGAAATGGTTCAGCATTTCCAGAGTCAAAAATCCTATCTTCTGGTGGATAAGTAAGATTCATATTAAATCTTCAGGTTGACCTCTTTGGCTTCTTTCTTGTCTTACTGTGATACCAACTTACGAGTTGGTCATGTGATTAGAGAACAGGGCTCCTGTATTTAAATTCTTCACTAACTTTTGGGAACTTTGATAGATTTCTATCTCCAAGTGCTACTGATATTAGCAGTGGCCTTCGCTATGAGAGGAACAGGCTAAGCTTGTCAGTTCCTTTGCTGGCTCTCACAGTGGCTACTCTTATTCTTTATCTTCATGGGTTGATTAGTATTTCATAATTCGGTTGTTTTAAACATTTCTTGCAAAGAAATGTTTTAGACTTACTGGGTTATATCCATTTCTGTCATAGTTTTTTTTTTTTTTTTTGATTATCTCTTCAGTATTTTATAAACACCCATAGCTTTTAGGCATTAAAAAACTGGCTACAGGTCACGTGTAGCTCAGGGCCATTAGATTGGAAACTCCTGGGTTATAATTCTTAAAACAGTGTCTTATTAGTAGACAGTTGATTGCCTATATTTTTCATTATTTCGAACTGTGCTGTCAGGAAATCTATTACTCTTTCAAATGTGGTGACAGAATCCTAGCTGTAGAATCACTGAAGGATACATGCATTTACCATTAGGACAAAGATTGCTAAACTACATGTTTTACGTGTAACTCTTTCACTAGTGCTATAAGACTGTTTCCTCAGCCACTATAAGAGCTTTATATTATCAAAGCTTTGAATTTTTGCCCATCTGATGGATAAAAATATTGTCTCACTTTAAAAAATTACACTTTCTTCATTCCCAATAATGTCTGAAATCTCTAGTCTTTAGCCATCACTTTTTAGGCCATGCAATAGCTGTCACTAAATGTGCTAAAATGGTGGCTATAGACTTTGAAGTGTTTAACAAGTAATTTTTAAAATGTATGTGGGTGTCATGCCTGTATGCATGTAAGTATACCTGTGTCATGCAGTGCCTGCAGAGGCCAGAAGAGAGCATTCGATCCCCTGGAGCTGGAGTTATAGACATTTGTTAATCCCATGTGGGTGCTGGGAACTGGACCCGGGTCCTCTGGAAGAACAGCCAGTGCTCTTAATCATTGAGCCATTTCTCTAGCCCTGGCTATAGAATTGAAAATAGAAGCTGGAGGTAATGTGGCTATTTGAAAGCCCAGATCTTAAATCAAAATCCATGGCAGAGGAATAGACCAGCAGAAGACCTCAGATATGAATGACTCGGCTCTGAGAATCTGTGACTCTGGACATGCTGACAAGTAGTAAAAGGAACTGTTAGTTGGTCAGGGCTAGAAAAGGGAACAGAAGTATAACTCAGGGCATTCCAGTACCCAGAGAATCCTGATCCTGTGGGGTCACAACTTCTATTGGTTCACAGTCTCCTACCCATAATTCATGGAATCCAAAAATCTATCAAAATTTTGAATTAAAAATTAAAAAAAATTATCTGTATAGGTTTAAAGTCTTTATTTCAGAGTGAAAAATCAATGCATATTTAGACATGAATAATAATATGGTTGATTTTAGGTTGTCTGTCTTAGTACTACTGGAGAGTCCGTGTATACTATCTGACGAACATGTTGCCGTAACTTTCTAAATTTCCCAGATTCTAAGTTCTGAAACAGATCTGTCCTGAAGAGTTTCTGCTAAGGAACTGTGGACTTGTAATAAACAGCTGACTTGAAGGCTTGGAAAGAATGAGCTGCTTTCTTGTCTCTATATGGTTTCTGATTTTCTGTTTTTATATCATTTAAAGAATCCTGTTGCACCTGAATATTTTAGTATAAATTCTAGGTTTTTTTGAGGAGAGGCAATATTGATATAAAAGTAAAACTCCAAGGGGACCTACATAATATCTACCTCGTGTAGTTTTTTAAATAAAGTCGAAACTGTCTGCCTGCCTATTGAGACTATATATGATGGCTGAGGCCAGATTTTAAAGGCATTTCAGCTTCTGCCTTGCTACCTGATCTGTGGTTCTCTGGGAAGTCAGGTACCATGTTGTGAGAATGCACACAGAGCTACAAGGATAGGGCCCACGTGGAGAGGCACCACCAGCAGCCATGTGTGTGAGACACCTTAGAAATAGATTCCCCCTTTGAGTCTTCAGATGAATGTGACTCTGCTGTTCACCTTGACTGCAACTGTGTGAGAGACCTAGAGTCACAACAGCTGAACCAGATTTCTCCTATTACATGAACTCCATTAACTGAGACAGTAATAAATGACTGCTGCCATTGAACTAAGCTTTCGGGTGGTTTGTTATATAGAAATATGTCATCAACCTAGTGAGAAATAATGAGTGAATAATTGATTATTTTAAAAATGCATCTGTAGTTTGAAAACCTTTCTGCAAACCAATGTGGTAGCTGAGTCTATATAGCACTTACTGCATGACTTGCATAAATTGGTATTATTTGTCTTGTATACTTAAACATTTTCTCCCTTTCCCCTCCCCAGCTGCTGAAGTAATGTATTCATCTTTTAGAGCAATGACAGTTCATCATTTCTCAGGATTCTCTGCATTGACTGTCTTAATTCATCTGGTCTTGCTCAGAATTTTTGTGGATCTGGATTCATCTGGTGGGTCTCATAGAGCTGGAAAGTCTAAAATGTCTCATTCTTGTGTGTGTGCCCTTGGCTTGGATGATTAGAAAGTTGGGACTTCCCTTATCACATGACCCCTCATCAGTACCAACCTCTAAGTATTTTCCACAGTACTCAGGTATTAAGAGAAATAGAAGTTATAAGGAGTCTTGAGGTCTAAGACCTGGACCTTTCACAATGGGAACATCATACTACAAAAGGCCACAGATACAGGGAGAAGTGATTTACGGGGTACATTATTATAATGAAATGCACATTGTAAATATTAATGCAAAAGATTAGTAGCTTGGATTTTTTATACAAGGCCAGAAGGTCCAAAAGGACCCACATCTAGCATATATATATATTGAGAATCTGCTATGTACTGGCCCTAGAAATACAAAATATGGAATCTCATACTTGAAACAGAATCATATTTCTAGAAGAGAAATGATGTCGCTTTGTGAGCTACTGATGCTCTCCGCAGATGCCACTTTATCCTACGCTTTCAGCCTTCACGCCTGTCCTTACAGCGTTTGATGGACACCTGAGTCCTGTCTGGCTCTGCCTGCCTTTCCTGTTACATGCTTCCTCCAGATGGCAAAGATGCCGGGAGTGCACGCTCATGACTTGAAATAACTGAAATACATGTCAGAGGAACAGTACGGGATTGTCTGTTGATACTTTATGTGCATATCAAAGTACTGAGCATCAAGTTACAGAGACTTGAACAAGACATTCTCATGTGGGCCATTCCTTTACTAATGGCTTCATTCAAGAAATATATGACTGTCAGTCATGTGCAAGGAAAACTTTGTACTAAGCATTTGAGCCACACAGGAGCTACCTCAGAAGTTGTCTCTACTTTTTAAAATTCTAATTATGCCAGCATGGTGACACATGCCTTTAATAGCTATACTTGGGAGACAGAGGCAGGCATATCTCTGTAAGTTTGAGGCCAGCCTGGTCTACATGTTGAGTTCCAGGCTGCCAGGGTTACATAGTGAGATGCTGTCTCTTAAAATCCAGGAACAAAACAAACCCAATGACAACATAACAAACAAACAAACAAACAAACAAACAAACAAACAAACAAACAAACGTGTAATTGTGGACTAGTGAGATAGCTCAGAGGGTAAAGGCATTTGCTGCCAAGTATGATGACCTGAGTTCAATTCCCAGGATCGATGTGGGGACAAAAGGAGAGAACCAACTTCTGGGGGTTGTCCTCTACTTCCGCATGTGCTGTGTGGCCAGTGCGTGCCCTCCATCACTATGTCAATAAGTAAAGTGCTAACAATCCTGAATTATGAAAAGCTGACTTTAATCACATCATCCTACGCAGTGGGCCTCATACTACCCTCTTGCTGTTTATTAGTACACAGTAATCCTACAGAATGGCTTTATTGTACCTCTTCAACACATGTGCATAACAGACTTCAATTCATCCACTCCCCCATTGCCGTACCTTGCACGTCCTTCCCCTTCTTCCTGATTCCCTATTTCTTTTGAAAAATTTTTTTTGATTTATTTATTTTTGTTTTATGTGTATGAGTATGTTAGTGCGTCATGTTGTGAAATGCCTGTGGAGTCAGAAGAGGGTATTGGATTCCCCGGAACTGGAGTTATGGATGGTTGTTAGCTGCCATGCGGGTCCTGGGAATCAAACCCAGGTCCTCTGCAAGAGCAGCCAGTGCTCTTGACCACTGAGCCGTCTCTCCAGCTCCTCTACCTGTTCTTTAATAGTCTCTCTTCTACTTTCATGCCATCACTTGTTTTTTTCCTAGATTCCGTGTATGAGGGAAAATACACGATATATACCTCTCTCAGCCTGGCTTATTTAGCTTAGCATGAGGACTGTTGGATCTGTCTATTTTCCTGAAAATAATGTAATTTTTCTTTATGGATAGAAAAACTTCATTATGTATAATATGCACACACATTATATATAATATATACTATATATTTTTTCTTTATCCACTCGTTTATTGAAGGACATCTAGGCTGTTTCCATAGCTGTCCACTATGAAAACGACCATGAGAACGTGGGTGTGCAGGTATCTTTTCTGCATTCTTTGATTCTGATTCCTTTAGATAAGTAATGTCATAGCTGAATCAAATGGTAATTCTGTTTTAAATGGTTTGAGGAACCTCCATAGTAATTTCTATAGTGGCTATGCTAATTTATATTCCTATCAACAGTGTCTAAAGGTTCTTTTTCCCTGCATCTTTGCCCATATTAATTACCTTATTTGTATATTTGATTATGGCTATTTGACTGAGATGAGGTCTCAATGTAGTTTTGATTCACATTTTCCTGATGAGCTAAAGATGATGAATATTTTCATTTTTTATTAACCATTTGCAGTTCTTTGAGACGTGTCCAATTCACTTTCCCATTTATTTATTGAATTACTAGCTCTTTGGTGTTAGCTGCTTGAGGTCTTTATGTGTTCTGGTTATTAATAAACTTTCTGTCAGATAATTAGCTAGGAAAGAGTTTCTCTCTCTGTAGGCTTTGTCTTCACTCTGGAAATTGCTTTAGTTTCACGCAATCCCATTTGCCAGGTCTTCTTGTTATTTCCTGGTCTGTTGAAGTTTCACTTGGGGATTTGTTGCTTATACTATATCCTTCCTCCACAGCTGCAAGGTTTCTGGTCTTCCATCCATTCTGAGTTTTTTATTTTACAGTCTCAAAGATAAGAATTTAGTTTTAATCTTCTGCGCTTGGATATGTGGTTTCACAGTAACACTGGTAAAGAAGATCTTTTCTCCAATGAATGTTTGGCCCATTTGTTGCGAATCAGATGATAGTATCGACTTCTTTTTCATTGTATCACATTGGCTAACATTGTTTTTATAGATTACCATCCTATTTTTGTACCTCTAGTATTGCTCTTTTTGCTCTTGATTGCTTTGACTAGTCTGGATCTCTTCTGCTTCTGGGTTAAATTAGGATTGTTTCTTTTTCTAGCTCTCTGATAATTGTCACTGTCATTTTGATGGAGATTACATTGAATCTATAGATCAGTTTTTGGTAATATGGCCATTTTAAACAATGGCCATTCCACTACAGCACAGAGACTGATATAACAAAAAGGTCACGAAAGCGTACAGTGGGGCATGCATGCATGATATGATGTACAAACTGAGGAGCCAGATTATTTCTGTTAACACGACACTACATTGCTGCTGAGGAACATATTTAAAGTAACACTGCAGAACTCAACTGAAATGAGGCACGAGCTCGGCAATTTCCTGGCATGCCTTCAAGGACCTTCCCTTGGGATGGACTTGTAATCTATAGACTTTAGTGTGGGGAGGACTATAATTCTTTGGAAGAATAAAAAGTTCACACTTTTGAAATTTCACTGAATTTTAAGGTCAAAACATAGGGGGCTCATTTCTCTTCACTTCCAGGGACAAATGATGCTGTACTCAAAACCACATTACGCTTCCAGATCAAAACCCAACCCAACGTTGTGACCTCCTGCACTGAAGTTCTTTCCATCTATCAAAGCTGACGGGGTCAGTTTGACTCTTGGCTGGAGGGTCCGAGTATATCCCAGTCCAATTAAACTGGCATTATTTACTTTGGCAGATAGAGAAGTTCTGCAATCCAGCTTGTATTTAGCAGCAATGCCAAAATGAGCGTTGCTGCTGCTAGCTGTCTCTGCAAGGTTTATTGATTTTTCAATGTTCTCATTAACTTTCGGGTAGGGAGAGCCTCAGATTCAGTACCATCATTCACATGAGTATGCAGTTGGAAACTGAGAAGGAATCAGAGGACGCGGGAGGAATTGGAGGGGTCCTGGGACGGAAATAACGCAAATACAATACTCATGTATGAAATTCTAAAAAATAAAATAAAATAAATATATTTTAAAATATGGAGTTTGTAGAACCTTATTAAAGTTATAGAGTGAAAAAAGTATTGTTATTTTATATGTATGAGTGTTTTGCCTGTATATACGTAAGTACACCGAGGGCACACAGTGCCCATGAAGGTTAGAAGAGAATATCGGATTCCCTAGAACTGGAGCTACAGATACTAGTCAGCTGCCATATGGGTCCTGGGAACCCAATTCAGGTCTTACTCAAGAGCAACCAGTGCTTTTAAACTGCTGAGTCATTTCTTCAGCCTCAGGCATGATATTTTTAATGTGTTATTGAATTTGGTTCATTGAGGATTTTTCTGTATCTGTGTACATCTTAGATATGGGTTGGAAGTTTTCTCTTTTTTTGGTTATCCCTTATGTAGTTTGGGTACCTGGGTGATACTGGCTTTCTGGAATGAATGTGGAAATGTCCCTTGCCTTTCTATTATAGTTTATGGAATAGTTGAGTATTGATGTTAGTTCCTAAGAGGTCTGGTACAGTTTAGCGGAGAATTTGTTCAGTCATGGGTTTGTCTTGGTTGGGAGATTCTTACTTCTTAAATGTCATTGTTTGTTATAGATCTGATTAGGTTTTATATATCCTCTTCATTCAATTTTGGTAGGTCTTGTGTATCTAGAACTTTATCAATGTCTTCTGAATGCTCCAATTTATTCGAATAAAGCTTATCAAAATTTTCTCTAATATCCTGTGAATTTCATTGGTATCCATTACAATGTCTCCTCTTGTCTCTTCTGTATTTGTATCTTCTTTTTGCTTTGGTTAGTTTGACTAATGGTTTGTCAGTCTTATTAACCTTTTCTAAGAACCAACTCTGTCTCATTGATCCTTTGTTATGTTCTATTAGTCACCATTTCTTTAATTTCAGTTCTCATATTTAGGATTTGTTTCCTTTTATTGGTTTTGACTTTGGTTAATCGTTTTTCTAAGACACTGAAGTATATCTTAGGTTGTTTATTTGCAAAATATCTGATTTTATTTTAAAACAGGGTTTCTCTATGTAGCCCTGGGTGGCCTAGAACTTGCTATGTAGACCAGGCTGGCCTGGAACTCACAGGGATCTGCTTGCCTCTGCCTCCTGAATGCTGGGACTAAAGGCACATGCCACTATGCCCAGCTGAAATCTCTGATTTTTTAGTGTAAGCAATTAGTAATAAACTTTTCTATTAGAAGTGCCCATCCCCCAAATCCTGATATAATATGTTTTCATTTGATTCTAGGAATTTAAAAATTTCTCTTTATTTCTTCAATAACACAGAGATTATGTAAAACTACATTGTTTAACCTTTATGGAACGCTCCCATTAGCCCCCCTAACTGGAATCTGTACATTCTTTCATCTGTGTTAAGGTTTATTGTATCCAGCTAGTGTCCCCAGATGTTCCTCAGTGCAGGTTCATCCACTGAGGTCTAGTCAGCCTCTCTGGAGTCCCCCAATTTAGAAAGATCAGCTCGTCCTCACCCAACGGCACTCAGTTGCCAATATTTCTTCAGCAAAGATTGGGGTCCGCTACCAGTTTCCCTAGTTCCATGCTGAGTTTTTGTCTGTTTGAATTTTAATGGGTCTTGAGCATGCTGAAACGATTGCAGTAGGCTCATATGAGCAGGGTACCAGAAGATTTAGGATTCTATTTCCATATGGTCATGCACCTCCTCACTGGATCTTACAGTCTTTCTGCCCCCTCTTCCACAATGGCTTCTGAGCCTTGAGTGAGTGAAATTTAATATAGGACGCCTGTCCAGGGACCCACTCTTTGAAGGTTCCTAATCTCCATTCTTCGACTGTTTGTGACATTTTGTGCTACTGGCCCTCTGTTGCATGAGGGAGCTTCATTAATGACAGTTGAGAGATGCATTAGTGTCCTTTTATCCCTTGTTCCATGTTGAGTAAGTCCTGGGTGTAGAGGTTGCATTGTAGATGTGCTGCTTAGGCATGGGCAATTCACAGACTATGTCTGTGTGACGAGTTGTTGTGCTCTGGTAGCCTCCATCTGGGTGCAACAGAAGCTTCTTTGATGAGTGATGACTGGGATACTTGACTGTATATATAAGGATATATATCTTGCACTTAGTAAGAAGTTACGTTGGACTAGGGATGTGACAGCCTGAGGGATTTCTCTAAGATTTATGAGCTTTTCAGTCATGAGTATTTGGCTATGTAACCACACATGAGTTTCCTCCCACTGAGTGGGCTTTAAGTTCAGTTAGGTAGCTGTTGATTGGCCCTAAGATAAAAGTGCCACTACTGCACCAGTGTCAAATGCTGTGCCAGTAATTGATGTTGTTATTTGATCATGAAGCTGGTATTGGGTCATCAATTGATGTTCTCCCTTGGATACTTTCATAATGCTCTCCAGAGCTATGAGGATTAGCCTTCAGGAGAAGTGGCTTCCAGGTCAGCTCCAGCTCCATTTGCTCTAAATCCAGTCTCTGAAGTATGTCCTGTCTTTGGCAATAGGGTCTTACCTTCAAGTTCTGGGAGGCAATCATGAGCTATGGCAAAGCCTGTGTAATTTGGGAAGTTTCTTGGGGGATCATCCTGACCAACAACTCAAAGGAAGGTTTCTCCTGTCTGGAATTGTTCCTTGTTATGTAGCCTTCAGCTATGCACATGGGCTCATGTGGAGATATTGTACGTGGAATTTATCATTAGGTTGTTAGACTAATATGATTCCCTTTGATGTTTTGCTCTCTCTCTCTTTTCTTCTCTCTTTGTCTGTCTGTCTGTCTTACTTTTGCTCCATATCCTCCTCATTTAAAGTGTCCCTATTTTCTCCCTTGATCATTCCAGTCTCCTCTGACCCACCTGTCTAGAGCTTCTACTTTCCCTTTATCCCCACAGTTCCTTGTATAACTGTCTCTCCCATTTAAATACTTTTATCTGCTTCTCTGCTAGTAACACCTGTCTCCTACTAGTCTTCTCTCAGGTTCTTTCTTTCCCTTTGCCTCTCTGGTTCCTTTCCAGTTTCCTGGTTCCTGCAAGTTACATGAGAGTACATGCTCACCTAGAACTGTTTGGTTTTAGAATCCACAAATGAGGGGGAACAAATGTCATCTGTTTTACTGAGTCTTTTTTCTGTTACTTCACTTAGCATAACAGTTGTGGTTCCATTCGTTTACCTGCAAATGTCATGATTTTGCCTTTGTTACTGCTGAGTAGAAGTCCATTGTCTAAATGTACCTCATTTGCATTATCTGCTAGGTTAGTTGAGAGATAACGAACTCTCAATTTAGGTTGCTTCCATCTTCTATCTATTGTGAAAAGAGCAGGAACAAACATGTATGTACTAGTATCTCTGCAATAGGATAAGCCCGTTGGGTATGTGCCAAGGAGTGGCATAACTGGGTAAAATGGTAGATTCATTTTAGTTTTTTTGAGAGTTCTCCATGCTGCTTTCCAGAATTTCCCTAATTATTAACCATGTTGAACACTTTTTTAATGTTTCTCAACCTTCTTTATTTCTTCTTTTGAGAACTTTCTGCTCAGATCCTTAGCCTATCTTTTAACTGGGTCACTTGTTTTCTTGATTCTTTGTTTTTTGAGTTCTTTATATATTCTGGTGTTAAACTTCTCTGTCAGATGTGTCGCTGGTGAAGATTTTATTCCATTCTGTGAGTTTTCCCTTCACTTCTTTGGTTGTTTCTTTTGTTGTAAAAAAGCTTTTTGGTTTAATGAGGTCCCACTTGTTGGTTATTGACCTTGAGAAACTGATGTTTGATTTAGAAAATTCTTTCCTACACCCATATCTTGTAGGTTACTGGTAATGTTTTCTTCTAATAGTTTCAATAGGTTTGATATTGAGGTCTTTGATGTATTTGGAGTTGACTTTTTTGCAAGGTGAAGGATAAGGATCTAGTTTCATTCTTCTACAGGTGGAGATCCAATTCCAATTCTGTTAGCACTATTTTCTTTGGTCTATAGGTCTGTTTTTGTGACAGCACCATGCTGTTTTTATGACTATAGCTCTGTAATATACTTTGAAATCTGGTACAGTAATCCCCCCTGCATTGCTGTTTGTGCTCAGGGTTGCTTTGCCTATCCAGGTCTTTTGTGCTTCCATATGAAATTCAGGATTTTTTTTTCCTAATTCCGTGAAGAATGTCATGGGGATGTTGATTGGGATTGCATTGAATTTATATATTGCTTTTGGTAGGAAGCTCATTTTCACAATATTAATTCTTACATTCCATGAACATGGGAGGTCCTTCCATCTTCTGGTGTCCTCATCAACCTTTCTTTAAAGATCTAAAATTTTCATTGCAGAGATATTTCCTGTCTTTGGTCAGGTTTATTCTGAGATTTTTTTTTGAGGCTATTATGAATGGGAGGGTCTCCTTGAGCTCTTTCTTCAATTGCTTGTTGTTGGTGTGTAGAAAGTCTACAGAATTTTGTACATTAATTTTGTAACCTGTCATTTTGCTTTAAATGTTAACCAATTCTAGAGTTTTCTGGTAGAATTTTTGGCATCTCTTAGGTATAATAACATCTGATTTTCAAAAAGGGATAATTTGTCTTCTTCTTTGCCAATGAGTACTCCTTTAACTTTCTTCTCTTGTCTATTGCTCTAGCAAGAGTTACAAGCACTCTATTAAAAAGGAATGGAGATAGTGGACAGCCTTGTCTGGTTCCTGACGTAGTGGGAATGCTTCCAGTTTTTCTCCATTTAGAATGATGTTGCCTGTGTTTTTTTGTATATAGCATTAATTTTGCTGAGTGGCCCAATTCCTCTAGGACTTTTAATATAAATGCATGTTGAATTTTGCCAAAGGACTTTTCTGCATCTATTGAGATGACCATGTGATCTTTGTCTTTCAATTCATTTGTATGCTTTATGATGTTTATTGGCTTATGTATATAGAAACACCCTTGCATCTCTGGAATAAAACTGATGTAATCATGGGGAATGATCTTTTTGATATGTGTCTGTATGCATTTTGTAAGTATTTTGTTGAGATTTTTGACACCTATGTTCATGAAGGATATGGGTGTATAGTTTTCTTTTTTTGTTATATCTTTACCTGGTTTTGGTATTAGAGTGATACTGGCTTTATAGATGGAATTTGGGAGTTGTTCTGTTTTTATCTTTTTGAATAATTTAAGTAGTAATGGATATTGTTCTTCTTTGAATGTATGGCAGAATTCTGCTGTGAATCCATCTGGACTTTTTTTAGACTGGAGGTTTTATATTATTTTCCTTTTATGTTATGGGTCTGTTTAAGCTGTTGATCTCTTCTTGGTTAAGATTTGATGACTCTCATGATTTTAGATATACATCCATTTCTTTAAGGTTTTCAAATTCAATAGCGTATAGGTTTTTAAAATATTCCCTTATAATGTTCTGGATCCTTTTATTGTCTGTTTTGATGTTTCATTTTGATTTTGTTGATTTGGAGTTGTTCTTTCTTTCTTTTGGCTCACTGGGCTGAGGGTCTGTCCATCTTGTTTATCATTTCAAAGAACCAGCTCTTGGATTACTTATTTGTATTGTTTTCTTTGTTTCTATTTCCTTAATTTCTGCTCTGATTTTTGTTATTTCTTCTTGTTTGTTGGGTTTGGGTTTCATTTGTTGTTGCCTTTCAAGATTCTTGAGTTGCCATGTTAAGTCAGTTATTTTTGTTTTTTTGTGATTTTTTTTTAATGTAGGCACCTAGAGCTATAAACATCCCTCTTAGGATTGCTTTTAAATTGTCCCAGAGGTTTTGTTGTGTTGTACTGTCCTTTTCATTTAATTTCAGGAATAATTTTATTTCTTTCTTAATTTCTCATTTGACCCATTCAGCATTCAGGAGTGTTGTGTTTAAGTCTCCATGAGTTCGTGAAGTTAGTAGGGCTTCTTCCAGTGTGGAGTTTAGGTTTTATTGCATTGTGGTCTGATAGAATCCACGAAATTATTTTAATTTTTTTGTTGACATTTGTTTTGTGCCCCAGTATATGGCTGATTTTAGAGAAAGTCCATGGGATGCTGAACAGAATGTGTATTCTTTGGTGCTTGGGTGGAATATTTGGTAGATATTTGTTAGGTCCAAATAATGTATGGCATTATTTAATTCAGATGTCTCTCTGTTTATGTCTAGTGACCTGTCTAACAGAGATGGTGGGGTGTTGAAGTCCCTGACTATTAGTGAGTTGGGATTAAGTTTCATCTTAATGTCCTTTAGTACTGATTTTATGTAGTTGAGTGCACCAGAATTTGTGGCACATAAGTTCATGATCATAATATCTTCTTGATTAATTGTTCCTTTGATCAGAATGAAGGGACCCTCTTTATCATCTTTGATTGGTTTGAAGTCTATTTTGTGAGATATTAGAATGGCAGGTCCTGCTTGTTTCTTTGTGACATTTCCATTCTTTCTCCTTAAGGTAGTGCCTGTCTATGAAGGTGAGATGAGTTTCTTGCATGCAACAAAAAATAGATTTTGTTTCTTGATCCATTTAACTAGCCTGTGTCTTTTGACTGGGAGTTCAATCCATTGATATTTAAAGTTATTATTGAAAGACATGTATTGGTTCCATAATTTTAATTTCTGTTTATATTCTTGGTCTAACTTTGTGGTTCCCCCGTTATACTTTTTAGTTTCTTTCTCTTGCCCCTTGGGTAGAGTCATTCCTTTTTTCAGCTCTTTGTATTGCTTCAGGTATTCTCAGAAGGGCTGGTTTTCTGGCCATGAATTTTTTCAATCTATTCATGTCATGGAAGATTTTTCTTACTCCCTCAACTATAATAGACATTTTTGCTGGGTATTCTGGGTTGGTGTACATGATTATTTATAACTGGGAATATTTTGGTCCAGGCTCCTCTGGCTCTCATAGTTTGCATTGAAAAGTCAGCTGTAATTCTGATGGCTTTTTCTTTATATGTGACTTGTTTTTCTTTAGAAGCTTTCAGTATTCTCTTTTAGTATTAGTATGCTTAGGGTTTTTACTATGATATGTCATGGGGTTTCTCTTTTCTGGCTCTATCTATTTGGTATTCTATGTGCTTGTATTTCCTTAATTTTGGGAAATTTTCTTCTACAATCCTATTGAAGATCTGACCAATACCACTATCCAGAGAATCTTCTTCTATGTCTATGATGTGTAAATTTGGTGTTTTCCTGGTGTCCTACATTTCTTGTTTTTTTTAATTTTCAGAATCTTTGCTTAAGTGCTCTAGCTCTTGATGTTCTGTTTTCCATTTCATTCATTCTTTTAGTAAAACTTTCTCCTTGTAGGGTAAATTGATTTTCCAAGGGACAAGCCTGATGAACTGTGGACAAATACTAGTCCCAGGCAGAGTGGTATTTACCCTGGATAGCCTTGTGTGGGGTTGTGAAAGTCCTATGCTCCTCCCCACTGACCTTGGATGTGAGAAGTCGGGGGCGGCGGGGGGGCTAAAAGCCTTTAAACTAATGGCTCCAGGAAGCAGCCCTTTTGCCTCTCCTTTGGCCCTTTAGATCCGATCACCAGGAAGTCTCAAGATCCAAGCCTGGTTGTGGATTTATTAATGTACCTTACAGAGGGGACGGTGGTCGCCCATGCTCTGTAAGTAGCCCCCTACCCACTGCTCAGTTTGTAAGCCCAAGTAAATTAGCTAGAATTTGCCTAACTGTGAGCTGGGAAATTTGTGTTTTTGTTGTAGGACCTGGGGAGGGAGGGACTAAGCTTAGTCAGCTTCTCCCAAGAAGAATTTTAGCAACACTCCTGTTGTTTCAAATTGGCTTATTGAGTTTTTCACTACCTTCTTCACTTTAACCTGAGTTTTCTTCAATATTTCTATCTCTTTTTTTGTGAATTCAGTTTATCCCTATCTTCTTTTAGTTCTTTGATTTGTTTTTTTTTGTTGTTGTTGTTGTTGTTCTTTAAATCAATTGACTTCTTTGATTATGTTTATGATTGTTCTTTTAAACTCTGTATCCTGGTTCATCTCTGTGGTTTTCTCATAGAACTCTTCTATAGGACTGCTGGTGTTTGGTGGAGACATATTATTTGGGTTTTTCCTATTGGTATTTTTTCATTGTAATCTTGGCATGCAGATTTCTTCTGTTGTTTGTGATTCTGATGTAAGACTCAAATCTTTCTTTGTTGAGTAGAAGTTTTTTTTTTTTTTAATACTTGATGTGACTTGGTTGTTTTCTTATTAGGTATGAAAAGCTGGCTGGTCAAGGCTTGAGGTTCTCTCTTTTGATTTCATATTCAAGGGACCATATAACTCTAGACCAGCAGCTCAGGAATTCCCTCAGAGGCACATGCTTGGTGAGATCAGATGATGTCAGCCTTTCTCTTAAGGTCTGGGCCCCTCTAGCCAGCACGCACAGCACAATTTGGGAAGATTGCTAGGCAGCAATTGAATTCAGGCCTTTTCAGGCAGTCTGCAAAGGTCTGGGCCCTTACTAAAAATCACAGAAGTCTAGTTCTGCAGCAGTGGGCAGGGCTTCAGAGGGTACCAATGTAGAGGGATGGGCATGGTGCAATTTGGAGAGCTCACAGCCGGCCAGAGGTAAGAGGGTAGTCCAGAGATGTTGGGGACTAAGAATGTGCCTGTGCCCAAGGCTAGAAGGAGAAGAGGATGTGGGGTGGGGGAATTTGCCGTTGTGGTGGTAGAGGAGTGGATAGCAGTGGGCAAGGTCAGATTTACTAGGGAAGATAGCTGGTCTCTGGAATCCAAGGCAAGTTGGGGGTGAGCACTTCTAGGGTAGAAGGCTGGTCTCAGGAATGCAAAAGCAAATTGGGCGTAGGGACAGCCTGTGAAGGGTCCAAAAAACCAGACTGAAAAATTGAGCTGCTTTTAGTAAGCGGGATCAGGATGCAGTGGGTCGGTCTGGACTAAGTGTAGTTCACAGACCTAGGGTGCTAAGAACAAGAATAGACCTGTGTTCAAGGCTAGAAGGGGAACAGGATGGGCCAATTTCTTTTTTTAAGAGTATCTCTGTACTGATTCTTCTTTCTTGTCATGCGTTGTTTTCCTTCCTTTCTTCCTTCATCTGTATTCTCTCCTCTTTGAACTTGTCAATTCATTTTAAGTTCAGCTTTTCCAATTCTTTGTCCATCATTTTCTGTACTTTAATATCTTTGGTTTCAGTTACTGAGGAGTTATGAAGTTTGGATGAATCATGCTGCCTTTTCTTTCCTGTGCTGAGATTTTCACATCCACTGGAATGGGTACCTCTTCCACTTGTGTGTGAGGTTCTTTGTGAATAGCTTTCCTCTGAGGGCTAAACTCCCAGTACTACTGAGAGAGGAGAAAAACGCATAGCAAGAACAATTCCTGAACAAACGCACTATGGGGATACAGTAAAAGCCAATTTAAACACATTACTTTGCCACCACTAACTGCAGAAAAGAGAGAGACGAAATATAAAGTAGAACAAGCTAAGAAGTAAACCACATAGGACAGGGAGGAAGATGCGGAAACAGCATTCCCCGCTCACTCTCAGAGTTCTTAGCCCTTAGTAATAGAAAAAGCCCTTAGCTTCTTAGTAATCCACAGAAGGTGGATATTACTCCCTGTCACAGAGGATAGGTGTCACGAATATTGGTACCCTCTGTTGTCAGAGCTTCCTGCTACTTGAATTTCTCAAAACGTCTGTATCAAGTCCTTCCACAGGGTGGCTCTCTCTCTTTGTGTCCCACCAAAACCCTGTAGCAGAGTGTCCTCAGAAACTCCAAATCTTGGTTGTTCTGTTTTCTGCTTCTCACAGGAGCTCAGGCTCAAGCAATAGGTCCCCTCTCAGTATGCAGCTTGGGACATTACTCTGAAAGAGGAGGCGTGGTGCTCTCTCCAGTCGATGTTCTCTTCAATGCAGGCCTGCTATGCAGGAGTCATCAGGTTAAATCATTGTGCAGGGTTTAAGGCCTGTGGGAATCACAGATTTCTCCCGGGGCTAGGGTTGCTGCCTCTGTTTTAGGGCCCCCTCCCGGGGCTAGGATTGCTACCCCTGTCTTAGGACCTCCTCCTGGGGCTAGGGTTGCTGCCTCTGTCTTAGGCCCCCTCCTCTCTCCAGGCTTCCCTAGTATTTGTGCTTTTGTGCTCCTTCCGTCCCAGGAGTCAGGCTGTCCAAGTTCCAGACTGTTTCCTTTTTTTCTCCTTGTTGCTCTTCTGTTTCTTCTTACCCTTTAACGTCCACGTCCCCTCTTTCTTAATTTTCAGGGCTCTTCTGCTTTTCCTTCCCTCAGAATACATTTTTTCTACTTTTGCTGTCCTGATGGGGAGGAAATTTCTACTCTGAATCATTTTCTTTTTTTTTACCCTTGGGATAACAACCAAAGTCTGCACACGTTTGTTGAAGTTTACAGCACAAATAAAAGCAGAAAGATAGAGTCACACATGATTTTAGCATTTAAATAGTATCCCTGAAAGACAGTTCATAAATCGTTCCTTGATTGATTTGTAGAAAAAATATTGTATCACAATGTACCTAATAGATATAAAAACCCAGTATTATATAATAGTTACAATTGGAAATAAATTTATATCTTGTTTATTTAAAAAATTAAAGGTGTTTTTCTGGTACAAACATGAGTCTCCTCCAAGTGATTCAGACCGTTCCTCTTGCCACATATGTCTACTTAACAGGGAGAAGGAAGAAACATGGAGGTCATACATCCAATGTTTACTGGGTTGCATATGGAAATGGTCCATATATTCCTTTGGAGAAGAACTTAATCACATATGACATATATAACCAAAAGGGAGCTTGTAAAATGAGCACTCCTATATAACTGGACAAAGAGGAAATAATCTGATGGACAGCTGGTTAGTATCTGTCCAAGTGTTTATATACAAATGCTCTCATACATAGGAGGGAGCCTCTCAATTGTAATTTTTATTTGAAAAGGAGGAAAGGATGGTGAAATCCACTAACATGTTCTAGTTGTCTCAATTCACTAATCTTTCTTTTAACATCAATTTCCTTGAATTTTATGCGATTATTTCTTTGAATGTTTTTATTGACATCAATTAATTACACATAATAATGGATTTCATTACAGCATTGTCATATATGTAACAACATATTTCAGTCACAGTCACTCCTGTTAGCCTCTCTCACCCCCTTCCCACTCTTTTTAACCTTCTTCTTCCCAGCTCATCTTCCTTCTACTTTTTTGTCTATTTATTTGACGACTCAATGAGTTGCATTAGAGTTGTATACAAGATCATGCAAATAGTTATAAATTAAGTTTTTTACTTAAAAAAGTTTGATACATTTCTTTTGAAGTCTTGTTCAACTGTTCTTTTTTTTTAAGCTAAGCTATAGGAATTATAGAGAGGTTAAATAACTAGCTTACGATCCCACAATTAGTTGATAATAGTTCAGACAATAGTTACATTTTCTCCTCTGTCTTAATTTGAAATAGTTTCTGTTGAAACATTTATTATCTTATATACACTTTATCCTTAGGTAGAGCAGTATTTTTGCATTTCTTTTCTAAATAATTTGCTATAAATATTTTAAAAATAACGTTTGGAGGTCACAGAGGTTCTCCCTACAGCCTTTAGATGGCGCAATTAGCTAATTCACAACTCTTGTAGCTATGGTGATTACAGAAGGCTAATGAAAATCTCATGGAAAACAGGAGTATTGGATAACTTTAAAGGAGAGACGTGCCTTCAGCAAAGCCTGCCATGCTTAGAGTAAATCTTCTGAAGGAGCATGTGCAAAGGAAAATGCAGGAGGGCTTTCCAGGAGCGGCTTTGCCAATGTCAGAAGTCACGAGAAGTCAATGACTTCTGGAATAGATTATGGGATGAGCATTAGAATTGGAGAGAGTTTTCTGAAGTGGATCGAAGTAGCCGCGACTTTCCACGAGACACCCAAAACACAGGACAAGCTCTGTGTCCATTGGTTCTTCACGGCATTTGCTAATTCCTCCTCCTTGCCACAGTGTTCTTGAGGCTTAGATGACTGAGAGCTCTTTATGCATCTCTGTAGGCTGGTGCTACAACACAGTGTTTTACACTTATTAGGGCTACAGGTATTATTTGTAGAATTTAATTATTTAGAATTTAAATAAAAATGAATTCAGCTCAATAGTCTTCTTGTCATTTTGGGTAAAAAAATCTCTTTCCCCCCTATGACTTTTGTTTTTAAGACAAAGTTTCAGTGTGTAGCCAAGGCTGTCATGATCCTCCTGCCTGAACCTCCTAAGTACTGGGATTACAAGCATGCACAACTATGGCCAGCCTATCTTTTTAAGTTTCTTAAATGCAAAGTGTTATTTCCTATGATTTTTAGTGTAAAATAAATTGAATTATGACTAAAATTCCATTTCTACTTTGATATATTTTACTGCATTGTTTCTAGTTTCTAGATCAGAGCTTCCTCATTTTGGTCCTTAACTTTGCACTAGAGAAGGTGACAAGTCTGGCTTCTAATCATGGCATGAGGACAGAGTATTAGGTGATGCAAAATGTTAGTGATGAGAAGACTAGAAACATCTAAGTTCTCACAGATTGGTCCAATAACCGTTATGTCTCCTACAGCAGAAGTTTATCCACAGACGACTTTATGGCTTCACCAAACTCCTATTAGTTTTCAAAACTCTAGTCAAAATGTAAAATTACATTTTTTTTAGTGTGCATGTGCGTGTGTGTGCGTGTGCCATTGTGTACTTGTGGAAGTCAGAGACCAATTTGTTGGAGAGAGTTCTCTCTTACTATATGTGTCCTAGGGATACAACTCAGGTTTTGGGGTTTGGTAGCAGGTGCCTTTATCCACTGAGCACCTCACTGGCTCTGTGAATGTAGTTTGCATCCAACGTAGAATTCTCTACACTTGGTTTCTTCGCTCCTTCTTTTTGGCTTACATTTTAAATTAATGTTTTAGCTAGCTTTCTCAGTGACGGCTTCTTTATGGCCTTTCCCCACACGAGTATCTTTGTGCTTTATTCGTATCCCTTGGCTACTTTTTTCTCATTCCAAATATCTGTGAATCATGTTTTACTTTTAGTTTATAATTTTCCCCCTTTTCCTGTCCTTATTTTATGCTAGATCTGTTCTCTTTCTTTCAGTCTTGAAGAATAGGAATTTCATTCAACCTGTTTAAGTTGATCAGATAATGAACGTTGTATTCTGACAGGCAATGTGGAATTCCTAAGAGTGTTGTTCAGTGGTCCCAGAACTTGAGTTTTGGACTCAGGCTTCTGAGTTTGTATGTTGCTCTAATGCTTTCTAACTGGATGAGAAGGCACACTTTCTCATCTGTAGAATAAAATATGACAACCAAAGTACTTCCATCAAATATAGTGATTTTAATTCATTGGAGTGATCTGTGTAAACTACTGAGACCAGTATGTGGGAAATCATAAACAGAAAAGATGTTTTTGCTATTATTACTATTCTTTGTATTCACTTTTGCAAAAGATTATTAGATATAAAATGTCCTAATCAAATTTGCAGCCTAGCTGAATTAATATTCATATATAAAAAATAAAACTATCAGAGTAGAGGAAAATAATTGATGTAGATTATAATGTTGGCAGTAAGAGTTATAATTAAAGAGCAGAGTTCATGGAGGATGCAGGGGTTTAGCTGAATCGTGAAAGGTAAGTAAGGTTAGGGTCTGCCAGGAAGGAAGGAAGACTTCTTTGTAGACAACATGTGTTAAAGTTAATAGTCACTGAGTGTCAAGGAACTTGAGGTCTTTCCATCTTTTATGGATAAATTGCTTCTAGGACTAGGTTCTGGCAAGGCGAGGAAGACGTTGCTTCAGGACATCCGGGTTTGATGAATTTGTTCTGTGCTGATTACCAGAGTAGGCAGATGAGTAACAGAAATGGTGATTAAGCAGTATGGTAGGGCAGACTGGCATAATGGTGATTAATGGGATACCTCAGGTGAGCACGAGGCGGAGGCAGAGGCAGAACAAGGGCTCTTGATGACATTAATCAGCATTACACCACACTTGAAAGTGATTCTAAAATTATAAAATACCTAAAATAACAGTGAAAATACAATTTTAAACACACGCAGTTGATTCTAGTGAAATGAATTCTAGCCTTCCAAAATCCTGCACCCCTGGGAAAGGAAACAAAACAAAACAAAATTGTGTTCCTCAAAGGTGAATGCAGTCCATTGACACAGTGTCGTTCTGTACACATTACCTTCTAAAGTTGTTTTCCTCATTGGAAACCAGCAGTAGAGACCAGTAAAAAAAGAAACAAAAACTTTGGCTGTACATCTTCTTGCTTCATGTTCCCCTTGTGTGCTGGTGAAGGCTCTTTTTTCCATGTGGGATCCTCAGGGAGTGATTCTGGAGAGCACACAAGCATATGTTGAATTTGGGACATTCAGTTGTATCTGCACATCAAAGAAAGAAGATAGA
This sequence comes from Eospalax fontanierii, assembly GCA_035773235.1. Lineage (NCBI taxonomy): Eukaryota > Metazoa > Chordata > Mammalia > Rodentia > Spalacidae > Eospalax > Eospalax fontanierii. The sequence continues at coordinate 11,225,112 of CM069529.1, read as the reverse complement.
AGATGGTTAATGTGGCCAACTTAACAGATCTAGAATCACCTAGGAGACAAACCTGTGGGCATGCTGGCGAGGGATTATCGGATTATCTAGGTTAGGCTATTTGAGGTGGGGAGACCATTCCATGGGCTGGGATTATAGATTTACTGAACAGGGGAAAGCAAGCACGAGCATTCATCACTCTTTACTTCCTGGCTGTGGTGCACGAACCGCTGCCCTGAAGCTTGGCTGCCATGATGGGCAGTCCCTCAAACTATGGGGCAGGATAAACCCCTCCTTAAATTCAGGTATTTTGTCACAGCAAAAAGGAAAGTTACTAATACAGATGGGTCTGAGGTTGGATTTGGGGAAAGAGATCTGATTTTTGACTTTGAACTGCCCTGCTTGGCTTATCCCAGCTCGAATGTGCGTCAGTATCAAGTACCCTGGAAGTGATAACGCAAGATTTGAAGTCAGTTTGGCTGCTAGCACCTCAGCATCCAGAAAAATTTTAGAAAAAGCCTTTTCTTCAGCTGAATTTGAAAACCTAGTAGGTCAGGGAAAACACCAGAAAATAGAATTTATGCCTCAGATAGGCTCTGGAGGACTGAGTGGCTATTATAACTGGTAAGTCTTCCTCCTCCATCTACAGTTTCATGGTTCTGTCTCTTAAATTGTTTGGTCTTGAAAGGATTCTGATAATGAATCCTCAGAATTAAACAATTAGGCACTTACTTCCCCCTTATCTATTAAGAAAAGCAAACACCAGAGTTGTGATCTCATGCTAAAATAAACTAAACTAAAACAAAACAAATCTTGTTTCTTCTTTTCCTGCAAAAACCTGTTATGGTTACATAAATTCAGATTCCCTACCTCTTAGCTTGAAGAATCTTTTAAAAAAATTAACTTTCATCTTGCTTTGATCCTTAGAGTAGACTGAATGTCTCCCTCAAAGATATTTCCAGTTTCAACCTTTAAATATGAACATATTCAGAAAGGGAGTCTGCAAATATAATTAAGCCTGTTGAGATAAAGTCATACAGAATGAGAAGTCCTAGTGACAAATGTTTTTACACAAGCAGAAAAGAGGACAAGACGCACAAAGGAGATGACACAGCCAAGAAGGAGACGTAAAGACCAAGGCAGAGACTGGGAATGATGCACATGTAATCAAACAAAGGAGTGCCAAGGACTCCCAGCAGCCAGTAGACGTTAGAAGCCTGGAATGTATTTTCTCTTTATAAAAACCAAACCTTGCTGATACCTTGAGTTTGAACTTGTGGCCTTGAAAACTTCGAAGGAATAAATTTCTGTTGTTTTAAGCTAGCAACTTTGTATGATTGATTGTGGCAACCAAAGAGAACGCAGCCTTGTAGATCCTACCTTGGGAGAGGTTTTAGTTGAAGGCTATCATAAACTTGCTAATGTGTCAACTTTGTCACTCAATGATAACCAACTTAGTTCACTCCTCAGTTTAGAGTTTCTGGGGCAAGGAGAGAGAATAGAATATAGATAAAAAAATGAATTATTCTCCCATTTCATTTCAGATCATACTATATTGATCTATTCTGAAATGTGCAGAAGCCTTTTATTCCCCAACTTATGCCAACCAGTTTGGTATGATAATTGTCAAAGCAAATGGGTTTAAGTGCTTTGAAAGAACTCAGTATCTAAGCGATTGTGCTGGTTAGTTTTTGTCAACTTGACACAAACTATACACACCTTGGAAGAGGAAACCTCAGTTGAGGTATTTCCCCCATCAGACTGGCTGGTGGGACTGTCTGTGGGGCATTTTCTTGATTGCTGATTGATGTGGGAGGGCTCAACCCACTGTGGAAGGTACCATCCCTGAGCATGTGGGCCTGGCTGTATAAGAGAAGCTGAGCGAGCCAGAGGGAAGCACGCCAGTAAGCAGCCTTCCTTCATGGTCTCTGCTTTGGCTCCTGTCCTGAGTTCCTGCCTTGACTTCCCTCCGTGGATGAACTGTGACCTGAGTGTTGTAAAATGAAATAAACCCTTTCCTTCTCGAGTTGGCTTTATTTGGTATTTTATCGTCGTAACCGAGAAGAAAACTAGAACAGACATCTTAGAATGCAAAGTGCTTAATAATCTGCTAAAAGAGTATAATTCCAGAAGCTATCCAAGCTCCTGTTTTACAAATGTTAAAAAACACGTAATGAACACATGCAAGAACCCTTGTGATTTCCATTCTGAGAGGTCATTCCATTTAGAGCAGTAGACATTAGATGACATTTGCTCTTTTTTCTTTCCTTTCGCTTGAAGATTTTGCTAAATGGACAAGAGAATGATGATTTGACTTACTGAAGGGTTCTTTTATCTCAAAAGAATCAGGGTAGCTGGAGAGATGTCTCAGTGGTGAAGAGCATGAGTTGCTCTCACAGTGGACTAGAGTTCAGCTCCCAGTGCCTGTGTGAGGGGTACCTCAGGGGATCTGAAGCCATCTTCTGGCCTCTGCTGATACCTGCATACACCCCCCCACACACAAACATACATAATAAAAAATAAAACAAATATTAAAAAAATAAAGAATCAGAACCAGGAGTATAGATCCATGGTATAGAATTTGACTAAAGTGTGTGAGGCCCCAAGGTTCAGTACTCAGTCCAGCTAAGATAATGAACAGACCAAATGAGAATACAGCTCATTTATTCATTCAGTAGACATTTGTTGAGAATCTATGTGACAGACACAGTTCTATAAACTGGAGATTAAGGAGGGAACAAGGCACAGTTTCCTTTGTATAAGGAGAGATAAATATTGAATAGATATTGATATAAATCAATAAATATATACATGGGTCACAGACATACACATATAGGTCAACACAAGGTCACATACTAATGTATAATATGATGAAGCTCTTCCTCCCCCAATGCCTGAACATATTTTTGATAAGAAGTTTCTGTCATTTATGACATTTTTTTGATGAATTTTGGGTTCTCTGAAGGCAACAGCTTCCAAGCTGTCCCCCTTGTTTCCTCTCTTGAGCCCCCTCAAGTCTGCCTTTATCCTGCTGCCAAAATATTTAAAGAACATAAGCAAGGTCATGTCCTAGCCTGTTTCCCCCTTCAGTGGGTTATTTTGCTCTTGGCATCCACATTCCTGTAAGGTCTTGTTTCTGCCCTTGGTTCCTCTCAGGTCCTGAGATACATGTTGTTCTTTCAGTCTGAAATGTGTATAGATATATGTTTTCTTGATACTTGCTCCCTGCCAATCTTCTTGTGATGTCACTCATCTAAAACTCCAATGAGGGGGCTGGGATCCCAGATGTTTTCCTAGATCTGAGCTCAGCATATGCCACATAGAAACTATAGGTAGATACATTAGTTGAATGAATTTTTTAAAAAAGGATAGCACTAGTTAAGTGAACTCTAAACAGTCCTTAATAAATTGGCCCGTTTCAAAGAATGAGTTATTCCACTTTTTCTTCCATTACATTGTTTTGTTCTGAGTCTTTATTATTCTCCAGTCCTTCTGTGCTGCTGTCCCGGCCTGGAAAAGAGGAAGTTTGTTGAGATCAGGTGATTTGTTTCCTACAGAAATACTGTTGCGTTCATTCACAGCAAGGACTTGCTGGTTAACAAATATAAGACAGCCTTCTAATAAATGTAACTCACTGTTGCCCATACATATTCCCAATAAAAGCATTCTGCAACACATTCTAATCTGTGGGTCCTAATTTGTGATTACTTTGTCCACCAAAGACATTCACACACTAGTTTTCTCTTTTCCTTCTTTAAGAGCATTTTTTTTCTTACAGCAATGGAAACTTTGGGTGTTCTTGTACATGCTGTCTGAGGAAGGAAATGTCTCCAAAGTTAGTTTATTTATTTTTGGAAAGTCAGAGTAAAAAAACACCATTGCTTAGTGTCCAGCACTTACTACAGCTGGAGGTTCAGAAATGTTTGGCAAAGCCCTTACTCCTAAAGGAGCCCTTGAATTGCCATTCAAGTTTAACTCCATTGCACATTGAACAGTAATTGTGGGTTGTTTCAGAAAGCTAATAGCCTCATGACATTGTTTTAAAGGGGGACTGTAACCAGAGTGACAGGTTTAAAAAAAAAACTTTAAGAAAGATTATTGAACTTAAATTCACCACAAAATAAGAATAAACTCCATGTTTTTATTTTCTGGAGAGAATCAGGAGCCTTCTTAGAGTTATTGGAATAATATCTAATACTTATATTTTAAAAATTTCTCTAACTATAAAAAATAATGACTATGTACTTTTTATTAAACTGATTTTAGAAGAAAGGCACCACAGGGAACGTGACGCCTAAGTATAAGACACAAGGGCCCAGTGCCGCAGAGGCAGCATAGGAATGCGCGTAGGAATGCGCGCCCGCCGGCGTCCTCCTTGGTGCTGTAGTCACTGACGGCGGCTTCTCATCCTCAGTCTGAAAGGGAATGGACCCAAATGAGCAAATCTGCAACTGGAACAGACCCTGATGCTCCCTTCTGAGGTTCACTGGTGATCTTTCCCTCGGGAGGAGACTCGTTGCTGCTGCCAGCATACTCCTGAGTATGTGATCATCTAACCGAGGACAGGCTACCTACATGCAGTTGGCCACACACCAAAAGAAAAATGACTCCATCATCAGTTGTCAAAACCTCCTAAGGTCAAGGTGGAATTTCACAAGCCCCTTCCCCTTCAAAGCTGGAATTACTGACTGGCTTAATCTTGTGCAGATAGACACAGCTGCTGTGAGTTCATGAGTGCAATGGCCATGTCACGTCCATAAAACAGCATTTCTCGTATTCTTTCTACCCCTCTACCATGATGTTCCTTGGGCTTTGTGGCTGTTGATGTCGATGTTTTATTTAGGCCTAAGCACTCAATAGTCAGTCATTCTCAGCACTGTAACCTGTCATGGTCTCTGCATTAACTGCTGCTCAAAGCAGAGGGAGGCTTCTCTGGCCAAGGTTGAGAGCAGCAGTAATCTACGGATATAAACACGAATATTTAGAAGTCAGTTTGACAACGTGTCTGTTTAGCAAAACAACAGTGGTAGTAGGTTTCCCACCTAGGGCCCAAGAGCTTTTGACCAGGTTTATAGTATGAGGCATGAATTCCTTCCTGTGGAGCAGGCTTCAAATCCAATCAGAAATCAATTGATTGCTCCGGTGACACCAGTGGGCACATCATGCCTGGCAGGTTAGTGCTGTAGCACGAAGGGCCCACAGCAAGTTAAGACCACTGATGACTTCTCTCCCCATCGATCTGCATAGCGCCTTTGGGCACTATGGAAGCTGGCCAGCAGGGAGGAAGATTCCAGGTCAGTACCAATTTTATTTCTCAACATGCTACAACCTAAGTGTGTTGAATCAAGAAGGACTGTCACTGATATCCCCATGGAATGCTGTAGTCCTTGATTCTGAGGTGTAGGCGATCTACTAAGTATTTCCAAATATTCCAGGGATTCTAACAATAAAATGGGAGCATCTTTCTACAACCCCAGAGCAGAGATGAGGCTAGGTCAGGAAAAATGATGACACCTAAAATTGGCAAAGTGATGTAACACGAACACCTGCCATCCCATGGCATTATTTTCCCCTTGAGGCCATGCTTATCAAGTACCACTTTCCTTTTGTACTATTAACTTTGCTATCACTGTTGACACCTTCTTTTTGCTATGTAGGTTCAAAATTCTCAGACCATTAAAAAAGCAAAACAGCCAGATAATCCCCCACCCTCAGACACCTCTTTTCTAGCTACTGTTCTTGATTGATTTCTTGTCCTCTTTCATAGTCATTTCTTCTTTCTTTCTGGAGTGCTGGGGATCTGACACAGGGCCTTGTCTATGTTAGGTAAGCATTCTATCACTGAGCTACATACACAGCCATTTTTTTAGACAGGGTCTCCTTGTAGCTCTAACCGCTAGGGAACTTGCTCAGTAGACCAGGCTGGCCTCAGGCTCACAGAGATTCATCTGCCTCTGGCTCCTGAGTCTTGGATTAAAGGCGTGCTTCATCATGCTTGGCCATAGTTTTAATTTAAGAGAAGGTCTCACTAAGTTGCCTAAGGCTTTGAATTCTCTCTTTAGTGCACTCAGGTATTGAACTTGTGGAAATCTTTCTTTAGCCTTCTGACACCTGGCTGTGTTGCACTTTTTGAAAGCGTTGTCTCTATGGTCAGCATTTTTCAAGTGTACTTCTGGCTTTCAGGCTAACCTCAGTTCACTAAAATGTGGGCTTTCTTTCTTCCCCTACCACCAAACCTGCTACTGGAGATGGCACATGGTTTTCTATAGTTTCAAATAGGATGGACATTTTATTGTCTTTTGATAATAATGACTGGGTTTGTTTTCACTGCTTAATCTGTATTACCCAATAGCATTTGTCTGACACATAGTAGGTGATCAATAAATATTCATTGAATTGAATTGACCTCTCCATGGCATCGAAGACTTTCCCACAGAAAGGGAGCAGGCTGTGACACTTTTGTATAGGAATCATTTTGAGTTAAAAAAGAAAAGAAATGGATAAAGAAAAAGTAATCAACAAGTCTTGGTTCTGGGACTCGCAGGAAAGATGGTAGACTAGAAGTTGCATCTAAGTAAGAGGATAGATGCAGTCTAGAAGCAGGACCGCAGCCGCTGCACCACTGTGCCGAGTTGCTGGTCCAGAACTCCCCAGTTAACCAACCAGAGTTAGCTGTACACGCCAGCGAACTCTCCCACAAAAGAGCCTGGGCAATGTACTGGGTGCGACCACCGCTGCCACTGATGTCAAAGCCACCATGCTGACCAAGGCTAACTGCTGCTACCACTGAACTGTTCAAAGAACCAACCAGGAAATTCAGAGAAAGAAGGTTCAGCAGACAGGAGAAAGGTAAGTGCCAGAGTGCAGCAGAACTGTGGCTGAGGAACTTGAGTCCGAGACAGTAAGCCAGAGGAGATGATATATCCTTCCTGCCCCCCCCCCACCAGAGTGAGCTACCCAGATCACTGGGGATGTGCTGTGGAACCCAGCCCTACATGCTGCTGGTGCCCAGAGACGCTCAGCTGAGTCTTCTTTACCCTTTAGAGTCAGAGTCACAGAAAACCCTACCATGGAAAATTCAATCCTTAATTCCTAAGGACAGCATTAGAAATGGTTGGGGTTGGATGGGGTGGGTCTCGGGGAGTTCTTGCAGAAAATGGTCTACTCTCACAGAAATTCTTCTATTTTAATCGCTGAAACTAACAATCCGCCGCCCTCCCCACTTGGGAGACTGATATGGATGTCCCTTACTTTTCTACGTCTACAAAACAATCTACAGTTCTGTATTTATGGCAGTCTCTCTACATGACCCATCATGCCTCCAGCCCACCCATTTCCCCTCATCCACACCTCCTCTTTTCTTCCTTTTCTATTTCTTCTTTATTTCACTATTTAAAATTTGATACTTTACTTAAAAAATTCTATAAACTACACTTCTGTCACCAGTAACCCGATACCACTGTCTTGAACCTTAATGGGGACACAAATAAAATACACCTGTCTCTTATTGCAAGACAAAGTCATTAGTGCTGGTGCTGGAGAACGGGGAGTTGAGGCCTTTCCCCTGCTAAACAGTAGTAGAAATGGAATTTCTGGACAGTCCCTTAGGAGAATTGGAATAAAATCAAACAAACAAGAGCGGGAAAAGGGGAGAATTTAAAATTCAAAGATACATCCATTCCAACAGATGCATAAATTGAAACAAAGGTACACAAAGAATATGAGACCACAACCCTCCAAGACACAGTCACAACTTCACAACTCTCCAATAATGGTTCCGAAGACACTGAGATAACTGAAATGTCAGAGAAAGAGTTTAGAGCTCTACTTTTCAAAAGAGTCAATAACACTGTAGAGGACTCAAATAAGCAGATGAAATGAAGTAAAAAAGCTAATTCAGGACCTAGACAAGAAGGTAATCAAAGTAAAGGAAATGGTTAGAAATTTAGAGGGCAGATCAAAAAAGTATATAGCAAAATATTAGCAAGGAAAAATGAATTGAGTCAATCAAATAAAAAATACAAGAGTCTAAGGATGTGGTTCAGTCAGTAAAGTAGTTGCTGTGCAAGTATGAAACATGAATTTGAACCCCAAATGACCACATAAAAAGCTGGGTTCAGAGACAGTTGGGCTGGAGAGATGGCTCAGTAGTTAAGAGCAGTTGCTACTCTTGCAGAGGACTGAAATTTAGTTATTAGCACCTGTCAGGCGGCTCACAGCAACCTGTAACTCCAGCTCTGGGGGATCTGACACTCTTTCCTGGCCTTTGAGACAACTGCACACATGTACATAACCACACATGTGTATGTAAACACACACATAAAAGTAAAAAACTGGATGCAGTGGTACATGCCTATAATCCCAGCATTTTGGGAAGCAGAAATGGAAAGATTCCCTAGAGTTCACTGGTCAGCTAGACTAGCAGAATCAATGAGCTCTAGGTTCCCTGAGAGAACTTGTTTCAAAAAACAATGTGGAGAGCAATTAAGGAAGACAGCCAGCATTGGCTTTTAACCTCTGCCTGCATGAACACACTCACATTTACATAAGCACACACCCAAGCATATACACACACATACATCACACCCCACACAAAATAAATAAAATCAGCAAAAACATTATCAACAGCCATGATCAAGAAGAAGAATAATTTCAAAGATGGAAGGCAAAGTTGAAATAGTAATTCATTCAGATGTACAGAAAGCAAAATATAATGTAGATGACCAAAAATTCCAAGAAATCAAGGATAGATTCAAGAGACCAAACCTAAGAATTTACGGGGCAAAGGAAGGAGTTGAGTTGTAATAAAAAAAGAGTAGATAGTTACTAAATGAAATTATAGAAGAAAATTTCCCAAATCTAGGGAAAGAAATAGATATTCAAACACAGGAGGCATTTAGAACCTTAAGTAGACATGATGAGAGAAAATCCTCTCTATCATGTGGTATAGTCAAGATGTCAAAAATATAAAACAAAGCATTGGAAGCTATAAAAATATCAACTCAGATACAAAGGCAGAGATTAAAATAACATCACATCTGTCATCAGTAACCCCCAAAGTCAGGAAAATGTGGAATGATATCTTTCAAACCCTGAATATAACTGTCACTCAAGATTGCCATACCTAGTGAAATGATCTCTTAAAGTTGATGGATGATTAATAAGAAAATTTCAAGACTAATGCAAATGAAGGCAATACAACACAGTCAAGCTGGTACTGCAGAAAAATGTGGAAAGAATACTATAAATGGAGGAGGAAGAAAGATAATCTCATCAATGAGAACACAGAGAATACATTTCATTAGAAGGTCATATAAATGCAGGGGAACCAGGAAAGAATCAACTGTGTTCAGTATAGCAAACAGGAAGAGGAAGAGAATCCAACTAATCAGAACATCAACTAACAAAATCACAGGAAATAGCAAAACCCCTCAATTGGATGCCATGGAGGCCAACTCAGAATACTTTACCCAGAAAAACTATTATAGCCAAAGGGGAATGGAAAATTTCCCATAACACAAATAGGCTGAAAGAATTCATGTCTACCAAACCAGCCCTAGAGAGAATACTTGAAACAATACAAAGGACTGAAGATAAGAATGACTGTACTCAAGAGTTACAGAAAGAACACAAAGGAAGGTACAATTATGGAAACACAAAATAGGACCAAGAATACAAACAAATTAAAATGACAGTAAATAAAACATAGCTTTCAACAATAACCTTAAATAACAATGGCCTCTAGTCTCTAGTCAAAAGACACAGACTTAGTGGAATGGATTAAGAAATAAAGTTTGTGTTTTTGCTGTGTTTTCAAGAAACTTAACTCACCTTCAAAAATAGGCACTACCTTGTGGTAAAAGGATGGAAAAACCTTTCTAAGCAAATGGCACTAAGAAGTAAACAGATGTTGCAGTTCTAATATCTGACCAAACAGACTTCAAATTAAAACTAATCAGAAGACATAAGGATGGTCACTTCATTCTAATCAAATGAGGAATTGACAAAGAGGATATTACAATAACGAGTATATATGTACCGAACATCTGGTACATCCAATTTCATAAAAACAGTGCTATAGGACTATAAAACACAAATTAACCCTAATTCAGTAATAGTAGGTGACTTCAGTACCCCACTATCTCTAATAGACATGTCAACTGGACAAAGAAAAACAAAGAGACATCCAAATTAAATGATTTCATACATGAAATGGACCTAACAGACATCTACAAAACATTCTACATAAGCACCAAAAAATATGCTTTGTTTTCAGCAGCCTGTGGAAGTTTCTCTAAAATTGAACATATACTGGGACACAAAACAAGCACCAACAAATACAAAAAACAAAATTCCGTGCATTCTGTCAGATCACAATGCAATAAAGTTTATAATCAACAAGAAAGGAAACTCTAGCAACTTTACAAAGGCATGGAGATGAACAACACATTCCTGAATGATGAATGGTTCAAAGCAGAAATTTAGAAATAAAATGATTCCCAGAACTAAATGAAAATGGTCATACAACACAGCAAAACCTCTGGGAGTCTTTCAAAGGAGTCCAAAGAGGGAAGTTTATAGCTCTAAGTGCCTACAATTAAAAAGTATCAGAAAGAGCACAGATAAATGATTTAACAGTACAACTCTAGACTCTGAAAGGCAAAACCAAACTGAACCCAAACCTAGTAGATGAGAATAAATAACAAAAATTAGAGCAGAAATGAATGAAATAGAAATAATTTCCTTATTTGTTATGTGCTTGTTTAAGCTGGTGATCACTTCTTGATTTAGCTTTGGTGGTTCCCATGAATTTAGAAATCCATCCATTTCTTTTATATTTTCAAAGCTAACAGAGTATAGGTTTTTACAATATTCCCTTATAATGCTTTGGATTCTTTTACTGTCTGTCGTGATGTTTCCCCTTTCATCTCTGATTTCATTAATTTGGATTTGCTCTTTCTTTCTTTTGGTTAATGGGGCTAAGGGTCTTTCTATCTTGTTTAACTTTTCAAAAACCAGCTCTTATATTCATTGATTCTTTATATTGCTTTCTTTATTTCTTCCCTCATGCAACCACTATGGAAAGCTGTGTGTAGAACTCTTAAAGACTAAAAATGAATCTACTGTATGATCCAATTACATCACTCCTTGGCATATACCCAAAGGACTCATCCTACTGCCGAGATACTTGTACATCCACGATTGTGGCTGCGCTTTTCACGGTAGCTAAGACATTTTTCAGGTAAATGGATGGAACTAGACATTGTTATACTAAGCGAAGTAACACAGACTCAGAAAAACAAGCAGTGTATATTCTCTGTCATATGTGAATCCTAGCTCCAAATTCTTATATGTGATTATGCATCCTGATGTAACAGGAGGAGCCAGGTAAATGGAAAGCAATCATGTAAAAATCAAGTAAAGGGGAAGAAAGAGCCAGAGAGAGGGTGGATAGTAGGAAACAGATGTTATCAAGGGGAAAAATGAGGCTGCTCAACTGAGAAGGGAGGAGGGAGGGACTTACAGGGAATTGCGGAGGTAAAAGGGAAGAGGGAAATCAAAGGGGGGATTACAAAAGACAGTTATTATCACCGGGTGTGGTGTCATATGCCTTCAATTCCAGCACTCATGAGGCAGAGGCAGGTGATCTCTGAGAGTACAAGGCCAGTCTGGTCTACATAGTGAGTTCCAGGCCGGCTGGGGCTACAGGAAGACCCGGTCTCAAAAGGACAACAACAACAACAACAACAATAACAACAAAGACAGAGAAGAGACAGGTATTTTCAAGGTAAAAGTGGGGAAAATGGGATACTGAAACTGGGGAGAGGAGGGAGGTTAGAGAGGGACCGAGAGGAGAGACAAATAAAGCTTAGTTGGTGTGAAAATCCAGAAGTAAATCATAAATGTATTAACTCAAAACTCCCCTGAAAAATATACATACAATATCTGAACATGACAAGTATATACCTGGGTATACTTGACAAGTATATAATAACAAACACATTGCCCACCATAAGAAACTTCCCTCTGAGTTGTTGGTCAGGGTAGTCCAAGAGACTCTCAAAACAACACAGGCTGTTGCCACAGCCTTTTATTACCTACTAGAACTTGAAAGACTTTATTGCTGAAGACAGGACATACATTGGACACAGAATGAAGTTGGAAGTGAACTGGAAGCCTTCTCCTTGAAGACTAGCTGTCATAGTTCTATAGGCTACTTACTATGCAGACTGCTAAGAGAGAAATTCAATGATCTAATACAGCTGGAAAACCCAATAACCACAGCCTACCTTCATTGGTCCAGTAACGGCATTTTTAATCTATGTGATTGGACTTGAAGCCCTCTTAACGAGCGGGAACTCATGGTGGCGCTGTCAGTACAGCCAAATACACATGGCTGGAGAGGCCACAGACCCTAGAGAAAGCCCTGTTTGTGTCCTATCTCTAGACAAATGAAGTCTCTTACTGTATGCTAAATATCATTCTTTCTATTTACAGACAGGTATACTGTATACTATTCATTGAAGAAGCTCCTTTTCGCAACAGATGGAGGCTATTACAGAGTTCTACAACTGGTCATACACAGAGACTGTATCTCTGAGAGATGCCTAGTCGAAAGTGATGCATCCACAGGGACACCTCTACACATGAAGCATAGTGGAACAGGTTGTAGAGAGAATACTAATACATCCCTTAACTTTCACCAATGAAGAGTCCTCATACAACAGAGTGTGATGTACACAGAAGGCCACAACTGGTCAAATTTTAGAGAATAAGACTGCAGATGCATGTTCCCAAACCCTAAACCTGATTAAACCCCCAAAAGTCATGGCTCAGGGACCATTGTGGAAGAGGGGGCAGAAAGATTGTAAGAGCCAGAGTTGGTGCTTGGGCATAAAGAAATAGGCTTTCAGGTCTCTGGGAACTTACCTATATGAACTTGCAACAATGGTGATAGCTTACACAAGACCCATGCTGGTTCAATCAGACAAAAAGCCAGCATAGAACTGGGGAAATGGGCAGCAGGCCCAACCTTAGCTGAGGAACTACTGGCAATCAATTACTGCTGGGTGAGGGAGAGTATTCTTTAAGAGACTCTAGATAGGCTGACTAGAATCCAGTGGATGAACTTGCACTGAAGAACATTTAGGTACAAATGCTTGACATAATAAGCCTTAAAATATATGACAGAATACATGAAATCCACTCGGAGTGGGGCATAGAGGAGAGGATGAGGAAGGGGTTCCTAAGTTTGATTAAGATCTATTCTATGAAATGCACAAAAAATCAATAAAATATACTAAAAATAAATTTTAGAAATGCCATAAATGTGTTCTAGTTACTTTCAATTGCTGTGACAAAACACTCTGACCAATATCAATCTGGAGAGGGAGGGATTTATTTGGCTTACATCTTCCGGGTCATAGTGCATCACTGCGGGAGCCTAACATAGAAACTCAGGCCAGAAACCAGGAGCTGAAGCACAAGTCATGAATAAACACAGTTTCTCTGTCTTGCTCCCCTGGTCCATGCTCAGCCTGCTTTTTTATACAATACAGAACAATTGCTCAGGGGTGGTACTACCCACAGTAGGCGGGTCCCCCACTCAACAATCAAGAAAATGCTACAAGACATTACTATAGGCCAGTCTAATGGAGGCAATTCCTCAGCTGAGGCTCCTTCTACCCAGATTTGTCAAGTTGACAACACAAGCTATCCAGCATAACATGCATTAGAAAACAAGGCCATTTAACAAACGGTGTTAGCAAAACTTAATATCCACCCAAAGAAGAGTGAAATTAGATCCTTATCTCTCACCCTGCACAAACGGAACAAAGACGTCAATATGAAACCTGAAATGCTAAAATTACTAAAGGAAAATGTAGGGGAACTACTTCAAGACCTAGATTTAGCAATAATTTCTTAATACTATATGAAAGAACCTTAAGAATTGACAAATATGATTACATGGAATTAAAAAGTTTCTGCAGACTGTTGGTGGGATTGTAAATTTTTACAGTCACCGTGGAGATCAGTTTGGAAAACTCTTTAAAAAATTAAATCTACCATATGATCTGGTTCTACCACTTCTTGGTATACGCTCAGAGGACTCATCCTACACAGACGATACTTGCACATCCATGTTTGTTGCTGCTCTTTACACAACAGTTAAGAAATGGAAACAACCTAAGTGTCCCTCAACTGATGAACAGATGAAAATGTGGTACATTGACGCAGTGGAGTTCTATGCAGTGGTAAAGAAAAGCTAAATAATTGGGAATCCAAGTAAATGGGTGGAACTAGAAACTTAAGCAAAGTGAAATAAAAAGACCCAGAAAAACAGATGATGTAAATTCTCTCTCATTTGTGGATCTCAGCTCCAAATCCTTCTATGTGAGTATATATCCTGATGTAACCTCAGGAACCAGGAAGATGGAAAGGAACGGTGGGGGTGAAGAGAAAGAAGGAGCCAGGGAGAGGGAGAGAGTATGAGATAGATGTTACCAAGGGGAAAATGGGGAAAAGGGAGGATGCTGTAGCTGGAGAGAGAGTAGAGAGGGTTACACAGGGTCAGTGAGAGAAGAGATAAAATGCTGAGATGGTGTGAAAATTCAGAGGGAAATGTATTAGTTCACAGTTCTACCCAAAAAATACACATACAATAGATCTAAGTGTGCATGTGTACAGCTGAAGACTATATAATAAAGAACACAGTGTCAGACAGGAGAATCCTCCCTTTGAGGAGGAGATTGGTCAGGATGTTCCCAGAGACTACCAAAATAACACAGACTGTTGCCACAGCCCTTAATTACCTCCCAGAATTTGAAGGTAAAACTCTATTGCTGAAGATAAGACATGCTTTGGACACAGGATTTTGGACACAATGGAGTTGGAACTGACCTTCTCCCTGAAGACTAACTCTCATGGTATCAGAGGATTATATGCAGCTGCCAAGGGAGAAAAGGGGAGGAAAACCAATGGTCCTACCGAGCTGTAAAGCCTAATAAACAACAGCTGGCTCAATAAACTATCCCTATTGGTTTAGTAGAGGCACTTTTATTTTGGGAGTAATCAATCAACAGCTGTCTAATTGGAATTAAAGTCTGCTTATAGTGGTTTGAATGAGAATGTCCCCCATAGGCTCTAAGTATTTTGACATTTTTGTCTTCTCTTTTGGGAGGTCTTAGAAGATGTGGCCATTTTAGAGGAAGTACGTCATTGGGGGGTGGGCTTAGTGAGTGCTTAAATCTTGGCAGATCTCCAGTCACCCTCTGCTTCCTGTGCCTGCTTGAAGGTGTGAGCCTTTAGCTTCTGCATCTACTTTAGCACTGCCACCATGCCTCCCCGCCAAAATGCACTTTTGCCCCTTTGTAACCACAAGCTAAACAAACTCTTCCTTTTATAACTTCCCTTGGTCAGTGTTTCTATCACAGCAACAGAAAAATGACTAATACAGTAAGTTGGCACCAAGAGTGGGGTGTTGCTGTGACAAACTTGACTGTGGTGTTTTGCTGAGGATTGTGGAACTGTTTGGATCTTTGGGCAAGAAAAGCTACTGAGTACTAAGAGTTTGTGGCTGTGGAGCTTGGAACAGTTATGCTAAAAGAGTTGTAGACAATGGGTGCCTGGCTTGTGACGCTTCAAAGGGAAGCAGAGACTATCAGGATTGTTTGTATGTTTTGAATTGAGAATCTGTGATTTCTGGTTGACTGGGACTGAAGAATCAGTGGTGATTAACAAGAGAACAGAACCACTGAAGTAAAACTTTTGCTTTACTAGAACAATTGATGCTGGTTATCTGGGACTGAAAAAATTGGCTGTAAGTAACAAGAGACCAGCATCAACAAGGTGAAATCTTCTGGTCAGTATTTCCTCAGGGTTAGCACACGGAAACTGATCCAGAGGGGGCTTGAGCCTCCATTTCAATCTGGAAGCAGGACTTGGTATGTGGAAGAGTCTCCTGCATGGTTTTGGTGTTGAAAGTGTGAAGGGTCACAGAGTGCAGCTGAGGTTTGGCACCCCAAGAGGCCAGGAAAGGCCATTGGTGAAAGTGTAGCTTTGGTTATAAGAAGACCCCAAGGACTGCAGGGGTCATGGAGAGAGTCTGAGGTTTTGCACCAGGAGAGGCCAGAAGAGTCCATTGGTGAAGGTGCAGCCTCGGTTTCAGTGGAGACCCCAGCTTTTTGGAGATCCCAGGACCCTGGGATGACCACCAAGGACAGCAGCTGGTGTGGAATGAGGCCAGCCTGAGTCTGGAAGACTAGCAGTGTGTACTGTGGACAGCAGAGTCAGAGAAGTGGAACTGCAGAAACCCTTTGGAGCCCAGAAAATTATGAATGAATCCCAGATGTCCATCCTTGAGCTATTTTGCTGGACTTAGGTTTTGCTTAGGTGTGTTGGATTCTTCCCTTTGAAATAAGACAGTACTTGTTGGGGATTTTATAGGCACCCACAGTTAAGAGACTTCTAATACAGACTATGAACTTTTAATGTTTGAATTTTTTTAAGGACTGTGAGACTTTTAAGGTTGTGATATTGTTAACGTCATATCTTGGGGGGTCTAGAAATGGAAAGGCTGTGGTTTAATAGTGATGTGTTGGTGGGTCAAGTTGACAAGGGGTCAATTGTGCTGAACAGTTTTAGTGCCAACTTGACACACCTGGGTGGAGGGAGCCTCAGGGGAAATTGCCTTCATTGGACTGGCCTGTGTCCATGTCTATGGTGCATGTTCTTGATTGTTGAGTGATGTGGGAGGCCCAGCTGCATTGTGGGTGGTGCCACCCTTGGGCACTTTGTTCTGTATTGTATAAGAAAGCAGGCTGAGCCTAGGCCATGAGAGCAAGCCAGTGAGCAGCTTTCCTCCACGGCCTGTGCTTCAGCTCCTGTCTCCAAGTTCCTGCTCTGAGTTCCTACCATGGACTCCCTAAGTGATGAATTGTGACCTGGGAGAAGTGAGCTAAATAAACCCTTTCCTCCCCAAGTTGGTATTGGTCAGAGTGCTTTGTCCCAGCAAACCAGAACACTGCTCAATGGGAGGGAACTCATGTGTGGTATTGTAAACATAGTCAAATACACATGGCTGGAGAGGTCTGAGATTCGAGAGAAAAACATGTTTTTGCTACATTCCTAGACCAATGTAATTTCATATTGTATTTTAAATATACATCCTCATATTTACAGACAAATGTACCTCTTATCACTCATCAAAGAAATTTTTTTTTACAACAGATGGAGACTATTGCAGAGTTCTACAACTAGTCAACAGAGAATAAGTGTCTATGAGATGTTCAACCCTACATGACACATCATCAGTGTAACCTCTACACATAATATGAATGCATCTTTCAACATCAGAGAAGTTTCCTTATGCAGAAGGTGATAAAACCCATAAGTTGCCAATGTGTATAGAACAAGAGACTACAAAGTGCTTATCCCTGAATGTGACACCTATTTCAAACTTCTGCTCCCAAGGCTCAGGAACTGCAGAAGAGGAGGCAGAAAGACTGAGGGAGCAAAATGTGGTGGATGGCCAGAAGGAAACAAAGCTTTCCAGACAGCTGGTCAGTTGCATGTATAAACTCAGCAATGGTGACAGCACACAGAAGTGCTATGAAAACACAACCCAGAAAAAAACCCCAGCATAGACCTGAGGATGTGGGTAAGAAATTCCAACTCAACCCCAGAAACTTTTGGCAACTGCTGGGAGGGAGAGGGACAGTTTCTCACAGGGATGGGACTCTTGGTAGGTTAACCAAGCTCCACTGGAAGGGACCCACCATGGAGGACATTTGGGGACACATATAAGACCCTATAGGCAATGATACATATGTACATATATATGAAAGAGTACATTAAATTGGGCAGGGGCAGTAAGACGAGATACAGATGGGGATAGGATTGAAACACCATCCAATTATATTGTATGAAAAATCACAAAAATTCAATAAAGAATTTAAAAAGAGGCTCTGCATAGCAGAGGCAACTATTGGCAGAATGAACAGATAGTCTCCAGAATTTGAGAAAACCTTTGCCAGCCACATTTCAGACAAGGGTTTAATACTAGAATATGTAAAGAACTCGGCATGTTCTTTTTTTATATTTAGATCTTAGCTTTTAGTTTTTAACACAGAGTTGGAATTCATGAAGAGATTTTAATAGAAAATTTAAGCACTGGGGTTCAGATAAAGGTTCTCGTGCACAAAGTAAGACACACCTGAGAATGTGGGCATTTAATCTTTAGTCTTTAATCTTTCTGTATGTAGCTCACACTGTAAATTTATATCAGGAAATAGGAAGCAAATCATAAGTTGTGAAAATGAGGTTTTGAGGAAGGCAGAGGAAGAGTAATAGAACACAGGCAACATGATAATGGGAAAGGGAATCCTAGTGTGGAGAGGTGTGAGAGGTGGAGGGTGATGGAGGGGAGAACATGGGAGAAACAAGAAGAAATGATGTATGAGATGTCATAATGAAACCGGCTACTTTGTATGCTAATTAGAAACTAAACAACAAAGTTCTTACAAAGTATCAACAGATACCCAAAGATTCCTTTACAGAAATCACCTTTCTGACTAAAAGCAGAAATGTCTGAGGGTGAAGACTGCCATAAATTCCTTGTCATGGGTGAGTTTTATGGCCATGAAGAAAATGTACATTTGGCACTGAGATGACCCAGTTTTGCTCAGCTAGTCCTTACTAACATTAGTTTCCCCCACTGCATATTTACCTCCCAATAGTTCCAAGTCCTTAGAAGCCTAGAACCTGTTTTTCTGCTGTTCCATCTCTTTTCCAGAGTTTAACACTTCTTGCTAAAGATGGAATGTTATGAGCTCATTTCTATTTGCTTCTTTCGTAGGAAGACCCCGTGTCAGGTGAAAACTACACATCAAGTGAAGTTTGCATGTGACTTCTCTTATCATTCCCTTTTGTCAGTTCATTTTGAGGGCTCCAGGCATTGACCCTTAGAAGTAACTTTTCTCCCTCTCCCACGACACTTTCTCTATTCTTCCTCAGGCTTCTTTCTTCCTCGCCTCTCTCAGTTGTTTCCTAATGGTCAGTAGGCTCTCTGGCTCTGTCCTTTGGCCCCCAATATTCTCCTCTATAGAATTTCTCTGGCTAACATCATCTGAGCACACGTCTTTCATTATCTACTCTGAGATAATGAGTTCTGAATCTTTATTTGCAGCTCAGACTCTGAAGTCCAACTGCCTACCAGAGATCACCAATGGAATACCTTCCTGTACCTCAGACTCAACCTACCTCTTCTCTCCCTGTCAGTGACTAGCACACACCATAAATCCAGTTAGTTACTCTAGAAATTTGTAGCTGTATTTCCTTCCCGCTTCTTCCTCATCTTATATTCAGTAAGTTGTGAAATCTGATTAATTCTCCCTTCACAGTAGCTAGTACATCCACTTCTTTTTCTCTAACACCATTTCAATCAACAGTGAGTCCAGGCCAACAATGTCCACCTCTATCTTCCATTAATTGTTTCAGGAAATCTCCTCACTGCTTCTCCTTGGCCTCTTTGCCTGTTCTCCATCTTTCTTGGCATGGGTAATTCCCAATCATCCCTCAAGTTCCACCCAATGTCACTTCCCTTGGGAAGCTTCCCTGACTAAGCGTCTCCACCCGTTAGCCCCAGGATATGTGGAGTGCTTCTGCTAAATGAGTTCCAAGCACTTAACTCATCTTATTATAACCACTCATTTGATTGCTTAATTGCCTAACTAACTCACTAGATTGTAAATACTCTGTTTTATACTGTATTTCTAGCACCTAGCATATAGCACTAAAAACTATTTATTGAATAAATCACTGAAAAGACTCTCTAAAAAGACCACCATTCTTCTCTCTGAGGAACCAACATTTTTCAGTTCATCTAAAAATAAACAAGATCAGTGGCTTAGCAAATAAATCTATGGTGTGTGTATAAACTTCACACTCTAAGTTCATGTGGTTGATGAACCTCAACTATGTAAATGAAACCTTATTTTCCAAATAAAAAATATACAGTGTTGAGTGGCAGTGTCATAACTCTTGCTGCTCATGGCAACAAGCAGCTGCAACAAACAAAATTAGCAAAAAAAAAAAAATCCAAAATAACAAAACTGTATTTATCTATTCAGATCTTTTCTGTTTAACTCTGCAGTTTTAACAGTCCAGTAACTCAACTGCAAATTTGTTAAGATTCATTGCTTTCCAAGACTATCACATGCTCAGGCTTATTTGCTTGTCTCTTTTTGCTGGGAAATTATTTGTCTGTGGAATGACCCAGAAAACAACTTTTTTTTCCATGTTAATTACTCAAAGATTAAAAAAGGTAAAATAAGAATTATGTAACGGAGGATTTGTTTTGCTCCTCCAGTTACTCAGCAGTGATCACACATACTTTACCCTTGGGAATGCTTTTAATGGTGTTATTTTATGAATGATATATTTTTTCCACATATCCATATGAAATTAGGGTTTTAGTTACTATATTCTCATTAATTAAGTAGCTTTCTTTGAACCCTTTTGTAGGTATAAGTAAAGTTTTTATTATCTACTATTATAAAGCACTGTGAGAATTTCCAGGGAAGTTAGATGTGTCCTAGGTTCTCAGTCTCTTTCAGAGAATGTGACCCCAAAACTCCAAGAAACACATTAGAATAAGGTGTGAGAAATAATTGCAGTAACCAAGGTCTGCAAACCAGGAGCCTTTCCACTATGCACCAACCTGAGCTTTTGGGCTTAATAGATTTTCAACTTGAACTTGAGTACTTCAGTTCTGAGGATGAGTTTTTTATAAACCAAAAAACTGGGGACAACTGCTTTCTTTTAGATTACAGTCCCTAAAACTATGGCTGCATAAATATTTTTATAGTATTATAGTAGGTACATGAATCTATTTCAAGGGAAAATTTTATTCCTTCCTCTCTGATGTCTTTATATAAAAGTTAATATTTCTTTTTAATCAATGTGACAGGCACACAGTTTAAAAAGCCAACTAATATTAAAAGGCTTATAGAAGGAAAAAAAGCCTATATTCTCTTAATTCCACTATTCTCTAGTTACTCCCCACTCCCAGATGCACTTGCCTCCTTAAGAAAACCATTTTCAAAATCCTCAGCTCTCTACTCTGCTACTTCTAAGAGGAAAATACCATGCACATTCTGTCACACCTTTGGTTCATCATCTAAAAATATTTAGTTATTTTGGTCTTTTATGCTTATTTAGTCAATCCATTCCTTTCAAAGTAGTAATGTCCATTACAATGTCCATCCCAACCTATGTTCAGTGGCTTGGTGTAACTATTACAGTTATTTATGGATTTATGTATATAACCTAATTTAAACTGTATGCATAATAATATATATTATATAATTTATATTGTATATTAGGTATATATTTTATAAGTTTATACAATTTAATCACGTTTATGGTTTATACTACATATTGTATCATAAATCATATATAAGATAGTGTAAATATGTAGTTTATGATATAATTACATGTGTCTCATACTTTCTACATTTTCTTGGGATTAGTAATGGTTTGATATCATTTGTTTAGGGTTGATTTTTAATTAAAATGTTTCATTTATTATTTTTATTTTATATGTAAGAGTATACTGACTACATGTAATGAGGTCGGAAAAGCGCTTCAGATGTGCTGGCAGTGGAGTTTAAGACAGTTGTTTGCTGCTGTGTGGGTTCTGGGAACTGAACCCAGGTCCTCTCCAAGAGCAGCCAGTGCTCTTAACTGCTGAACCATCTCTCCAATCCCAGCTTTTCTTTTTTGAGACAATGGTGTCTCCATGTAGCCCCAGCTGGCCAGGAACTCCATATGTAGACCAGGCTGCCTTGATCTCACTGAGATCTTCCTGCCTTTGATTTCTGAATCCTGGGACCAAAAGTGTGTGCCGCCATACCTGGCTCACTGGGGATTTAACTCAGGGCCTTTCCCATGATTAGCACATGTTCTACCACTGTACTAATTTCTTTTTCAATCTTTTTGTATAAATGTGTGTGTGTATGATGTGTGCATATGTCTGTGTGTGTTTGTGTGTGTGTGTGTGTGTGTGTGTGTGTGTGTGTGTCTGTAGAAGAGAATAACCTCAGGTATCTTTCTTCATCTTCTACCTTGTTTGAGATTTTTTTTTTCTTGCTGTTTGCCATGTGTGCTCAAGGTTAGCGGACTAGCCAGCTTCTGGGGTTCTCCTGTCTTGTCCTCTGTGATTACAGATGAATACTACTGCACCTGACTATGTGTGTTTTAGGGAGGGGAAAGAAGGAGAGGGAAGGAAGGGGGAAGAAGGAGAGGAAGTGAGTGTACAGAAACTATATAAATGAAAAGGAAGAACGATCACAGCCTTAACTGCCAAAACCCCTAGCTAGACTAAAGGACGAATTTCACTTTGGTGTTTATTGCTATTTTATTTTCAAATATTGTGAGGAGAATACTCAAATCCAGCATGCTAAGCACTTTATCTGCTGAGTCAGCCTCCTAACTCTGCTTGGTCTCTTTTTTAAAAGAACATTTCTTCCACTGTCTGACAATCTAGTTACTCATCTTCAAAAGTGAGGCAGTGAAGAAAGGTTGGCATTTCTGGCCAGTTTTAACCAGGGCAAGAGGACGGGGGCTGCAGAAGTGCTGGAGAAAAGCTGTAGAAGGCTGTTTCCAAGCAGCAGACTAGCGGGCTTTTCAAGCCCGTTTTCAATTTTATTTGCATTTCTGATATTTGAAGTGTGAATTTATGATATTTATGAATCTTTTATGATATCTCTTATGATATTCTAAATCTTTTAAAAGAAAGCACAGTGATCTGAGTGAGTTTTTAATTTCTAACTATGACTGATACTGCTTACATTCACTATTGTTAACTCTATCATGTATTACTTAATTTTCTCTTTAAAAATGATCTGACTGTGTGGTAATTATAACTTCATCTTGTATTTTGTCACTCTTTCTTTCTGTATGTGCTTGCTGTGTGGCTTTAGATACATATACTCAGTATATACTGTTTCACTGCTAATCTCTGCTATCTACTATATATTCATTTTTACTAATAAGGTGAGTACTTATTGGCTATTAGGTTAAATGCCTATGTTTTTCCTATAATGATGCAGGTGCAAGTTTTTTGAGCGGCTTATTTGTTTTTATTTTATGTGTGTGAATGTTTTGTCTGCACATATGTAATTGCACCCATGCATGCAATGCCCACAGAGGCCAGAAAAGGGCATTAGATACTCTGGGATTGGAGTTATGGATGGTTGTTGACTGCCATGTGGGTGCTGGAAACTGAACTCCGGTCCCCTGCAAGAACAACCAGTGCTACTCCATTTTTTTCTGTATATGCTTATGCATTTTCCTACCCTGATCCCAATGTCTGCAACTAAACTTCCAAATAAGTAAGAACCTCTATTATCATATGTTGGGTACAAGTATTCTCCATACAGACAATATTTGAAAACAAAACAGTAAACAGCAAAGTGAAATCTGGTCCTTTAGTCTAACTAGGGGTTTCGGCAGTTAAGGCTGTAATCGTTCTTCCTCTTCATTTATGTGGTTTCTGCACACTCACTTCCTCTCCTTCCTCTTCCTTCTCTCCCTTTTCCTTGCTCTCACTCTTTCATTCTTTCTTTCCTCGTTCTCTTCATTTTGATTATCAAAACTGCTTTCAGAAATACATTAGCCAGGTGTTGTGGCACACACATCTTCAATTCCAACCTCCAGGAGGCAGAGACAGATGGACCTCTGTGAGATCCTTGGGCTACGAGGAGATGTCTCAAAAACAAAACAAAGCAAACCCAAAATGCCCCAAGAATAACCCCCTCAGAAACAAAAAAAGACATCAGTCTGAAGGAGAAAAAAAGATATGTGGGACTGCAAATTTATATATTAGAAATTAATGCACATATATATACATGTATATGTAAATATGTGCATACACACATCCATACAAAAATAAGCATAAGTATATGTATATACTTTTATACACATATACTATTTTCCTGTATCATGGAATGTAACCTTTCAAGTCAACCACTGGTAACTATTGACAGATTCACACGTGTGTAACCAATACTCATCTCAATTGGGAACGAACATCTCTATAACCTTTAGTATAAGTTGTAGCAGTCTTCAGTTTAAAGCTTATGAACAGAGTTGGAAGTAATTTTAACTAAAATACCTACAACTTTTTACGAATTAAGAGGTACTGGAGAGATGACTCAATGGTTAACAGCACATTCTGTTCTTGCAGAGAAATAGTTCAGTTCCCAGAACTCATGTCAGGAGGACTCACAACCTCCAGTTCCAGGAGGATCCAGTGCCTTTGGCCTCATAGTGGATACCCATGCATAAACACATAACATATTTATAAATTAAAATAAAATAAATCGAGAAAAAGTTTTAAGGCATATATGCAGAATTTAAAAACATTAATAAATTCCACAATTAAGTCAGAATTTCAAATACCTTTAAGAAGAAATACATTGTTTAGTTTAATCACAAGTTGTTCTCTCTATATGTACAGTTTCCAAAAAAGACTTCTAGAAGTGATTTGTACTGACCACATTCTATCACCATTTTTTCAAATATCTACTATTTTTTATAAGGCTTAATTAATTTGCTGTATTATCACTATTGGTGTGAGTCTTTGCTGATCCCAAATGTCAAAATTGCTAATGCTGAGGAATCCTGGTTTAGAGGATTTATAAAGTTTGGGTGTCCCTGTCAGTTGAACAATACTTCCATCATTATGCATGTTTTTTGCAGATTCTTGTCCAAGATTTGCTTCAGGTCCCTCTTCCCTAACTTCCCAAGAGTCTGTGTTAGTTTCCTTTTAAATTCCCCAACAAAACAACTAAAGGGACAAATATTTTAGTAGAGAGAGAGAGAGAGAGAGAGAGAGAGAGAGAGAGAGAAAGAGAATCAGAGCAAGAGCTAGCCCCAAGGATTCTCCCACAGTGATCTACTTCTAGCAAGGCCCCACCTATTAAAGTTTTTATCCCCTCCCCACACAGTACCACTACTTGGTACCTAGGTTTCAAAGCATAAGGCTGTGGGGAACCTTTTTCATCTTCAAATGGTAACGTTCTCCAAAATCACACCTGTTACGTTTATAAAAAAGTGAACAAAATATAGTAGGCCCCCTTTATACTTGCAGACGTTTGTTTTGGCACTTAAAGCTCCCATTTTCAGATATTTTGAATAGTCCATTATTTGTAAATTTTAACTATCACTTTTTGTTTACTCAAGGGACTTTATAAATCAGCTAGTAAAGGTGACTGCACTTGCACAGCTGGTAGAACAGGCCTTCATTTAAACTTGAATCTTAGGTGTTATTGAGTGAAAAATATATTCTTAGCAGAGTCTCTGTAAAGACTGGATCATTCTCAGCATGAACACATCACAACATATGCTTGAAAAGTGATTTAGCACGCTTGCTGGAAACTCTCAAGTTGAGAAAATGAACAAATACATCAATTTTCACTCTGTGGTTGAACTTCAAGCTCTAATGATCACTATGGCCTGAAAGCACAAGGACAGTTTGAGCCTTGGGGTCTGGTTGGCAGTCTTGGCAGGAAGGAGGTTTGTTTTGCTATTTTCTTTCTTCTTGTGCCTAGGGTTTCAACCAAGATACAAAAGAAGGTAGGAGAAGTGATGTTTGCTCTGAAGCTTCAAAAAAGAGAAAAGGGAGGATCTGTGTTCACTCTGTCCTTGCTGATTAGTGTATCTTAAACCTCAACTAGGCTGATGGTTTCCAGACTTCCTGAAGAGGAGTTGATGTAACCTTCTCACGGTTTCCTGTGCACAGGATTATAGAACATGGAAACACATTTTATTATCATTTAAACCATGTAGTTATCGACTACATTTTGTTCTGCTGTTTGAATTTAAAGGACGCATACTTTAGAATGTAAACAGCTTTTTGAATTAGTATCTACTAACTCGGGCAAGGTTGGTCCTGTCCTTGTTGCCACTGCAGGTCAGTTTCCTTTCTGCAGCCCATCCTTGAACCAGCTGTGAGGTGAAGCATGCTCTTAGTATTTTGCCTGGTACAACTTCTTGCTTCTCATGTGGAGCCTGGGTATTCTGACTCTTGAATATCTTCACGGATATTTTTTTTTTCTGTCTGTGATTAGGTCTCCTTGGCTAGTTTGTTGACTTAGATGCTTTTTCTATACTGACAGTAATGTCCTGCTTTTGA
The DNA here is from genome assembly GCA_035773235.1 of Eospalax fontanierii. Taxonomy (NCBI): domain Eukaryota; kingdom Metazoa; phylum Chordata; class Mammalia; order Rodentia; family Spalacidae; genus Eospalax; species Eospalax fontanierii. The sequence goes on along the minus strand of CM069529.1, from coordinate 11,198,936 downwards.
TAGCCTGTCTGTACTCTGTTCTTTAGAGGTTTCTGGGAGGCCATGACATTCCCACCAGAACTGAGTAACCTTTTTGCTCTCCACTCTTCCATCCTGGTCCTTTTCTATTTGCCATGGAATTTGTCAAATTTCATGGAGAAAATAGACCTCCAATTAAACTGCATCAAACAGAGCGTTAAGAGGAGTGATATGAGGGGCTGGAGAGATAGCTGAGCAGTTGAGAGCACTGGCTGCTCTTCCAGGGGACCCAAGTTTGATTCCTAGCACCCACAAGTCAGCTAACAACCATCCATAACTCCAGTTCCAGGGGATCTGACACCCTCTTCTGGCTTCAGTGGGCATTAAACAGCACTTGTATACTGCAGGCAAAACACTCATACACATAAAATAAAAAGAATAAATAAACAGAGAGACTTGATATGAGAGTAATCTTTACTATGGAGTGAAGGAAGGGGGACTTCATGGCTATTTTATAATAGCCCAGGATTAGGGGCCAAATAGCTAAGATAGTGGCAATAAGAAAGAAAGGATTCATGCTAGGAATGTTACTAAGAAAGAATTTGCTAGACTTGGCAGAAAGGGAAAGGAATGATTCTGGGAATGTTCAGCAACACTTTGAAGACAAAAGGGCCACTTCAAGGAAACCATGAGACTTTTCATCCCTAATGGGGTGATTAATTATCCCAATTATCCTAGGCCTGAGAATGCTCACAGGGTACAGAACTTTACAGTCTCAAATGAGCCTACCCAAATGAGGTGCTAACTCTGTCCCCAAGCACTGTAAACATTATACAATGTGATGTTGAATAAAAGCCTGCATCTTTTGGGGGGGTGCTCTTTATGCTGAGTATTCCAGTCAGCTTTTTATTGCTATGAAAAAAATACCCAGTAGAAATCAGTTTAAAGAAAGAAAGAAGGGAAAAGTTCGGCCAGACACAGGGGCCCGTACTGTGGTCTCGGCATTTGGGAAGTGGGATAGGAGATTGTGCCTTTAAGGTCAGTCTGGGCTACGTGGTGAGAATCTGTTTCAAAAAACTAAACATGGCAAATGGGAAAGCATAAAGGTTTATTTTCGCTCTTGATTTCAGGGGTTTCAGTTCATGCTTGGCTGGCTTCGTTGCTGAGGGCCTGAGGGGAGGGAGAGCATCATGGTGGCAAGAGAGTCAGTGGAGGAGGTGACCTACCTCATAGCCACTGAGATGCAACGAGGAATAAGAAGAGACAGGGGTGAGGGTGTTGGAGCGATGACTTAGTCGGTAAGAGCACTGGCTGCTTTTGCAGAGAGCCTGGGTTCAATTTCTCAGCACCCACATGGCAGCTAAGAACCATCTATAACTCCAGTTCAAGGGGATCCAGCAGCCTCTTCCAACCTCTGTGGTCACTGCATTACACGAGTGCACTTACATCCACGCAGGCAATACACTCATGCACAGAAAGTTAAAGTAATAAATAAAATATTTTAGAAAAAGAAGAGACAGGGGACAAAATACATCCTTTATATGTATGCCCTCAGGGACCTGCGTCCTCCCACCCAGGCTCTAGCTCCTACTGGCCCATTCAACCTTGAACTCATCAATGGATTAATCCATTGATGAGGTTAGCGCTCTCATGATCCAGTTACATCATAGCACCCACAAGCTGGGAACGAAGCCTTCGATACATAACTTTTCTGGGGATATTTCATATCCAAACCACAATCCTGATTCAGCTTGGCCTGGATCATGTGGGAAAGACTTCAAACACCATTGGGACTTTAGTGAAGGGAGTTGAGAAGTTATAATTGGGGGAGAATACACACATATATAGAAATAGCCAAACATCATAAGAGGCAAATTGAAAAACCAAAATGTTCAAGCCATTTAAAATTTCAATATATTTTCATTCTCTTCCCACCAAACAAAAAGAAAAACAAATTCAGAGTTCAACTTGCATACATTAGCATGTTTTGCTTTTTCTTTGATGAATAAAATGGGCAGTGAGAAGACAAGTACAGGTAGGAGGAGAAACCTGAGGGTGAACAGGCTGACTGCTGACCGTGCCAACACGCAAGGACATGTGTCTGGTCATCTCTCTTGTGGGATATAGATTAGGTACTGGAGGTGAGTTCTACAGGCCTTTGTATCCAGAGTAGATGCTGCACATTCATGCATTGCTCTTTGTACCTTTAGAGCCCCAGACAGGGCCTCAGAACATCACCCAGTGCTAACTTACATTTCCAGCCATCTGCAAGCTAAAGGCAATGAACTCCAATGTTCGTTATAAAGGACTACTGAAATACCAAGAAAAAAGTAAAAAAAAGTCAATAGCATATCTTCTTCAGATTCAGGGAGCTACTTAACTGTTAGCAAAGATTTTCATCAAACTCATAGTAACAAGTCTTCAGTTTTCTGAAAAATTTGACTTCTGTGAAATACTTTATTCCTTGAGAAGGAAAACACTGCATATTGAAGCCAAAACAAATTGGAGGAACCTATGTGAAATGTAGATCTCTATGTCAGGGTACTAGAGACCCAGTTCTGAGACAATTGACTTGTAGCCTCTATGTTCAGCTGCACAGTGGACATCCAACTGCAGGACAAAGCTGGATCTTGTAGACACTCTATTGCTCTGACTGTGGGCCTGGAGCCATTACAAGCTTTAGCGTGGCCCCAAGGGGTGCATATATTAGGGAAAAAACAAGAACATGCTCCAAAATAGCTTATTTAAAATGCAAAGGGTAACAAGAGAGCTACATTTGGGGAAAGCCCAGTTCTCAGGAACAGGAACGTAATACCGAATCTTGGTTAAAGTTGCTTGCTCTTGAACTAATTAGCTGGGAATTGAATTCAGCATGAGAAATCAGAATGTGGGTTAAGACTGAAGAAGAGTGTTATTTTTCCTTTTAGATACCAGCCTGACACTTTAGAATGTAGTAGCAGTCAGTCCATGACTGTCAGCTAATTCAAAATTATATATAAAAAAATCCCATCATGGCTGATTGAAAAGAAGTTGTAGGGATGTAATTGAGACCAGATGTCTGATAAAAGGAAATTTTATCTACTTGGGTGATAGTCTCTTTGAAATAAGATATTGGCACATTTGTCATTAAAGAAAAACAAAGAGGAATGAATGATACAGAATTCAGTGAAACAGTAAATAATATGTTCCCACCACACATGAAAACCTAGTCCCATCTAGCATTTATATGCTATTGTTTTCTTTTAAATCTCTTTTGTTGTTCTAAGATGAGAGGTTGGTGGGAAAGATATAAAAAGAAAGAAGCCAAAGCCTTAACTTTTTCTTCTTTTGTTTTACTTATGAACCTTTAAGAAAACAACAGGCATTATAATAAAGTCCTATTTCTCACTTGTGACATCTCTCACAAGATACAAATCCTTGACAGAACACGCCTGCATGGAACAAGATCTTACTTCTTAACACGCCTGTGCTGGATTTAAAATGTACATGCCTAATTAGCTGTGTAAACAAATTTGGAATTCAGGGAATTTTCTGTGTCACAGGGGAGTTGAGGCTCACTACCTTTTGTAGATAGTCTCCCTGCAGCTGAAGCCCGCATTATCTAAAATGCATGCTATTCTAGTGGTGTTCCCTTGGAGCTGTGCATGCTCTATGAATTCTGCGGCAGATTTTGGGTTGAGAATGAGAAGACGGTTTTCGAGAAAGTGCCACTGTCCACAAAGTATGGGACACACTTCAGTAGAGGGGATCTGACTTTTACCCCAACACAGCCCAGCAGTTATGTAAGAGTCTCGTGCCCAGATCTTTGCCAACCTTGAGGATACTGGAGATACCTCCCTAGTCCGCTGCAGAATTAAGGGAGTGGCAGGTGGAGATGGTGCCAACTGAAGGGTTAGGAGAGAAATGGGCTAATTGGGCGTGGGCATCCATCAGTAGGGAGCACGCACCTTGGCAAGGGACAAGAGTCCTCCTAGACGCCAGACAGGAACATGGCAGGTCACCCGTGGAGGCTGCATCTTTTCTGACTGACATGTAAATGGCAGAGCTCATTTGATGCGGTTCCAGGCACTCCACTGGGTGTTTCTAATCGGGTGTTTTAATTAGTGTTTTTTTTGTACTTGGGCCCAGAGGCTGTTTCAACAGATGGGCATATATTTAGACATCTCTGAATAAATAAATGTAAAACAAAGAAAACTGACTCTGCTGGACTTAGGAGAATGATAATTTCAGATCTGATGGCTTGAAACTGGCTCCTCAGCACCATCACTGGTCTCCTGATGCCCTTTTAGTGTGGCCGGGCCCTGTGTCAGGGTCTCATCCCCGCTCAGGCTTAAAAGTCTATCTACGCTCCAGGTCTCGAGGTGGTTGGAAACACTAGAAATGATTATGTTGAACTTGACTTTTTATAAAAATTGAACAAATAACACCTGCGTCCCTCAGGTGTTATTGGGGGGAAGGGTGGGATAATGTTGTGCTGAGACTGGGAAGGGAGGAGGGAGATCTGACGGGAGGGAAAAGAGCAGAGATGAATGAATCGTGGAGGGCTCGGAACCCAGAGGGAAAGGTGATGCCTCCAAGCCCCCCGAGAAATGCACAGTGTGTGAGCATTAATGCGTATGTATGGGGAGGGGGCTGTTTGGCAAGGAGCACAGGGCCAGACAGAAGAGAAATCCCTTTGTGTGGTTGGTGAGAGCAGTCCAAGAGACTCCCAAAATAACACAGGCTATTGCCAAAGCTCTTGGTTATCTCCCAGAACCAGAAGATAATACCCTGCTGCTGAAGACAGGGTATACTTCAGATACAGGACTTGGAGCACTGGAGCAGGAACTGACCTGGGAGCCTTCTACATGAAGTTTAGCTCCCGTAGTGCTAGATGACGACGTGCAAAACGCTAACGGGGAAAATCAACCAAAGGTCCAACATAACCCTAAATTCTAATAACCATAACAGCCGGTGTAACAGCTTCAATAGTGGCACTGTTACGGGGGTAATCAGTAGCTGTCTAATCGGACTTGACGCCCTCTCAATGGGTGTGAACTCACAGGTGGGAGTGTGAACTCAGCCAAATGCATGACTGGAGGGGACACCGACCCTTAGAGAAAGCCCTATTTCTGTCTATCTCTAGAGAAATGAAACTTCTTACCATATGCTAAATATGGATCCTTATATTCACAGAGAAGCATACAGGACACCACTCACCAAAAAAGCTTCTTTTTGCAGCAGATGGAAGCTACAGCAAAATTCCACAATTGGTCAGAAACAGAGAATATATGTCTGAGAGGTGCCAAGTCCTGGGTGACACAACTGCAGTTGAACCTCTCTACCTATGGCTCATAGAACTCAGTGGAATGAGGGGTAGCCGGAAAACTAAAGCTCTCACCAGCGAAGCTTCCTTAAATAACATGGTGCTCTGCACACAGAAGGTCACAACTGGCCAAGTTTTAAAGAATAAGAGACTTCAGAGTGTGTATCCCTGGATAGGACTCCTATATTGAACCTCATTCAGCCATGGCTCAGGGATCATTGCAGAAGACCGGCAGAAAGATTGTAAGAGCCAGGGCTGGTTCATGAACTTAAGGAAGCAGAGACTTTCGGACCTCTGGAAGCTTGCACATGTGAACTTGTGGCAATCGTGGCATCAAGCACAGGACCCACACCAACTCAAACTAGACGAGGGCCTAGAGTGGTGTATGGTGTACTGCAGTGTGGGCCTTAGCCAGGCCACTTGCCATGAGGAATAATGGAATGACTTCTGTGGACTTGCCTTTCCGCCCTGGCCAGGCATGACACCACCTTCGCTCTGTGCCTGGATGACCTGCCTAAGAGACAGATTACTATTGGCCGCAGTTGGGATCCACCCCTTAGGGCAATCGGCTAAAAAATCATAAAACCCTTTGCACTTCCTTGAATGAACTGAGTTTGCTGTGGCTCGCCCTCCGCATGCTTTCACCTAGCTCCGGAGTCTGCGTTTTGACTCTGCACCTCTCACCTCCTGACAGGGGAGACCCTGCATCTGCCCTGAGCAGAGGGACCCCAACAGAGTGCAGTGATAGAAACTGGTGGCAGGGCAGACCTAAACTGAAACGTATTGGAGACTGATTACTACTGGGAGAGGGAGAGTATGCCTTACGATCTCTAGATAGTCTGACCAGACTCCAGTGGATGAATTTGCATTAAAGAACATCTGGGCACAAATGCTTGACTGGATAGGACTTGACATGTATAAAACTCAATTAAAAATTTTTAAAAAATTGACCAAATAGGTAGTAAGCAGTGTTGATTTGGACCTGGGTAGCTCTCTTCCTGTTGCTATAAGGAAGAGTATATTGCAATGGGCTGGCTTCTCTGTCCCCCTATTCTCTCTAGGACTCTTCTGTGTGCAACTGGGCACACTTGTTCATGGAGGAAGCACCTGCTTATGCTACCATAGTTCCTTGATTTCAAGGAGCCACCAATTTTAAGATATACTGTAGATTTAGTCACAGCGTTTATGATAAAAAAAAAGAATAAGAAAAAAATAGCCCATTAAAAGCATACCTTAATTTTAGGTCAAGACATGACCTGGTTTCAGATATATTAAAATGTGAAAATCATGTGAATAAAATGTTATCTGTACTTGTTGCAGGGCAATTTGCACTGCAAAAGAGGATGTTTTTAAAATCAAGATAGTACACAAAGTCTTCATAATGGGTGCTCTGCTTAGGAAGGCACTATAGACAATTTGGGTGGGCTGGGTCTTTGTAGGATGCTCAGCAAGCTCCTTAGACTCTACTCGATAGACACCGGCAACATTTGTGCCACCTTCCACCCCAGATACGGCAGCCACTAGTACCATCATACCTTAGTACCGTAAGCAGAAAGTGAAATTGTCCACAGTCATGCCTGGGTGGGAACCAGTAGACCGGAGGGACAGATAGCTGGGGCAGCAGCCTCTAACTGTTAGGGATCTAGTGTAGGAAACAGACTTCACTTTAGCCAGTTTAATCTGGTGTGTCATTGACAGGGTCTACAGGCTAAAGAAACAGACTTTAGTATGGGCGCGTCCAAGACTATTTCCAGAAGCAATACCTGGTTACCCGGGAAGCTGCTTCCCCTGCACAGATCTGGGGCTGGATGCCATTTTGACCAATGGGAGCTAGCAGCCAGCCACAGGAGCAGAAAGTTTCCTCACACCAGTGTCTTTTCTTACTTTATTGTTCTGAACTCAAGTTCCAAAAGTGTACTTTACCATGGAGTCTAATCATGGATTGTACAGTAAGAAGTACATTTTAGATTACTAGTTTCTGTAGTCCAGTCAAGCACAGTGGCAAATGCCTGCAAACCCAGCACTCTGAAGGCAGATCATGAATTGAGGTCTTCCCAGGGTCCAATATCTGGACAAAAAAGAGAAAAAGAAAGAAAGCAGAGTCGGGGAGACAGTGGATTTTGAATGGACTGATTTTCGGCATCTTCTTGCTTCTTCGCACCGATGGACAGTCACCTATCCTGGGCAAGTTCCCCATACACATCCTTTGAAACACTGGGTTGGGTTAATTTTCTTTTCTTTTCTTCTTTCTCTCCCAGTTTTCTCTTTTAATTCTCTTCTTTCCACACCTTTTTTCTCTCCTTGTCCATACATGTAGATTTTCTTGAGATTTGGAAAATGTATGCCTCACACCCAGCTGTCAGCTTACGTGGCATGTGAAGTCTCTGTTGGTGAGGTTTGAGGACTGGTCTCAGGACAGTTAGGTCTCACCACTGGTATGTCCAGTCCATCGAAGACACTGTGGGAATTGATAGTTTGAGCTGAGATTTCTATCTTTGAATGAGATTTTCTCTATCTAGATGAATAAATCACCGATTAATATATTACATTATCTCATTTTTGAGTAGATATTGATCAGTAGCCTTAATTACTACCAAGTAAGAGTTAAGCAATGCTTTGTTTCTGAATTAGACACCTTTACATTTAAAAACAAGTGACTCCTGCAGGCTAGGAATAAATAAGGCTTTCTTACCTTAAGTATTTTTTCTTTCATTGCATTGCTAAAAATCTCCTAATTATTACTCCTAATTATTAATTTGGCTTACAGTCTTGAGACTTTGGCTTAGTGAATATCTTTACAAGGGGTAAAACACAAGTTACTTACTCTTTAGTAACTTTCCACATAAAACACAGTTCAACAAGTTGAATTTGGGTTTAAATTAAGATGATTACATTTGGTATAAGCATATTTTTAGTATAATTATGCTGTAAATACTGCATTTTTATATATTCTCAAAATATTACTTCTTTATCTATAATTCATATATAACTGGATGCCCTATATTTGTATTTGCTAAGCGTGATGTGAATGAGTCCATGGATTTAGTTTTTAAAAATCTATTGCTTGAGGTGGGCAGAGGATGAAGAAAACATAAGAAAACATGAGAATGGACTCCTAAGGGGGATAAAGATGAGCAAGTTGAGTTATGCATCGAGAGAAGAGGGCAAATGGAAAAAACAAACCTCAGATGGATTCTAGTTACTGTCAACTGTTTCCTGCACATGTAAATTAAGTACGATGTGAAGATAAAGCACTGTGACTTCTCTGCAAATGTGGTCACTTTCCTATAGCATTTGGATCTGGTCCCGGTGCAGTATTCAGTTGCCCAGGCTGGATAAGCAGAGCTTTGAGGTAAGTAGAAGAGATGAGCAGGCAGTGCAGGCACTGGATACCTTGGAGCCTTGTAATCTTGCTTGCACAACCTCCAGATTGCATGGTTCTTGGCTTCAGTGCAGTTGGGCACAATTTCAACGCACATCTATGGAGACCATGTCACAACAACAAAACAAACCAATGTAGCTGCGAGTTACATTAACAGCTTGAAAAAACAAGTCAACAGACATGAAGACTGTTCTGGGAACCCCTCCCTGGGAGTCGGCCTCTGGCCGAAAGGGGTTACTTACTATGCTTCCTTTTGGACATTTTTTAAAGCTAAGGTTGCTCTATAGGACCTGTAGCTAATCTACTTCAAATTTTTTTTTTTTGCGCGGGGGGAGAAGAATCTTTATTTGCTTTATTGTTTATCACATTACATTATCCTGACTTACAGAATAGTTTGTTTTACATGCAAAATTTTCTGTGAGATTGTTTCCTGGCTCAGGCATCATAAACCTAGTTCAGAGGTCCATCCTTTCATAGGCTTTTACTGTTTCCAGTCACAATTCATTGAGCCAGATTTCCTAAATCTTCTGATACCCAGTAACTGCCTCAGAGTGAATGGCAGGCAATGAGTTCATAAACTTTGTGGCATCATCTGTGACAACTTGTTGGTTATTTGTTGGTGAAGTTTTGCTGTCTATTGAGAGAATATTAACACATAAATTAAGGGTAGTACAACCTTTCCTATAACTGAACTAAGAGCAGACTTCTTGAAGAATGTCAGATCAGGCAGACCCAGGAGTATATGTGGATTGTGGTCTTGCCAATATCAAGAACCTCTTGTGCTCATATATTTTTATTTCTCATTTTATGAAAGGCTTGATTTATGTGCCAGTAACATCGGGGCGTGTGGATGAACACATTGTGCAAAAGCCAACAAAGACAGGGAAAGCGAAACATTTTGAGGAGGCTCTTCTAATCTCTTTAATGTGATTTCTTTAAAAACAAACACAAGGTATGCTTCATTTTGCATCTGAAATCTTTTCATCTGATCTACATATACTCTTGGACGTTTATATGTTATCTCAAAAATTTTTGGTCTACATATCGATTTCATGGTAACCATTCTAATTTTTGTTTTGTTTAATAACTAAATTTATTCTTACAAGAGAACAACAAGAACAACAAAACGGTCTCATTTTCCTTATTTTTCTTTGGTTGAATTTTTTTTCAGACTAAACTTCTGACTCATATCCTGGTCTATCTCAATTTACATTTGCTTCCAGAATTTGTTTAATTTTTTTCCATTTCTTTATTTGTCCTAGCACATTTTTCTCCACGTCCTTCCTAGTTCTCTAGATCTCCAAAGAGAAGTACAAACTTCTTTCATGAAGTTCTTATCCAAGTCCTTTAAAGGCATGTAGCATAGATTGTCCTAGCTCAAGGACACTCCAGTAAGGAACATGGAGTGATACAGAGACTTGGGTGTGAAAGTAGATGCATTATAATCTTTTTTGCCTGTCATACTCTGAGTATATCATGATTCCACAGAAAGATTCCTCTGGGATTAGCAAACCAGGTAAACTCCCTTTATGCACTTAGATGCTCCAAACCAAATATTGGTGTTGAACTTAATAAGTTACACTGAGCTGAAAAACAAACAGACAAGAAAATACCAAAGTTATAAAAAGATTTAGCTCCTTTTCAGAGAGGCCAAAAGATTACTCTTTTCAGGTGGTTAAAAGTACTTATATTAACTGAGGGGAGATTAGCACTCAGAAGAGAGTTGCTATGGGGATTAACTCCTGGTGCAGCTAGCGGGCATCTCTTTGACACATCTTGGATTTTCTTGCCAGCATAATGATTTTAAACTTATTTCTTGAGGAATAAGGGTCCATTGACAGCAATAGCAATCCTGGGATTCCTGTGCTGGGGACTTGATTCTGAGTGAAAAAAGTTACAGGCCCTATGAAGCTATATTTAAGAGGGAGCTATTGAAAAGAGATGCTACAAAATTGGATGGCTTGAGGAATATATTGCATAAATTCAGCTATCATTATTTTATTGATGCCATTTAGCTATTCATTTGTTTCAGAGAATACTACTCTATTCCAGGCACATTATTCAACAGAGATGGCCAACTCCACAACTCCTCCTTCACAGAGTAAGATAAAGTCTAGTGGGAAAGACAGAGTTATCACATAATCATCTCTGTATACTTATGTCAATAATAAGTATTCCAAAGGAAAATACATGGAATTATTAGAGAGACTCAGAGCACATATTACCTGGTTTGACACAGTTGTGAAGGGAAAAGAAACTGAAGGAAGAAGAGATGTCTGGTTGGAGGATGGAGTGAGCAGCTCTCTAGAGTCAGTGGCCAAAACTCTGTGATAGGAAGAATGGAAAGAAAGAACCAGTGAGCTGGAAGAGACTAGGGCTTAGAGAGCATCAGGAGATGATGTCAGGATGGGCAGCAGACAGGCCATCTCGGGACACAGGGCCAGGGCATGGATGATTTTGTACTTAAATCCCTTAAACTGGAAGCTTTCAGAATGCTTGAGAAGATGTCATGGAGGCAGATCAGACCCACATGTCAAAAAATATACCATTTAATATAATAACATCATTTAAATTATCAGATTATCTCAAATATTTAAAACCAGCAGGTTCTGCCCCACTTTCTAGAAGGCTGTATACCTTGGGCAAATTATTTTCTTTAGAGACTAATACACATTACTATATATGTAAATGCCTTAATCAAATTTCCTGGGTGGTTGTGAGGCTCAATAGAAGCAACAGATATGAAAACACATCGAGTATAGACTGCTAAATAAGTAAATATTCATACTGTATATTTTAGGACCCATGAGGAATTACAGGAAAAAAAAACACGAAGAGATATTCTTTGATGCTAATTACATAGCATTGTATTATATTTTTACCTTATTGAATTTAGTATAGAGTTATTCCTAAAACTATAGATTGGTCACTAAATATGTTAGCTAATATAATAGGTGTTTTTCTTTCTTTCAGTGGGGAAAACATGCAAATTTTATATTATGTATAAATTAAACAAGCTTGTTTTTAATCCTTCCACCCTGACATCGGCAGTGCTAGGGATTGGAGCCAGGACTTTTTCATGCTAGGCAAGAACTCAGCTACTGAGTCACATCTCCAGACTTGAAAAAGGAAATTTTGGCTCATCTTTTTGTTTTGTTTTGTTTTGTTGAGACAGGGTCTCTCTGTAGTCCCGGCTGGCCTGGAACTCACTATGTAGACCAGGTTGACCTTGATCTCACAGAGATCAGCCTACCTCTGTTTCTGCTTCTCCTTCTGCCTCTGCCACCCAAGTGCTGGGATTAAAGGCATGTGCCACAATGCCCAGCTTATGATTGCATCTTTTAATATTTTCTTGATCTAGTCATTATGACTCTATAACAAATTTACATTAAGAATATTTTGACTTTATCTATTTTTCTGCTATTCATAACAATGGTAAAAATGATGATAGCTAGTGTTCTAGATAGCATTAACTGTCAACTTGGTACAGCCTAGAATAAGCTTGAATTAAAGATCTCAATTGTCTTTATCAGGTTGATCTGTTGGCTTGTCTGTGAGAGATTATCTTGGTTGTTAATTGATGTAGGAGGGAGCAACTAATGTCAATGGTACCATCCCAAGTTGGTGGTCCTGGGATGTCCAAAGAAGCTAGTTGAGCGTGAGCTGGAACAAGTCAGAGGATGAGCCAGAGGGTGGGTCAGCAAGCAGTGTTCCTTCCTGTTGTCTTCAAGTTTCTGCCTTGAGTCCCTGGACTGACTTCCCTAGGTGATGGATTATGACCCGAAAGTACAAATCAAATAAACTTTTTCCTCAACCAGTTGCTTTTGGTCATGATGTTCATCAAAGAAACTAGAATAAGTAGTATTTATTAAGTAGACAGGTACTAGGCTCTGTTCTAGGTGCTTTCTGTCTATATATGTTATAATACAGCTATTTGTTAAAGTGTGCATTATTATAGTCCTGATTTTATATACAAGAAAATGGAGTAACATTCAAGAAGTCAGGTTGAATAAAGAAGTTCATGGAATAAAAATGTGATTTGACATATTCAAGTATTACTAAAGATCAATCCTTATTTAAATTCCTGTATTTTCCAAGGAAAAAAACCCACAGTATTATCATAAACAAACAATTATTTCTAGTCAAGACCATAATAAATCCTATAGATGTACATATGCAATAAGAAATAACAATGACAATAATTAAAACTTCACATGATAAACTGAGAAAATTTAGATGACAAATTTTTACTTGGTGTGAAGAAAAATGGTCACAAAAAGAAAACTTAGCACGGTCTAAGGCAAAGCCTAGTATAATTAGATACATACGAAAGCCTGGTAAGTGGATAAAATATTTCTATCTATGGTAAAATTTACCCCAAAAGAATTGATCTTGATGAAAATAGTTTAGGAAAACAAAGACTAAAATGGAAAAAAATTAGGAATATCTTAAATATATGTATAGAAACTTGGGCAAGGATTATAGTAATTCGCTTCAGTATATCTCTATTCATAACAATGTGGTCGGACAGAGAAATCAAGCTGGAAGTGATCCTCTCTGCTGACTGGCTTTTAGAGGACCTCTGCTGGCTGCAAGGGGAGAAAGATCAACAATATCCTACTTAGCCGTGATCCTGGGAGCCACAGTACTGACCTGCCAGGCAAGATGTGCCTGTTGGTGCAAGAGTGGCAATGATGGTTATGGGGTGACCAGCTGTGCTTTGATTGGCTTTGAGGCCTGCTCTATAGGAGAGAATTCATTACTGGTACTGTAAATCAGGTCAAAGCCCATAACGGGATGTCACAGGTCCTGGGGGAATCTGTGACTGCTGTTTTGCTGCTTTTCGATATTTTGGTTTATGCTCACAGGTTGATGCTGCTCTCAGCCTTGGTCGGGGAAGCTTCTTTGTGTAGTGGGCAGCAGTCAATGTAGAGATTCATAACTGGCCACAGTGCTGAGAGTGACTGCTGTGTGCTCAGCCCTAAGTCGGGCATGAGTCCCCATCCCCAAGGCTCAGAGAACGTGGAGAGGGGGTGGGAAGATCGCAAGAGCTGGAAAATGAGGAGGAATGCTGCGAAATGCTGGATTCTGGACGTGACACGTCAAAACAGCCTAGAGTGCGTGCTTACCTTTCGTATGTGTCATAGCACTTCAAGGTCAGGCAAGAACAACTAGACAAGGAAGAAAAGGCTTCCACATTTCCATTTTTGCATATGATATGATCATCTGCTGAAACTCCCAAGACTCCATAAGCAGCAACCTATTACAAACAATAAACTAAAAAATGATGCAAGTTGCAAAGTCCCGTTTCTACACACAACCAGAAAACTGTCAGAAAAAGAAATCGAGAAAACCATTTAGTGTACAATAGTAACAATATACACAGAATAAAGCAAAAGGAATAAGATACACAGAACCAAACCAACCCAAAGGGGTGAAAGAGTTACACACGCAATGGTAAAGCGCTGATAAAACTAGGTATGGTAATGTTTCCTCTAATTTAACCCTGCAGAACCAAGTGGGTGCTGCAAGTTTTATCAGATGGTCTACAGAGAAAGTTCCAGCTCATCTGGGGCTACTTAATGAGACCACGTCTGAAAAAAACCCCAAACAAATAAACAAACAAAGTCTTGATAAAAAGAATTAAAACCTCCCCAAAATAAATCAAAACAAATCCCATGCTCATGGATTAGAATTAATGTAGTTAAAATGCTCATACTACCCCAAGATGACATACAAATTTAATGGGACTCCTATAAAAGTCCCATTGGTTTCTTTCCAGAAATAGAAAAACCATTCTAAAATCACAACAAGTATCTTAATAACAATAGCATCTTGAACTATAAGAACAAAGCTGCAGGCATTACACTTCCTGATTTCAAAATTTATTATAATTTATTACTATAATTATATGTTGCTGGCATAAAAATAGACATATAGAGCAATGGAAAACAGTAGAGAGACCAGAAATAAATCCATACATCTATAGTCAGCCAAGGTTTGACAATGGTGTTAAAAACCTACATTAGGAAGGTAGTCTCTGCAACAGACAGAGTTGAGAAAACAGCATATCACATGGAGAATTCCAGGTTGGCCTGGCATTCTGGTCTGTGACCCAGAATGTCCTTTAATTCATGACAGTCTTCCTGTGTCAGTCTAAGTGCTAAAATTACAGATGTGAGACACTAGAGTTGCTATCAATGTTTTCTTTGACTATGGCACCAAAATCAGAGGGAAGAAAACAAAACCAGGATTTCATCAGGCTGAAAAAGTTTTTTTTTTTTTTTTTAAATAGCAAAGGAAGCAATCAAAAGAGTTAAAAGAAAGCAATCTGATAGTGGGAAGTGTTTGCAAACCATACATTTCATAGGTGGTTAATTTCCTAAAGATGTGAGGAACTTCTAGAACAAATTGCAAGGAAACAAATGATCTGGTTAGAAAATGGGAGGGATATGGTGATGTTAGACATTTCTTTCAAGAAGACATTTACACGGACAGCAGAGCTATGACAAGGTACTCACCAGCACAAATCACAGGGCACATGCTAAACGAAGCTACACGCTATCACCTCACCTGTTAGAATGGCTTCGCCTAAGAAGACAAATGATAGCAGGTGCTGAGAAGCATCCCGGAGGGGGATGTAAAGTAGGACAGCCTAGGGAATGGTAGTTTGGAGGTTCTTCTAGAAAAAAAACAAAAAACAAAAAACAGCTGTGGTGGCCCATGACTGCCATCTCAGCTACTTGGGAGGCCGAAGAGAAAGGATCACTTAAGCCCACACGTTTGAGACCAGCCTGGGCAACATACCAAGAGTGTCAAAACATTAAAAGTTTAACCAGTGTAGGATCCAAACTGCTGGTAGCATTTCTTGCCAGCATCTAGGATGGGATCCAGTTTATTATGAGTGCATTACTAATTGACATGCTTAGGTTCCTTTTTTTCTTTTAAGTAAAATTTGAGTTTATCCTATACAGAAAACTAGTGAAAACTTAACTGTTGGGTCCCATATACTATTTTAAAAGGAAGAGCAAAGATGATGTTGATTTTTAAAACTTAGCAAATAATCCTGGTATTTCCTGCATGTAAATAATATATGTATTCTGTGATTACTATTCACTACTTAAGTGTTATCCATCTATTACATTCTATGGAATAATGATTACTATGTTAAATGATCTCATAAACTGACAGTTTACTTCATAATTTATGACAATGATCTGTAATTTGATATCTTTAAGAATTCTGATTAGTTTAAAAGTAGCTATTGTGAATGAAATTCCCCCCCCAACCCCTGCCCCCGATTTCTTTCTTGGCAAGTTTATTGCTAGTATATATATATATATTAAAAACCCTGATAATTTAGTATCCTGCCACTCTGCTGGAAGTATTTAGTAGCTACAGGAGGTTTCTGGTGGAGTCTTTAAGCTCTCTTAAGTATAGGATCCTTTCATCAGCAAATAGGAATAATCTGATTTCTTCCTTTCCCGCTTGTTTCCTTTTTGTTTTTTTTATGTTATTAGTATTAAGACTGTGAGCACTGTAATGAATCAGAATAAGCACTGTTGTTCTAGATTTTAGTAGAAATACGTTTTTTTTTTTTTTTTACAAATTTAGTATAATGTTGGCTATAGGTGGATATATGTTTGACACATATATCCTTTATTATGTTGAAGTAGGTTCTGTCTATTCCTACTTTCTTCAGGGCTTTGTTATCAAGGAATGCTGAATTTTATCAAAGGTTTTTTGTTTGTTTGTTTTTGAGACAGGGTCTCCCTGTAGCCCAATTGGTCTGGAACTCCTTATGTAGACCAGACTGGCCTTGAACTCACAGAGATCCCCCTGCCTCTGTGTCCCGAGTGCTGGGATTAAAGGCATGTGCCTCCATGACTGACTCAAAGGCTTTAGCATTAATTGAGGTGATTATGTGATTTCTGTCCTTAAGTCTCTTTTTTTGCTGGATTCCATTTATTGATTTTCTTGTGTTGAACCAACCTTGCATCCCTGGAATGAAATCAACTTGGCTGCTGTGTATGATCTTCATAACGTGTTATTGAATTCTATCTGCCAGAATTTTATTGAGAATTTTTTGCATCTGTGTTCATCGAGGAATTTGGTCGGTTTTCATTCTTGACTATGTCCCTGTGCGGCTTTGTTTTCAGGGTGAAACTGACTTTGAAGGATGAACTTGGTCGTGTTCCTTCTCTTTTAACTTGGGGGTCTGTCTGAGGAGCAATGTCTGTTAGCTCTTCTTTGAGAAGTCAGTGAGTTCATCCAGCTCTCGGATTTTCATTCTTGGGACTTTATTACTGCTTTAATCCCAATGACGATTATAGATTTGCTTCAGCTGTTTATATCCTCTTGATTTAATTTTATTGTGGTAGGTCATATGTGTCTAGGAACATATAGATTTAGTCTAGATTTCCCATTTATTGGATATGTCTTCAAAATATTCCCTAACAAGTCTTGGATTTTATTGGAATTCATGTGGTAACCTCCATCTTCATTTAAATTTTATTAATCTGGGTTTTTTTCTCTCTTGTTCTCTGTCAGTAGGTTTGGGTATGGGTTATGGGTTTGCAAATACTGTTAATTTTTTCAAAGAACTAACTTTTGTTTGATTGATCCCAGGTACTGTTCTTTTAGTCTCTATTCCCCTAATTTTTGTCCTGACTGTTACCTTTCTCTCTGTCTACATTTTTGGATTGCTCTTGTTTTTCTAGGACCTTGCAATACATCATTAGGTTATTTGAGACCTCTCAGATTTTTTTTTTTTGCTGTGTGTGTGCATATGTGGTGTTTATACATTAGTACCTGTGTACATGTGTGTACAAGTGTGCTCACTCATAAGTGCGCCTGTGGAGGTCAGAGATCTATGTTTGGTATCTTCCTCAATTACTGCAGTTTTTGAGACCAAGTCTCTCATTGAACATGAAATTCACCATTTCAGTTATACTCGTAGACCAGTGAACCCCTGGGATCTGTTTGTATATTATAGGGACATCTCACTACATTCAACATATATGGGGTGCTAATGGTGAAAACTCAGATCCTCATGCTTAAGTAATAAACACTTTACCCACTGAGTGATGTACCCAGTCCTCTGATTTTGTGTGTGTGTGTGTGTGTGTGTGTGTGTGTGTGTGTGTATGTGTGCTCACATTCATATGAGTGTGGACATGCAAATGCCCCTGCACATGTTTGGAGATCAGAGGACAACCTCAGGTGTGTCCTTGGCTTCCACCTCATTTGAGTTGGACATGATGGTTCCTTCCCAGCTCTTTTGTTTATTTCATGAAATTTATTCTTTCTGGTGCTCTTATGATTGAGACTGTCTTTCTTCCTTCTGTGTATAGCATTCCTTTAAGTATCTTCTGCAGTACTGGCTTGGTAGTCATTAACTACCTTCTTTTGTACTTGTCTTGAAGTGTCTTTATTTCTCTGTCAATTTTAAAGGATAGTTTTGGTGCATATAGCAATCTTGGTTTGTAGTTATTTACTTTCTGGGCTTAAAACATGTAATTATGAAATTGTGCATTCCTGGATTTTGGGGTTGCTGATGATTTCATGTTTCCACCTTTCTAGGTGAGTTTATGGTTTCCACTTACAGCTTTTAGTATTGTTTCCTTGATTTGTAGTTTTTGATTACAAGATGTCATGTGGAGGTTCTTCTCTGGTCGTCTGTCTACGCTTTGGTCTTTTTTCAAATTAAATTTTTGCAAATTTCATACAATACATTTTGATTGTGTTTAGATCACCATTTGTGAGCATTTTACTTGGAATTTATTCATCTATGTTCAGCAGACAGATTAGCCTACAATATTCCTTTTTCATTGGGTCTTTGTCTGGTTTTGGTATTAGAGTAATGCTGGCTTCATAGAAATAATTTGTTAGTGTTCCTTTTCTATCTCATGGAATAATTTGAGAAGTATTGGTATTGTTCTTCTCTGAAGGTTTAATAGAAGTCTGCACTGCATATATGGTTCTGGGCTGTTTTCAGTTGGGAGATTTTTGATTACTGCATTGATTTCATTGGTTGTTATGGGTCTCTTTAAATTGTTTATGTCATTTTGATTTAACTTTGGCAGGCCATATGTATCTAGAAGTGTACCCATTTCTTTTTGATTTTCTAGTTTAGTGGAGTATAGATTTTTAGTGTGTCATGGTTTTTTGAATCTCCTCAGGGTCTGTTGTAATGTTTTCCTTTTCATAATATTAATTTGGGTCCTTTTTCTCTTACTTTTTTAAATTTGGCTAAAATCTTGTCAATCTTTCAAGAACCATTATTTTTTTTATTTTATATGTACGAATGTATTGCCTGCATGTATATAAGTGTACCCATGTTGTGCAGTGCCCATGGAGGTCACAAGAGGGTGTCAGATACCCTGGAACTGGAGTTAAGACAGTTGTTAACCATCATGTGGGTGCTGGGAATAGAACCTGGAACTTCTGCAAGAATAGTCAGTACTCTTAACCACTGAGCCAACTTTCCAGCCCCCCATCTGCTCTTTTATGTGTTGTTTGTACTTGAGTTTCCAAGGCCATCAGGTGAATCATTAGGTTACTTATATGAGATGTTTCTAATTTTCTGGTGTAGGCACTTAATACTATAAACTTTCCTTTTTAGGACTGCCTTCATTGTGTCATAAAGGTTTTGGTATGTTGTGCTTTCATTTTCATTCAGTTCTAGGGATTTAAAATTTTCCTTTTTGATTTCTTCCTTAATCCAGTTTTCATTCAGTAGTGTATTATTTAGCTTCCATGAAGTTGTGTACTTTTCCTTGTTTTTATTCATGATGTCTAGCTTTATTCCTTTGTGGTTGGATGGAATGCAGAATGATATTTCAGTTTTCCAAAACTTGTGAAGACTTGCTTTGTGTCCTTATATATGATCAGTTTTGGAGAAAGTTCTATGAACTGCTGAGAAGAAAGTATCTTCTTTGGTGCTTAGGTGGAATACTTGGTGGGTGTCTATTAGGTCACCATTTGATTTATGATGTCATTCAACTCTGGGGTGTCTATATTTAGTTTTTATTTTGTCGACTTGTCTATTAGTGACAGTAGAACACTGACATCATGCAAAATCACTGTGTCAGAGTCAATTTTAGTTCTAATCAAGTTTCTTTTATGAAATTGGGTGCCACTGTGTGTGGTGTGTGTGTGTGTAGCATTGTAATATTTTCTTTGTGTATTCTTCCTTTAATGAGTTTGAAGTGATTTTCCATGTCTCCTGCTAGTTTAATTTCAAGTCTATTTTTTCAGCTATCAGAATAGCTACACTTTCTTTTCTCTTAGTTCTGTTTGCTTGGAACCCTTTTTTCATTGCTTTACCCTAAATGCTGTTGCTTTTTGTTGGTAAGGTATGGTTTTTGGCAGCAGCAAGTAAATGGATTCTGTGTTCTAGTCTAATCAGTTAGTTTGTATCTTTTTATTGGGGAGTTGGGAATATTAATATTGAGAGTTATTATTGACCAGTGTTTATTCCTGTTATGGTGGTGTAGTGGTATTGTTTTCTTAGACATCTTTTGGTTAACTGCTCTGGGATGGTTTATTTATTTTTGCTGTAGCTTGGGAGTGTTTAATCTTCTTGTCAAATAATACTACTGAGTATTTGTAGAGCTGGTTTCATGGACATAAATTCCTTAAATTTGTTTTTACCATGGGAAGTGTTTCTTTGTCCTTCATTAATAGCTGCTGGTTTTGCTTAAGTATCGTGTCTGGGCTGGAATCTGTGTTCTTTCATGACTTGTATAACATTGGCCCATACCTTCGTGACTCTCAAAGCCTCTATTGGAAAGTCAGCTGCTATTTTGATGAATCTGCCTTTATATGTGATTTGATCTTTCACACAGTTTTAAACATGTTTTCTTTGTTCTTATGTTAACTATCATATGACATTGAGAGTTTCTTTTCTGGTCCTTCCTACTTGGTGCTCTGTATGCCTCTTGTCCCTTGATATGTTTGGGCAATTTTCTTCTATGATTTTATTAAAAATATATTCTGTGCCTTTGACCTGGGTTTCTTTTCTTTCTTCTCTGCCTGTGATTCATAGGTTTGGTCTTTCCACAATGCTCCAGAGGTCTTGTATATTGCGTTCCTGGTTTGCTTTTATTTGATATTTTCTTTGATTGAACTGTCTGTCCATTTCCCCAAACTTGTCTTCAAGATCTGATATTCTCCGCTCCATTTCCTCTACTTTCTCTTTGCTTCTTTTCTTTAAGCTTTTTGCTTGAGTTCCTGAGTTTTTTATTTCAATTTGCTTTTCTTTAGAGAGTCTATCTCTTTATTGAATTCTAATTTTAGGTTTTGAATTTTGTTATTTCATTCAACTGTGTTTTCACAGTCTTCATCCAGTCTTTTCTTACCATCCTTAAATATATTTATAATTGATATTTTGAAATCATTGTCTTATGAATCCACTAGGTTGCCATTCTCAGGAAGAATTATGATGCAGGTGCTAATTTCTGTATTAGGTATATTATTTTGGCTGTTGATGTATTTTCTTTGATGAAACTTAGGCATCTCGACTTGGTGTTTCTTGGAATGGGTAAGTGATCTCATCTTTGTTGAATGGTTGTTTATATCTTTGTTTGCTGTTTCCCCAACTTGTCAGGTTATAGCTTAATTGAGTAGTGTTTGGCATTCATTTTGGGGGCCCCTTGGTGTTGATATGGAAATGGGCTATTAGAAGTGGTCTCAGTTAAAGGAGGGATAGGCACAACTTTTGAGTTGACATTCCAGGATTGAATTCTCATGGTCCTGGGATCCTGGGACAGCTGGGTGAGCTGGGTGGCTGCTAGGTGAACAGGCTGGCTGATAGGTCAGGCTAGAGGAGTTCACAGGTTTGGGAGCACAAGGATCCTAGCAACCTGAACAGGTCTGCAGGGAGGTGTGGCAAAGTGAACTCACCACAGCAGGTCTGGTAAAGCTTGCAGTCTCATAATCTGAAGGTCGTGAGTTCGATCCTCACACGGGGCACCAGTCTGCCGGGATCGCCAGCAGGTAGGGCGGTGGAGAAACTGGTCCAGCCGGCCTCCTCCAGGGGCTGAGCGGGATGGTGAGTGTCACGACCCGGCCCCTCTCCACTCCGGAGAAAAAAACCACACCCGAGTTGGGAGTCTGTCCAAGCAGGATCTTGTTTATTAACAGTTACAAAATAACTTATATAGGGTAGGGGCGGGGCTAAAAGGGAGTGAAGGACCAATAGATCTTTGTCCCATAAACTGCAGCCAGGCAAAGTCCATGTTGATAGGCTGTCAGACTCGGGTGAGGATCTGACAGCTGCAACCCAAACAGTTGGTGACGGTTGCCCTCCTCTGGCCTCGGCCTGCAGCTCCCAGGGGATCACGTGCAGACACCCAATCAGTGTAGCCCAGGCTGGCCTCGAACTCCAGATCCTCCTGCCTCTGCCTCCTTCAGTAAGTCCAACCGGTGTGCACCACCACACCTGGCCCGGCAGCCTGCGAGAGTCCAGAGCGGGGCGGCTTGCCTCCTGCCCTGCCTGGGGCTGCCGAGCCACGCCGCAGCCTGTGTGCTGGACAGCGGCCGCCATTTTGTCTGGGGGCCGCACTGCACCACAGGCTTGTCCTCGGCGGCCCAGGAGGGGGCGATCATCGGGGCCGGGGTGGTCGATGCCGTGGGCAGCGTCCTGGGGGGTGCAATCGCCAGAGCCGCCTGGGAGGAAGAGCTGCAGTTGGTGCAATCGGCCCCACGGGGAACTGCAAACCCCACCCTAAAAGGGCGGGCCAGAGCCGCAGCAGCACTGGAGGTCCAACATGGGGGCATGCATGTGTCCTAGCACGTGGAGATGTGGGGGGAACAGAGGCGTGGAAAATACTTTTTTTGTCTTTTTGAGACAGGGTCTCCCTGGAACTGCAGCTGGCCTCACTATGGAGACAAGACTGGCCTAGATCTCACAGAAAGCCACCTGCCTCTGCTTCCCAAGTGCTGGAATCAAAGTAGTGTGCCACCATGCCTGGCACTATATTTGGAGTCTTGAATGCCTTTTGTTTACGGATGTCTATTTCTTTCTCTAGATTGGAAGACTGCATTACGTACCTCTACATCACCAATGCAGTGCTGGTTTCTCTTGATTTGGAGAAAACTTCTGCTACAATTTCTTTGAATGTTTATCTCAAATACTTCAGTCCATGGATTCTTCATTTTGGTCTCTTGAACATACCCCGCAATTCTTGATGTGCTCATGTTCGTTTAGTATTTTTTCCTTATTAATGTTGAATATAACATTTTGTCAACCTTGTCCTCCATTCTGGGTATTCTTTCTTCAGTTTAGTTGAGTCTATTGTTGATGCTTTCCACTGTATGTTTCTATAGGATTCACTGTGTTTTTAATTCATAACATTTTTATTATTTTCCCCTAAGTCCTTAATTCCTCACTGATTTTTCCCACGCTGCTGACCCTTTCAACCATAAGACTACTTTTCTTAGGCATACATTTTGCTGACTTTTTCCTCTACTTTGTCAGCTTTCCTCTTTGGATGCCGCATTGAATTCTTCTCCTTGTGTGTATCCTCTTTCCTGTCATTTATTATTTAAAGCAGAAAACTTTCGAAACTTTTATCTGGCATTTTACCTACTTCTGTATCTTTGAATTCAGAGCTTTCAGAGTCATGTTTCCTTGGTTTTACATGTTTTGTGCGTTTCCATGTTACTATTCATACATCTGTTGGTTGGGATATGTTTTCTTTTTCCTTTTTTTTTTTCAGGGGCGAGGAGACCTTGTTATTGAGAAACTCACTCTTGTACACTCAATCTCAAGTACAATTCAGCAAGGAGAAAGCAAGCACTTTTGGAGGCAGTGTCGACTTCACTTCCCCCAGCACAGAGCTCTGCCAGCAAAGCTGGTCCAGTTCATGTCTCTGTGGCGTCTTTGTTTCTGCACTTTCCATGGATCTTTTCACTCCCTTTGTGAGTTCCTGAGGTCTTCCTCTCATTCCCTCCTTAGAACAGAGTCTACCTTTTCTTGTTCTGAATTTCTCCTTCACTGGCTCACAAGGGGCACCATCTAGTCCATCATTCTACCTGGAAGCAGCTTAAAGATATAAGTATTTAACAAAGAAGCCATCTCTTATTTTGGCAATT
Source organism: Eospalax fontanierii (assembly GCA_035773235.1). NCBI lineage: Eukaryota > Metazoa > Chordata > Mammalia > Rodentia > Spalacidae > Eospalax > Eospalax fontanierii. The sequence continues at coordinate 11,175,192 of CM069529.1, read as the reverse complement.
TAAAAGAATTCCATTCAATTTTCATGAATATTTTGTATTCTTGCCCTGGAAGAGAAGAAATGGCCCAAAATTTGTATATAGAAAGCATTTTTTTAAAGTTCTGAGAAATCAGTTTGTAAAGCAATATTTTGCATCTTGTTGTTTGTGCTCTAAACTTACCTAGGCAACACTACGTATGGGTGACTGGGGCCCTTGGAACCTGATAGCTAATACTAAAATCCTTGCCCCTCCCCATTTAGTAGCTTTAGGACCTCCAGGCCTTGGGGCAATTATTTAATCTCGTTAAGCTGTGATTTCCTTATTCTAAAATGGGGATAGTAACAGTTCTAGTTTTTTAAAAACTTCCTTTTATTATTTTTGTGTGCATATGTGCACATTTGTTTGGTGGTATGTGCATATGAGTGCAGGTGCCTTTGGAATTCAGAAGAGGATGCCAAATCCCCTGGAGCTGGAGTCACAGGCAGTTGTGAGCTGTCTGATGATGCTGGGAACTGACTCTGGTGATCTGTAAGAGCATCGCAGGCTCTTAAATACTGAATTATCTCTCCAGCCCCATAATAGTTTTATTTTAGAGATTTTTGTCAGGTTAGATGATTTAAAACATCTGAAAATTCCTACCTATTATTAGTATTACTAGGTAAAGGAGAGAATTGTTTTTGGATTAATCAAAAAACTTTAATTTTAATATATAGTTGGTATTTGTTGAATATTCTTTTCTACGTGAAATTGTTTAACTTCTACCAATGTTCCTCTTGAAAATTTGTAGCTGTGAGCTCTATATGTTTGGGATGATTAAGATTATCAAATGGAGTATACTATTATATTGTGACAAGTGTATAGTATTGCAGGTATTAAAAAGAGTCAACATACAGAAAACAAAACTAATTCTGAGAAGCTTGCTTATGCCTCGGCTTCTAAAATTGTTTTAATCATATAAACTGCTGGTGTTGGACTAAATCCCTAATTTCTTTCCAGAGCTTCAGATTTATATGACTCTGTCTTCTTGTTTGAAGTGACTCTTTTTACAGCTGGTTCTGCTTTTATGATGCCTTATAACCTGGGACTCTCATAGAAGGGACCAGCATGAAGATGATCACCTGTTTTTACCCACTCAGGCTTGCTGGTGGAAAGCACAGTACATGTTTAAACCATCGAGGAGTGAAAAGTGTGTAATAATGTAGGGAGTAATGCTGCATTAAAAACATGAGGTGCTGAATAGAGGGACCATTTGGAATACTGCTTAATATTAATAGGTATTTACTTATTTCCTACTGACCTAAAGTTGCTTCAGGTAACATTGTCCAGATTTAAGTCACTCGGAATTTCTACCCTGGTTAATATTGATTTTTCACCACCCTTTTCCCACTTCATCTAGAAAAAGCTACTGTGTAAAGGACTGTTTGTTACCAGTGCTGAACATCACCACTATTAAGTACCAACCATATTCAAAATGCTCTGCTGGGCACCGAGTAAATATTTGTCAGTGTTCTAAATGCCGAGGAGTCTTGAGGACTTAAGAGGAATGCTGCTTAGACAAGGGTGGGGGAAGGGCAGAATAACTTCTGTCCATGCAGCTGTGCAACCAAATGCTGGAGCTTCGAGTTGAACGTCTCCAGAAACTGTACCACAGACTACCTCTGCCACTGCTCCTGTACTTCTGGCAGCGTCTCTCTCAAGCTACCTTGAAACACCCTCTCCCTTGTTGACACTTTGAAGACAGCAAGAATTCTCCTCTTCTGGTTTGGGTTTCGATCCATGTTTGAAAAAGGAGTCAAGGAAAAGCAGGTCTGAGAGGGTGTGGCAAAGCCAGTCTTTGACCTCACATTGAAGGCTCAGCAAGTTCTTTCATGTTCTCTGTGTGCAGCCGCCTCCTCTCTGTCAGCTTGTTTGAAGCACCCATAAAACCAAATAGGCTCATTAAAGACGAGAGGGTAAGTGAAGTTGGCAGTTATGCCTATTCAAATACGCATATTCCTCTTTAGATGTTTACACTCCAGGAAAAAGAAAATCAGAAGATAAATGTCTGCTTATCACTGGCTATTCAAGACCTCCCCTTTGGAGTTAGTGAGGTCAGCCAGGCTCCGGAAGGTGGGGATGTTTTGCTCCACAGTTAGCACTAAACTGGTCCACTAGATTAATGTCCCAGCATAGTCAGGATGGCCTCGCCAGTCATTTCATGCACTAGGCTTGCATGTAAGGAGGAAGAGTATTTCAAGTAGGCTTGTCTTTCTTGTGCCTTCTGGCTGACAAGGACAAGCAGTACTTCTGTCCTGCAGATGAGATCTTTCCGTTCTAAGTAAAACTTTCTTCTTTCATGACTTTCTCAGACTCCCCAAGTTTGGCTTCTTTTCTGAACCTTCAGTGTCCACATTTTAATGAGCTAAAGCAGTTGCCAATATACATAGATGGCTTTAACTCTCAAAATCTCACAGTTGGTACATGAGGTAACACGTGATAATGTTGGGTAAATCATCACTCAAATGTCAGCCTTGAGAAATGGGAATGTTTCTATGGTCTCTGATTGTGGGAAAGGATATTCTAGACTTGAGGGATAGTTGGACCATAGGCAAAAGCCTGTGATCTCTCCCTTTGCTCTAAGGTTAGTACCTAGAGTCCCTGTTCAGGGCTTGCCTTTCTTGTTCTGGCTCTTGCCTCTTCTCTTGCTGCAAGCTCTCAAGTGACTTGAGCCTCACCCATTTCAAAATGTTCTTGCAGGTGAACTTCCATATATCCAGAACTCTGATGATGCTCTTCCCTTTCTAGCACACCCTTCTTCTATCTTTTTCCTCTGATCTCAGCTGGGAAATCACAGCTCTCCCAAAATACCAGTCAGTTACTCATAAAGAAAAGAGATTTATTTAGTTTGCAGGTTTGGAAAATTCAGTTTACGATAAGGACTCCTTCATTTATAACACAATGTTGTGTGGCGTCATGGTGGGAGAGACGGGGGAAAGATCACACAAGGATATAAGAATCCCAAAGACTGGGAAGGAACTAGTCCACTTTTAAAAGAAATAACAACCCACTACTGTGGGTTATACTAGCTGAGACCCCATACGAACCACATTAGTCTCTTGCAAAGGCGATATCCCAGGAGTCCTACTTACTTTGGACCAGGCCTCACCTCTTACGAGTTCCATTACTTTTCAATGATGCCACATTAGGGACCAAGTTTCCAATGTGGGGAGTGCTTAAGGGAACTCTCTCAGACCACATCTGAACTGCTCATGCTGCACCTTACCAGCTGCTCACTTATCTATATACTGTTAGACCGTATCTTTTTAGAAATCTGGAATATTTTGGATAACCAGTCGATCCTTCTTTTGAGTGAATAATGAGGGGTAACACACAAAGTGTCATAAAAAAATGACAGGTTACCAGTGTGTGATGGAGGGTCGGCCAAATGAAACCTAGAAGTGGGTGTTATATGAGAAAGGTGGGTGGCTATTTTATATGGCAGCCCCTGAACACAGATTCTGAGATGAGGATTCCAGTGTAGGAATCTGTGGGGGGACTGCTCTTAAGTAATAACTGTGAGAGAACGAAGGAGGCATGACAGGGCAGAGGAAAAGTTGAACTGAAATGTGGGTGCAGAAGCCCTTTGGAGGTCCTCTGTGAGGTGGAAGAGCATTGCAAAGCTGTCCTAGACTAAGTCAAGGGGGCTTAGCTTTTGCATCCTCACAAAAAATAGCCATTGGATGTGGGCGGCCTGTAGGGAGGGGAATCGAACTTGGGACACACAGCTTCCATTGCCAAGAGAAGCTTCTGGAAAGAGATTCAACTATGACCTGTCAGTAGCCAGGGTTGCTGACATCTCAGGGAATAAATACCTCAGTATGGGGTGGTGGGTTGGGTGATATACCACAGCATCCACTGCCCTGGACCTAGTTCATGCCAGAATGAGCAATTTATAGTATGGCTGATAGGCTTTGGGATGCCATTGAAGGTGTTTACCCAGAGAAGTAATGTGAGTCAGAGTTGTATTAGGAAGATTAATCTGGCTGAGTGTTTGGATTGGATTGTAGGTGGGGAAGCTGGGGTCAAAAAGGCCAGTGGGAGACTTTTGAAATAGTCCAGAAAAGGAAATAAAGGCCTAAACAAGGATGTTGGCAGTGGAGATGGAAAAGGTGGGTGGTTGCAAGAGATATAATAATGCTAGAATTCACAAGCCTGGTGACTGAAGAGGAGGTACATTGAAGGGGACTCAAAGCGATTCCACAGTTTTGAGCCTGGCTGAAATATAGGCTAATGATTCTGGTATTCGAAATTTAAGGAAGACACATGCATGTGATCTGTTCAACTTGCAATGTGGCGGCCGCCAAGTAGAAGTGGTTAATTGGTGGCTGAGCAGTTATGAGTGAGGGAAAGCCCACATAAACGAGTTATGTAATGACAGAAGAATGACAGTTACACACCACGATAAGCCTCCAGGGCATATACAACAGTTCATCTGTAGGGGTCAGAGAAGAGAGACATGATTGCAGTGCAGAGAAATTCATGGAGCAATGGCATTTACATGAGGATTAGATAGAGGCCCGGGTTTATGATGAGAAATGAGAGATAGAGAAGACAGGACAACGGTAGTCTCTATTCAGTGCTTACACACTACCTACTTAGTGGGCCACGAGGTCAATTTAGCTAGAGAAGAGGCCCATTTAAGGTAACACTGCTTTAAAAAGTTAAAGCATTGATGGTGAAGAAACTTGAATGTCGTGCTAAATGACACAGAGGGCACAGGAATTTAGGAGGCTTGTAATAGAAGTTTACCTCTGTTTCTAAGGGTTGAGTCCATCGACTGCTAGAGTAGGGTCTCTGTAAACCCACAGAGCTGAACTCCCCACTTAGAGACACCCAGTGCTTTTCCATGTAAGTGGCTGATGTAAAAGACTACTGGTCATTGGCAGTCTTCCATGATTATATGAAGACACGTCAGAGGAAATTCCAGCCTGCATGTGCTCTGAAGCTTTTACATCTAGTCTTTGCTTAGCTTTCGTGAGGCCCAAAGAATCTGTGGCCTAATTGGTGAGATGGTTTACTGGCTCGCCCTTAAAAGTAAATATCATGTATCTGCAAGTGGAAAGTCTGTCTGTATAATCGAGCTGCCTAGTCACGCCTGCCCCGAACACTGTTGAAAAGTTTGACCAAGGACTATAAAACTGTCAAGAGTGGAGGCCCAAGCTTGACTCCACACCAAATAACTCGTCACTGAAGCGACTGGGAAGATGAGAGCACATGCATCTGACTTGCTGCGGCGCTTTTGCTACAGAAGCATCTGGCAGAGCTAGTCTGCTTTGACTTGCATAGTTCTTCATCTCTTGCTTTTTATATTTCATCTACTTTGATTAATTTGCCAGGGAAACCTGCCCTATATACCTCTGAACACTCTCACTGAATAAAAAAGGTGTCTGGACACAATCTTACTGACTTAAAAATGGGATCTTCAGATTGGCACTCAGACCACTAAAAAGCAAAATAACAGCAACACAACTTCAATGGTGTCTCAGAGCAAATGTTTAATTTCAGCCCCCCTCCCCATCCTCCAAAGCAGTCTTGGGCTCTTTGAAGACTTTCTGTTGCTGTTTCGTGACATTCACAGTGTCACTTGCTTTGTGTCATTTCTGTAATTTCATCACAGAGTTTTTGAAATAACTGTTTGGAAAAAGATGAGAATTAACACTTAAGGGGATTAACTTTGCTAGTTTTCTTTCCTTTAGTTATCTAGTTTTTTGGAGCAGTGATTAAATGCCATATACCAAAGCACCCCTCCATGGTTGTTTTGCAGTGGCCTGCTGAATTTAGGACCAGTCATGGAGACTGTGCAGTTGGTAATGTGGGAACAGTTACTTCTCTTAAGGTGCAGAGGCCCCAGCATGCCTGCAGTTTCCTCACAGCTAATTGCTTGAGTTCTGTCAACAGAAAGAAATGTGCCAAACCTTGAGCAATTAAAGCACACACACACACACACACACACACACACTCACACACACACACACCCCACATTAATTCGAGCATGTTAAATTGCAACTGATATTTAACAGCTCTGTATTAATCTCAAAGAAGGAAATAAAAGGGTACTTCTTTTTTTTGCTCAATTAAGGATATTTTCTTTTAATTGTCTTGTTTGCTTCCTGAGACAAGATCTCGCTATGTATCCTAGCTAGCTTCAAACACATGATCATCCTGCCCTAACCCTCAGAGTGCTAGAATTACAGGATTGTGCCTTGCTCCTGATTTTTCAGTATTTATACTTTTTTATGTTTAACAGCATCTTTGACTGGTCTGAAGAGGTGCTTTTCAGTAATCCAAAGAAACAACATGCACATGTTGTATTTTTAATTTTAATTAGAAATCTTAATTGCTAATAATGTTTTAGTCACTCCATTTAGGTCCTTCTTGAATCCAGACTATTTTCATGATTTTCTTACATATCTCTAATATAAAGATTTCATTCCTTTCCTATTTTACTTGTCTAGGGTGAGAGAAGAAAAGACATTACCATTTTGTGATGTTAGAGGTGCTGAGAAGAAACCCTTATTTTCTAAATTAACTCTCATACTTTTCTGTAAATAATTATCTAAAATGCTCATTCTGAAATGATAAATGATTTCAATACAAATAGTGTAATTTTCTTAGACATGGTGTCTGCCAGCCCTATGTCTAGTTTTGCTTTACTGAAGATGTCACTCATAGAGTTAGTCCCTGAGTAGCCAGAGATGAAGTGGTATGGACCTCAGATTTTGGAATTAAACTGACATTCTGTTAAAGACTGGCACCATCTCTTTCTCCTGGTGTGACCTGGGTAGGTTCTTCTCTCTCTGATGCTCACTATTTTCACCTTTAAATTTTTTATTTTTTTTATTTATGTGTGTGTGTCTGTGTGTGTGAGAGTGTATGTGTGTGGGTGTCTTCTGTGTGGATGCCCATAGAAACCACAACAGGGCACTGGCTCTCCTGGAGCTGTAGTTACAGATGGTTGTGAGCTATCCAGTGCAGATGGAAACTGAGCTTGTGTGCTCTGGAAAAGCAGCAAACACTTTTAACGGTGGAGTCATCTCTCCAGGCCCTCTCTTCACCTTTAAAGTGGAAGGGCAATAGTCATGCTGTTATAAGATAGCTGCAAATGCACCGAACTCAGCACAGTGTAAAGCCAGAGTACAGTATAAAAGGGACTTAGGTCCCCCAACAAATGCTTGCTGTCTTTATTCCTATTTGTACATCAAAACACTGAAAAACGCCGTTCTGAGAAAATGCAAACAGACTTTCTGACATTAAGGTATGTTTATGAGATACCCGAAGGCATGCCAGCAATAACAGGGCTTAGATTTTGAAGTGAGAGGCTAGTTTGAATTCATATAGAAAACTAATGTGAACTATTCAGCATCTGAATCTGTTGACGTTTCGATGTAATCTGTTCTCCCAGAGTTTGCCTCTTTTATCTACTTGTCTGACACGTGGTACCTCCTGCCTCTGTTTTGTGGTAGCCAGCCTCTGTCCACCCTCTTCTCTCATACCAAAAGTTTTATCACTCCACCTTACCCATCCAGGCCTGACTCTCTGTACTGAGTGCTACGCTTTTGCTTTGCCTGGTAGGCCAACATTGTTGGAGCCATTTTTAAGGGTACATATGTGACATCAAAATGTTAAAGTCCTCGTGGATACTGGATACAACTAAATTATTACAAAGAGAAGAAGTTTATGTGGTTCATATACTGGAGGCTGAAATTCTAAAAGGCATACATTGCTTACGTTTCACAGGATTTCCCATTGGCCGCATCACCTCACGGCATGGAGAGTCACAGGAGGAGCTTAAGTGGGAGCAAACTAGTGAATACATCTGGAACCAGAGATAGAAAGAATGGGAAAGAATAGCCTTGCTCTTATTTTAACAACTCTCATTAAGAACCACCAAAGCAGTTGCAGAAGAAATAGTTCATGTTCCTAGTGACCTTAGGCTTTACCTGTCAAAGTTCCTGCCAATTGCCAACAATTTTATATTAAGGGCTGGGGACCAAGCCATTAATCTCAGTAGACCTGTATGGTCCACAAACTGTATTCAGCCAATGGCACTGCTCCTGGATTTGGACCAAGGCTCCAGCTTTGGTATAATGCTGTGTCTGCTTGAGATAGTTCAGTATGACCTGGCTATTGTTACCTGTTCTAATACATATTCCAAATCTTCTATGGTTTCATTGAAATTACTTTGAATTTTAAAACATTAAATTTTTTTTCTTTATTTCTAAATTTTTAATTGAATTTTTGTACATTTCATATATCTTAATTATATTTACATTTCTTCCCCTATCTACATCCCTCAGCCCCCTGTCAGATTTCATGCATTCTATCATATATGTTAAGGCCTATTGAATTAAGTTTGTGTCCCCAAATGTCTCTGAGTATGAATCCATCCACTGGAGTCTAGTCAGCAAACTGTCCTTCACCCAGCAGTGATCAGTTGCCGTAGGTAAGGTTACTGCTTCTTAGGATGGGTTTTTGTCCTGTTTGAGTTTGCATGGATCTTGTGCATGCTGTCACCATTGCTGTAAATACTTATGAGCAAAGTCTCAGGAGCCTGTAAGACTGTTTCTTTGTGGTCCTTTACCACCCTTGGCTCTTACAGTCTTTCTGTCCCACTCTTTTGCAATCGACCCTGAGCCCTGGGTGGCAGAGGTTTAATATAGGAGTCCTATTCGGGGACACACACTCTGTAGTCTCTTATTCTCTACATTTTGGCCAGTGTGGCTTTCTGTGTTAGTAGCCATCTGTTTCATGACGAAGCTTTGCTAGTGAGAGTTGAGAGGTGCATTAATAGTCTTTCTGTCCCCTGTTCTGATGCTCCCTAAGCCTTAGGTATAGAGGTTTTATTATAGATATGTTACTTAGGGCTGGGCATCTCATAGACACTTATTCTTTGCATTTGAACAGTTGTAAACTTTAATAGTCTCCATCTGTTACAAAAACAAGCTTCTTTGATAAGTAATGAGAGGTGCACGTGCCTGTAAAAATAAGGATACATATTTAGCATACAGTAAGGAATTACATTTGTCTAGGAATGTGGCAATTATGGTTTTTCCCCCTAGGATCTATGATCGCCTTAGCTATGTGTATTTGACCATTACAGTACCACACATGAGTTTCCTTTCATTAAGTGGGCTTTAAGTCCAATTAGATGGCTGATGATTACTCCCAAATAAAAGTGTTTCTTCTGCCCCAAAGCCATCATTTGCTGTGCCTATCATTATTGTGTTTATTAGGTTTTACAGCTAGGTTAGACTCTTGATAGATTTTCTCTCTTAGCAGCTTGCATAGTATCTTCTGATACTATGAGAGCTAGTCTTCATGGAGGAGGCTTCCAGGTCAATTCCAGCACTCTTGGTCCAAATCCTATGTCTGAAGTATGTCCCGTTTTCATCAATAGGGTCTTATCTGCAAGTTCTGGGAGGCAATCAAGAGCTGTGTCAATAGTCTGTGTTATTTTGGAAGTCTCTTGGACTACCCTGAGCACCAACTCAAAGACAGGTTTCTCCTGTCTGGCACTGTGTTTCTTATTATAGAGCCTCAGTTATAAACATGTGTGTGTGTGTGTGTGTGTGTGTGTGTGTGTGTGTGTGTGTGTCTTGTCTCCTTTCCTTCTCTTAAGCTCCTTTGCCCCCATTTACCTCCATGGTTACTGATATAACCCTCCCTCTTCCCATTTAAATACTCCATTGTCCCCCGATAATGCTGCGCCCCTCTCTTGGGCTCCTGCTTCCCCTTTACCCTTATGGCTCCTTTCTATTTTCTTGACTCTTTGGTTACATCAAAATATATTCTCACATATAAGGATTTGGAGCTAGGATCCACAGGTGGGAGAGAACATATATTGCTTGCTTTTGAGTCTGTGTTTCTAGTTCCATCCATTTACCTGCAAATTCCATCATTCCTTTACTGCTGAGTAGAACTCCGCTGAATGTACCACATTTTCATTATCTATTTATCAGTTGAGGGACATTTAGTTTTTTTTTTTTTCCCATTGCTTAGCTATTGTGAAAAGAGCAGCAACAAACATGGATGTACAAGTATCTCTACAGTAGGAGTCCTCTGAGTGTATGTCAAGGAGTGGTATTACCAGATCATATGGGAGATTTAGTTTTTTAAAGAGAGGTCTCCATACTGCTTTGTACAGTGTTTGTACCAGTTTGCAGTTCTACAGTGAATGAGGGTTCTCCTTTCCCTGTGTCCTTGCCAAGATTTGGCATCTTTTGTTTGCTTGTTTTTATGCTGTTCTGACTGGATAAGATGAAATCTTAAAATGGTTTTGATTTGCATTTCCCTAATTACCAAGGATACTGAATATTTTTTGAAGTGTTTCTTGGCTGCTTTTGTTTCTTGTTTGAGAGCTTTCTGTTTAGATCCATAACCCATTTTAAAACTGGGTCATTTTTTCTTGCTTTTTTGTTTTTTGAGTTCATTGTATATTCTGCGTATTAATCCTCTGTCAGATGTATAGTTGGTGAAGATTCCCCACTTAGTGGGTTTTCTATTCACTTGATTGGTGGGATTTTTGGGATCTCTTACATATAATATTTTATCATTTGGAAATAGGAATAATTTGACCTCTTCTTTTCCAATTAGTACCCCTTTAATTTCATTCTCTCATCTTATGCTCTAGTAAGAATTTCAAGGACTCTATTGGGAATGAATGGGGATAGTGGACAGCCTTGTCTGGTTCCTGATTTTTTGATAGGAACCAGTTTTTATCCATTTAGAATGATGTTGACTGTGGATTTGTTGTATATAGCTTTGATTATGGTGAGGAATGTTTCTTCCAGTGCAATTGTCTCTAGGATTTTTATTATAAATTTATGTTGAATTTTGTCAAAGGCCTTTTCTACATGTACTGAACTGATCAGGTGATTTGAACCATCCCTGCACTTCTGGAATAAAATCAACTTGATCATGGTGGATGATCTTTTTGATGTGTTTCTGTATGCAATTTACAAGTATTTTGTACTTTGTTGAGACTCTTATGTCTATGTTCATTAGGGATATGGGCCTATAGTTTTGTTGTTGTACCTTTACATGTTTTTTGATATTATAGCAATACTGACTTCATATGAATTTTGGTGTTCTCTCTCTGTTTCTATCTTTTTGAATAATTTAAATAATATTGACTATATATCTTCTTTGAAGGTCTGGTAAAATTCTGCTTGAATCCATCTGGGCCTGGGCATCTTTTAAGTGGGAGGGTTTGTATTACTATTTTGATTTTGTAATTTGTTATGGGTCTAACTGTTGCTCTTTTGTTAGTTTAACTTTGGTGAATCTATTCAATTTAGAAATTCTTCATTTCTTTTAGCTTTTCAAATTTAATAGAGTATAGGTTTTTAAAGCATTCCCTTATAATGTTCTGGATCTTTTGGCTTTCTGTTGTGATGTTTCCTCTTTTGTCTCTGATTTTGTTGATTTGGACTGCTGATTTGCTCTTTCTTTCTTTTGGTTACCTAGGCTAAAGGTCTGTCTATCTTGTTTAGATTTTCAAAGAACCAGCTCTTAGATTCATTGTATTGTTTTTCTTTTTTTCAATTTCACTGATTTCTGCTCTGAGTTTTGTGTTTTCTTCTTGTCTATTTAATCGGCGTTTTCAGATTCTTGAGTTGTACCATTAAGTCATTTATTTATGCTCTTGCTGATTTTTACATAGGCACTTAGAGCTAAAATTTCCCTCTTAGGACTACTTTTAATGTGTCCCAGAGGTTTTGTTGTGCTGTATTATCATTTTCATTTAGTTCTAGGATACTTCTATTTCTTTCTTGATTTCTTCTTTGACTCAATCATAATTCAAGAGTGTGGTATTCAATCTCCACCAGTTTCTGTTGTTACTAGAGCTTCTTTTGCTGTTGATTTTAAGTTTTATTGCATTGTGGTCTGATAGAATACATGGATATATTTCAGTTTTTTATATCTGTTAAGATTTGTTTTGTGTGAAGTATGAGGTCTATTACAGAGAAGCTTCCATGGGCTGCTGAGTAGAATGAATATTCTTCGGTGCTTGGGTGGAATATTATGTAGCTGTCCATTAGGTACATTTGATATATGATATCATTTAATTCAGATGTTTCTCTGTTTGTTCTTTGTCCTGATGATCAGTTTATTGGAGAAAGTGTGGTATTGAAGTCAACTACTATTATTGAGCTGTGGTTAATCTCTATCTTGAAGTCCAGTAGTACTGTTTTTATGAAACTGGGTACACCAGAGTTTGATGCACATATGTTCATGATTTTTATGTTTTCTTGGTTGACTGCTCTCTTGATCAGAATGTAGTGATCTTTCTCTCTTCTGATTAACTTAAATTAGAAGTCAATTTTGTCAGCCAGAGGAACAATTTGTTTGTTAGTGCCTTTGCTTGGAATATACTTTCCATTCTTTCTCCCTAAGGTGGGACCTACCCTAAGTGGTATGATAAGTTTTTTGTAGATGACAAAAAGATTGGTTTTGTTTCTTAATCCATTAAACTAGCCTGTGTCTTTTAACTGCGTAATTCTGGCCAAGATTTGAATTGGTTATTGTCATTTTATTCTCTATTTGTGTTCTTAGTCTTATTTTGTGTTTATGTACTTTCTACCTTAATTTGTTTTCTTTCTGTAACTGTAACCTTTTTTCAGTCCTTTGTATTGCTTCAAGTATTCTCTGTAAGGATGACTTGGTGGACATGAACTCTTTCAATTTATTTGTACCGTGATGCATTTTCCTATCTCCAACTATGGTAGACAATTTTGTTGAGTAAAGTATTTTGGGTTGTCATCTATGGTCATTTAGAACCTGGGATACTTTTCTTGCGACTCTCCTGGCTTTCATAGTTTGCATTGAAAAGCCAGATGTAATACTGATGGGTTTTATTTTATATGCAACTTGTTGTTTCTATTTTGCAGCTCTCAGTGCAATCTCCTTGCCCTGTACATTCCTTGCTTTCACTGTGATGTGCCATGGGGAGTATATCTAATTGGTGTTGTATCTAATTGTTCAGTGTTCTATGTCTGTCTTGTAACGGTTTAGGTATGTCTTTTCTTAATTTAGAGAAGTTTCCTTCTATAATCCTGTTTAAGATTTCGTCAATGCCATTGACCCGAGACTCTTCTCTTTCCTCTGTGCCTATGATGGCATATTTGGTTTTATCATGATGCCCTTCAATTTCCACACATTCCATTCCTATTTTAAGAAGTTTTTTTTTCATATTCTTTGCTTGAGCAATCTAATTCTTCAACTTTCTCATCTAGTCTTGACATTCTGTTTTCTACTTCATTCATTTGACTTGTTAGACTCTTTCCTGTCATTTCTAATTGACTTACTGAGTTTTCCGTTTCATCTTCATCTTGGCTTGAGTTTTCTTCAACATTTCTATGTCTTTTGTGAGTTTAAGTCCTGAATTGTCTTTGCTATTTCATTCACTCATATTTTGTATATTCTTGAGCTTCAGTCAAGAGCTTATTCCTATCCTCTTTGAGTTATTTGTTTGTGTGTCCTTTAAGTTGGTGAATTCTTTGATCATATTTATGATTGTTCTTTTAAGTTCTGAAGGGGTTCCTCTGTGTAGTTCTCATTATAATATACCTTTGTAGGACTGGTGGGTTTGGATGGGGCCATGTTATCTTAATTTTTCATATTATTTGTATTTTTTACATTGTGGCGTGGGCCTATGGATTTCTTTTGTTGGTTGTGCTTCTAATATGAAATTCTAGCCTGCCTTTGTGTAGTTGAAGTCTGGTTCTATTTATATTGTTGATGTGGTTTGGTTGCTTTCTGATGAGGTATGAATAGTTAGTTGATCTGTGCTTCAACCTTTCACCTTTATTTTTTTAATTGGTGGGATAGGATGGTTCCAAGTTGGCTAGTCAAGAGCTCCCCAGCAGTGCGAAGATTCAAGACTATGGAGATCCCGTGGCTGAAGTTCTGGCAGGCTAGTTCAGAGCTCTCAGGCAGGAGGAGCAGGAGGGGACCTAGGTCCAAGGCAGGGACCAGAACAGCACAAGGAGGGTCTAACTACCTATTCAGGCTAGATACGAGCCTGGATCAGGAAGAACAGAGATGGTCCTAGAGCAGGGGGACCCAGTGGGTGAGACCTGGCTTGTGATGCTGGTCTGAAGGTCTCACAGGGTTTGAGCAGGAGGGGGCATAGACCCAAGGTGGGTTGGGGACAGCATGGGGAGAGTCTAACTAGCTAAGCAGAGTAGATGTGAGCTCTGTAGCAGCTAGAGTGTAGCTTGTCCTGGTGCAGGGGTTCAAGACCCAGTGGGTAGGTTTGATTTACCTGACTAGTCCAAAGACCTCAGGTGGGAGAAGCAGGATGGAGCCTGCTTTGAATTTTTTTAAAAAACTACTTTTTACCCTTATATGAAACTCATTATTAAAAAACTTCCAAAAAATTATTGTACAAAAGCTCAAGAACTATAGACAGGAGAACAATGCTGTTTGAATCCTGATGCAGCAGTTAAGTGCAGCAAACATTTGGTGTATGTCCCACAGACATGTGTATATAATTAAGGTAGGACTTTCTACATTTTCCACTTCATGCTGTATCATAAGCCTCCTTTCCTTCACAAAAATCTCTTATAAACATGATTTTAATCACTTTATTGTACATACGGATCTTCCATAATTTAACTTAGCCATTCCTCTTTATACACATTTAAAATATTTTCATTGGCTAAATTATTGGAAATTATTCTGTCAGTCATATTTGTACATAACCATTTTTTCACAAATTAAAAACTTACTTTTAATATCCATCCATTCTGAAGAATAAAAGATTAATTTCTAAGCATTACTAAGTTGCCCAGGCTGGTCTTGATCTCTGTCACTCATATAGGTTTGGAACTTGTGATGCTCCTGCCTTAGCTTTGTGAGTAATGAGATTATAGGCCCGTGGCATCATGCTTGGCTGTGGTATCCCATTTATACTTTTACTGATTTAAAATAAATGTAACAAAAACTAAAAAATATATTAGTTTCCTTTTTCTTCTTTCCTGTGTATAGAGTCTACAAGTCATCTGGGACAGCAGCAGACACTCAGCTATCTATTGAATGAGCAAGCAGTGTTGAGAAAGTCATTTGCATTATTAAAAACAAATACCTGCTGGGCCTATGAAAGACTGAACCTCCATCAGTCAGACGTAGATTGATCAGAGAGGGACTCATGGGAACTATCAACTAGGGATGGATTCTGAGAGAGAGATTGTTTTCAGTTATGTGCCCAAAAATGAGCCTACTAGGTTCCGATGGACAGCTCCAAACCCAAGGTCACACAGATGGCCCTGGTTAAACTCAGTGGTTCCCAAAGCAAATGGGAGGAAGGGACTTGTAGCGAAGAGTAGAGGCTGGCAGGGTGGGAGAGAGACTGAGAGGGCAGAGAATGAGAGTAACCAGAATACACCGTGCATGTATGAAATTATGAAAACAAATTAAAAAAATATAATAAAAATACATTCAAATGTGGCACTAGATAAGTGCTCTACTTACAAACAAGGAAGAGAAGAAAATTGGTAAAGCTGAGAATAAAGTCAGAGAATTAAGAAATTGTTTTCTTCCTGAGGTTTCTTTTCCAAAGTGACTACCTGGGCTGAATTTTCAAATACTGCACGTGAAAGTATACTTAATGTCTTTACATTCTTACGTTTTGAATTTTCTAGCAATGGAATTATTAAGAATTGTTAAAGTTAGTATCAGTTTATTGTTCTTCATAATGGGAATTCCATGTGAGCTGAATAAGAATGTAATGTATAGGGAAATCATTAAGCATAATGATTACACAAAAATAGTGAAATGAGATTGTAATCAATTAAAAAAAATCGTTTAAAATGAGAAAAAAAAACCCTCTGTTCCCAGTGAACACTCATAGTGTCATGGTAAACAACAAACTCATTTCTACCTTGCCTTTTGAGTCAAAGTTGCTGATCAGGAACCAAGCCTGCCTGCTCTTCTTGGTCGCATAGCCAGCCTTTAGTTTTTATTCATCTTCACAGTGAAGTGAGGCCAAAGAAAGATGAATAATCCATGGTCAGCAATTTATATAGGCCTGCCTCACAAGTTCTCACGTTTATCCTTCTATGCCATCTACACCCACCTTTTGAACCACTTGTTGAAGGTGCTGGAGCTCCACAGCGGGAGAAGCAGACATTTCTCAATCTTGCAATTAGGTTATGGGCGCCAGAAACCCACATTTACTGTTGATATGTCTGCCTCCCTCACTCTCCAAGGCTGAGCCATCATAATGCCCTTGATTTTGTTTCTTATATTGAATCTGTTCCATCCTCTTCATGCTCTCTACCAATATTCTTTTTAAAATTTTTTATTTCTTTTATTGAATTTTTGTGAATTTTCATGTAGCATAGTTTGATGGTATTTAGATCCCCTCCCCCATCTGCACCTCCCCCTCAATTTAAGGTACTCTCATATATAAAAAACATGGCCTGTAGAATCTGATTTGTGTCCCCAAATGTCCCTCAGTGTGGGTCCATTCACTGAGCCCACCAAGAGTCCTATCTCTGTAAGATACACTTTCATCCTTCAAGCAACTATCAGTTGCCCAAAGTTCCTCAGATTGAGTTGGAATTTCTTATCGTCCTTTTCTTTGTCTATGTTGTTGATTTTAAGCTTTATTACATTGTTTTCTGGTACAATGTATTTGTTGAGGTCTGTTTCGTGCCCTGGTATGTGGTCAGTTTTAGAGAAATTTCCATGGGCTGCCCTGAGAAGAATATGTATTCTTTGGGTACTTGGGTAGACTATTCTGTAGATGTCTGTTAGGTTCATTTGATGTATGATATCATCTAATTCAGATGTTTCTCTCTTTATTCTTTGTCCAGACGACCTGTCTATTGGAGATAGACAGGAGGGGAACTGAAGTCACTATTCTTGAGTTGGGATTAATCTGTGTCTTGAAGTCCTATAATATTTGCGATACTGGTTACATCAGAGTTTAGTGCATATATGTTTATGATTGTAATGTCTTCTTGGTCAATTTTTCCCTTGATAATAGTGAAGTCACCTTCTTTATTTCATCTAATTAGTTTTAATTTGAAGTCTATTTTTTCAGATGTTAGGATTGCAGCACCTTGCTTGCTTCTTCGTGCCATTTGCTTGGAACATTTTTTTTCTCATACTTCACCCTAAGATAGTGCCTATCTTTGAAGGTGAGATGAGTTTTTTACAGACAATAAAAAGATAGATTTTGACTTTTAATCCATTCAACTAGTCTGTGTCTTTTGATTGGGAAGTTGAGGCCATTTAAATTTAGAGTTATTATTGAGAGGTATGGATGGATTACTGTCATTTTAATTTCTGTTTGAGTTCTTAGTCTCATTTTGAGTTTCCATAAGTATGTCCTCATTTATTTTCTGCCTCTTGAATATGGTTGTTCCTTTCTTCAGTCCTTTGTATTGCTTCAAGTATTCTCTGTAGGGCTGGTTTTGGGGACATGAATTCTTTCAGTCTATTCATATCATGAAAGATTTTTTTCTTTTCCTTTCAACTCTGATAGCCAGTTTTCCTGGGTAAAGTATTCGGGGTTGGCCTCTATGGTCAATTATAACCTGGAATACTTTGCTCCAGGCTCTTCTGGCTTTTATAGTTTGCACTGAAGAATCAGGTGTAATTCTGATGGGCTTTCCTGTATATGTGATTTGTTGTTTTTCTCTTGCAGCTTTCAGTATCCTCTCTTTGTTCTGCGTATTTAATGTTTTTGCTATGATATACCACAGGGAGTTTCTGTTCTGGTCCTGTTAAATTAGTGTTCTGTGTACTTCTTGTATCTGTGTGGGATACAATTTAGGGATATTTTCTTTTCTAATCCTGTTGAATATCTGGTCAATGCCATTGACCTGGTATTCTTCTCCTTTCTCTGCGCCGATGATAAGTAAATTTGGTCTGTTCATGATATCCCACATTTCCTGCCTATTCTGTCTTGTGTTTTAAATTTTTTTTTTTCATATTCTTTGTTTGAATGCTCCAGTGCTTCAACTTTGTCAACCAGTCTGTTTTCTGTCTCAGTCATTCTATTGGTGAGGCTTTCTCCTGTCATTTCCAATTGGTTTATTGAGTTTTTCACTTCCTTCTTCATTTCAGCCTGAATTTTCTTCAATATTTCTATCTCTTTTATGAATCTGCTTTTCAAGTCCTGAATTATCTTTGTTATTTCATTCATCTATATATTTATATTTTCTTGACCTTCAGTCAGGAATTTATCTCCATTCTCTTTGAATTCTTTGAGTTGTTTGTGTGTTCTTTAAACTCATTGATTCTTTGATCATGTTTATGATTGTTCTTTTAAATTCTGTGTTCTGGGGTTCATCTAGGTAGACCCATTGTAGAACACTTCTAGAAGACTGGTGGGGTTTGGTGGGGACATATTTTGCTTTTTTTTTCATATTATTTGTATTTTTTTCATTGTGGTCTGGGCATATAAATTTCTTTTGCTGCTATGTGTCTGATATAAAATGAAGCCTGCCTTTGTTGAGTTAAAGTTTGATTTTGTTTATATTGTTGATGTTGCTTGGTTGCTTTTTTATTGTTGTTGTTGTTTTGTTTTTTGAAACAGTATTTCCTGGTAGCCCCAAGTGACCTAGAGCTCACTGTGAGACCTGGCTGGCCTCTATCTTACAGAGATCTACTAGGCTGTGCCTCTCAGAGTGAGTGCTGGGATTATAGGTGTGTACCACCATGTCTTGCTCCTTGGTTGCTCTCTGATGAGGTCTGAATAGTTAGTTGATCTGGGCTTCAGGTTCTCTCTTTTGATTTTTTTTAATTGGATATGCAGATAGATTCAGGTGGAATACTCAGGAGCTCTGCAGGAGGGTGAAGGAGCCAAGGCCCAAGTCTAGATGATAGGTATCAGCTGTGACCCTTCTTACTAGTTAAGCAAGGAAGGTATCGGCCCTGGAGTCAATCTCCTGGGGCTGGTCTCAAAGCAGGGGAATGGTGACTTAGCATCACAGGATCTGACTATCTCTCCCAGCTAGTGTTCTCTAGAAGACTCAGAGGGACTGAATGACGGCCCAAGGAGAACTTAGGGGAACAGAATTCATTGGTTCTTTCTAGACAGCAAAGAAGGCCTGATTCTTGAGCTGTGGGAGTGACTGGAGATGGTCCTAAATCAGGGGGATGGGCATGGCAGGATTTGGGTAACTCACCCTTGCTAGTCTGGCATTCACTAGCAGCCTCAGGAGGATGGAGCCAAGGCCCAAGGGAACAGAATCTCTACTAACACTTTTGTCTGAGTCACTTGCTGTATCTTACTGGGTTGCCAGAAAAGATTTCTCTCTTTCACACATTCTAGACCCTTTTCAACATGCCTCCAGACCAAAGGGAGTTCTGTCAAAGCAAAACTTTGAAAATATTACTTACCTGCTTAAAATGTTTAAATACTTTCCCATTTCTCTGAGAATAAAGATAGAACTCCTTCAGTGGGATCTGCTTATCTTTAAGCTTTATTCATAGCATTCAGTGTCTTGTATTTTGCCCCAGAAAATGTTATTTCCTTCCCAAATCATTTGCATATTAGATTCCATTGTGAATATTAACTTTAAAACATATAACTGGGCATGGTGGCGCAGGCCTTTAATCTCAGCACTCAGAAGGCAGAAGTAGGTGGATCTCTGTGAGACTGAGGCCAGCTGGGGTTACCCTGTCTCAAAACAACAGCAGCAACAGCAGCAACAACAACAATGTGCTTAATCCTATTTCTCTTTAAGATCTCAGTCAGACAGATACTTTCCTAGGGAGCCCTTAGTAAGTCACTAGATTTTCTCCAGTTACAGACTCTGGTAATATAACTTTTTTGGAGCACTTGCCACAGCTGTAATTTACAAATTACATTTGATTTTTAGAGTATTTGTTAGTTTCCTTTGCAAATGATAAGTTCCTGGAAAGTAAGAACAAGTAGTGCCTGTTTGTGGAATTAACAAAATGAGGAAGGAAGGAAAAGGAAAAAAGGTTGGAGAAATGACCTCGATGGAGTGAGATTTGTTGTCCCGGAATTCAGTAGCAGGAGTCTGGGCTTTGACTGAGAAAGATGAGCCTCAGGTTTATGAGGTTTCTAAACCTGTGCTGGGTTCTTCTTCCTTGTATAAATAAATCCCCCTGTGTTGAAACACCGTTTTCTTGAATAAACCGCATTCCTCCATTATGGTGGGCTCAGGAGGGCTTTCTCTGGCCCTCTGGGATTAGCTGATCAGCTGGGCTTCCTTAGACAGTATTCAGGTTATAGAAGTTTCTTTGTCTTCCTAATTATTATTGTCTTAAAATTTTTTAATATTGTCAAATTTGAGAAAGCGCTATCAAATTTTTATCATGTAAGATCTATATGAGTTTAGATCACATAAATTTTCTTGTCTAGGAATAAATCTTAACATTCTTTGAAATGGCTGTGCTTATTAGGCAGTGAGTGGAGCCAATCCTTTGTTTCATGCTATTTTTCACCGATACTACAATCTATAGTGACTCTTGGTGTGTAGTCATGATATAATTTGTGCACCATACACAACACTGTGAAAATATTTTAAAAATTGTTCACAGTCTTCTTTACATGATTCATTCCTGTCTACTAAATTTGTGTGTGTGTGTGTGTGTGTGTGTGTGTGTGTGCGCGCACGGGCGTGCGTGTGCCTGTGGAGGCCAGAAGTCAACATTGGGTGTCTTTGTTCAAGAGCTGTCTATCTTGTTCTTTGAGGTAAGGTCTTTCACTGGGCCGGGGGCTCACCAGTTTCACTAGACTGACTGGCCAGCAAGTCCCAGACATCCTCTTGTCTCTGCCTCTCCAGTGCTGGAGTTAGAACCATACACTGCCCCACATCCGTCTTTCTTTTTAGGTGTGCGCTAGGGACTGAACTCAGGTCCTAATGCCTGTACAGCCAGCACTGTACCCACTGAGCTCCGTGCCTAGACATTCCATTAATTTTATTACTAACTTAAGAATCTAGTCATTTCCTCTTTGTTGAAAATTATTTCTTTCTCAGTAAATTTTAGCTTTTGGTATTATCTGAAGTTTTTGTTGTTGTTATAAGTTATTCGTCACTGCCAGAATAGTTTCTGGAGCTTTTCTAGAAGTATGAAAAACATTTTCATGGTATGGTGTGTTTAGAATCGTGCATACTGCATCACGTATATCGTGAGTATACATTATGAATCAAATCCTCTGCGTATCACTTTTTATCTCTCTGGTGACTGGAAGGATTTTCCACGGATTGGCTTTTGGCTCTCACAAACTCTCTTGTATTTCCTCCTCTCTCCCCTCTCTCTTTCTCCCATCCTCTATAGAGGGTGGCATGGGTTTCTCTAAGAACTGTCTGTACCAGATATGAGTTCAAATTAGTTGTATATTGAAGTGACTGTTGACTATATAAATATATTCTAGTAAAACCAAACAAAATGTTCCTTTCTGTCTTTCTTGTACCCAGCTGGATTCCTCAAAATGCTTATGAACTATCCCAGTGCCTTGTAACGTGAGGAACAATATGACAGAGAACCTAAATGGAAAGAACAAATCTGCAATTCAGCTAACATATATTACTTTTGCCATTTTTACACCGTATGACCAGGTGGGCACATAGTGAGGGTCCTTTCCAGGGCTTTGGGCAGGGCCTTGACAGTTTGCCTTATAACCTTCCTTGAAAATTTACCCCAATTTAGAGAGCACTGTGCAGTCTTACAGTGAGGTTTAGGTAAGGTAAGGTTCCTGATGTTAATCATGTGACACCACACTTTTCATAGTGTCTTAAGCATCTTTGTATCTAATTTATTATTATGTCTTAGAAATGGTGATGCCTTGGTTTGCTAATTGACTAACATCTGGCGAAGAAAATTTTAGTAGAAGAGAAAGAAGGAAATTCTGGAAAAGAAGTTGGGATAATGGAAAGTAAACAGTCACAGAGGAGGCTTAGGTGACAGGAAGGATCGCACTGGGATGTAACATAGACTGATTGCCAGAGTCATCTGGGCTGACATTGTCCTTCAACAGATGTTGATGTGCTGCTCCATATCCTGTCGGTAGAAGTTTACCGGGGGCTCCAGTAGAAGTCTCTAGCTTGTTGATGGCACTCCATGTAAAGGCTCTGTCTTTCCTCCCCTCTGCCCAAGGGAACAGTACCAGAACAGACAGTTACGTGAGTGGACAAGTTGGTAGATGATGCCCCAGAAGTTTGGCTTCTTGTGGTCCATCTCCAAGGTGAATCTCACAGACTTTCTGGGAGGGTCCCAGAACCCCTCCAGTTGCCCACACAGGTGCTGTCTCAGTCTCTCAGGATTTCCCCCTCCTGTGGCTCACTTCCCAACTCCTTCAAATGGACTCCCTGACACAGCCTCTGAAACTACCTCAGCAGAATTCTAATGCTTCTGGGCAGTGCAAACAGAGACACTTGGCTTAAGCCACACGCAAGTAATTTACCCCTTAAAGAAAGGTAATCTAAATACAAAAATCTAAAAACATGAAAAACAGTTTTGAAAGGAAATAAACAATTTGAAGGCACCCAAATAACTCATTAAAGCATTTTCCCCCTGTTATATACATCTGTTTAAAGATAATGCTGATCCACAGAAACCAATTTAGTTTCTATGGGAAGATAAAAAAACCAAAAAGAATTGAGTTATTGCACTTGGGTCTTTAAAATTCTCTTGCATTTATATTCCAACTCTGGCTTATTAAAGGGGTCTGTGCTGAGTTAACATACACATGTGCTTACAATATAAACAGCTTAACTAGACATCTGTGTTGCCTACATATAAGGGGTAGTTAACTTTCTGCCTTGTTTCTGTTCAGAAACCTTGATATTTTAGTCTGTTAGCCAGATGAAACAAGATTGGTTTTTGGTACCAGATGTGTCACAGTTTGGGCTTGTGTTCTGCAGGTGCTCCCCCCAGCTGGGAAGATGGAAACTTGCCATCATTCAGGGGGGTGATTCAGGAGAAAAGCATAAGTATGTTAAAAACAGTTCGACATATTAATGGAGGGCTTTGTCCCTCATGGGCTGCTTACGCATAACATGTGAGCACACCAGCAGCTGTTCTATATTTTCAAAGGAGCATCCAAAAGCTAGAAGCACACATAGCTATGCAAAACATAAGTGACTGCTTGAAGCCATGGAGACGTGATTCAACAATAAGCTTATTTGTTAAGCTTCCTCCCTAATAATAACCCAGTGGGTTATGTCCAGGTGATCCAGGAATATTAAGCACTTACTTAGATTCATTAAAACATCTCCCTTGTAGATTGAGATGACTACACTCATTAGATATGGAGACTGCTTTTAGTGGAGTCCTACCTCTCAATATTGACATTTTAAGATAGTTGTTTTTTAAAACTTTATTTTAAAATGTATTTAAAAATTATATTTGCTTATGTATGAATGTATTTGTGTGTGCGTGTGTGTGTGTGTGTGTGTGTAGGTCAGAGGAGAACTTTCGAGAGTTGATTCTTTCCTTCCGTCATGTGGGTCCAGGGGATTGATTTCAGTTTGTCAGCCTTGTGTGGCAGGCATCTTTATCCACTGAACCATCTCAACAGTTCTAAAACATTTTCTAGGTGTTTGCTTTTTTTTTTTTTTTATTGTAACACATTGTGAAGGGAATTAAAGGCTCTGCTGATGACTGAAATGTTAATTGTGTTGTTTTTTACCAAGCCTCCCGAGGAGGACGCTTGCATGTGATATTTATTATGCCAACTTTCTCCTTCAATAGTAACTTAGGAATATTAGGCAATTTCAGAGAATGGCAGCATTCTTCCCATTCACCCCCTCCTTACTCCAAACTCTATGGTAGGGTAAGCTCTATCAGTCTTTTTATCCAGTCCCCAGGTCAGCAGAACATTAGACCCAGGGTTTCTTTACCACTCCAGCTCTCAGAGCCTCCACATGCAGAGACTTCATTCTGATCTTTACAAGTAAGCTCTCATTTCTTTAGGAAATTACTGTCCTTTCAAGTGGAACCACCTCTACATGATTGCTTCTTGCATTTCAATTTGCAGCAGGATATTTTGCATAAAGCACATCGGCCTCTCTGGAGTGGAAGAGAACCAATTAGCGACAGCCTCAGAGAATAAATCACTCTGGAATCTGTGATTCCAGCCTAACTGCATGTGACTGTGGCAGTGACAGCTGATCCTGCCACTGATAAGGCTGACCCATGACGCTGAGTGGACAGCCTCGGGAAGAAGCGTGGGAGGAAAGGAGCTGCCTGGTGCTGTTGAGATGTGGAGGATGATCATGAAGAAAACACAAGTCTTAAGACCATCACATTCTGAGTACAGTGCTCTTGTTCAACACTGACTCTGAGCAAGTCTTAAAAGCAAGAGGATTTGACAAGATCCTTTCTAAGTTCTTCAGTTCTGTGATTGCTTACAAAGGAGGGTGTGAGACAGGATAGATTTTATGTTTGTGGGGAACGGAAATCGCAGATTGTCAAGCTGCTCAGAGTAGGGGTTTGGCAGCTGAGGGAAGTTATCTTCCCTTTGAGAGGAATTAATCACCAAGCGGCCTTGCCTGACCACTCTCAGAAAGCCACTCTAGTCAGAGAGCACAAAAAGTCTGTGGCAAGGCCACAGTCATCAGAATGGCTCTAGATCAGGCCTCATTTCTGAGGCTTTTTGAGGAAAAGCAGGCATTTCTCTGCAAGTATGTTGCAGTGTGGAACCCATGGCTGGCTTTTTGTCCACATGAAAATGGGTTTTGGTGTAATACGAGAAACCATGTTTAAGTTAGTAGCCAAAGAAAGGAATAAATACATGATTCAAGGGGCTAGTAAGATGGCTCAGTGGGTAGGTGCTTGCTGCCAAGCCTAGTGACCTGAGTTCAATTCCTGGAACCCACATGGTGGAAAGAAAGGATGGACTGCCACAAATTGTCCTCTGATCTACACATGCCCCCCTCTGCAAAGGACATAATTTAATAGAATGTAAAATGTATTTCATATTATATTAAAAATTGTGTTGAACAGGATTATTTCTCATGTCCTCAGATAATGAACACACATTGTGAGGATCTTCCATTGGTGATCAGTACTTCCCAACAATTGCTGCATTCACAGAGTACTAGGATGCCCTCCAAGAGCTGGCAAACAAGCCTCTCTTTTCTCAGTGCATCCCTGGGGTAGGGACTAGAAAGCATTTAAACTGGGAAAACCCCCCATTTCAATTTCCCCATTTTATAGATAAAGACACTGAGACATTGTGAAGGGACTTACTCAAGACTCTTAGCTGTTTAAGGTTGGAATAGACACTGGAATCCTGGTTCCTCTGCATCACACTGATCAATGTTGGGAGGGATTACTGTAGAAAATCTCAATTAATGGTTGCCCAGAGAAAAAGTATAATAATAACTCTGACAGTGAAGTGTGGTTCAGATGAATGATTTTCAAGGACAGGAGGAAATCATGTGTAGCTTTGGCTTACTGCCTTGGCTTAATTTTGGTCATCATTTATTTTGAATTTCAAACTATAGTACAAAAGTGCATGAGGTTTTCATGTCTACTGAGGATTGTTGTACCTGCAAAGGAACTCATGTGTTACTTTCTGAAAGTTCTTCCCACGGCTCTGTTCCTATGAATTAAAAGCCTACTTGTGCTGATCTTTTCTTGCCAAAAATAAGCGAATTTAGGCTTTGAAATGAGTGGATAAACAGGAATCAGTTTCTTTTTAAAACTTCGTATTCGTTTTAATTTTATGTGTATGAGTGTTCCTTGTATGTGTGTAAGTGCACCCGTGAGTGCAATGCCCACGAGGGCCAGAAGAGGGTGTGAGGGATTGGAACTCGAGTGAGGACAGTTCTTAGCTGCCAGTGCTAGGAACTGAGCCCAGGTCCTCTGTAAGAACAGCTAGTGCTCTCAACAGCTGAGTCACCTCTCCAGAGGAATGTTTATTTTTAATGTTTATTTATTTTTTCCTTCAGGGAATCAGTTTCTTATTGACACCCAAGATAAAAAAAAAAGAATTATAGGTAGAAAGAATATATTAAATGATGTTTAATAGATGATGACTGGATAAACAAAATGTGGCATATCTATACAGTGAAATATTATTCAGTCACAAAAAAAGAACAAAGCGCAGATACATTCTATATCAATGAGTCCTGAATTAAAGAAACCAGGCACAGAAGGCCATGTAATGCATGCTAAAGGGTATGGGGCTCATATTTTAGTGAATAAAACACTATGGAATTAGTGGTTAATAGTTGTACAACATTGTGAGTGTGCTGTGTGATGAAATATACAGTTTAAAACTGCACACACAGAAATGAGCTTGTGTGATGTGCATTTTACCATAAGTAAAAGGAAAGAAAGGAACTCCATCAATGGGTCCTCAGCAAGCCAACTCTTTTTAACCTTTATTTTTTAATTTGTGTGTATGAGTGTATTGCCTGCATGTACGTAAGTGTACTCATGTTGTGCAATGCCTGAGGAGGGCAAAAGAGGGTGTCCAGTCCCCTGGAACTGGAGTTAGGGATGGGTGTTAGCCAGCATATAGGTGCTGGGAATCGAGCCAGGTCCTCTGCAAGAACAGTCTTAACTGCTGAGCCATCTCTCCAGTCCCATTGTCAACTCCTTGAATGTGCCTGTGGTTTGTGACTTGCACCGGGTTTTGGGTTAAAAGGGCAATCATCTTTTTGGCAGCTATTGTTTTCTTTGGGTCCAGCTTTTATACACAGTGTTTGAGGGAGGGACTGGAGGGCCAGCATTTATGCATGAATATTCAGGATTCTTGTTACTTCTACAGTGTCCTGGAGAGCTATAGAGACCTCTTGAATGGTCTTATCCTTTTTTTCTTATTTTTTTAAATGTTATTGTTCTTAGCTCTTACTTGAAAGCAATGTCCAGGTAGGAAAGTCTCTAGATTGATTAAAAATCTTTGATTTCTGAGAACTATAGGTAACCATGGAGGCAGGTGAAAGGAATGCATCCAGAGTCTTGAAGCCCTTTGGGTGGCTTGATAGGATTCTTCTTTCTCCTCTGATTCTGGGTCCTGAAGCACATAAGGGTCAATGCCACCCTTCACACAGAAAGTTTGTATTTTGTTTCTTAGTGAACCTTGTTCTGGACAATTCTTGCACATTTAGTCAACTGTGAAAGACATTTGATTTCAGCATCAAGGTTACTTGTGACAGGTCATTCATCTGTGCTTTGAAGTAAGATGTAAGAAAAAAAAAATTGGCTCAACACATGTTTTTGCGGCATGATTTTAATAGTCTTCATCTCCTGATTTACAAACACACACACACACACACACACACAGACACACACACACACACACAATGATTGTTCTTGATCTGGCAGCTCTTACTGATTTTTCGTGAGATATAAAAACTTATTATTGATTGTTATTGGCCATACTAAAAAAACCTCTCAAAATTGGGTTATCTTCTAAAAGAATACCTATTTTTAGTTAAAAATATGATACATCAAAGCAAAACAGTTATTTTAAACAAAGAAGACATTAAGTCTTTTCATGGACTTGGGCCCGGAGGGATTCGCTTTAGTTCAGGGATAGTGTAGATGTAAGAATAAGAGGCAGAGTCCTTCCTCTGTGAGCACGGGTCTTACTGGTAAGTTAGAGGTGCTTTGGGACTAAAATTCTGCTTAGAAACTGAAATAGCTCAGGAAAATTCCTTCACATTGCTCCTTAATCTTAATGGAAGTTCAGGAATACTGTTAACATCGGCTGAATTTGCTTCTTCAGTCAATTCCAAAGTGGTTTTGAAAACGTTGTTTTCTCATCTGCTCCCAACAGAACTCTCAAATAGAATAATTTTGAAAGAGATTCTTGATTCGTTTGGAATTATGGATGACATTTTGCTTATTTTTAAACAATAAAAGATTTCTGACAAAATTTAAATACCCTATAGAAGCCAGCATACTGTGCAATAATGATTCATTATTTTTTCAATGATATTTTAAAAATGATTATTAAAATAAAGACCAATACAAATATGGTAGATCCTTATTTTCTAAAGAAATATATCTTTATTGACTTTTTTTCATTTTCTTACAAAGCAGTTAAAAAAAAAAAACCTTATTCTTTCCCTTGCATGCTATTCAATGTTAAGACAGCTGCTTACTCCTGAGATGGTCTGTGGAGCCCTGTGTTTCTTTATGCACCACAGAACAGCATCATTGCTTGGTCCCATTTTTACAGGAAAGAATCCACATTTCACCAGATAATATATGCTTAGCTCTCAAAAAGACCATTTGGTGGATTAATGTCTAATTTACACACAGTAATAAAGATAAACTTTGAATCTTTACAGATTAAATGCCCACTTTATACCATAGTGTGAGTGTTTGAATTACGGGTGAGTGTACAGAATATAGACGTAGATGTACTAGATATATCTATAAATAAAATAGTGCTTTAAGGTAACAATATTCTTTGGCCAATTTAAATGCCTATGGTGGACTCTTATCAGAGACTAAAATGAAAACGGCCCCACTATTATTGTCAGCCTTAGCACCGAGCTTGTGCGGAAGGTTCCTATACTGCTGACCGTCAGCATCTCCAGATCCACGATGTATTCTCTTGGTCCTGATAGCGATTTCACAAGCACAAGCATTGCACTCACAGGACTCGTTTGCTAAAATAAAGAGAAAAGAGGGGTGGAGGGAATAATCTCCTTTGGACTTTAGTATCGACTATTGTCGTACCTCCTGTAAGAATTAGGCGTGGCAACCGGTCACCACGTCTTTGCCTTTCTTCATTCTAACTCTTTCATTTTCGTCCTTGGCCACCCATCTTCACTAGACCCAAGGCAAGGGCTTACTTTTCAATTTTTTTTTTCTTTTCCCCTATTACTTGTTAACATTTGTTGACATTTCAAATAGGTTTCTTTTTCTTTGTTAATGTTTCTCTGCCTGTGTTTTGAATAGTCCCGGATTTTCTAAAGAGTTCAAATGAGAATCTTATATTCTTGGAACTGGCAAAGAAAGCTGGCACTTGCCATTTTCTTAACATTGTGCATCTGTTTACATTCTAGTGAGTAAAGAGTTCAGTAAATAGTTAATTTCAATGGAGTGTGACAAATGTTAGGCCATCTGGGTATGTACAGTATGTATGAGTACGAAGATATTTCTCCTGAAACATTGCAGTGAGGCTTTCAAATCCTTAGAAGTATTAAAGCAGCGTGTTCAGAGCTGCACATGGGATGGACTTCAGAGAACGAAGGGAGATAAGTTAGAGGGACCAGTTAGAGAATGAATGAGTCTGAATGCAAAGGATAAAAGCATGGATTAGGATTCAGCAATCAGCCAGGCATGGTGGTGCACACCTTTAATCCCAGCACTTGGGAGGCAAAGGCAGGCAGATCTCTGTGAGATGGGGGCCATCCTACATAGCCTACATAGTGAGTTCCAGGCTAGTTTGGGCTACAAGGAGACCCAGTCTAAAAAAAAAAAAAAAAGATTTATCAGTCACTGCTTTGGAATTGGGAATCAAATTCCTTAGGAGAGTCATCAGGATGTGGATGTGGTGAGGCTGGAGTTCTGTGAGAGGATGGCATTTAAAAAGTGGGCAGGGGAGAAATCAAAGAACCAGACTGAAAGGAAATAAATGCTTAAGAGGGAAAACTCATAAACGGTCAGCAGTGTCCCACTGAGCAAGGGAGAACGAGATACTGGAATTGAGCGCTGTCTCTTGCTTGAGCATTATGGATGCCGTTGGTGGCTTTTTTCCCCACAAAAACTTCAGTAAAGTAAAGTGGTGGGAATGGCAGACAAGGCAGGGAGCACAACGTGAGGGGTCACAACAGAGCCCCGGCGCCGAGGGAGAAGAGACAGGATGAGATCTGAGCGCAGCAACAGCTTGAAAACGTAGGAGTGGAGGGGCGTCTGTGGAATAGGACTCCGGAGAGGGAGGAGGAGGAGATGGTGCTGGGCTGGTCTTGACTGATAGACGTGAATATCTGGGTAGGTGTAGGACAGAGGTGCAAGTTTTCAGGGGGTAGAATGGGCAGTTCAGGTACTTCATGCCTGGGGGTGTCAATGATTTCAGAGGAGTAGGAGGGACAGAAGGACTTAACAATATGGAGACATTCGAGGCCAAGGGCTGAAGAGAACGAGACGGAACAGAGGAAAAGGGACAGGACTGTTGAGGACTGAGGACCCCCCTGAAAGCGGGACTAAGGTTTTACAGTATTACCAACCTGTGCTCACAAGCTTGGTATAAAAATGTATGTGAATTATAGGAGTGATCTGGGGTCTCCGGCTAGGAGAGTGAGCGCTGGTGACACAATAGTTCACAGAGTGGGAGTGAGAGAAGGAAGAAGGAAGGGAGGTTAGTTATTGAATGAGTCACTGAAAACCAAGATCTCATGTGAGACTGTTCTGAACAGTAATAAACCAGACCATGGCCACACGGGTTGTGGCTCAGTGGCATGAAGGTTGGGGGCGATGAGAGGACCAATGGGCTCCAGATCAGGTTACAGAAAAGAGAATTCAGCAGAATTCAGTCCTGATTTTATGTCCTTTTCTTCTGAGCACTTTCCCTGTGCTCTACACACCCTCCCCGAGTGACCTCATCCAGAGCAATGGCTTCAGTCATCACGCACTTGCTAGAGACTCCACTGTATTTTTGAGTTATAAATCTACATATACAATCTCTACTTATTTCTACTTGGATGTCTCTTGGAGACCAGGACTTAATCTATCCAACATGAACCTTTAACCTTTCCTTCCACACCGGCTCCTTTCTCTTATATATAGTAATGACAGCGCCATTAACTATTGCTCAGGACAGAAAAAAGGAGGGGTTAGCTGGGATTCTACTTTCTCCTCCAACCTCCCAATAGCAAAAGGATTCCTAGGTCATGTAGTTATTCTAAATATCAAAGACAACCACAGCTCACTGCTGCCACTGCAATGCTTTATTAATTAATTAATTAATATTAATTATTTAATATTAATATTACTAAATATTAAATAATCTCTTTTATTTTCACTCTCTCCCGACTCTAATCCAGGTTCTGTAGTGCAGTAGGGTATCATAGTAATAGGAAAATCCAATACAGATTCCTTTACCTGAAGCCCTAAACTTTCAGTTCTGTAATGCTTTGTGTGATTTGACCTTTGCTTATCTCTCCAGGCTCCTCATGGGTTATTCTGTCCTTAGCAGAATTTTTTTGAGTTGAAACTGTCTTATTATCTTGCAATCACTGCTGATGTTATTTGTGTGGTCTCTGATTATTAATGGGCATCTGAGCTATGTAAAACCCATTTAGTGGGAACTTCTAACAAATACCTAGCACATCTCAAGTTTTAAACACCAAATGTTAAAGAAGTTTATTCTTTCATAGTAGAAAAAAATAAAGGCAATTGACTCTGTTTTGAGTTGAGTTTTCTCTTCAGAAGTTGGTTATGAGGAATTAATCATTTCCAATTTACTGGCAAAGAACTGGAATCATGTTACTCTGGAGCTTGAAGGAAGTTAATATATCAAAGGACAGGATAAATGTGTAAACATTAAAAAAATCTGTAAACTTTACCACAAGGGTAAATTTCCCAATTTTGTATTCTCAAAATGAAATGTTGACTTGAAAATTTGATTAAAAACAAAAAAATTTTCCAAGGAGTTCCAAGAAAACTGTGTCTGGATGGATAACACACTTGGCGTGAAATAGCTGCTGTAACTCTGCAAACTGCTAGCTGGGGTGCCATGGACTTCACGTGAAGTGGTGAGCTGTATTTAACATGTGTCAGAATTTTAATCCCAAACCCCCAGCTGGGATTTTGCAGAGGAGACTGGTAACATGAAGCCCTGGAGTCAGGGAGATCAGCTTGGAAACTCTGGAGAGTGGAGAAGTGGAGAGGGTTGCCAGGAACCATTTAAACAGAGACAGCATGGGAAGCAAGGATAACCCAGTATGGAGAGAGAGGAGGTTCAGTTCAGCAATTAGATTTCGCAGGGGCAGTGGAAGATGGGGATGGGATCAGCTCACATTTCCTGAAGTCTGCATAAAGCCTACAGCTATAGACACATACTGTGTGGGGCGGTGGGTCACCTCTTGGAGCTGACAGGTTTTGTTTTAATGCAAATGTAAACTGTCTTGTGAATATAGCGGTGAGAAATTCATAATTTTTAAAAAAGCTCTCAGAGTGTTTTCCTATGTACAATTAAACATCACATATTCATGACACTTATCTGGGGGTGTGTGTATGCATATGTTCTGTGTGCTTGTGTTTTGGGGAATCACACATAACTTTATTGGAGTCTACAGCTTGGAGTCACGGTAGCTTTGGAGAGGGTACTTAATCTCTTTGAATCTCACTTTTCCGTTAAGAACAGAGATTGATCTTAATATCTCCCTGAGAGTATTATCAGAGGATTAAGCGAAATAATGTACCCCAGAAGACCATGCTCACTCCTGCACATAACACTGTATTTTAGCCTACCTCCCATGTGAGCCCTACGTAATATCAAACTTGCAGCTTCCTCAACAGCTGCTGCTGCCTTCTGGATACTTACTCGTAGGTAGAACTCTCCATTTTCATTTCCAGATTTAATCCGAAAAGTATTTATGGTGTTGGCATAAATCGTTGTGGCCTGTATCTGGAAGATGTCTGATGGCACGGATCTGTCTGATCGGATGCTCATATATTTGTAGACTATGGACTGGGGCAATTCTCGGCACATAGTATTTGAGACTGGGCAAACACATCGGCTGCAGAGACAAACAAAAAAGTGGTCACCAATTTGGCTTGAAGAGCAGAATATTCTCACTTTGAAAGCTCTGGTGTTTCTTACTTCTCTGATGTTAGAATGTAGGGATCTTGACAAGGATTTCGTGGGTAACAACGGAAGCCACCATGATAATTCCAACACATCTCATCCTCTCGGCATTCATTGGTGGTCTCACATTCATTGATATCTGCAGAATCACAGGGTTAAAGAGCTTACTGACCTAAGAAAATTGTATGAGAGGCAGACAGATTCAGATTTCTAAGGAAGGGCAAAGGAGGGAATCTGGACTGTATTCAGTCTACTTTTATTTCTGTTTGGGGTGGGCGTCAGGGTTTGACTACGAAGAGCAGGCTGGTCTGAAACTGTGAGGTTAAGGTTAGCTCTGACCCCCAAACTCTCCAGCTGCAGCCTCCCAGGGGCTGGGATTACATGTTACACCACCATGCCTGGCTTGCTCAGTCTGCTGAGCCTGAGTTTACTGCATTAAAGTCAGGACAGACCTAGCTGAGCCATACTTGGTATTTTATCAAGCACCAATTACTCATCTGTTGAATTCAAAATCAGAATCCAACCACTGACTTTGTTTATTCGAAAATAAACAAAAGAGAACACCAACAAAGTTTCAACTTCTGCCCCAAGGAGATGAAAACCTGATTGAGAAAATAGATATGGCAACAATTACTGTGAAGCAAAATGCAATTAAGAGGCAGGTAAGTCCCTGCAAGATCTGAAGTGTGGCTGACTATGTGTGGAGGCTGACTATGTGTGGAGGGTTAGGGATGGCTCAAGGGATGAGTGGGCATCTCAAGTGGACCTTCGAGGATGCTGGTTAAATGATGTTTTCTTGCCTGAGGAGGGAAATGCTTTCCAGGATAAGAGACCAGCAAGTAAAAACCACAGAGAGAGCAGCTCATTGGCTGCCTCAGGGGCCTGGGAGACAGAGGCCAAGAAGGTGGTTTCAGTAAGCAGTAATGTGCGAAGGCAGGTCACAGTTAATTTGCCTCTCCAGTATTTTCACCTGTTTGGAAAGTAGAGTGGTGTTCAGCTACAAGGAAAATGAAGACTGAGTTGGAATATTTAGGCCAACAATGGCAGAAGGAAATCTGAGGCTATGACTTCATGTATTACTTTCAGCAATTTAAGACCTAACACAATCAACAGGGTAATCATTCTGGAAACGTTTGCAGAAGGTAACAATATTCAAATCTTTGATATGTTTGTGTGCATACTATGTGCTTGCCTCCTTCCTCCTCTGGCTACACACATGCACAGTGTTTTCGTTTCTGTCAGACAATGGAAATAAGAACAATTATTTCATACCCTAAATATGCTTCATGGAAGAAGGTAAGAATCCAAACATGTTGGATTTTACTTTTTTCTTACAAATGATACTCTGGAGAGGTGGTTACAGTACAGGAAAAACAATCACTTTAAATGTAAAAAAAAATGTAGAAATGGGTGGCAGGCTCCAATCTTTGCTGAAGAAATATTGGCAGCTTGTTACTGTTGGATAAGGAAGAGCTGGTTTTTCTAAAGTAAGGGACTCTGGATAGATTGACTGGACCTCAGTGGGGACACTAATTTGACACAATAGACCTTAACACAGGTGAAAGAATGTATGAATTCCAGTGGGGGGCTACAGGGTGCTGATGGGGAAGGGGTATAAAGATGATAAGATTGAGATGTTCTGTATGAAATATGCAGTGAGTCACATAAACAATGTTTGGGCACAACCAAATATTTTGAAGCTATGTATTTTCAACAAAACAGAACTCATGAGCTCCTATTTGCAAATTCAGTGCATTTCTACCTTTAGTTGCCACAGATATAAATATTTCTGAAGATGTATCCAGGCAATGAGATTCTTCTGTGTATTAATTTGAATCTGCTTTGCTGAGCATCAAATCCAGTTGTATCAGAAACACACAGACATTTGTTCGACTGACCCCAGGGAAACTGGTTAAATATTCTATTGGCTGATATTTCCCCACATGAAATATTCATGTTAAAAGTCTCAATTAGGGCTCAGAAAGACCATTGGAATGCAATGTTTTCCCACAATTAACATTTACAGAGTTTCTAGTAACTTGGAAACGGTTATAAAGATGTTCATTGTGCAGAGGGTGACATTCTGAGTATACTTATACCTTATGGCTGGAATGTGTCTGCATACTACAAAATCCTCGGTCACGGGTGTCCTCTGAGTCCCCATTTCTCCATGCATTCATGGTACAAACTAAGACTCCTCGTGCCCTTGATCTTGTCCTTTTTTAAACAAGAGCTTTCCTGTCCTTGTGTGTACTCTTTATAATTCCAAGTGAAAAGGCCTCTCCAGAGGTTGACCATTAGTCATTTATATCACTAAGTAAATTTCATCAAAATGCTTTGGACTATACAAATCATTTGTGTGTGTTATTCGGTTTCATTCCCACACTAGTCTTTTGCAAAAGAGAAGTGGAGGCTAGAAGTTTAATGGTTTTTTCACGACTGTATAGATGGAATGCTGCAGCGTTAGACTCAGGTAGGTTTATCTGGCACCACGTTCAGTCATTTCTGTTCACTTTTCCACTGTTTTGTGTAAATGTGTTTGTACTACCTTTTCTGGAATTATCTACATTTTTGTCCTTATCTTCCAATCTTTGTCCCGTTAAAGAAAATTTAAATCCCATGCAGCACTGGGGGTTGGGGGGAGAGGGTGACTATTTTTCAGTCTTCTCACCAGACTCTGAATCACCTCACTGTTCAGGTCTGTCTCTTCTGCCTGCGTGAAGGTATGATGACGCTCAAGCATTTATTTTGAAATTAGGCCCAAAGTCTTAAGTTTTATTGGATGAATACTTGTTTTCTGAGTAGTTTAAGCACATTTTAATATCCATTAAGATGAGTTGTTTTCCTCAACACCTAAAATACTACCTAATTTGGTTGAGAGCAATGACATACGCTTGTCATCCCAGCACTTGGGTGGCAGAGGTAGGAGGACTACAAATTTGGGGCCAACCCGGGCTCTACAGTAACACCCTATCTCTCCCAAGTCTATATAATTAATAATTTTGATGTTTTAGAGACAAGATGGTTTTAAGGACTGGTCTAATTCACAAAGAAAGATTAGGCTTTAAACTCAAACTCAAAGTAAAACATTTTAGTAACTGAATCTTTTTGGTATAGGATTGGAAGTTGGAATCTCACAGATATTAGATAGGTCATTTAGAAGAGATATTGACATTTTATTTAAACCATTTACATTTTCAGAAAAGAAATGTTCCTCTAAATTTTGAAGAAAGTCAAGTTTTACGCCTAATCTTGCTTTAATGAACTTGTGCCTCTATTTTCTCATGAGTCAAGGCTTCAAATGTATCTTCAAGGTGGGAAAAATGAAAGTCTGTGGTAGAGAATCCTGAAACGGAAGAACTCACCCTGACAGGTTCTGCTTCTCACTACTTGGTACCCCTGGGGGCAGACACACGAGAACTTCCCAGGTTCGTTGACACACTGATATTGACACAGGTAGCTTGAAGTTCTGCATTCATCAATGTCTATAGAATCAGATAAGAGCAAGGACACAGCTGGAAAACTTTTCCCCCAGTAGTTTCATCATTATTTTGGATGAGCTAAGGAGACTGAAAGCAGTGCGAGGTCTCAAAGAGAAGAACTGTGAGGCTTTGTCGAAAACACAAAGGCTTCAACTCTACCAGCGTCAGTCCGTTCCGCACTCAGTCTCCCAGCCCTGTGTCTTCTTACCATTGGTTTCACTGAGTCACTGCTGACAGTGTGGGAACCCTGCTAACCGGAGAGAGTGAGTTGGCTCCTGACTGATACTCTTCACTATGGATTCTGCAGACCCACCAGGGAAGCAGGTTTATGTTTGCCTACTCAGTGATCGTGTGACTCTGCTGTCGAGCTCAGCTGAACTCTGAGCTTCAGGTTCCAGCCCCGTGTACTTTTCAGAGGTGGCATATCGGTAAGATGTGTCCTTCAGGGGAAGAATTCTTTGCAGTTTGGAATTAGGGACAGACCTATAGATTGTTCAGAAGGGTAGGGGAATGTGTCTTGAGCCAGTCCCTTTTGGTTTTGAACACAGTGGCATGACTTGAGGCCTCTTTGGATGGGTTATGATGTATGCGGCTCTAAAAAGCATGGTCAGGGTCATGACAAAAGTAGGAACATCAAATGTTGATGCCAGCCCTTAATGATGTTTTAAGTCTCTTGAGTGACTCAGTATGTCATGTGCAATGGGCTCTGAGGGTCATCCATTCCTCTATATGACCCTCTTTTTATTCACTGGAACCTGCAACCCATGCTGATTAGGAAATGTACCCAAGCCACATAGTGTGTGTATAAAGCTAGAGGGTCTGGTGTCCTGGGTTTATTATTATTATTTTTATGTCTTCAACTCTTTGTAAACCTAAATGTGCAAATTACATCTCAGGAAATTTTGGTTTGGGTCTGGGATTCTCAGTCTCTCATAAGTTCCCAGGAGACAAAGAAGTCACTGGATCACACTTTGAGAATCAAGATTCCAAAGTCTTCTTCTGATGATTACAACTAGAATGTACCTAATATTGCTGAAATTTGTTGTTTTTCTTTTATTCTGGTAACATATTAAAAGGCTAAGGATTTTTAAAATATATTTAAAAATATTTTATGTGTATGAGTATATTGCTTGCATGTAGATGCTTGCATGTAGATAGGTGCACCCATCAGTGCAATGCCCACAGAAGTCAGAAAAGGTGTTGAATCCTCTGGAATTGGAGTTACGGAGGATTGTTAGCTACCGTGTGGGTGCTGGGAATCGAACCTGGGTCCTCTGTAAGAGCAGCCAATGCTCTGAACTGCTGAGCCATCTCTCTAGCCACAAAAGCCAAGGTTTTAACTGAACTGCGTTTATAAGATTTTAAGAACAGAATTCCTGGAAGTTAAATTTTGTTTTCATCAACAGGATAATCAGGTAAAATATCAATCGGGATGTCTCTTGCTAAACGTTATTTGGAAAAGCTTTACCTTCACAGTTGAGCCTGTCACTGCTCAGTTCATACCCTTGATTACACTGACAGATGAACGAGCCGAGAATGTTGTAGCATTGTTGAGCACACTGGTTGCTGGCATCACATTCATTTATATCTGCAAGGAAAGGTTTTAAATATACACCTGTATCTATGTATCTAAAGTGGCATGTCTTTTGTACCTATATCATCTGATGATAAGTAATTCCCTTGCTGAATTCTTTGCCATGCAGAAACTCATTGAAGAGCGTTCATTCAGACTGATACTTGTTGGAACAACTTCAAAGATCTGTCATATAGTTCTTTTAGAAATACTAGAATTTTTTTTCAAGGAATGACAGTTAGTTTGATGTTTGATAAATCTTCCCCAAAGAATTTAATGCTTCTAATCAACATACATTCCAGTATCTATTTTCTTAGGTTGTTCAGATTTAGAATGCCAAGTCTATAAATAATTGTTATAAGACACTTGCACTGAGAGCGTCTCTCAGCATGCTGTGGTGAAGAGTTATCTGGGCTATTTATTACTTTTTAAATGGTTTCTGTTAAATTCCATTACAATTATAACATAAGCCTCTGAGACTCATACAGAGTTTTGCAATGCTCAAAGGCATTGAAAATATTGTGAAAAGGCATTCTTTTTCCTTCCTGCACTAGATTCTTACTATGCCATGCCAATCTTATAATTCTGTGCCATGACAATGGATTCTGAAAGGGGAGAAGAAGCATGCTAGAATCAGATGCACTTTCAATGGAAAGTTTATGTGCTTGAACTTGCAGTAACCCCATTGGTACCTTAGGCATTATTTCACATGGTATTGACTAATTGATGTGTGTATATCAATTGATCTGTAGTTAATTTTTTTTATACACTCACTGATGAGAACTAAAAACAAGGTTAAAAATTTTCCACTAACATCTCACTGTGTTTTATGAAACAGATTAGCTATTGTCTTCTTAGCTTTATGACCCCTTAGGGAAGTTGATAGAAACCAGTTCACTCAGGAGTGCAGAAATCCAGAAATGCTGCACCGTGCCACAGGGTTTTTCTGGGAGGCAGAAATCAATCAGCCAGGATGACAGTTCCCAAAAGACTTACCTACACAAGTGTAGTTGTTTGCTGCCAACTGAAACCCGGGACTGCACTGGCAGTAAAAGGAGCCTGGTGTGTTCACGCATCTTTGGTGGCAGTATGGGGGCACAGTGCACTCATCTATATCTAGGAGAATGGCACACAGAATCAGAGGCACAGTGCACTCATCCACATCTAGGAGAATGGCACACAGAATCAGAGGCACAGTGCACTCATCCACATCTAGGAGAATGGCACACAGAATCAGAGGCACAGTGCACTCATCCACATCTAGGAGAATGGCACACAGAATCAGAGGCACAGTGCACTCATCCACATCTAGGAGAATGGCACACAGAATCAGAGGCACAGTGCATTCATCCACATCTAGGAGAATGGCACACAGAATCAGAGGCACAGTGCATTCATCCACATCTAGGAGAATGGCACACAGAATCAGAGGCACAGTGCATTCATCCACATCTAGGAGAAAGGCACACAGAATCAGAGGCACAGTGCATTCATCCACATCTAGGAGAATGGCACACAGAATCAGAGGCACAGTGCATTCACCCACATCTAGGAGAATGGCACACAGAATCAGAGGCACAGTGCATTCACCCACATCTAGGAGAATGGCACACAGAATCAGAGGCACAGTGCATTCATCCACATCCAGGAGAATGGCACACAGAATCAGAGGCACAGTGCATTCATCCACATCCAGGAGAATGGCACACAGAATCAGAGGCACAGTGCATTCATCCACATCCAGGAGAATGGCACACAGAATCAGAGGCACAGTGCATTCATCCACATCTAGGAGAATGGCACACAGAATCAGAGGCACAGTGCATTCATCTACATCTAGGAGAATGGCACACAGAATCAAAATGTCGACTTGCCAAATTCTCAGTAGAGATAATCTAGAACACATATCTAGGAAAAACCTCATCTAAAAAAATCACCTCTTCCTCTCTCTCCCTCCCTCCCTCCGCCTTCTTCCCTCTCTCTCTCCCTTTCTTTCCCTCCCTCATCTTAAAATTAGTATTATATGTATTTTAAGTATACTTTGACCATCAGTTAAGTAAGATATTAAGAACAAAGACTGTATACTCAGTGGTGAATAAATGGGGCTGAGATGTAGAGAGAGCAAAGTAGTTAAGACCATTTCACACATATATGAGGAGTCAAAACCTTATTGAAAATGAGGAAATAAAAAAAGAATGAAGTGATATAGCACAGGATTAAGAGAAGGCAGCTGTGGCTGTGCTCAGCCGGTGACTGTGGCTAAGCCATTTAAACATTCCTCTCTTGGAAGTCGTTCTGCAGACTTCGGCAGGAAGGCTTGCCATGTGTATCTTAGGAAGTTTTGTGAGGGTCAAATGAAAGAACATTGGGGAAGGAAAGGATGCTAAGCAAATGACCTCTCGAAAATGTCCTTCTGACATTTGGATGAAGTGTTCCATCCTGTGTCCTTCTTTGATAAATATTTCCAACTATAAAATGCTCAAGGGAGAACTTACAGAATAAGACCATCTTAGAAGCATAATAAAATGTCATTACTTCACGATTATATTTTGTGACAACTCCAGCACAACACGTGCAGTTTAACATGGCATTATATATGCACAATGCAGCACCTCCTTATGGGGAAACAAAATGAAAAAACATTTAACATTAACAGTGTTTAACATCCAAACACTGACCAGGCTCCGGGGAAACCCTAGTTTGCATCTCTGACCTGGCAATGGACAGCACAGTCCTAATTCTCAAGCTGCTATTTCTTCTTCCATGATAATTATGCAATAAGATGATAGAATTGTTGGGAGGATTATGAGACACAGTCTAGGCAATGTGCCCAAAGCACAGCAGGTAAAAAGGTGGGAGTTAATATTAAAAGATGCAAGACGGCATTGATTTAATCACACTGAAATCACTAGTCACAGAAGTATTCACACAGCCCTCTGAATCACTAACGTCGCATCCCCAGGGAAGTCTTTCTCCTCTCTCCCCTCTCTCTCTCTCTCTCTCTCTCTCTCTCTCTCTCTCTCTCTCCAGTTCCTTCTACCCTGTCTATTCTCCCATCTCCTGTTTTAGAGTTCCTTGTAGTCAATGACATTTCTTGATATTGGAACATGTATTTATTTGCTTGTCTCCCTCACTGTTATCTGTGGCAAATAAGACCAACCCCCTCCATTTGAGCTAGGGATAAGGGATATTTGTCCGCTCACTGTTCTATGCTTAGTACTTAGAACAAGGACTAGCACGATAGGTGTTTGATGACATTATCTGATGACTAGAAGCCTTCCACTAATTAAGGGCTAATTTTGTATGTGCTCCCAAGTACCTCACATGCCAGCCAGGCACCGGGACTGTTAGTTTGCATGAATGCTACTTTCCAGTAGCTCCTCCAGAGCCATCATTTTGTGAAATGTGTTTGCCTTAATACTATAGCACAGCATCTAGAATAGCACCTGGCACACAGTGAGCCCTCAATGAATATATGATAAATATGTGTCTTTTTACCCACTCGGCATTCATCATTCACTGCTCTTTATCAGCATTGTACTTGGTACTGCAGTTATATAATCACAAGAGTAAATACATTCTTCATCTGTCTAGTATGGAAGACAGGCCTAAGCGTTTTACACGACAGAGTGAGAAGACTGACCACAGAAAGCTGTACAAGGGACAGGGAGAGTGTTGAGCTACTCAGAGTGGCCTGCTGACCACGGTGGTTCATGTACTATTGGATCAGTCTGTAAGTAATACATAAACTTGAAAGTACA
Organism: Eospalax fontanierii; assembly: GCA_035773235.1. Classification (NCBI taxonomy): domain Eukaryota; kingdom Metazoa; phylum Chordata; class Mammalia; order Rodentia; family Spalacidae; genus Eospalax; species Eospalax fontanierii. The sequence continues at coordinate 11,133,651 of CM069529.1, read as the reverse complement.
TGTTTAGAAACTTGACAGTATCACAACATTTTTATTATAAGTGACAGAAAGACTGTACTGCAATAGATCAAAAATTTCCAGAAAAGGCTACTTTACCTTAATTAGATAAGGAGGAAGTGGCTAATTACATTTCGATACATCATAGAAGGCTTCTCAGAGGAGGTGACTCTGAGCTGGGATCTCGTAACAGGATTTCACAGGGAGAATGCTGTTGGAAAGAACCAGTGTGCCAGTGTGCTGGAAAGACCATGTGCAGATGCGTGGCTCTGTATGTGACACAGAACGGTAAGGTGCTACTGGGGTGTGACTTTCTTTTGGGGGTGTTGATGTGATGGAACTGACTGAGGCTTGGAATGAGGAAGCCTTTCTACGCCCTCGTGGGGAATGTGGGTGAAGGGGTGTGAGGGCGCATGATCGACGGGGTTTCCCTTCCTCCCTTCTAAGGGCTGCCCCGCTGCGTGCCTTTCCCTCACTCCGCAGTGGGATGGGTCACGCCTGCGCTTTCAGACCCTCCGGTGTTTATTTTCCTGACTAATCCAATGAGCACAGTTTTAGTGTCTGTGGAGTTTTTAAACACTCTTATCCTGCATCACAGCTCCCAACACTGGTTCCTTCTTGAGTTTGGGCACTAGCTCCAGCACCTAGACAGAGCCCCATGGCAAGCAGAGCCAGCCGGGCTCCACAAGGAGCTGAGTGCTGACATACTAATGTCAACAGCTCACATTTTCAGGTGAAAGTCGATGCTGGCTGCCTGTCCCCAAGCCCTCACTCTCTGTTCCTAAGAGAAAAATCAGGCCTTTCCAATGGTCTGTGCTAAGAGGTTAGGTATGTAAATAGATGGGCAGAAGGGGCCAATTACAGAGCTTCATGCCTGCTGCTGGGGCCTCTTGATTGAGCCAGAGTGCTGTTTTACCTCACTCCTTGCCAGCTGGCCTCCTCACACTGTGTTCTTCCGTTCATTCAGATTACATGCACAGAACACTGAGCACGTGGACTGGGCACTCTGTGGGGACGGCAGCATCAGCAGTGACAAGCTGGCCCGGCCCCAGCCCTCAGGCAGCTGTGCTCTCTGGCCCTCCCAGATACCAGGTAAGGTGGGTGGCGTGGGGCTTCATTGCACTTTCAGCACCCAGCAAAGGCTTGCAACATAAAGAGCCTTTTGACTGTTAGCTCCCTGCTCCCGATGATAGCAGCCGGCCACAGGGCACAGGACCCTGCACTATGCTGAGCACTGCCACCCGTGAGCTCCTCAGTCAGGACTAGCACCATCTCCACAGGACAAATGAACAAAGTGACACACACAGCCCCAGCCGGTAGGTAACCTTGGTCTTAAACGACTTAGTGACAGAGGGGGGATTTGACCTCAGCTTTTGCCCCAGGCATCTTGCTCCACCCTGTGGCAGGAAATGAAGCCCCTATCACCAGTATGTTAGTGCTACAACCCCTCATTTGAAGTGTGTTTCTTGGATGCCTTGAGTTCCATTCAGACCAGATTTCTGCTCTTGCTTAGTTTATAGTACTTTAGTATTCTGGATTGGCTCAATGTTTAAGGTTCTTCTTGCTAGTTGGAAAATAGATTGGTAGTCAGTGAAAGGAGGAAGTAATTGTTAGGTACCATTCTCCAAGTAAACATGAGGGTTTTGTTTTGATGCCTAAAAATGCTGTGTTACTGCACCAAGAGACTTACCCACACACTGCTCGCCTCGCTTCTGATACCCTGAAGGGCACTGACATGTGAAGGAACCACGTAAATTGATGCAAACTTGGTCTGCTCTACAGTTGTGGGTCCCTGCAGTGCATTCATCGATGTCTGTGAAAAACACAACACAGAAAGAATTTCAGCTGTGTGTGAAGACGTGAATGCTCCTGTCCTGTCACTTCATTTGTAAAAGCACGTGTAATAGTGCTATATTGGAAATGTTTAAACTAACAAATCATTTCAAGTGCTCAGAAAACAGTTCCAGAGATACCAGTGTGTACGCCCGAGATTTAACAAAAGCTAACATTTTGCATGCTTACCTTACTGCCTTCTTTAGGAAACAAAACATTTCAGCTACAGCGGAAGCCTTCTTCCATCTTCTTCCCCTTCTTACCACTCACCGCTCTCCTAGTAGACATGAGCCCTTCCTTGAGACAGTTTTATATATTTACTAGACAGAGAGCACCCATTAGAATATACAACACTACTTTGTGTGTTTTAAAGTTGAAGTAATAGGTGAGTCTGGTGACATAGGCTTGTATTCTTAGCTACTTGGAAGACTGAGGCAAGAGGATTCCAAATTCAAGTCCTGCCTAAGGTACAGAGAAAGTTCAAGACTAGCCTGAGCAGCTTAGTGAGAACATTTCAAAATGAAAAGCAAAGAAGGGCTCGGAGATAGCTCAGCAGTAGGGCATTTGCATTTAATGAGTGAGGCCCTAGGTTCAAGTTCAATCACCTGCTAACAGACATACAGCCACAGAGAGAGAGAGAGAGAGAGAGAGAGAGAGAGAATTAAGTTTAGTTGCGCACTTGCTTTTGTTATACAATATACTACATTTGAGAAAGTTTCTATTTACATATCTCTGAGAATCTGGGCCCAAAAACTGGGTTTATTTGAGCCTTAATATCACATGTTCTTTGTTGCTCAGGTTATTATTATTTTTTGGTGTTTTTCACAAAAGGTAGAGTAACAGTATGTATAAATTTTTCATTACAAATTTCAAAATTCAAAGGACTGAATGTGATCATATTCCTCCAGGAGAAACAGGTTGGTGTAGTCTGAAATAGGTATTTTCCCAAAGCATTTTATTTCTGGGAATAACTACCAAATGTGTTTTAAGGAGTATTCAAGTCACAGTTCTAGAAAAAGGAAAAACAAATGCGCCATCTTAACATATAGCCAGTTTTTCAGAGCCAGATCCAGATGTGCTATGAACCTGTGTGTACATTTCCATTTATGACAAAATATACTTTTGCCTGGCCCATGTTGCCTTTGTAGGCATTCAAATCTCTCATGTCATGAAGTTAAATAAAACAAATAAAAGCACTACACAATTTAGGCATTCTCTAACCACTGAAGACTAAACTCACTAAAAGTATCATAAAACATGTAATTCCTAGATGACCAATTTTGCATGAAAACTGACACACACTCGGGGGTCTTAGATCATCACTGTGGTAAACCCAGGGAGATGCTTTGGAAGAAAAAGTTGGCCAAGGATCAATATATATCTATATATATCTATATATTTATATATATACATATATAAATTATTTACTCTGTGCTCCTGTTTTTCATCCAGAATCAGAGTGACCCTTTGTGTGATTTTGCTTCTAATTTTTCTGTAATTTCCAGAATTGTTGCACCAGTGTTATGTGGTATCATGACATAGGAAGTTCGGTTTTTGAGGGGATCACCCCAAGAAAACTGCTTCACTTAGCTGGGTGTGGAAACGATATGGGAGATTCTTTCCACAGAAAGGAGGGAGAGAAGATGGAAAATACTTGAGACGTGTGTGGCTGTGCACTGGAGAGAAACCTAGGAAGACTTATTTTTCACATAATCCTTTGAACCGATTTCAATCTTTCAGTAAGCCTGTTTTCTGAATTTCTGTTTTGTTTCAAAATGTGTATTATTATATCTACCGCTACTTTCCAGTCAGTTGCCACAAAGTGTCCTTTTCAGGAAGAGGCCTCAATAGTGCACCTTGCTTACTGCGAAGTTACCTGTTCCCTTCTGTGTCTCCTTATTTTCTCATCGGCACTTGATGTAAACCTTTCTACTGGGGATTCTTTAGAGCTTTATGACTGGCTAATGCAGAAATGACAGCAAAATTCCATTTGTTTTATGTCAGGAGCATTAGCCAGTATTTGTAGTGATAACAGCCCTGAGAGAAAGGTCTTGCTAGGCTCACATGTGGCAAGCTTTTCTGTCCTTGCTGGCAAGAGATCAAGGACTTGGGCTGGCCGCTGCATTTCTAAGGGAGGCCTCTGCCAGTGACTGAGGCTTTTCTTTTTAGACATCTCTGTGCAAACTGCCTCCACCCCATCACATTCCTGATGGCCTGCAGTTTCCTTCCTATCTTCTCATGTATCTGGAAATGTCTTTGATAAACAGGCTAACACTGCCACTGGAATCAGTGTATCATCACATATGTTTTAGACATACAAACCTGTGCTGCTCCTTCTTAAGAACAAGGTCTATTTAGCTTCTGAGAAGGATTATTTAATAAAAATATTTGATGAGTTAAAGTAACTTAATAAAATCAAAATCCCCAAATACTTCCACTACTTAAAACTGCAACAATATTATTTTCCCCTTCTCTATCAAAAATCAAAAGAAAGTTGGATTAAGACTTGCCTCATCTAGTAGTAACTGGTAAGCAAGCACACTTTCCACTAACCTGGACTTAAAAAATAGTAAAAAAGTAACCTCTAATTACATTTCCATTCACAGCTTCTCTGACCATAATGTAGCATATTTTTATTCTCTCTCACCTTTGGCAAGTTATTTAATACCGAAGAATATCGATAGACTCAATTTCTTTGAAGTATCTTCAATTACAGTATCTATTTACTTAAATGACATAATGCTGTGATTTTGAAAATTTGACTTAAAAATCTCATTGTTGCATATTTATACAACTGCACAAAGTCATATTAAAACCTTTATACGTTGCTAAATGCTTCTGTTTGTCTTTTCTCTCTGTATGTGCTTCTGCTTGTCATGAGAAGGTTCAGCATGATACTGTACTCCTTTCATAGAACATAGGTAGAATTAGCTTTCTACATATGTATAGGAGGCTATCTGCATGCTCAAAACAATGCTTTCTTTAATAGGGAAATGACTTAGGTCAGCCACAGTTTTCCTGACAATCTAGGAACAATCAATTGTGGGAGAGGAATTTTTGTTTTGTTTGTAAATTATCTATCCTTTATCCTTGACAATTAAGCTCATATTTTTGTCTATCATAGTGCATGAATGTGATGGGGTTTCAAAAAAATATTTGTTTAATAAATGGATGAACAAGCCATTATTGTCTACTGAGAAATGGTGGCCAGAGTTTAAAGGAAAACCAATGATTTAGGTGATGGAATGAAAGGCAGAGTACTTGACAAGGCAGAGTAGCAGGCAAGACCTGAGGAGCGCAGCAGAAGCAGCAAGTGCCTCCAAGTGGGAAGAAGATAACCTAGCTGAGGGCAGGTGTCCCAAGTCTGTGAGAGGTGAAACATCACAGAAATGAGCAGCCTAGGAAGCTTGGCAGAGGAGGTGGTGTCTGATCTACAATGTGGGGGTGAGATGGAGGGATGTGAAGGGAAGGGAAGCCGCTACCTGAAGGCAGGATCCCCCAGAAAGACACTCTGCTGCTTTGCAGAAATTGGAAGAACATGGTTAGTTCTGCTGCAAGGGTTGCGTGTGAGGAGCCCCGTGTTGCCTCCAGCAGCGTGTGCTCGTCAAATGCTTGCTGTAGTCACTAGCAGAATTCAGAGCCTGCAGATGGGACTGGAGAGTTTGTACCGAACACTAGCAAACTACTCTGAACACTACAGTCATGGCCTAATGTTAGCATTACTAAAGAACAAAATAATAACCCAAAAGTAGAGTGTGCTTCCTAAAATACACAACCTCTTCGCTGTTCTAATATATTAAGACTACCTAATGGCATTATTTAGTGATTTCCTCATTTAAAAAAATATGCCTGCAGTCCCCCTCCTAGTGATTTATACTATTTCAGGTCCCTCTTTTGTTGACTTTGGCAACCTTAGTAGCTTTAAATAATCCAGTCTAATCTTTGGTGAGCACTCTATCAACCCCCTCCCCCGCAGGTCATCGGCACTGAGTATCTGATAGTCCCTCACAGCTAATGCGGGAAGGGTGACCATCTCACTGTGGTGTCCATCAGGCCCCTGCTGAGGGTTTTGTTCTCTGTGTTTGGCTCCTTCCCTGCACTCTGACTCATACTTCCCAAATCCCTGACTCATGCTGCTTTGCTGCTTTCTCTCTCTTATGCAACACTTTAATCTCTGCAATGTTCTTTCCATAATTTGATAACTTCCCACAACATGGAGTCACTTTGGTGTGTTTTTATGGGCAGAGACAATCTGCATCTTGAGTGCTGGTTAGTACTCTCTGCTTTTCTCATGCGTGCTGCCTCAGTTTAAGAAGAGATTCCCAGCTACTTCTGAACAGGTCACCACAGACTAGCAGTGGGAACATGCTGACACAAGACCGGGTCTGATGACTCTACTGCTCTCACTGTCTGTGTGATGTAGTGCCGTGGTGTCAATGAATCTTTTTCAACAGAAGGACTTCACTGGAAGGTCTTATAGATTTGGAATATTCATTCTGTTTTCAAAATAATCCTAGAAGACAGGAATTGAATTAGCAAGAACCAAGGGTACTATTTTTGAATTTCTGCTTTATCTGGTAATGACTACTGCTAACTTTGATAATCTATTAATGGTGAAGATTGAAATCCACTTAGAAAAAAGTACATAACATTTAATATAGCTTTACATAAAATTTCTTTCTTTTTTACTTTAAATTTTATTTATATATTTATACATACATACATGCTTCGCCTGACTGTATGTAAGTGTATCACATGTGTGCAATGCCCATGGAAAGCAGAAGAGGGCACTGGATTCCCTGGGACTGGAATCAGGATGGTTGTTTGTTAGGGGCTATGAAGGGGCTGGGAACTAAACCTGGGTCTTCTGAAAGAGCAGGCAGGACTATGAACTTTTGAGCTGTCTCCCCAGCCCCTAGAAATTTCTTAAAATTATAAACTAAATTGGCATAAAATTGCTTTGCTACATGGAAAGATATATTATTTGATTAAGAAGTCGAATTTAAAAGCCTCTGACTTAATCCTTAACAACCTCATGGACTAGAAGATTTCATTGTATGTAATTAACAAGGAAGGAGGGTGCTCCTTAAATGTAGACTCAGTGGAGAAAGTTGTTTTAAGATTACAAAAGGCAGAACTTCCGATCTGAGATTCCCACTTCACTTCTGTAATTTAGGTTTTCACAGGGACTTCTTTCATAGGCATTATGGATCCTGAAGGTATGCTACAGTCCTGTGTATTTTAAACTTGTATTAGCATTAAAGAGAGGTTGCTAATCTTGCAGCACCTGGTTCCTCCTCCCTGTCTTTCTTTTGCTTAGAATAACACAGCACTCCAAGTTTTCTGTTTCTCTCCCCAGTCTTTAGTCAATTATCAGCAATTTTTTTGTCAAAGACTTTCTAGTTCCCTTGCTGCTTCCTTTATAGTACTGGAATCCAATTTATCTAGGCTAAATGCCCAGTTCTAGTTAGCTTTTCAACCCTTCTGAAATCAGCAGCTAGAATTTACCCAAGCTAAGCAGTCCTAATGGAGAAATAACAAAAAAGAACTGTCTTCATCATTCCAGCAATAGATTTATAGTTCTAGATTTTTATCAATTCTGGCAAAACATAGTTAATAATTTGGTGTACTTTAAGTGCTAAACTAAAATATCATCAACATAAAATAGCCTCCTTGGTGGCGCAATTTTTGTTTTAGAGAGTGATGAATCAAGTCTTCTGGAAGTCCTTGGCACATCACTGTGTTCTAGCAGTCTTGCTATCTACTGTTCTCACATGGAAAAATGGTGCCCCTTGTTTCTTCTCTAGAATGATGATGGATTGGCATTGAAAATGGACCCTTGTTCACTTCACTTCTTATGTGAATAATAGTATTCATTTGCAAGCTGATTGGATGTGGTTAGACATATTATGCATGAGTGTGGGAAGAAAACCCAAGTGCTACATGTGAATGATGGATCTGTGACTCATCTGTACTACTCATGAAGCAAGCATACCCACAAGTAACAGGGTGAAGCAGAAGAACAGCAAGAAAGCAAAGGCTCTAATGTTCATTCTTTACCTGTCTTCAAGCACTGGCAAAGTGAAGCTTACTGCACTCTGAGTAGTAAGAAAACTTTTTCTACAGATACAAGCTTGTTTAGTGTCAAGGGGGTAATTTCTAGCACATGTATGAATGGCTTAACTAGCTATTACAATGTTTGGAGACTGGGCTGGAGACATAGCTCAGCACTTAATAGCACTGGATGCTCTTGTAGAGGACCTGGATTCATTTTCTAGCATCTACATGGCAGCTAACAACCAACCATAAACTCAAGTTCCAGGTGCTCCGGTGCCCTCTTCTGACGACTATAGGCACTTTATGACACAGGTTCACTTATATACCTGCAGGTAAAACACTCATATACATAAAATAAAAATAAAATGTTTGGAGAAAGATAACATGAGATTGGGGCTGTTATATCAAGTGATCAATCTGAAGTCTTGGGGAGTCTGACTTTATTTTGAAATGAGCAATACTATCAGTCTTTCTCTAGGGTGGCTCAGTATTGAGATAAAAGACCCTTTGTGTGAAGATTCAAGTTTATCTACAGGATGGGGATCTACAGGATGGTCTTTGGAGTAATTTCAACCCCATGTTATGATGGACCTGTTTGTGTCGATATTTCAGTTCTGTTTTGTAGTGTCTCACCATCTGACCCTGATCCCCCAGTCAAACTGTGGAGTCCAGCTACGCTTACTGCGCTCACCAAGCCCTGCATGAGCACTGTGATTTGACTCTTGGCCTTCCTTTCTGGGGCCTTATAGTCACATTAGTCATTCTCCCTATCCCAAAGCACACTATTCCTGGTTTACTCCATCAGGAAAATCATCACTTGAAGTCACAAAAGCCCCTGCTTATGACGATGCCAATTACAACAAGCATGACTTATTGACCTCCTAATTATATGAGACCAAATGCATTATTCTTGTTCAGTCAACAATAAGTAGCATTTGTGCCCATTAAATTGAAACATACTTCTAAATTTGGTGAGTGTAACTTGGAAATATTTCTTTAACTCATTAATGGCCCAAAGCTTTTGCAATAATATGACTTTGTGGGGATTAGAGAGATGGCCCAGCAGTTAAGAGCACTGGCTGCCCTTGTGGGCACCCACATGACAACTAACAACTGTCTATAACTCCAGTTCCAGGGGATTTGACACCTTCTTCTGACCTCTGTGGGCACTGCACAACATGGGTGCACTTAGATACATTCAGACTATATACTCATATACAGAAAATAAAAATAATCGATAAAATATTTCAAAAATATGTCTTTGTGACTTTTGTCTTTAGCGCATGATGCCGTCTTGTATTTTCCTGCTCACTTCATCACATCCTATATATTTACTCTCAGTGATCCCCCTATATTTTTCTGAATTCCAAATGCAACCAAGAGGTACGAAGAGGTTGCTAGATCCACGAAATTTGCAATGAATTCTTTGGTTTACAGTTTTTGATTCAAAATTCCAGTAGAATGAGAGTGATAGACGGATAGGCATGTGGGAAAATCCAAGTGAGTACTGACGATAGCAAGGAAGAACAGCAGGGTTTTCAGAGATTGACCATGTAGTTGAGACCAAAATTCACAAGAATGGGCTGGAGAGATGGCTCAGGAGCTAAGAGCACATCTTGCTCTTGCAGAAGATACAGGTTCAGATCCCAGCCCCCACACGGCAGCTAACAGCTGTCTATAACTCCAGTTCCACGGGATCCAACACCCTTTTCTGATCTCTGTGGCCACTGCATGACATGGATGTACTTACATACATGCAGGCAATACACTCATACACATAAAATAAAATATAATAAAAAAGCTTAAAAATAAAATTCACAAGAATGCATGAGATTTATAAAAGAAAATATTTAAAATCGAATCAGATGAAGTAGAGGACTGGGGAGATAGCTCCTGTATACAGCTCTTGCCAAGAAAGAGTGAGGACTAGGGTCTGGGTTCCCAGAACTCATTTAAAAGCTGACTGTCTAGCTGCACATCTCTCGTCCAGCTTGCCTAGAGCAAGATGGGAAACTGAGGCAGGAGAGTGACCCGAGGCTCCTGGGTCAGCTAGTTTGGCATTCACAGTGATGAGCAACAGAGATCCTGCCTCCAAACAGAGGGGGTGACAAGGACTTACCCCTAAAGCTGTCCTCTGAACCCCACACACCACTACACGTACACCCACATTCTCACACACAAACTTACACACAAACATGCTCACACACCATGCACGCAAAACCACACGCATTAAAAAAATGAAAACAAAATCCCCCCCAAACTGTGTGTGGATTGACAGTATATTCTTATGTATTTTAAAGTACTTGTACTGTTCAGAAAGGTTAAAAACTTTAATTTGTTTTGGGTTTCAAGAAGTCAGGATGCTTGCTCAGTGAATCCCCGAGGGATACATAAAGGGATAGTAAGAGAACATAAAAGTAGAAAGCTGACTGAGGGGAAACACCTCATCAATCTCAAGAAAAAGGGAAACAGGAAGCTGGATGTGCAGGAAAAGGAAGATAACTAGGAGGATGGCTGCTTTAAGAGACGCGTACTGGCAGTGGCAGTGAATAAATGTGTCTGTCTCCAGAAATCCAAAACTTGGGCAGGTGAGATGGTTCATCACTGAAGGGCTGCTACGTAAGTCCGATTTCTGGAACCCACTACATGTGCAATGGAAGAACCGACTCCACAACGCTGTTCTCTGACTTCTACATGCACTCCACGGCAAGTGCAGCCACCCTCCACATATACATCTCTCTCTTTCTCTCTCTCTCTCTCACACACACACATAATAATAGAGAAATTTTTTAAAATGTCAGATTGATTTAAAGACACAAATAAATATGCTGTTTCAAGGGATATAATTAGAAAGAACTATGAAAGAACAGATGATAAGAAGAAAAAGGATAGAAAATATACTATGAAAATACTAACGAGAAAAAGTTAGCTTTTTTGCAATTTTAGTATCAGACAAAATTGACTTAAAAGGAAAAGTCATTAGAACAAAGGGAATACTACAATAAGAAAAGTGTCAGCTCATAAGGATATGAAAATTCTACATTTAAATGTATTTTATCATAAGTAAAGCAAAACTGGATAAAAACTAAAAGAAAAACAAAACAAAACAGACAAAACACAATTATGGTAAGCTACCTCTCCCAGGAACTGAAAGAATCAACGTACATTTTTCATAAATGAAAAATACAATTAACATGATTAAAAACTCTGAAAAACTGCATACCACATATCATATAGAATACATTATCTTTTTAAGTACTGAGGGAACATTAAAAGAAAATAGCTATGTATGGGCCTTGGAGCAGGGCTAAGTAAATTTCAAAGAATTGCAATATACAGATTATGTTCTCTGAGTACAACAGAAATAACCAGAAACAAAGGACGACGGCAGCAGTAGCAAATCTAGATAAACAAAGGCAGACATTTCATAACAGCCCGTGGTTTAAAGAAGATGGTAAAAAATGAAACTTGAGAATATTACAAATGGACTGACATAAAAATTTGTGGGAACAAATGTCAGCCCACAAGAAGACCCAGGGTCCCCTTGCCTTCACATATTGGTCTTAGATTACTCTGCTCTGTGTTCAATCTGTAAGAGTCACAGTTGGCTCAGTTAGGGAATTCTGAAAGGCTGTCTGAAGAAAATAGCTTGACCATGCTGTTTCCAAAAGACAGAAGTAGAAGAAATCAGAAGAAACTCAAGGAAGGCAGAGTTTACTTCAACATTTAAGAAAAGGTGTAATGGGCTTCTATTACTCGAAATATGCAAGTGGTGGGAGTGGATCCCTTCAGGTGTTGGGGACTTGTCTAGTCATCTGTGTTTGAAAATAGTGTTAAAATCTTACAAGCAAATGTAACACAGTGTTAATGATTTTTTTCATCTACTTGGTAGGTATGCAAAATTCAGTGAATTATATAATTAACTTATCCTCTCAGCTTGATAATGTTTACAAAATATTGAAAAATTAGATACCGCATCTACCCAGAGAGCAATTCATAGGGCTTCAACAGGATTGGACATCTGTGTATTTTTTCAGGTGACACACGGTGCACTCATCTACATGTGTCTTTGTGAAGTTGAGAAGTTAACTTTTGTCATATATCCTGTTAACACCTGACAAACTTGCTTGATGATGAAGCTCTCAACAACCAGGGGAAGATCTCATCTCGAGGGTCTGTTCATTCCCTCTCTCCTCCTTGAGGCCAAAAGCAGCTCAAAAGTCATCCCTGTATTGAGGATTTTTTTTTTTTTTTTAAGAAAAGAGGACTCCATTTTTTATTATGTTAAGGCATAAGATTATTCAGTAATCAAAATGTTAAATGTGAGCACCTATTGGCTTGTGCCCAAATCTTTCATAAAGAACTATAAAACCAAGAGAGATTGGATTTCTTGGTTTTGTTCTAAATTCATACTGTCATTACTCCTTTCCTCCAAGTTACCCATGAATTATTCCACAGACTGAAATTTAATTTTCTGATAAATTGTTTTGACGTAGACTGTGGGAACCCTCCCCCATCTTTCAACGATATAAAGAATGATCAAATAACTCCTAAGTATCAGTTGGAAGACTGTAAAGGTGATATGAGACAAAAGAAATCCCATTCAATAAAGCCGCTGGTCCCGTGAGAGTTTCAAGTCTAAAGATTTCTGCAAGCCAATATATAAAACAGTCTTTGAACTTTTAAGTGAACCTGGGGCATTTTATCTTATAGTTCCTTGGTGGGAGTTATAAGTTTCCAGTACATATTATTTTCTGTGATCTTTTTCAGTTTTAAGAATCTGAAATAATGGTTACTTTGATATATTCTTGGGTGCAGTTTATAAAAAGTATTTGTTTTCCAGCTCTAATCTCTTCTCCCTTCTCTAAATTAAAATGTTGGCTCCTGGGATGTTTGAAAAACTTACTCTTGTTTTCTTGTGTGTGTGTGTGTGTGGGGGGGGGTCACATATCTTTTTTTTTTTTTTTTTCATTTTTCATCAAACTTCTCCTTCCTGCTAATGAGTGGGATGAAAGGAGTCTGAAAATGGACTCACCTTTCTGGATAAGAGGAAATGTCTCTGTTAGATGTGAAACAGAAAGTTCTCAGTGTTTAAATGCACTCCTGTGTGTCTGTAAAGTCACATGTTTGCCAGGAATTTAGAGTAGCTTAATGTATGTTTGGCAATGTAAACTGCAAATTATCTCATGGGGAGACACGCGCCATACAGAGTTTCTCTGTTGGTGAAGTACAAAGACAGATGGAGCGGTGCCAGTCATGCAGTAGATGTGTTAAAGGGAGATGCTAAATAAGCCAGTCTTCAAGAGAATTTCTTGGCTTGAGTAAACACAGATGAAAAAGAACCTCTATGTTCTCAGATCTCTTATGTGTGCTTTAAATGGTTGCTGTATGTGGCACATCCCCAGACTCAACCCTATTCCAAGAATGTGGAAGAAAACGGAAAAACTGAGCAATTCATATTGCTAATTTTAAAATGACCTTAGAATTATTTTTCCCTAGAACTGTAATGTTTTATTTATGGAAATCTTTAAGTGAAAGATGATGGCTTCAGGCACACATGTGGTTAACGTGGATGACTGTGAGCTTGCCGGAAGGTGTATGGAGGTCCCCTGCCAGTGACTACCAATCACTAATCTCCTTATTTTCTGAAGTCGAGGAACCAGGCTATCCTCTCACTCCTACCATTTTAAATTATAAATTATTATATTCGAGATTATATCTTTCTCTTACAATTACTCATAATAAATTGTTTGTGTAGAATTTATTATACCATGAATTAGAATGGAAAGAAGGAAATGACCTTTCTAGAATGCATGAGAATTACAGAATAATTTTTTTCCTCTGCAACTCACTGTCAGAAATATGATTGAGACAGAAGAATGGTAAGATCAATGCTTTTTATTTCTTTTTTGTGTATGTGTGGTGTATAGTATAAGCATATGTACATGTATGCATGTAGGTATGTACACATACGAGTGTGTGTGTCTGTATGTGTCCTCACCCATGTATGTGTTTGAGAAGGCCACAGGTCAGTGTTGGGTGTCTTATATTGCACTCCACCTTATTTTTTGAGACAAGAGTCTCTCACTGAAACTGGAGCTCACCATTTCAGCTATACTAGCTTGTCAGCAAGCCCCTGGGATCTGTCTGTCCCTCCCCCAATGAAGTGCTGGGGTTAGAGATGTGTGTTATCACTCCTGGCTATTAAGTACGTGCTGGGGATCTAAACTCTGATCTCATGCCTATGCAGCAGGTACTTTACCTATTGGGCGATCTCCAAAGTCCAATATCACAGGTTTTATAATCAAACAGGTCTCTGTCAAAATCTAAACAACATTACATTTTTATTTTGTGTCCTAGGAAATTTATTTAATCTTTCCAAGTCTCACTGGATAATACTAATTTCATAATGTTATTGTGAGAATAAACTGAAAGAATACACAGTCAAAACCAGCACTGGGGTCATAGTAAGTGCTCAGTAAATTATATGTAGTATGAAAAGACTGAAAATTGACAGAAGATGAATGTTTCTGTTGGTTACAGATGGAAGGAAATGAGAAAACAGCAAAAGTCATGATTTCTAATATAATGTTGACATGCATTTGCTTATAATGAGACATCCTATCTTTATTTCCTTGCTTAGTATCATGGTTTGAATATGACTTGTCAGTACAGTGCGTGACCTTCCCTTCCTTTGACGTATTCCAGATGAATGGATATAAAAACCGGTAAAGTCATTCTTCCTTAAATTGATTTCCCATTGGAGAAATTACAAACCTTCAAACAAAAGGGATCTGGCAAAGTGAAAAAAATTTAGCATTTTTTATATTTCATAAAGTTGTGTGATAAGAATGGACTGTTTAAGGGTTTACAAAGAGTACTTAGCAAACACCACATCAACTACAGCTCTAATTAGAATTGATGAATAAATCCAAGAGAGAACTGGTGTGTGAACAAGTTCTAGCTATTAAAAAATAAGAAAAATATAAATTTTGGCAGCAATATTTATTTATTTAATTCAATGTTAGTGACATTATAGTCCCCGTCTTTCAAGGTAATAATGAAACTATAACTCAGAACTAGAGAGGAAAAGGATAATATTGCCAAATATCACCAAAAGAGCTATATATAAACTCATGACAAGGATTTCTGGACATTTGTTCTAAGGACAAGGCTCAGAGTTGTACTCTAAAATGACTGTTAGTTTCACTGGATGCCTCATTTCTCCAATGAGAATGTCCAAAGTTCAGTAGTGATCTGCAATACTGGGACCTGTGTGTTAATGAAACAATCTGTTTAGCCATAATATACAGCCAGTTTGATTGAGACTCAGTTTCAATTTTTGAAATGCCTTACAAGTAATAGACTAAGATCAAGTTTTATCAAGTTATGCTTTTGGAAGGTTAATTTTGGCTTCTCTTGGACACCAAATGCTAGTAAATTTTTTACATGCAAGTACGGCAGTCTCTTGTTCTTATATCAAAGGTGTAACTAAGAGGATTAACTGGACAAGTGGAAGAATTTAAAGGTCTGAGGAAAGCACCAGGCTTATGGTGATAGTATGACAGATCATCAGGCGCCCAGTTTTACTTCCTTTGTTATCTGTTGGATCTGTCCTGCATTTCTTATGTCTTTTGTGTCACATTTGAGACCACTGTTCTAATCAGAAAACTCTGACTCCTTCCTTGGTAAGGACTGGAGGCCCTGGGCATCGCTTCTTGGTCAACTGTTTGTGGATGCTTCTCCTGTGGCCCTGGGTGATGGCTCTCCAAAATGCTCTTGGGAGCCTGGCAGCAAAGCAGGATCCCAGCCCTCTTTACCTTCCTGGTGAGGCTGAGGCTGCCAGTCTCTTAGGGCTCCCCAAACCAGCCTACAGCTATAAACCTAGGTGGTAATAAAATGCAGACCCTTCTGCACAATTGCTTGGAAGCTTAACATGAAACATTAACAGTGGTTTCATGTACGAAAGGGCTTACCAGTGTGTCCTACATGATTCTCCATGTCACTCCTGCTTCCTCCTGCCACGCACAGCACACACTTTCCACTTGCCTGTCTGTGAGCCTTCTTCCAACCCTATACTTTTCCAGGATAGATCCCGTCATGTCTGCTTTCTTTACACCTTTTCCCCAGATTCCTCTGGTCAGCATGACACTGCCATTGTTACGGCACTTTTTCTGGCCAAGGCTTTGACACAAGTTTTGCTTTGACTGATAAACTCTGGCATTCTCCACTAAGAAACCAGCAGCTATATGACTCAAAACACATATAGTGGCCCATGTAACTTTACAGACTCAACTAGTTGAAGGTAGCAACTGAGCTCTCTATTCGATTTGATGTATGAATTCTGGCTTTTTTAAATCATAAAGAAACAAAACACTTAAATAATATGTTACTTTGTAATTAACTCGGCTCTGTGATAAATTACTTCTTTTTTGCGTAGAGGCTGCTCTGCCAAATAAGGTGATTAAACAGCTACCTCTGCAGCCTCTGCAAAACTTGAATTCTAGTTTTGTCTTCAGATCAATGTTCTAATATGTTTTAGTACCAGCTCTAAAATAGAACAGATTTCAAATAGTAAAACATTGCTTTAAGACACACAGAGACTGTGTAGGGAAAAACTAGCAGTGGCTGGAAACGATACAGTAATTACAGGGTGATTTGTAAAGCTGGTTTGACCTCTGTAGCTCTTCTTGTTGCACTGTTTGGTGAAAAACTAAATTTATAAACAGACCTGTGCTAGTTTTAGAATGAAACCCACACTTAATTTTCCATTTAAATGGAAAATAAGATCAGTTCTAATTATTTATTGTAAAATTATATAACCTTGTTGATAAATTAGAATTCAGAAAGAAATTTTTTGAAAAACAGTGTATTGTATGCTTTAATTCTTCTGTGAGCAAAGAGGATGATTTTATTTGGATTCCTGTATATATACATCCCAAGGGGACGCAGGATATCTTTCAGTTCCTACTAAGGAAAACAAATTATGTCACTCCTTGCCATTATCTGGATGAAACGCACACTGTTAACATGACATGGAAACTCTTCATGCTTTGACTCCTGTCTACCCCACACACTGTACACCGAAATCACCCTGAACAGCTTACAATTCCAGAAAATGCTTCTCACTCTGCCTGGAAAGCTTTTTCTCTTCCTTCCTTCCCTCAAGTCTCTAGAGTTTAATTCTCACAACTTTCCAGGATTGGGCCTGGTATGGCCTTCCCTAGGAAATCTCTAAAATGGGGCTCAGTAGTTGCAATGCCCCACTGAGCTGTTTCCTTGTGAGAGCTCTTGGTGGGCAGGCCCCGTGCGATCTCATCTTTATATTCTCAGCACCTACTATGCTTTGCCCACAGCCCACACTTAGTTTGTGCTTGAATGACCATGCATTTTGAAATTATGTTTAGGAATCTAGCAACAGGATACCTCATGTGTGGTTTTGTGCCATTTCCCCAACAGTGACCGAACAACGTTAAATCCACCTCCCCACTTCATTCCCAAACCCAATACCAAATGGAAAGCAACCAGTCAACAAACACATCGTCTCAGCAGACTCCTCACCTCAAAAAGCACAGGCAGAACTACAGTTTATGGAATATTCAGAATGGAAACAAACAGGCCACAAAGTAGACAGGCCAGGTGTCACCTTTGCAACCACATCATGTATGTCTTTCAGAAAAAGTGGAGTCATAACTTAGTGAAGTTGAGATTGAAATTCATTTAAAATTCCTTTGGATTATTCTGCAAACCATATGTTCTTATCCTTCAAATTCTTGCTTTATTAGTTTAGCAGTCCAGTCCTGCCCCTACTCCTAAACCACAGTTCCTCTTTCTGTACAATTTAAAAATTATTCTTCTAAAATAAAGATAATTTTTAAGTGGAACATGCAATTCCTTTAGATATATCAGAAGTACTTACTGCTTTCCTCTCTCAGGATTATTCATTAGATGTGTCTATTATTAGATGTGGTGGGGGTACTGGACATGTGGATAATTGCCTCTTGCCTTAATTTCTGATAATTGTAAAAACATAACATTGTAGCAAGTGCTGCTTAGATTGAGTTCATTGCATTTGAAGGGTCACAGCCTTAATGTTAAAATAATAGTAATTGCTGTTAGCAACCTATGCTTAGAAATAGTTTATAGTTAGAGACTTGCTCTGTGGTTCCCTAGTCACACATTATAACTAATGAACATTTCACAGTTTAATGGATGTGGACATGAGGCAGAAAGGCTGATTGTTCAAAACAGCATTTGAGGGCTTAGTTGCCTCCCAACTGATTATTTCAAGGGGTATGGAAACTGAAATACATCATCTTATTAATATGTAATTAATGTTTACCTTTATAATACTTATGAATGAATACATTGCTAAGGTGTATTATAAACTGTTTATCCATCGTGGAGTTAACTTGTTTAGAACCACTGACTCAGAAGAAGCACTCAGATGAAAAATAATAAATGTGTTTATTAGAAATAGTTTCGAATTAATTATTACGGCCTCCCCCCAAAATAGTGCATTCACATTACACCTCTTCCTAACTTTGTTCAAGTACATATGCATTTCCTTCTGGAGAAACTCACTTATCTGTAAATCAGACTGACATATGCCTTCTCTGCCCCACAGTAGAAATTAGGATGATTTAGCACTGTGAACCCCATATGCTGACTTGCTTTTTTCCCCTTGTCTTAGCGTTTTCCAGAGAGAGTCTTTTCTTTAGGTTACTCCTTGATAGAAATCTTTCTTATGATAATATCAAATTTAAAAGGCATAACAAGAATTCAGGGTTTTAGGTAGAGCTCTAGGTAGCCCCTAAGAAACTGTCCAGTGACTTTTCTTATCTTGCTGCCTGTTGAACTCACAGAGGCCTCCCCTTTCTTTACCCCAATCAGTGGCACAAGGACTCACTGTTATGCTGCATCCAGGGTATCCACCCAGCAAAGCCTGCGCTGCTCACCTCAGACTTAGTCAGTCCAGGTCCTCCTTCATGATACCCTTGTTCTGAAAAGTCCTAATTGGCTGCCTGGTTGTAGTAGCCAATTTCTCTTCTGATTGCCTCAGGGCTGTTCAGCACTGCCATTTGCTGTCTGAGAATGAGGACTCTCAAGGTTGACTTGACTTGTTGAGCTGGATTGGTACCATTTACTTTTTAAAAACCCAGTTGTATCTTACTTCTTCAGATAGACTGGAAAGGTATTTCAAGGATCGCAGGGTGCCTGGGTTCCTGAGACTGTCTGAAGAAATGTTGACTGCATGCCTCAGTGTATTAATGTATGAATAAAGATCTATACATTTCACACATGAATGTGTGAATGGTGTCAATAAAAGGACACATATCAGAAGTACATTTATACTCCCAGTTTTTATTCCAGCAGAGAAAGATGGCATTCTTAAAAATCAAGGTTCTTAATATTTAAATGATTCTTTAGTGCCTACAAGGTCAAAGAGTAATGACCGAGTCAAGAATGGACTAGAAGGAGTCTCTTTTGGTTCTATAGTACTCAAGTTGAGCCCCGTGTGAGGGATTTCAAGAGCGGTGTGAGGTTATTGTGACAATCTGGAGATGCCATGTCCTCTTTCTTTTCTACCCTAGAAAAGATTATGTTCTCATTCTCTGGGAAGTGGACTCTCCTGCAATGTGTCCACCAAGGATCTCTCTGAAGGATTAGATTTAATGCAATGTGAAGTGGGGATAAGCCGAGTAAACCTTACCTATAGAGCCGCATGAGTTCTGGGGGAAAAGTCCTTGCTGTGTTTATATATAGGTGTGTGTGTGTGTGTGTGTGTGTGTGTGTGTGTGTGTGTGTGTGTGTCTTCTTTCTGAAGCTTTGAAAAGATCAACTCTGGTTTCAGCTTTTTTTTTTTCCCCAAAAGAAACTTATATGGCCACTTCTTCAAATTTGTTCCAGATGGATTTAGTCATAGAATGATTGATTATCCACTCAGCTGTGAGCTATGTGGTTAAGCTCAGAAACCTACAACAAACTGGTTTGAAGCCATGTTTCATGGTAAATGGCAGAAAAGATAATCCTTAGCCTGTCATTTTAGAGTTAGTGATGAGAAAAGAGGAATTTAGTGAGGCTACTTATGTCAAAAGAAGGTATTAGCAAACGGATGGCTGAATGTGGAGAAATCCGGCGAGCATCATGCTTTCTGCCTTCCCCCGGTTTCACGGTAAAGGGAACCAGATCTGACTGGGCGATCTGCTGAGTGCTGAGCCAGCACTCCCTGCCTGCTCCATGGAGCAGACCGGCCTCCCTAGGATGCTTCTGGCCTGGCTTCTACCTGTGTGTGAGAGCTCCCATGTACTCAAAACCCATTCAGCAGGCCCAGAGAGATGTTTGTTGTGGACGTCAGAGATATTTAGACAATTCTGGAAGATATCAGGAGAGCAAATTTAGGGAAAAGTATGCTGTACTTCATAAAGATCTTTATTATGTGTTTTAAAAAGCAATTTAAGAATATTTGTGTTTTTTCATCCTTTTTAACAAAAAATTCCCTTCCATTGGATTTTTGCTGTTCTTCTTACTATGGCCATTTTAGTCTTCTATTCTTTTTTCAGGTTAATTCACAATCTGCTTCTAGACTTTTCTGTTGGAAGGGACAGTGTGGCTCATGGCCCTCCTTCATGCCACCAACTGACTGCTGGCCCTACCATGTGCTGTTTGGTTTCTTGGTTTCTACCTTCATTGGATTTTCTGGGTTTGGTCGTATCTTTTCTCTCTTCCTTAGCATGCTCTTCAGTCTCATGGCTCACTTGAAAGATAAGCCACTACCCAGCCTTTTATCAAGATACTGAGTCTCAGGACCCCCAAGGAGGTTTATGTGGGATTTTGTTGCCTCTGAATTTTTAGCTTACACATCTATTGCAACCTTAGGTTATATTCAGAGCATGTCTCCTAGGAAACTTTCAAGGAAAAAGAAAAGATGTAAATATACTTAAACATAAAGATGATAATTCTCGGTGCAAACTTTTGAATAGACTGTGGGAAGGAAATGGTGACCAAAACAGGACAGAGATTTCAATAGGAGAGGAGAAGAATATTTTTTCTATGATTCTTAAAGAAATGCACAGCTATCACAATGTCTAAACAAAAGTTACTATAAAGTAAGAATAGTGTTTACTCCATTTCTTTTATGTAACATGCATGTCAGCACATGTTGATATATCAAACTGAAGGGGATTTTTGTGTTTGTTATTAAGTCTTTGTTTCTTGCATATTGTTTATTTGTACAGTAGAGTGCAAGTTTTAAAATCAAAGGAGACAGAATTATTTAGGAAGAATTTGTAGGAGCTGATAGCATTTGAGAAGTCTAAGCTCAGTGAAAGAAAAAGGGTGCATTTTGTAAAAGGAACTGTTAGAAACAACCAGGTTCTTCAACGGGACAGGAGTTCACACATATTTCCCACCACAAGGTTGCATCTTGTCTCCTGCTCTGCCCAAGAGAGGACATGCACTTTGCTTTTCAATTCATATCTGCTTTATAGAACCATTTAAGATTCTAGATTTAAGTATAAGGTTTGCCAGAGTTAGTTCAGGAGAGCTTTAATCAGAATGTGGTGGGTGTCGTCTAACCTGGCTCCCAGCGGTGCCAGTCTACAGGCATTCTTACAAATGTGGCTGATCTACTGACTTTTTCCTAAGAAAAAGAATGTGGAAAAATCAATGGGCTGCTATTTCTTTGATTAGGTTATAAAAGACCTGTGACTTCAGCAAAATTCCCATTCTCTCTTGTTCCCTCCTACATTCTCTCTGCTGAAGGCAGCTACATATTGGAAGATGTTCTAAGAAGTGCTTTGTGGCAAGGAATTGTAGTGGGAGAATTTCCGAGGAACTGAGGCAGGGAGTCCTGCTAATGATGTAATGATGTAATGGGAGGACATGGACCTTCCCTAGTCAAGCCTTCAAAACACTGCTGCCTTGTGAACGACCCAGTGCTGGAGGAGCTAGGTCACACCTGCATTCCTGCCTCAGGGGAGTTATGTGATAATAAATGTTTGTTGATATAAGCTTCTAAATCTGGGGTTAATTCATGTACAGCAACAGAAAACTCAAACATAGCCTTCCTAATGGTTTGTATATGATAGCAAGACATACTATTTTGATTATGAATCAGTACAAAGCTGAGAAAAAACTTCCAATATGTAAACAATTTGTAGACTTTGGGTAACTGTTCTTTACCGAAAGGCACTCCTATCCCTAATGGAGGTGAGAAATCACAACTCAAAATCAAGCAAACAACAGAAGGCCAGTCATACTTAATGCTGGCAGCTCCACATTTTAAAGAAATTTCGGTTAACACATGCAAACAGTATATTACTATGCATCAAAACTGAAAGAATTCCCTCCTAAGTTACGAAATGAAATCCTGGGCTGAGCCATGAAGCACAGCAATTACCCAAGCTTGCCTGGGGACAAACGCGCAGTGATCTGGCTTTTAATGGTTCAGTGATTTAGTCCAGACATTCGGCAGACAACCAGTACTAGGTGTGAACTGTTTTGTCAATAAACCTTCAGGTCATTAGAAATGTCTTGTTTTCACTTTCTGAGTCATTAATGCTATTAGAATCACAGAATGCACCTGCATTCTTCTCAGGGCAGATTTTAACTTGCCCTAGTATGCTTTTTTTTGATAAAAATTCCATCTGAGGCAAAGAAGAACCAGCATTGATAGGAACTGTTAATGTGCCAACTACGTATTAACCCAGGACCACAGCATTTCCAGATATCAACTAGATAAATCTCTCTCTCTTCTATTATTTCCAATAAGAGTTGAATAAGACAATTCAATTAAAAAATTAAGAAAACTAAAGTTCAGAGAGATGAACTGGTTTAACAGGTCAGCAAATCACTAACAAATCACCCAAATGAAAACCTTTGTGTCTTGTTTGGTTTCTTGAAGTTTCTAATACTCTTTGCTGCCAAAGGCTACTTTCTGGAATTCTCCTAAGCATTTGAGCATAAAAGCATTTTGCTATAGAAGAAAATTCTATAATTAGCAAGCAATAGAAATATCTGGGTATTATAGCTGTAGTTGTTCCATGATAATTTATATTAAAGAAACAGAGTCAAGGAAGCAAAAGGTTATGTTTTTGAAAAATCACCACATACAAATCTGATTCTATCTAGACTGTGCTACTCTGTATGACTGCAGAAAATGGAGCATAAGGAATCATTAGACAGACCAGTCTTATGGTGGGAAGCACACGGTCAGCTAGTGGAAGTCACGTTCTTCATACGCCAGTACGGAGGTGCTTTACTAGAGATGTGTAATATCAGGTCTCAGCCCAGATGTGCCAAATCAGAATCTTCATTTTAACAGGCTCCTCAGGTAATTTGTAAATTCATTAAAGCCTGAGAGTCGTTGGTCTCGAATGCATAGCATATAGGAATTTTTAAAAGTATATTAAATGGAATTTTGAATTTAAAGATTTCCAGCTATTTTATAAAAATAGCACAGCTCACTTACTTAGGTGTCTGGGCTGCAGAGCAGAGGACCCAAAGTCTCCTGACAGGCTTTACTATCTCCTCCTAATACTGTGTGTCTCTTGTTTCACCAAGGCATGCATTCTCAAGGACTTCACTTTCCCAGGGATGATGGTTGTAGTTAGGAGGTTATGATGGTTAATCTTATGTGTCAGCTTGACTGGGCTAAGGGTTGCCAAGATAGCTGGTGATGTATTATTTCTGGATGTGTCCTTGAGGGTGTTTCCAGAAGAGAAGCATTTGGACTGGTAGACTGAATAAGGACGGGGAGAGTCCAGTGCATTTAAGGCCCAAATAGAGCAAAAAGGCAGAGGATGGGCAAATCCATCCTCTCTCTTCTTCATTAGAAACATTATCTTGCTCTTGGACATCAGAGCTCCTCAAAATAAGACCTCTGAAGTCTGTGACTTACACTAGTGGCCCCCAGCTTCCACCCCCCTTCTCAGCCTTCAGACCTGGTCAGTTCACACCACCAGCATTCCTGGGTCCCTAGTTTGCAGATGGTGTCTGGGACACAATCAGGTATCAATTCCCATGTTAAATATTTTTCTTTCTCTACCCTACTGGCTCTGTTTTTCTGGAGAGCTCTGACTTTGCCCTTAGCTGCTAAGGGAGAATGGCATTTTCTTTCTGCTGAATAATAGCTTTGACAGAACATCATTATGCCGTCTATTGGAATAATTTTTTAAAAATTAAGTTTTCTTCCAAAGGCTTGGCTATTCTTCTAACTCATGATTTACACTATGGAGTAGCCAGGCCCACTGCTTGCAGATAGTTTTATCCATTTTTCACAACTGCTACCATTTTTTTAAAGCTTTGTAAACTATTCCAAACATCATTCTTTCAAAATCAGTTCCTACAATCATTTTATTGAGATCGTCCCTATTTCCTCTAATTCATCATAAACCGTTCCTGTCACTGTAAATCTAAGAGCAGAAACTATATTTTGATAAGGACAAAACATGACTAAAATGATTATATAATAGATTCACAACACTTTTGGTAGTATGTATGTCTAACTATTTCTGATTTTGATATTTCCCAATTTTGATATTTCCCAATTATTTGTTAGAGCTATCTATTAGGATCCTACTACTGTTTATAGCCAGGTTTTTAAATGGCAACTAAATAGTTGAGCCTGTTTTTCTAATAGAGTGGTATTCTAATAGTTGGTTTGAGGTATTTACTATTTGTGATAAGCTGGTTTATCAGAAACTATTGCCTCAGTTCGTTTACATAATTCTTTTTCATGCTTCAATTGACAAATCAATGAGAAGATTTTTCAGTTTATTTAGAGTTGACTTCTAATTTACAATTTTTTTCTGCTTAACCTTTTTTTTTGAACAAGCTATTCACCAAATAATATTTGATGGTTTTCCAGAACTATCAGCAGCTTAAATTGCACCACAATTTAATTACCATCTTTCATTTAGTTTCTTTTTATTATTAGGTTCCCTCCTCCATCTCAAAGGAAGAGGGGGTGTCATACAATTGAAGTTCAAAACAAAGCCTTGCATCTTGACCAGCCTGTGTGGGAGGACGTTTTTTTCTCAGGCTTCCTCCCTGGATTAGGGTTATTATGATACAGCAGGTCATGAACTGTTTTAACAAAAAGGGCCCACAGTATTTACTGTGAAGTTTAATTCATCATGAATGACTGGAATTTTCTGCCCTGTTTGTTGAGTGGAGTTTCATACTGAACTTTCTTCTGACTGCATAATTTACCAAAGTCTTAGGAATGCAAGAATTTAATACTAATTCTTAGATAAATTATAATTTTTTAATGTACTTGTCAGTTTCTTTTCTTTCTTTCTTTTCTTTTTTTTTTTTTTAACTAAAAGTCTCTCAGACTAAAACATGATTCCAACCCTTCAGCTATGTGAGCCGACATTTCTGTTTTGTTGACCCTTTCTAGATATTCTATTTAAGAAAAATTTTTGATCAACAAGTAGTGCAGTAGCTGTCCAAGGTGCCCTGTTTTGGGACTGGTGAACATGAGCATTTAGAAGGTCGCCTCTGGTGTTACTCCCACAACAGCGAGAGCAGCACAGCATTCCAAGTTACATCAGCAGCATCGTCAGCTTCCATCAGTCTAATATGGGTCCATGCAGCTTTTCCATTACAAATAATAATGAGTGTATGCTTTGTGTGTGCATGAACACAGGTATGTGCCTCAGTAGGTGTTTGTATGGGGACATGTGTATATCAATTGCTGGAATATACTAACTCCAGGCAAGAAAGGGGACATCCATCTTGCACAGGCAGGCTTCTTGACCATGTTTCAATTTCTCCTGGAATATTCTTTTTTCTTTTTAGAGTGGGGACATTCTGATGTCACAAACTTCTCAGTAAATAATATGGATAAAGAGAGAAAACCATTTTATGCAACAGTATCTCTTTATTCCTCAAACTATGAAAAGTGGTTCCATCTAATCCCATCAATAAAAGTTCTTCTCGAATTTGGGCCATGAAGAACTTGGTCTCGAGGGAGGGCAATGAACAGAACTCCTCGAGTTATTTTTCATTGTGGATTATGTGCTGTGGCTCCACTCAAGGGAGCAGGGTTAGAGCCTTTACAGCACACACAGCTGTTGAGAGTAAAACTTACTTCACTCCAGTCCTCAGAGCCTTTTAAGATTTAACTATATGCACATAGGCAGCTCCAACTTGGCATGGCTCTCATGTTAATCAGCTAGGCATTTATGAAGCTAGCTACACAGATTTACTGCAGTCAGTAGTTCCACTCCCTATTTCATTTTTATTTTGCCCACAGTTTAAGTCAGCTCTCAGCTCTCAAGAGGCTCAGTAAATGAGGTTCTTCCTAGGGCCCTGAGATCCTGGCATTCCTTCTTACTTCCCCAGCAATTAAGTTCTTCCTACTCTGTGGCCAGATCAGAGGAGTGCTTCCTAATCTCATCTTTCCTAGGTTCTAAAAGCAGAGGATAACTTCTAGCCAACAGTCAAAGGAAGTATTCCACCATGAGACAGATTGCTCTGATCCCTTCTTCCTTTCTGTTTTCCCACAGTCCTTCATCAAACTCATGAATTACTTCTGATTCTCAAAGGCCATGCATTAATATCTTTAAGCATTAAAGAGACAGATTGCAAAATATCACATATGTAGAGTCAGAAAACTCCAATCTCAGTAAAAGAAGACTGGGGTCATTAGAAGCTCAGCATGAGGAGGAGAAGGATGGGGGAATGTCAGTGCAAAGGTACACATTTTCAGTTAGACTAGAAGAGCAAGTTTTTGAGATCTATTGCACATGTTGTTACCTGTAAACAATGAATAAATTATAAATAAATTATTATATAGTTAAAAACATCCAAGAAAGTAGATTTTTAACCGTTAATACCACAAAAAGATATGTATGATAGTTGATACATATTATCTTGTTTTAATCATTCCACACTGAATACATCTTGCAAAAAAAAAATCACCCCCAAAATATGCACAATGATTACCTATCAGTTAAAATATAAAAATTACTGCCGTGGCTGTACCATGATAGTGTACTGGATTTAGCTTGTATAAGGCCTTGGGCTCAATATGTAGCCACTGCAAATTTTTTAAATTAAAAAATTAAATAAAGGACTGGAGAGATAACTTAGTGGTTTAAGATGCTTGCCTCCGAGTCTGACAGCCTGAGTTCAATCCCAAAGATCTGCATGGTAGAAGAGAGAACTGACTCCCACAAGCTGTCCTCTGACTGCCACATGAGCCATGTTATGTATATGTGTATATGGGCATGCATGTGCACACGCCTGACAATAAATGTAGTGTAAGATTTAACATTTTTCCAGCCCTGTGATTCTTGCATCTCAAATATCATAAATATTAACATTTTATCAACTCAAGTGTCTGTTAATTACCAGTATATCTCTGAGGAAGGATCTATCTGTTTCTGATATAGAGACATATTCACTACTTAAGTGACTTGTCAGAAAATAAATTAGTCTATCCCTTGGAATAAGAGCAACCTGCTTAACTGCCAGAGTTTATCAAGAACCCAGTAATCCAGGATGTAAAGAATAGGTTTCATGGACCCTTCTTTCAAGTAGAATATTAAAATGAGAACAAAGTATCTAAGACACTTTTCAATAAAGGGATGGAATGGTCTCTTTCAATAATACTTGTGGGCCACACTGAAAGCTTATAACACTGATGGCTAGGAAATATGCCTTATACACATGACACTCAATGGCTCCTCTTCAAGGATACTTTAAGTTTTGGTTCTCCTATGACTAAAAAGCACTCATTTATATGAACAAACAAAACAATTTGCATACAATTCTGACATGAAACAAGACAGCTATGGAAAGCGGCTCAGCTTCAGTCACTCGTGCATTGTTGGGGGAGAGTTACTGAGATGGAGCCAGACAGAGCTGTGTGCTATGCACCATTCATTCTTCCTAATTTGGCCTTTGTTCCCCATTACCTTGCTATCATTTCTATGAAAATCAACTGCCTGAGGACCTGTCCTGGGAGGCCTTCCTGGGACAGCGGGAACTGGACACATTGCTCCTCCCTCTTCTGCTGGGTGACAGGGTGATCATTTCTTCTCCTGATCTTAATTTCCAAGTCCTCCCAACTTCTCCCCATCATTCTCTATTGAAGGTTCCATTTCAAGGACAAAATAGATTTTTGTCTTTGACCACAGTTCTGGGGGCATATTTCTTTTTTGATCTGAATATGTATTTTAAGCAATTGTGAGACTACAGGTACCATAAACTTGCTTTATTTCAACTTTTGACCATTTATCAGGTTCTTCTCAGATATTCCATGAGTCACCTTGCTGAACTGTTGCTTTAGCGTTACTTGGTAACTCAGGGGTTATTTCTACCAAATTCTCTTAGTATTATACAACAATCATTCTTCTTTCCCTTTGCTCTATCAAAATGCCTTCCATTTACTTTGACTGTATCAAACTACAACAGAAAGTGGTTTTCAAATTTGACTGAGTTTGTTAAACACTAACCAAATAGTTTTGTGTTATGTTTGATCAATTTCATTGCAAGATTGCCTGTTTACTCTGGACTGACATAAATGTACAACTATGTAAAAAGTGGTTGAAGTTTTAGAATTTGATTAAGTGAAATTTCATTTTTTTTTAGTTTATTTAGCACACAATTATATAACATGAACTCACTGTCTTTCCCTCCTTTTAATCTCTGTGCAGATGAAATAAGCTATGCACACTCTTATCTCAACACTCAGTCTTCCTTCCCTTCATTACATGTTTACATATCAATTAGGGTTAAACTACAAACCTGCAATTGTTCTAAATTCTTGTAACGGCAGTGTTTCCTTCTGCCAATATTTGAATGTAGTTTTTTTGATCAGTTTTAGTTTTCAGTGTACAATCTGCAGTCACCTCCTGGAAAAAGCAGTGTGCTAAATGGATTTCAGATGTGGCATGAATAACTTATTTGTACATTCGTGCAAAATCAAACACATTTGGGACAAATTTTGTTTACTCTTTGGTTTCAAAGAATTAAACTGTGCCAGTAATTTAGCAAGTGCACAGGCAATCCTGACAAAGGGGGACTTGTTGATTTCAGAGAATATGGCTTGGGATTTTTCTGCTCAGAAAGAAATAATGAGCCACAGCACATTCCTGAAGTTACCCAGGCTTGCAATTCTACTCTAATCTGCTGCTTTGTATTTCCGTGGGGAGAAGGAAACTCATTCCACAGATTAAGTGTTAACTAGTCTTAACAAGAATCTTCTTATCTTTGATGGGAAGCGCATCTTTGATCAAGTTTAAATTGAACAGAAGGCAGTAATGTGAATACTCTTCAAGCATTTGATGACTCACGGAGTATGAATAGAATGAAACGCTCATCTGCATATTTGATACTGGAAAGACTCCTTATTGCTTTGGTAACTGAAAGATGCTTTAGGGCCAAAGCTAGAGTCAACTTCCTTTCCTTCAGTGACTCTACATGAACTGAGCCTCCTAACCACACAACTTCATACCACAAGAATGTGCTGTGAGGTTAAAGGAGATCCTTATAGAAGATATAAGTTATCACTAGAGCCAGGACACAACTTAGAGTTTCACTCACTGGCAGTATAAAGATAGTTATTTCAACTCTCTTTTCAGGTTTTGTAAGAGATGCAAGGCCTACCTGTTTACTCCCTTTCTTTGGGATTGTGCCTATGATGCTCCTAGCTCAGAGAAACAGTTGTAACAAAGCCTTATGTTCACATATTCAGGGATCAGAGTGCTAGTGTCTGTAGTAGTAGGAAGGAAAGAGAAGACACTGCCATTCAACCTTACAGAAGGATGTAGCTTTTCATGCTTTCTTTTCACTGCTACACATACCCCACGTAAAGCGTCCTGACCCTGCCTTCTCATTCACCTAGCTGGTGCAGCTTCCTAAAGCTGAGAGGACCTCAGGACATCAGTTCCCAGGTTTGAGCAGCTATCAGACACGGGAGTGCTAAAATGTAGGTTGTCAGGCTCCACTCCTGGAGTTTCTGATTCTGTAGGAATGGGACCCAGAACCCTTTAATTCTAGTGAGCTACCAAATGTGTTTGGTGCCTCAAGTCTAGGAATTACACTTTGGAAACTACTGAAGTCTATTAATTGACTGCACAGTTTTCTGAGGCAGAAAGGTGACCATATTAATTGACTGTACAGTCTTCTGAGGCAGAAAGGTGACCATATTGATCGTTTTCTATCCTTTTACCTCAACTGGCTGCCATTTTTATCAAGGAATTTTAAGAACAGTTTCTTTGTGCAAATCAGATACATACACATATTCTCTATAAATGTATGTTAAAACGACCTTAAATTGACTAGACATTCAATGACCACAGTGCTTTGAAAAGTAAATAATAAAACATTAGATTTTTCAGGAGGAAATCAATCGTCTCTATTGCATTGCATCAGCTTATTTACAAAGTAATTAAGTTTTTCCTATAAGCTCAACTCCTACCCATTTATATGACTTTAGAGAATATTCAGATACTCAAAGGTAATTAACAACTAAAAACAATGAAGAATTATAAGCAGGCTAAATGCCCATTTTCCTTCTGCTTGAAGTATTTTTTTAGGTTAATATCATAATTTACTCGATTATAGTCTTCCTTTCATAAGATATCTGTTTTCTTAGATCAAAGCTCTTCAGTGGGCTGTATAATTATATGCAACAAAAGTCAGGTATTTTCTCACAAAACCAACCCAAGCATCCAGAGACCCTAATGACATTAGATCAACAAAAGGGCAGTGTTTGAAAGCTGTTTGTCAAGAACAATGCTGGGTGTGCTGAGCCACCTGGTCACACTATAATTTAGAAATATTCTTTTGGATATGAGATCACTTAGGTCTGAAATAAAAGAAATCAAAGAAAGATGTCCCTAGCATCTGAGAAGCTGAACATGTTAGTTCAAGTTTTTTTTTTTTTCAGAGTATAATTACTTCTTTTCAAAATAGCATTTTAGTTGTTCTGCTTATAAAGAAATGTTCAGAGGATAATAGAATGCCCCAAGAGAATAGATATTTTTTTAGTGTAAGTATAATTTGCTGTTCCCTTAGACTTTATCAGAGGACTTTTTTTTTTTTTTAATTTCAGTGTTTCAGTTGCTTCTGTATCATGGATAACAACGATAAAAATCAAATCAAATCACTGAAAATGCAGATGGAAGTTGAAAAAAGAAAAGCCTTAGTAAGTCAAAAAATTATAATTGAACATTGGCCATATGGAAATTTGAACATGAGCTAATTATGGTATGGCCTGTATCTAAGTATGTAAGTGCTGATGCTTTGGTACCCGACCTATGCAAAGTCTGGACCAGTGAGGAGGCCAATCAGCAACTGCAGAAGAGAAAATCAGGGCAGTTTGATTTTGGCTTATGAAAGTTCAATTCAAATAATAATAAAAAAAAGTTCACAATTTCACTTGCCAGGTGTGGTGGTCCCTCCTAGCAGTTGGGAAGTGGAGGTAGGTGAATCTCTGTGAGTTCAAGGCCAGCCTGGTTTATATAGTGAGTTCCAGGCTAGCCAGGGTTAAGCAGAAAGACTGTTTCAAAAAAACCAAAAAACCAACCAAACAAAAAAACTGTCTCAACACTATCTTTATCTGAACCAGTAGTTCTAATGTTAGTCTGTCTTACTCTTGGTTATGAGATGCGTAGGATCTGGTTGTAGAGCTGTTCTGGAACAATCAACCATTCTATTTGCTTGGTGTGAGACACTTGCAGTGAAATGAGACCTGCAGTTTTAACATCAGGATCATCTCGGCAGAGAGAAGCAGTTGAAAACTCTAAGGTATGTTTGCACATTTTGTGTGCTACCTTCCTTATATTATTCATGCATACATATTTATGTGTATGCATAATACATAATACAAGTCAAGTTCTGTGCTATGTACTTGACTCTATAATCAGTTTCATTGAGTACCTTTACTGAGTTCATTTATTTTTTAAAAATTGTATTGCATTTATTTATTTGTCTGGGGAGGTTTGCATGATATGGCCCGTATATCGAGGTCAGAAGACAACCTTTGGAAGTCAGTTCTCTTCTTCCACCATGTCAGACCCAGGTCAAGTGCCTTTAACTCCTTGAGGCATCTTGCCAGTCCCTGAGTTCATATCTTGACAGCTCTGTCTCTTTCATGAGATGGTAGTTGTGCCTATGAATGGTGACCAAGTTAATAATAACTTAATTACAAGTTATGCAAAATGTCTTATGTTTAATTTTTTTGTAAATTCAATTAAGCAAATAAATTTCCCCAAATTGAACAATTTAGATTTTTTTTTCTTGCCAGTTCCAAAATGATATTCTTCCCTACAAAATTATTTTTCTACTATAAAACTGGCACTCTAAGAAAATTATATATAATAGAAAAAAATCCTTTTTGGGGGGTGGTTCTTTTTGAGACACGGTTTCCCATAGCCTCAGCTGGCCTGGAACTTGATATGTATAGACTAGACTGGCCTCAATTTCAGAGAGATTTGCCTGCCACAGCCTCCTCAGTGCTTGTAGTGAAGGCATGCGCCACCATGTCCAGTCCACTCTTGACTTGAACCAGTGATTCCTAATTCCATTTCCTTTAGAGAAAATAATATAGAGAATGTGCAATAAAAATGTAGACAGTTAGAGGTAAGCCATCATTAATTCTAACATGTCTTCCATTCATTCAACTTGCTTATCCATGTATAGTCTTTGAAGTAGATGATATCACAAGGAAATGATTTCTAAAAGCTTATCAACACATGACTTCAGGTATGTAACACTGAAATGACTGTGTAATTGTATATAGTTGCTAAGGATGATGCTAGTCTCCTGAAACTCTCAGAGTGATTGGCTCCCTTACTGGACCCTCTTTTGTCAAAAATTACTTGAAACAAAATATACTATGACTTGCTCTTTGGAGCAAGTCATGTATTTTTGTAAACAAACAAAAAATCCTGGGAAAATAATGTGAAACAGAGTCAGACCATTATGTTTTCATTAAGCTGTTAAGATATAGATTTTATATATATGATATTATATATATATGTAAAATCTGTTAAGATATAGATTTATATATATAAAACTGTCTACATATTTATTTATAAAATAGTGTACATTCAAAAATCTAGTGGTAGTTCAATGCTAAGGAAATAGCTGTGATTGTCACAGTGTGTTTGAAAGCACTATTTATTTTAAGACAGGAACACTATATATCTCAGGCCTTGCAGAAATAAATGTTCTGTTTTATGTTATGTAATGATGAAGTGTACCTGCTGGACATAAGTATGTAGCATTTAATAGGGAGTAGAGATGTTTATTAAAACAGAAGGCTCCTCAGACTGCATGATGATGTCAGGAATACAGGTCCTTGGAGCACACTATTGTGTTAAGCGGAGGTCTCCACACTTTCACATTGGTTATAAAGCATTATTTTGTGTTGCTGGCTTGAAATGAGAGTGTCATACATCTGCAGGCAATTAGAAGAAGCCAGACTGCATGTTTGGTTAGCTCAATAATAAATGGGCACAAGTGTGACTGGCCTTATGTTATCAGATTCCCTAGACAGATTATTCTGTTGTTATCATATGAAATAACCCTTTTTATCAACAATTAAGTAAATCCACATTTATGGGCACTTTGCAAAATTGGGAGGTGGGAAGAAATCCAACTGAAGCCTTAAGTCATCCAAAAGACTTTAACCCTCCTTTCAATGGTGCAGACCCCAATCTCAACTTTTAGAAACTGGCTGAATTATTCCGAACAGTTTGGATTAGAGAATCGGTGTACATAATAAACAGCTATGCACTCACATTTTTCCATAAGCAAGGTACCGAATAATTTAAATTATAAGTAAAAAAATCCCTAAAGAAGTGAGAATTATAATTTTTTTAATATTTGAAAAATAACTTCATAAGCTAGTCTAAATATTTTAAGGAAAGCGTAAATGGGATCTTATTTTCATTATTCACAGTGTAGTGTTTATTGTAACCAATGTGTGCTATAAGTCTTAAATACATTTTATTCTAGCATTCCTTCATTCAATTTTAGGCATTGTTCTTGAATTCAACCGAGTGTCAATGATGGACCATAAGCTACTTTGGGAAATGACTCCTTCTTTATCTAATTTTTTTTCTCCCAAGTATCATTAAAGTATACAATACCTACAAGGCAAAAACAAAAACAAAAAAACAAACAAACAAAAAAACCCCAAACCAAAACCAAAACCAATAAACAAAAAACCGCCCCCGTGTATAAAAATATAAACAATTTAATTAAAGTATTTTTTTCAGAAAAAAATACCACCAAATCTCCCAATCTAGAGTATTGAAATAACACAATTAGAAGGTGGTATAGCTGAAATAAATTAAAGGTGTTTTTCATCAGTATTCACTCAAATACATATAAGGATAATCTTATCAGTTTATCTCCTTGACATAATCCTAAATTAAATATCAGAATATCAAGCAGATGCTGAGGCATTCATCATCAATATTGGAATTCTGACTCATGACAGTAACACAAAACAGATGCTCCCTCTGAAAAGTGACACCATCACTGCGCGGGTTAGGTCTTGATGTGGGGGTAACTTGAAATTTGCACACAAAATATGAAGTAATAAAAGCCAGAGCTTGGTAGGCTTTCTTACTTCACTTTTAAGACTCACTGTCTCTATAGAGACATAAAACAAAGCACAGGAGACCAGAGCAGCATCCCAGGACAAGGGATGTGGAGCAGTTTGGTGGTACCAACTGTGGAGGGAGGGAGGTGCTCTCTTTCCCGTTCAAGACCACGTAGAAGGGGCCTGTCCATTGCCCAGTGTGTGTGTGCTGATGACAGGGAGCCCCTCAAATGGGCCTACCTAGTGAACCCCTAGCAATGTGGAAGGAGTCTGGGAATGCCTGTCTTAGTAAAATGAGAATCGCGGTATCAGGCAGCTCTTAAGGGGTTTGCTAAGAAAGAAAAGGGAAACAAAACCCCCCTGCACAGACCAGTTAGCTAACATCTTACACATCTTCAGAGTCTGAGATTCTTATCACTTTGCTAGTGTGAGTTCACAGCTGTTTCTAGAATACACAGTGATGTGTACTCTCTGTGAAAATAAACAACAACAAAAAAGCCCAGGCAGATGGTGCCATGGTGCAAGTGATAGAAGCAAAATGCGCTGAAATGAGATCTTCGAGAGGAACACAAATGTGAGCTGCAGAGCCTCCTTCCAAGTGAGAGAGAAGCAGAAGCTTTTTTCCCTTTATTTTTCAATGAGGAAAATAAGTTAAGGGCAACTCCAATGATAAGAAAGCCCCCGAAACCAAAGGGGGACATTTAGGTGTGGGTCCACTGCACAATCGCAAATTCCAAACAAATAATGTGACTTCTCCCGACAGCTAGGACTCTAGCACCCTCCTGCCTGGGTTTAAAAGCCAGCTCTGCACTTGACACCTGTGTGACCTTCAGTTCTCAAACTTGGCTATAGACTGGAACCACACTGGGAGATTTAAAAGATACTGAAGCCTGGAATTCACCCCCAGGGACTGTTATTTAACTGTGCTAGGGTGTGGTTTGGCCACGGAGAAGCTTTAAAGGGCTCCTAAGTGACTATAAATAGCACAGCAAAGGTTGGGAACCTCTGGTGAATTTTCTGAGCCACAGGTTTCTTCATTTGTAAAATGAAAATAACATTGATAGCGACTACCTTTTAGGATTATCACAATAATTCAGTATGCTACTAAAGACCAAACGTTTAGCAGTGTCCTGTGTGGGAGACTCTTAATAAATGGGAGCTATTACCATCCTCACCAGGAGGTGCGCTTGGGCAAGAACTTTCTTGTTAGTACAATAAGTCATGCTCACCTTGGCACACATTATGCTCACTCTGCTCGTAGCCTGCTGCACACTGGATCCGGTGGGAAGGGTTGGAGGGGATGCGCTGAGGGTCAGCTGGGTTTCTCCGGATGACAAAATTATTTCGACCAGTCTGCACTTCCGGGCCCACCACCGCAGTAGCACTGGCCACAACACCACCCCCGGGCACCACACCACTGGCTGCCATGCTGCTGGCAGCCATACTTCCGGTGGCGACACCCGATGACGCTTCCGCAGCCGGTGTTTCTTGCTGAGGCTGTTCATTGTTGACAATAATTTGGGCTGTTTTAGGAAGGCAGAGGTACCCTCCATAGTGGTTGACACATTTCATTCCCCCTTTGCAAGCATCTGGGACGATGTCACATTCATCAATATCTGTGGTCAGTAATAAAATAAGTCAGTGATCTCAGCGGAAAAACGGAACAAGCAAATACATGCACACATATTTGGCGTGTAACACACACAGGACAGGAAGAGTAAGGCGGGAGGAGGAGACATGCTCAGAGAGGAGGCTTGGGACGCAAGCTCACCTTTGCACTGCTGTCTTACAGGCTCCCACTCATATCCGTCAGTACATTGCTGTAAAGAAAGCATCAAACATGGAGCCAGGAGGTGATTAATGGTCCCCCTAGGAAGTTACTGTCAGGGCTGTATTCTAATGGCTGGAACCCCAGCTAGATGATGAGATGGACCCTTGTACATTCCTTAACCTTCTCCTTTTCAAGACAAGTCTGTACAGTGGGTAACTTGGGATTCTTTCAGTTACCAGCTGACTTGACTCCTCCATTGGGCTGGATACAGTTGTCAATCATCTTAGCATTCGCTCCTGTTTGAGACTAATCTCCGACAACATTCTGACTCCTATTTCTTACTTGCCCCTTCTCTTCTATATTGTAAATTTTACAAAACACAAAACACAAAACAAAAGAAGAAAACAAGAAAAATATCAACTTAGATACCTTGTTTTCCCCATTCTGAAATCCTTCTCTCTCTGAATCCTCCTGAGCACCTGGATGTTAGAACCCAGAGTTGTGGCTGTCTATTTGCACCTTCAGAGTTGATGCAGCACACAAGCCCCAGACTAACAGACTCTATGCTGTCAGGGGTTCCTGGGACACACTCTATATGACTGATGACATTAACTAAATGGGGCCCTCACACATCCCCTTCTCAAGGTCACACATTATTTCCTCAAAATGTAACCACGATTTCTTCTTCCGCTCCTGCCACCCAGGAATCAGAGACAGCCTGACTACAAGTGGGGACTGTGGACTAGTCTCAACTGTTCGTCATGAACCCTCTCCCCGTCTCTGTAACCTATCAGAAGGGAACTCTCATTCTGCCACATGGGCTTGAGTTCGCCTCAAAACATGTGCTTTGTCTCTGGTATTAGGGCCTGAAATTTCCTCAGAGCCTTTGCATGCTGTTGTCTGTCGATGGCATTAAAAACTCTACCAATAAATCTCTTATGCAAAAGGCTCATCTATCTCAGGGTCTCCCTGGTGAACCCCAAACGCTAGACCTTTCCTGATGGGGACTCCAATGAAACGGATTGTCTTTTGGGGGCCCCTCTACTCTCGCCTGTTCTTTCTCCATGCCCACACCGGCTCTGTCTTTGGTTGGTGAGGGGTTTTGGTTCCTTGGGAGCTCTGTCCATTTGTTGACTTTTTTCCAGAACTCTCGTACTAAGTTGGAATGCCCTGGACTTGGGTTGGACTCCATTGCCCTAAATCAGCTGAATCTGGGGACACTTATTTTCATTCAATTTACTATTTATGGTATGTGTCACAATTCTGGAAGGGAGTTGAAGGGTTACTAGGATACTGATCTTACTTAGCCTTCTCCATGGGAATGATTAACTCCCCACAAGTCTCATAATGAATAATTTTTGCTTTCCAAACTCTTACAAACTTAGGTTACTTCACACAGTGTAACACAAGGGGTAGAGACATCAGAGCCTACCTTGTCCTACCTCAAAAACCACTGTCCTCTCTGCCAGGTGTAGGCTGCTTTCCAAACCTGCTGCTAAAATCTACTTCAGAAAGCCTCTTTCTCTGGCTGACTGTGATCTGCAACTTTTCCTTACGGGAGCAACAAGTTGTCTCCTTGCTAGTTAGACTCCTGGCTCTGCTCACATAGCAAGAGGTCACCCAAGCTCTCCATCTTTGGCTTCTCCTCCCCCTTCATACACGTGGTGGCTCCTGCTGCTACTCTTCTTTCTGAGAGCATCTTTGCAAATCCTCATTTCTCTCCACTCCCTATTCCCTTTTCTCTGGACCAGCACTAACATTCACCCGGAGGCCCTCCTAGTGGCCATCCCACCTGGGTTAGACATTAGGACTGTTCTGACACCCAGCAGGGTTTTGC
Source organism: Eospalax fontanierii (assembly GCA_035773235.1). Lineage (NCBI taxonomy): Eukaryota > Metazoa > Chordata > Mammalia > Rodentia > Spalacidae > Eospalax > Eospalax fontanierii. The sequence goes on along the minus strand of CM069529.1, from coordinate 11,095,584 downwards.
TGCTGCGTATTCCCAAGCAACTTGCTACCAGCAAGCGCCAAACTGCTTTAGTAACCTCTCAAATCCCCCCCACCACACTCCCTTTCCTCCCCACCTATGCTCCAGAGGCACAGAGGCTGGAACATGTCCACACCCTGGCCTGCAGCTCTCAGCCACACTGCACACTGGCAAAACCTTTGGTGTGTGCGTGTGTGTGTGTGTGTGTGTGTGTGTGTGTAACTGCCCAAATTGGCTCCCAGCCACATCCCTCTTCTGTAGTAGCAAACTTAAAACGCTCACTGTATCTACTCAGATATAAACCTCCACTCTATCCTTTGCCCCTCCCCAAGGCTAAATGTGATCATGTTATTTCCAAGTGCTGTCATTTGTTTATGGGATGTAGTTGTTTTTCACTTGTGTTCATAGATGTCACATGTATATAAACTGTGTGTCACTCTGTAGCCACTGTAAAGGTTATACAGTGTTACATATCTGATTTTAAGATGTGTCCATATCTATGAGTGGGTATGTGCAGGTATGTATATGTACATAGGCATGTTAAGAGAAAGAGGTTTTTGCTCAGAACATAGAGGGACATCTTATCATTTACAAATAACCCATGTACTTGATTCCATCATAAATATAGCTTTTATTTTACAGTATATTTAAGGTGATTATTATGCTGTCTGTACTGATGACTGTTAGGTATTTGGGATACAGTGTATATGTTTTCTGTATTTCAAATAGGATTTATTAAGTTTTCATTTAAAATATTCTATAAACTAAATTAGACATAAAAGGCATTAAATAAAAATGAGATATAAAGTATATAGATACAAAATGCAGTTTGTAAGGAAGGTTAAAGAAAGGGAAATGTTTTTAGATAAAAAAGATTTTGTATGAAAAGATTATGAAAGAGGAGCATAATACAGTTGTAGCTTAATTAACTGTAAGTACTATGTCCAAAATTCCACTGCACTGAGATAAAATTGAAGCCTGATTCTCTGTTTATAACAATTAGATTTCTTTAAGTATTCCTTTTCTTTTTTCCATTTTCACATGTGTGTGGCATACATGTGTGTGTATGTCCATATGTGTGTGGGTATGTGTGTGTGCTCATATGCACATGGGTGCACATGCATTGGAGGCCCAAGACTGATGTCAGGAATCATCTTCAATCATTCTCCCACCTGTTCAATGGGGTGAAACCCAGAGCTCACCTACATGGCTAGTCTCATCGGCCAGCTTGCTTTGGGGATCCTCTACCTTCTGAGGCTGGAATTACAGGCAGGCCAACATGCCTACCTAATGCTCATGTGGGTTCGAGGGATCCAAACTCTGGTCTTTATACGTGTGTGGCAAGCACTTAACCACTGAGCCATCTCCCCAAGCCCCTTGGGAGTTCCTACATTTTAAATCCTACATTTTAAATTACTGTTCTTAGTAATCTTTACAAACACTGGCTTGGAAAAACAAGTATTTAAAAATTATTACATTTATTTATTGTGTGTCTATTTGCATTTGTGTGGGCTCACACATGCCATGGCACCTGTGCGAATATCGGAGGACAACTTTGGGTAGTGAGTTTTCCCCCTCCGCTATGTGGGTCCCAGGGATTGAACTCAGAGTATCAAGCTTGGGGGAAAGTGCCCTTTACCTGCTGAGCCACCCTACCAAGGTCAAATTGTACCCTTTTACTAAATGAGATTGAAAAACTGTGATTAGATTTCCCCAAATGTATTCTTACTGAATAAAGCCTTCACTTGTTGGGTAAACAGCGCCTTAACAGATGGGAAAATTCTGTTACAAAAGCTTATGACTACTTGAGATATTCCTGCTAAGTTACATACTGATTATAAAACTTATTCTGCCAGGCAAATAATTAAATCTATTTATAAATTTGGCCCTTTATCCAAAATCTTATTGGGCTTATGATCCTTAGTCTTCTTGATTGGGAAATTGCCAATTGTAGCTAACAAATTGTGAGTTTTTCACAGTAAGCCAGTGGGAAGTGAAGACAGGCAGATGATTTCACTAATCTAAAGAAGACTCCCTCTAGCTCAAGAGAAATGACCTTGCTTTTATATGTGTTAATTCCTGTTATTTGTAAAAGATAGTTGAAGTTTTCTTAGTATATTCCAAATGTTAAGAAAACAGTGAAGATTACACTGTGTCCTTACTTTGATCATGTTTTTGATATAACTGTTTACTTACCCAGACCCTCTACTCTATTTGGACCAAGTTTTCATGTTTAAAAAGATTCTAATGTTTTCACTGTCTGTGTAAAAGAAGGTTATCACTCAGTATAAAGTGAATGAAAGCAATCTAATTTAAAATGAAAAAAAAAAACCCCTTATTTTAAAACTTTCAAAAGTAACTCTATTTTGGGAGTTCCTACATTTTAAATCCAAATTCTTAGAGCTCAAACCAAATCTTTTTTTAGTAAGAAAAAAAAAAAAAGAAAAGTATTAATTGAGTCCACTCAATCAGATAACTCTTCTATCTTTAATTCTATTTACTACAGTTGTAGATACCCAAAGATTTAAATTACAACTTTTGGTATAAGTTAAAGTACATGTCTCCTTCCTTTGCTATCTTTGCTTCAAGATGTTTTTTTATTTTTTTACAGTAGATATAATAATTCTGTTATATCAGTGTTACCAGATACAGAGGGCAGGACAAAAATCAGATTAGATCATGATGGATGATGGCTAATCGAGGAATATAATCCAGGAATTTCTTCCTCAGCAGCTTTAGTAACCATTTCTCTTTCCCAAAGAGCCACTTTCCTGACTATTCAGCCTCATCTTCATAAGTTCCTAAGAATGGGCTTCCTAGCAATGTGACAGACCAAGCAATATCTGCAATGTTTGGTCAATGGGAAACTGTAAAGTTCCCAAGAAAAGCTACACTTGTGTCACGACGACTTGAACAGGGTGCACCTGTGTTGTCAGTGCTTCTAAGCTGAGTGCGGAGAGTTACAGGTCCAAAGCCAAAAGTTTTCTCTTGGACCATCTTAGCCTCGATAACTCCAGGATATCCCAACAGTCAGTAGGAAGGAGCCAGGTTGAATAGGGAGTCTGATACCCCCAAAGGCCACTCTCTGCTTCCTTCCTCTTCCATAAAGCTATCCTTCCATTTCTTTTTTCTATAAACAAAAAGACTGGAGTTGTTAGAACCTAGACCAGCTGTTGCTCAGGTCACGCCTATGTGCAGCTGTGTCTTGACACACCCTCATAGATGATTCTGTGCTCAGGCTAACAGACTTCATGCTATCAGGGGCTCCCAGGGACACACCCGGTATGATGGATACACTTTAACTCAATGGGGCCCATCTCTTCCTCAACCCCCACCCTCAAGGTCACACATTCCTTCCTCAAACTGCAAGAATCCCTCTCTTCTGTTGCCTGGGAATTGGAGACAGTTTGACTGCAAGTGCATACTATGGAGTTCTCATCAACCACATGGCATAGAACCTCCAAACCCCTGAAACCTGTAAGGGGTCCTCTCTAAGTCTGCCATATGGGCTTGAGCTCCTCTCAGATCTATGCTCTCTATGGCATCAGCGTCTGGGGTCAGAGTCTCTGCCCCACTGCTGTCAGTCTGGCTATGACATTAAAGATTCTTCTAATAAATCTCTTATGAAAAAAGACAACCCAGCCGGTGTCCCTCCTGAACCTGAAACCTTTCATGGAGCACCTGGTCTTTCTTACCATTCTAACCCCCACTGCATGCTCTGGTCTGCCTTTAAGATCCAATTCCCACAAGTCCTCTCTGGTTCACTTACTAGACAGCCGTCAAGCATCTTCTCACACAAGGCATTATGTCAGGCCCTGGGATATGAGGATGGTGAAGAGCTCATCATTGTCCTCAGATAGTTCTTGGCCCAGATGACATGGATGAGTGGAGGGATTATAGCAAGCTGTCAGTAGCATGTGATGAGCATATTTATGGAAAGGGAGGGACTGTGCCCACTGAGGACAGAAGGAAAGGCCTCACATAGGGGTTGACAAGTGAATTAGGCTTTACAGAACAGGATTCCCCCACCCCTGCAGGGATTCTAGGAAGGTGGGCGGTGTGTATTATAAGCAAAGTCACAGAATAGCCCAAGAGAGCAAGAGTTAATAGTCCTGGATGAAGCAGGAGTTCATCAAAGCAGGGAGAGCCAAATCCTGGAAGCCTTTCCTTGACAGGGAGGAAAGGAACTAGACTGGACTCTAAAGGTCAATGACACTCAGCTTTTTTGTGTTTTGGAATCATCCAGGATGCTTGTTGAAATGTATTTTTCAGTTCTCTTCAAGGATGGCTTCTGTAGGTCCAGGTAGGAGGCCTGGACACTGGAATCTTTAGCAAGTACCCCGTGTGATTCCGGAACAGGCTGTCTACAGTGCTACATGCGCTAAGAAACCGCTGCAGAATTCTTAAGCTCAGGAAACAATTTGAGCAGATGTCGTTTGAGAAAGTCACTGTGAGGAAGATGCGCCAAGGCAGACTGTGCAAAAGCGGAGTAGACGAGCAAATTCATTTAAGAGAGGTGTGAACTGACTGTGCAGAGAGAGCCTTAGGAAGGAACTGGTTGAACGGAGGCACAGCGATCAGGTCATCTATTTTAGTGATGCCTGAAAGTTACTAGGGTGAACACTGAACTCATGTTGTCTCTCAGACTAGTCTGCCTTAGTTTCCCCAACATTGTCTGAAGTGCCACTATCACTTTCCATAAGAGCCACGAGCACCAGCTCTGCAATCCCCGCTTATTTTCCTTCAAGTCTGCCTCCTTTGCCATTTCTATAATTACCATATTGATACACCCGCCTGCCTCACAAGGAGGCAAGACTGCTTGTGTTTACATCCTGTACAAAGCAGCCACGACAGTCTGTTTTCACTCTTCCACCTAAGAGCTCATAGTGACCTCTGGCATCTCCAGCTCCTCTTCCCCACCGGCTCCCACTGATCCTACCTTGGTTGCTTATGCCGCTTTCTGACTCAAGTGCCTCTTTTGCCTTTCTAGAACAATCTCAACTCATAAATTCCTCCCAGAGCCAGTGCTGAGTTCTCTCTTTTCTTAAATGCTGGCACTGACATTCACCTCTGCCTTTTCTATTTCTTTAACAATGTGTATGATCTATGATAATATTATTTATGCTCAAATAGAACCTTTGTAGTTTTCGATAGCATCTGTCCTGATGCAGAATACTGACTTTTCTCAGTAAACAAAGGAACTTAAATTCTTTTGATAGTGAAGAGATTATTTATGTAGATATTTGTTCAGCAAGCATCTGACCTATCTTTAAAATGGAAGGGGAAGTAGGCTATCTGACTTGTAGATACTGACCTTCTGGGTCTTTCAAGCCTTGCCGAGATGGCAGCTAATTTGAATAATTTCATGGTTCATAAGGAAAACTTGTAGTTTGTTTTAGTATTAGTATATTATGTTAGCATCTGTAGAATGGTCTACTATTAAGCCCAGATTGAACTTGGCTTCATTAGCTGTTGGTTTAGTTGCCTTAAGAACCATTCTGTTCTTCAGTTATACAACCAGCAGAAGGATGATGCCACTTACCTCACACTGTGCTGCAGAGATGTACAGTGTATGTCCATGGTGAGGTGCTTAAGGAACATTGGTTACCTTTTGTCCTTTAAGTATCAATTATTAGTCATACACAATTTAAAAGAGAAGAGACTTAATCTTACCACATAAGAGCATCCCAATCTCCAAGACCTGTTATAATAACAATCCTAAAACTTTAGTGCTTAATCCATAGTGAACACTTCTGCTAAAAATCAATAAGATTTAAGTGATTGGCAAAAGGATGAGGTATAAGAAAAGCAGTTCTAAGAATGATGAAATCCACTTAGGAGACTGAGACAGAAAGATCATGCAGGCTAGAACAGGTTATACAGTGAGTTCCACAATAGCCTGGGCTCTATAGCAAGAGTCTGTCTCAGAAAACAAGTAATAAAATCTTTTATAGACGATTATAACAGTGAGTTTAATCTTAGCTCACTGAGAAGGTAGAAAGTTTAGTCTGAATAACAAAACATTTTCTTTTGAAGATAAACAGCACATGCATTCATTTCTCTTGCTTCATTTCTTTTGTTAACAAAACATTAAGTTAATGAAATATTTATGCTAAACTATTTTATTTATAGTTGATCTGAACAACAGAAAGGAACATTTGCCAAACGAATGATAATATTCTAGGGATAACGTGATACAAAAAGTGAGATAATGTTTATTATTAGCAATTGATATTAGCTCACTTTTGAATTTTATTCTCAAAGAAATTCACATTCCTTTGAGCAGCATTACTTAATTTTAAGATGTGGAAACAAGGAGAAAAATGTGGTTTTCATATACTCATTCAGGACACATGCCATTCATCTCACTGATGGAAACTAGAGAATGCAAAACAGAGGTGCAATGAGACTGAGCACAAGTGAGCTAAGTACTAAGGACTCAGCTAAGTACTGCCCTGCTCTCTTCTCACCACAGCTATTTTTGTCAATGGGAGGGGCCAGATGATATTTTTAATATTTTATTAAACATTGGTTATGCTGATACAATTAATTGATTAATCAAATATTTTACTTGGAAATGTCAGAGATACAACTAGAAGTTGCAAAACTGGGCTGTGCACACTGCATTTTAAATCCACTTTAGCAAATACCTTATCCTGGTAACCCATAAACTGCATCTGTAGGTTACTTACACGGGTTGCACTATAAATGACAATACAGTCTATGAATTCAGTAATGACCACTTCATGAGCCCACAAGTCACATGCACAAATGAGATGCTGTATTTGATTTGAGTGTCACTCTGCATGCACTGATTTCATGTGCACATACCCAGGCTTCTAGATCCCTTAAAACCATGATTTCATTGAGTGTGTTGGAAACATGCAGTTTACACGATTTTAATATGAAAATTGTTCTTTTTGGGCCTTTTACAAATCATTACCTTCTGGTCCCCATCTCATCTTGTGATCTAAAGAAACTTTTGAATGGACCCAGAGCAATTTACAAGGAGCCCTAAATCTGAATCTTACTAGAGTGTTGTTTAATTTATTATACTTCATAGAGTCCAGCCCACATACATTGGCAGGGTGGGAAAAGTCTTTCTAATGTCGTAGAATCTCACTGAATAAACATCTCAAATTCCAACACCCCTTACCGTGTAAGTGATGGTTTCTTCGGTATCCTGTGATTTAACTAGCGCCAGAGTAAGCATAGTCAGGAAAAAGGTTTGCAACATCTTGACTCTCAAAGGAAACACAGGACAAATAGATGCTTAGTATCTGCTGCTGCGGGGAAATACCAAAACTAGCAGTGAGGCAACAGGCAAGAAAGGGAGGGTGGGGAAGTCACAGAGTCCAAGATACCCAATTCCAATGTGCTTTCCCATTCCACCCCTCAACCTTCACCTTAGCCACCAAAGGGCACCGGAGGCAGAGAAAGCACTCCGTCCACATGGCAAGGAAACTCAGCGTGTATTTATTTATTCTGTACCTACACAGTAGGCTCCAGAAAAAGGGTGACCAGGGGGAGGGGAAAACGGCGTATGATTAATTTCAAAGACGACCGTGCAACCCCCCTCCCCCAGGTGAAAGCGGGGCAGCAAATCTGCTTTCCAGAAGGGTTAGCCTACAGCTCACCTCCAGCCAGTGAAGTTCCGTGCCCAGCTCAGCCAAAATACCTGCGAACCAAGATGAATTACAGGTCCTCAGACTTTCTTTTGTTAAGTATGAAATACCCAAACCACTCTGGGAGGGCAATCTTCTACTTCCCCGGAGAACGCCACAGCTTCTCACACCCCCTAGGGCGGCTTCTCACATCTTCCCGCACAGCTCTGGAAGCTTCCTTTCCCCGAAGCTTTCTGCGCTCCACTTAGAGGTGCGGCTCGAAGCCACAGATTCCCTCGTCCCTTAGCCCCCAAGTCTCCGACGTGCTGCCTGCGGGGTCTGGGCTGCCTAGGGTCGGAACCGCGGAGCCCAGGGCAGCCACAGGTACCAGTTTTGGGGGTGGCCGGGCTGGCCACAGGGAGGTAAACGCCCGGTTCTTAGCTGCTAGGCTTCCGGACAGCTCCGGTGCACTCCAGGTGCGGCTTAAGTCTCGCACATCGGCCCCTGACACCCGCAAAGCCGCGCTGACCCGCAGAGCCCTCCGGGTCGGTAGCGCGCGCACTCGTGTCCACCTCCGCAGATGTCACCCCGGTGCTGCCCACACGCTGACACCGCACCCCCGGACCGCACACCGCCTTCCTCTCCTCGGGAGCCTGCCTGCACCGCCGGGACAGCTTTCGGGGGCTCCGCAGCCCGGGCGCTGTCCCACCACTCCCCGGAGCGCACGCTGCAGCCCCGGCTCGCGGTCCTACCTGAGCGGCTGCGCGGCGCGGCGGCCCGGGCGGGAGGGAATGCGCAGGGGAGGGCGGCGGTGGGTCTGAACTGGCGAGGTCTGGCAGCGCCGGCCGCGGGAGGAGGAGGAGGAGGAGGAGAAAGGGAGGGAGAGGGAGGGCAAAGGCGGGCGGAGGAGGGAGAGACCGAGGGAGGCGCCAGCGCCGAGCCCGGGCTGCTCGCGGCGGGAGAGCGCTCCTCTGCGCGGTCCGCGCCCGGAGCTGTGCGGGGCCCAGCCTGCCCCGCAGCCCCGCCTAGCTTCCCCACTCTCCTGGACCTCAGATCTCGTTTCTCCCGCTCTCGCCAGGGCAAGTTTGAGACGTAGTGCCCAAACATCTCTCCTACAGAGCTTTAACGGGTTTCCAGAAATTGCTTAAAATTTTTATCCCAATAAGTGATTTCTAGGAGAGTAAATTAACGCTACGCACAGAACTAGCCTTCACTCTTAATTTCATCAGTGTTTTTTTTTTTTTTTGAAGGGGGAGTCTGCTTCATAAAACTGTGAAAGATGAGCATGGATATGTTCATTTTGTGGCCTATTAGGTGCTAGGTGTTGGGAGTAGGTCAAATGGAACTCGGAGTAATAAAACTCTTCTCTCTCTCTCTCTCTCTCTCTCACTCTCTCTGGCTTGGTGTCTCTGTGTCTCTGTGTCGCGGACAGATGGGAGTTGTTGGTCTTGCAGCTCTTTTAATGAGTCCCCTTTCTCATCTACAACTTTTCTTCTCCACTGGTGGAGTCCCCCATCCTGCTCATCCAGAGCTAGGCATCTTGCTTCCACCTTTAACACAAATGGCTGAATTTCAGGAATCTGAAAAGTGAAAAGTATTTTCCCCCTGCTTTGTCAAATCATACCACACAGATTGCCGTAATCTCCGATAGCTCCAACTCTACAGTCAGATTAATAGTTCTCTCTCGGCAGCTATGCCTTTTTAAGAACCAAGTTGCCAAATATAATTTCAGAAGTAATAGGCACTGCTAACTGCAAGGGCTAAGGCCTTACCTGTCCAGGGACAGGAGTGAGGAAGGGGGACTTGGTAGCGACTTCTGGAGAGAGCAGTTGTCAGGAAGAAGCTGTTCTCCTGTCTTTGAGGTGTGGCTGTGTTACCTAGACTTTGCCAGTGTGGTGACAAGCTACCCAGTACTGGAAATGACCAGAGGATCTTTGAGATCCTTTCCAAAACTTACTTGAATATTTTCCTAATTATATCAAAGATTTTTACTTGTAAGATTTTTTTTTTCCAGTAGCCATTAATGACTTCCAAGCTGCTTTTTATTTCTTTTTTTTAAAGTGAATTTTCCCTTTTGGTACAATCAAAAGATCTATCAAACTGTTTGTTGCTGTCCCATTGAACTCTGTTTTCAGCTCTTTTTTTCTGGAAAAAAATAAGGTGAAACCTCCCAGATTTCTACCTACAGCTTAGTGATCCTCCTGCATATCTCTTTCTGGCTTGCCATCCGTGTTTTGACATATAGTGGGCATTGCAGGCTGAACACATCTGTTGGCCTCATCCTCTCTCCCAACCTGCTCCATCCATCTGCTTCACCATCCCAATAATAGGAATTTCATCTCTGCTCAGGTCCAGGACCATGGGCTCAACTTCTATTTCTTTTACTCATACATTCTACATTCAGTCTTTCAGAAAGCTCCAAAATGTATTCAGAACTGGACCATTTCTTATCTTCTCAGCTATCTTGGTTTAGAATTTTCCACCTGGATTAGTGCAACAGCCTTGTAGCAGGTCTGGTGTGAACCTGTGTTCCCCCTGTAGGCTTTTCTCATCAGACATCGTGTGTGTGGGATCAGAGTATCCACCTTCTTGAATCTGGCTTCCTTCACTAAGCTTTTGTGCTGCACCTTTGTCAGGTCTTCAGAAGTCCATTGTGTGGCTATATTTTTTGTTTACTTTTTGATAGATATTTAGATTGGGCATTCATTTTGAAATTTTTGTGTTGGCATATATATTTTCTTTAGGTAAAACCTTGAGGAGTGGAATTAGATATCTACTTTTGTGAGAAAATGCTAAAACACTTGCCACAGTTAGCATGCCATTTCACATTCCCACAGTGCTCCATTCTTCCACATCTTTACTGACTGCTGGTGTTGGCTGACAACAGTGTTAGGTCTTCTGGTGGTTAAGTTGCATCTCACCAGAGATTTTACATGTCTCTAATGTCTAGTGCTGAAGTTTTTTTCATTTACATATTGTCCATTGATTAAACTTCCTTTTGAAGATTTTGTCCAATTTTTAAAATTATTTTATTTATTGATTTTGTTTTGTTAATTGCAAGAGTGTTTTTGGGTAGTCTTGCCATCAGTCCTTTGTCAGATATATACTGAGCATTTTCTCTTCATCTCTGTCTTGTCTTCTTTTGAGGGTCAGTATTTCTTTCTTTCTTTTTTTTTTTTTTTTTTTTTTTTTGTTTTTGAGACAGGGTTTTCCTGTAGCCCCAGCTGACTTGGAACTCGCTACGTAGACCAGGCTGGTCTCCATTTCATAGAGATCTGCCTGCCTCTGCTTGCTGAGTGCTGGGATTAAAGGTGTGTGCTACCATGCCTGGCAATATTTTCAATATTGATGGTTTATGACTTTTCCTTTCATATTTTGTCCTTTTTTTATTCCACTTGAGAAATCTGCCTTGAGAAAAACTTTATAAACTCTAAGCCTCATTTATTGATTTTTTTTTAAAACGGGAAGAGAACAGCTTCTGTTTCCTAAGGTTTTTGAAAAATTGTGTTTATTTATTTGTGAATGTGTGTGTGTGTGTGTGTGTGTGTGTGTGTGCACGCATGCGCATGCTTGAGCATCTGTCGTGGCACACATGTGGAGGTACGAGGACAACTTGTATGAATCAGTTCTGATCTTCCACCTTGAGTGTACCAGGGATAGAACTTGGAGCATCAGGCTTGGCAGCAAGTGCCCAACTGGCTGAGCCATCTCATTGCCCCCTACATCGATTTTGAGAGTAGAATAAGAAGTCCATGAAGAATCTGCAAATAATTGATTTTTTGATACCCTCACTGCAAGGTATAAGTCTCATTTTCTGTCTTAACAGAAGGTAGACACCTTCTGACTAGTGTAAAGAGAACACAACTAATAACGATGCTTTATGGGTACTATTTCAAAAGTGGGCCATTATCCCATGTAGGACTAATGGGAATGGAAAGAAAGGGATTTATTGTTTGTTTGTTTTCTGTAGTGCTGGGAATTGAACCCAGGGCTTCCTGAATGCTAGGGAGTTGCTTGACCTCAGCCCCACTCCTGAAAAGAAGGTCAGGTTATATCCGGTATGTCGAGTGTGTTGTGTTGTACTTAGCTGTAGTAGTCACATACTTATCAGCAGTTTAAGTTGCTTTTGTCTGCTCCTCGTCTTTCCTCTTCTAGAAATTGCTGTCTGACTTTCCTTTGGAAATCAGTGCTTATGGTGTTGGACCTTGATCAGGTCTGTCTATCCAGTGTCCTCAAATGTACACAAAATAAAATCCCCTAGACCCAATATAGTTAAGGAGAAATGAGCCAGTGGAGTACAAGTATGTCAAGGCTCAAATCTAGTCACTGGGCTTGGTGATGTGACAGAATTACTGCTTTTGGCAGTGGTTTGTTTCTGTGTACTAGTGATAGGAAGGGTGCACAGGAGTCCCTTTACTTCTCTCTGGACCAGAAGACAGCCCATTCTATCTGCCTTAGCAGTACTTCCAGTTTCAGGCCCTCCTCTGTGAGCTACAGGCAAGTGGGAAGCTGGGGTCGCCTATGAGCTTTTATTTCATTTTTTCCTTTGCCTGGACCGTATGTAACCTTGAATTCAGACACCGTACTTTTGCACAGAGCATTTCTAGTCTATGTGATTTGCATGGACTTTATGTTTCCCTCTAACTTGATGGAAGAGCATCTACCTAGAGTCTGCTAACCATATCATCAAATGCTTAGCAGTCAAGTGACTGACTCAAGGGTGGCAGACACACCCTAAGATAACCAATGGAGTAATGATGAAGCGTGAAGCTTAAGGCCCGTCAAACTGTGCTCAAGTCTTGACTGTGGCTTTCCCTGGCTGTATGAACTTAGGGAGAGTATTTAACCTCTCTGGGCTTCAACTTCCATATGTGTAAAAATGGGAGCTAATGATATTTCTTACATTATAGATGTTTTACAAGTATTAAAAGTACCCATAAAGAAAAGCCCCTAGGACTTACAAATAACTTTCTACTATTGTTATGGATCATGGTGGTCCATCACTTGTCGATCTGTACCACGAACTTAGAAAATCATATTCATTGCATGATAGGATAAATTCAGTCTGAAAAGTTTTTTCATATTTTTGTTTGTGGCCCCTCTCCTTTCTGGGATATTGAGAAGAAACTCTGGGCACAGCTTGCTATAATTTGATGACTAGGTCACAGATCCCTAGTGAGCAATATCCCAAGATGAATTATTCTGAGATACTTAACTTTTTGAATTTCAAAAATTGAACATATGGTAAATTATAACCTCCTTACTACTAATAAATTAAACATATGCCAAATTAGATCTCACTACTATAATAAGTAGAAAAAACTAATATTAGCACTTACACTGTCCCAGAAACTAGAAATCAGATTATGAGTGATAACTTCTTAGTGGTATAACAAAAAGGAACTGAGGCAGAGGGTCATCACCTTGCCCCAGGTCACACAGCTAGGGAGGAGCAGAGCAGGGGTTCAAAGTCAGGCTTTCTGGGGGTAGAGCTGTTCTTGACTGCATCTCTACATTGCTCCCCTCTCCTCTGAGTTCGGCATGGTGGGAACACAGAGGAGCGTTCAGCCACAGAGAACATAACCACACTGAACTGCAGAGACTCAAAGCTGGATGCACAGGACTGAGCAGCAGGCAGCTGGAGCTCAAAGTGAGTTCACCTGGTAAATAGCTCTGCGCTTAGGAGAAGCTAGGATTTTAGAGATTTCAAGATCCCTTTAGTAAGGAAAAAATCTCACAAATTTGGAAGAGATTTACCGAGATTGGGGATCAAGTACTGAGCAATGTACTGTCAGTCTCTAATGTTGGAAGCTTGTGTGTGGATTCAGTCTGTCCTGTAATGTAAGTGTGGCCCATTCCTACAAGGTGCTCATGGGGTGTACAGTAGTGGAGGTCAACAGAACTGACAGTGGGTTTTTCTAGGTGTTGGAGACCAAAACGTCAATCATCAAATCAGTCACGATTTCTGGCCATGTAACCAGAGCAGACAATGCTGAGATCTTCTCAGTTCATGAACACTGGTTCTTTTTTATTATTTCTATTTGATGTGCACGAGTGTATTGCCTGCATGTAGGTAGGTGCACCCATGCTGTGCAGTGCTCATAGGTCGTAAGAAGGCATTAGATCCCCTGGAACTGGAATTATGGATGGTTGGCCGCCATGTGAGTGCTGGGAATCAAACCTGGGTTCTCTGCAAGAGCAGCTAGTGTTCTTAACCACTGAGCCATCTCTCCAGCCCCAATATTTATTTTTTTCTACAGATGCTGAAGGAGAAGCCAGGCTGGAATCAGAACGGCCTGGATCAATCTGTTCCTGGGATAGAAAGAGTTCATTGTTAAATTGTAGAATTCTTAGTGAACTGATAAAAATTGATCACTTGCAAGAGTAATACTGATCAAATTATTTATTTTCTTGAGTCTCTCTTCATATTGATATTTTAAAAATCCAATACTTTAAAATAGCTAAACTGACTATTATCCAAGAAAACATTCTCCTGATGAGCATACATATGGATTTCTGATATATTTGCCATCATTAAAACAAGCCCTTGGGAAAGATGGTTGTTAATTATCTTTTTAGTGCTCAAAATCTCTGGCTCCATGTTATCTTTCATCACCAAATTAGAGTATACATAAGGCCAACAGAAAGGACAAATTTTAGGGAACCTTTAACAAATCTATGCATTTTCTTAAGAAAAACAACAACCAAAATCCACAAAACACCAAAACCAGAATATAACAGGGTGATAGCACAGTCAAAAGGCTGAGGTGGAGGAGGGGTGAGTTGTAGCCCAGCCTCAGCCACATAGCATGACACTATCTTTTACTGACTCTCTCTCTCTGTTTCTGTCTCTGTCTGTCTCTCTCTCTCTCTCTCCTTCTCTCTCCCACTGTGTCTTTCTTTCTCCATACATAATAGAAACCTATTTATGTTTATATAACTTGCTTGTTTTTGGTCTTTTTGAGACAGGTCTCCCTGTACCTCTAGCTGATCTGGAACTCACTATGGAGAGCAGACTGGCCTCACAGAGATCTGGTTACCTTTGCCTCCCCGGTGCTGGGACTAAAGGCATGTGCCACCATGGCCAGCTCTCATGTACATTTTTTGAGATAGGGTTTCCTGTATCTTTCTATGTAGCCAAGAATGGCCTTCAATGTTTCATCCTCCTGCCTTTACCTCCCAAGTGCCTAAATTACAGGGGGAATGCCACCATGCCTGGCTTATCAATAACTAAAAAGTTGTTCACTGAAGAAAATGTCCTCTGAATATGAATCCACATGTTAAAAGATTTTAAAGTGTATGATGGTTATATTGAAGCTTGGGCCTCAAAGAGTATCGACAAGTTCACTTTTATGCAAGAATAATTGGCTTCAAGCGTGCCATTGGTGAGTCCATTGTTTTAGTGACTGCCAGATGTATGATTCTTCAGAATATATTCTGTAAAACTCTCTTCCTCAATGCCAAATGGACATGAGAAAACTTTCAGTCATCTGGAGCTTGTAAATTGTTCTCAAATATTTGGAATTTTATTAGAGGCTTGATTTCATCATAGAGCAAAGAATATTTTGGACAAATAAAAGTCAAATCAATCAGAAATGATTGGAACCAGTAATTAGAATTTCCTTGGAGAGATAAAAACGTATGATGTAAATCCACTGTCTTGCAAAAGATTGCTTTCTAACAAGTTATCAGATCTTACAGGGCAACCTCAGATGCTGACACAGATGGGAAGGTTTATTTTGTTTTTAGATACAAATCCCTCCCTCCTTCTTTTCAAATTTAGCTTTTCTGGAACTTTCATCCAGGTTGATGGGGTTTCAAGATGACTGTATTGCTGAGCATGAAATTACAAATAAAACTCTCTTCAAATGACTAATTTTTCTTCAAGATGCAATTGAAAGAACTGGGTCAACGGTCTTCCTCTTCACCAGCTTTGAGCCTTTCCATGGTATTTTGTTGAGTTTTAGGATGTTCAGTGTTCTACTTTGCAACTTTCTCTCCCCTTTATTTAAATTTTTTCTTGGTTCCAGTGAGATGGCTCAGTAGGTAAAATATTTGCCACAGAAGCCCGTTGACTTAAGTTTGATCCCTAGAACCAACATAAAGATCAAAAGAAAAAACTGACTTCACAAAGTTTCCTCTGACCTACACATGCACCCTCTTATATCAAGTGCATGCAGACACACCCAATAATAATCTATAGAATTTTTTAAAGATGGACTTATTTTTTCCTTCACTTTGTGGATTTTCACTACAGCAGAGATGTTTCTCATCTGTTCTTTAGTGACTAATCTTACCTTGATTAAATAGTTAAGCCAGGTTTAAAATATTTTTGAAAATATTTAAATTAATATTTAGGAAATAATGGTTCAAAAAAATCATAAAGACTATGTATTTCGATGTCCACAATTATAAATATGTGTATTAGCATCAGTAAGATAGATTTATGATCCCCCCCCACCTCGAGTGTGTCATATTCTATACCAATGGAACTCCTGAGACCAAAGCCTAAAAATGGAATGGACATTACTATTTTTCTCTCTTCTCTTTAAGGAATTTTAAAGCATAAATTATTTTGATAACTAGCATTAGCTTCTTTCTCACTGTACAGTGTGGAAAGACCAAAGAATTCCATTCAGAATTTATAGTATAGTGCTAACAGATAAAATTTAAGGAATGACACATTTGACTTTTATTGTTGATTAAATAGGGCAAATATGCAATATCTACTCAAGGTAAAAGGTTAAAAGTTTACACACCCACAAGAGAGATATTGCAAAGATATTGCTTGGATTTAAGTTTTTTTCTTTCTTTAAGATCTCTGTTTAAGCAGATGCTTCCACTGTAGTTAATTTTTAAAAGGGCCAAGAATTATAAAACAGAACTGAATTTGCTTAATTCAATTGGAAGAATGACAGGATCAGAAAGGACTTTCTGGCCATAAGAACAGATGAGTTCATGTCACAGTGAAAAGGAAGGGGAAGAAAGGAGGATTTTAGCAACCATTTGCCCTCATTCCCTTATGAGACCTGCAGCTTAGAAGAGCTGTTCATCTAAGTTAATGGCAGAGACAAGACTGGGACCATGCGACTTTCCTCCTCTCCTCGTTTCCTCCCCTTCCCTCCCCACTCCTTTTCTCTTATTTCAAGTTTATTCTGCTGAGATGGGGACTTGCTGTATAGCGTCCAGGCTCATCCCTCTGCTTCCACCTTCTGCATGCTGGGATTGCAGGTGTTGCCCCCATGCTTGGCTTGCCCTCCCTCTCTTCATTTATGTCTTCCTTGGATATTTGACAAAGTTAGTCTTCATTGTCATCATCTATCCATCCAGCACATGTTAAGCATTTGACTGTGGTATGTCTCCAGCCTTTGGAGAACTGTTGGGTAGAGCTGCCTTTTATGTTTGTAGAATGAAATGAATATTATCTCTCTTCCATCAGGTCTTGAAGGCAAGGACTGTTTTCACGCCCCTAGCAACCCAGTTTGAGTCTGTGGAGCCTTAGGCAGAATGCTCTTTGCTATAGCAATTTCTTCTTTTCTGTCTCTAAAGTATGAATTCTTGTGTCTATTTTGGTTTCAGTTCCATCACTTTCTACTAGGAATCCATGTCTCAACTTTAAGCCCCTTTGGACAGAAAATTCACCTGGTTAGCCTGGCTTTGGTTTCAGTAGCTTATGTATAGATTACCTTTTATATTATTTTTGCATAGTAATATGCTCTGCAGCTCCTAGGTAGAATGTCATCTATCCTTTCTGCAAGTTCCTTGATGCCGGCCCCATGCCACACTAATATCTGGACTTGCCAATCTGAGAGCCCTAACTAATAATCTTACTTTTGTATTGCTGAACAAAAGAATTGTTCAGGTTCTTGATAAATGTTCAACAGATGTTTCTGTGAACAGTAAAGATACTTGACAGTATCGTTTTTGCCTTCATCCTCCTCATCTTTTTATTGCATTACTTTAGGCTGTGTTAAACATTGCTTTTATATAAAATGACTCCTCATTCAACTAATCACACTCAGGTGAATAAGCTTAGTTGTTACTGTCTTTTGAATGTCTTCCCAAAACTCTCATTGGAATTGAGTCCCTATTGAGAGGAATTAAATGGTGAGACTTTTAAGAGATAATTAGGTCTTGAGGACTCCACCTTCTGAGAGAGAGAGAGAGAGGAGAGAGAGAGAGAGAGAGAATTTTCTATTCTATAGACAGCAGAGCTGGAGAAATGGGGCTTCTCAAAGCATTGGAATCCAGATGACTACATCACAAACCTTAGATTCTGGATATGGATTTTCAGGGTTTGGTATTTGCTCTGCTGGGTTTCAGTCTTACTTTGGTCTGGTCTATTCTTGCCCACCCCCATTTTAAAATGGGAATATTTACTCTGTACCATTTCATATTTGAAGTATGAAACTTGTGCTTTTATTTTATAGGGGCTCACAGTTAAGAGATATCTTAAGTCTCAGAAAAGACTTCGGATTTTTGAACAGTGTTGAGATTGTTAAAAAGTATGGTGACTTTTGAAGTTGGATTGAATGCATTTTGCATTATGAGATCCCTATGGGGGCCAGGGCTGGAATGCTATGATTTAGAAGTGTTGTGTTTGGGTGTTGAGTTGATAAGGGGTAGATCTGTGATGGTTAATTTTGATTGTCCACTTGATAGTACTAGAATCATATGAAAACGTACCTCTGAGTGTGTCTATGAGTATTTCCAAAAATATTTAACTTAGGAGAGAAGACTCATTCTGAGTGTAGCAGCAGTGTCCCATGGCCTGGAGTCTCAGACTGAGTAAAATGAGAATGTAAGCCGAGCACTTATAATGGACGCAATCTCAGGCTCCTGTCGCCATGTCTTTTTAACTTTGATAGACTATGTCCTCAAAATATAAGTCCAAATAAACCCTTTCTCAAGTGGCTTCTTTCTAGATTTGGTAGTTTAAATAAGAAGTGTCCCTCATAGGCTCAAGTATTTGAATACTTAGTCAGTTGGTGGTGGTTGTTTGAAGGAAACTGTGGAATCTTTAGGTGGTGTGACCTTGCTGGAGGAAGTACATCACTGGGGTGGGGTGGTCTTTGAGAATTCATAGCCTAGCTCCACTTCCAACTCCTCGCTTTGCTTCTTGTGAGTGGTTGAAGATATGAGCCCTTGACTTTTTTTGCTCTGACTGCATCTTGCTGCCTCCTTCCACAACAGACTCTGACTTTCTGGAACTGTAAACCCAAATAAGCTTTTCATTCTATAAGTTGCCTTGGTTATGATAGTTTATCACAGTAAAATAAAAGTAAATGCCAGGTGTTCTGTCATAGTAAGAAAATAACTAATATGGATCCCAAGGTCCATATTCCTGCTCATTTGGTTACGAGACAGAGATAGGTCTGGCTCCCACAAAAAGTATACAGGCTCTTTATGATTTAAGTAGTTGATAAAGATTGAACTATGGGATGTTTCTAGTAGTGCTGAGAGATGTGTAGGGCATGGCTGCTCCATAAGGGGATTAAGAAGCACTGTAGAAAGCAGGTAGGCACCTAGTAGAAGGGACTTATGCCTATGCAAGCAGGTTTTGAGTTGGTTCTCAACCCAGATCTCCACTGAATATTTTTATGACAATTTGAAGACCATTTGCTTAATTTGGGAGAAGCAAAACTGATTAGCTCTTGAAGGAGGCAGGACGAAAAATGTTAAGCAAAGTAACGAATCCACTTAGATGATAAGAAGGGCCAGCTATGGCCACAGCTATCCAAATAATGATTAGAAAAATTAACAATGCAAAGAAAAAAATAGAGCATCAGGTCTGGCATGAAGAAAACGTTTTATCTATTGGGGAAGACAAGAGCCTATTGAATCATAGGATAGTGTTTCTTTTTTGGGGTTGGGGGAGAGTCCCTATGAGGTAGGTAGAAAATCAAGTTAAGATTTATATATGGCCACTTAGTGTGTTCCAGAAGCCGGAGCTATGAATCTTGGGTTTATTGATTTACTTATGATTAACCCTTAGGGTTCCTTGTGATGAGAAAGTTAGATCATTGGTCAGGTTTCTTGTATTTTTATCTGTGTGCTCTCCAGAAAACTGAGTTTTATCTTGGATGGTGATTCCTGGAGTTTAACAGCTATTATAATACTTAATAGAGCCTGATAGGGTCTTTTAAAATTTTACTGAAACTGGTTATCTGGATGACTACCTTAATAGGGTGTTATGAACTGGAGATCCCCTGACTAAATTGAGTCAGTATGAGAATCCTAGTTGGGACAGGCAGAAATTTGTTTTTTACTATTACTAGTTATTTTTATCCTTTATTTTTCTTTCTTTCTTGGTGTTTAAAAGTATACAGGTAGGCCAAAAATTAATGTTTTTGTATTTATGGTTAGTTGAAATTCTTCAGGTGTTACTCTAAAGGACTTATGAAGAGTTCCTTTGAGCCTTTAAATTTTCTCTACCAGTTGTATGCTCTTTTGGGGTGACCATGCAGCTCCCACTGGAAATATGAGACTTTTCTGTCTCTAATGACTCTCCTCTTTGCAGGAGGTGTTCTGATTAAAGTTCAAGTTTTGGGTCTCCATGGCCTCTCTGATCAAGACAACAGGTGACTTACTGGAACTGGAGGGCTGAATTAGAATGTTCTGTTATCCTATGGTCCTCTGGGCCCTACCAAGGCTGCATCAAGGTCTAGGGCTTGACTGTATTTTGAGCCACATTATGCTTTGTCTTTCTTTTCCGTGTTTGATTGTTGAACTCAAAAGGACAGTTTCACCAGCCTTGAAGAGCAAGCAGTGGGTTTTAGATGCACTTTCATGTATCTTGTCCATAAAGCCCACAAAAACAAAAAGAATTTTAAATAAATCCTGATTTTGTTAAGACTCAGTTTCTCAAGTGGTTAAGGGATGACAAATTTAGCAGTAAACTTAAGCAACTATCTTGCTAAATCATAAAATCTCTGTTCTTTTTATATAATTCTTATAAATGTTCCAGGAGAAGATCAATGTCTTAAGAAAACTTTATTGTTTCAAAAAGGACCAGATTTAATTTTGTGTCAGGGATTGGACTTTAGGAAATACTAATCATCAGTCATTACACATATATCATCTTAATGTATTACCTTCCACAAGCTTTCTTGCCACACACTTTAACCTTTTAGCTTTGTCTTTGTCTGTCTGTTTCCATTTGGGGACAATCATTTATTTTTAAGACAAACAGTATTTTACTATAATATCTAAAACTATTTTATATCTGAAACCTTTTCTGTTTTTTTTTCTTTAAGCCTTAAATATATATCTTATGTCTATAACGTCTACATATTTTTATTTGAAGTTAACTTTCTGTCTGTTATTTTTCATAAATTTTTTGAATTTAGAGAGAGAAATTATGATTGATGGTACCATGGGTTAAGGAGGACAGAAAAGATGTAAGCGTGCTAGTTAGTAGGAAAATGATTAAGCAGAGAGCTGGGGTTGGAGCCCAATTATATTGTGGAGAGAGACTTGATGATACTTTAAGGAACATGAGACATTTCCTATTTAGGATCTGAGGATTAAATTACACCAGTTCTTTATAATACATCCAGTAGTGAGTCCAGAGGAACTGAAGGGGCCTTTTCCTTATTGCTACAGGTGATCAGTGAACCCCTTTATTAACAATGCATCCCTCCCGTGGAAATAGTCCAAGGCATCCACAGGGACCTGAAGGCATGAAGTACAACTTTTAAAATAGGATGTTCCACCTTTTTTGAGAGGACCTCTCGATAGGGAATCTGTAAGGAACTTGAGACGTACCTTTTAAAAAGGGTAGCCTACCTTTTGAAAGGGCCTCTTGGCATTGGGGCCTACAGTAGATTAGTTACTTTTCTCGTTGCTGTGACAAAATACCTGTGCAAAACAACTTAAGGAAGGGAGGAAGAGTTTATTTTGGTGCACAGTTCGAGAATACCATGCGTCATGGTGAGAAAGTCACGGTGGCAGGAGCATGAGGCAGTGGGTCACGTTGCATCTTTGTTGCCTGCAAAACCATTACCATATGGATGATACTGCCAAGCTTGGCGGACAGCTTAGAATCCAGCTTGTCCACCTTGGGCTACAGTTATGCCTGCCTCTGTGTTGCTGTTGACTCTGAGGAAGCACTTTTCCAAGAAGTCGTTTTGCAGGAGCAGGAACCCCTCAGTGGCATTCTTAGTTTAGACCCTCTCCTTTCAGATGAATTTTCATTTTTACAATATGGAGCCTCCTTGTTGGTAAAGTTTTTGCCTTTAGGATCCTTTTCCTGTTATCCCAGTGTAAAACACAAGGCTTCTCTTTAATGTTTTTAATCTCTTTAAAAATGTCAGCTGTTTGCTCGATTGCCTTTGCTTCTTAATGGTGAGTTCGTCATTCACAATGTTGTTTCTGTTACTGCTGCTCTGCTGTCTATCAGAACCCTCTTCTTTCCACAGTGGACTGGAGACTGGTGGTTCATCGTTCTCTAGAATCATCCAGGTCTTCAGCACAAAATGGGACTGCTAAGGCATCTAGTCTTTTAGACTGAGTGGCTACTTGGATCCTCTCCCATGTCCAGATGGCCATTATTGGACTACCCAGTTCATATTATGTAAGCCAATCAAATAAATCCCCTTTAAACACATACCCATTCTAATGATTCTGCCCCTTTGGATAATCTGGACTAATACGAACAGTTCCAGAGCATGAATACAAAATATGCAGTCTAGGTTTGGAAGGGGAAAGAATCACCATAGTGATTTTGTGAGGAAGTCCTCAAATGAATGAAGTCAACAGGAGGCCCAGCCAGAAGAGAAGAAAAAGAAAAGCAATATGATATGGTCTGTCTACTGCGAATGGGCAGATGTACCCAGCTGTAGCTGATGCTGGCTGCATACTGGGAACGGAGTGAGTTGAGGGGAAGAAAACTGTTTTCTTTCTTATGGTATAAAGAGTTGAGCCATTCTCTCTCAGATCTTCAGATCCCACCAAAAACTTGCCAGAGATCCAGTTTCCAAGGGAGGAGGACCTCTCCACTGAAGTTTGTTAAAACACTAGATCTCTTACTCCTAAAGACAGTAGGAATTGTCTAGGAGATTAAGGAGGCCTTTGGGTTTCAGCAGAGAATTGCCCTGATCAGAAATCACAGTCCTGAGCCTCAGCATAGTCCTCTGAGACCTCCTAGGCAGACGGTGTTGTTCACAGAGGATGCTAGGCCCCTCACCCCTAAGGTCAGTAGTAAGAATGTTCAAGAGCACAGAGTACTTCTGCCAGAAGCCTTCAAGGGCTTCTGTGTCCAGCCAGCCTGGCTGCTGAATCAATAAGTTGGGAGAAATGTTCCCAGGAGAATTGAAGTTCCTGATCCCCATATGGGGACCCAAAATATGGTAGGAGGAGGGGATTAATAGGTGGTGAGTGAGTTCACTCATGTCAGACCTGAGTAGAAAGGCAGGTTTATCGAGTACACTGCATGGGAGTAGTTGTCAAAGATAGTAACAGAACTACCTGTCTCTTGTCTTTATAATTTTCTCAACCTTAAGTATTCTATAACATAACCAGAAAACTAAAATACTCTCTGTTTTGCACTTTAAGATAACAAGTTTAACTAACTGAGAAATTATGAGTAACTGTTTTTTGATTCTCTGTGTATTGTGAAGACTTAGTCTGATTACAAATTGATGCAAATTGACATTATTTTCTCTTTTCTACAAGGAACCATTTAATTAATGAAGAAAATGAGGTTGTGAAGTATACACATGCTGTCAAACACTTTCAGAAGTTATGGATTGACACTAATTAGTGATTAATGGCTAATAATTTAAAATAATGTATGAACAAGCTATATTTTAGATTAAATCCTACCTATTTTTATTCTGCAGAATTATATCAGACTATAACCACAGGCTTAAAAATGATAGCTTTTGTAGCCAGGCATGGTGGCCCCATGTCTTTAGTCCCAGCACTCAGGAGGAAGAGGCAGTTGAATCTCTGTGAGATTGAGGCTAGACTGGTCTACAGAGTTCCAGGCCAACTGTGGCTACAAGGAGATCCTATCAGACCCTATCTCAAAAAAAAGAAAAAAAAAAGATAAAACTATTTTGATGACATCCTTCTTTAGGAGGTTATTTCAGTGATTCACTAATATTGAAGAGTGCATTTATAGGCTGGAGAGATGGCTCAGTAGTTAAAAACACTGATTTTTCTTGTGGACCATCTGGGTTAGAATCCCCGCGCCCACATGGTGACTACCAACCATCCATATCTCCAGTTCCAGGGCATCCAACGCCCTCTTCTATTATCTAGGAAATTATAATGCCCCAATACAAAACCTAGAACTAGAGATAGGGTCATGAGGACTCTGCTCTCTGAAGTGGATTAATGCATTTGTAGATTAACAAATAATAGGTTAATGAATTAAAAGATTAATTAAGAGACTGGTTATATTATAAAGGTGAGCTCTCACTTGTTCACTTTCCCTGTCTCATCATGTGAGGCCCTTTACCTTGTGATGCACTGAGAAGGTCCTCATTGGATGTCAAGATGATGCTAGACTTCCTGATCTCCAGAACTGTAAGCTAAATGACCCTTTATAAATTACCAGGTATAAATTATTTGTTATAGCAACCAAAAATGTTACAATATTAGTTTATAATCTAAGGTAATGACTATAAAAGTAACACATATTCAATGTAGACATTTTATAAAGCAAGAGAATGTAGATATAAATTAAAGTAATCCAAAATGAAAAATCTCTTAAGTATTATCAGCCTGAGAAACAGCCATTGTTACAGGGTTATATTTCTTTCTTTCTGGACTTCTCTGCATTCTCTTTCTTTCTCTTGTTCTTCTAGGTATATACACAAATATAGACAACATTATTACTTTGGAGCATATATACCTATGTATAAGATTTTACATATTGTTTTGTGCTTTGCTCAACATTGTATTATTGTCAACATTTCTTAGCATTAGGCTTTGTAAAACTCATATTTGAATTTCTCTACAAATAATCTCCAGTTCTAGGTTCTGCATTGGAGCATTATAATTTCCTGGACAATAACCATCCTATATTTTAGTTGATTAAAATTCTGGATTTTATGGGGAAATTATTCCTCCCAGTTTTGATCCTTCCAGATTGGGTTACATGCTTGTTTGTGCCATGACAGCACCATATGTGTTTCCTTTTTAAATATATTGACCTGCAGTTTATAATAAAATTTATACATGGGCTCTGGATCTGTCTCTCCCGCCACCTAAAGCTCTTTAAGGAACTAAATGATTTATGTCGCTATCCTCAGCACTCAGCCGAGTGGTTCTAGCTGATGCTCCCTACACATGTGTTTATCACAGAGACTTGGGGATGGTGGCCCTCAGTATCAAGTGAGTGGTCTGAGAGAGCAGGATGATCCTAGGCCTCTTTGCTAGAGAGCAGGCCTGGCCTCATTAGTTACTTTGTTCCTGAAATCACTCCAAGCCACAGCAGGCCCACATTGATAATAATAATAATGTTTTCTGGCATCCCACTCCCTGCTGTGTGTGTGTGTGTGTGTGTGTGTGTGTGTGTGATGTCTGTGACATGACCTTACAAAGAAATGCCTGACCACTCAAGGTCGAAGCCAATAAACAAGACGGCTTTCATACCCTGTACCCATTCAGCTTTCCCCTCATTTATTTCCTCTTCATTTAATAACCAATGTCAGTTTAGCAAGGCATCTCTGTTCTTCTCTGTTCTTGTCCTCTGTTTTTTCTGTTCTTGCCTTTTCCCTCTTCCTTTCCCATCTAACATAGGCTGGCCTGGTTTATGGGGTCTCTGTGTCTCAGCCTCCTGAGAGTTGGGACATTTTGGGGTTTTCTGGTTGGATTTCTTTGCTTCTCTCTTTGTATTCTACCTTTAGCCCAAACTTCCTCATCTTGCTTCACTTTTCCCTACCCACCCCTTGTGTTTACACTCCCTTCCTTTACTTTTCCTTTATCAACCTGTACTAATCACTAGTCTCACTGTTTTTTTTTTTTTTTTTTGCTTTTGACTCACACATCAATAACTAATGAGTATACCAGTGAAAGTGCTATCAGAGCTCTTTTACTTCTTAAAATGATTGGCACTTAAGGGATGATTTTTAAAATTTGACTATTATTGTACTTTCATACTATGTCTTTTATAATCATGGTTTTTACAGAATATTCCACCCTTAATGTGCCCAGAACCTGGTGCCCAGAATACAAGTCTTGCAGAGGGAGATGAGACCTCAACTCTTAGTGCTAGTATAACCTGGTTCCTCTTGAACATTGCAAAAACTTCCTCTGAAAGAATAAAACTGATTTAAAAATTCAACAAACAAATTAACCCAGGATATGCAAGTCTCAATGAAAAAAATACAAGAAATATGAAAAACCAAAGCAACATGTCTCCTCTGAAAGTTTATTAATTCCATAGTTATGTGAGAGTGAGTTAGCTGAAATCCCAGACAAAAAACTCAAAATAATGTTTATAAGTATATTCAGAAAAATCAAAGAGGACACAAATGAACTCTTGAATGAATTCACAAATCAACAGATAAATGAAACACATCCATACAGGAGATGAAAGTGAAATTAAGTAAAGATTGAAATACAAAAGAAAAGCCAAACTGAAATAATGGGACAGAAAAATCCAATAAGTCAAATAATAAGCTCCGTGGAAAGCCTCATTGCTAGAATGGATCAGTGAAGGACAGATGGTGAGGGCTAAGAACAAGGTAGAGGAGCTGGGACATATAGACAACAACAAAGATATATTAATAAAGTACAAATGGAGCATTCACGATCTGTGGGACACTATGAAAAGACCAAAATCTATGAGTCATGGACTCAGAAGGAGAATTTCATACTAAAGGCATAGAAAATAATTTCAATAAAATCATAGCAGTACAGTTCCAAAATCTAGGGAAAGAGATTCCCATCCAGCTATAGCAGACACTCAGAACATCAAACAGATAAGATCAGAAAAGAACTGTCCCATGAGGTAGAACAAAATATTTCAAAAGCTACAAGATCCATATCGAACTACATATATAGTCAGGTCTATCAGAATACAGCAGATTTCTCAACAGAAACTTTAAAATCCAGGAGAGATTGGAATAATGTACTTTTAAGTTCTGAAAGACAGAAACTGTCAATCAAGACTACTATACCTTTAAAGAGAAAGAAAAATTATCCATGATTAAGGTAAAAAAGGTCAAAGGAATTCACGACCAGCAAGCCAGTTCTACAGAAGATACTTGAAGGAATCCTTTGGATTGAAGAGAGAGATAATTGCATGAATGAGGCTGCAGGAAAGAGTAAACCACACCAGACCAGTAGCCACATAAAGGAGGACTAGGAAAACAATAAACAGGTCAAAAAATTTAAAAGACAGGAACTGGGCAAGTCATGGTGATGAACACCTTTAATCCTAGCATCTGTGAGTTTGAAGGCAGCCTGGTCTATATTGTCAGTTCCAGGCAAGCCAGAGCTACATACCAAGATCCTGTCTCACGAATGAGAAAGAGAGAGAGAGAGAGAGAGAGAGAGAGAGAGAGAGAGAGAGAGAGAGAGAGAATATTATAAACACTGCAAATACCAATGGTCTCAATTCCCCACTCAAAGGACACAGACTATCAGACTGGATTAGAAAACAGAATCTATGTACTTGTTGAGTCCAGGAAATAAATACACTTCACTATGAAAGATATATACTACCCCAAGGTGAGAGAATGGAAAATGATATTCTAAGAAAGTGAAACTAGGAAAGAAGTAGGTGTTACAATTCAAATATCCAAAGAAATAGACTTCAAAGCAAAACGAACTAGGAACTGTAACTAAGGTCCTCTCATATTACGGTAACAGCCCATCAAGGAGACATTATAATTCTAAATATATGCACCAAACACAGGTGAACCTGATTTTTATAAAATGAATACTATTAGATGTTAAGACAGATTAATCCCAACGCAGCAGCAGTGGGTGACTTTAATACTCCACTCTCACAAGCAACAGATTATCCCAACAAAAGTAGAGAATTATCAGAGTTAAATGATGTAATAGATCAAATGAACCTAGAAGAAATCTACAAAATATACCAGCCAAACACGGCAGAATACAAATTCTTATCCTGTGAGACCTTCACTAAAATGGATTGTAGAGTGACTTAATTCTCCGAGGGACAAGCAGGATGAGCTGTAGACAAACACCCCCAATACCCAGGTTGGGTGGTATTTACCCAGAACTACCTTTCTGGAGGAAAGGAGCTGGGAAAGTCCTGTGCCCCTCCCAACCCGTCCATTGGCCTTGCATGTAAGAAGAGGAGGGGCTAAAGGCATTTAAACTGTGGGCGCCACGAGGCAGGCCCTTTTTTTCTTCCCCTCCTTGCCATTTTGGATCGGACCACTGGGAAGTAGCAAGATCCAAGTCTGGCTGTGGATTTATTAATGTAACTTATGGAGGGGAGGAGGGCTCCCATGTTCTGTAAGTAACCCCACCCAGTGCTCTGTTAGCAAGCCCGAGTAAATTAGCTAGAATTGGCCTGTGAGCTGGGAAAGTTGTGTCTAGTTTGTTATAGGACCTGGGGAGGGAGGGACTAAACGTAGCCTCTTCCAAGAGGAATTTTAGCTACATGGTTATATGGTAGGAAACAAATCAAGTCAACAAATACAGAAATATTGAAATAATTTCTTGTATTCTTTCTGATCATAATAGAGTAAGAGTAGAATTCAACAGCAAGAGAAACCACAGAACATACACAAGCTCATGGAGACTGAAGAACACACTACTGAAGGATGAGTCATTGAAGAAATCAAGAAGAAAATAAAAAAGTTTTCTAGAGTTGAATGAAAATGCAAATGCACCATATTTGCTTATGATAAATAATGCAAGCAGTACTAAGAGGAAATTTATAACTACAAGTGGCTACATAAAAAAATCATGGCTCCCAAGTAACCAATAATATACCTTAGGGGCTTGGAAAAACAAGAATAATTCAAACCATGAGTTAGCAGATGGAAAGAAATTATTAAGATTGGAGCTGAAATTAACAAGAATTAAAAGATGACAAAGAATCAATGAAAACAAAGAGTTTGTGTTTTGAAAAGATAGACAAGTGATAAATTCTTAGCCAATCTAGCCAAAAGAAAGAGAGAGAAGACCCAGACTAATAAAACTAGAAATGAAAGTGAAGACCCTGAGATTCAGAAAATCAGGAGGTCGTTCCTTAAAGCTTATATTCCGGTATATTGGAAAATCTAAAAGAAAGTGATGCATTTCTAGATGCATATAGCCTATCTAAATTAAGTCAAGATGAGATAAATTATTTAAAGAGATCTATTATAAGCAACAAGATTGAAGCAGTATACAAAAAAAAAAAAAAAAAACCAGCAAAAAAAAAAAAACCCAAAAAACAAAAACAAAAAAAACCCTCCCAACTAAAAATTCCAGGGCCAGGTGGATTCACTGCTGAATTCCACCAAACTTTAAAGAACTAACACCAATGCTTCTCAGACTATTTTATGAAATAAAAAAAGGATGGAACACTGTCAAATTATGCTTAATTCAGTATTTTTTCTATACCAAAACCAGATAAAGACATAACAAAAAAAGAAAATTGGACATCAATTTCTTTAATATATATAGATGTAAAAATCATCAAGAAAATACTTGCCCACCAAATTCACGAACACACCAAAAAGACCATTCACCATAATCAAGCTTGTTCCAGAGACACAAGGATGGTTTAATACAGGCACATCAACAAATGTAATACATCTCACAAATGGAGTCCAATACAGAAATGAAATGATTGTCTCAATAGATGCAGAAAGACTTTTGACAAAAATCCAACATTCTTTCATGACAAAAGTTCTAGAGAGAATAGGAATAGAAGGAATACATCTCAACATAATAAAAACGATCTATGACAAACCTAAAACATTGTACAAAATGGGGAAAACTCAAAGAATTTCAACTAAATTCTGGAACAAGACATGTGTATCTACCCTTTCTACTTCTATTCAGTTGAAGTGCCTGAAGTGTTACCTATGAGATGAGTCTATCAGATGAGAAAGAAACGAGGGGATACAAATATGGGTGGAAGAAGTAAAGCATTGTTATTAGCAGAGACATGATTCTATACCTAGTAGACCATAGATACCCCACCAGAACAATTTTAGATATGATCACCACATTCAGCAAAGTGGCATGACAGAAAATTAATACACAAAACCCAACAGTCTTCCAATACATGTTGTGAAGGAACTCAGGGAAACAACCCCATTCACAATAGTATAATAAATTACTTTGGAATAAAACTAACGAAGGATATAAAAGACTTTTACAATAGACATTTAAAAATACTGAAGAAAGAAGACACTAGAATATGAAAAGACCTTGTATGGAGACCCCCCAAAGATTCTGGATAGCTAAAGCAATCCTGAACCAAAAAAATAATGCTGGAGATTATGACATTGCCTGATTTCATGTTACTACGGAGCCAAAGTAAGAAAAAAAGCATGGTGCTACCACAAAAACAGACACATAACTCAATGGCATAGAATAAAAGACCCAGATATAAACCCATGAGGCTACAGTTACCTGTTTTTTGATAGAGATACCGAAGATACACACTGGAGAAAAGGTAGCCTCTTCAAAAAATGGTGCTGCAAACACTGGATATACACATGCAGAAGAATGAATCCCTATCTCTCATCCTGCACAAAATCAATTCCAAATGGATCAAAGACTTCAATGTAAGACTTCAAACTCTGAAAAAGACAGAGGAAAAAGTAAGGAAAATACTTCAAGATATGTAGTCAAGATATTTTTTAGTAAGACTCTAGTTGCTTAGGAAATAATGACCACATGCAATAAATGAAAAATAGATTGACTATATGGCTCAGCTCTACCACTCTTGGGTATTTACCCAAAAGACTCCCAAGTCAATGTATCACAGTGATGCTTGCACATGAGTTTTAACTTCAGCACTGTTCACAATAACTAAGCTATCTAGGTGCCTAACCACAGAGGAATGGATAAAGAAAATGTGGTATCTTTACACAATGGAACTTTTTTAGCTATAAAGAAGAATGAAATTATGTCATTTGCAGGGGAACAGATGTAATTGGAGATAATCATATTAAGTGAATGAAACCAGTCTCAAAATGATAAGAATTATTAGATTTCTGTCTTTTGGGGTCCTAGATTTTATATAGACATATAAGATCTTGCATGTGTACATGACATGTAAGTAAAAATGAAAATGTCTAGTGGAATTATATATATATATATATATATATATATATATATATATATATATATATGAAAACTTATGAAGGCAATTGGTAGCTTAGACTTATACCATAAGTTTTACATTGGTGTTGAGGTGCTACCAATGATCGCTGTCTCAACTGGATGTCTCCACGTTCATACTTCTTATTTAAGGGATTGAAATAAAGATTGATATAGATTATCAAGCAGCAAGGAAAAGCTATTAACAAATGGGGACAGTACACAGCAGGAAGGAGTGTTCTATGAGTAGTGTACTTAGGGCCATAACTTAAGGACTTTGTTAAAAATGAGGTCTTCATACAAGCTCAAATAAGGCAAAATCCCAGCATAGAAGTGGGGAGATGGGTAAGAACCCCCAACCTCAAGTGAGACATTACTGGAAACTGACTGTTGGGAGTGGGAGACCTGGTTTTCTTTCAGGAAGTGATGCTACACGGGCTGACCAGGCTCCAGTGGGAGGACTCACACTGAGGACATCTGAGGACACAACATGGCTTGATAAGCCTAATGTACGTGACAGAGCACATGAAATCTGGTGGGGAGGTATGGGACGCGCAGATGGGGGAGGGAATCTAAATATGATCAAGACGCAAAGTATGAAATTTGCAAAAATTCAATGAAAATGGAGTCTAAAGGAAGGAGGGGCTAGTTACTAAGAGGCATGATTTGATTGTTTCTCTATTTTTGATTGTCAGTTTTGAGTTATTTAACCTTTATTCCACTGTACATATCCTGTTCCCATAACACATCTGGTTTTAATCATATATAGGCGATTTTTGCATAGCCATAATGTGGTAAATAGGAGATACTGTCTAAGAGTTCACTTAATGAACACAAGTCATCTGAGAATCATCTGAGCTCCCTTCCTCTCACAGCCGTGTGCTGAACACCCTTCTTCCTTAACACTGCTTAGCTATCGACTCCTCAACACTCCTGAGCTCTAGAATCTGCATATCACCAAAAGATTCACTTAGAGGATACATTTTGCCTTATTGTACATGCACCCAAAATTGGTTCAGGCTCTATCGAACCCTATGCCCTTATACTCAAATATAGATGGAATACGATTAGATAGAACCCTCTATGCTTAATGGTTGTTAAGAGGAAGAGAAATATTCCATTCTTTGGAGAGGGATGTTTATGCAGTTTGATGTTGGTGGGGTCCTATGTTGCTAACAGGTTGTTAAGTACATGGTTTGGAGAGGGCTGTGCATTTGTCTTAAGAATTTCTTTCTGTGAGACCTGAGTGGTATCCCACCTCACCTTCCTCTCTAGGTCCAGAACAGCAAAGCAAATAAAGTATGGTTTCTCCAAATTGTAGTTTGGGAAACCAGAGTTTATTTGGGCTTACTTACAGAGCAACTAGCAGGTGAGGGGCAGAATCCCTTTACTGAGGCCAGGCAGCAAATTCTATATTTCTGCCAGGACTACTGCAGTGATCTGCTGCCAGCCACCCCAGATGGCAAAGAGGGTCGGAGTCTGTTTCTTTCCCAGCTTCCTCAAAACTTAGTCCCTCCCCTTACATACAACTCAAGTCACTGGTTGGTTGGGATGGGTAGCTGACTCGGTTTGCTTATTCTTTTGTCAGTCAAGGTTGTTTATATTGTGGTTGAGTGCTTATAGTCCATTCTGCCAGTCAGAGGAAAAATTTCATACAACACTGTCATGCATGTAGGTGATAGTCCTAGGTTTCCAGGAACATTATTAGAAGAGTGGTATATGCACAGGTCAAACCAAGTAGAATCCTGAGCTACTAAATTGTCTGATTCTAGATTTTAGAGCTAAGGTTAAGTATTAGGGAAGAAAAGATGCTGGGAGGAAGAAGGCATAGAAGAGTCTTTCTTGGGAGCACTAGTGAATGTTGGTGTAATTAGCTATTATTGTGTGACACTATTTCTAGGGAGACATGAACAAATGTGTACTCACCTGAGTCAGGGAACCAATGATAGACCAAAGAAAGAATGCCACCAAAATTCAGTGTGGTAAACCAATGAATTTTATTGGTGTTATTTACAGGAAATAGGTGGGGAGTTACTTACAGGAGTAGAAATAACTCAAAGACACCTGTATCACCAAAAGCTCACCCAGGATGGGTGATGACTCATGAAAGCTGAACACTTGGAGCTCACTGCACAATGAACAGGCAGTTCAACAGGTTGGAGAGTGTCTTTTCCAGGCACCTCAGTTGGTCACTTCTTCCAGGTGGCTTGGCTGGTTTGAGAATGTCTCTCAGCTGTGCTTAAGACTTATATAAACTTGGTGATGGAGAGATCTATGGATCTGGTCAGTTTCAGGGACTTTCCTGACATTTCAGTTTTTATTGCTATTGAGTTCTTTGCTTCCTTAGCTGAAGAGCTTCCTTTCAGGATGAAATGTTTCACTTCCTTTTAGAAAATCTTGCGTCTTAACCAGCTTCCGTCTAAGATGCAATGTTTTCTCTTGGAGGAAACTGTTACACATTAGTTAATAGAGGAACTAGAGGAAGAAACAGAAGAGAAAGTGAATAAAGGTTGAGAATGGGAAATGGAGAAAGAGAGACATGCTGATAGTTTCATTAAGGACCTTTTATTCTTCCATATATAAGTGTATATAAAATACTGGCTATCATGGTTAGTTTTTGTTGACCTGACACAAACCTAGACATACAGAGCAGAAGGGAATCTCAACTGAGGAACTTCCTCTCCCAGATTGGACTGTGGGCTCACATATCTGTGAAGCATTCTCTTGCTTGCCAATCACTGTGGGAAGGCCTGACATATCATGGGTGATACCATCCTTGGCTAGGTGGGCCTGGGTGGTTTAAGAAAGGTAACCTAGCAAGCCAGGAGAAACAAGGAGTAGGCAGTATTCCTGTGGTCTCTGCTTCAGTTCCTCCCGCCATATTTCTGTCTTGAGTTTCTGCTCTGACTTCCCTTGGTGATGTATTATGACCTGAGTGTTGTAAACTGAAATGAACTCTTTCCTTCCCAAGTTGCTTTTGGTTATGAGGTTTATCGTAGCAACAGAAACTAAACTAGGAGACTGTCTATTATTTAAGATACATAATAAAATTTGAAAGATATAGCTATCTAGGCCTGGGGAATAGTTTGTAAAAAAAAGAGTAAAGAGAAGGAAGGAGCATATTATTGAGGTAAATCCAGAAATTCAGTTAGTCTGGTTTTTGCGGTGATAAGCTACTGTCAAACACTCATTCCATCTGACTCTAAGGTTCCCCAGAGGAGAGGTGGTTGCTTCTATGTCAGTGCTTGTCATGGAAGTGGTTCCTAATGGAAATGTGTTGGATGAATCACCGAATGGTTATGTTTGTCTTGGAAGCTGTGGCTTAGTTGAAGAATCTCACAGAGCACACACCACAGAGAATATTGTCAAGAAGACGGTTCCCTCTCTCTCTTCCATCTCCTGTCGAAAGTGATGAGCAACAAATGTCCACAGCTTCCTTTTAGAGGTTCAGTTTGCTTATGTTTTAGTCTTTCCAGTTAGAGTTCTTTGTTGTTGCTTTGTTTTGCTTTGTTTCTTGAGACAGAGTGTCACTATATGGCCCTGGCTGACCTGGAACTCTGTGTGTAGGCCAGGCTGCCTCAGACTCTCAGAGATCTGTCTGCCTCTACCTCCTAAATGCTTGGATTAAAGGCATGATCCACCATGCCCAACTGCAATTAGATTTCTTAAACTGAACATTTCTAAATATGTTTGATTTGAAAACACATAGATTGTTGAAGATATTATTTATTTATAGTAATGCATTAAATTGAACTAGCATCCACTTTATGGATATAAACAATATAGGAGAATTCTTAGTTATATATTTGAAACCGATTAATAGAGTGTTCCTAGATTATAAAAATCATTTTAAAACTGTTATTGTAGTCCATTAAGTAGTTCATTAAGTCAGTAAATTCTATGAAAAATAAGGTTTAATAACCAAATTATTTATGGGCAGCAATGCAGATTAAATTATTGTTTTTAACTACTATATAGAGATACCACAGGATTTAATCATGTGATTATGTGTCAACTAATTGCTAATGTATTTTACTTGAAATTATTGAATACATCTTGATTGTTGTAATTGAACTTTATAAAAAGAAAATAAAACAAATGTTTATGTAAAAATCATCCAATGACTTATGTTTGGATATGTTATTTATTTCAAAATTTTAAAAGTTTTAATCAACTTAATATACACATTGTGAGTTCAGTGTGATATTTCAGTAAAGGAATTCAGTGTGTCATGGTGAGATTGCGGAGTGGGGATGTCAAAGTTTGTCATTTCTTTACATTGGGAATAAAGTCCTCTCTATTAGCATTTGAATGTGTTATTTATATTTTAAAATTATCCATTTGCTTCATAAAATTTCTATTGACTCCTCAGATTTTCTACAAATAATACCATGATTAGGCATTTCAAAGATATCACAGTCTGGAGGGAGGCTCATACATCTATCTAAGTAGGCAGTTATAACATGATGTCATGTGGTAAACAACAGAAAGTTCTGGGAATCAACTCAGTCTTGGGAGGTCAAGAAATGCCTGTTTCAGCTCAGGAGTATGATTTAGGCATCGAAGGCAGGAAATGGCTTTGCATAGACTCAGAGAGACTTCAGGGAAGCCATGAACAGTTAAACATGAAGGGGGTCAAGTGATCTAGGAGGGAAAATAAGAACCTAGACTGAAGAAATAATCAGGAGTTGGGTCAGGAAGGCTTTGGGCCAAGTTGGATTTGAATACATATTTTAATTGAAAAATGTAGACTGCATTTAGAAATAAAGAATTTTCACTTTGAAAAGAAAAGTTTGTGTGCAGGTTTGGAAGTAGAAACCAGGCTACCACAGGTTGAAGAGTGAATTTAAAAAAAATTGGAAGAGAGACTGTGATTGTGGTAAGAAGTTGTTTTATTAAAAATTCCAAATTTATATGCATCAACATACAGAATTAGTATGGAATTAGAGATTTGCTGTAATAAACAATGATGATGTGCAATGACTTCTGTTAATCTCTTGTCATGTGTTTCCTAACTACACAAAGATGGAAGAATGGAGGAAATGTGTTTAGGTCTATTGCCTGCTGAAAAAGATGAAGGTGAAAATATCTCTTAACATAGAATATGTTTGTTTTTAAAGAGTATTGTGAACAAAAACAATTCTTCTTGGAGATAGAAATGTTTCCTTTATAAAGAAATATCTTATGATTAAGTCTAATGTCTTCCATTTTAGAATGGTGGTTTATATGAAGTATAGTAAATGCCTGTGAAGTTGTGTTTCATAATGACTGAATTTTTAAACTCAAAATTTTAAAAGTAGACTGCAGTTACAGCTATAACAAAAACAGGTCACAGGAATCTAATTTTTAAAAATGGATTACTAATTTCCTATAAGACTTATTGACATTAGAATAACTGCAGGATGTAAGAGTTTTGGCTCTTTTACATATAAAAATTATTTAATTATTTAGAATTCTGCAAATATGAAAATATTGTTATGCATGATATTGAACAAAGCTTTGATTTCTATTATAGATACTATGTTGTCTACTTTTCAGTGCAAATTATCTTTTTTGGGGTCATAAATTTTAAACAAATAGACCATGCTTCTCACGTTAAAATTGCTATCAGGGATGGATTTATTGCAAAGTTAGTTTAACTTCAAGGATTCTACTTGCGCAGAGTCCTACTTCATCTATATTTTGAGTTCTAAGCCCCGTCACTTAATTTTTCATCTATAACATCATACTCTTGTTTTTGTTAAAGAGGGTCTCTGAGTTCTATAAAGTTCAAACTCATGAAAACCTAGGTCTACCTGTGATTTCTCTGTAACAGATAATGCCTAAAGAACTTCAGCATAACAATTATTATTATTTGTTTGTTTGTTTTGGGACAGGGTCTTCCTGTAGCCCCAGCTGGCCTGGAACTTGCTATGTAGATCAGGCTGGATCCCATCTCACAGAGATCTGCCTGTCTTTGCCTCCCAAATGCAGTGTACCACCACACTTGGCCTCGGTGTAATTACTTTAAATTTGTGCTTTAAACTTTAAGAAGGCAGAAATAAACTACAGAAGAAACATCCTTAAATTTTAAATAGGTGCTCATCAATAGAAAATAGTCTTAAAATCAGAAAGAAAGAAATACCTACAGCCCAGTTCTTTGTTGTTATTGTAGCTTTGCTACTTGGTGAGTCTGCACATTTTGAGTGAACTCTGAGCTAGGCTGCCATTCATCATGGCCATTCTTTTCGGTAGACTGGTGCTGTGTACATGGCACTGACCAGGAAGCCATGAACTACTGAACTGAGATGGACCTGGGCCTACCTGCTATATAGGGAGTGTTTAATTTTCCTGTGTGTTGTTTGGATGCTTAATAACAGTTAAGGTAGTCAGGGTTGTCTGTTGGATACATGAACCAACTTGACTCTCCACAGACACACAAGCCCAAAGTCAAATGGCCCAGGTTGGAGGTGCTATTAGAAGTTATGGTTGGGTCATGATTCATCTATGGCTGCCCAGGAATAGGGACCTAAACCTAAGATTCTTCAGGAGGGAGATACAGCCATATGCAAAGGATGGTATGATTTTGCCATATATTGGTAGTTTTATTCTACCTCTGGCAATTACTGTTTTTTACAAAAAGAATAACAAACCACCCCAAAGTCCAGTTTTTCAAAAACTGGAATCTTGTGAGTACATTTGAGTGGTTGTCAAGAACTGTCTCTTTTTAACAAAGCTTTCTGAGAAAATATAAGAAAGAGATCAATTTAAATTAACAATGGACTATAGGGCAAAAAGAAACAAAATACTCATTCGATCATTTGAACAGTGTTTATTTAGTATGACCCAGAGGCCTGTGGCCATACAAATAGCTAAGAGTATTTGGCAACTTAGATGCTCGCGTGTGCATTTGTGTGTGTGTGTGTGTGTGTGTGTGTGTGTGTGTGTGTGTGGTGGGGGGTGGGGGAGCTTGTGGATCATGTAGTCCAAGTGGGGAACTGCATTTCATGAATAGCTGAATAGTTAATTTCATCCCCTCCCCTTTAACTGGCAAAGTGTTTATGTTACCCATTAAGAAGCATGTCATCCTATAGAACCAAGAGTATTTTTAATTAAATCCTTCTGTCATGAAAGTGTTTTCAAGCTGGTTTCTTGTCTTTAGAATTCTTTCTAGAAGCCTGGAAAGGACTTAGTTGTCTATATAGGCTTTTCCCAAACTATTAAATTCTCTCCCATTTTTTCCCCAGCAATATTTTATTTTTAAAGAGCACCTGGTACCCTGAGCTTAGTTTATTCCCATATTTCCAGTCTGGGTTCTCTTCTTGATATGATAGCAGGAAGCCAGCATCTGGGGCCCTCCAGCACCTAATTTGTTTTGGTAACATCTTCTTTTCAAGCACTCTTGGTTGGTATTGTCTTTTTTTCCTCACCGTTCTTTTCTGATTACAAAGATTTTCTTGAGAAGTTAGATAGGAAAGAGGTTTGAAGCCAGTGAACTTTTAAGGGCTCTTGTCATTCTGTGTTAATCCTATGATGCTTTTTTAGACTTCACATTTCATAATCATTTTGAAGTTGAAAGTGCTGCTTCTGAGTGCTGCGTTTACTTACCCAAATAGCTGACAGATTTATCCTTCCAATAACCTCCAACCCCTGCCCTCAGCCCCCTACCTATTAATTTTGTCTTTTTTAGTCATGAATAAATAACAGTTAGTGATGGGCCTTGGGAACTCTGCGATGCTCTCAACTGGAATTTAAATTTCTACAGCAATCATCTCAGTTTGTCAGATTTTGGGATCCTTGCCATGTATACTTAGCATTATTCAATCACCATTCAAAATCGTATCTCTAGAAAAGAACAGGTCTCGCCACATAAATTCAGTCTCTGAATGAAAGCCAGCATGAGTCAAACAGATGCAGCTAATTGGGTTTCACCTAAGGAACTCTAAGGAATGTTTAAAGAACTCTAAGGAATGTTTGTTACTAAGTTGCTGTAGCTTAATTGTTCCTTGTCTGATAGCACAACTTTTAATATAGGTAGGAAAATGTTTTGCTGTGAAAATGTAAAATATATGAGAAAGCAGTTACGGACTATGCTAATCTCTAAGAATTTTAAGCCTTTCTTTAGACATAAAAGAGTGCTTGGATGTTTCATGGTAGTACATCGAATTTAAAATGACATTTAAAATATCTTTGAATGGATTGAGTTTGTCTTCTAATTGCAGCATGGCTTAGTATGTTTGATGAAAGCATCCCAGCACTTGTGTGAAAGCTTAGAGCTGAATGACAGGCCTTATACTTAAAATCTCCTGTCTTCCTAAAATTTTCACTCCCATTTCCTCTTTTCATACATGTATACTTGTCGAGAGAACGGTGAAAGTCAGCGTTGATCTTTCATTTCTGTAGTGTTCATAGTCTCTAGAAGCGCCACCTTAGTAGGCAGCTTTTTGGATTGAATCCTTTTTCTCCAGGCAAATGGATCTTGCAACTGCTGGGAATGAGGTGTAGGTTATGATTCTTAGTCATTGTTGATCTAGGCTAAATTCCAAACAATGAACTAGTGGTGAAAGTCCCTGGGTTCTATTACTAATCTCCATGGTCTCTTGGGCTCCTTTTGTTTTTCTTCTCATTACAATATTAACTGTGTATTGTCAGGGGATAGTTCAAACTCCCATAATGGAAGTGCAATGTATAAACAATTTAGAGCTTTGAAAGTTCCTCATCTTTGAGGCAGGATGCTTATATTTAACAATGCTATCATTGAACTCATGATAACTTTTCTTAATTTGTTAAAAATTTTCAGATTTTCTCCTGATACTAAGTTTTTATTTTTATGACTTTTGGCCTCTTTTATATCAAATCTGTGACTGCATTTCAGTAAGGCATTTATAAATCATTTAACTGGTGACCTTCCATGTCTTCTTTGGTTGAAGGTTCTATTTAAAAAATATTTATTATTTTTATTTTATGTGTATGAGTGTATTGCCTGTACATTTATAAGTGCACCCATGTCCTGCAATACCTACAGAGGTCAGAAGAGGCAGTCAGATCGCCTGAAACTGGACTTATGGTTGTTAGCTACTAGATGGGTGCTGGGAACCCACCCTAGGTTCTCTGAAAGAGCAGCCAGTGGTCTTAACCACTGAGCCATTTCTCCAGTCCAGGCTGAAAGTTCTTCAATTAGACTAAAAAGAGAATCTTAAGATCTTCTTTTTGAAAAGTGCCAGATTTTTCATAAAGGGAAGTATAAACTTTCTAAAGGCTATATTATCTGATTTGGTTTCTACATACTATTATTTTTCTAAGTACTATATTTAAAGTTTTTTTTTTTCGTTAAAAATGTATACACAATTAGTGTAGAAAAATAATGACAAGTCAAAAGTTCTGATAAAATCATTTCAGCTCTAACCATCTAGAGGCAACAAGGGTTAACATTTTGATGCATAGTCTTTGATGTCTTTTTAGTTATTCACATACAATAGTCATGGTATGCCTACTTATATTTCAGTTTATTTTCTTTCTCATTTAACAGTATTGTCCACATAGTTCCTTACATAAGTATGTATGTGTGTTGTCGTTCAGTGTTTGTATAATGTTATGTGTAGTTATCGATACTTCATCCAGCCTTTAATAATTGATCATTTCAATGGTTTCCAGCTTTATATGAACAGTTTTTACAGTCTTTACCCTTCTACATAAATCTGTGTATTTGACTGCTTTCTTAGGATAAATTTCTAGAAATCTAAGTTCTGTTTTACTAGCACACATTAGAACTTTTGATATTTGTTGCCAAATTGTTCAAAAGAAAAAATTGCACTCATTGAGAATCATAGATGCTAATTTTAATTTTAATAATTTTAATTTAAATTTTCTGCTGTATTACTGTTTCTGTCATGTTTTTGTTTTATTTTGTTTTTAGAATTTCCACAAAAATGCTGCTGCAATCTTTCTTATACATATCTCATGGTACATACGCATAAAAGATGTATTCTGGAGATTCATGGTGCTTCATCATAGAGTGTGCATATTTTCTCCTTCTCCTCCTATTTCTTTTTTCAATATATATATTTTTATTGAACTTTTGTGCATTTCATTTTGCTCATATTTAGACCCCCTCCCCGATCTGCACCCCCACAGCTCCCCTCCACCCTGGATTTCATACATTCTATCATATGTGTTAAGGGACATCTTGTCATTTGTGTCCCCAGATATCCCTCAGTGTGAGTCCATACACTGGAGCCTGGCCCGCCTGTCTAGCATCACTCCCTCAAGGAAGGAAGACCAACTCTCCCTCACCCAGCAGCGATCAGCTGCTAATAGTCCCTGTTCTTATTCTTGTTCATGGATACGCCCCATCACACCTAGCTGATATTTTGTTTCTAAAAAGCCAAATTGAGGACTGGCAAGATGGCTCAGTAGGTAGAGTCTGAGTTTCATCTCTAGAACCCACTCAGTAGAGGGAAAAAACATTCATGGAAGTTGTTCTGTGACTTCCACAGGCATGTTGTGGCATGTGCATGCCCATACACATACACATATGAACAACTAAACAAATAAATGTGGAAAAAAGTCCAAACTGAGCCATATAATGGTTCATGCCTACAGTTCTAAAACTTGGGAGACTGTGGTACTAAGATCACAAGTTTAAGGGCAGCTTAGGCCACATATAGCAAAACAAAAACTTAAGCAAAATAAAACAAATAGCTCTCTTTAAACCCCAAACCCCAAACCCAAATCAAAGCAAGAAAAAAACCCAGTTGCTTTCCAAAGGGCTTGTTTTGTTTTGCGTGTTCACTCCAGCAGTGTTTGATATTTCTCACTCCACATTATTGTCACAGTTTGATGGCCTCCATCTTTGAAATCAGCGATGGCTATAAAATGCCAGCGCCTGCGGCTTTACTGCACATTTCTCTCATTACTAGTAAACACACCTTCTACATAGCTATTGGTCATTTGCCGGTAATGGGTATGATTTTTCTCATCTGAGGAGATCTTTCTCATGTAGTTTGACCACTTTTCTATTAGGTTGTCTGCTTTTGGGGTTGGAAATATTCTTTTTTTTGCTTTTTTTTTAATTTTAAAATTATTTATTTATTTTTAATATATTTTATTGAATTTCTGTGTTTCATGCACAACATCTAGTTCAGTCTTCATCATCTTCATATCTCCTTCCTCACCACCACCTCCCACAGCCCCCCACATGAAATCCATCCATTCTTTCATCTGTGCTAAGGTCTATTGTGTCAAGTTAGTGTCCCCAAATGATCTCAGTTCAGGCTCATCCACCGAGGTCTAGTCAGCCTGCTCTGAATCCCTCACCATAAGATTAGCTTTTCCTCACGCAACAGTAATCAGTTGCCAATATTTCTTAAGCAAAAGTTGGGGTCTGCTACCCATTTCCAAAGTTGCATGCTGGATTTTTTTCTGTTTGTTTGCATGGGTCTTGAGCATGCTGACACCACACCAACCACTGCTGTCAGCCCGTATGAGCAGGGTCCCAGGAACTTGCAGGATTCTGTCTTCACTTGGTCACACACCTCCTCACTGACTCTTACAATCTTTCTGCCCCCCTCTTGCACAATGGTCCCTGAGCCCTGGGTGAGTGAAACTTAAATATAAGAGAGCCCTGCCTAGGGTCCCACACTCTTCAGATTCTTAATCTCCATGATTTAGCCATTTGTGACCATTTGTGTTACTGGCCCTTTGTTCCATGAGGGAGCTTCATTAATGAGAGTTGAGAGATTCATTAGTGACTTCTTTACCTCTTGTTTTATATTTCATGAACTTGGGTGTAGAGTCTGCATTGTAGATGTGCTGCTTATGCATGAGCAATTCACAGGCAATGTCTGTGTGTGGCCAGCTGTGGTACTCTGTATTAGTTTCTGCCTGGTGCAACAGAAGCTTCTTTGATGAGTGGCGACTGGGATACTTGACTATAAATATAAGGATACATATTTTGTATTTAGTAAGAGGTTTCATTAGCCTAGGGATATGACAGCCTTGGGGATTTCTCCAAGATCTATCACCTCTTCAGCCATGTGTATTTTGCTATGATTACTGTACCACGCCATTGAGTGGGCTCTCAGACCAATTAGGTAGCTGTTGATTTGAAGCCACTGCTGCACCAGTGTGGAATGCTGTGCCAGTCATTGATGTGGTTATTTGATTATGAAGCTGGTGTTGGACCATTGATTGATGTTCGTCTTGGCAGCTTGCATAGTGCTCTCCAGAACTATGAGAGCTAGCCTTCAGGGGAAGTGGCTTCCAGGTCAGTTCCAGCTCCATTGCTCCAAATCTGGTCTCGGAAGTATGCCCTATCGTCAGCAATAGGATCTTACCTTCAAGTTCTGGGAGGCAATCAAGGGCTGTGGCAATAGCCTGTGTAATTTATGTGGCCTTCAGCTATGTACATGGGCTCATACAGAGATATTGTATGTGGAATTTGTCATTAGGTTGTTAGACTAATATGATTC
This sequence comes from Eospalax fontanierii, assembly GCA_035773235.1. NCBI lineage: Eukaryota > Metazoa > Chordata > Mammalia > Rodentia > Spalacidae > Eospalax > Eospalax fontanierii. The sequence goes on along the minus strand of CM069529.1, from coordinate 11,052,278 downwards.
CCTCTGATGTTTTACACTAGCTAGACATTATTCCTCGCCTGTCTCTCTCCCTGTCTAAACTCCTCTATGCTTTTTCCGTTTAGGGTGTCCCCATTTTCCCCATTTCTCCCTTGTCATTCCAGTCTCCTATGGCCCCACCTGTCTTAAGCTCCTTCTTTTTCTTTATCCCCATAGTTCCTTGTACCACCCTCCCGCCCTCCCTTCCGTTTAAATATCTTCCTTTTATCCATTTCTCCTTAAGAAACACCTGTCTCCTCTTCCTCTTTCTTAGATTCCATCTTTCCCTTTACCTCCCTGGTTCCTTTCCATTTTCCTGGTTCCCACAGTTACATTGGGATATAGACTCACATATGCCGGTTTGGTGGTAGGATCCACAAATGAGAGAGAACACACATCATTTATTTTTCTGAGTCTGTGTTACTTCTCTTAGAATAACAGTTTCTAGTTCCATCCATTTACCTGCAAATGTCATGATTTCATCTTTCTTTACCACTGAGTAGAACTCCATTGTGCAAATGCACCACATTTTCATTATCCACTTGTCATTTTAGGACACTTAGGTTGCTTCCATCTCTTAGCTATTGTGAAAAGAGCAGCAACAAACATGGATGTACAAGTATCTCTGCAGAAATATTCTTTATATATTCTGGCTAGTAATCCTAAATCAGCCTTATGTGTGAAAATGTCTCTCTTCAGTCTTTTACTAATTCTTTTAATGTCATAATTTAGATAAACTTTTGTTTCATGATTTGTGCTTTTGAAATTATATTCAAAGTCTTTTTCTACCCTGAGGGCATAAAGACATTCTTCTGTTTTCTTTTCCTGAAATTCATGAACTATTGGTTTTCCTAGTTATGATATTCACATTCTGAATCTTTTGTGAAGTTTCCTATCTGTTATAGCTACACTATTGATCATAGACATTCTTCGTTGGTTTCAAGTTCCTCCTGTAAGTTTTATATTTTCTCAGCTCTTAACCTGGGCTGAATCATGTGGCCTGCTTGGACAATTGACTGAGCAATTCTGAACCCAGGCTGTGAGAGGCCTTGAGTGTGTCTGCTTCTTGGAGTACTCTGAGAAGCTGTGTCTGAGCAGGTTTCCAAAACCAAGAGGAGGAGAGCTGCGAGTCACCAACCCAATCTGAACCTAGCTGATTTCAGTGTTTGTCAGTTATAATAAACAATGGATGGCTTCAGGGGCTAAATGTGAGGTGCTTTCCTCTAGGGCAATAGTTAACTGGTATAAGTATTGATCCACCCTCGATTTATTTCCTGAATCAGGTGTCTTTCTTATCAATGTAATGTAATGCTTCTAGTCTTTCAGTTTTCTTTACAGTTTCTTGCCCAGTGTGCTCAGTGAAGGCGAGTTTAATGATTTTTGCTTGCAGTGTTTACCGCTGAGTTTCAACCCATCACTATTTTGACTTCCATTTTCTCTTTTATGTTTCTTTGCCTTCTTTCGGATTGGTTGTTGCTACACATTAACTTCAAATGTTCAAAATCTTCACTTGTTTTCCTTCATTAGTTTTTCATTGCAGTCAAGGTTTTTAAAATTAATTTACTAACGTTATTTCATTTTTCACTTGTGGTTCCTCCTGCACTTCAGATCTTTCTTGGGGCTTTTATCCTGGATGTTTCCTTCAAAAATTCCTTTAGTGAGGAATATGGGAGAACATGAGTTCTCTGTTTTTATCTACGTGAAAAATCTCTTGTCATACTTATCTTGAAAGTTCTTTTGCTGATTATTTAATACTGGGTTGAAAGTTATTACCATTTGGTGTGTTAAAGTTATCATTTCACACAGCTTCCAGCATTGCTCTCTGATGTCAGCTACCATTTAAATTGTTCGTTTATAGATAATCTCTTTTATCTCTTGGTTCCTTCAAGATCCCATTATGCTATGGTTTCTCCTCATGTACTTAAGGCATGAGCTTATTTTTAATTTTCCTCTTGGTAGTGTTATAATTAGGATCTGAAGATGTATTCCTTTCTGTATCTTATTGTATTTTCTCACTCTCTTTGTTTTGTAAATCTATATAATTTTTAAAATTATTCATTTTAATTTTATGGGTGCGAGTGTTTTGTCTATATGTACATAGTACACCCAGGTCATGCAATGCTTGCAGAGGCCACAAGAAGGAACTGGAGCTGGAGCTGGTTGTTCATGGCCATGTGGGTGCTGGGATCTGAACCCAAGGCCTCTGCCAGAGTAGCCATCTCTCCAGCCCCTGTTATGTATATTTGTATCTTTGTGTTCTTTCCTCTATGTCTCTTAACTTCTCTTTCAAACACCAGTTTTTCTTTGTTGTTACTGCATATGAGGAATCAGACTCAGATTTATCCTTGGTCAAGTTCACTGGTTCTATCTTTAGTGTCTAATTTGATGGTTTACTTGACAAATATGTTTCTAATATTAATTACGATTTCCATTTCTAGAAGTAATATTTTGTCTTTTTAAGACTTCATTTTTATAGTTATCTCTTTCTTTATTTTCATTGTTTTTTTCTTTAAATGCATTCAGCTCATATGTTTTAAATATCGGATTATTTCAGTTACAGTAATTTCTGAGTCTAATCTAATTGCTTGGTTATTCTTCTGACTTGTTCACATTGACTTATTTTTATGATTTTTATTTGTGAGCACACAGTTATTTAAAGACTATCTATGGGAAGTCTATGAGTCCTGGGTTAAAAGTGCCTTCTGTAGAAAGGATTTTAATTTACTCTCCTGAGACAGGTGGAGTATTAAGAAATCAATAACAAATTTAACCCATTTTAGTCTTCGATTTTTTTCAGTCATATGAATAATTTCAGTTCTACTATCAAACCAAATTGAATGTTGTCCTGTGGCATTTTCTTCTTTACATAAACTAGTGTCCTTATTTGTGGAATAGCAGTAATTTCTTTTAAGCCTACCTTATTCACTGATATATGTCCTTTCACGATTTCAACTTTATCAAAGTATATCAGCCTTATTTTCTGTTGGTCTTGTCTCTTGTTGCACAGTAAGATAGAAATATTCAAAGTTCTAGAAATCAACACAATTCAAATGTATCATTTTAGTAACTGCAACTTTTCATGTTTGGCTAAATTTTCTAGATTCTATCTTCTAAATCATTTTTACTTCTGAGGGGTTTTTCTTGCTATCTAAGCTATGCTTCTATATTTAAAAAAATGTTTTATTGAGAGTTTGTAGGCATCAAGTACGGAAACATTTCTTGGAATATGCTATGTTGCTGGAATTATAACTCTAGAAATTTAAGCATTTGTCGTTAAACATGTCAGCATTTTCTCTTACTTAATTTTGGCATCAAGCTTCGGAAGTACTACTCCATTTTAAGAACATTCAAATGTTCATATTTTTGCTAATTTTATAGTCTCATGTTTTAAAATGTGTGTTTCATTCATTTGGAATTTATTTTGATGAAACTGGGGAAGTAATAATCTAACTTTATTTTTTCTTAGATATGTAACTTATAGCACCAATAGTTGATAATTTGTCAACAAATAAAAGTACAAAATAATAAAGACTAACATTGTTATTATTCAAGAACACTGTTTGAGAAATAAACATATTTTCAGTTACACAGTATGGGAAACCCATTATGAAGATATGGTTTTGTGTTTTAAAAATTATTTTCATTTAGTTTTTACTTATCTGAAATAGAATAGATTTTAAAATTCATTTATTTGACAGCATCTGATGCTGGAGAAGATGCCTTTTTTATATAATAACTTCCCAGGATACTGTAAAATGGGGTATTAAAACAGAAGATTCTGTGCAGCTAAATACTTGTGCTGACCTTATGAAAAATCCAAATCTGTGTACATTGAATTTCCCCCTGTGTCATAATTATTGGTGGTCTAGTAGAGAATTAGAAACAGACACACACAAATGGTAGGGGAACATTGGTTCTTCTCATTTCCTCAGGGATAGAAGATGGAGAGTGGGGTGCTTGGATAACCCCTGCAGAAGAGGCCCTGCTTCCTTGAGTAATTTGTATTTTCTAATCATGATCCATTTTATCTGGAATTATTTCTATTCAAAGTAGAAATTTAATGTTCTAAGAAGTAAAATTAAGCACCAGTTGAAACTTGTAGCTACATGGTCGCATACTTGTGTGAGATTAACACAAATCCTGCATTTTGGAAACAATATCCATCATCAGCAATTATTTGTTGACCCTTGAAAATTTCATGCTGGGCTTTGCATTGGCTAAAAAAGAGATTTCAGTCTTCATTTATTTATAATGTGGAGAAATAAGTTAGTTTTATTAATAGAACACATAAATTATTATTCATGTTAAAGGAGAGCCCCAAACTAGAAATACATCTGAAATTAGAAGAAGACATGGGTTTCTCTGGTGTTTCGGGTCTCATGGTGTTTTTCATGTGCAGTTAGAGGTTTGACTGTTATTGCCTAGCTCTGTAGTTCTGCATAAGCAGACAAACTGTGGTTGGAGAGAATCAAGATTGCCTCTATGGATGTGCTGGAAATTGTTTTGTGGACTACATTTCTGTTTGTTTACTTGTTACTTTTCTTCACAAAATCACAGTTGTGACATCTTCCATATGCCCACCATTCCTAATGCAGTGTTAGGAACATCGTTGGTATTCAATAAACACCTGTACATCAATGGGAAGGGGACATAGGAAAAATGCCACCCTGCTTACTTTAACTTTCTGCTTGATTGCATTCTCGATGAATGCTGGCTTATGGTAGAAGAAAAAAACAGGATCTGGTGGAATTTAACAGAGATGTGCAAAGGGAAGTTTTCTGAGCAATTTGGACCTGTTGTCAAGCATTCTAAATATCTTTCTTTGTTCAGTTATGAGTTGCTTACCCATCATTCATTTTAGTTTGTTTTTACGTGAGCTTAAACTTCGGGTGATTTTTAACTAATATTTTTTTATTCCACATCAGTCTTTTTAAAAAGTGATTTGCATTTTGTTTTACAACAGTTACCCAAAATATCCTTGAAAAAGGAAGGCTGTGTTCACCTGAGTACTTAAAAATCACTTGGAGGCAGTTCAGTTAAGCATGAGTATGTGTTTGCAAGAAAGTGAAACAGAAGCAGAACGAAGAACCTCTGTTCTCAGAGGCTTATTGCATATTATTCATGCTTGAGAAAACAGTGAATGTATTTGTTTTAATCTCCAAAAACTTTGACCCATGAGTTCAAAGAAACTTGCTGACCAATAAAATAAAAATAGCAGAAAACTCACTTTTTAGTTGAGATTATATTTAACTTTATGTCTCTCCATGCATGTTGAAACAGTTTGAAATAATTTGCTAGTGTCAGGAGCATAGCTAAGATGACTTCGCTCATGATGCCAAGTGTAAGCGGGCCAAATTATCTGAATAACCCAACTCTGAAGCCCACCCTGGAGGTAAAAAGAGGAGTTTTTTTTTTTATTTAAATTATCTAAATAGCTTGTCTTTATAATTCCGTGACACTTGGTAATTGTTCACTCTTCACTCGACCCCTGCTGCCTTGTGGATTGAGTTAAATAGGCAAATAAAAGGGGTGAAGGAAACAGTGACAGGAACCAGCAGCGAGAGGCTCATCTTACTTTAAAAATGTTGTGCTAACATTAGAGATGATATATGATAATTTAGTCAAGCATGCAGAAATCTTGATTAATCTCCTCGTATATCTACATTTTGTTGATTAACCCTAGGAGATTTTGCTCTCTGCTTTCTGCTTTCTCTAGGGAGCTGGTGGATCTTTACTTGATATGGTGTTCCTGCCCAGGTCACTGATAAAGGAGGGGCCTCTTTCCCAAATGACATTTTTATTATCTTCATAGAAAAATGTTGATGACAATATCTTTTTTTATTACACTTTAAACTGAGCCTCTCCATCCTTTCTCAATTGACTATGATAACATTCAATTATTTAATATTTAATGAGTAATTTAGGGTCAACAAAAGCCTCTCCCTTCTGCCAGTCATTTCATGGCTTCAAATGTATCCAAAAAAGCAAGATAGAAATATGAAACACACTTTTAACTGAGTCATTTGCTGCTGACTCTGAGCTTGATTTCAGAAACAGTACCAGGGACATAAGTGATATCAATAATTAAATATTACTGTTTTTCCCTGAGTCTTGTGGCACATACACTGTCAATGTTGTTACTAATAGGTGATCCTGTTTGTATTAGAGTATTCAATAATTCAATTGCAATGAAAGGTCTATGACTAAATGCCCCAAAGAGTGTTAGCAGCAAGTTCCAAGGGGCTCACATATCTGTCAGGAACTTTTAATTACAGTGGAGTCATATCTAGCTAAAAGATACGATGTCTCTTAGATTGTCCATAAATTTCTTTATATAAAATAAAAAATATGTGCTGCATTGGATGAATGCACAATGTTTCTCTTGTAGCAATTTCTGTAGTGTTTACCTTACTGTGGAGACACAACTGAGGAAACTGGCTTGAATTTGTCTCTCACCCTCACCATCAGCCGCAGGGTCAGGAGCTGCCTGTGGGACTTGACTGCTCCCTCAACGGGCAGAGGTCAGCCACACCCCAGAATTCTTTTTCTTTCACCTTTTCTATTAAGCAAATTTATAGCAGTTAGATAAATTGTGTATATGTGTTGTAAGTTACATGTTCTCTTGCCTTCTCTTTTCTATTTCTATATGGACAATAGATGCTCATTTGTTTTTATTTGACTGTATTTGAGGGTCACATGACATGCTTAGCTCAGGATATTGTTTTATTTTTCTATGACTTGAAATCTTTTGATTTTTGTGCTATTTATATAATATAATTTGATGGTATTTAGATTGCGACCCTTATCCACATGTCCCCTTACTACCTCCACCTGATTTAATATACTCTATTACACACACACACACACACACACATATGGTCTAATTTGTGTCCCCCAAATGTTCTTCAGTGTGGGTCCATCCACTGGAGCCTGGTTAACCTACCAAGAGTCAACCGACTCTCTCCTTCCCATTAGCCATCACTTGCCAAAAATTTCTCCTTTCTCCACATCCTTGTCAGCATTTGTTGCTTTTTTTTTTTGAATCTTAGCCATTTTTAGTGGGGTAAAGTGAAATCTTCAAATGGTTTTAATTTTCATTTCTCTGATAACTGAAGATGTTGAACATTATCAAAAGTATTTCTCAGCCATTTGCATTTCATCTTTAGAGAACTGTTTGTTTGGCATCCTGACCCCCTTTTAAATTTTTTTATGTTTAGTTTTTTGAATTCTTTATATATTGTAGGTACTAACCCTCTGTCAAAGGTAAAGAGTTTTTCATACTGGAAAAGTGAAAATCCTAATCCAATGATTGGTGTTCCAATAAGAAAACAGAGAAAACTCTCTCTCTCTCTCTCTCTCTCTCTCTCTCTCAGACACACACACACATACACACACAGACACACAGACACACAGACACACACACACACACACACACACACACAGAGCCATGAAAACACAGAGGCAATCACTGGTGTGATGTGCATATCAACTGAGGAACACAGGAATTCCAGGAACTAGTAGGAGATAAGAAAATGCAAATACATGCCTTCTCTTGCAGACGTCGTAGAAAGCATAACCTTGCAAGCACCTTCACTGTAGACAACAAGCCTCCAGAATTGTGAGACGCTGTATGCCTGCTGCCATCAGCCACATGGCTTATGGCAATTCTCAGAGACCTTAGAACCTGATGAAGGAAGCAGTGGAGAGGACCTGAGAAGAACACCAAGGAGGAACAGCCCAAAGGGAAGGAACAAGGAGCAGGCAAGGAGTTGCTTGGCTGGACTAGAGGATGGCTCACATCGAGAGCAGGTTAGAGATAAGATCTCCTGGGTACCTGGGAACATTTGAAGTGCACTGCTGGGACAAATACAGGTATGTGCCACCTCTGACAGGGGGAAGCAGGTAGAGTGGTTTCTGGATGTTCCATGTCTCCAATCCTTGGTTTCTTTCTTCCGCTTGCCTCCAGAGTTACATGCTCTTCCCTATTTCATAAAGGAAAAAATGGGCCTGGGCCCCATCTGCAGCCTGTTCTCCCCTCCCTGTGTGTCTACCGCCCTCATTTTCCCACTACACCCTCTGATTTCTCTTCTATTTCCCAAATAGCCTTTAGCTGGTTAAACCCAGTACCATTTTGTTCCTCCTCCCTTTCTTTGACCTGATAGACTCTCCATAGCATTGATGTTTCTGATCTTCCCTGTCTTGTTGAAAGCTTCTCCCAGAGTTCTGTGTGGGTATATTATTCTGATTCTTGAATTATACCCCATTCTCCCCAGGGGTCATTCTTCCCGCTGCTGTGCAGTGTGGACTTGGTGATTCTCTTGGGTTTAACTATGACTTCAATGATCTTCTCTCTCTCTCAGACAGTTCATTGAAATAATTATGAACTAATTCAACACATGTGAACTCCCTCAGCCTGAATCTAATTCTGATCTGGACTATTGGACCTTAATTTTAATCCATGTCTATTTAGAAAATCTCTCTCCCCCTGCCATCCCATGACCTCAGAGTCTGTTCTGTCCTTCTACTGGGTGGGTAACGGGGATCATATTTAGGCAGTCAAATTTGTTGACAAGTACTCTTACCTGCTGAGCCAGTTTAGTGGTCCAATTCATTACATGTAGTTTCCTTTAGTAGCTCATTGAAGAAATTCAGAAAATATAGGGGAAAAAGGAGAAAAAAGATTATCCCAAATTGCTTTTTTAGCATTTTTAACATTGAGGACTTTTTGCTTAGTTTTATAAGCATAACTAGAAGCAAATGTTTTACATTTATGTGTATATGTATGATATTCTAAGTTAATATTCTATGAACATTTCACGTCATCACCAATGTTTATAGGTATTTGTCACAGCTAAGTAGTATCCTATTACTCTGTTGAGAATTTATAAATCTTTATTCTTCTACAATGTTGCTTCTCTGTATTTCTGTTACAAATAGCACTATAATAAATATTTTTGCAAATAAATTTTTTTCCCAATTGAGTTTGAGTTTTTATTATTTAAATGGTAAGTCCTCAATGTGGACTTTTTGGTTCTAAGGCATATAATATATATGTATGTATATTTATAGTTACACTGTAATAGGGTTCTACTAACTTTCAAATTCATGATCTGTGCAAATGGTATTAACATATTCCAGCTTAAACCCTTATTTAAAAATGTCACTCTTTAAATAGTCCCCAAGAAGAACATTGATGATATATTCTAGTATATCGATATATAATGTAGATATTTTATGACACATACATATTAAACCTGATGGTAGAAACCAAGTTGATGACAAGGATCTACTTTTCATTAACAAAAGCACATTTATTTGGAAGCGTAAAACCAAAAAGAAAAGATATGAAAAGAAAACTTGCTGTGGTCTTAGAGGCCAGAGGCCATCTGTTTGAATACTGAGACAGCATTTTGGCATGCCTTTCTCTGTAATTCCTCTGCAGAATAAGAAAACACTCTTAATTTCTTAATCTTTAGAAGGAAAACAATTCCAGCAGAGAGAAGAGAGTTTCCTTCTTTGCAGATAGGAGATTTACACGCCCTTAGTTAAAAAAGAAACCCTTTTCCTAGGGGCCTGTACAGATGAAACCTCCCGCGTTCCTCTTGTCTCTCGGCCAAATGAAGGAAATTTGTAGCAACACGTATGAAGAATGTGTTTCGCAAATGTAGGTGTGTGCTGCTTGTGGTGTGTGGGGTTGGCTCAGAGCTGTAATTGAATTCTTCCTCCTGATTTATACAGAATATGCTGTCAGTTTAGAGAAGAGATGTTTATGTGTTTGTGAGGTCTGTTCAAAGAGTCTGAGATCTGATACAGAAAATAATCCACGCCTGATTTCTGGAATCACTGCCTTAGAACTTCCTGGGTTTCAGGTTTGTGGTAGTCGAATCAAAGTCAGAGAAAATACAGGTAGTGTTGGAAAATCTTAACTGGTATTTCTACCTTCTGAACTTTTTGAAAACTCAAACCACTAGTGATATGCTAAAAGCTCATTTTTGTAAAATGTTAAACGTTCATGAAAGGAATAATGAAAGAAAGGCGAACTCCCAGCCAGCCTTGTGGTCAGCAGCCTGCTCTGGCCTGATTACTTAAGCCCATGTTTTCCTAAATCAGTCATGAATCAGTAATTATCAAGTTTTGCAATACTAGGCGAGTCCCTTGAGAATAGCAAATGATTTGCAATGTTAAGTTGATAGCTTTTTTTAAAAAAGGAACCATTTGCCTCCTCTGGATGGGTTTCCCTGGCCCTGGGCAGAATCTCTAAGGGTGTAAGGGCTCTGCCTCTGGCAGTTTTGCAGATTTATCAGGTGGAAACAGCAGGCATTTATGCTCCTGGTGTGTGGTGAATTGGTCTCACCTCCATTCATTTGGCTTAACTACTTAAAACAAATGAAGTGGAAAAAAATGGGAGGAACTATAGAAATTTAGGGAGAAAGATTTTTTTTTTATTTAGTATCTTCCAGCATGATATGAGATGGTCTGTTGATAATCTTTCCTTCTCTTGTAAGAATTTGTGTGTGTGTGTGTGTGTGTGTGTGTGCGCGTGCGCGTGCGCTGGGATTCTAGATCACAGAGCTGGAAGGGACTTTGTGAGGAACATTTACTCCTGTGCCTTGCTTTCTGAAGTTCACAGGAGTTAAAACTTTTGGTCTCAGAAGTGGTAGAACGTGGATTCAAATGTGGTCTCTTTTTCCTACTTGAATTGCTCAACAGGCATACCAGCATCGGCGTGGTAACATTGCTTCAGGAAAAGGAGATACATGCTTCCCTGAACTGTATCTTTTGCTATTTTGTTTTGATGGCCTGAGCCAGGCTAGGTCTTTAACCAATTTACTTCTTGGTTGCCTGGGACCCTCAGACTATTTTCCTCTTTGTAGTCATCATTCCCACGGCCGTGGATTATATTTAGGAGGCTGGTGTGATTGGTTCATCCCTGAACTGCTCGCTCCTTTTTGGAGCTGCTCTTCTTTGCCTGAGGGTTCCCCTGAATGTTCATGCAATGCCCACAATGGTCCCTTGCGTGGAGCCATGGAGGACTGCATTAGAGGAGACATCTAAGATTCTCTAGAACCTGACCAATCTCTTCTTCAAGGAACTCTGCATTTTGCCAGGTCTTTGTCTAATGACCATGACCTGTTTGAGTACTAATCAGTTCTGACCTTCTGAGGCTCTCCTTAAACATTCCCACACATACTCTGGAAGTCTGTTTAGGCCCTTGGTGCAAGTCATATTTTCGCATGCTCTGACTCCTCGTCACTGTTTAGTTTGGGTTCTAGTACCTTAAACGAACCTAACCGTTGCTACTCTGCGCTCTGGCAGTGACTTCCCGGATTTGTCTTCCAGGCTATCAAAGGGGAGGTGCAGAAGCTCATACAATCACAGGATTGGAAGGGAGCCTACTGGTCATTGAATGCTTGCGTCACCCCTACAAACTCACTGCCAAGTAATTATCTAGCTTGACTGGAAACTTATTACCTCCCAAGGAGGTTCACTGTAGTTTGGACAGATTCAGTTGGTGGGAAATTCTTTTTTCATACCTATTCATATATGTTTCTTGTATTGAGTAAAAGATTTCCTATTGATTAGGAGTTTTTTCTGATGTAGCTTAATCTAATAGCTCTGGGAGGAAAACTTATTTCCACTGGCAGAATTTGGTGGCCACTGTCTTGTGTCCTGTAGAATGCTGCCTTACACTGTCAACAGACCTATAGTGAGCATTTAATGTAAAATATTTGCTGAACTAAACTGAGCTGTGTTCTGCAGACAGCAGTGAGGGCTTGGGGCATAGAGCTTTCATTCTTTTGACAGCTACTTTCTTGGGCCCTTAGTTATTTTATATGTGCAAGCCTTACCTACACAGGTAGCTTTCAAGCTTCTCAGGGTGTGGACTTGTAGGTACAGTCTCTAAAAAGCCTGACTGGTGACCTGACATTTACACAGTCAACTAGAACTTTGCAAGAAAATGAAAGTGCAAGAATTGCTTCACTTAATACTTCATTGCTTTCCTTCTTTGGCCTAGATGCCGAGTGCGGGTCCTGTCAGTAGGTGGGTGAATGTGTGCTGGATAAGCCCAGGACTGAAGTCTGGTCTTACTGAGGGTCTTAGACTGGTCTCTCAACACAGGTTTCCCAGGCTGGTCTATGAGACCCTATTCCATTTCTGTCTCTGACATAGTTCTACACCACACTGAACTGAAGCAGGGGTTAAATTGATGCCTGGGTGTTGGCTTGGCAATCTGACAGTCACATACCAGGAACACTCTTCTCCACTCATCTGCTTGCTGCCTGCTTCCTCATTCTTCGTGCCTCAGCAGGAATGTCTCTGTGGAACCTTCCTGGTCTACCCATGCAGAGACATCCCCTTTGCCTCCTTGCTCTCAGTATACTCCAGGTAGTCCTATTTTCCACACGGGGTGCTGCATAGGTGCTGTTAGCTTCCAGCACTGTCCCCTTTGTTTTTCAAGCTGAGCCTCATTTGTCTGTTTCCATTGTGCTGAAAACAGTGCAAAGAAGGGAGATGTTCAATAAATATTTTTCTTTTATTTATTATTTTATTTTATGAGTGTATTGCTTGCATGTATATAAGTGTAACTGTGTCACGCAACGCTCACAGTGGTCAGAAGAGGGTGTCAAATTCCCCTGGAACTGGAGTTATGGATGGTTGTTAGCTGCCATGTGGGTGCTGGGAATCAAACCCAGGTCCTCTTCAAGAGCAACCAGTGCTCTTAAGTGCTGAGCTGTCTCTCCAGCCACCTCAATAAATGTTTTTGAGGGAATCACTGTCAGGATTGATGGGTTTTTAATACTGAGAAATGCATTCCCAAGTGCCCACAACCCATTTTACAAAGAAACATTAGAAACATACAATTTCTTTTTGAAGTCGAGGATTACTTACACTGTTTTGATGCTCTCAGAACTTTGCCCATGTTAGGCATGACTAAATTGCATGCTTTCAGTTAACCACAATGAGGGTCTTGTGGTCTGGACAACCATGTGCTGGAACAGGAACAAAGTAAGGCAGGCCCTGAGGGTACAGAATCACTGTGGATGTACCAAGAGGATGCAGAATGGCAGTAGAGACCGCACCCGCTGGGCATGACAGCCGAGCACAGGTCAGTCTAACTGAATGAACCAGAAGGCATAACAGCCATGGAACACAGCAGCAGAAATCAAGGAAGATGTCTTGACTCCCAGTTCTCTTAAATTTGGGCTTCTGCCTGGTCAGCCAGCAGGAGGGGAGTCTGTTGACAGATGAGGTAAGTGGGTGAAGGGTGTACTGACACAGGTCCGGTGGAGCTCTTCACCAAGGGGAACTGGCATGGAGTCCCATTATCATTCATTCATTCAGCAAATATTTATTGAGTACCTCCTGTGAAAATGCTTCCAAGATGAGAGAACTTCCTGGCCGTATCCTCTCAGGAGAAGAAAGTCACCCACTTTCCAGCACTGGTTACCCACATATTCAGTGATGAATTAAATACTGGGACATAACACAGATTCCTGCGTGTGAGCACAGAGTTCCTTTATGTGTTTGTGTTTTTCCCTAGAGATAGGATCCTTCAGATACTCTGGTATTAATGAAATCACCTATAGCAAGAAGAAAGTCTAGGGGTTGGGTTATCAAGGTAAACATCTCTTGACTCATAGAACTGTATCCAGCATAAGACTATTCATTAACTCATCAAAAATAGATGAGTAGCCATGCAAAGTTGAGGCACTATTTGACAGAGAACAGGAAGAAGCATAGTTGTAACATATTGCATTGAAAAATACTTTGTAGTTTCTAAAATACATTTAACGAAACCCCATCATTCTTTTACATTGACAAGGGTAGTTTCATACCCATTTTTTGGATGAGGACATTGAGACACTAACAATTTAAGTGGATGATTGAACTCTTGGCTTGTTACTGGCAAAGGCAGAACTGGAACTATGGGGTCTTACTGCCAAGGCAACGTCATTTGCTGTATGCCATTGCTCAGCCAGTGTGATGCTCAGACAACTTGGGAGGGCCACCTTTACTAGTAACTTAGTTCAGCTCTGATTAGCTGCTGTGAAATAGGACTTAGCTGAGTGTGATCATGGCACAGTGTACTCTAAACAATGACCAAGGGCCCAAGGATTGTTTTAGGTACCTGCTCTAAGAAATATCCTTCAGTTCTGACCAAGAAGGTTCAGTTCTGACCAAGAGGGTTATTATCTATTACAAAGAGGTATCTTAAAATATTAAATAGCAATTACATTTTTTTTTTTAAAATTTTTGAGACAGGGTCTCCCTGCAGCCACAGCTAATTTAGAACTCTTCATGTAGACCAGGCTGGCTTTGATCTCACAGAGTTTCACCTGCTTCTCCTTCCTGAGTGCTGGGATTAAAGACCTGTGCTATCATGCCTGGCTCTCAATTAAAATTTTTTATAATAAACATGCTCCATTCTTTGTGATTACACCATTTGGTTAGATTATTGAGTTCCCATAGTATGCCAGGCATTCATCTAAACTTTCAGAATGCAGCATTAAATGAAACAGGCACAATTCTGTTTTTATCCTCAGGCTTTGGTTCTAGTTGAGGAAGGGGTGTTTGTGAAGAAGGCTAACAAAAACCAAGTAAAACAGTGTATCGGACTCGGCTACTGGATCAGGGAATGTGATCCGGGTACAAGCGTGGGAGGTGCCATTGAGGCTTTTTTAAAAGGGGAAGGACCCACACAAAACTGGAGTAAATTTTTGTATCTATTTAAAAAAAACTGGTGAAAACTGGCAAAAGCCCAGTAAGTACTTAAACGACCTACCACTGTTAGTGAGCGCCCCTCCCCACTCCTTCCAGTGTGCAAACATACATGTGAACCTTAGCGTTTATGTTCTGAATCAGCTTCCAACCCTTTGTGTATTTAAAAGGCAAAATAAATTTGAATTTATGGCTATATAGGACTAAAAGATGTGGAATTTAGCTAGCGTCTCTGCTTAGTTTTTGTTTGTAGAACTTGCAGTGTTTAGCTCAGTGACAGAAATACCACAATAAATTTTGACTTGAAAGTTCTCAGGATATCACAAAAATGGGAATGATGAATGAAGGCTAGGTGATGAGGCAAATATTTGGCAAATCCCAAAGCACTTAGAACAACTTTATTAAGTGTGGCAGAATCAGATGATCATTGCTGTTTTTTATTTTTATCCAGGGTCAAGCATAATTAAAATAAAACATTTTCTGTGGGTTTCCAAACAAGCCTAACAATTTATTGGTCTCCAAAGATCTTTGTAGATGGTAATTTGGGCACAGAGTTCTAAATCAGAGGGTTCTCTAGATTTGGAAAGATGTTGGAAAGCAATCTGTTTAAAAAAAACAACAAAACACGTCCCAAAAAACACCGTCAAAGAATGCTGTATGGTGGTTGGGAACTCAGCCCAAAGGTGCTCTTGAGATTTCAAGGTGGGCTGAATGAGTCCCAGAATGCAGCTCTTCATGGTGGCTTAGAACTTAAGGTTGGGAGGAAATGTTCCAGACGCCCTCTTGTGGTCAAATGGAAGGAATCGCTCTTTGATTCCGTACTTTCAGGAAAGGGTGCATTTCCTCCCTGGAACTGTTCGTGAAATTAAGAAATAAATATCTCACGTGTGAAAGGAGTTGAGAAGACCCGCCTCCTAGAGCAAGACCCTGCTGGATCCCTTCAGTTCATCGTTTTTAGTTAAGCGAACCCGCCAGCTCTTGTGGCTCTGGGAGCTCTTTCTATCACTCCTCATTGGATGAGCTTTATGGTACTTGTGGGGTGTAAAGAAGAAATCCTCAAGCCTATGAATATGCATTTTGGAGAGAGTGGAGGGGGTTAATTGCAGAAACAGGCGTAGAAGATAAGAACAAGATGGACCTTGATACCTCTCAGCTGGATGATTAGTTAAGTCACTTGACCCTAGAGCTTGGACCTGACTTTCTTGGTATATAATATAAGGCAGTTCAAAGGCAATGTCTAATTATCCATTTAGTTCTAAAACTGTAAATGTGAGCTGGCTGACAGGGAAAACTGCTTTGTAGACTCTGGGATATCTTTTCTTTATGGCTATGTGGCTTTATAATTAGTGAACTGAGGATCTATGGAGATATTGGGTAATGAAACCTTTGAAAATTGCAAAACTATCAGGATTTTTTAGGACTGCCCCATTGGTATTGTGAGATGTTTCTTAGTTAATTCATGTAAGTACTGAATTTATTATCTGCATTATTCTAAGTCCCAGTAATGTCATATTTGGGGTGGAGGAGAACTCTTTGAGATACTTATAATTTGAAAAAATTCTAAATGCAATCATTTAGGTGGCTTATACACCTTGCTTTACATATGCTCACATAGTTCTTAAAACATCAAGTGGAACCTAACTCAACTTGAAATGTCCCCAAGAGTCTCTGAGGTTGGGGTCACTTGGAAGATGAGCAGAAACTCCCAGGGAAAGAGTTGGTTCTGGAGGCAAAGCCTGAAGAAGAGGGACGTGCCCTTTGGCAAAGAATTGCTTGGCTATTTGGAAAATTGCAATTCCATGCCCATGTCCTAGGATATCTAGTATGTCTTATACCTTTTTGGAAAAGGTCTTCTCTGTTCACATTCGTACTTTATCATGGAATGTATAATTCAAAAAGCAAAGTTTGTAATTTAAAGATTTATATCTTTTATGAACTTTTAAAAGTCCAGCCCACAATTATTTTCCTTGATTTATTTTCACAATTCCTTATGTCTGTTTTCAGGTATAGAGAAACATTCTTTGTCAGCAGTAACTGTTTGAATGTGAGAAAACTTAAGCTATACATTGCTAAAATGATAGGTGACTTATTACTTATATGGATAGATACATATACAGTATGATCAGGTTACAGGAGCTAGAGAAAAAGGTCCCTGTACTAGCCCAGATTGCAAGGAGGAAAAGGCCTTTTTTTGACACAGCACTGTTTATGTTGTTACCTTAATATTTTGGGAATATTCTACATATCACTGACCGGGTGGCTTTATTGTAAGTTAGAGTTTGGTTAGATAGAACATTTGAATTCTATTCAACTTGGCAATGTGAAGAGCCAGGGGTCCAATGATTTGTTTTCAGGGTGGTGTTTAGGGAATGACAAAATCTTTCAGAATCATTCAGGGTATTCCAAAAGGGAATTGGGGAGTGGTTGAAATGGTTTGTGTAGTTCTAAGAAGGCAGATTGGGAGAGACTAGGGAAATGATTTTAAAATTGCACTTCACGATTTGTAAACATAATCGGCATCACCGAAGGCTCATTAAAATCAAACGGTAATAAAATGAAAACTGGTTAAAAAGATGATGTCTTTTTTCTTACTTAATAAAACCGAGTTTAATGAAACTACGAAGGTAAAAAAAAAATCATGTTATGAAGAGAAGGTTAATAACGAGTGATTTTGAAGCTCCCTCTTTGTCAAAGATATACCTGTTAAGAAAACTTTTAGATATAGCGTGTGTGATATTTGGAGTAAAATGGTAACAGTATAGACTGCTTTTCTGAACAGTTCATGTAGAGAGAATGTGAGGGAGGCGGTATGAAGAGCTGGATGGAACACAGACTTGGGTTCACAACATACTGGACTGTTGTTTGTGGGCTCTATGGTCTCGGGTAAATTCTTCAGTCTGTTTCTTTACCCGTCACTCAGGAATTTTCGTTTTTCACAGGTTCGGGCCTTTCCTCCTGCCACATGTTCTAGGTTTCTAGGAGACTCTCACTATATATCTGGCTACTGTTCAAAACCATACTGGTAAATCAGCAAGGCCTAAAGAGCTTTACGAAGAGAACTTGTTTAGATACTACTGAGTTAAGAAGTATGTGAAAATTTAGACTTCCTGTTTTAGTTATGCCGAGTCAAACATACTTTTAACACTGAAAGCAACTGAGTCTTTGAGCATTGCCTATATGAAAACTTGTATCTGAGGATTCTTATTCAGGTACAGGGATGTGGAAAGGCAATGTGGGCTTCTAATTCCTGCACATATGGCTTGAAGACTTATTCAGGAAAGTTATCTTCTAATTGTGATTTGAACTTGGTTGTTGATTACATTTCATGAGGACTTCTTTCCTCCATTACTTCTTTTATGCCACTGAAATAGTGCAAACACGGAGTGCATACTAAGGAATATAGTTCTTGTATTTTTATGGCTATGACCATGTTTGCTGTCCTGCCTGCTTCTTGAATACAAGTTCAAATGTGCAGTCAGATGAGAGGTGAAACAAGCCCTTCAACATGACCATAAGCATGATAGTCCAACCAGTATGTGGATGACATAGTGTTAGAGCTGCCAACAGTTCTGTGAATACAGCTTTCCAAGGCAACCTCTCTCTTGATTTTATTCTGTGCATGTATTCAGTTTGTGTACGTACAAGTGCACACATGTGTCCCTATGTATGTGAGCATGTGTGTGCTGTTCCTCAGGTGTCACTCACCTTTTTTTGTTGTTGTTGTGAGGCAGGGTTTCTCACTGGCCTGGAGCTCAACAAGCAGGCCAGGATAGCTGGTCAGTGAGCCCCAGGACTCTGCCTTCTCTCTGTATCCTCCACTCCTCAGCTGGGATGAAAAGTGCATGCCACTACCCTGGACTTTTATGTGAGTTCTACGGTCATTCTTTGGTCCTCATGCTTGCAAGGCAAGGACTTTACTGAGTTATCTCCCAGCCCTTTTCCTGAGTTTTAAAATAGCATGCAAACTAAACGTAGCCCACTACCTGAGGGCAGCCAATCTTTATACTTGGATACCAGCTGCAGATAGCACCCTCTCTATCTATCCTGGCATTTGCTAGTTAGGAGTTACATCATCTGGGGTCAGATCATAGCTGCATCACTTATTAGCTGTGTGACTTTGGCAAGAATTTAGCTCCTTATCTATAAAACAGAGACGATGATAGCAGTTACAGGTTTGGGTGAGTAATCTGATGAGTTAAAATACATGAAGTGCTTAGAATAATCCTGTGACAGAATAGGTACAATTGAAATGTTGTATATCATCAGAATCTCTTTCATGTTCTCAACAAGGACCACATCTTCCTTCCTGTGAGGTCTGGGAGCAGAGAAGACAAAAGGAACCGAAGTTTTACTGCTGTATTCAGTATGTGCCAAGAACCTCAGGTGCCTTTTCCTTATTTGATTCCCATGCAGACTCTCCAGGTATATTTCATGTACATTTTATGCAGGAGAACAGAGCTTTAGGAACTTGTTGGTGGTACAGTTGGAATTTAAATTTAAATGGATCTTATTCCAGGAGCATTATTAGAAAGCTTATCATTTTTGACCAAGGGAAATTTTAAAATCTTGATGTCTACTAAGATCTCTTCTATAACACAGTGTATGAGAAGTTGCCTTCTGATTTAATGCACTTGGATACAAATTACTAGAAAGAATTATGCTACTCATGAACCCATGTTCCCTATCAGGCAAACCTCGATTCCTTGGCACGAGGCCTCATCTCTATCTGAAGCTCTGAGCGTGCAAAGTCCATGAGTGCAATTGCTTAGAAAGGGACAAGGCTAGACTCACACAAGAAGCTCTTAGTTTTGAAAGTCTTGACAGGTCATGTATTGATAGATCTCTGCTTGATTACCATAATGCATACTCCCAGGATGTTACAAACCTTTGTCCCTCCCCTTAAAGGTGCATGTGTTCTTAAGAATGCAATCAGAGTTGATGGAAGGTGGGTATGTGGGGAGCAGATAGGAGGAAGAAAAGAATGGCAGTGGGAAACCTGTCCGCCAGATAAAGAGAGCAGGGCTAGGAAGAGTAAAAGCCCTGGAACAAGCTTCTTGCCAGATTCACAAAATGACCTTTGGCTGTGATGAACTTCCCAAATCAGTATAAGAAAAAACAACAACGGCAACAACAAAAAATCCTCAACAAAACAAAGCAGAAACCTCACACTTATTTACCAGTTTCTTTGGAAAGCCCCTTTCACCTCATAAGGCTCTGCTGAAATGGCTTTTCATTTTGGCAGGTGAAATGAAAATATAGAAGTTTACTTCAAAGAATATTTTCTGTGAAAATCACCAAAGTTTTTTCCACTGGGATTTAAGTCACATTCATCTGTAACTCTGCAGCAAAAAAGTAGGAAAGTTTCTCTGCTGCTTTGTAAAATAGCTTTAGGATCTTAATTCTATTTCCATCAGAAAAGTTGTGTGTGTTTGCAGTGTGTGTGCGTATGTGTGGATGCACGTGTATGTACGTGCATCTGGTTGTGAGCTACTTTTCACCAGAGCTTTTCTCAGTATATGTAATTTATTTATTTATATCAAACACTTTTTGGTTTATTTTATTTTATGTGTATGAGTGTTTTGTTTGCATGTGTACCATTTCATGCAAGGCCTATAGAGGCCAGAAGAGGGTATCAGATCCTCTGGAACTGGGTTTATGGATGGTTGTTAGCTGTCATGTGGGTGCTGCAGGTGTTGTTCCTCAGGTTCCATCTGCTTTTGTTTGCAAAGACAGAACCTCTCACTGGCCTGGAGTGTACCCAGTAGGCTAGACTGTCTGGCCAGTGACCTCAAGGGTATATCTGTGTTCATCTCCCCAGCACTGGGATTATAAGGGCCTGCCACCATGCTGAGCATTTTAACTTGAGTTCTAGGAATCAAAATCATGTTCTTTTGCTTGCATGGCAAGCACTTTATGACCGAGATATTGCCTAAGCTACACATATGAGAAATCTGAACATGCTTGCTTCATTGACTCGAACATGTCAAGAGTTGCTGAAATGACCATAACCCTAAACTGAATGTTCTTAAGAATCCAATGTGGAAGAAGCAGGCCAAGAAAACTACATTTCCACTCTGTCCCTTTATCATTCTGCTCTGTCTTCCACTTGGTTGAGGGGCCATGGGGCCATGAACCTCCACCTTGCTTCCCAATTCCCTTTTTCAGATTGGGAGCCAAGGCAATTTGGCCCAAGTTGGCTCAAATTGACCCTTTGGGACTAATCCAGATGCAGAATGGCACTGGGCTGACCCCTTCAGAGCCAGAGCTCAGCATCTGGATGAATGCACTACCAATGATCTTCCTTTGGTCTTGTCTAGTCCTTTCTATATAATATAAAGGTCTCTAGCATATTACTTCTTTGAGCCTCAATTTCCTCATCCGGTACAATGGCAATAATCCTAAAATCTACATGTTAGGGTGATGATTAAATGAATTTCCTACTTGTCAAAGGCTTATTGCAGTGATTGGCAAGTATTCATTTGTTAATAAAAAGTCTTAGAGCTGAAACTGGTCACAAAAGCAGATAGCCATGTTTGTGTCAGAAATAATGCTTTTAAAAGTGCCTCTATGAATAATGCTATAAATAAAGTATCGTAATACCTGATTTCAAATCTCAAGTTACAACACAGTTAAAACAAAATTTTATCCCATTCTATAGGCTGGTCTTCATTCCATTCCTGGGTACGTACCCCAAGGACTCCAAGGCAGCAAATCACAGGGATACCTGCGCATCAGTTTTTACTGCAGCACTAATCTCGGCAGAGGGTGGATACCGTGGCATGTAAACACACTGGAACATTTTCAGCCACAAACAAGAATGCAGTGATAAAACTATGGCTCTAACTGGAAATAGTTCTTTTTAAGTGAATTACGCAAGGCTCAGATAGATAAATATATGTTTTATGCCATTTGTGGTTCCTAGATTTTATATAGATACATGAAATCATGCATGTGTCTATCACATGAAAGGAGAAGCAAAACTATCCAGAGGAACAAAGGCGAGCAAAGGGAGGGATGGGGAGAGAAAAGGGAGAGAGAAAGGTTTGGAGGGGGATGAAAATGTACACAAATGTTCTTATGTGACATAGAACCATATACAAGAATATGAATAATGAAAAACTTTAAAGTAAAAAAGAACAAAAATTAATAAGCTGGAAGGAAGGAAGAGTATAAATAGATGATAGATAGGGCATTTCTATCTGTTGCATACACACACTCTACTCATTTGGCTATTAGTCCATCGAATTTAAAGGCAGTAATAAGAGAGAGGATTAAAGCTCTTAATCCTTGTTTGCTCCTCTCTAGATTATGAGAAAACACTCAAATGTAACCTACACAGTTGGATTAACTGGTTACAAAGATAGTATAATGCACATAAGTCAAAGCTAAATTAAATGATTAAAAATTAATTTTACATGTGTTTAAAAGATCTTAGCGACGAGACCTTCATTTATTGTTCTTCTAAAATTTCTACTATATGTCAGCCTTTAGATATTTTTGCAAATTATCCAGATTTCTTAAAATTATATGACATGATCTTGTTCCTTAGGGGCAGCAGAATGGTGCAATTAGACAGCAACTGCATAAAGATAAGATGGCAGTTGATTTGTTGAATTAAACTTAATTAAAAAATAAGACAAAGATAACATTCACTTTAAAGAAATCATTTTATTTTATGGTTACTATTCCATATAGGAGGGAGATTGCTTCTTGTTCTCACTAATTGGCACAAAACTCAAGCCTCAAAAATTTTATAAGACTTGTTTTTCTAGTTTATACCACAATGTGTTTTTTAACGGAAAGCACTGTTATCAATTCTCAGGGATCATCTTTTGACATTTCTCTGTCTCATCTTTCTGAAGCTATGAAAGCAGAATTCAGAACTGCGCTCTGCAGTTAGTCCTCCTCTAAACTACATTCGATTCCCAAGGTCTTCCCTTGGCACAATTGGGAATGGCAACATAGAAAACAAAAGGCCACAGGCTTTTGAAACAAACATACCTGGATGTCTGGATTTACAGCTTGTTATTGTGTTTTGAATGCATTCAGTGTATTAATAAAGTTATAGAGAAATCAAATGGGTCTTAAACTTCAGCCCAGAGCAAAGTCTCCTAGGAGCCATGATAAGGCACAGATCATAGACACGACCACAGAGTTTCTGACTTAGTCTCTACAATTTGGCTCAAGATTTCATATTTATAACGAGCTCCCAAGTGGTGATGCTAGTCTTGAACTCCCCTACATTAGGATAAATTGAGTGAGAAAAGTAGGTTCAGATGGGAGGTTATGAGCAGCTGTTTATTTGGAACTGAATTTTCATATCGATAAATGAGTAAAAAGGGGAAATAATTGCATGCCTTTCTGTGAAGATTAGAGATTTTGACTTTTATGTAGATGTACCACTCAGTGGTAGCAAATAAAGAGTAGAAATAATTCTTTAGAGTCAGAAAACCCAGGATTAATGTAAAGCTCTGCTGATTGTGGACTGAGTGATCTTCTAGAAACTACTCAATTTCTCAAAACATCACTTATTTGAATAGTGGATGCTATGGATCAAATTGTGTCTCCCCTAGCCCCCTAATTCACGTATGGAGCTAAACCCACATGTGGTTGTATTTGGAGATGGGATCTTTGATAGACGATTAGGATTTGATGTGATTTGAATGTGAAATCTCCCCCATAGGCTCATGTGTTTAAAACCTTGGTCCCCTGTAAAATCAGAAACCAAGTTGCATACTTCCAATTCATAATGAAACAGAGTAAACATTTCCACTCCAAAAAGGAGGGATAGGTACATAACAAGGAAAGATGGGACTAACACAAGACAAGAATCCAGGAGGTTGAAAACACCAAATCCTGCAATTCTAGGCTTAACATCTGGGGTTCATGATGGACTCATCTAGGCTCCAAAGGGCTTGGGCAGTCCTACTCTCCTATCTCTGTCTACTGCAGAACACAGAACCTTACCCTGGACCAGCTCTACTCCATGCCTGTGATTTTTTCTTGGTCAACAGCTCATGGTTCTAGCATCTCCAAAATCCTGTACTCTCCACTGAAACTTGGGATTTACCTTCATGGTGTTACACAATGACATTTTAAGGCCTCTTTGTTCAGGAAATCTGACATTACCTGCCCTAGGCAACTCTCAGGAACCTCAGCAAGAGCCCCACAACACCCTCCCTCTTATATATTTCATGCCTGCAAAACTAGTACCACATATCCATCCATGTTACCGAGTTCTGCTGTCAGCTTGACAGAGGGCCTGGCCACCTTGGACCATCAATGTAGTATAATCCCTGAGGAAACACTACCTTCAGTGATGGTTGTTGAGTCAGGAGTTTACAGTCAAGAGACTGCCTTGCATCTCTGGAAAGACTTTGGACTTTTGAACAAATGTTATAACCATTAATAACTATGGATATTTTTGAAGTTAAAATAAATGCATTCTGCCTTATAAGCTGAGCATAAGCCCAAGGGGTCCAAGGGTGGAATGTTGTTGTGGTTTGAATATGAAATGCTTCCTATAGGCTCATATGGTTTGCTGGTGGTGCTATTTTTGGAAGGTTTTCACCCTTTTGGAGGTAGAGCCTTGCTGGAGGAAGTGAGTCACTGGAGGAAGGCTTTGAGATTTGATAGCCTAGATCAACCTCCTGTCCATCTCTCTTCCTGACTGGCGACACAATGTGACCAGCTGTCTCACCCTTCTGTCACTGTGTCTTAAACTCTTCCACCCTTAAATTGCTTCTCACCAGGTATTTAATGACAACAAAGGAATGTAACTAACACAGACCTAGAAGTAGTCCTGAGGATAGGGCCTTAGATGTCTTTATAAGAAGAGATACCACGGGTCCCTTTCTCCTTCTCTCCTCCTCATCCAATATCCTTATCTTCTCCTCTCTCCATCTCCCACTCTCTCTCCACTATGTAAGAAGAGCAAGAAAATGAGATCATTTGTAAGCCAGGAAGAGGATCCTCACCAGCATAGTCCAACACCTTGATCTCATACTTCCAGCTTCTAAGTATGAAAAATAAGTTTGTTTAAGCCGTTCAGGCCATGACACTTTTCTAGGGCAGCCCTAGTAGTCTAAATAGTAGAGACAATCCCTGTTCTGGGAATTAGGGATATAATTCGATGCTGTGTGTACAGTGCTCAGAATGGTGTTGGTTACCTATAGTAGGAACCAAGGAACATAGTGTTACTATCTAACAAGAACAATCACTCTGTTCTTCCAACTCCTTTGCAGAATAAATCCTCATGGTAGTGTTACTAAGAACTCTAACTCTAATTGTTGGGTGTATATATGAGATAAGAATGGACACACACCTTTATTCCCAGCACTGGGGAGGCAGAGGTGGGTGGATCCCTCTGAATTGGAGGCCAGTCTCGTCTATACAACAAATTCCAGAGTAGCCAGGGTTACATAGTGAGATCCTGTCTCAAACAAAGAGACAAAGAAACAAATAACTAAAACAAAAAAGTGAAGGGTAATACAAGTCATTGTGTTTCAACCGTGCTGTTAAAGATTAATTTCTACGTCTCATCTTTAGGCCCATAAATATTATGTAATAATAAGAATGACTGGCTTGAGAGAGCTTAGCAGCTAAGAGCTGCTTCCTGCTCTTGCAGACAACCAGAGCTTGGGTCCCAGCACTCACATTAGGTGACTCACAACTACTAGTAATTCCAGCTCCAGAGGATTTGATTCCCTCTTCTGACCTTTGTGGGCACACACACACACACACACACACAAATCTTTTCTAAAAAAAAAAAAACAAATCAAAAAGGCATTAAGCATTGTTCTGGGTTCAGTCTATCCAAGAGAGCAAGTTGTCTCAAGTAAGCTCATGTTCTGGTGATGTTTCTGTTTTCACAGCATCCTGGTCAGTGGGCTCCTGGGTGGTATTTTTCACATGTGTTTTCCATTAAAATGGCAACTAAAAAGTGACAGCTGAGAATCTTTTCTGGCTGGTGCTCAGGCTCCATTTTCTTCTGTAATTAGCCTGGGTGGATGTTTTTAGAGAGAAGGAGGGGGAAACTTATTTATGAATTGAAAATTAAACTTGACACATATGACACTGGGTTAAGTTGCTTAAACTGACTGTAGTGAAAAATTCCTCCTGGTGTCCATCTCTCACTAAAGTGTATTCATTTCTAAGTAGATTACTCCAGACCTTATGTTTCTATGATTTCCGAGTATCGAATGTTATTTGAAAAAGCATATTAAAATATTCCAGTTAACTGAAGCTTTAAAAGTAGAAAGAAAAAGTGAAATCTAATGTCTCTGATATTTTATCATAGTGAAAACTATTTAGAATCGCCCAAACAAGCAAAAGAACTGTCATTGGGGCATTTTAAATAGTTATTATTTTTTTCATGAAAAGAAATGTACATAGCCACTATGGGAAGAAAGGCCTGGAAGTTTCTTACAGATAAACATGTATGTACCACATGGCCCCTCAGTCTTATTTGTAACTATTTATTCAAGAGAAATGAAGACTGACATACACAGTAAAGCAGGCATACAAAGGTTTTCAGTACCTTTATTCATAATTAACAACAACAGAAATTACTTAATGTCCTTGAGCAGGTAAGCAGATAAACTGGTGCATGTGTATGATGGGCAGATCAGAGCAGGAAGGAATGAACTAGTGACATGTGCAGCAGCTTGGTTGAGTTTCAAAGGCATTCTGATGAGGGAAAAGCTATGTGAAAAGCGTTATAAGACATTCTTGAAAAGATAAAATCAAAGGGACAGACAGATGTGTGGTTTGCCAGTGCTTAAATGGGGGGGGGGCTGTGAAGCGGCTCTGTATCTGCAGTGGGGGGTCCATGAGTGTAGGGTCTGGCCCCCCTGCAGCCCTTCTCTCTTAGTGCT
Source organism: Eospalax fontanierii (assembly GCA_035773235.1). Classification (NCBI taxonomy): domain Eukaryota; kingdom Metazoa; phylum Chordata; class Mammalia; order Rodentia; family Spalacidae; genus Eospalax; species Eospalax fontanierii. The sequence continues at coordinate 11,025,684 of CM069529.1, read as the reverse complement.
AAGCTCTGGGCCAAGAACTAGCAGGATCTTGTCAGTTACAAAGCTCAAGTAAATATCTTGACCTTTGAGCTAGCAGGATGTTGTCAGTTTCAGTTCTGAAGTAAACAACTTAACCTTTACCGGAACTTCCTCAGTTTACATCAGGTGTGTGTCATGTGGCTAGATGGCTCCTGAGAACCTGAACTTTTAACCTCCTGTAAAGCCCCGCCCTCAGAGTATATAAGGCTTGCTGCCTCCCAATAAAGTCAGTCATTCTCCTTTCCTCCTACCTGGTGTGTGTCTCTCTCTGTGTCTTATATACGTGTGTCATTCAATGCGCAGCCCTCCTCCGATCTGGACTCCACTGATGGAAGTAGACAGGGCTCTACAGCTGGAGGTTCCCCCCAGATCGGAAGAGAGGACTTTCTGACGGATCTCCCAGGAAGGCCAGCCGGCAAATGTAAGTATTTGGGCGTATTGTATAAATGGGTGCTTCAGGCTCTCATAATCTTTTACAGATCTATTGGTAACTGTACTTAAAAGATAGGCTAGCTAGAGATTTCAGTCAGTGTCTAGTCATTTATGTGTGCTCTTTATAATTTTTGACTTCTTTTAAAATGTCCCAGAAATTTTGTTGTGTTTTAAAGTCTTCCTGAGTTTGTGAAATTAATAAGGTTTCTATCAGTGTTGATTTTAAGTCTTATTTAGGTCTGAGAGACTTTCAGTAGTTTTGGATTTGATGAGGTTTATTTTGTGCCCCAGTATATGGTCAGTTATGAAGAAAGTTTCAACAGTGCTGAGTAGAATGTACTCTTTGGTATTTAGATAGAATATTCAGTAGATGTCTGTTAGGTTATTCTTTAATTAAGGTGTCTCTGTTTATTCTTTTTCCTGTTGAACTGTCTAATGGAGTTTGAATGTCTGATAGAATTTTTCTGTGAATTTATTTGGGTCTCAGCTTTTATCATTCCGGAGGTTTTTGTATTTCAATTTCTTTATGTGTTATGGGTGGTCAGGAACCATTTTTTTTGTTTATGTTCTGAGGTGAAACATTCCATCCTGCAGGGGAGCTTGTTAAGCTCAGGAAGTAAACAAGTCAAGAGCTTCAGGAGTTCCCTGAAATTGACAAGGTTCACTAATTTGGCTTCCTGCCTAAATTCCTGTGCTCTGGTTAGAGGTAAAAATAGGTTGAGCAAAACAAAGTTGGGGGCCTCAGTATTTAAGAGTCTGTTCAGGTAGAAAAGGTTCAAAAAAAAAGGGGGGGGGGGCAAATGCAAATGGATCTGGGATGGAACCTAAAGTGGAGGAGGAAAGTAAAGCTAAGCCTTCTGCTCCACTGGAGGAGCCCCCTTTTGTGGAACCTAAAATCAAGCAGTTATTCAGAGTCTTTAAGTCCCAAAGAAAAATAGGAGAGAGAGGGGGAAGCTGTTAGGTATCTGAGAGAGGAGGATTTTCCACCATTTATTGCCCAGCAAAGCCCAAGGCTGAGCTGAAGGAAGAATATTTAGAAGAAATGTGGCATTTACAGGGCGTAGTTGAATATATGTTAAAAGAAAATTTCTAGTCAAGGTTTATTTAGGAATGTTTAGTTTTTGTCCAAGTTTTAGCTACATAAGATACAGTAATTAAAAGTACTAAATTGCTGGAAGTTTGTATAGTAACTACTGTGGCTCAAATTATCATTGCTTATCCCTTTAAAACCTGTCAGAAAAGTCAGAAAAATGGAGATTATCTTGGAAAGGTTAATAAAACAATACAAAAGTAATAGCCCAAATCCAGTATTAATGTGGGGAAGAGGGCATGTTTGTGTTTTTCCACAGGTTGCTGAGAATGCCAGGAGGCTGCCAGAAAGGCTGGTTCGGTTTGGAGGCACTGAATAAGGGAAGAGTGACGTTGCTGTTGCTGTTTCATCAGTTCCTGATGAAACACAGAGCTGTATTGGACTTAATAAAGTCAACTATGCTACATCTAACCACGTAGGAAGAAAAGGAGATTACGGTGATGGTGAATGATACTCAACTGACCCGACATCATTAACAGTAAATCAGGATTCTACTGCAGGAAATGCTAACAATTGAGAAAAAGGACTAAGTGCAGAACTTTGGTGAGCAGATGACAGTTTCCCATAGACTTATATAGGGAAATGGACAGCAGCCATGGACAAGTCAAGGACAAGTGATAGATTGCATAAGTCAACGCTACATTTGGACAGTTAAATATTGCTCATAATGGTACCAGGTTTGATGTTTTCTGTGTTCAATGTATTTCTTGTGTTTCAGTCATTCCTGTGAGAATGAAAGTTACGGTATTTTAGATTATGATTTCTGTAAATGTTATGAAACCTGTAGTATGTAAATTGAGGGTGTAAGAGTAAGCCTTTGTTACATTACTGGAGTAGTTACCGTGATGCCTGATTCTAAGGATGCTAGGTTGTGACTTGCTAGCCTCTAGTTAATTTGTGTGGTCTCCAGAATTTCCTGACTTTCATGAATGAGTAGCCAAAGACCGGTAAGCCCAAGGGGGTATCTGTCAACCTAAGACAGGTAATCAGCCTCTGTGGCCAGAGATTATGACTGGTTTGCCAATGACGGGTAAGACAGGCACTGACGTGCTTGGCAACCTAAGACAGACGCTCATTTATGTAAGAGAAAAGGGGGAAATGTAGGGTCTGGCCCCCCTGCAGCCCTTCTCTCTTAGTGCTAGGCTCTGGGCCAAGAGCTAGCAGGATCTTGTCAGTTACAAAGCTCAAGTAAACATCTTGACCTTTGAGCTAGCAGGATGTTGTCAGTTTCAGTTCTGAAGTAAACAACTTGACCTTTACGGACTTCCTCAGTTTACATCAGGTGTGTCATGTGGCTAGATGTCTCCTGAGAACCTGAACTTTTAACCTCCTGTAAAGCCCCGCCCTCAGAGTATATAAGGCTTGCTGCCTCCCAATAAAGTCAGTCATTCTCCTTTCCTCCTACCTAGTGTGTGTGTGTCTCTCTCTGTCTTATATATGTGCGTCATTCAATCCGCAGCCCTCCGCTGATCCGGACTCCGCCGATGAAAGTAGACAGGGCTCTACATATCAGTTTATGCATTTAGTAAAATTCACAGAACTGTGCACTAAGTAGTTTCCCTGTTAACTTAAATATAATTTTTTAAAGACTAATTTCACGGGGAAAAGAAAATATATCTTATTTCTCTCTTTCAGGATTACAGTGATTTCTTTCTTTTAATTTTCTGTCTATGAGTGTTGTGACTGCACGTATGTAAGTGCACCCACATTGTGCAGTGCCTGCAGAGGACAGAAGAGGTCACTGGAACGCCTGGAACTGGAGTTATGAATGGTTGTTAGCCACCATGTGGGTGCTGGGACTGAAATCTGGGTGTTCTGTAAGAACAGTCGGTGCTCTTAACTGCTGAGTCATTTCTCTAGCCCCATTATTTCTTCTTGTTTTTAAATGTTTATATCTATTTTTATTTTTTGTGTATGAGTGTTTTGCCTGCAAGTACGTAAGCACATGACATATACACAATGCCCACAGAGGCCATCAGAGGGCATCAGATCCTGGAGAACTGGAGTGCTGAATGGATAGTTATTACCCTCCATGTGGGTGCTGGGAAATGAATGTAGGTCCTCTGCAAGAACAACAAAGTGCTCTTAACTCCTGAGTCAACTGTTTTTGTTTCGTGTATGAGTGTCATGCCTGCATGTATGTAAGTGCACTTGTGTCATGCAGTGCTCATGGAGGTCAGAAGAGGGTGTGTCAGATCTCTTAGAACTGGAGTTATAGATGTTTGTTAGTAACTATGTGGGTGCTGTATTTGAACACCAGTCTTCTGCAAGAACAGCCAGTGATCTTAACCATTAAGCCATATCTCCAGTCCCTCATATAATATGTTTTGATAATACTCACGCTCAAACTTGTCCCTTTAACTCCTCCCAGACAGACACTCCCCAACTTGGAATTTTTTTTTCTTCTTCTTTTTTTTTTTTTTTTTTTTAGACAGGGTTTCACTATGTAGCCCAGGTTGGCCTGGAACTTCTATGCTTCTATGTAAATGAGGCTATCCTTGGACTCACAGAAATCCATTTGGCCTTTGCCTTGAAAGTGCTGGGATTAAAGGTATGTGCCAACACATCTGACACTTTAAAAAAAATTAATAGCCCATGGACTCCAGTTTTTGCTGTCCAAATACTTCTGGGTGTGCATTCCACTCACTGGAATGCAATTGACCTGTCAGGAGCCACATCTTCAAAGAAGCCTCCCAGAAGCCATCAGTTGTCCATAGCTCCTCAGTCAGTGACTCCCAAGCTAGAATACTGACTGGCTTGATCTTGTGTAGGCAGCCACAGTTGCTGTGAGTTCATGAGTGCCCTGGTCCTGTCATGTTCAGAAGACATGATTTTGCTCTGGTCCTTCCAAATCTCTGACTCTTATAATATTTTTGCTCTTCTCTTAAGCAATGGTTCTTAGCTCTTGCATTGGTTACCTACCAGAACTTAATGCTAAGACAATATTGGACACCATATACATTGATCATAGGACATGGAGAAATCATCATATGAGATGTAATAACTTGTGTGGCAAGACATGCTCATGGATGCAATAGTGCTGTGCCAATGGGGGTAACCAACTGCTTTCTGACTGGATTTAGGGCCCACTCCACAAGAGGAAACTCATGTCTAGTACTGTAAATCTGGCCAAGAGCCCATGGTAGGAGAGCCCATTGGCCTTAAGGGTGAACCTTCTACTACGACCATTTTGCCAAATGGACATAGTATCAAACTACCCTCTAAATCTGTATTTTTACACCTGTAGATTAGTGTAGCTCTCAGACCTCATCAGAGACGTTTCTTTGTGCAGTGGTTGGTAGTTAATGCAGAAACTCACGAACTCATCAAAATGTAGAGTATAAGTGACTGGAGGACTCAGTCACAAATGAGACATTCGTAGCACAGGCTGGCGTGCAACTTGCTGTGTAGGTTCGGAGGTTAGCTTTGAACTCTTAATCCTTCTGCTTCACCTCTTGAGTGCTGGGATTTTGGGTGTGTACCACAGTTTCTTTCCAAGGAATAAATGTCAGCCCAGTATGGTAGTAGGCAGCGAGATTCTCAGTGTGCACTGAATGGAACATAGGCAGGAAATGCCAGGAAGGAATTTAATTTTAATTGCTGTGCAGAAGGAAGCGATGGAGGAAGAATGAGTTCAGTTTTTTCATGCACAACAACCCCAAATCACGACAGTATGATGAGTTAACAATACCCATAAATTGCATTTCAAAATCTCTAATCCTCACCACTTATTAACTTTCTGATCTCTACTACATTTCAAAATTAAACCGCATCTGGATTCTGAATCTGAGATGCCTGAGAGGGGAAGTGGTTGGGTCAAAAGTGGGAGTTCACCTTCCTTTAGACTGCACATCAGCTCTTCATATCCTACCATCTGAAACTAATTTGTTGTACGTAATTTATTCCATAAAGTTGCTGGAATAAACAGTACATGCAAAGCTTCTTAGATGTGCATTCAGCAAGGACTTTTCTGGCTGTGTGTGATTTCAGCTCTCAGCACTTTCAGATGCCATCCAGCACTTGGGGTGTCATGTGGATTCTCAGAAGATCTATTATTTATGAATTAGGGTATTCATGTGGTGTTTGTTATCTGTGACTGATGTGACATGGGCCATAGCCCCCATTTGCAAGTTGCTCCTAAGGCCGGATCAGTGGGTTAGTGATGGGGAACAGACGAGCCTCCTCTATGCCTCTGGCCCAAATAAGCACAGTAGGATTAGGGAGTGTTTGGTCAAACATGTGACAATTTACATCATTATGGTTTGTCACTTTCCCGGAAATGAACAGCACCTCATATGGTGTGTTTTGCATGATGACAGTTATTTAGAGCATGTGGCCCAATTTTCCTTCGGTGATGTGGAGGCAGAAGCATTTGGCACAGTTTTCCAAGCCTTTCTACATTATATCCATGGCCAGGAGCTTTGTGAGGTGATGGATGATACAGATGAATAGGGTAGCCCTCCTTGAGCCTCCACAGATTTCTTTGTAGTCCTTAAACCACACACTCCAACATTCATTTTATTTCTCTTAAAGAGGGGCTGTAAAGAGGTGGCACAAGCCACTTGTAGCTCTCTTTCTTTCCAAAGTCCATATTTCCACTTTGTCTTCATAATTAAAGTAATGAGGTTGGAGACTTTCCTTGTAAAACCTGATGCTGTCATGATCTCTTTAAGACAGACAGTACAAAGAACTACAGGATATGTTAGGAGGCTTATCAGTTTGAGAAGGATATTTTGTATTTCTCCACGGATGGTAGTTTGGCAGAAGCAAGGCACACAGAGAAGAAAAATCAACATCTAGAGTACCTGTTACAGTTAAGAACAAAAATAAACTCTCCCTTCATGTTGAAGGAGTTTTCATGCAGTCAACCACCAACGTACTGATGAGCACTGAAGTTTCGGAGCACTTTGGGGACTCAGTGTTGGTTTCCGCTGCCGGTAGACTGGGGACTGAACAGTGGTGATAGTTAGACTGGCCTTGGTAAATGGAAATCCATGTTAGGCCAAGAATAATTTCCATTTCTTCCTCCACGGGCACTTTGTGCAGTGATAGGGCTGGTTGGGGGAAGAGACTGACTAGTACTCATAGAACAGACACTCTTACCCACTCAACCATTAAATCCTCCTCTCTGGTCACCCTTTCATGTGCATTCACATGGGCACAAATAGCATATCCTCACCCCAGAGGTATCCTTATGCTTCTTTTATTATTTATTTATTTATTTATTTATTGTGTGTGATATGTATATGTGTGAGTGAGTGCAGACACGTGCATGCCATCTGTATGGAGTTCAGAGAACAGCTCTCGAGTTAGTTTTATCCTTCCACCATTGGATCAGGGGATTAGATTTAAGGTGTCAGGTTTGCCTGTCAAAGACCTTCACCCCCACACATCTTACCATCCATTCCTCGTGCTCATGCCTCTTCTAAATTTCCTTTTCAACAATTTTTAGTTATGTCTATTGAACCAAACCATTACCCCTAGCCATTTATGGGCATATAATCATACATCCATTTATGGGCATATAATCATACATCTGGATGTTGCTCCTTCCAAGAAGTGCAGAGCAAGTGCACTGCCAAAAGTCCTGCCTTTCACCGCTGTCCTTCAAGGATGACCCAGAAAAGGTACTAAATAAATGGGAAAGTGTAACATACTTAATGAAGAAGAGATTTTCCCCCAATTCAGAGGCCCTTACTAGGCATTATGTCTCTTTCTTGGTTGCAGGGTGGACCAGGGGTAAACTTCATTTTAGCAGGGTTATCTCAACCTGCTCCTATGACATGGGACTCCTAGAAATTTCCCTGAGGTAGAAAGACCCTGTTGTATTAAATTTCTATCTTATGAAATGTAAATTTATTAGCAATAAATGTACAATAGTTGCTACTTATTACTCACTAGGTCCAATTGGCATTATATTACCAATGTTATGATTGAGGGTTGTATCTTCTGAGAGGGATAAGGTCCTTTCCAACTAAATTATTAAAGTACTGAATAATTGATACACCTCTGAGATAGGGTGGTCAAGGTGGATTGATAACCTCACCATGTACAAGTAAGTGCTTCTGAAAGAGTTTACTAATGGGTTGTGGGGGTGAGAAATCTTTTGCAAGACCAATAACTGCATATTGGGCATCAGGAAATAGCTAATTTGCTCAAGCAATGAAACCACATTGGGTATAGCCATTACAGTTGTCCTTATCACATGGTCAAGTTTAGAATCCACTGTCATCTTCCCAGATCCATTTGTCTTAACACACAGGTGAAACAAAAGATCGGAGTTACCGTTTCTGCATCTTTCAAGTTCTTAGTTCTGATACTAGTTTGTGAATGCTCTCTGGGAATCACTTTTGGTTTGTTACTTGTCATGTGGTGCTAGTGGATTCTACTTGGCCATTCTCACCATAATAACCTCATTTCACAGGTCTGCAAACAGATGTCGACTTCTTCTCTTTGTTGATACATTTATTCTAATTATCAAGTCTGCAACTAGGGAAAATGCAAATAGTATGATTTTGGAGTCCCACTGGGTCCACTGTGAGATGGGCCTGAGCTAAAACTCTGTCAATCACCTGACCTACACAAACTCCTAATCCTGAGAGACCAGAGAAACCATCGGGTCTGATTCTGTTGGAGGGATGGCAAGAATGGGATTGAGGAAACTGGAGAGGAGAGAGGAAAGGAGGAGAAAAATCCCCCCCAAAACCAGATGAGCCTAAAGAGTTGAGGCTTGTACAATAGACAGAGGTTTGACAATTGTGATTGAGAGGCTGGGGCCTTAGGAAGAGAGATTTCTAGAAGTATTGATAGAAGTTATGGATTGGTTTTCATTTCATATCCTTTGTTAGATATGAATAAAAGTGGGGATCATTTTAAAGACTATTCACAGTCATTGACCTGAGTTTGTTTTTAATGTAATATTCTACTGTAAGTGGGTCATATGTTTTAAATTTGGCATATTTGCTATATATACATAGCACATGTTGTAGTTACAGGACAAGCATCCAGAAAGTTGTATAATTGCTTGTGTACAATCAGATTCAACCCATAGGAAAGCATAATTATTTCAAGGTTGTTGCTCCTCATGATTCAATGATGACTATAAATGGGTTCTAGTCTGCTCCCCTCAGTCACTTCCTTCCATTCAGTTGCCCCCTTCATTCAGGAAGTTACTCTTTTTGCTCATGCTGAACAAGGAATTTCTAGAATAGTACCTGGCACTAACAGACGTTCAGTAAAACTTTGTGAGTTAAGTGGAGACCATACAACTAAAAATGCTAGAAATACAAATTAATTTAGAATAGAAGAAAGCACAGTTTAATAGATACTTGAAAAGTAATTGCTTTGTAGCATTTTTCATAGTACTGTTTATTTTAGTGGCAGTCATAGGAAATGATTCCTACCCATATTTAAAACGCTCTAAATCCTTGTTTACACTAAGCAAAGAAAGAAATCTACTCATTTTTCTCCCGAGAAATGAAAATGATAATCAGCCTTTAGGTGGCTTCATTCAGGAGTACGCTTTGCAAGGGAGATGGAAGTTCATTTTAGGGACACACATGGAACTAGGTTAGCTTCTCCAGTTTGCCTCATCAGCTCACAAGTGTGCTAGGCTAATGACAGATGCTTTAGCACCAGGGGGCGCCTTTCTGAAAGATTTCTTTTTAGGGTTGCATGAAGACCTCTTGTTGACCTCAAATACATCACAGCAAGTCTACCTTGAGGTGCTTCTGGTGGTTGTTTAGATGCTGAAGGCAATGCATTAGGAACTGATGGTGACTGAGTCTTATCCAATCAGTTCCTGATGCAGTATCTGCGACATCAAAAACTGTGTTGAATATCGATTATTTCTCAGTGCAGCAACTTATTTTATTTTATTCCTTCATGTGGCATTTGTGGTTAAGAATCTCCTAATGGCATCGTTGTGCTAATAGGCTAGTCATCTCTCAATTCTCATCAGAGAAGCTTCCTCGTGCAGCTGATGGTAATTTATGCAGAGACCCACAACTGGCCAACCTGCCGACAGTAAGAGATTGCAGAGTGCGCAGCCCTAAACGGGGCACCTATATTCACACCCTCTCCTCCCAAGGCTCAGGGATCCTTGTGGAAGAGGGGCAGAAAGAATGTAAGAGCCAGAGTGGGTGGATGAATAGCAGGGAACTGTGCTTTCTGGACTCAACTGGACAGTTGCATATATGAACCCACAGTGCTTGTGACAGTATTCAGGAAACCAGTGCAAACCCAAGAGAGACAAAGTCCCAGCATGTCGAGGGGAGGTGGAGAAGGACCTCTGCCCTTAGCTGAAGAATTATTGTCAATTGATAAATGCTGGGAGATGGAAGGTAAATTTTCCTTAAGGGTGTGATGCTGGTTTGGTAGACTTAGCTCCAGAGGATGGATCCATACCCAAGAGTATCTGAGGAACACAAATCAGACTCGACAGACCTTAAAAACAGGGGACATAAAGTGAGGGGGTGAGGAAGTAGAAGAGGATACGGGGAAGGGCGGCTGAATGCGATCAAAATTCACTGTATGAAACTCTCAAAGAATCAATAAAAGTGTTAAAAATAAATCCTCTTTATAATATCATATAATAGAGCAACCCAATCACGTTAATGAATAAATCCCCAAGTTAAAAAGACAGATATTATAAATAAGTCTTACTTAGCACACTTATTAACTTAATGACAAAATAGCATGGATAAGTCGTTTTTAGAAAGGATATTAAAAAGACAACCGCATTAGGTCACTTATTTGTATTTTGTCATGATTATTTAAAAATATTAAAACCTAAGTGTAGATTTGAATGAGGAAATTCTGGCTAATCATTTAATTCCAGGTTCATTCACTGGAATAAAATGCATTTCAAGATAAGTTTATTGTGCTTATCTCCGTCCTCGTTTATTAAAGAGTAATTTGTACATAAATCAGTACATGATTAATCTATATAATCTGGTGTATTTAGACACATTTATACACCATGTTACTATCAACTAGATCAAGGTGATAAGCATCACCATTGTTTCCAAAAGTGTCCTTGTTTATCATGCCATTTCTATCATACTAGAATTTGAGCTCACTGCGAAGATAAGGTTAGTAGATATGGATGGTGTGTAACCTCGAGAAAAATGCAGTGACAAGTCAGACAGCCCCAAGATGTAGCTGATTCACTACTCTATCAGTGACTTTGCAGGTTGGCTTTGGAGGATTTCTTATTGGAAAAGCTAGTCAATCCACTAGAATTGCCCCAAATACAGAATGAAGGACTAATATTGCTGAGCAAATCCACCATTTGTCTGATGGAACTTCTGGGTTACATGGGCTATTTTGAACATAAAAGATGAAGCAATTGATTAGGGGATTTGGAAATGGAACAGAGTAGAACTGAGAGGTGGAGATCATGGAAATGGGAGAAAAAAAATCAACTTACTACTATCTGCCTGGTGTTCATCTAGATTGCAAAGGAGTTCAAGAGTTAAGATTTCACCATATTTTTACTCTACAAATAATATTTTACAAATGATACAATGATATTCTCTCTGTTCATGCCTCTGTCTCTCTGTATCTCTCTCTGTTTCTGTCTCTGTCTCTCGCTCTCTCTCTCCTACCTATGATCAGATACATTCAACTTATTAACATATATCTCCCTAAGATTTGTAAGCAGAGTATTCTTGGAGATGCCACAGATCTTCTCACTGGAGAAGGAAAGCTCAGGAAAGGACTAACAGTCAGCCCCTTGTGACGGTCCTTTGCACTATGTATGGTCTCTCTTAGGTAAAAATTTAGGGTTGTGTAGCCAGATTGGACAGGCTAGAGAACTGGATCAGCACCTCTACCAGCAGCCGGGAAATCAGTTAGCACTGTGTCATTTGTGCTCTGAAATGGAATGTGATTAGGAAGGGGAAAACAGGATCCCTTAAGACTGGATTGCTGCAAATATACTCTATATTATCTTTCTCCAGGAGATGTCTCTTATCAAAAATAACAGCTGTGTCCCAATCCTCAGCTTCCTGGAATGTCCAGTATAGGATTTCAGCATATTTTAAAAGTTGCAAGTTATTGAGTTGGTTTTTGGAGTGAAAAGATATGGGATGCCATATCTTTCATTATGAACTAACGGAATAATGTGGGGAATGGGGTTCAGGGAATTGGGTGACTTGAGAAGCTGAATACATGGCACAGTTACCCAGAAGGCCTTTGGAAGGAAGCTATGCTTACCACTATGCAACCAATGCTAGAAGGCATTTCAAAATGGAGATCATTATGATCCTTTCTTGAGCTTCTAAACTGCCAGATATGAGATGGGCCCAACGACTGACATTTTTAACAAATTGCCTGGTGCTTCAACAATAATTTAAAAATCATTACTTTAACCTAGTCAGAGACAATCTGAGTTGTGAGACCAAGTGACCTTAAATATGACTTGGATAAGTGAATGTGATAATTCAGAGGAGAGAGGGATGTGAGAATTAATCATCTATAGAAGTTCAAGTCTTAGTAATTATCATAGTTCAGAAGTGTTGCTCATTGAACCTCTCTGTCTTGGAGTACAACTGCAACTTCCTATTTCTCTTTTTATCCCAGAAAAATCATAGAAAGAACTCTGCTAGTCTTTGATGAACTAATAGTGATTCTTGAGTTTGAAAAGATAGAAAATATACCTACAGCTGATGAAAATTACAGGAAGAGAAGATAACTCAAAGACCAGCCACAATAAAATAGAGCCCTAAAACTGAGGTCACAGTTTTGAGTAACCTCCGGGACACTGTAAAGCTGAAGGAATTTTCCCCAAACTGAGGAATCTAAAACAGAACTGAAAGACTAGAGAGAGACTTTTTCCAGAGCATTTCTTGAGTCTCTTTAGAAAGATCTTCCGGGTATGTTCACGCTAGATGAAAAGCCTATTGAATAACTGTAGGGAAGCCCTACCCGTTCTTAGTCATGATCACAGTCTGCTCGTCTTTTCTCCCAGTTCCTTCCTATTCTCCACATTTCTACTCATGCTCAGTCTAGGTGAGCTCTTCCTATCCTGGGTTCACTGCAGTTAACCATTTAATAATGCACGGGGATAGTTATAGGATTACTTGAACCGCCGATTCTTCCACTGAACTGAGGGCAGGGATGGTTTGCTCATGGCTATGTTCTTAGCACAGAGCCTGGTACCTCCTCAGCACTGAGTACTTGTTGAATGGAAAATGCAAAGTAGCTGCATTTTACGGGAGCTGAAGCTGAAGGCAAGGGTTCCTGTTGGCATTACAGTTCAGCTCTCCCCCTTCCATCCTGACTCACCCCAGGTCGGTGGACGTATTGTTAGTGGACTGGGGGTTTTGAGTATAACAAGTTTAGAGAATAAGCATTAAAAAATGCCTTAATTCTCAAAAGGGAACGTAGTTATTTAGAAGTCCAGGACTGAAGGACTACTTGGAAGAGTGGGCTAGATTAGCCCAAATGGGATGTCTGGCAAAAGGGCTGAACTTGATATGCTCTAAACTGCTAGAAGGTTGAGTCTGTAAGTAAGAACGCTTTCTCCACCTCTCTACCTCAATGGTAAGTGGTTCCAACTTGGTTAAAATGAGCAGCCTTAAAGTTCATGGTGACCTTGTGATGATCACTGAAGATAAGTCATTTTTAAAGTTTGCTGTGGCGTTGGGAAAAGATAAGGGTGACACTTCCTGATCATTTAATAACTGTTCAGCCTCCAAGAGCACAGCATGAGAGGGCCATGGCGTTAATCTGGATTTCCACAGGACATGGGCACACTGGGCCTCAAGCTACTTAGCAGCCCTTAATGAGGGCTTTCACTCTGGCCAAGACTTTATAAACTTTAATGGTGGGACATAGACTCTGATTGGTCTGGCTTATACCTGCTCACATTCTTTAATACATCTGCTCTGATGCAGAAGGAAAAGTCCTTTGAAGGCAGAATGGAGGGATTAGCTAGCTTGTTCTTAAAAATGAATGAAATATACTCTTCAGTAAGAACTTCCTCACAGTACAAGGGAACCTGCAACAGCTGAAAGGTTAGTACCACCTTCTGAGCCAGCTGAGCTGTAGCACTCAAGTCTAATGTGTTTAGAGACCTGGTATTTTTAAGGCCAGGAGTGAAATCTGATTTCTAGCATTAAGTAGGCTCAGTCAAAAGATATCCTGTGTAATGAGCTCAGGAGGTGACATCAGCTCAGCCCGGGAACTGTAAGGTGGCTTAGAAAGCAAGATCAGGTCGAAACCATTGACCTCTGGATTTCTGTCAGTGTAATGGGTAATGTGGACTGCGAGGTCCACATGTCCACCTGTGGATGAAGCCAGGAGTGTTTACATATACTTAGTGCAAGATTTGGACCTCTGTGTTGGTGTGCAGAAAACACATGTTGGACTACAAGTTCAGGATAGAGGAGCTACCAAATAGCTGAGGCCTGTGAGAGGTACAAGGCCACTGTGGAGGGCGAGTCTAGGCCTAAAGGTGAGCTTTGATAGGAACAATACTCAGAGACTCAGTGAGTCCATGGGTTTATAGTCAGACTAAAGCCTACAGGGTACAGGATGAATAAACTACAACCATCTCTGTACTAAGCAGAACTAGAACTCAGGCTTACATCAACAGCTCAGGATCAGAGATGCAGTGAGACATCTAAGGTCCAGGCCTGCAACTTGGTGATGCTTTTACCTTTGTGTTCTCATCAGAAAGCTGGGTGTTTCCACTTTGACTTACATAGTCTCTACATCACAGATGGGAGTCTTGAACTCTATGTGTTGGTAAGGTGACAAGTTAGAACACTGTGGATTTATACCCAGGATTCCTAATACATTCTTAGATAATGAGCCAGACAGAACCTCAGCCCTAGGATTCTTGATGTGTTTCATCCTCAGTGAGGACTAGCACACACAACCAAGTCCTGAGTATCTCATTTATAGAGATGCTAAATTCTTCACCTATTTTGATGTCAATGATCTCCAGAATCATTTTTCTTCTTGCTCTAAATTCTTCATTAAGTTAAATTGTATGGAAGTTATTAAAATTTACTATGAATATTTCTCTTTGGGGCTGGAGAGATAACCCAGTAGTTAAGAGTGCTTACTGTTCTTCCAGAGGACCAGAGTTCAGTTCCCAACTCCCACATCAGGTTCTCATAACCACCTATAGCTCCAGCTCCAGGGCATCTGTGGTCTCTGCTGGCATTCACACACACACACACACACACACACACACACACACACACACATACACGCACACATGCACACAAGCACACATTTTTCTTTAGAGTTTACAAATGATAAGATTCTAAGAAACTCTTAATTGATCAGATTCTATTGCCAGCATATTACTCTTCCAATGAAAACCTCCAACTTTTTCTCAAGTCACTCACCCTCAGCCCCAGCTTTCCACTTAGTTTTTAGTTTTTTTTTTTAACCAGTGTTTTCTCACCTCAACTTACTTGATCCCAGTCTTTTCATGCTCAAACACAGAGACTTTCACTTCAAATCACACATTTGAATCACTTTTGTAGTTGTTAGATAGTAGTAGCCAGATCCCCCTAACAGACATTTTGATCAAATTTATCTGTGGTAGACTCTTTGATTCTGGCATTCAAAAGCTCCTTTGGTGCCTCTGTGTACAGACAGTACTGCCAACACCTACAAACCAGCAACAGTACACAGAAAGCCTGTGTACACACAGTGGCAGTGATGGTGTGCACAGCCATTTCAAGAACATAGCTTTTCTACTGAGTTGCATCCATTTTATTTTCTTTGTGAAAAAGAGCACCAAAAACAGGAACCGGGAATTCTTTAACATTCGGTGGAAAAGGCTACTTTCACTAGCGGGGGGACAGAGTATTTGGAAATTTCTGGCTGTTTAAAAGAGCCTCAGTGACATTGATGGTTCTTAATATGATGGCGCTATGTATCATTGCTAAGTCAGGTTTATCACTTACAGCTCAGGATGTGCTCTTTTAGTCTGGAAAGAACTAGTTCTTTCACAGACTAATTTCTATTCAATCTTAGTTTCTGGCAAGGAAATTTAATGGATCGTATTAATTTGTCTTGAAACAGAAATGTAATTTAATTAGACAGATACACACACACTTGTTTTCCTGGGAGTATCCAGGGAACCACATGGCCGTCTAAACCTCTGAAACACAATATTTAATATTTTCCATGAAAGTTAATCATATACTTAAGTATAAAGTTAGTTCATATGATTTGTTTGGTATTACTGGGTGAATAAGGAAGAGAACTGGTCTTGAGTTTTACCCTGAGCAATTACATTTGTTTTTGCTCTTTGGGCATTAAGATGTTTTTTATTTATCTATTTATTTATGTATATAAATGTGTGGTACATGTTTGTGTGCATGCACATGTGCCTATGTAGAAAGCACAGGTCAATCCTGGTTGTCTTTCTCAGTCTTGTTTTTTGAGATAGACTCTCGTGATGAACTGAATTCACCAGTTCCACTGACCTGGCTAAACAACAAGCCTCAGGGAGCCTCCTGTCCCCACCTCCCCAGCACTGAGATTATAGGTACATACTACTGCACTCAGTTTTTATGTGGGTCCTGTGGTATCAAACTCAGGTCCTCATGCTTGCAGAGCAATCATTTCCCTGATTGCACCTCCCCAACCACAATAAAGGGGTTTATATTTGTTTGAGGGCCAAAGAACTTGAGGTGGATACAGGCTCAAGAGACTGATGGAAATTTTAGCCTAATCTGCAGTTAATCTTAAATTTCAATATTAATTTGGACAGTTGAATGTGAGACAGCTACAGAAGAAATGAGGGAGGTTGATCAAATGTGGTAATTTAGGGAGCTGAAGTTTGAGGAGGGCCTAGCACACTGCTCAGATTGGTGGCTTAGAATTTGATGGACTAGTACCCACAAGAAGAACTTTCATAAGGAAAGCATTTTGGGTTCAGCTTCTAAAATCCACACTCCCTTGCTGAAGTTTAAAACAAAACAGCATTGAAGGGTACCATAAACAGCGAGTGAATTCCCAAGGCTGGTTTCTTTTCTGGTCACAGCGGCACCTGAGATAGACTTCGATAAGATTAGAGGAGATTGAACATGAAACAGTAGCCATCACAGCCACTTTTCCTGTTCATGATTTGGGGGGTCAGGCAAATCTTTGGAGGTCAAGGAAATTGCTCTGTTTAGCATAATCCCAGAGACCACTGTGAGGGATTATACGAGCATCTCACAGTTGCCAGCTGAGATTAAGCCAACTCACAGCTGTCCAGGTTAGACCTGCAAATAAAATCCTATGAGCAAGGTGCTGGTTATCCTGGGAAGAAGTGCATCTTTGTTCTGCATGTTCTAGGTGAAACAAACTACTCCTCTTCCTGAACTGAAATTTACTTTCACAGATTTCTGGAATTGACAGTGTTGTATTTTATGCCGTGAAAGTATTTTTGTATTTAGAAAGGATCTACATGATTAATCCTTTATAAACACAACCAAGCAGGAGTGCAGGTGGATGGATGTAAAACCAATCACTCAAGAAACATTTTTAAACAAACTTTATAAAGAATTTGGAAAAGCCAAAGCTAAACACTCCAGAATATTTCCTCAGACAAGTAAACTATCAATTGAATAAATTTTAAAAAATTACCACATACTCACCAGATGGGCAGGTGTGATGGGGGAGTTCTGCCTTCCTGCATGGTCATCTCCAAAGCTTTCCTCTTGCTTCCTTATTATGGTTCAGTGAGATTAGGCCATGAGCCACAGCTCTGTTAGCCCAGAGAGTGAGGTTGATCAAGTAGAGATAACGGTCAAGAAAGAAGGGAAGGGAGAACACCTTTAGAGGCTCCTTGCCCCTTACTTCACATTTCTGCTTCAGGGACTGTAAGAGGAGAGCATACTACAAGTTCAGACTGACTCCCAGATTTTGATTCAGCAGTTCTGATTTGGGGACTGAGATTTTTCACGTTGGTGGGAATTTCTCCCCTGCCTTTCTCACTAGCTTGCTTTCATACCAGATCGTGTCTTCTCCTGCATAGTAGACTCCAGCCAAAACAAACTTTTTGAAATGCCAAGAATCTAATGGTCTGGGTTCTGCCTTTGTGTCATACTCCAAAACCATACTTGGGATGGTTTTCTCTTCTTCTCTCCTTGGTTTAGCTTACACATGAACATCTGTGTGATGGACACACAGTATAAAATATCAAACACTTCTTTCTCCAGTCTCTTTTGCTGGCAACCCCACTCAGTACTTATTTCTGCTTCTATATCTATTGTACACAGTGATTTTTTTGTTTGCTTAGAAATAGTCTCTTTCATTAGATTGTGACCTTCTAGATAGACAGGCCATGATTATTAATCTTTGTATTTATTAGTTATACAATTCTAAGTATTGATATATTTGACCTTTAATCAGTATTCAGTCAAAATTTGTTGAACAAAATCAAACATTAGTTGAGCCTAAGCACTACTGGTTCCAGTTTATAAAGTCATTAAATAACTGAAAATTGAGTCTTTTGTAAAAAGAAGACAGACAAATACAAAAGGAGAGTGGAATTTAGATGCCTGCTACAATTAAGATAAGCTTCTGAATGAGAAAAATAGTTTTTCATGGAAAAACGGTCAGGTAAATATAGCAAACAATTGGAAAAGAACAGTGAATACAATCCTAAGAGTTCTTCATGTCAGGGATGGGTGGTGGTTCCATTGGGAAAGTGTTTGCTGCACACGCATGAGGACCTGAATTTGATTCCCATCACCCAGGCAAAAAGGTAGACACAGTGGTCCTGAGGAAATGGTGTTTAGGGGGCTTCTGTGTTGGCCAGCTCACAACCACTTGTAATTTTATCTCCATAGCATCAGATACCCTCTTCTGGCCTCCACGAACCCCCTGAACCTATACAGAAACATATACACAGAAATATAAAACATACAATAAATCTTCTAAAAATGGAAAGTACTAAAGGAAGACATTCAAAGTTGACCTCTGACCTTCACATGCACACACACACACACACACACACGCATACACACACACGAATGGGAACCTCCAAATAAAAGCATAATCACAGAGATCACTGGGAGAGATTATACATAGCTTTAAGCTCATTTTTATACTTAAAAACAAATTTAAGTTTATAGTTAAAACATTTGAAGTTTATTTTTAGATATCAAATTAATGAGGCTCAAAAACAGGCAGATTTTTCCCTAATTAGACAAAACTGTCATTTCTCAGGTTTTTCTCTCCAGAGTGTGGAGTAACCTGATGAGCTAAAATGAACATGAATAATGGTTCAGGTCCTGTCTCCTCTTAACTTTAGATTTGATTTCCTGTCTTTCTAGAAGTGCAAGTGACTAGAGACATTGAAGAATGACTGTAAAGAGGTCAGAAGAATAAAGATGTGATTATGGCGCTGGAAAACATTACAAAAAAGGACATCGTGTGTGGGAATCCTGTACTGTGTGCTTCTGAGGGAGGTGAGACGACTGGGGAAGAATCCAAGCCTAGTTCTGGCTCATGTCCACAGATGTGGAAGGTAGTCTCTGAAGGGACGCACACACACATACTTTGCTGCCTTGCCAACCTTGCTGAATTACTATCATGGGTGTTTACAGAAATAAAGGAGGATTCTGATACAAAACTTTGGTAACAAAACTATGCTAATGTGAATAGACAGGCCAGACAAACTGAAAAAGAGGTGGTAGCGGAGCAGATGATGATGGAGTCAGCTGTCTCTAACACTGCAGATGATGATGGAGCCAGCTGTCTCTAACACTGCAGAGGCAGTGTACTCAAATATTCTGAAACATCACCAAACTATAGAGAGATGTTTCTACAGAGGTCTTAGGGGTACTACAATATGTATACTTATGATCATAATTATATTAGAAGTTTCCTATAGATTTGTTTTTTATTTTAATAAAGAAATTCCTGTCCAGTTATTGAGTCTGTTCTGTTGGTGTCAGTTTTTCCTGAGGAATAGTGATAATTTTTTTGAAGTTAGAACTACTTGGATACCTTCTGAAGACTCTTACTGCTGCTCAGCTCTGAAATGGAGCACAGTATGTTGGAAAGCACAAGCTTTGGACTGAGGTGGACCAGCTTGTGATTCCTGGTTCTACCCTGTAGTAACTGGGCTTTAAGGGAAATTATTTTACTTCCTGAGGTCTCAGTTTCTGTGTTAACATTTGTGAATGAGACCGAAAAAATAAATGTTATATGTGCGGAAGTGTTGTGTTAGAAGTAATACGACACATAGACCATCAGTACAATAAACACTAAATTTACTTTGTTTTAATTTTGTCACTATGTGCTTTGGTTAACTCAATTACTTTTTTAAAATTGGATCAAGGGGAGGGTGGGGATTATGGGGCACTTGGACTGGGCAAGAGAGAGGCTGGACGGGGTTCAGAGGAGAGAAGAGAGATGAATCGAGCTTGAATGTCATGGGAAGCCAGAAAGAAATGTGTTGGCTTGGGAACCCCCTGAGAAACACACATATGGTATTTTCACATTAATGCATGTATGTACCTGGGGGCTGCATGGCAATGAGCACAGTGCCAGACAAGAGAGACCTCGCTTTGTGGTTGGTCGGAGAGTCCAAGAGACTCCTAAAATAATACAGATGCCCAAGCCCTTGATTATCTCCCAGAACTCAAAGGTAAGACCCTACGGTTGAAAACAGGGCCTATACTTTGGACACAGGACTTGGAGCAATGGAGCTAGAACTGACCTGGAAGTCTTCCAGAAGACTAGCTCTCATAGTTTTATAGGACACTGTTCAAGCTGCTAAGGGAGAACATCAATCCAATGGTCCAACGCAGCCATAAAGCTGAATAACCATAACAACTGGCACACAAACTACCTCTGTTGGTGCGGTTAGTGGCACTGTATGGGGGTGGGGTAAGAAACAGCCATCTAATTACCCTTAAAGCCCTGGGAGGGAGCTCATGGGTGGCGCTGTAAACACATTCAAACACACGTGGCTGGAGAGGTCATAGATCCTAGAGAAAACCCCATTTCTGTCATTTTTCTAGACAGTTGAAATTTATTACCATATACTAAACATTGATCTTTGTATTTATAGACAAGTGTACCATACACCACTCATCAAAGAAACTTCTTTTCGAAACAGATGGAGGTTACTGCAGAGTTCCACAACTGGTCACACACATAGAATCTATGTCTGAGAGATGCCCACCCCTAGGTGACTATCTGCAGTCTAAGGAACACAGTAGAACGGGGATGGAGAGAACACTAGTGCTTCCCTCAGTTCTCACCAGTGAAGCTTCCTCATACAACACAGCATGATGCACACAGAAGGCCACAACTGGCTAAGTATTAGAGAATAAGAGACTGCAGAGTGTGTGTCCTTGGATAGGACTCCTATATTAAAACTTACCCACCCAGGGCTCGGGAACCATTGCAGAAAAGGGGGCAGAAAGGTTGTAAGAGCCAGGGTGGGTCAATGAACATAGGGAAACAGAAGCTTTCAGGAAGCTTGCTCATGTGAACTTGTGGCAATGATGGCATCAAACCCAAGACTCATGCCAACTCAATTGGACAAGGGCCCAGATTAGAGTAAAGGAAATGGGCAACGGGCCAGTGTTAGTCTGGGAAGTTTTGGAAACTTGTTACTGCTGGGTGAGGGAGAATAAACCTTCCTTAAGATCTCTACATGGGTTGGTTAGGGTCCAGAGGATGAATTTGCACTGGAGGATATCTAGGTACATATGCTTGACTGGATGGGGCCTAACATTTATGGCAGAATCTATGAGGTCTGGTGTGGGGGTGGCAGTCTAAATTTGATTAGGAACTGTTGTATGACATGTACAAAAGCTCAAGGAAGATATTTTCAAAAAACAGAGAAAATTACATGATTTATTTTGTAATATGGTTGATGATGTGGTGTTTTATGGAACTGTAATTAACTCAGTGTGATTTTATGTCATGAAGCTTTTGGCTGTATAAATATTTTATAAAGGTAAATACTTTCATGAAGGAATGATTTAAATTTATATTATTAAATGGTTTAAGTCAAATAAAATTTTCGAAATCTAGATTTTAGAGAAGATATCTAAATTCCACTCTCATTTTATATGAATCTCTCTTCTTTGTTATTTTTTCCCTTCCTTTGAAAAGTTTCAGATTTGCTTTTGTATCTTGCTAGAGTTTCTAATCTAATACTGAGGTCTCAGAACAAAGCCTGCATAGGACAAGAGGACTCTGGGCTGGAAGACCATGGACTTGTATGGTTTTTGTGTTTTTTCAGAACCGGGTAGCATCTAGAGCTGCTCTAAGTTGTATTTACAATTCAGTTTTCACTTCTTTATGCACCTGAGCACTCATATCTGAGACACTCTTAGAACGCTAGCTTTCCCTTAGGCTTCAGATCTAAGTTCTGAACTCTCAGGGCCTTTGATACTTAAATGTGTGAGAGCAGGGCTTGTGCTAATTTTGTCACATTTGGTGACCTGTTATATCCCCTTTTTGGAAAGCAACTCAAAATAAAGGCAGAAAATATAGACAAACAACGGAGAGTGAAGGTGAGTAAGAGGACTTACAAGCTCTTCTCAGTGTTCACAGGGACAGAACCCCCAGTCCCCTCCCGCTGGCTTCCCAGGTGAACTCCACTCCCCTGCTGCAGCTGGGGGCGGGGAGATCCTTATCCAAGTCGTGACTCTTCTCAAGCCTTTGTTGTCCTTTTACCTTGTCTTCTTGTTATTTCTATGGTTGAAACTCTGAAACCTTCGAGGTTTAAGAAAGAGAGATAGAGCAAGAGAGAGAGAGAGTGAGCCAGATAGTATTTATTATTTTTTTAGCCCTGTAGACATTCAGAAAATGTTTGGCTTCAAATTGATTTCAATAAAATATTTGGCTGGAGTTAGAAATGAGCATTTTGGCTTGGATTTTGTTAAATACCAGTTTGAGCTGAATTTTGGTAAGTCGTCCTGAATACATCTATCTTTGTCAATGAATTTGTTTGTTTATTAAGTACATACTTTCTGGATTTTTGTGGGAAGAGGAGGTCAGATAGAGGAACATGAGGATTAAAGTGATTACAAATAGAGGAAAAGATTCACGGAGAATGGTGTCTAGAGATAAGGCGTTACGAGAAGGGAGTTTGAGTCATAGTGTGCCTAAGTGGGTGTCCAGCCCAAGGCCAAAGCCGGAACTGCCATTGGGCTGAGCTTCCAATTGGCATGTGTTCTGCATTCTGAATGGTGGAGACATTCTTGAGAAGGTAGTCACAATTAGCCACAGAGAATAAGTGTTATGAGTACAAAGGAAGGTCCCCACAAAATAAGCTTCATCTTTATGTAGCTTAATCTTCTACAGAGTCATAAAAAGAAGTCATAGGGTTGCATTCTCCAAAACAGGGGGCTAAGAAGATGAATAGCCTTTTAAAGAAGTCATTAGCAAATTGAATAATGACAATGACATGTGTAATCATATAGAAATAAATTAATTGTTGTTAGAACAGTCATTATGGGTTATCTAGGTAATCCAGGGTACAGCCTTTAAGACTTGACTTATGGCATCTTCTCTTTTTTTAAAAAGAAAAAGAAAGAATATTTTGAAGTTTCCAGAGACATAGCAACAACGTACTTCAATGACATCAGTCATCTTGGTGGGTTTTTCATACAGAGACTGAATGAGCTTGGACATACTTTCTTCAGGGGAGCACATCCACAGTGACAGAAAGAAGACAGCTAATCCTGGAAATTTTTAGGAGGGACTGTATAGAATCTAGGCTTCAGGAGATTCTTGCAACAGAGAAGGAACTTTCAGTCCTAGTTTTCTGAAAGGATACTTGGTTTGGGAGGATGGAAGAGATGCTAAAGCAACAAACACCAAAAAGTAGAAGTGGTTCCTCACTTGAAGGAAGCAAATGCCTAAGTCTCAAAGACAGCATGCTGGACGAGGCTGCAGAAGTGTCGACCTACCCCTGGTTGGCTCCTTAGAGCAAGGGCCAGGGCTGAGTTTTCTTCTATAATTCTTGCACCCAATGGTTCTCAATGACTTCTAAGCCTGGGTGCTGTGGCACAGCCTGGCGAGATTTAGATCCTGCAAGAAGGAAATTATTTAGAAGAAAACGCATTCTTCAGTGAGTTTAACTGATTAGTGACCCTGCAAAAACTCAGTGTTCTTACTTTAAATCAGGATTCCCAAATCCATCTGATAGAAATGCTAGAGGTTTAAACAGACTATATAAAGTGTCTATCAGTGTCTGATACAGAACCACTCTACTACTGTATTTCAAATGATACTATCTAATGATTGTCATGCACCTAGCTTTGCACTAAATTTTATCTGGATTATGTTATTTGAGCCTCACAACAATCCTATTGAGATGATTCTTGAAGAAACCAAATAAAAGTAGGAGAATATTTAACAGCAGTGTATTCCCATGGAGGAGTTACAAAGCAACATGGAACTTGTTTTCTGGAAGCTCAAGTTCCAGTGAGAGAGAGGCGGAAAAGGAGAGAGAGAGAGAGAAGGAGAAAGATGGAAAGATGGAGGGAATGTGACTGAGGATCAGGAGGTAGAGCTGTTTTCTTAATTACAGGCCATGTGAAGACCCTGAGAAAGCCGCCTAGCCAGCCTTTGTGGAAGGTCACCTGGAGCGCTGTAGGGTCATAGCAACGGAGAACAGAGATAGTGCTGTCAGGGAAGGATAAAAGAAACATCTTTCTCCACTGTCTTGAAGCTGTTAAGAGGTGTTCAGAACTTACTAGAGAAGATGGGACCCATTTAAGGAAAAAAGCCTAGGTCTGCAGGGAAAGTGATGAGAAGTCAAGGGGAGAAGATCTGATGCCTGAGGCTGAGGCTTAAAAGAGCCTCTATTAGACTGTGTTTTACAGATTTAAAGCCAGTAGATCTAGTGCTAAGGGCTCTAGGCTCTTTTGACTGTATATGTTGGGGGTGAAGGGGAAGGATTGTCAGGATTCTGTAGAACTATAACTATTAAAATTTGGTTTATTGAGGTAAATACAGTTAGAGTAAAAATATAGAACACAGTTTGATGAATTATCACAAAGTGAACACAGCCTTATAACCACTACCCAGGTCAAGAAAGAAAACGTTACTATCTTCATAAATATTTACTATTAATAGCCATCACAGGCTTAGTTTCTTAAATAAATTCGTGTCCTTCAACATACACATTTAGAATTAAATGTGACCAGTTAAGAGAGCTTTTGCATAAAGTGAAGATATTGTTTGTCCTGAAAATGAGTTGGAGAAGACACTTAAAACTCATAAAGTTCTATAAAAGAGACAGAGCACACTACAGACACAGAACTTGGAGCAATGGAGCTGGAGCTGACCTGGAAGCCTCCTCACTGAAGACTCACACTCATAGTTCTAGAGGATACTGTGCAAGCTGCTAAGGGAGAAAATCAATCAGTGCCATCCCCATCTTTAAAACCTAATAGCCACAACAATGACTGGCACACAAACTACATCAGGGCAGTAGCAGCACTGATGTTCATTATCTTGCAGGTAATGAACAGCTACCCAATTGGACTTAAAGTCCCCTCAATGGGAGGGAACTCATGTGTGGCATTGTAAACACAGCCAAATACACGTGGCTGGAGAGGTCAAATGTAATTTCTTACTCTATGCCAAATATGGATTCTTATATTTACAGATAAGTATATCATTCTGGAGGCTATCATAGAGTTCCACAACTGGACACAGGCAGAGAATATCCATCTGAGAGATGCCCAGCCTTAAGCAACACATCTACAGTGAAACCTCTATACCCAAGGCTCACAGAACAAAGTGAAACAGGGGGTAGAAAGAATACCGATGCATTCACCAGCAGAGCTTCCTCAAGTAACAGAGTGTGATGTACACAGAAGGCCACAGCTGGCCAAAGGGTAGAGAATAAGACACTGCAAAGTGCATGTCCTTGGATAGGACTCCTATATTAAAACCCACTCACCCAGGGTTCAGGAACCATTGTGTAAGAGGTGCTTGAAAGATTGTAAGAGCCAAGGTTGGTGCATGATCATAAGGAGATAGCATTTTCCAGGCTTCTGAGAACTTGCTCATATGAACCTACAGCAATGGTTTCAGCATGCACAAGACCTCTGCAAACTCAAGTGGACACAAACCCAGCATAGAAGTGGGGAGTGGGGCAATGGGCAGGGAGCACAGCCTTAGCAGAGGAACTACTGACAGTTAATCACTGCTGGGTGAAGGAGAGCTGGTCTTCTTTAAGGGAGGGCCTCTAGATAGACTGACTAGACCCCAGTGGATGAATTTGCACTGAGGGACATCTAAGTACACAAACTTGACTCAGTAGGCATTAACAGGAATGACAGAATGCATGAAATCTGGTGGGGGAGGACTATGAGTGGGTGCAGATGGGGAGGGCATCTAAATATGATTATGATGTATTGTATGAAATGCACAGAAATTCAATAAAAATATACATTGAGAAAAAATAGAAGTATTAAAATCTAAATATTGCACAATTCAAATAGAAAATAAGGTATTATGTTTTTGAGACAGGGTCTCCCTGTAGTCTTAACTGGTCTGGAACTTACTACAGAGACAAGATTGGCCTCCATAAATGCTGGGATTAAGGGTGTGTACCACCATGCCTGGCTGAGATAATTTTAAAAATATTTTATTTATTATTTTTATTTTACAGGTATGAGTGTATTGCTTGCATTTGTGTAAGCACACCTGTGTCTTGCAATGCATTCAGAGGTCAGAAGAGGGCATTGGATACCCTAGAACTGAAGTTTCAATGGTTGTTAGCCACGCCATGTGGGTGCTGGGAACTAAACCCAGGTCCTCTGCAAGAGCAGCCAGTGCTCTTAACCACTGAGCCATCTCTTCAGGCCCTTAAGGCATACTTTTATATATCTCCTAATCTATTAGGTTAAAATAAGGGCCCAAAAGAGATTCCCATTTTTGTAAGGGAACATATTTCTTAGAATATATAAATCTTGGTGGTATTCCAAGGACATCATGTGCTCAGCAAAACATTTGTCAATAATGATACTCGTGATAGGTTGCCTTTTAATATAATTCATCACGAGTCTTCTAAAGCAGTAACGTGCAAGAAATGCAATTTAGAAACTTCTGAAGTTTCTGGTTGGGGCCACATGAGAGAGAATATTTTATGGGTGCTAATGATAATATTTTTATGTGTCACTGAAATTATCTTTCTCTTTTCCTTTCAATCTTTTGAAGAACATAGCTCTGGGTTTTTGTAGATTTAGAAGGAGGGAAAGAAAGGAAAACTAGAAAACAGAAATAAGATGGGAAACAAATACTGAATTGCAGAAAATTGCAAAAGGCCTTTCTTTTGTGTCAAGGAAACAGTACCATAACTCAGTATAGTGATTAACCATCCATGTTATTAGGCTAGATTTCATTCTGTATGTACCTTTATTTTTGTGGATGGTCATTTGTGAGTTTCTCTATGTCAGCCATAGGAGGTGGAAGGCCAGTAACATTTTAAAAAGGCCATTTACCTAAAGGGAAGGTAATCTGTTGCTTTTACAGACCATAACATCCTTCATGGATCTTTTAGTTGGAACTTTACAGAAGATAGTACATGCGTCACGTACATTTGATTATTAACGCGGAATATGGCACGTTTACCTGTTTCTGAGTGTTAAAGCTTGGTCTTATGAACACCTCCAAATGATTCTCAGAGCACTTCAAGTCCATTAATGATTTGTTTTAAGTCGATTTTTAAATTATCAGCAACGTTGGGAAGGGACGAGGTATTTGTTTTGTAAGGATGTGTGACTTTTGTGTGACTTTTATGTTCTGCTGTGTCCTCAGCAGTAGAATTTTATCCTTTAGCTTTTGGGGTTAAAACGTAAATAGATATAGAATTTACTAGAAACTTTCAGGTGTCTACTTCAGCTAGTAGATTCTAACTTAAAAAAAGCTTTGCTTTTGAATTAACTATTTAGCTATGACTAATTGAATATTTATAGTATTTAAAAAAATAATATAAAGCAGTACAAGTAATCTGTAGGAAAGTGTCAGATGGTATAAAGAGAACTGAAATCTAGTTTTGGGTTCCCTGCTCAGTAGCTGAAGATCTGGAGCTACGTTACCTTTGGGCCTTACAGTGAAGCGGCAGGGATGACATGGAGACTATTTAAGCTCCAGGGCCTTCAGTTTTCTCATCAGCAAAACAAGACCTTTAACAGTAAAGGCTCAGATAAGGTTATCTCGAGGATCAAAGAGGCTGTGCATTCAATAATCTCGGCATAGTCAGTGCTTGGTAGATAATTCTGCTGAAGAAACCACTCTATCCCTTTCCTTATCTGAATGCTGTGTTCTGAGATGCATTTCAATTGCATGTTTATTGAAAACCCTGACATGCCCTGGAAGGAGAAGAGGAAAAACCCTCCTGGACTTATCCAGCACAGTTCTTCAGAGGAAGTTGAGGGTTTGTTATAAGGTGTCTTTGGGTTCACTAGGACTGAGACAAGGAATGTGACTGGGGAAGGGTGACAGCAGGGACAAGGCCAGTGTGCTCAGGAGGCACTGAAGGAGACAGATCAGCCCTCCTCAGCATCTGCTTTTTGCAGTGTCCACTTCTATAAATAAAACTTGGGGTGACTTGGAATTACCAGAGCCCAGGCCACCCCCCAAAGGCTGTCTAGTTCACCCCAAGCTTAAAGCTTAATATCACCATCCATTTTTTTTTTGACAAACCTTTTCCCCAGTCATGGTGCACAAACAGAATACCTTGCTTGCTTTTAACATGAGGAAATTTAGTCCCGAGAGACTACGTGGGGGTGTCTGATATTTAAGGCCAGGTTTCCTGGCCTGTAGCTCCAGGATTGCTCTTTCATACTATTTTGTCTGAGATGTTGAGTTGTGTACACTTATCTATCTTTCCTTCCCATTTTAAGACTTTCTGAGCTTCATTTTCTTCATAAGATGGGACTGTCAGTAATACCTTCATTGTGCTTGTGGAAAAACAAAGGTAGATTACATGTATGGAGTGCTTCATGCAACAGTATCTACTGGATGTTGGCATCAATAGTCATAACGCCCTTCTAGCCCCTTGCATAGCTAGGAAATAAGTGTGTGCTGAATTCCTAGTATTGCTTTTCTATTGTTTCTTCCCATGAAATTCCAGGTATTGAAAGATTTTGTATATCAAATTGTTTACACAGTCTAATCCTTGCTTTTTATTATTATCAAATATTGCCTGGAATTATCGATCAGCCACTGTAGCAAGATTGAAGTGATACGAATTCAGTGAAAGTCACAAAGTCTGATATGTACAGAACCACCTTATCTTCATCTAATGTGCCTTCTTAGGACATCTAAGGTATCTAAAACATCTTGCTGACCTCTGGCACTGCCTTTGAAGTTTCTGGACATAGTTGAGCTCTCACTTTTTAATGAATGAGCCAAACTTTGTTATTACAATCTGAGTAAGCTGATGTTGTGTGTGTGATCTAATTCAATTTTTGAATGTTACATTTTTTTCCATCACATCATGGGAAACTGGTGTGGTCCAGAGCTATTCAAACTAAATTCATTAAGAATGAAATGGAAGATGAATTATTAACATACTACCAGGAGTTATTGGTTAACAGGCACACCAATCTCTCAGATACTACATTCTGATGTGTAATATACAAGCTATGTAATTTATTCATTGTCATTAGAGGCCAAGTTCAATTACAATTTTAAATTCATTTTTTACCCTCCAGTCATGAAACTTTTATATTACCAAAACACAAAAGAAATTTTCTCAGTATGTAGAAATTAGATCATTTATGGCCAAAGTTAACTATTTATAGGGCAAACAATAAAGGAGGTTGAAAAAGACAAATTTATATAAACTCATCACTTATTTTGCCAAGATATGTTACAGAGAAAGTCTTAAGTCTTTTAAACATTATTGGGCCAGGCTAAAATAATTTCATTGTGAAAGCATTTTTCTTCTCTGTGTGCAGGCTAAGTGCATATTTTGTGATCTTAGGAATAACTTTCCAAAGCTGTGTGAAGAATGTAGCAATAAAATCTAATAAGAATTATGGCTCATTCCTTGAATGATGTCAGTACTCTTTTAATCCTCCCAAACATGAAAACGTTTTCTCCTCCTAAATGGATTTCTTAACTCTTTATTTCTAAGGAAATAAGGAGGTTTGCAATCCCATTGGTAAAGTAAGAGTTAAAGGAATATGAATTTTTCTACTATGAATACTCATGTTTGTGAAATTACTTATTTTAGAAAAGGGCATGCATTCTAGAAAACAATATTTATGAATGCATATATTATTTTTTCTGACTTTTCACATTTATTTAGCATGAGAAGATCTCTTGAGCTCAGTTTTATGGATATCACCTGTAATCATCTTTTGTTTTCTTTTAGCAAGTGATCACAGCCTGGAGCATGAGTTAGCATTACATAGGTGGAGATGGCTGGACCCATCTAGAGGTATGAATTTAGGACTCCTGGGTGGGTGTGAGAACTTGCCTTTTTTTTTTTTTTTTTGGTCTTTTGAGACAGGGTCCTCCTGCAATCCCAGCTGGCCCTTGCTATGTAGACCAGCTGGCCTTGATCTCACAGAGATCCACCTGCTTTTGCCTCTCCAGTGCTGCATTTAAAGGCATGTGACACCAGGCCAGGCTGGAGAGCTTGGATTTTTAACAGGTTCCTAGGTGATGTGGACAGTAGACAGTCCTTTAAGCCATGTTACAAGCTTCTCATCTTACAATTTAAATTTGATGGGATTAAATCGTCATGAGACATGCACTCTTCGAAGATGAAGCCAAAGTTCAATAATCTAGCAACAGCTTGGTTATTTCACTAGACTTATTCCAAGTCAAAGAACTGTAGGGAGAAAAGCACAGCTGATGAAATGGTTCGATGCCTGAAGCTGTCAAACTGAAGAATCTCTACGGGTAAGTGTGTGATTTCTTCAGGAACATCACATTTGCCTGCAGAGATTTCTCAGTCTGCCACTGTGCAATTGCATTTAAGATGTAAAACAGTTGTCTTCGTTCTACAATAGTCTTTCCAATTCTGCTAGATTTTAGAACTATCTTGATGCAAGATTGAGGTTAGACAGGAAGTAAGGGTTACAGCAGGGGTTCAAACTGTAGAGTACATGAGGATGTGTGCTTGACTCCTGACATACACCTCAGTCTCAGTGGGAGAATAAGGATAAAGGGCAAACCAACCACAGGTTTCACAGTAACAACACTCAGCCACCCTGCAAGCCTCACAGTTGCCTCACATTTGGGCTACATCCTTGTGTTTCAAGCAATTTTATCTGTGTATCAGATGTTCTAGTTAGGTTTCTTCATGTCTTTCTTAATTTATAGCCAAATCTAAGTAGTCACAGGGAAGAAGTTACTTCTCACATTTATTTTTCACATCTCTTTCATCTAGTAACTGGCTTATGATCAATAACAATACCCATTGCTATTTTTTTGGTTTGAGAATTCCATACATGTATTATAATGTATTTGCTCAATTCCATCCCAGATTCCTTCCTCAAACCTGCTGCTAATTTTTAAAGTTGTAAAACAATGTGTAATGCACAGTATTTACTCAAGGAGCACAAACAAATTTGTGAATAGAATATTAACTCTCCAATGTGGATGTTTTGCGATATTTTCCTCAGTGTTAACTGTAAATTTATTTATTGAAGTAGAACGAGGACCTGGAGGTTTTTGTTCCCCACTGTATCCCAGAAGGGAGAATAGTTTCAGGCTTATAGAAGGTGTTCAATAAACATTTACTGTGGAATGTCCATTTATTCACGGAAGTTTCTTTGCAAATCTTTACTATTTAAAAGGGGATAGATATATGTGTATGCAAATTTATAGTCACATTTTATTGATAACAGAATGAACATATTTAATCACAGGTAAGATAAAATAAGAGAAAATTTAAATATATAAAATTAATGTTGTTAACAAAGAATGATCATAATAAAATATGTTGTAATGGAGAGTTTAGGTAATATTTGATTTATAAGTAAAATTAATAATCTTTAAAGCTATCCACTGATATTATATTATGCCTTCATATAGTTGAATTTAAGATGAATTTTAGTTTTTTAGTCCTGGACTATATCCAAATTTATGTAATAATGAATCACAAAATTAAGTTTGATTGTGTTTACACAGTACAGTGCCTTGATTCTCTCTTAATCTACACTACACAAATACTTGGACTTTAAGATGATTTTAAAAGCACCCTCTTAATTGTATTCTGGCTTTTCTAAATAAACCATAAATACAAACTCGACATTAAATCTCTCATAAGTTTGCAGAGGATGTAACAGGTGGCCCTGATCTGAGTGAGTGCAGCTGAAATCATGAGCTGAAATAATTGAAGGCTGGAAAGACAGAAAACATCTGGGCTCCAATGAGTCCAGTTCCATCTTCTAAAAGGAGAGAACTACATTCTCCTTGATTACATTGGGAACAGTGGGCTTGTGCTGGAACCTCTATGAACTTCAACTTTTTCCTCTGAGTTCTCAGGACTGGGGCCAGCACACCTCAGCTCTGGAAGAAAGACGAGGCTTCTGCCAAAATCGTCTTCTCAATGCTTTCTTTTTGTCTTACATGTCCTTGCTGGACCTGATTTACCTATGGCCCATTCTCTTGAAGGGAAATGGAAGTTGACATCATAGTTGTTAGTCATGATTGTTCTTTTCCTGCTTGTTACCACCGCTGATTGTTGCTTTCTTGCAACCATATTTTTTTTTTCTTCTTTTTGCTTCATGTGAAGAAATGGGTGGAACAGAGCTTTGGGACAGTCTTATTATTTTAGTTGCTTATATTACTACTTAGGCTAATTAGAAAGAGGCAGATTATAATAATAATATAGGACACTGGTGAGTTTAAGCATGTAGGTAAAGAATCCAAAAATTTCACAAATAAGCAGTATCTACTATTAACACACTGGTACAGATGAATTTATAAGACTACTCCAAGCACGGATGGAAAGTCTGAAAAAAAATCAAACGCTATACATGCAATTTGAGCAATGTATTCTACCCAATGATTCTCAGTCATGACTGAAGATCGGAAATACGTTGGATTTGGGGATCAGGCAGATTTCAAAGCTTCCACCAAGATATCTTGAACCTTAAATTTGCAAGATGTGAATTTGAGAAGTCTTTTAAAATTATCCTTTAGAAGAGTTTCACATTCACAGCAAAACTGAATGGAAAACACGGGGATTTCCTGTGTGCTTCCTTCCTACACAGATGTGTCCCCCCACAACCAACACCCCAGCCCTGGTGGCATGTTTGTCACAACAGATGAGTCCATATGGACACGACATATTTTTACTATAAAGCGATCATGTTCATTAGAATCTATCTGTCCTTGGTGTTTAATGTGTGGGTTCTGACAGATGCATAATGGTACCTATCCAATATTATAGTGTCATGCAGAATAGTTTCCCTGCCCTAAAAATCCTTTGGGCTGTGCCTGTTCCTTTCCCAACCATACCTGGTAGCCACTGATCTTCCTTTTCTGGAGTTTTATTGGTGAATCATATAGCAGTAGATAGTCTTTTCATAGTGACTGCCTTCACTTAATAACAGAAATTTGGTTTCTTCCACTGTCTTTATGGGTTGATAACTCATTCATTTTTTAGTGATCAATGATATTCCTCCATACGAAGTTTATTTATTCAGCTACTGAAAGACATTTTGGTTGCTTGCTTGTGGATATAGCTGGTATGAACATCTGGGTTGAGGATCCTGTGTGGCTACATTTCCAAGTCCTTTGCATAAATATTAATGAATGTGATTTACAAATCCTATAGTAAGAACATGTAGCACTGAAAGATCCTGCTAAATTCTCTTCCAAAGTGGCAGCACAATTCCTCTTTCTCCACAGCAATGGCTGAGATATCCTGCTGTTCCCAATCCTTGCCAGCATTTGGTATTGTCAGTGTTTGGAGTGTGGGGCATTCCAAAGAAGTGCAGTGGTATCTCACTGTTCTACTTCGTAACTCCCGAAGACATGCGATGCTGAGCGTGTTCCACACACCACTTACCATATCTTCTTTAATAAAATGTTGGTCAGGGTTGTACAATTTTCATGAGGTTCATTTTCTTATTGAGTTTTAAGAATACTTTATTTATTTTGGATAACAGTCCTTTATCAGAACTGTCTTCTCGAAGTATTTCCTCCTAGTCTGTGTCTTATCTTTTCAATCTCTTGGCATCATCTTATGAAGAACAGAATTTTGACATTTTAATGAATTCCTGTTTGTTATTTCCTGGGTCATATTTTGGGGGTTATATCTAAAAATAGCCACCATGCTGAAGGCCATTGAGGTTTTATACTCTGTTACCTTCTAGAATTTTTATGGTTTTGCATTATATATTTAGGCCTATGAATTATTTTGAATTAATTATTAATTCTCCTGAAGATTGTAAGACCTGTGTCTATACACATGTGTTTACACATAGATGTCCAATTTTTTTCAGCACAAATTTTGAAGACATTCTTTATTGTCTTTGCTGACTTGACAAAGCTGGGTTTGCTGTTTATGTGGGTCTGACATGGGTTTTCAGTTTTGTTTTATTAATCTGTCTTCTCCTTCACTGGTATGACGTTACCTTGATTAGTGTAGATCTCTTGAGGTTGACTAGTGTCAGTCATCTGATTTAGTTCTCCTTGAATTCTGAATTGATGTCTCCTTTTAACACTTTAGAATCAGTTTGTCAGCCCTCACAAAATTATTTACTGGGATTTTAACTGAACCTATGTTGACTATATAGATCACAAAAGGCAGTACTGACACCTTGACAATACTGAATCTTTTTACTCATGAACTTGTGGATGTTCCTTATTAAGTTAAGGAAATTCTACTCTTTAGACAGTTTACTGTGAATGATTGTTGGCTATTGTCAAATGCCCTTTCTGCATCTCCAATATAGTCATGTGATTTCTTTTTTTTTTTTTTAAGCCTAGTGATGTGATAGCACACACCAATGGTTTTTCAAATGTTGAACAAACCTCACCTACCTTTGGTAAATCTGAGCGATCATTGGGTGTAATCCTTTATATACATGGTTGATATAATCTGACAGTATTTTGTTGAGGGTTTTTGCATATGTTTATCAGAAACATTGGTCTATAATTTTTCTTTCTTGCAATTATTTTTCTGATTTTGGTATTGGGGTACTGCTAGCTTCATTGAATGAGTTGGAGAATATTCCCTCTATATTTATTTTTGGCAAGAGATTGCAAATAATTGATGCAATTTCTTTCTTAAAGGTTTGGAAGACATCTCCAGCAAACCTATCTGGACCTTCTGCTTTCTGGGTTTCAGGGTTAGTTGATCAATGGTTCAATTTCATTAATAGATTTAGGTCTTACTTGTGTGAGCTTTGGCAGGTTGAATATTACAAGGAATCATTCCATTTCATCTAGATTATCAAGGTTGTGGGGATATAGCTCTCCATACCTACTTATTGACATTTTAATGCCTATGTTATTTATAATGAAGTCTCCTTCTTTATTTCTGATAATTATACTTTTTTTCCTTAGTGTGCTTAGAAATTGATCAATTTTATTGATTCTTTCTAATAACCAGTTTTTAGTTTTATCAAATTTCTCTATTTTTCATCTTTAAATTTTATTGATCTCTGCTCTTAATTTTTAAAATTATTTTTTTCTTCTTGCTTTAAATTAATTTTTTATATAGCTGCTAAAGTTGAAGTTTACATATATATTTCTGCATATATAGCTCTTTAACTCATCCTACAAAATTTCACATGTAATATTTTAATTTTAATTGAGTTTAGAACATTTTTTGATTTTTCATGATATTCATTCTTTGAGCCACAGGTTAGTTAGGAGTGTATTA
This sequence comes from Eospalax fontanierii, assembly GCA_035773235.1. Taxonomy (NCBI): domain Eukaryota; kingdom Metazoa; phylum Chordata; class Mammalia; order Rodentia; family Spalacidae; genus Eospalax; species Eospalax fontanierii. The sequence goes on along the minus strand of CM069529.1, from coordinate 10,990,336 downwards.
ATATTGATATATCAAAGTTTATTTTTATAGCTGTTAGTGATTTTTCATTGAGTTCTGTGGCAAGATGGCATATGGTGTGTAATTTCTAGTCTTTACAAATTTTAAATCTGTGCTTTATTGTTCAGAAAGTGGCATCTTGGGGAATGTTCCATGTGAACCTGAGAAGTATGTTCAAGCTGTTGTTGCTGAATGAAGTGCCTATTCATGTCCATTATTGATGATGTCATCAAGTTCATTACATCCTGACTGATTTTCTGCCTGATGACCTGGTTTATTCCTGATAAAGAAGTGTGAAAGTCCAGCTCTAACGTGGATTGGTCTCTTTCCTTTTGCTTATCAGCACCTTCCTCACATATCTGATCCTCTGCTGTTAGACATCCACATGCTAGGCTTCGCTATGTTATTTTGGAGATTATTAAGTCCTGCCCTTTGTGAGCCGGCAGTATCCCTTCTGCGAAGGCTGTTCTGCTTAAATGTAACTATTTGTGCTTTCTTTTGATTGGTGTTAGCATGGCATATCTTTTGATCTATATGTCTTGATAATTAAAGAGGGTTCTTGTAGAAAAAAATAGTTGGGCCATTTTTATCAGCTCACAATTTCTGCCATTTAATTGTTGCATAGAGGCCATTTTTGGCTACAGTGGTCATTATTAAAGTTGATTAATAGCTACCTACTCACTGTTTTCAGTTTCTTGCCCTGGAACTTCACAGTGATTTTTCTCCTATACGTTTTCTTTTATAGTTTGAGCCATACATTTTCTATGGCTCAGTTTTCTCTTCTCTCTTAGCATGTCAGTTATATTTCTTTTTGAAAACATGTTTTGGAGCAACTCTGACTTGCACTGTGCTTGTGGATTCAATTCGTATTATATTGCTTCCTGTATAATACAAGTGCTTTATGATAAAATAGTCATAATTCCTCCATTTTATTCCTTATATATTTGCTTTATCCATCACAAATAAACACATATGTATATTTATGCACATACATGTACAAAATACTTAAGTATACACATTGAATTCAGCATTGCTAATACTTTGAATAAACACGTTTTAAGAATAAGACTTATTCATGGTCTGGAGTTCTTTCTTTCCTGTGTAGCTCTGAGTTTCTGACCTATATATATCATGTCCCTCATCTCTGAGAACTTCTTTTAGCATTTCTTGCAAGGCAGTTCAACTGGCAAGAAACTCTGTTTGTTTGAGACAGCCTTTAGTTCTCTTTTACTTTTGAAAGGATAACTCCACAGGAGACACAATTCTAAGCTGGCGTTTCTTCTCTCAACAATTTCTGCATCTCACACCACCAGGCTGCTGCTTGCCCAGGTTCTGAGAAACCATGCCACTCCTGAGGTCAGGTGTGGGGGCAACAAGACCCTGGAGTTTTGGACTCACACTTCTGCACACTCATCTTCTATCAACCTGGGTAGGAAAAGGACTTTCTTTCCCCAAGGAATTTTCTGCCCCAGGTCACCTCCGTGTTTTCCCAGTTCTGAAGGCACTGGTCGCCACTGTGACCTCAGCCCTTGGACGGCTCAGAATTCTGTTCTGCGTTTTTACTTGTTAGGACAGGGTGCTGACTGCTAAAATAACAATGTCAATCTTGAAACTGAAGTTTAGATGCTTCTACTCTTTCAGAAAAAATCTAGTGATTGGATAACTTTTACTGCTTACTGGCTTTTAAACTCTCATTAAAAAGAAAAGGTATGACTTTTCATATACATATATAAATAGACACACATATACAATGTATACAGTGATAAAAACAGGGATTTTTTTTAGTGTGTGCTGGTGAGGAAGCAGCTTTCCTCTCAGCTCCTTCCCTTCAGGCAGCCCCAACCTGCCTCTGTAGAGCCCCTTATTTGCCAACCACGCTGGGGATTCATCAGTGATTTCAACAGCTTTTGCAGGGTGGTGCTGGAGAAGGAAGGGGCGTGTACCTCAGTGACCAATCAGGGGAAGGAAGAGCAGCACCCAATCCCCACAGGGACTTCAGATATTTGCCCTGCAATTGACACTGGGTAGGACGATTATGCAATTGGAATCAAAGGAAGAAACCTGTTTGCTGCGCAAAAAGACCATTTTGCAAGTTGTCTCCTTTAAATGCTTTTGTGCGGGCAGGGTGTTTGGTTAACCCGGCCTAAGGGGGTGTTTTAAAGGTGGAGGATTGCCCTGGTGATGAACAAATATGAGAAATAAACTTCCAGTGGGGCTGGGTTGCCTGCTGACTGTGATTTCCTGATGATCTATAACAATGGTTATTCACTAACAGCTGGCGCATGTCTCCCTCGGACAAAGCCACTGGGAAGAGCAGGCATTCTGATTGGTGAACCAGAACCGTTTCCTTGGTAACCGTTAACTAGCACGTGTTTTATTGTTTCCAACTGCTTTTCCTGGGGTGTTTGCAGGTGGTGGGAGATGCTTTCTTAAAGAGGGGTCATAACCTCATGAACTTTCAGATGTTGCAACAAATTGGGGGAACAAAACATTTTTTTTCTCTCAAATATATTAAGTAAACCTTATTGCATAGCATTTCAAGACAGATGCAGCCCAACACTTTTTCTCTTTTCGCCATTATTTCCAGATGTTACCAATTTTAGAGCCATTTTAAGACCATGATCTATAGGAAGGTAAGATTAGTGGACTGTACGGTCACAGAATATTACTTTGGCCTTTTGGGGGTGGGGGGAGGAGGTGTGCTCGGGGTCTACATTTTGCAATGAAATGTGAGTGTATTTTTAGTAGGTCTTTTAAAGGTTTTCATATTTTGCCTGTTCACTGACCACCGTTTTCATCTTTGCCGCTAGTTTTTGTTCTAATTTGAATGTACCAGAATATTTATAGTGTTGCCATAAGCTACAAGACTAAATAAGATTCAATTATAGGAGAATGTCCTACATTTATTTGACTTATTTTTTTAAAGAACTGCTTAATTTCCAGATGGAGAGCTCCCTCTTCTGTTTGTTTGTAGAATTTAAGTTTTTGGAAAGTACACAAATTTGTCACTGAATTCTCTATCTTGGCTAAAGGCTTAATGGAAATTACCATTTGTAAAATAGGAAACTCATGAATTGGAACATAGAGAAAGCATACTTCCACTGTAATAATTTGGTTTAAAATAAAAGCATCTATCCTGTAAACGGTGACAAAATTAAATTACAACACCCTTTAAGTTAATATTGAACTTCACCTGCAGACATCACTAAAAAATATGTGTAGCCCTGATCAATCACTTGTCCAAGCAGACATCACTAAAAAATATGTGTAGCCCTGATCAATCACTTGTCCAAGCTCTATTTGAAACACTGGACTTCCACCAGATAAATGTTTTCCACTTGACTTGCATGGCATTCAAATAAGACTGGAATTTGTCTTCTCTTGAGCCTGGCATGTAAGAACTTTTCTGATGAGTGCTCTCATGGGTTTGCAAGCACACTCCTACTGAAACCTTCTATCTTCACTAAGACTTCTTTTACAAAATGTTCTTTTTGTCTTGGTTTCCCTGGATAAAATTCAGTTATTATATCAAGAGTTAGTGTTAGGGTTAGAAAATGAATACAAAATGATCTATACTCTATTCCTTACAGCTCTGGAACCCAATTAAACTTTATCATAATAAAAGTATTTCAAATTTCTGTTTCTAGAAACCTGGAAATGTATGTGAAAAATTGATTTTGAAGAGGAAAATACCTTTCCCATTTCCCTCAATGGCAGGATGAGGTGGATTCTGTAACTGTAATTCTATGAATATATGTTAGGTGAACACTGTGGATACCTCTCCATTCTGTTCTCACTGGACCTCAGATGTTCCTGTTAGCATGACTGTCACTGCACGATTTCTTTTCTGGGGGTCTCACTACCCCTGGCTACAGTATAACTCACTTGCCTGCCTTTGAACTCACAAAAATCTGCATGTCTCTTCCTCCTGGGATTCACAACATCCAGCTTAAATGATATTTTATACCAAGAAATAATTTAAATAGCTATGGGCTAAAAATCAAAAGACTACTCATTATCAAAATTTGGAGATAAACATATGTTTAAATATTTAAGATTACTTCATTATCTTCAAGAAAGAGAAATAGTGAAGCCATCCAGTATTATATAGTAAATCTCATTTGGAATAAGAGGTTGTTGGAAATAATAAACCATAGCATCCTCAGTTAAATCTCTCTTTTCACAGATGACCCTGTCAGGGGTTTGTAGCTGGTCTGGTGACAGAGCTGGCTTCTCTGGCTCTCCGTGCTTTCTTGCCCAGGACACACTGTGAAGAAGTCAAGAACCTCCTCTCTAAGGCTGTGTTTCTGTCAGTACAGATGCTGTGGTTTCCTTCTTTCTCTAAGTGCAGATTCTGGCCTCATTCTTCCAGATTTGCATCCCCAGGACTTATTAACTTAATGACTGTGGATTAATTAACATCAGCTTTACCTTTTATGTGTGTGTGTGTGTGTGTGTGTGTGTGTGTGTGTGTGTCTGTGTGTGTGTGTGTGTCTGTGTGTGTGTGTGTGTGTGTGTATTAGGGATCAAACTCAGGGCATCATGCATGCTAGTCAAGAACTCTACAACTGACCTACAGCCCTAGCCTCTTAAAAAAATAATTTGACATAGGGTCTTAATAAATTATCCAGGATGATTTGAATTCAATTTGTAGCCCAGGCAGATTTTGTGCATGCATTCTTCCTGCCTCAGCCTTGGGAGGAGCTGGGAATCCAGGCCTGCACTACCAAGCCTTACCAGTGTTCCCTCAGAGAGGGAGGACCAGTGATGACAACACCCAGCACGAGGTAAGTGATCATTAAACTCTAGCTGTTGTGCTATTGGAATCTTTGCCTTTCCCATGTCCAGGTTAAGCCATCGTCCTAATTTGTCCTGCAGTAAACACCGAGCGTACACCCATCCCCATAGCAGCATTATTCACAACAGTCCAAAAGGTCAAAGCATCCCAAGCGCACATTGACAGATGGACTGATGAGCAGAACGATGTTATGTAATACAGTGGAAGATTATTTAGCTTAACAGAGAAGAAAAGTCTGGCACGTGCTACACAGATGAAACTTGAAGAAACTACCTTAAGTGTCAGTCATAAAGACAAATGCAGTACGGTTCCATTTCTCAGAGGTACCTGGAGTAGTCAGACTTGTGAAGACAGGAAGCAGAATGCCACTTCCTGGAAGTGGATGGACCAGAGAGGGAGGAGCTATTTAATGGATGTAGAGTTTCAGTTTTGCAAGATGAGAAAAGCTGTGGAGATCAGATACATGAGGTGAATGCACATTTAAAAATGCTGAAGATGATAAATTCTATGTGTGTTTTATATGAGCTAATAAAACAACCCTCCCCGAACTGAAAGGCCTTGTGCAATTACAACATATTTGTATATTTTGAATGTTCATTAACCTTGGATATTTTGACTCACTGGCCCCTGAGATCTGGGCCAGTCCAATGGGTGAGAACCCCAGAGGTTCTGGTGTGTGACTAAGTATATGGGTATAGTGCTCAAGCACTGAGTCTGTTTCAGTTGTTTCTTCCTTCAAGACTTCTGATCTCCTGTAGGATTGGACTTAATCCTTGGGGCCTTGTAGTTAATGGACTTGGATGGAATTGTAGAGGCCCACTTTCCCCATCGTCACATGAAGAAAACCTTCAGAAAATGGGAGTGCATGGAAAGCAGGTTTGATTCAGCAAGTTTACCAGGAATAAAACCTCCTTTGGGGCAGGGCTGGGGTGGGACAGTAGAAGCTGTTAGAGAGAAGACTAGCAAGGGCCCTGTTGCAGAAAGAAGAGAAGGACATGGAGGGGGAGGGGAGGGGGAGACTGAGAGGGAGCAGGGAGAGAGGGACAGGGACAGGGGCAGGGAGAGGAGAAACTGCATAGGATTTAGTATTTTTTCAACCCTTATTTCTAATTATAGCTGTTATCCAGAGATAATTAAATTACCATATATTAATAGGACAAAATGCTATAACACCTGGAGAATTTATGCTAAATTATAAATTATAATCTTTTACTTCAATTCAGGAATTTTATATTTTAATTTAATTTAACATTTAATATTCCCTTTATTTCAGCACAGCAACATTTACTGAATATCTGCCATCTAAAGAAGACCCCACACCACAAAGGAAACCACTGAGTTTGTGGTTTAAAATTTTTTTTTTCAGTTAAAAATTTCTAACATTCACTTTTACTTTTAGTTTTTTTTTTTAAAAAAAATATGAACTGTTTTAAGACTTTAAACACTTTCTATCTTGTGCTTACAGTAATTAAATACACTGAAAATTATATAATTATTTTTCCAGAAACTTTTATTTTTATCGTGGGATTATAGACACTAAATATTTGTTGAGGAAAATGCTTCCACTATATTGTAGGGAGAACATCATCTTTTCAGACCTTTTAATGCGGGACAATCACAATACAAGGAGATGAATTTGCTCAGACCAGCATCAAAAACAGATAGATGGTGCCCTCTCTTCATTAACTTAACCAAAGTAGCACTTGTTTTGATGCCAATGTGACTTCTACAAGAGAATATGTTAATAAATTAATTGACTTAAAAGTAAGTGCCAATGTTTTCATAAGAAAATGAATTTTACATAGTCGAATTTTTATAAACAAAACCAGCTGAAATGTCTAATAATGGGGTTAGATACAACTGTGTCTTGTGATTTGTGAAATTCTACTTTAACATTTTCACCTTTAATTTTCTTTGTCCATTCAAAATAGCAGTCATGGGTTTTAACTGTTACATGCATAAAATAAAATAAACATTAGCTTATTCAAGAGTAACATCCCACTTGCAATTTCAGCATAAAAGCTGGACTCACAGATCCATCAACAAGCCCTTTTAAAATTATAATTTCAGAAAGTCGGTAGCAATCTTGAAATCCACAAAATATTCATAAAAGAAAACAGAAGACTTACCAGGGAATATAGCTGCAACAGGGCATGACAAAAGGCACATTTTGATGACAGCATTCAATTTTCTGTCTCAGCCTCAGGTTCTTTCTGCGAGTAGATGAAAGTCTTAGACAGGTGAAGTAAGTGTGTGTGCGTGTGCGTGTGTGTGTGTGTGTGTGTGTATTAGAAGCTTTGAAAGGTGAAAAACAGGCCCTGAGAAACACATCCAAACACACCAGTGTATTTCTTAATAGAAACATTTCCTTTTACAGCCTCGATATTTCTAGTAGAAGAAAGCATTCACCACCCCAAGGATTCCTAATAAAAATATTTTTACCCCTTTGAGAGGTAGATCTTAAGTTCATTTTCGAAGGTTTATATTTAGTTTTTCACCAAAAGTGTACCTTTGGTGGCTTTTGAATTCTTTTCAAGTCATGAAACCTTAGAGAGAGTAACTAAAGAGAGAAATATCCGGTCACGGCCTACCTCTTTCAGCCCCGGAGAATTCCCTTTCCCCGTGGCTTCTTAGCTAGTAAGGCTGTGTCAGAACTCTCAGTTCTTCTGCTGGAAAGTTACTAAATCAGCAGAAAGCTGACAATAACGGCACACGAAATCTAAGTTCTGTATAGGAAGCAGACAGGCAGTCTATACTTTGTTATTTGCTTGATAGACAGCCATTTTGACAGCCCTAACCTTGGAAACCACAGGCCCTGCTGAGCTCAGCAGGAGTCAAACGCTGAGTACCATCTGTCAAAGCTTTATTCCCTCTCCTTGTCCGCGCCTTTGCTATAAGATGCTAACAAGAGCAACGGACAAAGTTGCTCACTACAGTTAAACTTGTGCACACTGTCACACTGAGGCTGGGGTAAAACATTCATCCTTAGAATCTGCTAAATTTGAGTGAACTGAATTGGTGACTGTGTTCTTTCTAATACTGAAGACTGAAGAAAGTATAGGTTGAAGAACCCAGTAACGACAGTCCAAGTAAGGAATACCTCCGAATGGGAATATTGTGCATCATTTTGTATGATTCTGCCAACTCTGTACATAAAATGATGAATTATTTGGAAAATCATCAATATGTACAAAACCCAAATCCCTTATTTCCAAAAGAGAGATTCTGATGAGTTAAGCAATTCATAAAAGAAATCTCATCCAGAATGCACACTCTCCCTCCCTCTAGCAAAGTCAATTCTAAAAAAATCAACAGGCTTAATAATAATGAAATCAATGAAACCACGAGTGGCATTGGTCCTCTTGTGTGGAAGAAGGTGTATCAACTAAAAGCATGACTGAGTGGGAAAGGGCATTCTTGGCCACTGACTGCTACCAAAACGTAGCGTATTTTTTGAAGTGCAATTTTATTTTGAATCACATTACAAATTTTTGCACGTCATGAATAATTCTTAATGTTTTAAATGTCCTTCAGCATAAATTTCTAGCACAAATATATAATTCTTACAGAACTTAAAAGAAGATTCCTAAAAATAGAGAATCATAAAGTAGCAGAAACTTAGAGTCTAAAAGATAAGAAATGGACGTCTTACTTTGCATAATTATTCCAAAATTTAATTCCCAGATTTCCTTGAAAAAAGTAATGGGCTCCATTTTGATGTTCTCACCAATATTTTGACAACTATCCTAAATGCTGAAAGAATATTTAAAATAGTGTATGCCATGAGAAGTAGGTTCCATTCACTGGATAATACATTATAGTAAGTAATTACTTCATGGTTAATCATATTGTCAAGAAGACATTGTGATGAGTTTTAAAAAATTCATATACATTTTGTTCAGCACAGTGGCATTCACCTTTAAGCCCAGGGGGAGGCAGAGGCAGAGGTGGAGGCAGACAGATCTCTATGAGATCAAGGCTAGTCTGGGCCCCATGGTGACTTCCAGGTGGGCTGGGACTAGGCAGCCTGTCAAAACAAACAAACAAAAAACAAAACAACAAAAATTAATATATTTGTGTCACACAAATTTGATGTTTTTCCATGTTTCTGAATGTGATGTGTTTGAAAAAAAACCCTCATATGTAAAATACTAAATACTAAAAGTATTTTTGCAAAAATAACGTTTAATAAATCGCATCTCCAGAAGGTGATTTTGTTATTTAAAGTGAGATTTACAATGTCAAGACTGGCTAAGTAATTTCTACACATATACACACAAAGGCATTTGGAAGAGATCTGAGTAGATTATTTGAGATGGTTTTGTTTTTCTTGAGTCTTTCTTCACTTGTTCTTCCTACTACAAGGGGGCTGACCTCACTCAGAAAGCTGCGGTTGTGGTAGGCAAGCCCTCATTCTGTCTACACCACGCCTTTCCCAGCATGCTGATGCCTGAAGTCGTTCTCTTGGGATTAGGATACAACTTTCATAACATAGAAAGGAAAGCGTAAAGGCAGATGCTAAAGAGAGAGAGGGCATGTGGACTTACATGGGTCTAGCTGACAGTTATTCTGAGAGCAAACCGGAAGCAGAGGAGCACAGGAGGGTAGACATGTCCGGATGGAGAAGGGGTGGAGAGAAGGGGACCACGAACTCAGCATCTTCAGGAGTTTGCCTGAGGAGTGTCTTATAGTGTCTATGAAGCCTTGCATTGCATCATGCCTGTGCAGGCTCTGTGCTCATTGTTATTGTCACCATCTCAGAGGTCAGTATATGTTAAGGGTTATTTAGTCACTCCCTTCATTATAGAGGTGGAGAAATTGAGACCCATATACATCTACACTGTGTTTTATCTAAGTCTTGGGTTTTAAAGTCATTTTCGTTAATGTCTTTAAGTCAACTGTGTTTAAGTCCTTCCAAAATAGCTATCTTTGCAATGTAACTTAATAAGTAATAACAACAATGTATAATAACTCCACTGTTTGGATACAGAGGGAAGCTGAAGACTAAGGAATGGCAGCAGGCCCTGCTGCCCATGTCTCCTGATTCCTAGGCCAGCAGAAGTATCACAATTTAAAATGCAACACATATCTATTGCTTGATGTGTGTACTCCCCAAATGATATTGCCTTGGGGTTGTATGAAGACACCATTGTGCTCTGCTATAAGGCTGGAAGCCTTGCAGATGGCAGTCTGGCAGAAGTCTCATCCTCTGGGAGCTGTTTCTTTTCCATCCAGACAAGAAAATGTAGAGAGCCACCTGTACTCTGGGATAGTTTCTGTCTTTCTTTGTAACCGTGTACAGAACCATATAGATGTGAGACCCAATATTTTATTTACTCCCTATAAGGAATCAGGATATTATTTCAGAGGTTGAATGCTGCTGGTTCTAGTTTCCTCATCTATAAAATGGGGGAAAGGCTAATATTAAAGACTTCAGATGTGATTTGTTCACAGTTAGTGTAACAAATAATGGCAGAACCAAGACTCAAAGCCCTCTTTCTATGCAATGGTGCAAATGACCTAGACCTGAAGAGGCTAGTCCTTCTGTTAGCACAAGCTGAAATCAACAGAAAGGGAGAAATCTTGGAATTGGAAGTTCCAAGTTCAAGTCCTGCTACTACAGAGTCATCTCTGATCTTCTCTCAACTGTCCACTGATATACTAATGCTTGCCCATATGTGGGGCAGGGGATTGGAGGCTTAGATAATGCACCCAGGGATCTTGGTGCCATCCCAGTCTCTGCATTGGAGCAGAACCCTTTGCCCTCTTAATCCACCGAGTTGCTCTGAGAAGCTGTAATGTTGTGCTTCTCAGATTTGACTCCGCATAGGAATCATTTCGTTAATGTTTCAGGGGGCTCCGGTGAGCCTGAGACTGCATTTCTAACTCTTAGGCAATACAGATAAAGCTGCTGGTTGATGTGAGAAGCGGCCACTTTGAGGAACAGTTGTCATTCATGCCACACCAGCAGACTGTCCTAAACAGTGGATAAAGGGGGAAGATAGGTGGTGGTTAACCAGATGCTAGGGTCTAATGAATGATTATCCTGTCTTGTTCGTGGAAGAAGTATTAGCAGATCTACGTCCTCTGATGATGGGGATCCCATGAACCTAGTAATTTATCAAGATGTGGGAGGTAGTGACAGGCAGCAGCTTGCAGTAGTGGAGTAACCTGGAAAAGCCCGAGCCTCCAGCATTATTATCATTTCCCACATCTGAACACTCATACGAGTAATCATTTCCATTCTTGTCTTGTTTGATTGGAGATTCCATCCCAGTCCCCTTAAAAGCTAAGAAAATTTGTCAGCAGCACCTTCCAAACCACAGTGCTTTATTATGAATCTGTCCAAACATCTGCTGCATGAAAAGAAGCGAGCTCTTGTGGTGAATGACGGCAAGAGGGCAGGGTAGAAGAAGGATGTTCAGGGTGGGCCTAGGGAGACCCCTTCCCCAGGTGGCCAGGATGGGGACAAGAGGGTAGGGTAGAGGAGGGATGTCCAGGCCTGGTTCTCCTGAGGCCCCTTTCCCGCAGGCAGGCGGCAGGAGGCTGCTGCACCTGTTCCCATGCATTCCTGCTGGCTTCTGTTGTGTGCAGTTGCTGTCAAATGCTCCCAGGAGAGGACTGGGATGAGCCTTGTCAGAGAACAAGCAAGGCTGGGCCTGTTGGTCTCACAAATGTGAGGATGTTCACATTCCACGGGGGACTTTGGTTTCCTTTTCACATCACTGCCAGGCTGATGTCAAAAGGAAATTCTTTAACTTTAGGTACTGTGTCTTTTGAAACTCGGGTGACATGGATAATCTCATTTTATTTTCCTAAAATTGAAATGCCAAGGGTAGAACTTGGAGGTACACAGCCATCCATCCAGGCCTGTGGAATTTATTGCCTAGAGAGTTGAATGGCGCAATTTCAGGAAGATATTTGGAGGTGAGAGGCAGAGGAGAACCAGTGAGGTTTGCATTACACCCAGGCCTTGAAGGATCGGACTAGCTCCTGAGGAAATAGTTGAACGGTGAGCATTCTAAGTGCTTTTTTATTTTTGCTCTGAAAACCTCCTTGATATATCCTCATGTGAATTTACTTTAACTTAATAATACCAGTGTCTCTGTCCTGAAGTGATACCACAAGCCTGAGGAAGATATCTGAGGAGTTTTTGATAGAAAAAGACAAGACTCTCAGCATTAAAAATTTTTGTCTTAGAAGCAGTGGGTTATGAGATTCTTTTGTCTTTACTTAAAAGGTTTACTTCTGGTTTGTCAGTCATCAAAACATTGATTTATAATTTACAGCTCAGAAAAGAGCTTTCTGAAATACCGAAAGGTTCTTTTCAGGGCATGCTTAGCCAGCAGATTGTATATGATGATTAAAAGGTGCTAATAAAGCATGCATTTCTAAAAGTGCTGAAAAGATAGTGTCTGTAACTAAAAGTGATTGCCTTCCTTTAGCTCAAACACCCTTTCTTCCTATTTTAGAACAAAAGGAAGTTAAAGACGGGATTTCAGAATAAAATGATCCAAAACATAACCACTCAAAACAAATCAGAGACCAAATTTTCTAAACTCAAAAATCATACTATAGACTGAATTGAATTTTATTATTATTGAAGACATTTGAGCTGCTCAGGTTTTTGGAACCTTTCAATGTCTAAGTAGCAGAAAAACAATAGGGTCAGTTTCTTTGCTTTTTTAATAGATGGAGTTGACATCAGAAGCTATGTTCATAGGTGAATTTGGTTTAAGAAGGAATAGAAAAGTCTGTTTTGACTAATTTTTAGTTAGGTTTCATACAGACTGATATTTTTTACAATTCCTTTGGTCCATTTAGTGTTGTAGGTTTCTTAAAATGTGGAATACTGTCTTCTATAGACAATTTTTTTCTAGAAAATTGTACCAAAAAAAGTTGTGGCTCTTGTTTGGTTGGCAGAGTCCTTGTTTTGCATGCACAAAGCCCTGGACTCAGTTCCCAGTCCTACAGAGGCAAGACTGGTGATGTGTGCCTATAATCCCAACACTCTGGACAGGGACAGAAGATGATCAGGAGTTAAAGGTCAACTTGGAGGCTAGTCCACACTACTTGAGACTGTTCTAAAACAGAAAACAATAACTGTAAAAGGATCTTCTTCACATTAAAATCAGATCACTTGGCTACCTGATAAATCACTGCTATTTCCTTTTCGATTTTGTAATTTTGCTGTATTCCTTATTAGCATTATGGCCTTTTAGTATGAATTATAAATATGTGATTTTATAATGCTGACTAATGTGATATGAGTTTTTAAAACTGTTTTCAAAAATATCTTGACTCACAAGCAAAGGAAATCTGATTTTAATGTTGGTTTTAGCTGTTGTCAGATCTTGGCTGAATCACTGACAAAGTTCCATAATGCTCAAAGAAAACAGTTTAAAATGATCAAAGTTGTCTACCTAAAGGCAGGTGTATTTTCACTTACTTGTAGATCAAGTAATGTTTCTGCTAGAAGAAATTTTATTGAGTTGGTGCAAGGCCTTTTGAAAGGACATTTGCTTTGGCCATTAGCAGGAGAAATCTCTGCAAGCTTGTTTCTTCCACTGACAGTCAGGCTGAGCTGTGAATGGTGGTGGTGGTGGGGTGTCTCTGGAAGCTTAGGATTGTTAGAAGCATTGTCAGAAAAGTAGAATTGCTGTTTTCATAAAGGACACATAAATTGCAAGTCTTTAAGGTCTTCTAAGCCCTTCTTGCACTGTTTAAAGCCAGTGGTTGGATATTGGCTCCAGAGAAATGCCTATCACTTCAAAGAAGGATTGGGGCTATCAGATTGTGAACTGTCTCCTTCTAATAAACAGTTCGAGCACCAGACAGACCACTAGGCAGAAACTCATCTCTCTGATAGAGTGCCAGAAAAGAGTTTCCCTACAGGGGAAATACAGACAATCTTCAAATGAGCTTCAGAATTCTATTTTGGAAGAGCTTAGAAAAGAGATAAACCTTTCACTGTAGAAAAAAATCGTCTGAAGATAAACTCTAGTGTCAACCTATCAATCTAAATTTAGATTTTAAGTAAAAGTAATTATGACCTTACACAAGATGACATAAACTTATATTTTTTAACAAGTTAAAAAATATACAATATTTACTTGTAAGCTCACGTAACTATCGATTTACAGAAAGCTTGAAACACGGTCTTTCAGAACAAAACTGTTGTTTCATGGTATTCAGAATATAGAAGAGATTTCTCTCTACTGTATCCTTCCTGGAAATGTGTAAATTGTTTATTGGTATATGCATTATGGAATCGAGCACTTCTGGTACATTTTTTATGCCTACGGAAGCTAACGGAGGCTTGGTATGATTAAGTTTATAGGTCATGAGATAAATTTACATGGAGAGCCAAGTTTCCAGCTTCAAGCAAATGACTTATCTGTAATTTGATGCAAGTTAAATGACTGACCTTTCAAATGTTTGTTGGGCTTCAAGTGTCCGGAACAATCAATATGTACATTATTGTTTATATTTTATGCTTCTGATCCCATTAATGTATGCCTATGGAGTGCCGGGACACCATTAGTTTCTGATACTTCTGAAGCTATTGGGTGGCATTTATCAAACAGGAAGGAGGCACATATTGACTTGTAACAGTTTTTGCATTTCTTGGGCTCAGTGTTTCATGAGCTGCTTATCTGGTTTTCATAAGCAAGGATTTTTATTGCTTCAAAACCTCCTCAATTAAATAATAATGAACCAATTTGTTTAAAACCAATCTTTAACTTGCAGACTCATTAATTTTTCCATTGTAAGTGTCAGATGATGTATGCTTAGGCAAGAGAGAGCAGAGGCATGTGGTGGAGTGGAATGATTGCGGGGTGTAGGAATTGGAAGAATAACTAGCTCTGTCTCTAATTATGGACAGGTCCTCTAATGTTCCTGAACCTCTGGGTCCCCAAGTATAAAGGGGGTGAGTAGACCAATTATAAAGATATTGTCTAGCTTGCACACTCAATGGATATTGGAATTTCAGTATGCAAATATACAAACAGCAGTACAGCCCTATCAGTAAGTGCAGACCTGAGAAGTGAAGAAATTCCTTGACTTTCTCCGATTTCAGGAAAGAAGACATCTGCATCTCCTCCCATTTTTCTAAACTGCATTGGACTTGTGGATTTCTGGGCAAGAGATATTTATGAAGTATTAATACATATATGTACATGTACACACACTCAGCTATAATGGGGCCCCTCTTCCTATGCCTCTATCCCATTCTTTTCCATTACACATGCCTTATGTCTGTACTGTCCAAAGGGGTTCACAGTGCAGGTATTAGGGTGGAACAGAAGCTGAGCTGCTTATTGAAGAAGTAAGGCAGCTGCCTACTTTTGCATTAGCTAACTTTCTCTTTCTGTACTTTTATTATTGGAGAGTTTAATCACTTAAAATTAGCCATTCGCAATCCAATTAAAAATCGTGAATTGATGAATCGATTTCTAAATTGTCTGTGTTATTGACAAGTTGCTGCATCACTGAAGCTCTAAGACATGTCATCCGTTGTTAACTTTGAGGACATTGAAAGATAAATTAGATCAGTTGAGCAGAAATGAGTTTTCAGAAAGACGGTGTTCTAAGGCAGACATGTCTCATTGTCTTCTGAAGTTTAGTCTGCTCATTTGTTTGAGTTTATCCTTGCTTCATTTAGATTTTATCGATTGTTTAGCAAACGTTAACTGTTCATAGAAGCTTCTTAATATAAGCAGATAATAGATAATCAATGCGTAATACAATTTAAGTGATAAAATACTTTAACCAGAAATATATGCTCTACCAAGAGGATTGGAAGCACCTTCATTAAAAATATTAAATTTCACAATGATAATTTAAATAGGAAACCTACCTTTTGAATGTACAAAAACTTAAATTTATTCATAAAGACAGCAGAGATCCATAGCAACAAATAAATTAATGATAAATAAAATAAACAAAATAATAAACAAGCTATTTCAAAGTCACATTTAGGATATAAATATGAGCATTTCGGAAAGAATTAGTGTCTTTCTGAAAACTTGAGGTTTGCATCAGGATGTTATTATGATTCAAAACAGCATTAGCATTCACCATTTAAGCTCTGTATTGATTTATGACAAGGAACAAAATATTCTTACCTTGACTTTTGAAAACTCCTTATTCTTATCATTATTTTTCAAACCTAAGACAATCTTTTGTTTCATATGTACAATAATTTTTCTAGCATTGTAAGTTTGAATTTACCATGAATGGTTCCAGTATCTGCTGTCCCACAAGATCTTTTATTGAGAGTAAAATGACCTAGGCAAGGTTTTAGTATCTTAGATTGGACCTGCCCCCCATCCCACAATCCTTTTGTATGTTTCATTACCTATCAGAATTATGCTGTTTTTTTTTTTAAAGATTATTTTCATTTTTAACTTGGGAATTATCAGGCACTGTTTTGACTATTTACTGCTTTAGTACAAATTTTGGCATCCATGACCTTTCAAAAATGTTTATGGCAAGGTGTTTGCTGTCCAGTGTTGCAGGAAGGAGTGAAAATTCTCTCAGTTGGATCTTATGCTTATTAGAAGACAGGATTTCCTTACAAAACTGGAGTAAAGCAGGTTTTGATTGTTTTACTTTTACACAAGAGTACTGCTTGAGAAAGTTAAGATTGTGTAATTATCAGTCCCATCTATACAACAAGGGGAGAGATGGTGGCCTTGTGTAAAGTATATCATACCTCTGCTGATCTAGATAAATTCTTTATCTCAGTTGAAATTCGAGGATAGATATATAATGGCAGACTAGGAAGGATCTTAAAGATCATAAGATTATATCAACAGTTGCAGGAAAGCTCTTAACGCTAGAAGCCGCTCTATGTACACAATGAAAAGCATGTATTAATTAATTTAACCCTCAGGAAAATACTGTGAGGCAAATACTAGTATTTCCTTTTTATATCCAAAGATACTGTGTCATAAGGAAGTGACACGACTTCCCTAGAGCTAATTATAGTGGCAGAATCAAGATATAAGCCTAGTGGTGCCAGCCCCAGTAGACAGTGACCCCTTTGACTCCAGGCCCTTCTTCCCCATCATATGTGGACTAATACCCTATTTGGTTTTCTATGGGGCATTTTTTTGCCTGTTGAAATGATCCTATTATTGTTACTATTATTGTTATTATTGCTCACTAAACTTGCTGACTTTACATCTACTCCACCGTGCTTTGAGTTCCACAGCAGCAGGTACTCTTCCTCACCGCTGTTTTTGTCCAGACCTAGAACCATAGTCAAAAGAGTGATTTCTAAGTGAATGCTGCATGAATGGATTATGGAGAAAACACAGGGGCACAGTGTGCATGCAAAAGCTGCTGGACTATGGATTGGCTCTCTAGTTAATGATGTGGTGGCAGAATCTTCCTGGCTTGGAAACTAGACAGACATGAAATAAAGGAGCAAAAGCATCCAGAATAGGCTCAGCTCTAAGAAGGCTTACGGTAAAGAAAGGAAGGGAGGGGAGCATAGCATTGTAGTTTTCTGTGTTCATCAGAAAAGCTGGTAGAAACCTTCCTCCCTTGCAGCTTCAGAATGCCCCTCACTGCTGTTCAATGATGATGAAGACTCATCTCTGGCTCATCCTTCCATCTATTTTATCTGCTAAAAACTTACGTGATGTTTTGACCACAGAGTTATTGTCCGTTTTCCTGGAGGTGTACCCCTGCCTTTTATTTCCTAAGATCATCGCTCAAGGCGCTGACCTTTTCTTATCTCTTTGTGTGGAGTCAGAAGGTCTACAAAACACCAGCAACTTGTCTTGGAGTCCCAGAAAGCATGCAGTCTTTCTTGTTCTATTTTATACATCTTTCAAAGTTGTCAAGTGCAGACCATTATATTTTGTTTTCCTGGACCTTAGACCCTAAAAGGGACCACAGAAGGCTAATCTGAAACACTTCCAAGTAGTGGTTCTCATTCTCAGTGTGTGCAGAAGGCAGCCTCTCATCCCTCTACAGCATTCACTAACAGGAGGTGATACCAGAAACTATAACTAAAAGCTGAAACCCTTAAAGGTGGTTTTGAGTAGGTCTTTCTTCAGTTTCACTAATTAGGTACTGGGATGAAATTACCATGGAAAGAACATTTTTTTTCTCTAATAAAAATATTATTTATTTTGAAGTCAGATAATATTACTTCTTCAAGGAAGAAAATATTGCTCCTTCCCCTTTTTAGGTGGGGCAAAATGTGTTGTCTCTTAGCATGAATTAAAAATAGTCTCTTTGGAAACCTTTATCTCTTCTCTTCTTACAAATCTACAAAGGTTAATAATTTAACTAGAGAGGCTAGAGAGATGGCTCAGAGGTTAAAAGCAATGGCTACTCTTGCAGAGGATCAGAGATCAGTGCCCAGCACCTACATGGTGGCTAACATCCAAAATTAACTCCAGTTCCAGGAGATCAGATCCTCTCTTCTGGCCTCTGTGGTCATGGCATGCACATGGTACACTTAGATACATGCAAGCAAAACACTCATACAATAAAAATAAATAAAATCTTAAAAATATGAAGAAGAACCAGAATTATAAATCAGAAAATAATTAAGATTTAATGTGCAAAATTTGTAACATAGCCCCATCTGTCATTATGATCCTCAGAGGAGGTGTGACAGGAAGTTGGGGGATAGGCCTCTTCCAGATGAGGGCCTTTCTCAGGTGCTCCAGGATGTCCAGCTCCCTTGGACTTTGAGGAACACATTTCAGTTATTATGGTGACCCAAAACAACTTTACATGTTTGCACTCAGCTGGTGGGGGAGATAATTCCTTTGGCTATGGCATGGCTCAGGAGTCATAAACTTAAATGCTGGCTGAGATCATAGACATGTTCATCTGTCACAACTGGAGGGGCATGTCCTACCTATGGTTTCTTGATTTGTTTAGAAGTGGTCAAAGTTTGGACCACTATTGTGTTAGTCAATAAAACTGCCCCTTGTGAAAAATTTGGCCCCAGTCACCAACATTCCAGTCATCTTGCTCCTGTCAGTCCAGACCCTCTGTCCACTCTCTTCTTAGCACTTTGTGATTTAGGCACACTGTCTTGACACACAGTAGGTCTGGAATAAGTGCCGGTTGAATCGGTGAATGAATAGATAAAAGTTATTCCAGGCCTTTAACTCCACACAGCTCCCAAACGAGTTGGGATCATCCTCTCATCTCCTGACTTTGGCTTTTCCATCTGTCCCTTTTGGTTTTCACCCTTCTGACGCTTTCCTCTCGCCATTTTCTATATGGTCCATTGTAGTGAGTCAACCCTGTGGTTTTTCTCCTCTGTTGAGTTGTGAATAGAGTCTCTGTCTCTGCATCTAATAGAACGCTTGATACATAATAGTAGGCCTGCTGTAAACACAAGCTGAGTAAGTGAATAAACGAAAACTATTCTTGGCCTTTAAGCAAATTCTGAGATGTTCATAAGAAATCCCCCCTCAGGCAACACCTGCTGTGGTTCCCTAGGTGGCGCCCTTGAGTTTTGCTTTTCCTTTAGTCCCTTCCAGGCATGTGAGCCAGGGCTTGCTTTTATGTCCTCACATCTGTTTCATTTGTTGAGTATTGCGCCAGTTTCACTACAGATAAGAATCATTTAAACCCACGACTGTAAACACTTGCCTTGTGGAAGCAGAAAGGGAAACACTAGGTACGGGAAGAAAGAGGATCTGCTGCATGAGGGAGAGGAAAGTGGGGGAGGGAATGATTTGAAAGTGAAGTAAAAGAACACATGTATATCAAGATGCCGCGACGAAACGCAATGCTTTGTGTGCTGACAGAAACAAAACGAGAAACCAAGCCTCCAAAGTTTGAACAGCACTACTGTGCTTTGTTCACGGGCATGTGTGGCTTCCTCATAAATGCCCAGTGCTACGCTCTGGGATTCTTCTACACTAGAGATGCGCTGTTTCCGGGTCTGGGTCCAGTTCCTAGCAGAAAGGAATTTCCTCTGCTGTAGGCAGATAAGACCATTGATGCTGGGAAGTTATTTCACTAACTACTCCCATTTCAAAGTAGTGACTTCCCCAAGTGTCTCCTAGATGAACTATCCTCCCTCCCTACCTCCCTCCCTCCCTCCCTCCCTCCCTCCCTCTCTCCCTCCCTCCCTCCCTGTCTCCTCTCTCGTCAGTGTAAATAGCTCCTTCAGATTGGAACTATCTATGAAAAATACTTTTCTTAGTCTCCATCCTCTTCCAATCATCTTATTTGGCTGCAGCATCCTTACATGGAACCAGAAATATGGTATGAAGGGTGAACGTCTCTGTGCCCAGGAGCTCACACAATTGGGCCCTTAGGATTGTATGTAGAAAATCTTTTTTATGAATGTGTCAAACATTTGCCACAGGTGCTCATGACATACTCTATTTTTCATAGTATTTCCTGAGAATGTTTTTAAATGTACAGACATCGTCTGTCCACAGACTTAATTTCCATCTTTCCCTTCCATAGTCTACATTACTTTTTAATTTGGCTCATTTGTAAGAACACATACTTGACCAGCCGTTTAGTTTCCCACAAGCCAATATACACACGCCCACAGTGTTCCCCTGTGATTTTCAAGGCCTGGCTTTTGCCTGATAAGGTCAGCAGCACACACAGCTTACCCACATCTGTTGTGTTCTTTGAGGTCAATCAAAGTATTCTTCCTCCTGGGACTAATGGGAATCTCCCAGAGAGAAAGAATTATTGCACTTGAAAAGTCTATTGATCTACATTGTATGGTTCACCTGGTATTTGGGGTTCAGGGGCACTTTCTAAAACTGGGAGATCAATTCCAGGGTTTGAGAATGAGTAGGTAGACACTTGTGAACACATTTCTGAATATTTGCTGCTGCTAGAATCACAGGATGCCGAAAGCATGGCCGCAAAGGTCAACAGGAACATCCTCAAGTAGTAACTTTGCTGACTGAATTGTAAGTTTATGATACTGTATTAGACACAGCCACAGATTAACAAACAACCAGTCACATTGTTTGTCCGTGCTGTGCATTCCCAGTTTTTTGTTTTTGCTCTAAATGCACAGTCCATTCTCTTCGTCTTGCACTGCTGATCTGGATAGAGACAGGAGGAGCAGGTGACTCCATACTGCAAAAGGTAAGAGCACTGGGCTGCCCCTTGTGAGGAAGTACACTGGAACTTCCGAAAGAAACACGTGACAGTAGTGGAATTCTTTTTTATTTTAAAATATTTCATTTATTATTTTTATTTTATGTGTATGAGTGTGTTGCCTGCATGCATGTAAGTGTACCCATGATGAGCAATGTTTGCAGAGGTCAGAAGAGAACATTGGATTCTCTTGGAAGTGGAGTTACGACGATTGTTAGCTGCCACTTGGGTGCTGGGAATCGAACCTGGAGTTTCTACTAAAGCAGGCAGTGCTTTTAACTGCTGAGTCATCTCTCCAGAATACCTGTAATGGTATTCTATACATTGCCACCCAGATCCGGAAACTGAATACTTAATTAAAACCTTCAAAGAGTTATATGACTGTTACTTCTTGTTTTCACATATTTTGTTACAAATTTTTTTCCTACAGTCCTAAGCCAATTAACTTTATCCGGTGCTCTCTTTGGAGAATTAGAAAATCTTCCTCTAAGTCCCAGACATCACACTTTTTCTGACTTTACTTCAAATAGAAAGATATTAACCATCTCAGTTATATTGTGGACTATATACACAAAGTACCTAATGTATGTGGCACACAACAACATTAGTTACTTAACAGTAGTCAAATTTATTTCTTTTAATTCTGGAGAATCTAATGAACAATAAAGATCCAAATGCCTGGTAGTCCTAGAGTGAGGGAATTGACCTTTGTTTACACGGAGATGTTTTCAAAGAGGTCATGATATAACAACTTGAAGCTTGCTACTGCCTGTGGATGGAGGACTAAGTCACTTCTCTGAAGAAGTGCTCTTTCAACGAAATCTACCAGTCAATAACATGTCATGAAGTGGTAACCTCCATCTTCCCATCTATGAAACAGGGTTAGTAACAGTGACAGTCTCTGAGTCTGGTGATTATCAAGTGTGATAAAGAGCTGTGCACAGTGCCTGGTAGACAGTAAGTGTTCATCTAACAGTCCACCGATGTTATCGTTGTTAACAGTGATCCTGCCATCTCACCGCAGATGCCGCATCTCCATAGAACAGGTGAAAAGGAAGTGGGGATTTATTTCTAATCTTATTCAAGCTCTAAATGCATTTTTACAATTTTGATGTCTATGACTTCAACGGTAGAACCATGTTGAAGGTTCCACTTTTTAACTTGAACAGTAACATTTTTTCACACATGAAAACCCACGATTTTAAAATCTTAAAATAGTGACAAGCTCCAAGACAACCCCTAAGTGGCATTTAGCTCTTGAGCCCTTTCAAATGCCCATCATTTTATGATTTGCCCATCATTTTTAGTTGTAGAGATCCTCAAATCCATTGTAAATTTTTAGAAATATAATAAAAAATGATAAGAAACTAGCCTATATAAATTTTCCCGAGTTAGAGAACATGATGGTATTAACTGTTTGCCAGCCAAAGTGCTGGTGCAGAATGGCTTGATAGAGCAGTGGGCCGGCTGAATGCTTTAGGGAAACGCCTTGAGAAATATGCATTCTTTCTGTAAAATCAAGCACATTGCAGACATCTCCTGACAAATGTCATTTGTTTTTCTTTTGCCATTTACCTGCAGGTGTGATGGTGGCCATGAATCATGTCTGAGTAGCATCATAACAGATGCAGATGCTGTTTGTGGACAGGAATTAAATTCTTTCATTCTGCACGCTATTTTGTGTTCTGTACTTCTTCTGTTTTGGTTGTCTGCATGCTGTGACTTGATACTGTTGTCAGGTAAGATTTCTTTTTTCCTCTCTGAGTGACAGACACCTTCATCATGTGCTCAAGCTCTCTGGCAACAGAGGGAAGGATGAAGCCCATCTCCTACAGTTCCAGGGAGGCAGGTGAGAGCCATCATCACTCAAAGCTGCAGGCTTCTCATTGTTAAATGCTTCTGCAGCTACCCATCCTGAGTATACTGGGTGGGGCTGTTCAGATGTAGCCAGATGACCAGTGAGACTTTTGCTCCCCTCTTTCATACTATAGGCCAGCTCATTGCTGATGACTTTGTGGTAGCCTTCTGTTCAGCAAGGACTGTGGCAATGTGTAGATGTGAAAATGATGGCGTGGGCAGAATTGAAAACAACTGTGAGCTTTATAGATTTATAGGCTAGTGAGTGGCTGGAGCTAGCAAGTGCTAAGAGAAAGAATAAGGAGGTAGGTTTGGTTAGGAAAATAAGTTCATTTTGGAGGTGAGCTGGCTCTGCCTTCAGATTGCTTTTGAGGTGAAGAGATATAAAGGGAGTGCACTGTCACTATGTATTATATGTACAGAGCTAAGTGTTTCACCTTAGAGTGGTTTATTTAATTATTCCCAACACTTTTCACTTATATATTGCACAATATATTAATAAACTGTGCAGTTTGCTAGATAATCCCCATTAATACACGTCTATGAAGCTGCGTCTGCCTTGAAGGTACTCAGTTTTCTCACCATGCTAGGTAACCATGGAAGTCTTTAGTTGTGAAGTTGAGAGATTTGCCCTAAAAATTTCATTCCCCAATTTCGCAAACAGGTGACAAAGTGCATATTTTGTTGGCATTTGATGAGTTACCAAAAATATTAAAAGAGAACCTACAAAGCTGAGTCTGCATATGTGTGCTTGTCATTAGCTCTCCTGTTTTATTTTATGTGTATGGGTGTATTGCCTGCATATGTGTAAGTGCATTTTGTGTCATGCAATGCCCACAGAGGCCAGAAGAGGGTATCAGAGCCCCTGGAAATGGAGTTACTGATAACCGTTAGCGGCCACGTAGGTGCTGGGAATCAAACCTGGGTCTCTTGCAAGAGTAGGCAGTGCTTCCATCTCTCTAGCCCCATCAGCATTCATCTTTCAGGCATGTGTGTATCATAGGCCTCCAGAATTCATATTCTCTAGAACTGCTCCTATCATTCCTCTGCTTAAAATGAAAATCTGAAGCTCACATCTTTAAAAGTGATAACTGATTGGCTTAGGATTCTTGACTATAACCAGGGTCTGTAGGGAGCCCGAGATTCAGGCACAGCAGTGGACTTCCCTCATGTGAAAGAGTGACAGAGGAAGAGAAGGGGACTTAGTGATGCTGGTATTTGTAGAAGCATTTTCTAAAAATAATCTGGCATGAATTTGAGAGACCTCTCGAAGCCTCATTTCTTTGGCAGTTACTGTAGTACTGTTCTCTTTGACTAGATGAAGACCTGAATCTTGGGAAGCCTTGGAGAGTGCTTGAGTGGTTTGGCTAGTGTTACACAGCTTGGGCATCGCAGTGGATGCCAAAGGGAACACTGCAGTGTTGATTCCCTGCACTGGACACCCTTTGGTTTGCCTCAGAGAATAGCAATGTCAGGAGAAGGACAAAGTGGGCTTCCTTTGCCTCCCTAGACTTTAAAGCTCCCAGGCTGTTGGGCAGTCACAGCATTTCAGAAATGAGCCTTCTTCAGTCTCGAGTTACCATTTAAAGACCAACAAGAAAAATAGCAACAAATCTTAGCTAGGAACCCAGCTTCCGGACACAGCCAGTGCTGCCTGCTCTGCTACTGACCTTGGCTGGTTTTTGACCGTGGGGTAGATAAATTTTCCTAACCTTTTGCTTACTTGTCTGTAAAGAAGAGAAATCTGTCCACTTGCTTTTGCTGTCAAGATGCTCCAGGTGACATCTTTGTAGACAGCAATCCTAGAGCCAGACACAGCAACCTCTGCAAACATCAGAGTCAGATGTCACCAGCTCACACTTGCGAGTCATGAAAATGAGGTGCTGAATCTCACTCCTCTGACCTGTGCTCCCTGATGTTGAACATGCCGGTGGCTATCTCATCTTACTCTCTTTATTTTATTTTATTTGGAGACAGGGCTTCCCTTTAGTCCTAGCTGGCCTGAATCTCACTATGTAGACCAAGCTGGCCTCACAGAGATCCATCTGCCTCTGCCTTTTGAGTGTTGGGATTAAAGGTGTATACCACTATGCCCAGTGTTTTTTAAAATTGCATTTTTATTCATTTAGTTTGTGTGTGGGGGTGTTGGGGATGTATGCTGGAATATTCATGGAGGTTAAACAAGACTTTGTAGAAGCTGGATCTTTGGATCTCTTGCTTCACGATGTGGGTACTGGAGAGTGAACTCAGATCATCTGGCTTGACAGTAGGCATCTTTACTGCCTGCCTGTTTTTTGTCTGTCTTTTCTACATCTCTAGCAGTTGCTAATGATATACACAAAGTGAAGAAAGCAAAACCTCTTTCCATTGTCTTTTTACTTGCTTCATCCACCTGCCTTGCCATTTATAGATAGGCTCTGAGTGGAAGGGCCTCACCTCTTCCTGGGCCTCTGTCTATACAGCTTTCCATCCCACAGACTGGATGGATCCTTTGTAACCCATCGAAGTTTGCCTTTGGGTGCCTTTTACTTAAAGTGTGTAGATTCCTGATCTGCAAGTTGAATCTGACTCCAGAGATGTTTGCTGTTTTTAACTTGTTTGTTTGCTTGTGGGTTTTTCTTTTTTGGCTAGCATAGTATTAAATAATAAAAAATATTAGTTTTAAAAAAACGAGGAAATTTTACTTCAAAAGGTATTATGACACCACCGCAGCCATTGCCAGTTGAGTAGAAGAGTTGTGTGTCTCCCTGGCTCACCCCAGTTCCCACGCATCCCTGAAATCTTCATTTGCTTTTGTAACCTAGCAAATCTGAATCCCAAAAGGTAGTAATTAAGAATGATTTAATGTAACATGTGACCTTTCTATGTTACATCCTCCTGTGTTAAGCATTAATGTACATAAACTGCCTTATATTTATTGACAAATGTATTTCTTACCACTCATCAAAGAGCTTTCTTTTTGCAACGAGCTTTTCTTTTTGGATGAGACTATCACAAAGTTCCACAACAGTACAAATGCAGAGAACAAGTGACTGTGAGGTGCCCAGCCCTAAGTGACACACCTACAATGCAACCTCTGCACCCAAGGCTCAGGGAGCATCACGGAGATCTTCAAAATGACAAAACAATACCAAGGTGGATGGGGGAATGTCATGGGGTCCCACTTCAAGTCGAAAAGCTACAGACAATCAGTGGATGTTGAGGGAGGGAGAATCAGTTTTCTTCAGGAACGAGCTCCCTGAGAGGTTATCTATTCCCAAGTGGGCAATGAGACAAGGGCTAATGCCAGTGTTTTAAAGTCTGCAATTATTCAGTACCGTTCTTGTTAATCTCCTTCTGCAACTCATCTGGACAGAAGCCTGTGTTAAAACACTTAGGGGACAGACCTGCCTAAATTCATTTCCTGGCTTCTCTATGGCTTTACTCTGGGATACTTGACAAGTAGCAAGTTTTCTAAACTTCAGTTTTATATGTAAGATGGTTTGTCACGTTAAATGAGTTTATATGGGTTTGCAAGTTCTGGCACAAAAAAAGTACTCAGTAAACCTTGGCTGCTGTTATCTAGCGTAGTACCCCACCGAACTCCTCCCGTTTTGAATAGTTGCCAAGTCTTCCTCCAGGTGGCGCTAGCTCAGGCTCTGGAAGCTGCAGGTGGACTCTTGTGACTCCCATTAGGGGAAAACGCCTGGAACTGGAGCTCAGCCTTTTGCCCTTCCAGCTCTGTCTTTGGTCTCTCCATCTCTCACTCTGACTTTCCCCACAGCTTGACTTCTACTCCACAGCGGCTTCCCTGCTTAGCACAGAGTTAATTTCCCCCTCAGACACCCTACTCTACAGTCGCCTGTGTTATTTCCTCATAATGTTCAAATGATTTCATCGAACTTTTTAACGCCTGTGAAAGATGTGGAACCGATAGTCCTGGGTCTGGCCAGCAGTTTTAATTAGAGTGACTGTGTGGTGTGCTGTTAATTAAGCAAGGAGTTATTTTTAGATGTGTGTGTTCATTAGTCCTGAGGAGCACTTCTTCCTTCAGGTTTTTTTTTTTTTTTTTAAAAAACAGGTTAATTTATGACCTGGTTAGAAGCAATTAACTCTTTATCTTCTGCTTGTCCAGCAGATTCACCCCTGGGATTGTGCTGCTGGAAGTCAGAGACAGGCGGGGATGGATGTGTTGCCTCTTCTCTGAGGCAGTTCTCTCCCCAAACCAGGGCTGTGTGCTGAGAGGTTCACAGTAAACACTTTAGAAGGAGGGGCTTTTGAGCTTGTGATAGAATACAGCCCTATGAAACACTGAACCAGCGAAGATACACAGAACTGTGCTGCCATCAGGGAATGGGCACCCTTCTGTTGGTACGCTGGCAAGTTTATGCCCCTGCTGTCTCTAGGGTATTGGGGATTGGATCAAACTGAACCTAAATTACTTATGTAAAAACTGAGTTAATACTATTAAAAGTAAACACATGTATATGCTTATATGAATATGTCATATATGTATCTTTAAAAACAGGTGAAATCTTTAAAAGATATAATTTCATAATTTCATTTTACATATAGTTTGATTTCATTTATAGAACATTCTCAAGCAGGCAGAACTGTAGAAATGGAGAGCACATAAATAGTTTCTGGGTGTTAAGGATAAGCTATGACTATAAAGGGATAGGTAGACCATTCTTTGGGGTGATGAATCAGTTCTATGATTTGATTGTAGTATGGTTATAGGACCAGCTGCATTTGACAAAACTTCCTAGAACTAAACACACACACACACACACACACACACACACACACACACACACACACAATGAAAGGAAAAAGAAAAAGCTAGGAAGTTGCTTATATGTTACTACACATAAATATTGTACAACAAAGTAAATAAAACCTGTGCCACCAGGATTTGGTGTAGAGTATCTATAGCTGTATCTAGAGAGGCAAACCAACAGTTATTTAACCAAGTCATATTTATAGTTGATATTTGTGGAAATAGCTTCACTGTTCTGTTTTATTATAGTTTTTGTGACTATTAATGAATAATAATGCATTTAAATTCCCTACAAGTCTGTTTTAATTTCAGTACCTTGCATTTTGCTTTGGGCTTAGTCAATAATCTCATGTAGCTCTGCCTGGGACCACGGCATAAAAATGTTGAATTAAGAATGAATGGGTTATTATTATTATTATTTCTTTTTGCTTTAGAACCAAATAGAGCTTTAATGTATGAGTTTATAAAGGCTTGTTCCTGTTGTGAACATTAGCCTCTGTGTGGTTAGTCATCAATAACACAGAATTTATGGGAAATCTCTTTTTTTGCTTTCCCTTTATCAGCACCATCCTACTTCTGTGTGGTTATTGACTATGATTGATTTTTAGGAGTGAGGGTAACCGAGGAGACCTTCCTCTCTCCACTTTACTCCTGTTTCTCTTGGCAACATTAACTCCACCAGCACACAGGGTTTCCACAGATGGTGAGAGATACAAGCTTATCTTCCGTGATTCCCTTCTTCTCTATGTGCCATTCCCTTTCAGTAACCCTTCACATCAGTCCTGGTGTATTCATGGGGCTGGGATCCTGTTTCTCACAGGGGATAGTGAGCATGTAAATAACACAGTGTGTCAGCTCATGTATAGCGAATTCCTATCAGATTCCCAGAGAAAAGCAAGGTACTATATAGTAATTCATTTAAATTATTCTTACATTTTAAATTCCAACAATTGAATATGCCTAAGAAAAAGTTAAATAATGGTCCACTGGCATTGGAAAAGGTGGAATAATGTTTAATTAAGAAGGTAATTTGTAGACTATAGTAGAATTTCAGTTACCATGATACCTCAGAAAGGTAGAGAATTTTTTAGGGGTTAAAGTAGTTGAGTTTTTCCATCCTGTTTGAATAACAACAGTTCAGCAGTTGCAGAGATCAAGCCAAAAGCCTTCTTTACATCTATGTATTCAATAATATGTTGAAATTTTAAATCTATATAAAATAGAATATGGAGAATCTGTTTGCAAATGTTAGCAACTGTACTGGGTTTCAGTTCTCTGAAATCAAGGATTATATATTTTTATAGCTTTATTTCTCAGTACTATATAGTATTTTGCACACTTATATAATGAAGATTAGTATAGAGAACTAGCATATTGAAGTTTTGTAAAAGATGTACACATATTATTGTATATGAAAAGAAAACACTAAACCCACTAATTTCTGTATTCATGTTCTAAGATATCTGGTACACCTTAACTAATATCTCATTCAGCAACAATGAGTCTTAATATTCTTTAGAGGTAATTTGATATATTAAGTATACATTATATGCATGTTATGTCCATGTTATACACACTTGTATGAAAATTCTACTGTGTCCATTTCTGAAATAGTATTTGTTGAAGATAGCATGTGTTGTGGAGGAATACTAGAGTGAGCATCCAAAGTTAATGCAAAGAGAAAAGCTAATATTACTTTTTCACAAAAATAACAGATGGCCTGTATAATCCATATCATTACCAATAATGTTGCTTATTACATTTCTGGGTTTATAGCTCCAAATTTCATTCCTGGGAGTAGAAACACCATAATTTACTATTCTGTCTAAAAACAAGCCTACAGTCTGCATTCTGACGTTCTAGAGGAATAGGGGCTTAAGTTTTGCTTTCCAGTTTTATTGCTAAAAATATCCACATTCCAACAAAAAGTGCATTACCAAACCCTTTCTATAAAAGCATGCCAGTAACTATCTTCAGCTGACTAGACCAGACAGTTGATTTGTCTTGTAACTTCTGTACTGCCCCGGGGTGAGGGGTGGGGAGGTGGGGCGTGGGAGGGTGAGGGGTGAGGGGGTAGGGGGTTGAGAGAGTACACAATATGGGAAGTAGGACTGCTGCAGTCCACAGCTCCTCATGTTTCATTTTTTCCTTCTATAGATACTCTTAGAGAAACATGTGCTTTATGTTGTGGTGAAAGCTTCTGTCATGGAAGAGCGTCACCTGCAAGTGCTACTGGGGTCTAGAATGGCAGTAACAGAGGAAATCGGTAATAAACAGGAAGTAGTGACTCATGCACAGAGTTGGCACCAGCTTAAATGGAAAACCAAGTCCTCTGGTGCCCCAATAAAAGGAGAATAATTTGTTCTTTGGCCTGCTCTCAGGATATCAGTTGGTAAATATCCACTGGCTCTCTACCAAGGCAATGTGCACGAAGCAGATGCTTAAGTACCCGCACAAAAGCAAAGACTGAGACGTTTACTTTTCATTGGCTACTCATTGCTGTCTCTTTCATACTAAAATGATAGCATGGGCACTCCATTTCTACACTAGATAAAAGGAAAAAATAGCAAGCCATTATTGTTCCATTTAAACCATTCTAGATTGATTATCCTCCTCACTGCCCATTAACCCCGCCTCTCCTAAACCGTAACTTCAGGAGTAAAAGTATTTATATATTTTTGCTGAGTTCAAGGATTTAATATGCTGAGCAACATATCATTCAAGGAGCTGACCTGCAATTTTCTGATTGATAATGGAAATGTTAATGTACTGTTAGCCCTCTTCCACTGGGTCTAAAGTGAGCTAATAACTAAAATCATTATGTTGCGCCTAGAAAATGTTCAGACAAAAAGGAAAGTGCAGAAATCAAGAGCTATGTGTCAAGTTAATTATAACACTGAGAAAATGAACTTGAAGGGATATATAATTTTGAAGCCCTGTGTTGGTAAAGGGGGCGATGGGATAAGGGCTTTGGAAGTCTAGTTCTGCTGTTCTTCTGTAAAGCCTATGGTAGAATGCTCTGCCCTCAACTCATCTTATAATTATTCTTGCTATCCTTACTGTGGAGTCTGATATTTTACTGAATGAGACTTTCTCTAGGGTTGTCATTGTGCCCTCTGCAGCTGTGGTATTCCTCAGAGCAGTCACCCTCTCACCATGGTCCTTGTAGCTCTCTATGCCCTGCAAGGCACAAGCTCCCAGTGGGTGAAGAAGAGTAAGAGAAAGGGACTCTGAGTGTGCCCTGTTGCTTCTCAGCCCACTAGGTGGATCTATAACCTGCATCCTAACAGGGACAGAACCCAGAGGGAATCAATGCTTGAGCTTTCTCTCTCACACCAAATAAACAAATCTGAGACTTCTGTCTTTCCAAACATTCACAGTACATAAGCAGAAATACAGTATACATAGCATTAAAAAGTCAAGCAGAACAATTAGGAAAAGAAGTCTACTTACTCTTTAGAGGGTGATGATTTTAAAAGGCTAAGAAGCACTTCTCTGTTATGAGAAAGGAGGGCCCTTTGCCCTTTTGTAATCTGTCCCGAGTAAGAGAACATTGGACATCTTTGTATTGGCAAGCCATTCCCAAGCCCCAAGGCGGTTCATGTGGCCATCGGCGCAGGCCTCAGGCTCCAGTCTCACAGACCTTAATCTCCAAAGCAAGGTACCACAGGTAGGTTCCCCTGGTTCCCGCTCTCCAGGTCCATATCCTGACCTGGCAAAAGCACTGTCAAAACTAGTTGCTGCGTTGCGAGCCTCCCCTTAGAAGAGTGTGCAGGGTTATTTGTAGGAAGTGACTTCTGAAGACCTGAAAATCCTGGAAGCACTTCATATTTACCAACTTTGCTGCCTTTAGAGGAAAAGATTTTTCTTTTCTACAAAAATCATTTAAATGATCTCTTTGTAAATGTCAAAATTCCAAATAACTCTGTTCTCTGATGAAGTTAAGATGTTGGGGCATCTGGAGGGGAGAAACACACCAGCATGTCTTACCTGGGCTGCACCCTCTCTCTCAGCAAAGACGTTTCTGGTGCTGGTTGCTTTGCTCACACCCTCTGAGCCACTCCTGGGCTGGGATGAAACAACAGTTGTGCCAAGACCTTGAGTAGCTGAAGGTCCAGTTAGCAGGGTCTTGGGCTGCTGTGATCCTGCTAGGCATCATCTTTGGAGACAGGCTGCAAGAGTGGAGGTTACCTCCAACCTCTTCTCACCTCTCGGCTTATCTCTGTCAGTCAGGAATTCATTTTAAAGACCATCACTCCATAACTGAACAGTGTGGGGAAGAATAAAAAACTTAAAGACTCCTTTTCTTGCTGTGTATTTTTACAGATTGCATCTCTCTACCAAATTGGAGAAGATTCATTGGAAGTCAAGTTTACATGTATCAGGGCCAGACTCTTGCTCTTGGCTCTGGCAAGAGTCAAATGCAGTCCAAGTGGAGAGGCTGATGGGAGATGGACAAACCCAAGAGGAACTGCATTGGAAAGTGCAGCTTGAGTTTGTGAGGGGGGCCCAAGGAAAGCTCTGTGGGTCACTGATCACGTCTGATTAGAAGGAGCGGGAGAGGCTTCCCGGAGGACATGACAGGGAACAGGATGCTTGTTCCTGAGGGATGGGTAGGATGGGCACTGAGCGCAGGCTGGGAAAGCCCCAGCTGTCTCGGGGGGGGCAAGCACCTGCTGCTTAGTCTAGGGTGGTACGGGTGGCGTTTGAGGCCTCGGTTCAGCCAGAGGGCAGTGGCTCTTTGTCGGGGTGGAGGAAGCACGTGTCAGGGAGTAGCTAGCAGAGGCTCTCAGGTGAGGCTGCTCTTTAGATGGCCTGAGACGGAGTTCAATGCCCAGTTCACAATGCAGCAAGTCCCCTTCCTCAGAAACACCTGTGTTAGAAGCGCTGAGGGAGGGAGCCGACTTCTTTAGCGCCACCAGACATCTAGTTGGGGCAGGTGACCCACCGCCCACAGACAAGGCATGGAGGGGAATGTTGGGGGAAGGGAAGATCTCCCCTATGTTGCTGCTAAGGATTTGGTGGGTCTGCTGTTTCAAAGAGGAAATCCCAGAGAACATGGGAAAGTATTTTGAATAGGATTCTATTTTAGTCCCAATAGGAGTTTCAGTTTTGATTCATACATATTTTTATAAGCCCCTCTCCCCATTGTACATTCTGTTGTACATTCTGTATAAAATGCATACAATCTGACAGTGATTTCAGATCTGTATAACATAAACACTGAAAGGCTTTTTTAGTATGATTTAAATCTTCTTTGCACATCTAATTGGTCAAGAGGGGAGATCCTAGAAAGAGACTGTGGGTTCCGGTTCCTTCTCTGCTGCTTGCTAGTTATAGAACTTAGAACAAAACTGTTTTGACTGTCCCATGCCTCAGTTCCTTATCTACAAAGTGAATTTAAAGTGCCTATTACTAAACACATTTGTGAGGATTCGGCAAAGTGATTCTCGTGTCCACTGAGTCCCACGAGTGGCGCCAGAGCCGTTTCCACTTCCTGTTTTCGAATGAGAAAGCTGAGGTCTGGAGCAGTGAACTGATTTGCTGAAGGCATTCATTTCCTTGGTGACAGGAATATGTCGGCTGGCCCTCTCCGGTCTGCATCCTGATGCCTCTCTCTGCCCTCTGTTGATAAAGCTGCATGGTTGCTCTTGTTGACAATTTTTAAATGAGGAAAGACATGCACACATCTTCTAACTAGCTTCAGGGGAGGAATAGTCATATCTTCAGGAAAATGGAAGAGCCTCTTGGGGGACCTATGTAAAACATGTACCTGCAGAGTACCACTTGCAAAGATTTCCTTCACATTGACTCACCTGCCTGAGGCACTTACACTGCACCTGGGGTTTGGGTCTCTGGCATACTGTGAAAATTACACAGGAGTCTCTAGGCCTCCAGGAAGAGATAAATTGTGGACTATTGCCTGGAGAATAGAGCCTAAATGTCTCCATACTTGTTTTCCAGACAGCTAGCGCAACTTGTAGGAACTCAGCAAGTGTCCACTGAATTGACAAGAACAGAAGATACTGTGAAAATTACACAGGAGTCTCTAGGCCTCCAGGAAGAGATAAATTGTGGACTATTGCCTGGAGAATAGAGCCTAAATGTCTCCATACTTGTTTTCCAGACAGCTAGCTCAACTTGTAGGAACTCAGCAAGTGTCCACTGAATTGACAAGAACAGAAGATACTGTGAAAATTACACAGGAGTCTCTAGGCCTCCAGGAAGAGATAAATTGTGGACTATTGCCTGGAGAATAGAGCCTAAATGTCTCCATACTTGTTTTCCAGACAGCTAGCGCAACTTGTAGGAACTCAGCAAGTGTCCACTGAATTGACAAGAACAGAAGGTTGAGCTTGTAACACTGAAGCAAATTCTGTTCGTGCAACCTCACAGGTGCGTGAGTGTCTACCTGCCAAATGCTTCGCCAGCTGGGGTGAAGGATATGTGAGGTGGGGAGCTGGGGATCAGAGTAACAGCAGGGAGCAACACACAGCAGGGAGCAACACGCAGCAGCCTGTACCCAGGGGTCTGGAAAGAACAGGAAACTCAGCCTCAGCCAGGCTGTGAGAACACCATACACTGTGGGTCAAGAGGTGCTCCAGCAGGGGCTTTACCCTTCCACCTGGCTGAACTGGAGGGAGAACAGGTGTCCGGGGATCCAAGACCTGAAAGGGACTGTGTTCCTGTGTTGAGGCGTGATAGGAAGACATGAGGGAGGGCAGAGGTGCCAGCTGCAGGAAAATGGGGATATTGCTCACGTTTGTGAGCCACTTGACTTTCTGTGGTAACATGAGAAGATTGTACTGTATGTGTGTGTGTGTGTGTGTGTGTGTGTGTGTGTACGTGCCCCCAGCACTTGTACATGCATTTGAGCACAAGAGCAAGGTAGGCTTTTATTCACTCTGATTTGTATTTTCACTCTTTTTTTTTTTTGAGACAAGGTCTCCCTATAGTCTTAGTTATCCTGGAATTCGCTCTGTAGACCAGGTGATCTCGCAAAGATCAACCTACCTCAGTCTCTGAGGGATTAAAGGCATGTGTCACCATGCCTGACTGGATTTCCACTTCTCAATGATCAAATGTCTCTTCTTTAATGAAATAAGATATTAATAGATAATAGCTAAAATAAAAACATAACAATGACAACAACAAAACAAAAACCACCCAAATCTCTAAAACCAAAACCTCTTTAAAAGGAAAACAAATTATTGTCCTATTTTCAGTCCCATGAGAAGAAGAAGGAGGAGGAGGAGGAGAAGAAGAAGAAGAAAGAGAGAGAGAGAGAAAAAGATCAGTTTGTGTTTGTGAAATTTTAAAACCCAGGAGCCATCTGTAGAAGCGGCTTTTCTGGGATTGTCTGAGTAAAGAAATGAAGCTGTGGTAAGTATTACTTTACTTAGAGGTTTAAAGCTGAAAGAGGCCATAGAAGGAGTCTTTTCTGAATCTGGCCTTCAAAGTCAAAGATAGGATTTTGTTCTGATCTCAGGTCTGGGGAAAGGGTTAGGAAAAGACTTGGCTTGCGACATTGGTGTTGCATATTTTGCACCAATATCAGGAGTGCTCTTTGAGCAGAGGCTGAACTTCACAGTTAGATGCAGCAGGCAGAGTATGACAGCAAACTGAAGCTTTCAAAGTGTTCCTCAAATACCTCCTCACAAGCTCACCTTATTGAGACAGACTCCAATTTTGTAATGTAAACTCATCTTATTCTTGGGAATATATAAGGGAATCCCTCCCCTTCCCATCCCAGAATCCACGTGTCCACAAATGAATAGAGAGATCCATTTAAATTTCTTCCCGCTATGCTCATAAGAAATTTCACTCTAGTGATTCCTAATAATGACTCCGTGAGATAAGGCATGTAACTCATAGCTAATCCTGTTGCTTTCCTCAGAGAAATTTCAAAGTGATTCTTGTCTCCCTTTGCCTTGAACATGAGTCACAGGTGAGAGCACTTGGCCTTTCTCTGATGTCTCTCAAATGGCCTTTACAGAATTCTATCCTGAAACAAATGTAGAAGTATTTAGATAACAGTTGCAAAGGACAGTACATCAAAAAATAGTGTTTGTAGTAGTCATTGATGAAGTGTCTTTTGGGATAGTACAAAGGACCTTTTATTTATCATTTATTTTTATTTTATGTCTATGAGTGTATTGTCTACATGTATATAAATGCACCATGTGTGAGCAGTGCCTGTGGAGGCCAGAGGAGGGTGTCAGGTACCCTGGAACTGGAGTAATGGATGATTACACATGGGTGTAGCTTACACATGGGTGCTGGGACCCGAACTCATATCCTTTGTAAGAGCAGCCAGTTCTCTTAACTGCTGAGCCATCTCTCCAGCTCCTGTGCTGGGAACTTCATCTGTTTTTATTTTTAAACCTCGTGGTCACCTTACAAAGTTGTGTCAATTTTCTCTACTTCAAAGAGAAACAGACTCAAAGGAAGATTAATTTTCCAAAACCATCTAGCAAGGAAGTTGCTGGGC
The DNA here is from genome assembly GCA_035773235.1 of Eospalax fontanierii. Classification (NCBI taxonomy): domain Eukaryota; kingdom Metazoa; phylum Chordata; class Mammalia; order Rodentia; family Spalacidae; genus Eospalax; species Eospalax fontanierii. Next base: position 10,954,315 of record CM069529.1, on the reverse strand, counting down.
TGAAATTTTATAGCCTGTGCTGATTATCTATAACGTAAGTTCTATACAATTAACATCTACCAGTTGTCCAGGTCTTATTGTGCTCTAGGCATTGTGTTAAACTCTTTCTATGCATTGTACTACTCAGGTCTGCTAATAACCCTGTGAGCTGTGTGTGTATTTATATACATGTGTATGTATGCATGCACATATGTGTATGTATATATTATTGTTTTGTTGTTATTTCCACTTTGAAGAAAGGGAAACTACATCTGATGGAGTCACAGCTAGTAGAGACAGGATTGGGACCTGAACCCAGTTCGTCTGTCTGTCCCTAGGGCCCAGGCACTATTGTACTAAGTGCATTGCTTCCTAGTAGTACAGGCTTTCATTGAAAGAAACTACATTACCTTACATGTCTTAGCAATCAGCTAGCTCATTTAAAATCAGAGAAGAAATGGTGTCATGTAATGACTGACAGAGAGATGAAGATTTGGAACTTGTGAAAATTGCTTCTCTGGATATAGAGGATTGGTGAAAGGCAAGAAAAGTTTCTTGCTTGAGTAGCAGGAAACTGAAGTAGCCTTACAGTTGAATAAAAATGAGAAGGATGCTCCTACTAAGAGCCCACATGATTCACATACACTAAAGTTCCATGTCAAAGTGAGGTGAAACACAAGAAATAAGATAGAGATTGGTGTCCAGAAGACACAAGTATTTCTAAAAAAGGAAGAAAATATTTAGCTAACGGAAAGATGCTGGTCCATTTTTAGAGGTAAGAATCAAATCCAGAGCTAGGAATTTACCACAGAGCTACAATAAGTTTGGTCTCTAGCCAAGACTAATAGCTTGTTAGAAATAGATTCAGAGGCCTATTGAATAGGCACCTCTCTGCTGAGGTTGGGAAATCTGTGTTTAGCGTGTTTTTAAAAATCTCTGTGTGCTGGTCTTCCACTCAGTTCAGTCCCAGCAGTGCTCCGTGCCTGAGGAGGCCACCTCATCATGAGAAGCCAGGCGCTGAGCACTCATCACTCATTTGGCACCAGAACTCAGTGCTCTGGGCCAGGCTAATTCCTTATCAATTTCTGTAACTACTCAACAACTGCTAGAGAAGTTTCGCTGCAGATTCTTCCAGAGACAGCCTGACATTCACACATGCAGATGCCTGTTCGAAGAGATGCCAGGTCACAACTCTTTCTGGCACAAAAAGAAGAATAAGTGGATTGTGAAAATACCTCTGTGTTGAACCTTCTGGTGACACAAAATGAAAAAGAGAAGTTCTTCCTAAAGACACAGACACAGTGACCCTAGAGTGTAAGAGAAAAGAGAAGAATTTTCAGAACTAGTAAGAAGCAGCTAAGGGCAAGTGCTTGAATTTTTGCCTAAAGAGGAATACTTGTGCCTGCTTTGAAATGAAAAAAAGATGAAGATGTGTGGTGTGTTTTGTGTGGGCTGATGTTTTGACCTAAAACATCCCATGTGGTTTTCTTTTAATTTGTTGCTGGTTTAGAGAGCACTCCACGAATGATCTGGCAGAGTCTAAGAAGTCTAAATACCTTCCTTACAAAAATGCCTGACGGGCTATTGTGGAGAAGCGTGACTTCTGGTTAAATACTTCAGCCAGGTCCCTATTTTAACTGGTCAAGGGCAGCTTTGGCCTATTGCCTTTAAAACCTCAATGTGAGGTAGGACTCTGCAGAGCTGGGTACCTGGGATGATGAACTGGAGATGAGGAAGGTGAGGAATTAGGCAAAGAGGCAAAGAGAACTTTCTTAAAGTGTACTTTTGGGAGCCCTTTATTCTCTTGGACCTTCCTTGGAGCCCCAGCTAACTGCCCTATGCCAGATGAGAGTGGACAGCTGTGCCTTCCTCAGCTGCCTTGGTGCAGAGAACACAATGCTCCCCGTGGCTCTGGTTGACAATTGAGCATAGAGCCATTTCTTTCATAAATTAGGCACTGCTGTCAACCAGCTATGGGTAGTGTTAGACTTTTCTCTTTCCTTCCTCACTGGGTAATACACAGCTGGACCGTATACTGGATATTTGCCTCCTTAAGTTTTATCCCTTTTTCCAAATATTAGTTCCTTCTCAACACCATCTATATCCACGACTGTATTCTGTGGGTTTTTCAGATAACTCCTAAAATGTTATCACTGGGTATTGTCCTGTTATCTCCTTAATTATGAACTACTAACAGCAGGCATTAGTTAATCACTAGGAGCAGGAAGAAGTTAATTGGGGAGCTTGGGATATGAAGAAGCCAAAATATTTTTCTTTCAAGAGTGACAGCTACAAAAACTTCATAGAAATGTTGAAATGACAAGAGGAAAACAGAAAAGTGAAAAAACAGAAATTTCCCAGATTAATATTAAGGGAAACTATGTAGCAAGTCCAAATACAAAACACTGTTGTAAGAGGTCCCTGAATTTGTAAATGGGGGTAATTTAAAGAGCTGTTGTTTCAAAGTTGCTATCTAATGGATATTTAAATGAATTTTCCACAGCTTTAATAAATAATTATGTATATGATACATAATAGGTATAAATATACAATATGTATTTGTATTACATGTATTTATTAAATTTATTTAGATGTAGCATAGCAAGGATGAAACATGGAGAAATTCCTGAAAGAACTAAATTGTAAGCTACTCTTGTATAGAAGAATGAACTGGAAGAGAGAATTGCCATTTAGTGGGAAGAGCGTTAGTTAGGAGACAGGGAGGCCACGCACAGGGGACTGAGGGCTGCTTGACAGGGCAGAGTAGCTGAGGCAGGGAGACTAGGACATGAAGGTCAAGCCACAGAGAGTGAGCAACTGACAGAGCAGTGCAGTTTGGCAGCAGGTTTCTGAGCAGCAGAGAGGTTGGTAGGGGAGGCAGAGGCCTGGTTGCTATGATCACACTCTGGTGAACCCAAGAAAATGGACAAAATTAATGTCTCTCCTCTTTCTGGGTGAAAGTTTCCTGGGTGACCCTTCCATCAAAGCAACATCTTAGATGCTTCCTATTGGCTAAGACTTTGAGTCTAGTGGACCTTTCCAGGTAACCCTGGACTGCTCTCCTAGACGGGGGGATCTTTTTTGAGATGCACTATCAGCAAACTTATCTTGTCTAGGGACCTGGAAGAATTTCTCTTGGTGTTAGAGAAATGAATACTTTAGCTCGTGGCTGTCTCCATTCTTTGAGCACACGGCAATCCAGTATCTGAAATTTCAGATTAAAACAGAGAACGCTCATCTGAAATGGCTCTTCAAATCAAAGGGGCAAAGCATTTTAAGAGTTGAGTTTCAGAAGATAACCCTTCTCCCAATTATTTTAGGGATTGACTTTCTTTAAGAATAGAGAAGAAAATAGAGACCCATTCATTTAATCTAGCTTATTCTTAGGACATTGTGGGAATAAGAATTTGTGCTTAAACAGACAAAGCAGAGCTCCTGATGGAGGAGGAAACCTTATTTTTCTTCTCAACCCTTAAAGGGCATGCCCTCAGGAAAAAAAAAAGACGATTAAAGGTTGGAAAATTAAAAATATTGGATTAATTGAAGAGGAAACCTGTGCCCAGCTGCATTACTGCCATGATTATTTTTTTCTTTATTTAATGGACAAGAAACATTCTATGCATTTGGTTTTCCAAACTGATTCCAAGAGCATATCAGGCTAATGTCTGTTAGCTTTAGAAAAGATGTTTGACTTTCTACTCTGAAATTTAGGCATGGGGAAAGCACGATTGCTTTATCATACTTATGCGCCTGATGAAAGAAAAGAAGATTGAACATTAAAAGCTGAAGGTCATCCGTACAGTTGTCCCAGTAGCAATCTGTGTACCTTTAACCCTGAGGAGGAAAAGTAATTACCCTTTGGCTTCTGGTGACCTCAACTAACCTTTGTTGAAGGGCCAGAGAAAATAAAAGCTGACCATCAGCCTGCCCTGGCTGCCCTGGGCTTAACCTGCTGTGTGAATGAGGAACAACCCAACAATAGAAGGAGAGAGTGTTGCCATGGAAATAGCCCTGGATGAAGGACTAAAAACCAGAAATTTATCACAATTAATTGTTTTATTAGGAGCCTCCCATCTTTTGGATTATTCCCTAGGGGTGGCAAGTGAGGATGTGTTCCCATTTAGATTTTATAAGGAGAAATCTGCTTGAATAAATGAGGCAGCCCATACAGTAAAACCATTTGAAGTTGTGGCCAGAATTGGACATCTCTGTGAGAGACGAAAGGATCTATATTTTCCTATAATCTATAAAGATGCAAATGCAAACAGCCAGGACAAGGCCCAAGGAACCTCATTCCACCAGAAGAACCAGCTGAGGTGTGGGTTTGAGCGTCTGTCTTTATACTATTTCTGTAGAATGATGCCCGTGCCTTTATATAAGCCTTGGTTAGCCCTGGAATGTGCAGGTGACCATGTTTAAACAGTATGTCAGTGAGAAGAAGTCATAGCCACCTGCCCCTATTTAGCTTTTCTGCTAAATAGAGTCTAAGCTCTATATGGTTTTAGTGATCCAGTTTAGATTAGAAAATAGAAATTTGCCATCCAATTATGCTCAAATTGAACTAGACTAATTCAGGGTGCGTTGGCTGCTACAGGCAAGTTGGGGAGTGTGAGGTGTGGGGGGAGGAGAAATGGAGTCAGCATGAAACAGTTCTTTTCTGGAAATCTTGCAAGTTATCTCTTATGTCTGAGCAGTACACCTCTTAGTCAGAACTAATGCTATTTCTTTTTTAAACAATAGATTATATATATTTTATATTATATTCAGTTTTATTCCTAATGCAATGATGAAATCGGACTTAAAAGTAAAATGTTTAAATTAAATTCTTTCATTAATTTTTACTAAATGGATTAAGTAATTATTAGGGAAAATAAGATCTTAGCTTATCTTGTTTTTCATTAATGACAGAATAACAAAATGAAATTCTCATTTATTGTATTTACTAAATAATGAGTTATTTATGCTAATAGGTTTTTAAAATAATTTGAGGCACTAAAACAAAGCAGGCGGTTAAGCTCAGATATTGATTTTCTCTTTGATGGGTATTTCATCAGTGAAATTTTAACCACCGATAAAGGCAAATAAACTATGGCAGGTATTTACTGAAGACCCTTCCTTATGGTAAGATCTGCTTTTATGTCACAGTGTAAGATGCTGACTTGAGTTTCATTTATGAGTCTTAACTCTAGATATTTACAGGAAATTAATCTCAGAGTTTGGTAAAAGGAATATTGAACGAAGTTCTGGCTTTATTAGAACTCAGAAAAGATTGTGTATAATAAAAATAAACTTTTAAAATAAAAAGGCCTGCACTGGAAGTCTGTTAACAAATGATGAACTCTGGTTCTGGAGCTGTTTAGAATACCCATCTCTTGCTTACAGTTAGTCACTCATTTTGTGTTTTTTCTATTCTGAGGCCAGGTTTCTGTTTGCTAACATCCCTGGTTCCTATGATTGTAAGACCCATCTCAAATAATATTCCATACTTGACTGGTCTCATTAAACACTCTCTGTTGCCTTTGGCAGCCTTCAGTCTTTTTCTCTGCTATAGATAACAGTTTTTCTTAAGTGACAGTAACACATCTCTAAAAATAAACTTACAGTCGGGTCCTGGATGTGCTTACCTTACAGTTCAGCAGCAGCTCGCTGGTGTTTGAGCTTTTCAATTTCCACAGGCTTTAGTTTTCTGGTAAGCACATACCTGCTGGTCTGGTGCTAAGAACGCTCCTTCTGGATGAGGTACCCGCAGCGTCAGTTCACAGTCCCTTCCCCATTTGGACTATCTCCAGATTTCTGCCGTTATTAACCCACACCGGGGCAGCTTGGCTGAAGAAGCAGAACACAGAGTAAAGGCGAGAACAGGTCCGGTTGTTTTACCTGTTTGGGGCAACATTAGAATGGGAGAGAAATGATGACTAAGTTCAACTGTACAAAACATTGTTCATCTTTTCTTACACACGGAGAGCACAGATGTCTACTTGGTCTCCCCCATTTTCAGTGAGTTTGCATAATTTTTGCTGGTTTGGAGAATCAGATGTGTATTATAATTACTGGAAGATATTTTACTCCGCATACTTTGCTTATGAACTACATTTTTATTTTTCTTAATTTCATTTATAGGAAAAAAGTTATATATATTTATTCAGTTTGCCTGGAAGTTGTCCCATAATAATTTTATAAATAATAGAGTAGATCAAACCTCTCAATGACCAGACATGAAATTATTTACTGAAATATAATAATAAAACTACAGCCTAACTGTTCTTCAGTAACATCTATAAATGGTGTTAAACATGAAGAGTCACGTAAGATAGGACTGACCGTACTATGAAAAATAGCTCTTATATCTACGTATCTGCACTTTATTTCTAATCCTTTATTCTATGCATGCAAACCCAACTTCTAAATAAATGCAGGATGCTGTAATATAAACAGGGAGCCAAAAATATGTCAGAAATAATGATTATTAGATGTGATAAATGAAAAAAAAATTAGCTAGTTAATGTACAGGTAGAAATTGCTAAAAAATGTCATTTAGTATACTATGAATACACATACTTAAAAATAACGTGAAATTTGATATGAGAGTGCAAGATAATTTAGAGAAGGCAAGCATTCTTATTTTTAAATGACATGGCATTTTATCAAAAGAGTTTATGATAATATGCTTTCAAGTGAAGATAAAAGCTATTTTAACAGTATATAAGTGCTAACAATATTTTTCCCAAATTAAGCAAACCTTAGAATGACATTATTCTGAAACATTTGCTATATAAAATATCTTCCTGTGTGTTATGTGTGGTGTAGTTAACCACATACAAGATACAGTCTATTTTATGAGATTGCCTAACTTTGATATTAATGTTGTATCTGAGTTAAAGGCTGTAAAGACATAGTATCAATTATATAGCATTGGTGTTCTTCAGAGAAGGGCACAGCTCAGTCTTTTTCAGAATGCTGATGAAAGTATAATGCTGTCAATCTTCCTGCATTTTCATATGTAATATATAGAGAGGATAGCTCACAAAAATAAATTTAAGGTTATTTAAATACATCTTTAAGAACAAAGATATTCCGAAGAAATGGTCAGATCTACCTCTTACAAAGTCTTATGTGATTCATTACAAGTTGAAGCAGGGAGTAAGAATTTTATAAAGATTTTGTCATTTAAAAGTACATTGATATCTTAAAGCAAATAATTATCCAGTGAAAACTCACAGCTACTAGAATTCAGTATACAATAGGACATGTACCCAGCTCTGAAGTAGGACCTCCCACCACAAGCACAGAACTACAGTTCATGTCTAAGCTTTCAAAAAGAGTGTCAGCCAAGAGTTACCTGGAGGATGAAATACCTTTAAACGCCGCAGTGCTCTGGATGTCCAGTTAGTCAAACTACTCCCAGCAGAAACTCTTGAACAGAGTGTTTCCATCTGCAAGCCCTTCCTGCTGGTCTTCTCAGCAAGCGGCGCTGGATGTGTTTGCCTGTTTAAAATCCTGTTGATAATGTGACTTTCTGCCAACTAGTGCTTGTCAACCCATCACTAGCCTTGCATGGATGAAGATGACTAGAGGGCTGAAGGGCTTTGAGCCATGTATCATTCCCCTTTCCAGTGCACCTTAATATGAACATGGCATCGAGACTCGGAGAAAAGGAGGGGAAAGCTGAGCCATCACATATTCCACAAATTGCAGGCTTGCCTAAGTCCTACAGAGCTATAGATGGGCATTATTACTGCAGAAAAAAAATCTAGCCACACTTTAGAAATAATCTCTGCAGTTGAGGCTTACCTCTTCTGCTCTCTCTTTCTGTTTCTTCCTCTCTCTTTTTCTCGCTCTCTCTACGAGGCCCCAGCTGATTCAGGCTGCATCCATCCATACATAAATCATTCCCCTTATTCTATTGGTTACATGGTACATGGCAAGTATTGATTTTTTCTGTTGCCTCATTGCTGGAGAACACTTGGTTTTTGTGAGACAGAAAAGAAAAAACCAAACCAAACAAAAAAATATCCTCACTATAATTTGGTCTAAATAACAAACAATCAGGCAGATTTGTCCTATGCTAATGATGAGAATGCTCTAAAAACATTCTTTTTGGAGGTCATTTACTCTCTATTTGCATGTTTCCCATAGATCTTGTCTCAGTATTAAAAAAAAAATTTTTTTTTGCCGGTTGTAAAGGGTGCTGGGTTCAGGAAGCAGAAAGCACAGACAGAGGAAGATGCTTTCTAATCGTTCAGGGCCAGGAGGCTCTAGTTAGTCACTAACTCCAAGAAAAAAATCAAAGTTTTTTTTTTAAAAAACATACCATTCTCAAAAGAAGAAAAAAGGAATAAAGAGGTAAAAATAATGCCTTGTGACTGAATAACACATACATGACAGGAAAAAGAGAGATAGTCACCTAGGCTTATTCTGTGTGGTAGCAAAAATGTGCCATTTTGCCTTATCTGTGTTGAGTGTAATACAGAACACAGTCAAAATAGCATGTCTCATGGTACTTAGTCAGGAAACAGGTAAAATGCAAGCATGTCTGAGTGTAGGTTTCTGATCCTTGCATATCAGAAATGGAATCCTCATCAAAATTAACACACACAATAGTCAATGTATTTTTGTCACAAATAGCGATTTGTTTCAAAGTGACAGTGGCTCTCAGACTCTATCGAAAGGGGTTTCTTTTCTAAAATATCAAAATGGCTTCTTAATGAGATAATGCTATCAAAAGGATGGTCCCCAAATACCAGGAAATTACTGTAAGAAAGTAAAGCCCCGGTGTAAATCTAGGTGGCTGTATAAGCTCACTTTGAATTTTATGAGTTTCTATTACAATTTGTTATTAATCCAGCAAATGGTGAAATTTGAGATAAAAAAGAATTCAGCATGTTATATGGGCAGTAGGATGTTTTCTCTGGAGTTCTATCAGTGTTATCGAGTAACAAGTTTGCAAGGTATAAACTACAAGTGAGAAGAACGGTGGGTACTTTAATCTACTTTTTGGGTTAAAATTTATTTTTAACCTCAAATATCTATTCTGCACATAAACAGAATCCATTAAATTAAACAGCCACAAACCTCAGAATTCAGGTTAGTATTTCTCTTCATTCACCTTCCAAAAGCTATTCAGGGGGATTCCTTTTGTACTTTTGGTCGGCCAATTTACCTTGAGGTTCTTGGACCTCAATCCCTGTCTCTGGAAAGGTCTGCTCAGTGGAAGAGTCTGTGTAAGTGGCTTCAGGGGTTGTGTGGAATGTGATGCTGTGGCCTAGACATTTTACATTTACTGTCCTATCCTCTCCTATGTTTTTACTCTACATTCCTTTAGTTGAAGGGCTCAGGGCTTCTCTTTCTACACGAAATTGGTGATTTATACAAACTGACATTTCAAGGAGAGCCTCCCTCATGAATGAACGTGCAGGTGTGAGGAGGCCACAGACTACGACTGCTTTGTTGTTTGCTCGTTATAATTTTGCTGTCCATCTTCATTGCTTGTTTTCTCAATGATGTCATACCATGTACTGGGCATAGAAAAGCTACCTTCTAACCTCCCTGTAGACAGTGAAAAGTTCAAAGGGATGCTGAACATTTTGGGTTTATAGAGGAAGCAGGAAGGCAGCACCACGCAGGCAGCTTCTTGAACCTCTAGCCTCTTTCTTTTCTATGCCCTCTTGTTTCCAAGTTCCACAACTGGAGCAAACGTTTCCTGAGCATTTACTTCGCACCAGTGACTTGCTGGAATGAGGGCAAGTTGCAGGGCTTTATGCCCCATGCCCTCTCCAACCACACTGGCCTCTCTAAGCAATCACAGAGGCACTACTGCCCCAGCAGGGGTGTGTATCACGTCCACGTGTGTCTGCTGTGCTTCCCCTTCAGATCGCTTTGTGGGCCTTATTCATTAGGGAAATCACATAAGTGCATTAAGTAATGAATCCCAGAAGCGGCCTTTGCTTTACTCTTCTGACTTCATTCACAAAATCAAGATTTCAAGTGACCAGCACAGAGTCTTTCCACGGGTGCCCCTCCAGAGACATTTGCTAGTTTGAGATGGTATGTGATGAAGCTAGTAATTTTAATGCACAGGGGATGTTATACATACAGTTCTCATAACTTTGACATTGGGCAACCTCATGTTATGTCCACTTTAAAGATGGGGAAACTGAGGCTGAGCTAGGCAAAGTCACTTGTCTACGTATAGTGCCCCTGATTTTCAGGCCCCTATTGTTTCTATGCATCACTGGCTGGAATCCAGCAGAGGCTTTTAAATTCCACTGAGCTTTAAACAGGTTGATTCTCAATTGTCTACATGAAAAACCCGAGTCCAGCCCCACTCAAAGCCTGAGAACATTTAATTTCCTTCTTCAGCTAGTGTTCCAAAATTCTGAAAAATATCTGATGCAAAACTGCATGTGGGTCACCTGTGGGTGTCCTCAGTGTCACTTGGGACTGGTAGAACCCAGCCTTCACCCTGCTACTCTAGGCACATAGGAAGATGGCTGCTCCTTCATAAGCCCCCTGAGGCAAGGGACGTTCTGTGTTTTCTTTGTCTTAATTCAACTTTTTTTTTCACTTTTGAAAAAATTTTATTTTTATTTTATGTGTATGGATGTATTGCCTGCATGTGTGCAAGTGCACCCACGAATGAAATGCCTACTGATGTCAGAAGAGGGCATCGGAGTCCCTGGAACTGGAGTGACAGACTGTTGTTAGCCACCATGTGGGTGCTGGGAACTGAACCTGGGTCAGGTTCTGCTCTCTGTAAGAGCAGTCAGTGCTCTTAAACTCTGAGCCGTCTCTCCTGTCCCCTTAATTCAGGCTCTTTCCACAGGCCAAAACGACCTCATGGACTTCTGTTAGGCACATCCACTGACAGCCTGTACCGCTGGTGGCTTCATTCTCTTGCACCTGAAGAGTCAAGAAAGGCTCTCACCCTCTCCTATGCCCAAAGAAGTTGACCTCAGTGGATAGGATTCCCTGCTTGGGGTTTCCTCAGCTTGTAGCCTTAGCTGCTCTTCCTTTTGCAGCACTTTGCTTGTTTAGGCAAGTCAGGGACAGCAGAACTGTGGAAACATTCCTGGGGTGGACGCTTTCTAGCATGTCGCAGTCGTCTATTTGATACGTTGATAAATGATATGAATGTATAGGTAACCGTGTACATTCTGAAGAATGACCGTGATGTACTTGTCTTTAAATCTAAGAATTTATATTTAGCATATGCTAAGAAATACATTTGTCTAGGGATGTGACAGAGGTGGGATTTCTCTGGGATTCATGGCCTCTCCAGCCACAAGTATTTGACTATGCTTACAGTACTACATGTGATTTCCTTCCCATTGAGAGGACTTAAGTCCAATTAGCTGTTGATTACCCCCAAGGTGGAAGTGCCACTACTGTACCAATATAGTTTGTTGTGGTTATTCAGCTTCAAAGCTGGGACTGGACCATTGACTGATCTCTCCCTTAATGGTTTGAATAGTATCTCCATAATGATGAGAGCTAATCTTCAGGGAGGAGGTTTCCAAGTCAGTTCTAGGCCCATTGTTCCAAGTCCTATGTTCAAGTATGTCATGTCTTCAGCAATAGGGTCTTACATTCAAGTTCTGGGAGGTAATCAAAAGCTGTGACAATAGCCAGTGCTATTTTGGGAGTCTCTTGGACTACCCTGACCAACAACTCCAAGGGAGGTTTCTCTTGTTTGGCATTGTTCCTTGTTATATAGCCTTCAGGTATATACATGCACTTACATTCTGATATTGTATGTGTATTTTTCAGTAGGTTTTAAAATTAATACATGTCCGTCAGGTTTTTCACACCATCTAAGCTTTATTTATCTCTCCTCTCTTTCCCTGTCTAACCACCTTCTTCCCTCCCCAGTTAAAGTATCCTCATTCCCCTTTGATAACACCTGTCTCTTATCTCCCTTCTCTTGAGCTCCTTCTTCCCTTTACCACTGTGGTTCAGTGTATCCTTTCCTCCTCCCTTCTCAGTTGAATGCCCAAGCTTTCCCCATTTCCCCCTTGATACATCCGACTACCCCCCTCTCTTGAACTCTTCCCTTCCATTTACCTATATGGCTCCTCTCCATGTTCCCGAATGTTGCAGTTACATCAGGATATATATTCCCATATAAGGATTTGGAACATAATGGAACAAGGTGTAGAGAGAATACTCATGAAGCACAACTTTCTCATACAAGACAGTACTGTGCACAGAAGGCCACGACTGGGAAAGTGTAGAGAATAAGAGCCTCAGAGAGCTTGTCTCTGGATAGGTTTTTTATATTAAACTTCACCCACCCAGGGCTCAGTGACCATTGTGGAAGAGGTGGGCAGAAGGATTGTAAGAGCCAGGATTGGTGCAAGATCATAAGGAAACTGTCTTCCAGGCCTCTGGGAACTTGCTCATATGATCTCACAGCAATGGTATCAGCAAGGATAAGACCCACACAAAACCAATCAGACAAAAACCCAGCATAGTTCTGGAGAAATGGGGGGCAAGCCCAACCTTAGCCAACAAACTGTTGATAGCTGATTACTTCTGGGTGAGGGAGAACTGATCTCCTTTAAGGGAGTGACTCCAGACAGGCTGACTAGACTCCAGTAGATGAACTTGTACCGAGGGACACCTGGATATACAAACTGGACTCCATAGGCCTTAATATATGTGACAGAATGTATGAAATCTGGTCGGGGGCACTGGGAGTGCAGATGGGAGATGACGGAGATGTTTATATGAAATGCACAAAATTTCAATAAAAATACAATAAAATGACAATGAAAATTTAAAATGTAGCTTCATAAGTATGCATAATTCCAAAGTATTTTATTTGATTAGTGCTAGATTTTGCATAACTCAATCCATTTTCCTGATGTATGCTGTTTTATATTGAAAGTAACTATAACCTTTTCACATTTCATGGAACTGACATTTACATGCTGCAAGTTTTAAACTTACATATTTTTCAGAATTAACTTTTTTTGGAGGGAAGAAATTCCCCACTTACTAAGTGATAACCAACTCCTGTTTGGGCTCTTATAATTAAGCCTTTGGATTTTATGAAGAATTTAGTCTAAGCTTCTCAGGTTCTTCTCTGGAGTTGGATGTACATAAAGAACAGAAAGCAATTCTTGACTCTTTTTAAACATCTACATTTTTCCAATGATCCACACTTTGGGGGGTATTTTGTTCATGTATACAAATACATCCTATATACAAATTGAAAAACTCCTTAACTTGTCTTAGGTTATGTGAACCATATTTTTTATTGTGTTTTCTGGAGAGGACATTTCAATAACATTTTTGCTTAAATTAAACAGCCCCTTCTGAATGTTAACTTTTAAAATGTTAAAATTTAGTGATCCAAGCTGGGCATGGTGAATGAATCACGCCTTTAATTTTAGCACTTGGGACGCAGATGTAGGTGAATTTCTATGAGTTCAAGACCAGCCTGGTCTACACAGAGAGTTCCAGGTCAGCGGGGATTATAGAGAGACCCTGTCTCAAAAACACCCCCCCCCCCAAAACAACAACAACAAAACCCAACTTAGCGAGTCATACATATATCTGGAATATGCGTTTGCAATATTTTTAAATTTAAATGGTGACTTAAAAAGGAGAAAACTCTGGCATTTGTTGCTATTGATTTTTTATTAAGAAAAATTGGTAGGATATTTTCCTGATATCCTCAAAATTCTTAAGTGGAGACCTCTATTTGTGAACCTGGTTATCTGGTTTGCAGCAGATACCTCAGAACAGGCTGGTTCAAACCTGCTTCAGAGGGACCATAATGAGGCTCCCATCTAATCCCTCTTGCCAGTGCTGTTGGTTTCTCTAGCACAGATGATTTACAGAAAAGCAGGCATGCAAATATTGAGAGGTGAGTATTCCAGAATGCTGCAAATAATAATAAAATTGATTGACCAAGATAAGTAAACTATCATTAGGCACACATTTATCTTCCTTTCCTTTAAATCTCTGTTGTTGGCCTTCTCGGGCCCTTTTGAGTGATATTTTGGCCAGGTGTCAATGAGATCCAGAAAGATCACAGGGACAATGGCCACCAGAAAGGACTGCCCGACTAGTGCTGCTCCACAGCAGCCCGCAGCCGCAGTGTCCAAACACCAACCAGCAAGACTGTCCAAGTATCTGCGTTCATTTGTGCCCTGAATAGAAAAATTAAAACGTATGGATGATAGAGGAAGGCACCCTTGTGTATAACCTGTTTTCTAAAACTGGGCCAGTAAAGAGGGAACGATTACTTCACCTGAATTTATTGCTTAGCAACAAAGACTCTACTTCCCCACAATGCTATTCTGTGTATTACCAAGTGTCTGGCTATGACAGTTATCAAAAAGCTGGCCTACTAATCTACATACCCTTAACACAGCCAGCTGAACAAGGGACCAGGGACAGCTCATGAACAGTAGACACAAATCTAACAGTTTATTTAGGAGCTGTCAGAAGCCACAGCTGTATGCCTCCTGCAGCCACTTGGATTTAGCAGTTTTAACTTGAATGTCCTGCTCCCCAAGATCTGCTGCACTGGAAGAGTTGTGGGGACAGGGGGGCGCCCAAAGTCATTCCCACCAGAAGGTTACCTTGTGGTGCTTTAGGGGCCAAGTACTTCCGGTTATTGAACACAAAGTTCAATGTTTTGGTGAAGATGAAGATATAGAAATAAAGAAGAATAAAGTAAAATCTGGTGCTCCAGAATTTCTTACAGAGGACAACTGAGTTAGACTGGATATAGGCTATCCAGGATAATTCACTATGCAATTATTTTCTAGATTCCAAGTTGGGGGTAGCAGGGCAAAACAAAAGTACATGTGTTTGCATCTATTGTATATGCTCATCTTTGGAAGTTTTACTTACATCTAAAACCATTTTCCTTTGAACTCCCACAATACCTGTACTTCATCATGCAGTGCTAGAGCTAGTGTGCAGAAGATGAATCCGTGACACAGTGGAGTACCCAGACTAGTTTAGAAAAGACTTTCCCATGATCCTTCCTCCACCTGCCTTCATAAAACCTGCTGTGGGCCTCCAAGAGGCTTTAGTTCCAAAAGAGGAGCCATAGAGGCCTAAGACAGGTCCCTAGAGACACATCCTAGAACCACCACTTCAAGGCCATGAGTGGTCAGTTTTGAAAATGTTTCTTCTATTTCGTTAATGGTGCTGTGGTACGAGACATCTTTGCACTAATTAAATTAAATTAAATTAAAACAGCAAACCACTTTACTTTATCTCAGAGAAGCATTTCATTTTTGACCAAGTGGATGATCTAGAACCCAGGATGGTGTCTGGAATGACGTCCCTCTTATAATGTATATGCGTATTTGTTAAAAGAGCAACTGAACGACTCTAGCTCCATCTGCAATCTTATTACCCAGAAGTTCTATGTGAATGTGCCTAATTCAGAGACTCATGTTCATATTAAGAGATGAAGATACCATTTCGAAAGGATCAAAAGAACCTAATGTCCATAGGACAGGAACTCATCCTTGTCTTCATTCAACAAGTGTCTGCAAGGTATAAATTATTATTTTATTTATTTATATATTTATATTATTTAAATATTATTATCTAGGAATAAATTATATCTTAGGACTTGATTACAGTAGTGTGCTCCTGACTGCTGGTGAGGATACATAATAAGCAAATATCTCTCTCCCGGAAATACTTTGGAGGGGCTAAGAGACGGTTCAACAGTTAAGGGCACTGGCTGCTCTTCCCGAGGACCCAGGTTCAATTCCTAGCACCCACATGGCAGCTAACAACTATTTGTAACTCCAGTTTCAGGGGATCTGTGTCCCTTCTGACCTCTGCAGGGCACTGCACGACATAGGTGCACTTACATACATGCAGGCAATACACTCATACACATAAAAATAAAAACAAACATTTTTTAAAAGATAAATACTTTTACCCCCTGTTGTATGCTCTGTAAGCCTTAGGTACAGAGGTTGCATTGTAGATGTGCCACTTAGGCTTGGACAATTCACAGACAATGTCTGTGTGACTTGTAATAAACAGTTTCTGTCTGGTGCAAAAGAAGCTTCTTTGATGAATGGTGACTGGGATATTTGTCTGTAAATTTAAGGATCTATTACATTAGTCTAGGGATGAGACATGGCAATGGACTCTAGATGGACTGACCTGACCTCAGTGGATGAACTTGCACTTGGGAGTGTCTGGGGACACTTACTTGACACGATGGGCCTTGACATGGGTGGCAGAGTGTGTGAATTCCAGTGGGGGGACTATGGGGAGGTGCTGATCTGAGGGTACGTAGTGATGATGGATTGAGATGTTCTATATGAAATACACAAAAATTCAATAAAAATGTAAAAAATAAGAAAAAAATACCGTGGAGCAAAAACAAAGCAGAAAAGAGGAGGGATGGATGGGAGGGCGCGCGTCTCCGAAGAGACGGCATTTCATCAGAAACTGGAATGGGCGTGGAGCTGGACATGGAAACTTGGTGGAGAGAGGTTTTGTGGGACTTTTTTTTTAACTTTTATTTTTTGAAAAAATATCTCAAATTGTAATATTCCTGCTTTGGCCTCCCAAGTGTTGGCAGTATCTGTGTGTGCCACCAAATCTGGCTGGTAGGATATCTTTAAAGAAAAAGAATGGCAGGTACAAAGACTCCAGCTAGGGGTCTGGCTTCTCCATTAATGCAGGGTACACAAAGGCAGATTGTTCGGTTTACTTTTACACGTATGTTACATAGGCATAATAATGTTTTAGCTACTTTTCTAATTATTGCAATGAAATAACAGGTAGAAACAACCTAAGGAAGAAAGGATTTATTTTGGTTTATGGTTTGGAAGGACACAGGCCCTGGGAATAGATGTTTTGGCAGCCAGAAAGCAGGGAGGGACATCAGCTCAACTGGGATCAGGCTACAGTCACTCACCTACTCGTCTTTTTGTTAATTCTGGTCTCTCTATATCACTGACATATCATAGTTAAACAGGAAAAGAATGTGAGGGGCCTGGAAGATGGCTCAGTGGGTAAAGTGGTTGCCCCACAAACATGAGGACCAGAGTTTGGATCCCCAACGACCTTGTCAAAAGTTGAATGCATCAGCAGGTATCTGTAACTTCAGTACTAGGTAAGGCCGGGAGGGCAGATCTCTGGAGCTCACTGACCAGTCAGTTGAAACTGTGAGCTCTAGGTTCTCTATCTAAAACATAAATAAAAAGATTCAGAGTCAGTTTCTAATCTTTCCTCTCAGGCACATACCATACAGCAGGCAGGATATGCATATATAGACTTCTGCCTTAGTGATCTGCTCCTTCCTTCTAGAATATTATCTCTGGTAGTACTGCATTGCTTTTGTATTAGTCACAAACAGGAGGAGGACGAAGAGGAGGAGGATGAGGAGGAGGAGAGGAGGAGAAGGAGAGGAGGAGGAGGAGGAGGAAGAGAAACTGCAGTAGTTGTTGAATATGAGAAACTAAACAACCACACAGTTCAAGCTTTTTTGTGAGATGCCCCAGTTTTCAACTCCCTTAGTCTTCTCTATACGCGCTGCTATAAATCATAAACACTTATTGGAAGATCCCATCCACACCAGCCCCCAGCCACTCTCGTGGTTATGTGAACTAGAGCATCCTTCCAGGACCTCTCTGTCTAGTGGATGCTCCTCTCCCTCGAAGCACAAATGAAAGAGGGAATCTTCCTCAACAGCTGCTGCGCCAGCAAAGCTCTTTCTCAGTTGTGTCCTTTAGCCTTCGATTTGTGGCTCCTCCACTCTAAACAGATCCTCATTACCTGATTTGCCAGTTTTCCCTGCCACAGTGGAAGCTCCTCTTAGGGAGACATGCTGCCTTATTAATGCCTCTTCAGCAACAGTCTAGACTCTCAATCAGTAGTTTTGCTGAACAAATGTTGGAAGATCAAGGAATTACCTCTGTACTGAGATCAGAGATTTGAATTTGTTTCACTGTTCAAGACAAATTTTAATAAATAAGCAGCAAGTCTGTGAACTTCCGGTTCCAGAAGATGGGTTCTGTATACCAGTTCTGTCAGCTCACTTGTTGGGTAAACTGTGAAGCTCTTCTGAGACTGTTTCCTCTTTAAAGTTGGCAGCATTTTTCTTGAAGAGCTTAAGGACAAACAGTGAACCATACAAAGTGACTGGCACACACTGGGGCCTTCATCAATGGCATCTATACTGAAACGATTAATCTGTTTGGTGAGATAGTTGGGAAATACCCAGAGTCCTGTCTCCTTAGAAACGTGCAATATTTGGAGAGTATTTCTTGATGATTAATACTGACTCAATTACCAAGGCCACGTAGCATATTTGTAGATATATAGAAAATCTAGAAGCTCCAGAATGCACGGGGGATGGGGAAACATGATATCGTAGAATATTTCTTAATGTAGTTCTCCAAGTAACTATTATTGGAAGTTAGTAACTGCTTGGTAAAATCTAACTTATTTGTCGATTAATTCTAGCAAGCACTATAAATTCCGAGGTGAAAGGTAGAACAGTAGAGCTTTCTTGTAGAAATGTCTAGTGTAGATTTAGAGCAGTGTTTTAAAACTTATTTTTATTATGGCCCATATTAATATATTTTACACTTCACGTTTATGTATTTTTGCAAAAAAAGATATTTATCTTAACTCTGCAATCTTGGAATCAAAATAGGTTTGCTTTAAAAGAATTCTAACTATTCAGAAATAAAACACTTATGTTTAATATTCTAAGAGATCTGTAGAATGAAGTTGAATGATTTTTGTCCTAGCCTCTAGGACAAAAACTCCACATTTTTTATTTCCCTGAACTTAAGTACCCCCTCAGGGCTTAGAACAAACCTCTGTAGAAATTTGCCAATACACAGAAAAAATTCTGTACCATCATCAATTTTAAGGCTAGACAATATTTATTAAGTTTGTAGTAGATTTATAGGTTTGAGGATTATCCTCTCCCTTATGCCTAATCATTATGTAGTTAAGAAAACAAATTTGGGGCTGGACTCAACATTTGTAAACTGTGTGGCCTTACCAACAACAGGACAGCTTTGCGATACCTGAAAAATCCAAGCTCCCTCTACAACTGTCCTCTACCCTTTTCTTTCCTCTGGAAAGCATAATTATCTTTTTCTTTAAGAAGTTTCTGATTACTTCAACTACAACTTCCAGTTTATTCTTCTCCAGTTTTGGCACATTCCTTTCCAAAGTGCTGCATCCATGTCCACTCTTTATTTTCTATTTTTCTAATTAAAGTCTGCTGGCATTTAGATCTGCTCCCCTCTGCACCTCCCCCACTGCCCTGCCCAATTTAGTGAGCTCTCATACTCTGTGTGTGTGTGTGTGTGTGTGTGTGTGTGTGTCTATGTTTAATGACCTACAAGGAATGACTTGTGACGTGTGTCCCTTAATATCCTTCAGTATGGATCCATCCACTGTCAACTTCCCACCAAGAGTCAACTTCCACTCACATCTTAAGAGCTCCTCTCATCCGTATTCTTGCCCAACCAGTTTTTTTTTTTTCATTTAGCCAACTTGTTATACTAACTGGTTTTGTTGTTTCTCTTAGCATAGAGACTTCTTTAATTAAAGACATTTTAAAGTTAATTCTTTCTACAGGGTGTCTGCCTCTCCACTTTAGAAGAAAAAAAACCATTTTGATCTGGAATTTTTTTAAGATTTATTTTTATTTATAATTAGGTGTGTGTGGGGCGATGGTATGTGCACAAGAGTGTAGTTGCCCATTGGGGCCAGAAGAGAATGTTGGATCTCCTGAAGCTAAAGTTACAGATGGGTGTAAGGAATCCAACTCAGGTCTTCTGGAGGAGCACTAAGTGCTCTTCACTGGGTCATCTTCCAGTTCTCTTGGCCTTGAATTTAATTAATGATTTCATTTTTAAAAGTTTGTGAAACATTCAAATTAATTCTTTAAAAATTTCATATATGCATACAAAGTGTTTGATCATATTCACCCACTTCTCCCCCTGACTTGTCCTAGTTCTTCTTCGTATCCAACCTCCACTCTTAACCCCTCTAAACCTTGTGTCCTTAAAAAAAAATAACCCTACTGAGTTCAGTTTGTACTGTCCATAAACTCATGGGTATGGGACCATCCACTAGAACATGGTCAACCTACTAGGAGTCACACCCTTAAATAAAATTGACTGTCTTTCACTTGTAAGTTATCAGTTGTCTGTAGCTCCTCAGCTAGATATGAGGGCTCGTGGTGTCCTCACTCCTCCAAGTCTGATCATTGACTAATTGATTTTGAGCAGGCAACCATAGCTTCTGTGAGTTCATGAGTACAGTGGACCTGTCATTTTCAGAGGTTTCTTTTGCTCTAGCCCTCCCTGACCTCTGGTTCTTACCATCTTCCCACTCCTTCTGTGATGGTCCCTGAGCCTTTTGAGGGAGAACTGTGATATAGATGTCCATTTGTGACTGAGTGTTCCACAGATACTTAGTCTCTGCACTTTGGCCAGCTATGAACTTCCGTTTTAAAAGCCTTCCACTGCACAAGGAAACTTCTCCGAAGAGGTCTGAGAGCTACACTTATCTATGAATTGAGAGATGCAAGTTTAGAGGGCACATTGACATTATGTTCCTCTGGCAAAGTAATAGTAGTAGGTAAGGCCTATGAGTTTCCCAAGCATGTTTGTTGGCCTGGTTTACAGTACCAAGCATATGCTTCCACCTGAGGAGTGGGCCTCAGATCCAATCAGAAAGCGGTTGGTTGATCACCCACATAACAGCCATGCCACTTTTGTACCCATATCTTGGCATAACAGTCATTATTGTGAATCACAAGGTTCACATCTGGGTAAGACTGTGGATGGCCTTTTCCCCACAGCAGCCTGATAGCAACTCCTGGTACTGTGAAAGCTGCTCAGCAAGGATGAAGCTTCCTGGCCAGTAACAACTTCATTTCTCCATGTCTTGTGATCAAAACATCTTCAGCAATAGGGTCTTGCCATCAAGTTGTGGTGGGCGACCAAAAGCAATGGCAATAGCCTGAATTGTTTTGGGGGTCTGCAGGGAGGTATCCCACACCCTGCACTGGGCTTTTTATTAGACAACCTTCCGGGATGAGTGTAATCCCCTGTGTACGGTAACTCCAATCACAGACACACACAGACACAGACACAGACACAGACACACACACACACACACACACACACACACACACACACATTCAAGATTATAAATTAGCAGGTTTCTACATGTCTTTCTCAAACATCCTTAGTGTTCGTTATCCCTTCCCACCCCTCCTTTGCCCTACCAGATACTAATTTCTTAAGACATTGCTAATTTATGGTATGTCATTTCTTCTGTGTTTAAAATTTGGACTGACCACAAGGCTATTTAATTGTTAATGCCACTGTTAGAGAAACATAGAGATATATTTTTTCAAGAACACATCATATCAGTTAGTGATCTGCAAGATTATACTTGCTCTGGTATTAAAGTATTATAATTAGAAATTTTAAATATACATTACCTTTATTTTCATTTGATTATCCAAGGAACATTTATTGATTGCCTATCATTTTACAGGACTGAGCATTATAGACAATATAAAGATGAATCAGACACATACCAGTCTTCTTTATGTAGAGCAGTAAGACAGAGCCAGTTCTGTGAATGATTATAAAATGTAAAACAGAAAGTGATAGTTATCTTAAGGGAGATGCTGGTAGGTGAGAATTTTACATATAATCAGGGTCTTTTTATTCTCAGGGGGAAGATTATCGGGGGTCTCAGCACTCAGGGCCAGCCCGAGGGGACCAAAGAATCTGTTGTGGGGTTAGGGGGCGAGTAGACATGGAATCAGGACACCGACTCTGGGAGCTGGGCGGGAAGCAGGCCAAGCAGGTGGCACCACAAGCTCGTTTACTGAAGAGACACAAAAGCTCTTATAGGTCTGGATAGCCAATGACCTTATGGGGTGGGGTCCCAAATACAGCCAATAGTAAGCTCGTCCCCAGGTAGGCAGGTTCTTTCCAGGTGCTGGGCAGAAGCTGGTCTCCCGACTTGCCAGAGCAGAATGCCACACCCATGGGAGCCATTCCTCTATTCCTCCTAGCAGGTGGCCTGGCTAGGCCCACCTTGCATTATGCCCAACAGAAGATAATATTAATGAGCTTGAATTGAGTGAGGAGAATTAGATTTGGGTCAGAAGACTTGGGAAGTGTCCTGGTTTTTGTTACGCTGTCCATCCAGTTTTACTGGGACAGCAGTGCTTTTCCACCTTGTAGGACATAGTCATTGAGGAGCATATAACAAACAGAAGATACAGATTTATACAAATAGCTTGTGCAAAGTAAATTTTTTTTCCAGGAACAAACATTTTCTTTTTTAAAACAAGGTATAACTTTATCCACCTTTATTCCAATGAAGTGAATCTTGGGTCAGTCTAAGAAACAGGAACAGGGATTCAACTTAAATTGTTTATAGACATACAGTATCCAAAAACCTCTATGGAAGCTCCACCACATGTCACTTACTTTCATGCCTGGTGAGAGTCAGTTGACTCTGATGTTGATTGCTTTTGAAAGTCCATGCTGTGTAGAGGTTCACTGGGAGTTTCTCTTTCCCTTTGACTCTGACATTTGTTGTATTGTTTTTCTTGATCCTCTCCCCAAGTGTCTTCTGTTTGCTGAATGCAGCTGGTGCTGCACACTGCAGCTGAGCTACTGTGGGAGACAGAAGTGCGAAGCAGTGGTTCTCAGTCTCGATGCACATTTGAATCATCCCAAGAGCTTTGCAGACACAGGATGCCCATGTCCTTCCCAGAGTTTCTGGAGTATTAGTATGTGGTGAACCAGGTTTTACTATGTTACAGCATCTCCCCACATGATCCTCATGTACAGGCACTACTAAGAGCCACCTACACATTGGTTCTTTGACTGTGGAATGTACCAGGACTACCTGGAGAGTATGGAGAAATTCAGGTTCTGGAGGCTCACTTCCAAAGATGCTGAAGAAAGACCCGTGAGGTCTAGGCTAGAAATTTGCTTTCTAAATTAATGTTCTAAGTAATTCCAAAGCAGATGATATGGGAATGTATTTAGAGAAACACTAATCAGCAGTGTGGCAGCAACACCTAGTATCAGTATAGCAAATCCTCCAATGAATCTCAGGGCCTACTAGGTTGGAAGACTTTTCAGCGTGTGGACATGATTTTCCTTGTTCACTCACAGTTTCCCAAACACCTTGGTTCAAGGCACTGTGCTGGGAATATAAGGGACACAAAGGATGAATCAGACACAGATGTGCGACTCACTGAGAAAGAGGCTGAACACAATTCTGTAATTCATAGATACTTAAAGAGTTGTTTCTTTTTATTTTTCAGTACTGGGAATTGAGCCCAGGACCTTGGACATGCACCCTTTCACTGAAACACATACTCAGCCCTTAAAGGTTTGCTTCCAACGATGGTTTATGAAGTAAAAATCATAACTAATCAAAATGACTTTTGATAGGAATATTGCTAAGGAACGGGGCACCTTGGAGACCCACCTACTGCTTTCAAAGCACCCAGCACAGGCTGTTTTGCTTTTTGAGAGCGAGAATGCTGCCCTTTTAGCTATGTCTTGATGGCTGTGTGCCTGCAGGTGATGTCTGAAACATGTCTTTAGACATTGGAGTCAACCTGGCTCACTCCAGCTTGTGTTCTTTGAGGGAGATAAACCTACATGATTTAGGCAGATCTCTTTTGGCTCAGACTGCCGCTCTTTTCATCTTTTGTATTTTTGTCCAAAGTTTCTTATGTTTAGCGAATATTTGATCATACAAGACCCTGACTTACAATGTGAAGACAGCACAAGGTTCTCCTGACTGTAGAAAATTTTAACCACCTTCAAGACTGAAAATCACAGGAAAAAGATGAGGAATAAGGTAAAATTCAAGGTGCTTTAAGAGATGAACTGAAAAGTTAAAGCATATAACAAAGTTTCACCATCAGTAAATATAAACTATGATACAAGCATAAGAGGAAGATTAATGTACTTCCTTTGAAGGACTCTGAAAGAAAAACAAACAGAATAATTCCATTTCACCAGACTCTTGCCTTGGCCATCGTAAATGCTCCACAATGAACCAGACCCTCCAAGACATCTAGATGGCCAGGAGGGGAGTTGCTGGGCTTATCACATCTGAGTCCTCACTCCCCGGATAGAGCCTGTAGCCCTCGAAAGCCACTTTTCTATTTGCATTCTTTGCCCTTCAACACATATATAACTTTACCTATCCAAAGACAACAGTCTTCCCAAGCACATTTGACAAAGTAGAAGCATACTCTGTCCACTACGGACTCCAGTAATTCTCTAGTTCACACAACCCACATGACTGTGTGTCTCTATCTGAGACTAAGAATGACCAAAACCCAGCTCATTTTCCTGATTTTATTGCTGGTCTACTTTGGAGTGTCAATCAGCTTCTATTCACTTGGTCACTCACTTGTTGAACACCCCTAAAATTAAGTACCTGGAGTGAGAACAAAGGGAGAGCTATATAACATGCCTACACTCCTAAAAATGTGAACTTGAGCTAATGGTCAGATAAAATACTTAAATCACTTAATGTTTTGACAGCTATACCTTTGTAATGACAAGTAGAAAATTGGCAAATATTAAATATGACTAATTTAATTTTTTATTGTGCATGTTTGTTGATGGGCCAACTATAATGGGATGAGTAATAAAATACATGCATTAGTCATCAAATTTTATATGTTCCCTCTAAATTATACATTTTCTCTTCATTTTAGTGGAGCTATTAATTATGTATTATACTCAGTTTATCATAATATAGATTCTATTTGTAGAAATGAGTTAAATGATTAAGAATAAAATATACTTATGAGCAAACTATCCAGTTTTCTTATGTTCTGTTAAAAATGGAGTGAATAGTAAAAAATAAAAATTCCAGTGGTTTATCCTACATGTATTAAAAGTCACATTTCTATCACAATAACCAACAATTATGAAAAGTAAAAGTTAAGATAAACATTGTAATTAACAACTATGGCAATTGCTAAATAAGATTAACATTTAAAATTATTAAAAATCTTGACAATCTCAATAAATATAAAAACCATCCTAATTCTAAAACTGAGAACTGATCTAATCTGATTAATAACATAAAGAATTTTTATTATTCTGCTCACATATGTCTAGAGCTCAAAAGATAAACCTAAGATAACCAGAAAGATAAACCTAAGAATGCTGTGTATTGCTTAACTTTGTGGAATTTTCTCCAACCTCTGTCTATAGCTGCTATGAATGTAGTTCTGCTTTGTGAGTGCCTCTAAAATCTCACATTGGCATCTGAAGAGAGGCAATAACTCTTGGTTATGTGAGAATCTATCAAAGCCTTTCTATCTGAGAGAGGGATGTTTGCTAAGGGAATGAAGCTGTCTCTTCTCTTTCGGACATCTTTGGGACTGATAGTCTCCTCAGCTCTGAAGCTGTGCCCATCCTGTGCATTGGCAGAAGCCACACACCTTCACAGCATTTGGACACAATTACCTCTAATTTTGGGAACACTGGACAGAGATATGCAGGTGCTTAAAAGATGTTGATCATAAAACTGAAAGTTTATGGGTTGGGTCAGAATTATGTGAGCACTGAATAGCAAATCCTCTGAATGATAGAGCTATTTGTATTTTTGGTGTGTGTGTGTGTGTGTGTGTGTGTGTGTGTGTGTGTACATGTATGAATGTGTGATATATATGCTCAGCCATCTAAAGACCTACTGGTGGCAGTTACCACAAAGTTAAGGACCCTGTAAATAGGAGTTTTGTTTAGTTCATTGTTGGCAGGCACAGAATTCCGTCTTTTGCTACATTTGGCATGGGCTTGACAGATATTTGGTATTAATGAACTTTCCTCATGAGAGCTTCAGGAAGTGTTGTCTTCCTTATCTCTCTCTTTCTTTCTTTCTTTCTTTCTTTCTTTCTTTCTTTCTTTCTTTCTTTCTTTCTTTCTTCACTTAATATCATGAGCTGTTTATACTTCAGGCCCATCTGGGACACAGAGCAGTAGCTGTAATGGTCTGTTCTATAGTTTAGTCACTGCAGACGACTACGTTCCAGGGCAGCTGATCTTGATTCTAGGTTACAAACTCTAAGTTGTCCTCAAGGTCTCCTTTCTATCCATCTAACCGCGCATTCTACAGCAGTTTCCTTTCCTTACTGCCTGTGTTAAGACAAGTGTTCCGTCTTGTTTGTACCTCTTGAGAGGAACAGGGAGTGGAACATTGGGTGGGTGTGCCTGAGCACATGGATACATGGATTTTAATAGAAGGTGAGAAGTTGTATTACTAAGCATTTTCAAGGTGATAGGACAGAGGAATTCCTGCTAATGAAACAGCCCCAGGGAAGTTCCAGATGAGGGAACTCTGAGGGCAGTGCAGGGATTACTTTAATACAGAAGCTCCTCTCTGGTGCAAGAGTTACTGGGCAATAGTACGCTCTTGTCAGCAAGGCAGCTTGGGAACAGTGCTTGGTGTTACTACCCCGGAACAGCTGGGGAGCATTGGGTTGTTGTGGGCCACCTGCGTTTGCTGCATGAGATTTTGATGGCAGAGAAGGGTTCAGAGTCTCCAGTGGTGCTGATTTTCCTGCAGTGGGCCCAGGGCAGGCCATGCTGTTGAGTAGAGCTTTGGAGGTGGGTTTATAGGCACATTACTCAGCTTTTAGATTACTTGTCTCACTAACAGTTGTGAGAATGGTGAGGGGAGGGGTGGAGCAAGGCAGAGACTAGGCCTGAACATTCCTACTTAGGATGTCAATGGTTGAGTCAGTGTCAGGACTCTTAGAGGAAAATATTTCCATCTCTGCTTATGAATCATTTTACCCAAGGAACAGTACTGAATCTGCATATGGCAAGTTCTTTTGACTTAACAAATATTTGTGGAATAACAGTGTCGTTTGACTACTACAGCACCAAAGAACAACCAAGTAACCTATGTGAGTATTTGGTTGTTCTGAATCAATGGATCTCCAGCCCCATAGTAATCAAGTGCATATCTCTATGAATATCCCTGGCCAATGACATGCAGCAGAATGGCATTTGCCTTTGCCAGGGTTCTCTTGTGAAATGAAAGAGGAAATGAAGAGGCCTGCATGGCTTTGTGTCTGCTGGGTGCCTCACCAGTGATCTTGCTCTCTGCTTATCACATGGGACACACTTATTTGAAATTGCCTGCATGGTACTGCAGAACTGGGCACCAAAACTGAACATACTAAAGAACTTAAAGGCAACAGAAGGTCTCATGATAGTTAGGCCAGATAGTGATGCGGGATGAAGGTCGTGAACGGGCAGGCGTTAGATCATCTCTTGACTCTAAGGAGTCAAAAACAAGCAGGGAGGCCTTTTATTTTATTTAGAACATGCGAAAAGGAAGAAGAGAAAGTGGAGCTCTGAGGCATTGTGGTTTATCATAAGGATGCAATATTGGTAATTGACACTTTACATTTTTCCTTTTTATTTATTTTTACTCTATGTGTATGAGTGTTTTGCCTGCATGTGTGCAACATCCACAGAGGCCAGAAGAGGGTGCTGACTTCCCTGGAACTGGGCAGCTCTTAGGTGCTGTATGGATTGTGGAAACCGAACCCAGGTCCTCTACAAGGACCTCTTAACCTCTGAGCCATCTCTCCAAACCTGAAAATTGTATTTTTCATTATGAGTATTTTACTTTATTTTTCAGAAAATAAAAGATCATTGATACCCATTGTTAGCCACCTAAAGTATGGTTGAGCATTTGAAAATAATCTTCAGTAAAGGTAGGAAAGCTCTTCTTGTTTCAGAGGAAATTTTCTCCTTAGACATCACCCACATCAAAAATTGTTGCAATTGTGTGTCATATTCTCCAGATTAATCCAGACTCTACCTTTTGGGTCAGCCCTTTCCCTTAAAAATACAGAAAATTTGGTTAGGACTGAGTCAATGGCTCTGTTAGTCATGTACAGTGAAATTCTTAGAAATATATTAGAAGCAGATAGGGGTGGCCCAGAAAACAAGAAATGGAAAGCAGAAAGCCTACTGAACTCACAGCAACCCTACCAGCTCATACTTCCCTGGACAAGGAACAGAGCTGCTTGGGACAAGATCTGAAGTGTTTGCTCATCTACAGCTCAGTGTCCTGGGGACGCTGTCTCAGTGTCCTGGGGACGTTGTCTCAGTCCCCTGTCCTTAATGCTCAGCCCAGAGGTGCTGACAGGAGGTTGGTACTTTCTGTTGGACTTATCTTTCCTCACTTTCCTACGTTGGGTTTCCCCTGTTCTGAGTTCTGTTTCGATCACTGTTTCCAGCTTCCCTTTCTCTCTACTTTGGTGCCAAAAGGTCTCTTGGCATTCTCAGGTGTGTTCTGACATGGGACAGTCAGAAACAAGGTAGGCAAAGGGGCGGGGATGAGAAGGAGCAAAACACTCTGTAGGTCAGATTCTTAAAATTTTTATATAACAGTGGGAAGAATAATTGAGTTTCTACAAATGTGCGATTTAATTTAGTTGTGGTATGGTGTCAGAAGTACTGAAATCTAGATAAAGACGCATCTGTTCACCTGAGACCAAAAAAAAATTGGTATTTACTAATTAAAAATGTCAAAATAATGGCTACTTAGTTTTAAAAAAGAATTTCCTTATAATACATCCAACCTAGTCTAATTTTTTTTAACTCTCTAGTGTAAACTATTGCCAGCCATCTTGCCCATAAAAACAAGAGAATAAACCTTGTTATCAGAGCCCTGAATCTAAACTTTTGCAGTAGTCCTTACTTGCAACAGCTGAGTCATAAATCCTGGTATCTGAAATCCATCTTCATTTTTCTAGGATGTGAATTGCAACTCAAACTATCAGAAATGGATGTAGCATTGTTAAAACACAGAATGGCATTTAAAAGCACACTAATTAATAGATACAAATAACAACTGAATAATTTCTAGGGAAAGGCCACTAAGGTACATTAAGCAAAGTGCTTCTTTTAGCCATTATTTATTGCAAACTAAAACTTTTATTTCATTTCAATTAATTAATTACTAATTTTTGAGGCAAATTTTCATGTAGTTCAGGCTGGTCTTGAACTTCTGATCTTCTTGCCTCTTCTCAAATGAAGAAATTTCAGGCATGGTCCACCATGTCCAACTAAATCTAGAACTTTCATTGAGACAGACAGAAATAGAACTCTGAGAAAGGTCTGTCTCATACAAGAAGGAATTAGGCCAGCCCCGTGAACTATACTTCCGACCCTGCAAGACACTCAGCATCAGGAAGGGTGCATCTGTTCTCAGCTCCACATCTGAATAGTGGGGTTGGAAGAAGGAACAGAACACAGAGGCCTTTGTTCTGTCTTCCTTTCAGAACCATCGGGAGGAAGAGTGTACATGGATCCTTCTCTGAGAAGGGCTTTGACCTGCCCCAGTGGGAAGGTCAAGGTAGGGGTGGGAAGGGCCTATAGTTGTACTGTTTTGTCCCTAATTGAGCCAGTAAATTTAATTTATGTGTGAAAGATTAATTGCCCATAGATCTAACTATGCCCATAGATCTTACTTTATTTCCCAGCCAACCTTATGAACTAACAGTCTTTTGAATAACTCATGTTCTCTTAGTGAGTTCCAGGTTCAGTGTGGGTTTAGTGTGCCAATCAGTTGTCTCCTTGAAACTCTGACAATACAGTTGGGATTCCACCAAGGAAAGTGTTTTTACGTGTTCCCTTTACGGTAGAGCTTCAGTTTTTCTTCGTCTTTGGTTGGGTCCTTGACTGAATGGCTGAGGGATGAAAGAATCCCACTGTTTGCTCCTATTTCCCAGGATCTTCACATATTGCCCATGACAGCCACTCACTCGCCTGCACAGCTTTCCACATCTCTGTCCTCCTTTACTTGATTATCAAATACCCTTGCTTTCTTTTCCACTATATTTGTCCTTCTCTCAAATTCTCTTCCTGCCCTTAACCGTTATGCATTTTCTGGCTCACAAGACCTCACTTTCAGCAAGGAGTCACATTTATACTCCTACAAGTGAACTTTATTAGACATTGCTTGCAAGGTTTCCTGTATCGAGTTGCCTTGTCATATTTATGCTATTTTTGTTGTATAATATTCTATTGTTATGATGCTTTCAATTGTTATATAATGCCTGAAAGCTCTTTGGGGTAGGGGCTTAGTTTGTTTATGTTTTGTTTTTGTAAAGAAAATAAACTTTATTACATTAAACAATAAATGCATACAAAGATGCAAATACAAATAGTTTCAGTCACTTTCTTCCAGACGTTTTGATCAGCTTACAGAAAATGTAGAACTGACACCTACAGTCTCGAGATGAAAATTTTGGGGGTGTTTGTTAGGCTGAGTAGATTTCTATTTTTTTCCATATTATAACTTGTGCTTTTTAAAGACAGACTTCAAAGCAGTCAGAATCATGCAAACCTTTAAGCAAAGAAGCTTCATTAAACAGAATCTATGTTGTATGGTAAGTGGGCCAGCTACTAAGGATCCCAATGAATGTAGGAGATTTGCTTTCTTGCTCCCTGTACTATTTTCTCAGAATTTCCCCACCAATAACTAAAAAAATATGCCAAATTTAAGGTTGGAAAACAATGAACATGCCTGTTCTGTTGCCCCCCCCACCCCCGTGTCCAAACTGCTGTGGTCCAGGGATAATCCAGCTCCCTTTTCTGCCCTTGGTGCAGGGCTGGTTCTCTTCCATGTCACTCCATCCCAGCCCAAGGGGCTTCTCAGATTGTGCCCGAAGTCCTAGCACCACACATGTATTAGCAGCAAGGCCTACAGAAGAGAAGCCACCAACATGTGACCTTTTTCATTTTCCAAGTGACACCTTCTTCATTCCACTGAACAAGGGAAGTGCTAAGGGCCCTGGAGAGGAATAGGAGAGTTGGAGGAATAGACATGAGATGAGAAAAACAGAGTGGCTACTTATTCCCTTTCCAGGCAGAGAGAAGCTTGTGTAAGTCCATGTATGTGCTATAGTGTAATATAGTAGCCCCAAGTCCTCCATTGTTTGAGGCAAAAATTCCTAAAGAAGTGTCTATACTCAGGAAAGTCTGGGAAACATTTCTTGTTTGGTAGTCCTAGTTCAAACTCTAATTATTGTTATTTTTATTGATTTTCAGAAATTAAAAAAATTATCAAAAAGAGAAAAGATGAAATTATAATCTTGATTTTCATGATCTAGATAAACACTTTATATTTTATATATTTGCTTATACTCATTTAGAAAAGTTATTATTGTACTTCTAAAATTATAGATGCTATTTTGAAATTAAATACTTCATTTGATGTCACTTTAACTTGCAGAAGACTAAGACCGTTAAACTTCAAATATATAGTTCCATAACTCAAGATATATTATTCCATTAAAATGATGTCTAAAATAAAACATAGAAAATACAGATGTTGGAATCAAGATGTTTAAAATTATATACTTTTATTTTCAACATTTTTTATGTATTACTATGAAAAAATAGAACAGTAACATTATTAAACATCTTTGTACCTTTCTCTCTTCACCTCCAACGTGTGTAAGCTTTATCATTTTTACATTGTTTTTGCTTACAACATTACATTTTATTTTGTATTTATAATTTCCATCCTTTAATAGTCAGTATTTATGTGGATCAAATGTTCAACATTGGTCTTCCTATCAAAACAAAACAAGACATCTAGTATCTGTCGCTGCTGAGGAGTGACAGAGCACATGCTTTGTATGGGGCCCCAAATCCAATCTCAGCACTGAGCAAACCACCTCCTCTCCCCCAAAACAACCTTCTTTAGTATGAGTTACTTTTATTATTTATTATTGCTAAAAATGAATTGGGTTCTGGGTTAAGAGAGTGGGCTAGAAGCTATTTCCACATGACCTGAGGAAGAGATGTTATGAGAAGAAATGGACTCCACGCCATCGAAAGAAGAGCTTCAGAAATTCACAAAGGCAGTCATACAGCAGCTGAAAAGCACTGGAAAAAAAAATAGCTATGTGACTAGTTATGTGATACACCAAAAAGAAATAAACCGATCCCAACCTTGTGGTTACCTGGGGAGCGGGGGGGGGGGGGGGGGAGCGTGAGGGGGCGGGGCGGCGGAACTGCTTTCCAAAGGTAAGCCGGACCACTCTGGAGCAGAGATTGGCAGCCTATCCTTAGGGAGAAACCCGTCGCCCTCACAAACCTCAAATCCAGTTTTGACGAGACAGTGATTCTCCGGGGAAGGATTAGCAATGAAAAGGAATCTCATTTTGCCACTGTATATGATTCTTAGGGCAGTGATCGGGCACCATCCTGACAGGGACATTACTGTTTAAAACTGAGGTACCCTGGGAACAGGGAACAGCCACAAGTCATGGAACCCAAACTGAACCTTTCACCCTCCTGGCTTTGGACACAGCCCTGTGGAGCAGCTGTGGAGAGGCCCATACTGAGAAGCAGAAACATGCAGGTGACAGGAAGCGGGGCGGGGGCAGCCACACGCTAAAGGGAAGACAGTTCTACCGTTGGCACAGAGCGGACGTCATCAGCTGAGAAAAACTGCAGTTCCACAGCCCTAAGCCTGAGCCAGAGGGTGGGTTAGCAGCGGATCCAGCTCTCTGTGTTCACTGCTGTTGAGTCTGCAAGCACTGAAGCCTCAGTGTGGTACCTGGTGTCCACAGCTGCATCCCTCCAGCAGGAAGAGACATACGAGTGTACAAAGTAAGAGGACAGACCCTCCACCTGCTCAGCGTCCATTGATATGGTTGCTTCTCCTACCTTCCACTTACTTGGGAGACACCCCTCTGGGTAGAACATTAGCCATTCCAAAGGGTATGATTTGGGGAGTTTTAGGAAGATGGGAAAACCTGCCCAGCCCACAGACTGCAAAGGTCCCAGGGGCCAGTATAGACTGCTGGCACTCAAGTGAAGACAGTGCTGGTGGATGTGGAACACTTATCCAACACAAGTTCAGCACCACGTAAACCACTGGCTTAAGACTAGAGCGCATACGCTCTACGGACCACTCCCCTGTCCCGTAGGAACTGACCACTCCCCTGTCCCGTAGGAACTGCCAGGTTCCAACATTTCATCTCTTCTTTTACTGCTTTGTTGCTTTTTAAATGTCCCTTGAGATCCGAAGCCCTCTTCTGATTTCTGTGAACATTGTATGACACAAGTGCATTTACACACATGCAGGCAGTTACACTCAAACACATAAAATTAAAAGTAATTAATTAGTTAATTAATGAAATGTCCCTTGAACTTTTCTTTATCTTTTAAAAATATACATTTAGTATTTTCACTTTACTGTATTAAAAACCCTCTTATGCCTTTATTTCCCCTCCATATATCATCTAATTATTTTATGCATGTTTTCATTATTGGGAAATTTCTTTTTTTTCTTTTCTTCTTTTTTCACAGTCTGTGTTTTCCCCATTTTCTCCTTTGCACTGTCCTTTAGTAGTATTTTGACTTTATCTTATTGGTTTTATTAATTTTTTAAAATTTTACTTATTTTTTGAGACAGGGTCTCACTCTGTAGCCCTGTCTAGCCTGGAACTTGGTATATAGACCAAGCTGTCCTGGTGGGGCTGCCCAGGCTCATTTGGAGTCTGGATGATTTTGTCACAAGCCCAAGATATTGGACATGGAGGTAGAGGATTTGGTGTTTGCCCTGCTAGATTTTGGTTTTGTTTTGGTGTATTTAGCTCAAGATTTCCCTTTTGAAGTAGAAATTTTTACTCTGTCTTCCACTGTATGTTGGAAGTATGTAACTTGTGATTTTATAGGAACTGACTCTTAAGAGGCTTTTCATTAACAGTGTTGAACTGTTAATGACTATGGGAACCTTTGGTGTTGGACTGAATGCATTTTAAGGTGGTCACGAGATTATGGGGACAGGAAGTGTAAGGTTGTGGCTTGAAGGTAATGTGATTCAGTGTCAGGGTGATACGGTATGGAGTTGTGGTACTTAGTGTTAACTGTCAACTTGACAGGATCTAGAATCACCTGGAAGATGGCCCTCTGGGAATGCTTGTGGGGGCTAATTTGGTTATGTTATTGGATATGGAAAGACTTATTTTATTTTTGAGTGGCTCCATTTCATGCATTGGGTCCCAGGCAGAATAAAAAGGAGAGAGAGCGCTAAGCATGTGTGCATTCATTTCTCTCTTCTGACTATAGACATAATGTAAGCATAAAAGGCATAATGCAGCTCCTTCCCTGTCATGATGGACTGTAACCTGGAACTGTGGGATAAAGCAAACTCTTCCTCCTCTGTGCTGCTTTTGTCTGAATATTTTATCACAACCACAGGAAAAGGAACCAAGACATTCTCCTCACATTTCTGTTACTTTGTTATTTATTATTATTATCATTATTGTTTATATAAGTGTGTTGCCTGTGTGTATATAAGTTCACCCCTGTTACACGATGTCTGTGGAAGTCAGAAGAGGGCATCAGTTCCCCCGGAACTGGAGTTAGGGATGGTTGTTAGCCACCATGTGGGTGCTAGGAACTGAACCCAGGTGCTCTGGAAGAGCAGCCAGTGCTCTTCACTGCCGAGTCCCCTCTCCAGCCCCTAACTTTGTTTTTTTAACATTCTTCTTATTGGGAAATACTTCTCCTTTTTATTATTGTTATTTTCTAATCCCTTACTCCTGCTCCATAACATTCTGTTCCACTTCTTTTTCCCTTTAATATGTTCAGCCTTGCCTTACCTCTCTTACCCTGACTCCTTCTTTTGTCATTCATTTTCTGTTTCCAGATTTTCATTCAATCATTTTTAATTTCCTAGCCCATTCTACAGTAATTGTGCTATATTAGGTGTTTTGGTCACCTATATATTTGATGTGTTTCTATATCTTGTGTAGTCTGATGTTACTGATGTTTCTATGAGTGTGGTACTAGGAACTGATCCTCTTGAAAATAGGCTGCTCAATAAGATTCTCAAATAAAGCTGGAAGAGATACACAAACTAACAGATACACAAATTGCAATACAGAAATAGAAGAAGACAAGGCAACATGGATCCCCCTACAAGAGCCAACCTCATCTATTGAAGTCAAAGATGCTTGAACTGGTAAAATTCCAGAAGGTCGTTAGTAAAAATGGCCACTGACATCAAAGAGGATACAAACAAGAGTCTGAACTCAATCCAGGATCTGGAGAGGAAAGTTAGCAACGCAGAGGGAAAAGTCAGCAGAAGAATGAGAAAATGGGCAGCACGGCCAAGGACGTCAGTAACATAGAGAGAAGTTGAGATTTTGAAAAAAATAGAAACGTTGGATGTGAAAAACTCAATGCATAAAAAAATACACCACAATGGAAAGCACACTACTAGACCTGATCAAGTAGAAGAAAGAATATGAAGGACGGAGGACAAGTTCAAGGAAATACTATATTTAAGCATCAGTAAGGAAAAACAAATAAGAGAATGGCCACCGTCTACAAAGTCTGTGATACAGAGGCCAAGCAAAAGAATCCACAAGCTAGAAGATGAAATAGAAACTACGTGCAAGACAGTCTATTCAATGAAATTGTAGTGGAGGACTTCCCGATCTGGAGAAGGAGATGGACACCCGAGCCCAAGATACATTAAGAAACTCAAGCAGACATGACTAAGGCTGCAGGACCATTCCATGATATTTGGAAGGAACTGGAGATCATTGTATTAAACAAAATAATCCAGGCTCACAAAGACAAACACCATGCATTTTTATCATATGTAGATTCTAGGTTTAAATTTTTATGTGTGTGACTTTCTCTGCTTCTCTCTCTCTCTCTCTCTCTCTCTCTCTCTCTCTCTCTCTCTCTGTATGTCTGATAAATGTGGATTGTAGATAGGGGATCACAACAGTGAGGAAGAGGTTTGAAGGGAGGGGGAAGGGGAAGATCGAAGATCAAGGGTAATAGAATACACATGACGTGAAAGCAGAGGGGAGATCACTGTGCAGGAGGAGGGACCTAGCAGAAGGGTGGAGAGGGCGGTGGAGGGAGGACGGTGAGTAAGAACAAAGTTCAATGAAACACATATGAAAATACCTTAACAAAGCCCAGTAGTTTGTGTGTTCATGAAATGGCTAAGCCATTCTCTTGCAAATGTTATAACTTCATTTTCTTTTAACCGAATGAAATTCTGTTGAGTATACATGCACATTTCTCCATCTTTTTACGGGCTTCTAGGCTTGTTACACATCCTGGCTATTGTGAATATTACTGCAATAAACATGGGTGTGCAAACGTGTGTAAACACAGTGTCCCTGTCCTACACTGACTTAGAATCCTTTGGGTACGCATCAAGGGTGGGACAGGTGGAGTTCCACTTTTAGCTTTATAGATGAATCTCCATATTGATTTCCATAGAAGCTGTACCAGTTTACACTCCCAGCAGCCACTTATAAAGGTGCCTCTTTCTCCATATCTCTGCTTGTTTTCTTGATGATCGCCATTCTGACTTGGGTAGGATGGAAATCTCAACATAGCTTTAATTGTGCACCCCTGGTGGCTAATGATGTTGTTTGTACACTTTCTCAAAGAACATTGGCCATTCCCATTTCTTCTTCTTCCTCTCCTTCTCCCTGTCTCACATGATGCCTTTCTTTAACAAGCTGACCTTGAACCTGGGATATTCTTGTCTGTGTCTCCTTGGTGTAGTGGTTCAGGCATATACTACCATACTTTTCTCTCAAATTCATACTTTTATGAAGATGTTGACAATCAAGTGTAGAGTGGATTAATTCTCCGAGGGATAAGCCAGATGGGTGGCCTGTGGACAACCCTTCCCTCTCAGGTTGGGTAGCACTTACTCAGATCTACCTTGTGGGAAAAACAAGGAACTGGGAAAGTCCTATGCCCCTCACAGCCAGTGCATTGGCCTTGGATGTAAGATGGGGAGGGGCTAAAGGCATTTAAGCTGAGGGTGCCATGAGGTGGGCCCTTTTCTTCCCCTCCTTGCCATTTTGGATTTGACCACTGGGAAGGTGCAAGATCCAAGCCTGGTTGTGGACCTACTAGTGTAACTTATGGAGGAGCGGGGCTCCCATTCTTCTGTCAGTAAACCCTCACCCACTGCTCTGGTAGTAAGCCCAAGTAAGTCTGCTAGAATTTGCCTAACTGTGAGTTGGGAAATTTGTGTCTCGTTTGCCGTAGGATCAGGGGAGGGAGGGACTCAACTTGGTTGGCACCTTCCAGGAGGCATCTTAGCAACATTAAGTGTGTCCATATTATAACTTTTAAGTTTTCTATTACTTTTCTGTTCCAGTTCCTGCGCCTCTCATATACTTTATGTGCTTTTCATAGAGTCAGCAATTTTCTGTTAATTTTTAAATTTTTAATTGAACTTTTGCTATTTCTAGACAATATATTTTGATAGTATTTAGATCTTCTCCCCTGTCTGAACCTCCCCTGCTGGAATCTCATTAACCTACCGAGTCACATCCCTGCAAAAGACTGACTCTCCTCCTCTCAGCAGCTATTGATTGCCAATAGTTCCTCAGGTAGGGTTCGGGTTTCTTTTTCACGTCCTCATGTCTATGCTGGGATTTTGTTTGGTTTGAGTTTGCGTGGGATTTGTGTATGCTGTCACTATTGCTGTGAGTTTATATGAATAACTGACCAGCTGTCTGGAAAAGTCTATTTCTTTGTGGAGTCAGACATTTTAAAATTTCGCTTTTGCGCTTTCTGTAAGTATATGTACTCCAAACAGGAAGATTAAAGGATTCAACCCACAATTTCTTTGTATGTGAACTATGACATAAAGACATTAGAAACTTTTACATTTAAATTTAAGTCGTTGTATGCTGGGAATTTTTTTCTACAAAATAAACAAGCTACCATATTCAACAAAACTGCTTTTGGCTTTAGAAACTACAAAAGTAACAAAATTGACATGACCCAGAAGATTAAGTACAAAGGAATAAATGCAGAGACAGATATTTCTAAGGGAAACAAGCACATTTATAGAGAGCATGCAAAGACTTAAGACTTATATGGTGTTTAAACTGTGTACAAGCAATATCAAGATAATTGGTAAGAAAATTAACCAGATTCATTTGTTATACTCAGTTTATCACATACCAGGATTTTTATAGTTTTTCCTCAGTGCTTTGGAGTTAGAAGGAAGCAATCCATTTTGGTTACATGTACTGACTTTTGTAGTCTTCTCAAATGATGCACAGTAATGGGCTGTTTCAGCAAATATAATCAAGTTGTTTCATTTACGTTAGCATGAAAAGTCAAGCTTTTTGGAGCAGTTTGAAACAGAACAGTGAAGCTACTGGTGTGGCACATGTTGCTGGTGTCATCCGACTCTCCCTGTACTGGCAGCAGGTAAGAAAGCCAATGGCTTGCAATTCTGTAGCATTGCAACAGCAGGCAGAATGTTTACTAGCACAGCCATTTTTGTTCAAAGTGTGTGTTCACAAGGATCTCTATGTATTTCTACCTGTGGAAATACTAAAGGCATAGAGGATTGCTAAACCTTAGGAGGCATTCCTATAAACACAAGGACAGGAAAACATTCCAGATATTCTTTAGTTATCACAATAGGAGAAACATAAAAACTAGGAAAACCTCGAATCATGAGTCATGTTTCATAGAACCCCTCAATCATAAGAACCACTAATGGAAAGGTATCCAGGTTAGATCCTTAGGGCAAAAGGTGTCCAATCTTCTTTTTTGGTCCTTTCTTGTATTTATCAAACTTTCCATTGTCTTTCATTTGATGTCTTAGCCATGGGTATGTGTGATGCCTAAAATATGTTTGTCTCAAACCCCAGAAATAATGGAAAATAAATGTATCCACCCAAAGACATGGTGCCAATTACAATATAACCAGAATGGTCCTTACTTCCACTTTCAAACACAGAAGAAAGCTTTGTTGAATGTCATTTGGCCAATGGCACATGTAATGTTTGCAGACAGCCTTGGGAGAAAAACAATTCCCCTAGAGCAGTGCAGGACAAAACCCAGCACTAGACAGAGTCAGGGGCGAGGTTCCACTAGAAATTGCAGTGGCTGCTGTTTCCCTCGGTGGACCTTAGCTCCATGTGAGACCTGGAACTCTGTGAGCCCAGCCACAGTGACTGTCCACCAAACACACTAGCATGAGCCTGCATCTACAGGAGAACTGGAAGACTTGCTGTCAGAGGAAAGCTGCCCATTGCGTCTCCACTCCCCTAACAGCAATGCCCCCCGCCCACATACATCCTGTTCTCCTTCAAGCCTTGGGAACAGGCACACTTTCACTCTTAGTCCTGCAGGTCTCTGGACTAACCCTCTTACCTCTGCCCGGCAGGGGGCTCGCCAAATCGCACCCTGCCCATCCCCCTACATTGGTGCCCTCTGCAACCCCTCCCACCGCTGCAGGGCTAGGCTTCTGTGCCATTCAGTAGAATACCAGACCCTTGCAGACTGCCTGAGAAAGCCTGAATTAAGCGTCTCCTTAGCAATCTTCCCAAATTGCGCTGTGCCACTGGCCTAGCCGCCCAAACCTTAAGAGAGAGCCTGAGAGTATCTGATCTCACCTAACCTGAGGGAACTCTGGAGCAGCTGGGCTAGAGTCACCTGGTCCTGCCAATATGAAATCAAAAGAGAGAATATGAAGCCTTGACCAACCAACTTTTTATACCCAATAAGAAAACAACCCAGCCACATCAAGTATATAAACAGAATCAGACTTTGACTCAACAGAGAAAGACTTGAGTCTTACATCAGAATCACAAACAACAAAAGAATGCAAATGAAAATGACAGAAACTAATACAAATCTTTCAATGATAACTTTAAAATATCAGTGGACTTAACAGCCCAGTCAAAAGGCACAGGCCAGTTGAATGGATCAAGAAACAAAATCTTTTGGTTGTATGCAAAAAAATCCATCTCATCTTCAAGGACAGACACTACCTTAAGGCAAAAGATGGGAAAAAGTATTCCAAGCAAATGGCATTAAGAAACACGCAGGAATTGCCATTCTGATATCTGACAAAATAGACTTCAAGCTAAAACTAATCAGAAGAAATAAAGAGGGTCACTTCATTCTGATCAAAGGAACAATTAACCAAGAAGATATAACAATCTGAACAGACATGCACTAAAGTCTGGTACAACCAACTTTGTAAAATCAGTACCACAGGACTTTAAGACACAAATTATCCCAAATCACTACCAGTAAAGGACTTTGGTACCCCAATGTCACCATTAGATAAGTCAAACCAACAGAGAATTAACAGAGACATCTGAGTTAAACAATGCTGTACATCAAACGGACCTAATAGATATTCCAAACACCAAAGAATACACGTTCTATTCAGTACTCCATGGAACTTTCTCTAAAATCAACCACATACTACAGTACAAAATAAACCTCAAAAAGTACAAAGAATTAAAATAATTCCATGCATTCTATCAGACCATGATGCAAGAAAGCTTAAACTCAACACCAGAAGAAGCCCTAGAAACTTTAAAAGTCATGGAGACTAAACAACACACTCCTGAACAATGAACAGTTCAGAGGAGAAATTAAGAAAGAAATAAAAGTATTTCTGGAATTAAATAAAAATAAAAAATAACAATATAATATAACAAAACCTGTAGGACACTTTAAAAGCAGTCCTAAGAGGGAAGTTTATAGCTCTAAGTGCTTATATAAAAAAATCAGAAAGAGCACAAATAAATGACTTAACATTGAAACTCAAGAATCTTGAACAGCAACAACAAATGAAACCCAAACCCAGCAGACAAGAAATAACAAAAATCAGAACAGAAATTAAGGAAATTGTAACAAAGAAATCAATAAAAAGTATCAGTGAATCCAAGAGTTGCTTCTTTGTAAAGATAAACAAGAAAGACAGACCCTTGGCCCAGTTAACCAAAAGAAAGAAAGAGAAACTGCAAATACCAAAATTGTAGATGAAAGGGAAACATCACAATAGACAACAGAAAGATCCAGAACGTTATGAGAGAATACTTTAAAAATCTGTATGGTATTAAATTTGAAAACCTTAAAGAAATGGATGTGTATCTAAAATCATGAGACTCACCAAGTATAAACCAAGAGGAGATCAACATCTTAAACAAACCCATAACATATAAGGAATTGAGACAGTAATACAAAACTTCCTGACTAAAAAGAGCCCAGGCCCATATGGAATCACAGCAGAATTCTACCAGACATTCAAAGAATAT
This sequence comes from Eospalax fontanierii, assembly GCA_035773235.1. Classification (NCBI taxonomy): domain Eukaryota; kingdom Metazoa; phylum Chordata; class Mammalia; order Rodentia; family Spalacidae; genus Eospalax; species Eospalax fontanierii. Next base: position 10,913,187 of record CM069529.1, on the reverse strand, counting down.
CTATAGTCAATACTACATAAATTATTCAAAAAGATAGAAATAGAGGGAGAACTCTGAAATTCCTTCTATGAAACCAGTATCATTCTAATATTAAAACCAGGTAAAGATACAATCCCAAAAGAAAAGTATAGAATCATATCCTTAATTTACATAGATGCAAAAATTCTCAACAAAATGTTGCAAACTGGATACAGACACACATCAAAATGATCATGTACCATGAACAAATCAGCTTTATTCCAGAGATGTAAGGATGGATCAATACACATAAGTTAATAAATGTCATAAAAATTATAAGTGGATACAAAGACAAAAATCATGTGGTCATTTCAATAGATGCATAAAATGCCTTTGACAAAATTCAACATGCATTTATGCTAAAAGCCCTAGAGGGAATTGGACTGGAGGGAACATGCCTCAACATAATGAAAGCTATACACAAAATCCCCACAGCCAGCATCATTTAAATGGAAAAAACCCTGGAAGCATTCCCATTAAAATCAGGAACCAGACAAGGCTGTCCACTCTCGTCACTCCTTTTTAATGTAGTGCTTGAAACTCTTGCTAGAGCAATAAGACAAGATAAAGAAGGTAAAGGAGAACACACAAGGAAAGAAGAGCTCAAATTGTCCCCTTTTGCAGATGACATGTTATTATACCTAAGAGATGCTGAAAACTCCACCAGAAAAATTCCTAGAAATGATTAATATGTTTAATAAAGTGGCAGGTTACAAAGTTAATCTACAAAAATCAGTAGCCTTTCTATATACCAATAACAAGCAATTGGAGAAACAGTACAAGGAAATTCTCCAATTCACAGTAGCCTCAAAAAGTACCCTGTAATAAACCTGATCAAAGATGTTGAAAATCTCTGCAATGAAAATTTTAGATCTTTGGAAAAAGATTGATGAGAACACCAGAAGATGGTATGACCTCTAATGCTCATGGATTAGAAGAATCAATATTGTGAAAATGACCTACCATATATATATATATATATATATCAATCAATGCAACCCCAATCAAAATCTCCATAACATTCTTCACAGAAGTAGAAAAAAATCCTAAAATTCATATGGAAGTACAAAAGACCCTGGATAGCCAAAGCAACCCTGACCAGAAAGAGCAATTCAGAGGGAATGACTACACCAGATTTCAAATTATATTACAGAGCTATAGTCATAAAAACAGCATGGTACTGGCACAAAAATAGACCCATAGACCAATTGAACATAACTTAAGACTCAGACATGAGTATATGCAAATTACTATCACCTGATAGTTGATAAAGCGCCCAAGAGAACTCACTGGAAGAAAGACAGTATCTTCAGAAAATGGTGCTGGCAAAACTGGATGTCCACCTGTAGAAGAATGAAGCTAGACTGTTACTTTTCACCTTGCACAAAAGTCAATCCCAAATAGATCAAAGATCTCAACATGAAACTCAACATTCTAACTCTGAAACTGTTAGAAGAACACATTAGCAGTAACCTACAAGATAACAGGTATAGAAAAGGACTTTCTAAGTCAGACCACAGTAGTTCAGAAATTAAGATCAACAATCAACAAATAGGACCTCATTAAACTAAAAACTTCTGTACAGCAGAAGAAACAACCAAGGAAGTGAAGAGGAATCCCATAGAGTGGGAGAAAATCTTCATCAGTGAAACATCAGACAGACATTTAACATCCAGAACTCAAAAAACAAAGAATCAATAACATAAGTGACACAATTAAATGATGGATTAAGGATCTGAGCAGATAATTCTCAAAAGAAGAAATGAAGACGGTCAAGAAACATCCTAAAAGTGCTCAACATCTTTAATAGAGAAATGCAAATTAAAACCACTTAAGGTTTCATCTTACCCCAGTCAGACTAGCTGAGATCAAGAGAATAAATGATAGCAAATGCTGGAGAGGATATGGGGAAAGACGAATGCTCATTCACTGCTGGTGGGATTGTAAACTTGTGCAACCCATATGGAACTCAGTATAGAGAACTCTTAAAAAACTAAAAACAAATCTACAATTTGACCCAGTTATACCAGTCTTCTATATATAACCAAAAGACTCATTCTATTGCAGAGATTCTTGTACATTCATGTTTGTGGCTGCTTTTATCACAATAGCCAAGAGAGAGAAGAAACCTAAGTGTCCCTCAACTGATGAGTGCATAATGAGCATGTGTACATTTACACAGTGGAGTTCTACTCAAAGGTAAAGATGAAATTATGACACTTGCAGGTAAATGGATGGAACTAAAGACTGTTATACTAAGTGAAGTAACACAGACTCATAAAAACAAATGAAGTATAATCTTCCTAATTTGTGGATCCTAGCACCAAACCATATGTATCCTGATGTAACTGCAAGAACCAGGAAAATTGGAAAGGAACCAGGGAGGTAAAGAGAAAGAAAGAACCTGAGAGAAGAATAGTAGGAAACAGGTTTTACTAAGGGAGAAATAGACAAAAGGGGGATAATAGCATGGGACAGGAGGATGGGGTTATACAAGGAACTATTGGGCTAGAAGGAGCGCAAGAAATGTAGAGCCATAGGAGACTGGGATTATCAAGGGATAAATGGGGAAATGAGGACAATTTAAATGGGGAAGGCATGGAGGGAGGTTTAGATAGGGAGGGGAGAAGGAGTGAGGGAGAGAGAGAGCAGCAGAGAGAGAGAAAGAGAGAGAAATAGTCCCTAGTTAGTGTTAAACACCAGAAGGAATCATATCAGTCTAACAACTTAATGACAAATTCCATGTGCATAGCTGAAGGCTACTTAAGAAGAAACAATGCCAGACAGAAGAAACCTTCCTTTGAGTTGTTGGCCAAGTTGTTGGCCAGAATTACACAGGCTATTGCTACAGCCCTTAATTTACCTACTATATCTTGAGGAGAAGACCCTATCGCTGAAAACAGGACATACTTCAGAGCCTGGATTGGGAGCAATGGAACTGGAACTGACCTGGATGTCACTTCCCCTGAAGGCTAGCTCTCCTAGCTCTGGAGTGCATTATGTAAGCAGCCAAGTGAGAAGATCAAGTGATGGTCCTACACCAGCTTCATGACCAAAAAACTGCATCAATGACTGGCACAGCACTTGACACTGGTTGCAGTAGGCACTTTTATCTTGGGGTCGATCAACTGCTACCTAATTGGTCTTAGAGCCCACTCAATGGGTGGAAACTCATGTGTGGTACTGTAATCATAGCCAAATACACTTGGCTGAAGAGGTCATAGATCTTAGAGAATCCCCAAGTCTGTCACATCCTTAAGCTAATGTAACTTTTAAGTGCAAAATATGTACCCTTATATTTACAGTCAAGTATCCCAGTCACCACTCATCAAAGAAGCCTCTGTTGCACCAGATGGAGACTACTCAGAGTACCATAGCAGGTCACACACAACCATTGTGCCTGAGTTGTCCATGCCTAAGAGCACATCTGCAGTGCAACCTCTACACCCAAGGCTCATCCACATGTATCAAGGGATAAAGAGGACAGTAATGTATCTCTTAGAAATATGATTACATTTTGTGTGCTTATCTTGTATACTGAACCTTGGTGAACTCAATAAATTTTTAGATAGGCCAGCCATCTTTTCCCCATGCTGGTCCACATATTACTCCATTAGTAAGCCCTGTTGATCCCACTTTAATTCATAACGCCCCTGAAAGTGATTCTACTAGCCGAGACCACTATCATCTCTCATTTTTGTTAGAACCAAAGTCTCAGAATTTTATTTTGTCTTCTCCTCAAACAGCGCATTCTCCTTTGATGGCAAGAGCGGCCTAGTGAAAGTCATTCAGAATTGTGTTGTTGCTGTAGTTAAAATCTTCAACACTGTCATGGTTTAAATGAAATGTTCTCCACAGGTTCATGTATTCAAACACTTGGCCCTGTGGTGCTGTTTTGGGAGGTTGTGGTACCTTTGGAAAATGGTGCCTAGTTGGCAAACAAAGCTGTAGGAGGTGGTCTCTAAGGTAAGAGCTACCCATTTCCAGCTTGAAGTCTGTGTCTGCAGATCTGCGGAGGAAAGGGACTGTCTCTGTGAGCATGGCCTTGTCACCAGCACAGAGAAGCAACCCAGTAAATGTTTTTTGAGTAAATGAATGAAAGAAAGAAAATAGCCGTGCAAAGCATCTGACCTAAAGACCGATTGCAGGCCCAATAGGGGAGAAAACTTGAGCTATGACAGGACAAAAACTATAAAGCTCTGACTCCAAGGGAAAATGTGTGTGTGTGTGTGTGTGTGTGTGTGTGTGTGTGTGTGTGCAGTTTGGCTACCCCATCTGGAAACACTGTTTTGGGGTACCTTTGCCATTTCAGAGAAGTGATTTCAGAAGATAAACCTGTGAGACTGAATAATGAGATGGTGATCTAGGAAGGCTGTATCAATGAACAGGGATGTGTGTCAAAAGGCTGCAGACAGTCTTAAAATGCTGGTAACATATATGGCCACCAGACGGAGCCTGGATGATAAGAGAACTATAGGTTGAGGCTGGGGAAGATCTACCATTGGTTTCCTTTACTCCTTAGTTTCTGGATTTAATTCAATATGAACAAAGGCAAGGATCACATCTTTCATTTATTTTTTTAATCCAAGAGCTGTTATTAAGAGCTTAGTGTTCTAACTCTATGTGATGGACACTATTTTACTGTAGAAGAAAAAGAAGATCCAGAGGTTGAGTGACCAACTTGCTGAGGGGAAGAGTGTATAGTGAAAAGCGGGCTACCACTGGAGCTCTGCTCCGGCTTTCCCCACTCTAAGTAATATTCAGCACTCCAAGTTCTCGGGGAAAATGTCAAAATAGAGAAAATTGTGTTTAACATTTGATCTGTACTGAGGCTCCATAATGGTTTCTAGAACCTCCCTCTGGCTAGAGTCCCTCTAGAAAGAAGATAGCTGATGGGTCATTAACACCTTAGCATAAATTACTAATGACCCTATAGGGAAACCACTGACCTCTTTGAGGTGAAATGTTTTGGCCAGAGGCTTTCCCCTCCCCCTCAAGTCCCAGACTTTCCCTCCTGGGTCCTTGCTGGCTAATGAGCATGTGTGAGCCGAGAGTTCAATAGGATTGACTGATGTATTGATCCATGGGAGCAAAGCTGAGCCTAATCTCCCTGTGCAGCTGCTCCATTCCTTGTACATCTCTGAAGAAACCTGTTTGGCCTGGCCCAACATCCCCACATGTCATCCACACACTCCTTTGAAGTAGGACTCCACAAGAGTTTGGGTGGAAGATAACGGTGGCAGAGAAGCAGCTTGAAACCCTAGAGAGGGAGGGAAAACTCAGCAGCTGGTGAGGCAGGAATATCCAAAGCACATGAAACAAAGCGAGCCAAGAGCTTTCCTCTGCCAGAAAAGCACAGTGGAAACCAACCCTAGTCCCTTGGAGAAATTAAAGTCAAGGTGGCACCGGGCTTTCTGCCTGAGTGTGTAAAGCTATGGTGCAGCTGTGAGAGTTTAGAGATGGAGGCGGGGAGTGGGGGGGGGGCAGCACAGGCCCTCTGTGTCTTTGCATGTTGGGCTGAGAAAGGGGAGAAGTCAGTATAGGGTTAGTGTGCTAGCAAAAGGCTTGACACCCAGCTCAGATTAGCGCTCAGGGCTGGCTTCCCAGCCAAGCCACAGCACACAGGCTCCATCTGGCTAAGAGCTGCCTGCCACCAAGGGCTGAGATGTGCGACTGTGATGAAGGTGGCATTGATAATGTGGTCACCTTCTCACCAGGGCTGCTTCTCTTTAATACACACTGTACAACCTGTGTTTAGCTCTGGGAGCTGAAACCTGTAGAGGGTACAACAATGACATGCTGTCCAGCTGGACATGGGGCTGTACACTGACACATCAGTAACCATGGAGACAGCCGGGCTGTTTTCACCAGAGACTGGGAAGGCACTTCAGAGCTAACTGCAGTGACTGGCAGGATCATTACATGTAAATGACTTTGGCTTGTTCTATGTCTCTTCAGATGTTGGCATTAGGACCAATGAGTAGAAGGTAGATGAGAGAGATCTCATGTAAAGTAGCTGCTTTCCATAGAACCAAAGTCATATGAAAGTGGAATGGCTGTACCCAGGGGCCAGTGAACTGCCTATCATTAAGGTCATTCAAGAAGGGTCTGGGGAGTTTGCATCGAATAGGTATTCACGCACCTCATCAATGATGCTCCTGCAAGTCAGGGTGGTTGTGGAATCAGACTGTTTAACTTAGAATGGGATAGGATAGGAAAGCCACCTTTAAATATGTGGCTGGATACCAAATCACTGGCTGTTCACCTACAGAAAGAGACCACCACAGAAACTCCAAGAATCAGCTCTTTAGCACCTGGGCTAAATGCAATTTCAGTTTACTTTCTAAATGTCTGCCATGGCTAGTTTTCCTTATCAATTTGACTGGATTTAGATGACTTAGGAAACATACCCCTTGTCCAGTCTATGACTGTTGGGCCTCATGGGCCCAGATGTGTGGCCTAGTGTAACTTCCCAAGCCTCATTGAGTTTTGCGGCCTGTCTCTGACACTCCACTTCCACATAGGAGTGACTCAGCAAGGTATAACAAAAATGGTCTCTACCTGGCTACAGCCTACGTGGTGAAAAATGATTGGTCCTTCACTCCCCACGTTTTTAGCCCAACCCCTTACCTCTACCCTATGTAAGACTGTGCCTGATGCAATAAAGCGAGATCCTGCTTCCACAGGTCTCCCGGCTCCGTGTGGTGTTTCTCCTGGGTGAAGAGGGTCCGGGCTGTGGACACTCACCATCCCGCTCAGCCCCTGGAGGAGGCCGGCTGGACCGGCTTCTCCACTGCCCTACCTGCCAGCAAACCTGGCATATGACGGTCTTTCCAGAGAGCTTTAACTGAATGTGGGCAGTGGCATCTCGTGGGATTAATAATAAGGAGCACCCACGTTCATCTTTGCTTCCCGCCTGTGGACACAGTGTGACCAGCTTCCTCACACCTTCTGTCTTCTGAAGTAATGATGGAGTCCCCACACAGTTACCCAAGACAAGTCTTCCCTCCCTTGAGTTGCTTTAGTCAGGTACCTGGTCACAGCAAGAGAAGTCACTAACCAACCTCTAACCATAAAGGCCAGAGAAGCACTGCTTAGTGGAAGGAACTTGCTTTATTCAACACCTTCTGTCTTTCATGCCTGCTCCACCCCAGATTTTAGCCACACATGGCTATCAAGTACATGGCACATGCTAGTGCACATTGAAATGCAACCTAAGTATAAAATGCATGCACATTCAAAGATTTAATGTGACAGAAGGAACTAAGTTTCTCATTTTTATATTGTTATCGAAATGATATTTTATGCATTAGATTATATAAGACAAACAAGATGAATTTCACCCATTTCTTTTCCATTACTGAAAATATAGCTACTAAGAGAATTTAAAATTACATATGTGGCTCAAGTAGTGCTGTCCATTCACAGCTACATGAGGCAGGTTCTGCTATTGTCTCCATTGTATTCAAGAAGACACTATAGTTATAGCTCCCAAGGCCATGCAGCCAATAAGGTATTGAGATCAGATTTGAACCCAGGCCTCTCCAGGCCTCAGTGACTCTGCCCAGAGTCTCCCTTGATATTATGCTGTTCTGGAGACATCCTCTTCAAGGAGTCGCTGCTTCACTGTAAAGGGCTGAAGAAAGGAATAGGAGGAATGATGGAGGAAATGCTGACAACAGCTCAACTGTATAATTAAATGCAGAAGGCTTTGACGTGTGTGTCACAGGGAATGGGCTGTGAATCTGGTTCCCAAGTTAAATGTGCAATCTGTTCACTAGGGTAAAGGAACCTGCAAATTGGGAGCCTTGTGCGCATATCATTCAAGGAATCTGGAAGTATTAGAGATGGAGAGGCACTCCCTCCAGAGAGCTATGGGAGGCCTGAGTTCTGGGCTGGGATTTCAGCTGGCAGCAGAACTCCTTATATCTCATGAAGCATCTTATCCTGAATACTTGAGGCCAAGCTGCCAGGTGGGGGCCACCAAGGCAGAAAGAAGAGGAGGGAGATTACCAGGTGTCCTCAGGAGAATTTCATAGACCACCTGATTCTGTTCCATAAAGCTTACTATCACATCCATAATCGCCCTGTATGTAGGACAGCTCCACCCAACTCAGAAAGGCATGTTTGCTTTGCCTTTTCTAGTTAGGTTCCTGAGGAAGGTTTAGACATATTTGAAAAGTGTTCTTCACACTGTCTGATTCTTGTAAGTGCCCTCTCCTGGTCCTTCCCCAGCGCCTTCCTGCAAAAGAGACAGCAGCTCCCTCCCGCCTCCTGGACTATGAGTGTCTCCAAGCCAGACTCAGGCATGTCAGGCCCTTTGGGTGCTGTGCCTTGGGAAGGCTTCACCCAGGGAATCATCTGCTCCTGCATTCATACTTAGAAAAAAAATTGATGGCAACAGAGGTGGAAGGCGGGGAAATGGATGGTAGCCCTTCTACAGATCTGAGTCAAATAGGTAAAATACCTCCCCTGAGAAGCTTCGTGAGAAGCGGGGTGTATGGGCTGTACAAAGGTCCAGCTGAGAAGAGAAAGAAGTCATGGTAATTTGCCAGCCCAAGGGGAAACAGTCAGAAGAAGCTGATTGACTTATAATTACACTGACTAGGAGCCTGGGGCTCATGACTACAGAAAATGATTTGAGTTTTCCAAAGGCCAGCATAAAGCAGCCACAAAATACCAAAGCCCAAGGCTCCAAAGCAAGTTGGTGCAGTGTCCTCTGGGTTGCTCAGGAGGAGGTGGGGCCTGTGGAAGGGGAAGGAGATGCTCTGAGGGAAAAGTTACAGATGGAGCAGTTTCAGGGACTGAACCACTCAGGATGTGCAAAACAGTGTGGGGAAGCAGATCAGTTAGGAAGAAAAAGATTCCCATGCATAAACTCCAGAACATTTGAGGGACCCAGAAAGGTGTGGCAGAGGCTGGTGGCAGCCTGGACAAATGAATGACTCCCGTCCTTCAGTGCTGTATTCAGGGCCTAGGAGAGCTATCCAGAACAGATGGAGGGAACCTGGCTGTTCTCTTGGTTGACACCTTGGAAGGTTGTAGTGTGTATGCATCAGTGTCTGCTAGTCTTCTGAATGCACCTTTATTTCTGGTCCATTTCTACTAACCAGATGGGTAACAGCAAGCAAGGATGGTGATCAATCAGGAATCAGAGGGAGGTGGATCAAGCAAGAGGGGCTGCCTTTGGCCAAAGGAAGCTCTGTGAAACTCTGCCTTGGGTGTCTGCTATAATCTGTGACTATTTTGCAGAACAAGGCAGGTGTAATTCTGGAGATAATGTCCAATGTCCACTGGCCCCAGTAATTCCATCATAGATTTTACCACCTGTTTAAACAAGGAAGTAAATTAATACACTTGAGATTTTTGTTTATTTTCCAGGCCCTCAATATGTACTTAATATTTGTGAAATAGATGCCTGACAGCTCTGACCTGAGCAGCCTTTGCCCTCAGACTCTCCGGGGCCATGTGCTATATCACCTCTGATCTAGGTGTGTGATGGTGGAGAGACTTTCTGAACTACTGACTGCTCTCCAGTTCATATTCTTCCCTTGATGGCACCCTCAGTGGAATACTCACTGTATGTTATATTGCTCACTGCTGTAACTAAGTGACTCACAGAAGAATCTTAAGGAAAGAAGGATTCATTTTAGATCATAGTCAGAGGGGATTCAGTTCATCATAGAAGGGGAGTCATGGGCGTAGGAGACTGAGGTAACTGCTCACACTGCACCTGTAGTCAGCATGCAGAAAGAGATGAATGCTGGTGTTTGGATCGCTGTTTCGCTTGTCATTCAGTCTGGAACCTCAGCCCTTGGGATGGTGCTGCTCACACTTTTCCTCCACAGCTGAATGACTCTGGAAATGCCCTGGCAGATGTGCAGAGGTCTGTGTCTCTTAGGTGATCCTAACTCTAGTCAAGTTGTTGAAGATTAGCCATCATACCCACTGAACTGTGTCAGCTTAGCCAGAGAAACACATTTTCCTGCTGTGGCTTGGATAAGCATCTCTCAAAGGCCTCCGAGTTTAGGTTTGGTTTCCAGGAGGCTGCTATTAGAAGGCGCTGGAACATTTAGGAGGTAGAACCTAGTGAGAGATTCTTAGGCAATTAAGGGGATGTCTTTGAAAGGGGTTTGAGCCCTTGGCCTCTTCATGGTCAAGATGAATGGGTTGTCTTGCTCTGAGCTGTAGCTACATCTCCTGCCATCCAATCCAGTTCACCAGAGGCTGAAGACAATGGCCTGGTCAATCTGGGGACTAGAATGTTCAATACTATGTCCAAAAATAAACCCTTTTTCTCTATAAGATAATTACCTCCAGTATTTTGTTATATTGATGATAACTGACCTACACCCTCCCTTTTTAACTGGAGGGGGCACATTATTTTAGGCTTCATAGATGAGCCTTTTAGAGTTTTGGAAAAGGCCTAAGCAAAGCTTATCATTCAACAACATTAAAATCATGGAAACAGTACGGATTTCAAAGCTCAATGCCAAACAGCAATTGGAATCAAATGGGGCTGCAAATAAAACTAGCTCGGTGTCTCCACCAGGCTACCTCTTCCTCAGAACGGAACAGAAAGGGAAACTCCCAGAAGATCCAGCTCTGCCACAGTGTCAGATGGGGAAATGCAGGAGGGGTCACAGTATTTCTAATTCAGATTAATGACCCCACTCAGCCCTGTCTCCTTAGCAGGAAATTAGAGCACGTAGGAAGGAACAAAGAGTGATTCATAACATGTAGCTCTGGGTATTGGCAGTTGTGCTCGTTAAAAGCTAAGCTATTGTTTTGATATTAAATAATTGAGCCTGACTTATTTATGGCTACAGTGTTCTCCATGATGGGAGTTCCTTTTCTAAGACATCTGGGTACATACCGCAGATTTGAAGGACAGGAGAACAACCCTCGTCCATTCTGTGTTTGCCTCAGCTCTGTGACAAATAGTAATCTAGGGCAAAAGGCTGGTGGGTTGTTGTGCTTTCCTAGCACTTTGGTAGTCACTGTCTCTCTGCCCGTCATCACTGGTCCCTAGAGAGTCCAGTTTTGGTTTTCTATTTTCCACTCTACACCCTCTTTGAAAGAAACTTATTTAATTTGAGGGCTATTTCTCACCTGTTTGTCTCTAGTGATCACCTTTCCCCCACTTCTCTCCCTCCCTCACACACACACACACACACACACACACACACACACACTCCTATTTGATTCATGTAGACTAGGTGTAAGAATAAATTCGTTCTTTACTTATCTATTTTTTTATTTTATGTGTTTGAATGTTTTGCCTACATGCATGTAAAGGCACCATTCCATTCTGTCTTTTAAGTTTCCTTTTATGGCCAAAGCTCTCCATTCTGAACTTTCTTTTGGAGTTGGCTCTTCTTGTCTTTTTCCACACTTTTGATAAGTTTGGCTTAGATTCTTATTTGAGAGCAAAACTAATTAGCTGAATAAAAATTACACACTGTCCAGCAAATCTCACATTACAAGGATGCTTTCTGTTTTGCATGCTCTAGATGTGTAGGAACAGACCCTAACTGTGTTTATTAACAAAGGTTAAGAGAAGCTGATGAGCTTTAGAAGCAAGTGCATCTGAGAAGTCATTTCCATACCTGGGTGTTCAGTGTGGTCTCGGGGATCGCTGCTAGGTCTGAATCAGCTCTCTTAGCGCTCTCTGTACCTCTACTCTCTCCTTCTGCAATCCATCCGCTTGCTCTTTCTTGAATATTGTGACCATTTTTTCTGCCTCAGAACCTTTAAGCTTGCCTATCGTCTTTGCAACTTTTCTAAAGTCTTGCTTTCCCCTGTAGGCTATTTGGGTCTCTGTTACAGTGGACTTAGTCTCCTCAGAGAAGTAAACTCATTATCTAAAATATCATCACTGCATCTCACCCATTTTTTTGTCTTCTTTAGCTCATTCGTCACAGTATGCATCTGTGATTTCCTGCCTATGGTCTTCCTAGACTGGGAGCATGCATGGTTAGGTAGCGGCTTTATCCTCCAGCTACAAAGACACATCATACATAGTGCGCATTCAAGCAGTGTTTGCTGAGTCATTGATAAGGCAGTTCAGTAAGGCTGTCAAGAGAAAGCTTATACTAAAACAACGGCTCTTCAAGTGTGGCATCCATGACTTCACTTGAGGACTTGATAGAATGTAAAATCTTGGGCTTCACATGAGACTTCTTGAGTCAGAAACCAGGCAGTGAGTGTTTTGAAAGCCCATCATCAGTCGGTTCTGATCCTTTCTAAGGCTTGAGAACTGTTAAGTGTGTGTTATTCTTTAAACCTGCTCCCACTGGTTGAGACCAAAACAGAAATCCACAGCTATTACCGTCGCTATGACATCAGCATACCCTATCTGTGGTGCTCATATTTGGCATTCACATGGACCTTAGCTGGCTCCTGATTGCTTTGGGTTCAGCAGGTCAGAAGCTGGCTTATCCTGTGCTCAGTCTTCTTGAAGGAATTAAACTAGTGTTGGTGGCTGCAATATTTTTGGAGTAGTATTTTTTTCTCTCTAAGTAACATAAGGAGAAAGAAAGTTTATGATGTCTTTGTGTGGGTACACACACCATGGCTGCCCTGTAGAGCTCGAAGGACAGCTTTGTGGACTTTGTTATCCTCATCCACCTTTACTGGGTCTGATGACTTGAACTCAGTTTTGTAGGTTTCTGAGGAAAGACTTTTACCTGTTGAGCTAACTCATTAGCCTGAGGCCAGTTAATTTTTGACTTAAGCAGATAGCAAAGCATTTCAGAACATGAATTTAGGAGTTAGATTCAAGCTGGGCAAGCTTATAATTGAGACAATAATGCCTACATTGGAAGATCACAGGTACATATAAATATTCAAAATATCTGTTAATACTATTTGGTGTCTTTTAGCACTTATCATGTGGTATGTATACATGAGTGTAAGTGTAAAGCAGAAGGGAAACAGTGTAAAGTGGAGATTACAGATTAGGACATGCCATCTCACAAAGTGCCTCAGACCAGCAGTTTCAATATAACCTGGGAATTTTCAGAATTCTAATTCCTGGGCCCCACCCAGATCTGCTACAAGAGAATAATGTAGAGTTACAGTCTTTTTTGAACAGGTTTCCTTGGGTTATTGTAATATATAATCAAGTTTGGAACCATTGCTTTAAAATTACAAACACACACTTGACACACTACCCATCCCTTGAATATGATGCACTTATTTGGGGGAAACAATCAATTTAATAGAGGGGAAAATAGTAGCCAGAAACTAGGGAATTTCTGCTGCAGGAGGAATAAATAGGGTTCTCATCTTGAATTTGAGAAACAGACCCAATTCCTGATTTCTGTATAAACCTACCCAGTGGAGGTGCTGACAGGTCTTTGACAAATGAGGCCTTTCTAGCAGAGCTCTCTTCCTCAAATGCTTCCCTGGCCTGCAGCAATTAAACAGCTAAGCAGGAGGCTGGACTTGAAGTTCTGTTAACCCCTTGTCAGCTAGAGCCCAGGAGCCATTTGTTTTGCTGGAAAGATTTAATTTTCAATCTCCTTCCCTCCCACTGCACTACAAAGGAAAATCATGTCCTGAAACATGGCCCTGTCCTGCTCCTGTGTCTGGGTGATTAAAATAGCCAGGTCATAGGTCAACAGAGGCGAAAGGTCACTACAAACTGAAGGTAGCTGCTGGATCTCCTTGTAATTCTGGGTGTCACAAAGACAAATAGCATTATATAATTCTCCAGTGCATCTGCTCTTTGTATCTTTTCTCATCCCCGTCAAACATTTCTTAATGAACTACAACTCTGTGAGGCTGATGGTTTTAGAATCAAACAGCCCTTCTAGAAATGGTCAGAGCTGGAATGATGATGCCAGCTTGCAAGAGGCTTTTGTCCTTGTGTGAGCATACTTGGTGTCTTGTCTACAGTCTAAGTCATCATTGTTACTATTTATGAAACTGTTGAATAAATCCAAGGTAGAATCAAGCCTGCCCTTCAGCTACAGCCTGAGGCAAGTGGAGCAAATGCTTCTTGCTTATTAATAATTGTGTCTGTTTTCTTTTACATGCATTCATTTTTTTAAAATTTCCAGGTGTGCTGTGAATTGTGAATTTGAGACCAGCATTCCCATCATCTGCATGGAAATTTCTCAGAGAAGCTAAACTTCACTGAATGTGAGTTTAAACAAACAAACAAACAATTGGAACCATTTTATTAAGCCACAACTATCAGAACTCAAGTCTTTTTCTTTTCTTTATTTTCCCTTTTCTTTTTTTGATATAATATTTTGCAGTGTAGCTTGGCTGGCCTGATACTTGCTGTGTAACTCAGGCTGACAAATTCCTGGTCTTCCTACCTCATTCACCAAAGTCCTGGGAGTACATGTGTGGAACACCCACAACCAGTTGAACCCAGTAACTTTCTACTAAAGAAGAGCAATCCTAAACTGGGTGTAATGACACATGCTTATAATTCTAGGAACAACTGCTCTGGAAGCTGGGGCAGAGGATAAGGAGTTGCAGGACGTCCTGGACAAAATAGTAAGACCCTGTGTCTGAAAGAAAGAAGGAAAGAAGGAAGGAAAGAAAGAAAGAGGGAAGGAGAGGGACTCCTGCTTTTCTCATTTTTTAATTTTCAAGATCGAGAAATTTTGAATTTAGGAAGTAAAACAAGTGCCAGTCAACTGCTCCCTAGAAATCACCCCTCTAATGCTTCTTATTCTTTTTAGAATATACGTTATTATTTTTATTTTATGTGTATGAGTGTATTGCCTGAATCTATGTAAGTGCACCTGTGTCATGCAATGCCCTCAGAGATCAGAAGATGGCATCAGATTCCCTGGAACGGAAGTTATGGATGGTTGTTAGCCACTACACATGGGTGCTGGGAATTGAACCCCGGTCTTCTACAAGAGCAGGCAGTGCGCGTAACTGCTGAACTATTTCTCCAGCCCCATGACTTGCCAGTTCTTCTTGCTGTCATTGAATGATGGTACAGAAGCAGGGTTTGCAGAGCTATCTAAAATCATTTTGAGCCCATTTGTGCACAGAGCACTGATCATCTCCAGATTAAGCACCGTTTCACATACAGAGATCGTACATTTCTCCAGTTATCTCTACACACACTATTAGGATAAATAAACCATATTTATTTATAATCATTAAAGAATTAATTGTGGCATCTTGTCATTTATCAGCCACAATCAAGTTGTGAAAGAGATACAGGAGTTGTCAGAATCAAAATGGAGTTTCAAATGTCAATTTTAATTTAAAAAATTAAATAAAACAAATATGTTATAAAGGAAGGGTTCTTATGTGTGACTTCGAGAATCATTCATTCCTTGCATGGAAACTTCCGTAACTTTATATACAATGTACTTCACAAGGACTTCCTCCCAGTAATTATCTGGTCAGCCTTAGACTAACACCCTAAATACTGCAATATTACTGACACTATTATTAATAGTTGTGGCCAAAGATGATTATTTCAAAATATCTGATGAAATCTCCCTGATTTTTGTCTTTAAAAGTTTCCCCTTGCCTGAGCTTCTTCTCTATGACCACTGTTCAATATGGCGTGGGTATTACTATTGCAGTGCTCTGCTATTCCCAAAGAAATATCATTATTCTTTGGAGACCATCTCTAATTTGTTTTATTTAGATTGAAAAAATGATACTGGAGAGGTTGCTTCATTTTGGTAGAAAAGTATCCAAGTCGGCACTCTGCTGTTGTGACAGCACCAGAGATACCAAAAGCCCAGAGTCTTGGAGGTTGTCATCTACTGTCACTTGGCCTTGCTGTTGTGCCTGAGGTGGCCTAGGATACCCTGCAGGAGCATGTGGCAGTGCAGAACTGTTCACTTGATGGCAGTCAGGAAGAAAAATGAGAGCGGACCAGGTTGGGGGCTCTGACCTCTAACATCCAAAGTAGAGAAAAAAAAGCTTTCCTCTCACTGGGAAGCTGAGACCCTCGATATTGCATCAAACCTTCCCTTAAGGCTTCCAGAGTTGTCTTAAAAACTGCAGCTCATTAAAGGACAAGGTTTCCAGATCCATATCTGGCTCTCTGGATTAGAATCTTTCAGTTGGAGACTTGGAAATCTGCTTTATTACACAGTCCCCTAATGCTAGTTTGCCTGTACATTGAGGTGCGAGATCCACTGGTATAAAGCAACTGGACAATACCTTCCTGCTTCACCTCCAAAGGGTCAACACTTTGTTTTCTCAAGTTTCCCCCAAAAGATGGAATATTTTTCCTTTTTAAGTCAAAGTATATTATCCAGAAACTTGCTAGAATTTTTATCAATCATGTGGGATAGACTAGAGACCATTTTAAAGAACTGTGGTCCTCCAGATGTGGCTCAGCACATAATAATTTTCCTTCACCTGCATGTACTGAAGTACTCTGCAAATTAAATGACAATGGATGGAAAAGCTATACCCCGGATCTGAAATCGTTAGCAATTCCTGGGAGCAGCCACCTGATTTGTGTTTATTTAAATATAATCTTTGATGGAATTAGGAGACCTTTACCACCATCTGTGTTGTTATAGCAAAATGCAAGGGCAGCAGACATCTGCTCACGGTTTGACCCGAGCTACAATGGCAGCTAGATACTTCTAATCAATGGTGGCAATCTTTTCCTGGACCAAGGGTAATTATACTCAGAATTCTGTGATCCCAGCAGCTGTTACCATGGAAGATGAAATCTGCTCTCTATGCTTGGAAGGTGAAGAGCCTGAGCTTTGCAATCAGATAGCTTAAGAGGTTCAAGTCCCAGTTTGGGTACTTGAAAGTTGTAGGACATAAAGCACAGTATGTAAGATAATTTTAAGGACTTGTGAAGGTTCATTCTTCTCATCTACAAAATTGGGATAATAGTCAGGCCTTTCAGGATTGTTTTGATGACGACAGAAAGAATATTTATAGATTATTTAGTGTCCTTAGTTCTCTAGCATGTAGAGAATGTTCAAAAAATAGGTGAGTAAGCTACATTTGTGGGTGATCCAAATTGTTACTGTTAATACAGCAAGGCAGCTTGTGCTGATGAATACAGTACCATTTTGCAATGAGAAAAGAAGCAGTGTTGAGGGACCATATGAGCTGTATGAGGCACTTGTTGGAGGGGTTGAGGGGAGTGGGCTGGGTTGGGCGATGTCTCACAGCAGAGTGCATCCTTGTTGCAGCTCCTCTGGGATTTGGGTGTTTATAGACCATATTTTCAAAGACGTAACAAATATTAGAAACTGTTCCAAACACTTTGAGGAGTAATCCGAGTGATTAGTCCTCATGAGAACCCTAGGAGTTAGAAGTTCTTAACTCCAAGGCTCAAAGATGTCAAGTAATTCCTAAGGGTGGAGACATGAGGTGCTCCTTGAATGACGTCCCTGTCCAGCAGCACTGAGAAGCCAAGAAGATGAACATTCTTAGGTTTTGCTCTGACACCATGGGCAGGGCCCCAAAATATGTTTTAACCTCCAGGTGATTCTTCAGAAGCAGAAGCCCGAAGGCAAGGGAGATTGGCAGGAGAATATGCTCAAGCACTGTGAAGGAATCTCAGGCTTGCAGAAGTAGGAACACCTCTTCAGAAACTCTCAAAAAAACAACAACCCCCCAACAAAAACAAACATACAAAACCCAAAACAAATAAAAAAGAAACTCTCCTAGTCCTTTCTGTGTGGTCCTGTTGTTTTCATTTAACTCTTCTTGAGACTGAATGTATTTTTTCCTGTAAATGAAAATTAGTTTTTTTTTTCTTACTTTGAGTTATATATTTCAGTAGAATAAGCAAGAAGTTCTTTTTCACTCTGAACTGTATACGAACAAGTGCAAAGAATACTCCAGCCTTCTTTCACATACATGTTCTCCTTAATTTATATTTCAAAGCAAGCAGAAAGCCGGTTTGCCTGTTTCTTCTCTGCAGGTTCCTCATCCTTTCCTAACCCCCCAAGTCAATTCAGTCACTTCAGAAGCATTTTGGTCTTTGAATTTGGAAATGTATCCATAGAATCTGCAATATGTAACAAAAGTACAGTGTCTAAATATGTACAAAGCCCAGGGCCAAAGAGTTTTTGCACTCCTCCCATGAAGCAGGCCCTATTTCTATTATAACTGGTGCAAGGGGGATGCTTCCCAACCCTTGCCATGCTTGCCAGCTTTCCTCATTGAAAGTGATTTAATCTGCCCAGTGTGTATACTGCAGGGCAGGGTCTGACCGGAGTGTTCTGGGGACTGTCTACCTCGTGAGCTCTATCATGTAACTGGAGACGAGGGAGAGACCATCCTCAAAGACTGTATATTCCAAGTGACTGAGGCTGTGCCTTATATTTTGCAGGAACAGAAAAAGGAAAGCAATTTAGCAACAGTGAGTAACTGTGTCCATGGCTTTCCTTCTTTTTAATAAATATGTTCTGCTCCTGAAAACATAGCTAGCATGCATCAATACTAAGCCAGAGCAAAGTATATGATCTATTAATGCTTTTTAAAAGGTATTTTATTTGTTATTTTTATTTTATGTGTATGACTACATTGCCTGCATGCACAAGTGCCCTTGTGTCATGCGATGCCCATGGAGATCAGAAGAGGGCATCAGATCCCCTAGAACTGGAATTATGGATGGTTGCTTGCCCCCATGTGTGTGCTGGGAACTGAACCCAGGTCATCTGCAAGAGCAGCTGGTGCTCTTAACTACTGAGCCATCATCTCAGTCTAAGATTAATACTTTTTAAAATCAAATTTTAAAGCATATTTCTACTATAAAATAAATTGATTGTATTAGATATACACAGTATTATGACTTGATCTTTTCAATTAGTGTTCTATCCTTGGTCCTGGGTTTCTAATGGATGCAGAGGAAAGAGTATCCTAGGAATAGTAGGTTGTCTAGGCTCTAGAGATTGAACCTACGCCCCAAGAGCATCTGGGGACACAAATTAGACTCCATAGAATTTAAAAAATAATAATAGAGGATGTGAAGATGGGGGAGAGTCTGAATATGTTTAAAATGCATTATATGAAATTCCCAAGGAATCAATAAATTTTTTAATTAAAAAATTATGTGTATGAATGAGTGTTTTTCCTGTATGTATGCAAATGCACTGCATGTATGCAATGCCCAGAGGCCAAAACAGGGCATCAGATCCCCTGGAACTGGAGCTATAGTTTGTTGTTAGCCGCCATGTGTGTGCTGGGAACTGAATCCCAATCCTCTGCAAGAGCAGCCAGTGCTTTTAACCGCTGAGTCACCTCTCCAGCTCAATAAAAATATCTTTTCAAAAACCTTGTCTTGGGTTTTACTGTTATCACTGATATGCCTGGCTGTGTCACTGTGTGGAAGTTACCTCACCTTCTCAGGCCTTGGTTTCTTGATGAACTTGGTGTGATAAACATTCTAGCAGGAGAATTAATGAAATAAGGTCAATGATCTAAGCCAAAGCTGCCAGTAGTAGGTACTGAGCTAAACCAGTGTTGATTCTTGTGCCACAGGGACAAAATGTACAGTTTCTGAGTTTCCAGATGATAGGGTTCTGTTGCCTGTCTCCACTCACTGGGAAATATTTTTTTAATTTCCATGGAAGGATTGATGCCATGCTGTGATGGACAAGTCTGTTAAATATTCTTTTTACTCTGACACAGACCTCACCCAAGTTGCCTCTGAATGAGTTTCTAGATCTGTGGACCTTTGCTTGCATAGTTTCTCTGATTTCTGAGAGAAGGATGGACCTGCCGAGTACTGAGTAGTGCTTCTGGCTGAGGAGTTACCAGTACCTTCCCTATGAAGATCTAATAGCTAACTCCTAAAGCACATTGTTGTGACATCTAAATATCGAATACTGTCTTCAACCAGGGTGCTGAAATAGAGAGCCACAGGACGAATGACTTACAGTAGCGAAGCCTGGGGAAGACGTCAACATGTTCAGGCTCTGGTGAGGTCCCTCCTTTCTCTAGCAGACAGTGAACTTTTTGTTAAGTCTTCACGTGACAGAAGAAACTTGGGGGAACTCCTCAGATTCTCTTATTAGGGGACTAATCCCACTCCTAAAGGATATACACTTTAATAATCCACTTACTTCCAAAAGGTCCTGCCCCCATATTGTTATATTGGGAATTTGGCTTCCCAATATAAGTGAATTCAAAGGGCCACATTTAAGCATTAATTTTATATATATATATATATATATATATATATATATGTGTGTGTGTGTGTGTGTGTGTGTATGTTTGAAACTTTAGTTATATAATCATAACATAAATTCTATATGCTTTATTTTTATAGTATCTGTTTTCATATATCTTTTTTTAAAGATCATTTTTACATTTATTTACCTATTTGTGTGTGTGCACATGTGTGTGCATGCACATGTGTGTGCCACAATGTAGGTGTACAGGTCAGAAGACAATTGGCAGTTCTTTTCATAGTGTAAGACTTTAGGTTCTTAGGTTCTTATACTTGGTGGTGAGCACCTACACCCACTAAGGCATCTCATCAACTCATCACCTATCCTTTTTGATATTAGAATTTTTAATTAAATAATCTACAATAAAAAAGTATTTATAATATGAAAATGGTCCTAACAAACTTCTTATTAAAAAGACAACTCAGGGTTTGGAGAGATAATTCAGAGGTTAAGAGCACCTGCTGCTCTTGCAAAGAACCTGGTTTAGTGCCCAGTGCCTACATGGTGGTTCACAACCAAGTGATCTGATGCCCTCTTCTGGCCTCTGTGGGCACTAGACATGCACATGGTACAAATACATATTTGAAGGCAAACACTCATACACACAAGAATAAAAACAAAAGTTTAAAAGACAACCAAGTAGAAGAATAGCAGACACAATGATTTGGCAACTCAGAGAAAAAGAAAATGAAATTGCCATGGTAATGAAAGAATATTCAATGTTATTAATAGTGAAGGGACTGCCGATCATGCAGGAAAACCACTTGTGTCCATCACAAAGGTTCACTGTAAAGAAATGCACACAAGGTAAAAACTTTTAAGAATGACATGCTCAGTGCTAAGGTGGGATGGGGAAATTATCAACCTTGTCCAAGTTAATCGTTACTTGTGAAAGTTTAAATCACATTTTAGAGAAGGCGGCCCAGTAATGTAAAAATTTGCATATCACATTTAGGAATAAAAATCACCAGTAGCTAAGTACATACATACAAAAATGACTTTGCTACTTAGTTTATAATAGTGAAAAATAAACAAATTATAAACAATACCTCTCTCCCCAAATGGAAAGGGTCTGGGTCCTCATTGGTAGGAAATGGTTGAATGCATTTGGGCAGTTCTGTATTATGGACTGTTGTCTAGTTATGCTAAAGAATGCACGGACTTTATCCTAGATAGCAGGAGGAATTTCCAGAGATAACTGTTCAGTGAGAGAGATAACAATGTTAAAAAGTAGCTACTGTATAATAATTTCATATTTGTGAACAAGAAAACCTCGCTGTTCCCTTTAGATGTATACATGTGTCTACATAAGTTTAGATGATCACAAAGGTCATAGAGTGATAGAAGACAAGCTGCCTTAGTGGTCACTTAGTAATAGAAGAAAAGAGAGAAGACAAGGAAAGTAAACAGCATAATGCAATATAAAAATTATAATTACCATCATATGTATTTAAAAATTGAATACGCATGTAGATAATTACTATAAGTGTCTGGTTATTTGTAAATCAGAATACTGACTTGACATTAGATTGTGATGTGGGTAGTTTCCTTTGTGGGTTATTTTTATTACAATAGTCTTAATGAGGTTATTAGTATTTCAAATGGCCTCCTTCACAATTATGTGTGGTAAAAACACAGGTAATCAAACTTAGATTTATAGCCAAGAGCCTGTTGTTCAGAGCTGTCAGCTCTACTAGTTTCAAACTGTTCTCCCAGGAGCCCCTCGAGTTACCTGGATGCACTTCTGTGGGGATAACCAGAGGGAAAGGGCTGAGTCCAGTGTCTGTCTGATTCCCTCTGCTCTGATCGGCCGTCCACCTCCAGCAGCTGGTAGAGCATCCACTTTTATCCATTTGATGTATTAGAATTCTATATACAATTTTGTTTGAAGAAAAGTCCTGTGACTTAAAAACAAATTTGAATACTGTTGATTTGGGGAATGATGTGGGCAGAGACCACACCAGTACAAATACTCCACACATTACAATTACAATTATCTTTTAGAGGAGCTAAATGACTTAAACAATGTGTGAGTACACTGTAAGTCATTAGTTATCTTTTATTGCTGTATTATTTGTGACAGTAAAATAAAACAAACAAACTTATAAAACCAAGGGCTAGGGATGTAGCTCAGTCGGTAGAGTGCTTTCCTGGTGTACATGAAGCCCTGAATCTGATCCCCAGCAGCATATAAGCCGGGCATGGTAGGACATGCCTGTAGTCCTAACACTCAAGAGGTGGAGGTGGGAGTCAGAAGTTAAAAATTGTCCTAGGGAACATAGTTCAAGGCCTGTGGGCTACATTGGGCCACCTCAAAACCAAACCAGAACCCAAACTAAAAGTCAACATAGTAGAAAGTTCAAGAATGACGCATGACTAAGTTGGTCAGTCAGAGCCCACCTTGCATTTCTTATTGGAATTAGGAAAGCTGATGGCTTCTT
This sequence comes from Eospalax fontanierii, assembly GCA_035773235.1. Classification (NCBI taxonomy): domain Eukaryota; kingdom Metazoa; phylum Chordata; class Mammalia; order Rodentia; family Spalacidae; genus Eospalax; species Eospalax fontanierii. The sequence goes on along the minus strand of CM069529.1, from coordinate 10,890,578 downwards.
CTCCCTGGGTTCATTTAATGTAAAGATGAGGCACACTGAGAGCTGCTAATGGCCCTGGTAGCCACCACTGAGGCAGAGCTGAAAAGGGAAGACAGATTTCTGAATTGTCTAAACTCCTGGACCCATTTATTCAAGAGTTAGTTTTTCTCCTTGAACTTCTCATCTAGTTTTGGAGGGGTGATACAGTCACTGAGTTTACTTTATAAGATGAATTCACGTGAAATGATTCCAAATTACACATATGATATAGATGATAGCATACAAGATACAGAGAGGTAATGACCTTCGTAGGATGTAATAAATATGAATAATAGAAAAAGAATGTTTTGACATATTTGTGTCTGTGATCATTAAGTTCACTTGAATCAAAAAAAATAAAGGGAAAGGAAAGTCATCAAGATATTTATCTTTCATGGAAAATCCTTCTTTGTATTGTAGCTGATGTTCTTTTTGAGTAAGGAACTTGCTACATGCTGTGGCTCATGGTTCTCAACAGACTGCAATGAAAATTGATGACTTAGGCAGTATTTGTCATGACTGTGATGTATAGACAATAACTGCTAAAATAAAAGCTTCAGAAGGTTCTTTGCTGGAAAAACTGAGAATGGCTTTACTATGGAAGTGGGACAAGAATCTCCTTCTTACCTGGTGAGATCGAAGAAGGAATTTTCTAGATCTCTAGGGAAATAGCTATGCAAAGAATTTTTAAAAATACAAAAGGCTACTGGAGGTTTCAGGGTGCAGTGTGTTGCAGGGAAACAGCTAACTTAATAGGGTGCTTCTAGCCAGGGAAACAGACTTTGCTTGTACACTACAGACCATGGTCACAGTTGATAATGCTTGAGCAGGGGCAAGAAGGGATTTTTTGCCAGTTAATTCATCTACCCTGTTGCTACTAATGTTGATGATGGGTTTGCTGGTGTTAGAATCACCTTCTTCAGGCTTTCAACATGGACTGAAGGCTAATGGCTCTCCAGGAATTCCCCAGGCTTTAAGTGCCAGATTGGGAGTGCTGAGGTAACCAGCTTCACAAACAGATCAAGTTCTGAGCTCTTGGCCTCTCCAATGTGATGATAGCCTTTTCTAGACTACTCAGGACATACAGTGTAAGTCAATCTAATAAATCCTCTTTTAATTGTATATTCATTCTGTCAGTTCAGTTCCTCTAGAGAATCTCGGCTAGTACATATTGTAAAGGAATGGATGGGAGAGTTAAGTAATGCAACAGGAAGTGGCTCATCTGAGTTTCTAAAAGTGGTGAACAAGTCTATTTCTCAAGTTTCTTTTTCTTTCACTGAAACAGTTCCTGTTCCATTAGGACCATTGCCACGCATATGAGAACATAACATGCAAAGCTGCCATGGAGCAGGACTGGGTCAAGGTCAGCTTCATTTTCTGAATGTTCCATTGGTTCCAGAAAATGCAGCTATGTCTGTGACAGCCTCTCACTCTGTAACTGGAATAACACTCATCTAGACTAAAACTTGGCCAGTTTAAAGCAATCTAAAGAAGACTAGTAATCATTTAGTATGTGCTCCAAAGCCTATCCATAGAGTTCTAAATAAGGAAGGTGTGTTTTTGAAAACAATCTGCATAAAGCTTGTGTGTGGAGAGATCCCTCTCTAAGATTCAATATCTATGTTTCCATTGCATAATTTGTTTATTGGTTTATGGCTCTATACATGCCTTGAACCCATAATAGTCTGTCCTGTTCATTTATACTGGCGAATATTATAGTATCTCTTGGAACAGCATTAACAAACATCTGATAATCCTGTGGACCTGGGTAGGAGTCTGTGTAATCTATAGTTATAATCCTACAAGCTGTATTAATTCCTGTGGCTCACATTTTTTTCTTTATAACTGCTTATAGCAAAGGAATTCTGGCCAACCTGAGCAAGAACAATGTAACATTTTCCATCTTTTCCAAACCTTCTGTCCAGAGGTATACAGTTATTCACTATGGTTCCTGTAGAGTGGATTTTCCTGGCATCGATTCCTCTTTCTTGAGACAGGATTTCCCTGATTGGCTCAGGTCTTGAGCTCCTGATGCTTTGGCCTCTGTTCCCCAGCGCTGGGATTACAGCTGTAAACCACTGTATACAGTGGAAAAAGAGCATTCTGACAATGTTGTCTTGACCCCTGGATTTGTCTTTCATGGAGTAAGCTTAGCACCTTTCTGTCTCTTAAGCTCAGGGTTATAACCTGATTTTGCATGGTTCTTGCTAATTGATAGGTATCCTGAGGAGAGCTGTTTGGAGAGAGAATAGAAAGGGAAGCAAAAAATATTGATAGCAGCTGAGGGACTGTGAATACAGTTTAAAAATACCGGACAGCAGGAAAAGCAGGAGAGGAGAGAAAACATTTCCCGTTTCCTAGTGTCCGAGACGCCACTCCCCGGCTTCGGAGTCCTTAGACCTGTTTATCTGAACCCTTGGAGGACTTTTTTTCATGTTCATGTGTAGCACTGAAAACTCCTCGGACATGTTGGCATAAAAAGCCCCCTGAGGAACCAGTGTTCCCAACTGTAAGCAGCAAGGTAAAGAGGGGGCATCCGAGGAGCTGGCAGTGGGCTGGCCGGAACACTGTTAGGGATCCCAGAACAGGACAGAGGGCAGAGAGCAATGGAACACAGAGATTACAAACGGAAATGGTAATATCCATGGGTCTATGAGAGACAGCTTCCAGGGAAAGCAGAAGTTTCAAGGAAGTGGTATCACAAGCCAGAAGGCTCTGTCTTGTGATTAATGCCTGTTTCAGATCTGGCTAATTTATTAAACTATCCCTGTGCTAAAACAGTCAGGCAAATACATAGTCACCAAAATTCAGCATTTAAATGTTATCACTATGTGCAAGGTTTATAGGGAACTGCAGTTTGGGTTTGGACATGTGCATCCTCTGCTTGTTAAAAATCGGAAATCTGTCTCACTTAATTCTTGTGCTCCTTTTTATTCCTCGAGGGGACAGTATTATAAACCCAAGTCACACATCAGGCGGCAATTTCCATTCATCTATGGCCATTTTGTAGTCTCACATGAGAACAATGGCCTTCAGAACCATGGCCAAGTAACCAGGTTGTTTCTGAACTGCTGTCTCAGAGAGGGCTAAGCTGGGGTATACATTATCTGAGCTGTGAGCCAGGCCTGGCTGGTGGCTCCTCACTGATGTTACCCTTTATTGCCAGGGTTCCCAGTGGCACTGTCACTGGGATCAGGTTAGGATGGAATGAATGTTGTCACTGAAATAAATGTGAATGAAAGCCTGAAGGATCACCTGCCCAGGAGCAGCGGGTGAACTCAAAGAGCAAGACTCTGTTAACAGACTGGCTAGTAACTAGAGGCAATTCCATCATTAGAAGCTGCCTATCGTCATGACCCTGATCCAACAATGCTTTTATTCTCCGTTAAACTGGGTATTCAGAGACCAAAAATATCCCTAGCATAAATCATGCCTCTTCTAGCATCTTACAGCCACCGTCTCAAACTCAATTAACCATCAGGCACAAGGAAAGCTGACATCATCACAGATTCACACATGTTTAATGGATAAAGCACAACGGGGAACGACTTCCCCAGTTTTAATCTCTGCAGTTCAGTGTTCATTAGTAGATCATGTGGCTGTTAAAATGAATAGGGAATGAGAATTTCTTTTGAGCACGGTTAAGAAGATGTGCTTTATTTTTAAAAATATTGAATCAATTTTGTCCCAGAGGATACAAACAGGGAAGAAGAACAAATGAAAGAGGACTGGAGAATATAAAGATTCTTAATCAGAAAGGGCCTCTCACTGCCTGGACAAGGACCCTGCCCATCAGGAAGTAGATTTCTGAGACCCAAGGTTCTGAGCATAGAACAAAACCAGAGCTCCAGGGAACCAGAGTGCTGACTCGGATATTTCTGGGAAAAATGCTGAGCAAAAAGCAAGGTTTCATCGGCACCAGAAAATGAATTTGTGGGATCACTTCTATTAATCTGGTTTAGCAGTTTTCTAGATAGTGATATCTCTACTATATATGTTGTCTGTTAAGGATTAATAAATCATTTTATGGTGCCAAGTAGGGTTCATTTTCAGTTTTTTGAAGTTGTACCACTGTCAAGTCTAATATACAAATCTAGTCTGGGAAACAATTTTATACAGCATCTATTTATATATGTGATGTATGTGATACATGTTCATGTGTGAGCACATGTGCATGTGTGTGTTTGTGCTTGTGGAGGCCAGGTTCCGACACTGAATGTCTTTCTCAATCACAGTTTTATTTTTTTGAGGCAGGGACTCCCATTGAATCTGGAGCTCACAGATTCAGCTACCCTGCCTGGCCAGCAAGCTCCATGGATCTTCCCAGCCCTCAGCACTAGAATCACAGATTTGTCCTGTTGTCTCTAGCTGGATGCTGGGGATCTGAACTCAGGTGACTGATGCTTACACAGCAAGCACTTCACCAATAGTTCACTATTTTTTTAATCTAAATCCTTCTGGTACATCTGTTTTCCTGGGTCAGTATAATGTGGTTTTGTTTTGTCTTGCTCTTGGTACTGGGGACTGAACCAAGAGCCTCAAGTACTCATGCATGCATACTCTGTCACTGAGTTACAACCCCAGCCCTGGCATCAGATGCTGGTGTTGCTGTTGATTGAAGTTATGGAGGCTGTTTTGAACACAATATTGTATTTAAAAAAAAGGTTCTTATGATCACAAGAACCTTTACCATGAGTTGGGAAATTGTTCTGCAAGAACCAAACACAGCACAAGGTCAGCGAGTGCAAGACTTACCCCCACTTTAATCTAGAAGAACTGATGACCAAGTGGTTGAAGAATTGGCATGAGATTCTAGGTCTCCTAAATCACAAGTATGACACACACCCTGGTAACTGGAGAATGGCTTATGTTTATGGGGTTGAGAGGGCTGGGATATCCTTTTAGTGTCCACAGGGAACCCTAAGAACTTAAAGGACAAGAAAAGATGGTATATAGCTAAAATTTTGTTGTAAAATCATGTTTAAAGAATGTATCTGTAGGAGCTAAAAACAGGGATTAATTACAACAATATTACAGACAAGATTTTGAGTCTGGAGAGGGTGGCTTGAAGAACATCAAACTAGAAACTGCGATATCACACTCTCTCCTGAGATGTGTCATCTCTTTGTTTAGCGTATCCTTGTTGTATGAGCTACTTGCTAGCCTAACATTTAGTCACTGCCGGGGTGTGGTGGTACAACAGTGCTTGTGTTCATGTAACCCCTGTTCTTCCCAATAACGACTCCAATGTTCAGTCAGCATCTACATTACAACGGTTGTTCTTTAACTTTGCCAGCTCTTGTTAATCTCTTATTTCACCTAATTTATGAACCAAATATTATCACAATTATGTGGGTACAGGTAAAACATAGAACCCCTCTGTAGTACAGGCATCCTCTTGGGATTCTGGATATATCCCCCAGGGACAATGGGGACTATATTTCTTTCCAGTTCTACTCTGCTGTATGTTTTCTGAGGCAAAAATCTCCTCCTGTAGTCTAGGCTAGCATAGAGTTCTTTATGTAGCTATAGGTCAGGGGGACTCATTCGTCACAGGGATCCTCTGGCCTCCGCTTCCAGAGTGCTGGGATTAAATGTGTGAATCACCACTCTCAGATTGGTTCTACTTTTGAGGAGATTAAATTCTGTAACTTCATTACTATTGGTGTGAACCAGGGCTTTCCTTCCTTTGGACTAAATCCAACTGTAAAATCCCTCAGAAGGATGCAGACCTTCCTGTACCCCACCATTTTAGTGTTGTGGAGGAGATGGATGCCAATGAAACCGAAAGCCTGCCTTGAGGTTAGATAAGAGACCCCTCAAGTTCCCGGTGGTTCAGAATGAAACTGAATGTGTGGAAAATAAAGTGATTATCTTCTCCCAACTTCTCCATCCCTCTTTGGGTCCACAAGCTCAGCAGGCCCCCAGTTCCTGGCAAACTGCCATAGGTGGTCACTCTTTTGAAAGACCATACTTTTAACTTGTCAGTGTATAAAGATATGGCATCGCTCTCGGTTCTTTCTTTTCTGTGATCTTATTTGGAGCCTGGCCCTTGTGTTACTGTTGGGTTTTCAGAAGCCAGGTTTGAAATTTCTGAGTGAAGTACATTGAGTGTTTTTTAGGGAGGCCAAAAACTTTCCTTGGACTCCTAAGAATCTTCCTGGCATGCTGCAGTGAGTCTGGGGCCTCTGTAAGGTCCCAACAGACTCAGTAGATTTACAAATCCATGTGAATTATTCTGAGAGGGATCTGCTTTTCTGGTTTATATGACACATGAGATGAGATAAGGCAATCTGAGAAATAATAATGCCAATCCTATAAGGTAAATTTAAGAAGCAATAAGTTAATAAGAAAAGTGCTTCAAACAAGGACCATCACAAAATAAATACTCAACAACTATTAGGAAAATGAAAACCTTTAGTACTATAGGAATGTAGATTGCTAACTAGCCTGCCACCCTCATCTTAGTTTGTCTGTCCCCTGACTGAGGAGCTTCAGGTTCTAGAGAAAACATATTTGAATGTTAAAATGATAGTCATTCAAAACAGTGAAAATCTTTCCAAGGAAAACTAACCTAGGAGTCAGGTGGTCTTTTCTTCAACCACTTAAACCACATAACTAAAACCTAAACTCTTATGTCCTTGCAAAGGCACAGAACTGTGTGTCTAAATCAACAAAGCTTCAAGTGCATTAGCTGAATAAGACATGAGCCACCACAGCCCCTGTTCCCGCTCTTTATTACATCCAGCTCTCTGCCGGGAGAATGACGCGAACCATCCCTCTCAGCTGCAGCTAGTTCAGGTCACTTAAACCCACGAGTTTACAGAATCTAACATCAGCGGAGAAGAGAAACTATGTCTGGGAGATTTTTTTGGAGCTGGAATAAAAACGTCCTAGAATCTGACATGTAAGAGGGTAAGATGGAGAGTCTGTCAGCTTTGCAGTGCTGTGGCTTTGGTCGGATGCTATACTATACTTCAGTGAATGGAAGCTACGGGCCGGAAATGTTAGAGAACCAGGGATTGATTCCCCAGAGAATCAGCTCAGGGTAGGTCTTCCTTTCTGGTGGGGAAATGAGAATGCATTCAGGTAAAAATGGGGATGCAGTTCTTTCATCTCCAAAAGGTATCAGATAGCTTGTTCTGTCCCAGGAGCTCTACCTCAGGGGTAAGGCAGCAAGGCCAATTTTGGACTTCTCCTAGGTAAGACTGTAGGTCTAATTCACTGATAGAATTAAAGCAGCATCTGTTTCATGACCTGAGACTGGTAAGTTATTTGCTTATTTTCTTAGTTTTCTTTGAAGAAAAACAAAAATTTTTCACCCAATGCTCATTAATCTTTCCCTATCCCATTTAGTTACTGGCTTCTTTGCTTGTAAATATATAATACACTTTCATACAATATAAGTAATGTTCTTCTCAGCATGCTAAAATGTGCCAGAGCAGAGGCAGAACATGGGATGAAAATATGGTAAGATGCTACTGACTTCTGTTGTTTTGAAAGTACTTAAATGGGGTTGGCCAGTTTTCACTAAATGTGAAATATGTGGAAATAACCTTTTTAAGACAAGAAAAGGGGAGAAACTTTCAGTACTGGATAGCTTTGGCTGCCACCTTGACCACCTGGGAAGAAGGAACATGAATTAACGAATTTCCTCTGTCAGACTGGCCTTTGGAGATGTCTGTGAGGCATTTTCTTGATTGTTAAGTGATGTGGGAGGGCCAGCCCATTACGAGTGCAGCCACCCCTGGGCAGGTGTCTGAGTTGTATAAAAAACAGACTGAACACAGGCCAAAGGAGCAAGCCAGAAAGCAGCATCTTCCATGGTCTCTGCTTCAGCTCCTGCCTCCAGGTTCCTGCCCTGCCTAAGTTCCTGCCTTGATGGAGTATGAGCTGTAAGCCAAACAAAACCCTCCTCTCCAGACTGGTTTTGGTCATGGTGTTTGATCACAACAATATAAAGTAACTAGAACACTTTCTTAATATTTTTGATGAGAGAGAGGGGGGAGGGAGAAGAGAGAGAGATTGGGGAGAGAGAATAGGCATCATGCATGTGGATCAAACTTGTATTTTCAGACTTTGGTGGCCCATACAGCCATCTTGCTAGCCTGAGACAATTCTCTAGAACATGAGGATTATCAAGGAAGATTGTGATACTGGTGAAGGATTGTAAAATGTGAGACACAGAGGTTTTTTTTTTCATATTAGCTAGAGATTGATTCTGGAAATATTTAGCAGAAAATGGCATTCTGAATGTCTATTAAATAGCACTGTGGCAGCCACGTGTAGATCACCTGTAATCACAAATATTTGGATGATAGCGTTCACCATGACACAGAAGTCTGATGTCTACATAAAATCATTCTTGGGTTGGGGAGATGGCTCGTTAGTAGAGTACTTGCTGCTCTTCCGGAAGGCATGGGTTGGGTTCCTAGCACCCATGTCAGGTGGCTCACAACTGCCTGTGACTCCAGCTCCAGAGGACCTGACCCCCTTTTCTGGCCTCTGCATGCACCTGCACACATGTGGCATACACACACATGCCCTGCCTCTCTGCCTCTGGAGTGCTGGATTAAAGGTGTGTACCACCACGCCTGGTTTAGCTCTTTTTAATGCATGTTCGAGTCCTTTCTTAACTCTGCATCTATGCATTTTCTGGCTATTTTGTAGACTGAACTCGTTTTAGGCAAAAAGCAATTGAAAGTTGTAATGGGGTGCCATCTACTGGATAACTAGAACAACAGATTTAACAAAGAAATGAATGCAGAACAATAAAGAACTAGAATTTGAAGCCAAAGAAAACAAGGGAAGAGACATAAAGTTTATATTTTTCTTGATGCTGGAGTTTTTATTCAAGCCCTAATATGCTCCCTTATATGACATTTTAACATTAGGTTAGGTACAAGATAGCAGCAGAAACTGTCAGGATATACTTAAAATCTTAAAACTTCCAAGTGGCTAAGACCTTTGTGATCACCACACTCACATTATAGATGAGAAGTGAGGCTCTGTGAGAAATGATCCCGTCAGCTCTCCAGCTGAGTGTCACAGAGCTCTGGTCCTCTCATCATCAAGATGGTCTTCACTTAGAGTGAGTGGTCATTTGGCTGAACATGATATGAGGGCTGCTGGAATGTTACTCAGGGCTAGGTCAGACATTGTTCCTGTTGGCTGGATGGGCTTAAATAGTTCTTGTGGCTAGAACTGTTCTTTTGTGTAGAACTTGTGCTTCCTTGTTCATTCTGTGGGAGTCACATATATGGGGATTTCTGTGTAGCTCCGTATTCTTGTTTACTTAAAAAATAATCAGCATAATTGCTGCTTTAGATCTCATTCTAACCAAAGGAGGTACAAGAGAAGTTGCTCTAGCTTCTTGGAGGTGGTGATATTCCTGGAGGACCCCAGAGAGGCACAGACCCAAGACTCCAGACACCCAAGAGAAGGAGGCAAAGGTATTTGTATAAATTTCATGGAATAAAGGACACAGTTTATACCTAAGCTGCTTGATCTGGAGCCAGACCTCCAAAGGGAAGTCATGTGTCCAGGAGCAGTTCTGAGAGAGTCTATAAATAGGTAGTACAGACCACATTTGGGGAATGGAATTCCATGGACAGGAAAATAGGGTCCTTTTTGGAGAGAGAGAGAGAGAGAGAGAGAGAGAGAGAGAGAGAGAGAGAGAGAAAGAGAGAGAAGAAGAAGAAGGAGGAGGAGGAGGAGGAGGAAGAAGAAGAAGAAGGAAGAAGAAGAAGAAAGAAGAAGAAGAAGAAGAAGAAGAAGAAGAAGAAAACAGAAAGGAAGAAAGAAAGGAAGAAAAAAAAGAGGGGGGAGGAAGGAGAATAAAATAGATTCTGTGACTTGGAAAACAGTTCTCTTGATCTAAGCAACCAGTCAGGGTAAATATTATTTACTCATCCTGAAATTCTGAGGACTGTTCTGTGCTTGCTGTCTTGGTGAGAACTCTAGGAGAGCTGTCTCCCCATGGCATTATGGCCCACAGTGGGGAAGACCGACACAGGTGGTTTCAAGGCTGTGGAAGCATCAGATAGGCCAGGTACATCAGTGCAGATAATGTGTCCCAGGGAGAGGAAGGAAGAGAAGATACGCTTGAAGTGTTTAAAACTAACTTTCTATTAGAACTTTAGTTTGAACTATAGGCCATGTGGAGTTGTCATCTGTAAGTTCTACAGATTGTCACATATCAACAGTTTCATATGCTTTGGCTCAATGAAAAATGTAAAAGCACATTATCAAAAGTCTTGCTATCACATGCAGAAGGCACTTGCTCCCCACTCCCTCCAGAGCCCCTCCAGCCAAATCTTGGCTGTTTTAAGCTATTTTTTGGCTCCTTATTGCCAATAATGTTTTCTATCATTTCTCGATTGTAGATTTTAATATTTGTTTATTTTTTGTCATGAGAGTGGGGGTTTGGCTCTCTTCTGCTGCAACCATCACACATACTGCATTTTTCTACTCTTCTAGCATTTCTGAGCCCAGTGAACTCCCCTTCCTGTTAGCCTCACTGATGTCAAGAGGGATCTCCTAACACTGTGTTAGCTGCCATGTGGGTGCTGGGAACTGAATCTGAGTTCCCTGCAAGAGCAGTCAGTGCTCTTAACCACTGAGCCTTCTCTCCAGCCCTGAACTGTCTTTGCTTGCTGCACTCTTGAAGGCTGGAAAGTCCGCTCCACAAGATCATCACTTTCAGCGACCTCTTGTATTTCCTTCTGGTTCTCCCTACTTAGAGGAAGATCTGTCCCGCCTGTTCTTCTGTTTTCTGGGATTCACTCCACTCTGACATTCTTTATCAACATTCTGGAAAATGTGTTTGCCTTCTCTCCTATGTTGAGTGGTAAATTCCATGGCCTCTGACTTCTTTCTTGGTTTGTGTTCTACCCTGGCATTTGACTAATGATTTTTGGAAAGTACAGAATTCTGTGTTATATAGAATTTCTCTGAGAACACTGAAGGGTATGTCTTTCCAGATCTTATTGTTAGGAAATGTCACAACGATGGGATCCCTGCTGTAAATATGTGCTTTAACATGTCAGCAGTCCTCTGGTGACATCTCTTTTATGGTCTTTTCGGCTTCTCTTCTTCCCTGGAATGCTTTATCCTGATGACGGACTATGAAGTGAGCTCTGGATTGGACCCTCCATTCGTGTCGATCAATTTTCTTATCCTTTCTCTCCTGCTCACTGTCTCCCTGTCATTTTGCTTTACTTTCTGTCAAAATTCTTGCATATACGAATTCAGAGTATGAGCATCTCCTTGAATTCCTTCAGTTACTTTGTCGCACGTCTCATCCATCTCTTGGATTCCCGAGTCTAGAGCCCAGGTCTTAAGTTAGAGTCACTGCTTCCTGTAAAGGAAACCACCAGTCCCAATTGAAGGAGTGGTCAGCAGAGGCTGTGCAGCCTTGCAGTATACATGTGGAGGGGATTTAGCTTTTCCTCTCTGATACTTTAAACTGCAGCTCTATTCTTTGCATTTTATTATATGCTGATCTTTAGAAGCCACTATACCTCTACTTTCTGAGCCTTTCTGAAGTGAAAGCGGGCCTCATCTCGTCTTCTCTCTAGGTTTGGCTTTCAGTTTCCCAGGGCTGTTAGATCAGTACACCACTCCTACGTCTGCTTTCCGGTTTCCAGAGTTGGACTGACATCTTTCCGTTCCTGTAGTCAGTTCTCCCACAGTACACATCTTTATCATTTAGTGCGATTAAAGGGAAGATAAATGAATGCTTAATGTTCTGTGTTTTAAAAAAAGATCACATTCTCTCCCTCCGACATTACATCATTTAAGAAATATTTCTTTAATTATTTGTGTGTGTGAAAGAGTTGAGAAGAGGAGAGGAGAAGAGAAGAGAAGAGAAGAGAAGAGAAGAGAAGAGAAGAGAGGAGAGGAGAGGAGAGAAGAGAAGAGAAGAGAAGAGAGAGAAGAGAAGAGAGAAGAGAAGAGAGAGAAGAGAAGAGAAGAGAAGAGAAGAGAAGAGAAGAGAAGAGAGAAGAGAAGAGAAGAGAGAAGAGAAGAGAGGAGAGGAGAGGAGAGGAGAGGAGAGGAGAGGAGAGGAGAGGAGAGGAGAGGAGAGGAGAAGAGAAGAGAAGAGAAGAGAAGAGAAGAGAAGAGAAGAGAAGAGAAGAGAAGAGAAGAGAAGAGAAGAGAAGAGAGAGGAAGGGAGACGGCACTGGTGAGGTAGAGGATAACTCTCTGGAGTGAGCTCTCTCCTGCCACCTTATGGTCCTGGGGATTAAACTCAGGTGCTTGTAAGCTCTCCGTCTACTGCGGGCCTCCCCACCCCCCATCTCATCTGCCCTCATCCTTCTTTAGTAAGAAATTTATGACATTATATTGCAAATAATGATAAAGATATAAAAACTTAATTTCCCTCATTTGATGAGAAATATTGAATGCATTCATTAAAATATCAGAATATGCTCAATAAATGTTAATTATTATGTTATATGAATCAACAAATGTTTTAAAGGTTTTAAGGGATGGAAATGTTAGCTATGCTGATTTGATTATTACACATTTCATAAATTAATTGAATCATCATCTTGTAAATTTGCACATTAAAATATTAATTTAAAAATCGGTAAAATTCACACTGAAATAGTAGTTTCATTTACAGTCTATAATTCAACTGTTCTAATTTTAGTATTTGTTTTTATTTTTACTTATCTGCATATGTGTGTATATGTTACACGGGTGTACTCATGGAGGCCAGGAGAGAACCACTGAGTCCTTTGGAGCTAGAATTACAGGTGGTTGTGTGCCACACTGATGTGAATGCGGGGACTGAACTCGGGTCCTCTGGAAGAGCATCAAGCGCTCTTAATCACTGAACAATCTTTCCAGCCTCTTAGCCATTTACAGTATGTTGTTACACAACTGTCACCACAATCAATATTACAACATTTTATCAACCCCCAAATAAACTCATACCTATTAGTAATCGGTCCATTTCCCCTAGCCCCAGGCAACCACTGATCTACTTTTTAGCTGTGCTTAATATAAGCATTTCATAGAAATGGAATCGTACCATATGTGATTTATTAGAGCTGGTTTCTTTCATTTACCATAAAATATTCAAAGTTCACTGACGTACTTGAGTGTTTCATTTTTTATTAATGAATGGTATTATGTTATTGGAATGTTTCACACTTACCAATTCATCTGTTGTTAGACATTTGGATTCTTTCTACCGTAATTTTAAGCAATGCTGCCATAAACATTTGTGTATGTTTTTGTGAGAACATCTGCTTTCATTTCTCAGTAATTCTAGTGCTAGAATCACGGGACAACTATATTTTAATCTTTTAAAGAGCTACCATAATTTTTCCCAAGGTGGCCGTAGTATGGAATACTAGCAATACATGAGAGGTTCAAATATTCTACATCTTCACCAACATTTGCTACTATCTGTCTTCATGATCATGACCGTCCTAGAAAGTATGAAATGATGTCTCATTGTGGTTTTCGTTTCTGTTTTCCTGGTAGATAATTCTGCCGAACATGTTTCATATGCCATTTGATCACTCTATTTCTTTTTGAGAATGGTGAATTACCTACTCAAATACTTTGCTTGTTTTCAAATTGAAATGCTTACCTTTTATTAATGAGTTCTAAGGCTTTTTCTTTCTATATTGTGCATACTAATACTTCATCTGTATATAATTTGTAATGGCTTGAATTAAGCTGTAGAGTCTGTATCTATAAAATTCATACTTAAGATAAAGAAATGAGGAAAACCAAAATTATGTATATATGTATTTATATGCATGTATTCCTAAATTTGGGGTCTTAAAATAGCAATTGCATAAGCAAGAATTGAAGTTGTTATTTAGTAGCATCAAAAAAAAATTCCAATCTGGACATGGTGAAACATACCTATAATCCCAGCACATAGGAGGTTGAGGCAGGAGGATTGGAAGTTTGAGGTCAGCCTAGGCTATACAACGAGACATTGTTGGGATTATAGGTTAGTGCCATCATGATTAATACACTATTTCATTGCAACACCATTTCCTAGAAAATCAAAATTGTTTGATTTAAGCATGAAAGACAAAGATTTTCCTAAGCAAAAGCATTTCCTGATAGAGGAAGTAGTATTGGTGAGTGGCCAGGAAGGCTGAGAAGTTATAAAGCACGGTTGCATCTGGGAAATAGTAATTATCTCAGATTACCTGAAGTAATGAAGCATAAAACTAGAACCAAAAAACGGAATAGGACCAAACTATGCCAGGCCACAGAATGAATATCTGGGGACAGCAAGGGAAAGATTATTTATTCATAGAAGTGTGTCTAATATTTACTATTTGACAGGTGCTATGTGTGGAAGGATACATAAAATGGACAAAAATCTTTGTTCCCAATTGGTTGTTATAATAAAACAGACAGGCAACAATCAATAACCAAAATTCTCTCTGTAACAGAAAAAAACAGAGAGCTATGAAAAAAAAACCTTTGAAAAGTATGAACACATCTCTGAAGAGGTGACAGTGAAGCAAAGATGTGAAGTTTGACTAGTGTCTGGATGCAATGACACATAAGTTTCCAAATGATGAATAAAGAAGGGCATTTTACGAAAAGGGGCCAGTTGCTGAAAAGGTTCTAGAGTAGGAAGGGTTTGGTACCCAGAAGAAATGAAAATTCAGAGTGAGGCTATAGTCGGGGGCGGGGGGTGAAAGATAACATTGATGGACAGGGGTTAAATTTTGAGAGAGAGTGAGGATGGCATTTATTTGAGAATTATATAAAAGAAAATAAGCTGAATTTTGTAGCAAATAATGCATTTTAATTTAGTTTACATGCACATGACCTTAGATTTACAGTTGCATTGGGTCAGTGTAGAAATATCAATAACAATAACGCTGGTAGTTATTGATGACAGTCAAGGCTGGTGTCAGCTGTGAGCACTCTGCATATGGGATCCTCTGTCTCTCTCTGAAGGCAGGGGTAAGGTTGATCTGATCTATCCCACAAAAAAACTGTTATTTAAGCTTTATTTATCTATTTTATGTGTATGAGTATTTTACCTGCATGTAAGTGTACCCGTGATTACAGTTGCTGCAAAGCCAGAAAAGGGTGTTGGATCCCCTGGAACTGAAGTTACAGGTAGCTATCAGCCACCATGTGGGTGCTGGGAACTGAACCCCAGTCTTCTGTAAGAGCAGCCAGTACACTTAACTGCTGGGCAACCTCACCATCCCCCAAGATGGATGCTCCTTTATTGTTTAATGGAGTGTTAGATCCAACTAAAGAAAATCTATTCTGGGAAAGAATTGAAAGTGATATTCTGTCTTCAGGAATGTATTTGTATTTGAGTGAGTGTAATAAACTGGTAAGGATCACATCAAGACCAGCATGTTACTGTGGGGTAAACAGCTGTCAACAGGTACCACATGCGATCCAGATGTATATCTCCATGGGAGAAGACAGTCTCCAGGAATGGATTTTCTGTTTAGGAGGAGCACCTATATATCTTAAAATATAACGTCCCTCACACCAATTAATTTTGCATCTTTATTATTCAAATTCTAGAAGGTACATTAGTTCTATAAAATTTGCAAAATATGCCTGAAAATGTTCTCAAGATCATATGAAGGAGGATGAGCTTTGAGACTTTGAATTTGTTCTCCATGGAGGCATGGCTCATACAGAAGAGTTCTGTGCTTTGAGTTTGATGGGTGGGTGTAGCAGATTCGAAGCAAGTCCTTTATAGCTATGGGGTTCTGTGACCTGGCATGGAGTGTTAGCTTTCCATTGCTATGACAAAAGTTTATGAACAACAAACAACTTAAAAAGAGAAAATATTTATTTTGGTTTATGAATATAAAGTTTTTAGTTCATTACCACTTAGCTCTGATGCTTGGGATGAGCATCATAGTAGAAGTATGTGATAAAAGAAAGCTGCTCACTTCACAGTGGCCAGGAAGCAAAGAGAAAATAGAGTAAAGAGCTGAGGTCCTAGTATACATTTCAAGAACAGACCTTGTAGGGCCTGCTTCTTCCAACTAGGCCCAATCTTCCAAACTATCTATTACCTTTCTATGGCACCTCTGATTGACCATGCTTTCAACACATGACTGTTGAAGGGGAGACATTTGAGATCTAAGCTACAACATATGGCGCACTTTTGAAGACATCTTGCCATTGTTGCTCTTTGTAACTTGTACTTTGAGGTGGCAAACGGCAATGACTTCTTCCTGGTCCTGATAAGCCAAGGTCTATCTTCAACTTCTTGTTCTTTCTTTTTAGGGAAAACTCCTATTTTCCTGCCAACTCTGACCATGAGGTACAAATGAGGATTGTGGTCCTTTTACATGTTCCTAGTTTCCAGGTCACAGTGATGAGTTCAGAGACAGCCCATGAACTCTATCCTGTGGGCTCTCATGTGGTACATGCTCTCTCTGTGTGACTTTGCTACTGGAGTGCCACTGTTACATAGGCACGTAGAATGAGGGGCCCTCCAGGAAAAACAGCACAGGCCAGACAGAGAGCTCCTGGGAGATGTGTGCCTCTTCGTGAGACATGCCTCATTGCCTTTTCTCTGCTGCTCATGGTCCACAAGCTCCTCCACTGGGTCTATGAGCTACTCCGTAACTCACCCTAACCCTCGTTTTTTTTTTTTCTTTACCCTATTGGAGTTGGTGCTCTTTGTCTTGCTATTTGATATAGTCTGAAGTGAGATTTGAGACTGAGCACTCTCACAGAGCATTTTCCTTCTGAATCCACACCATAGAAATGGCAGTCTCCTCTGCCTGCATGCAGCTCCTCAGAATCAGCCTGAAGACCTTCAAGGATTTAGGCAGGGGTGGAACCCTTGTGTTTAGACCAGCAGAGCACTCGGTGTGAACTTTCTGATGGAAAAAAAAAATCACATTTTGTAGTTTAACACTATATACCTAAAGAAGAATAAATGTAGAAAATGATCCATCTGCCCAGAAAGTTTTTAGGTCTGACTTTGTTCTGGGAAGGGGACTCTTGCCTGTCCTTCAAATGACCGTAACCATTCGTTTGTCTTTACCGTGTCCCATTCAGGAAGGGCTAACGAACCTTTTCTGAATAGGACTTCTCCATTCACGCCAGTTTTTCAACATCCCTATTAAAATACTGCATAATATATTCCAAGGTTGATTGAAGAAGTCATCTATTCCAGGAAAGCTGCCTCTATCAGCCCCAGTTACATTAATCTGTCTCTAACTACAAGGAATTTTATACTTCCCCTCGTATTTACGCATTTCATCTCCCATAATTGTAGGTATACTAATTTTCATGCAAATTTCTGTAATCATACTTAGATCAGGAGGTTGACTGTATTAGTTACTTTTCTGTTGCTGTGATAAAACACCATGACCAAAGGAACGTATAAAAGGAAGAGTTTATTTAGCTATGGTTCCGAAGGGGCAAGAGTCCATCATTGTGCAGAGGCATGGCGGCAGAGGTGGCTGGAATAGGGACAAAAGCTAAGCACTTCCTTGTTCCAGCAGGCACAGGAAGCAGAGAGTGACTGGAGATCCAGCAAGCCCGCCCCCCATAATGTGCTTCCTCCAGTAAGACCACACCTTCTAAGACCTCCCAAAACAGTGCCACTAACTGGGGACAAAATGTTCAAATACTTGGAGCCTGTGGGGACATTCTCACTGAAACCACCACACTGGGCAATCCAACTTCTGAACTGCCTCGCAGCAGGTCTGTGCTTCTGTTATTCCTGTAATTCTATCAGTGAGCCAAGCTACTCACAAATCTTGGCTTTAAATAAAGGTACATCTTGGCATCCTTGGTTCCACAATCCCTCCCCCATTCTATTTAGGGTCCATCAGTAGTAGCCAGAAGGACTTTCCTTTGAACCCCTCAAATCACAAAGGATCTGCTTTTGTTTGGATTCTTCCACATCTATATCCTCAGACAAGGGCTCAACTGTGAGCAGTTTATTTCAGGAGGTGATCCTAGAAAGTCTCAATAAGGGAGGTAACTAGTAAATTAGGAATGTGAAGGAAGCCAGTCAAGGACACTAATTCAAGTTAGCACTGGGCCACTAATGTTTATAACCAGGGTCTCAAGAGCACTCTTCAGTATCAGCTCAAGTGAGAAACAAAGGAGGTATTATCTATTGATCAAATCCTGTCTCTTTTTGACTGAGGGCTTCTGCTGAAGGCGTTAAATCTTCAGCACTCTCCGCCTGCCTTGAGTGTGACCAAGTGTGCCCTTCCTTCCAGAAAAGGGTCTGTAGGCAGAGGCACAGATTGTTTGAGTAAGGATACCTGGAAGGCAGATGTGTTTGGTGGAGTTGGGGAAGTGACAGTATCTTTCCAGGATCCTGGGTAGGCAGATGCTCATATACCACTTAATAAACTTGGCTTATTTAATTGGTTCTAGGATACTTACAGCTCTCTTCCTATGGACAACAACCCAGAGGTTTCCTACCAGATAAGTAGATTTCCTGCAATTACCAAGAGAAGCAAACAAAACTTTGCTCTACAAGAGTAACAATACTTAAATGACAATCACTTCCTCTGCAGAGTCTAACAGTGGCACATGCTTTGTGTGACAGAAAGGGATACTGAATGTAAGACTATCTTAAATTTCACATTGCAAATGCACACATTTTCGTGAGCCCTTATTTTTCACTCTTATCATTGCTGGGACAAAATAACTGACAAAAGCGACTTCAGGGGGGAAGGTTTATTCTGGCTCACAGTTTCAGGGTGGGACGCATGGTGGCAAGAAGGTGAACTGACCGGTCATATCACATCCCCAGTCAGGAAGCAGGTGGAGTGGCTGCTCAGATTACTCTTTCCTTTGACTCAGTCTGGGCCCCTAGGTGGTAAAACGGTGTGGCCCACAATCAGAGTGGGTCTTCCCAACTCATTGAAATCTGTCCATGAATACTCTTAAAGACATGCAAAGATTTGTCTCCTGAGATTATAATCTGTCTAGGTTGGCAGATGAAGCACTACACATTGGTTCCTGAAGTTTCATCAGGAATAAACTGGATTGATAGATGGACACACAATATATGTGTACCAAGTTAAAAAAATAATAAAGGTAAAACATGTGAGCAGTGTTGTGTGTTCTCAAAGACAGTTAGGTGGGTTTTAGTCTTGTGGCACCCACTCTGGGGGTGAACTGAGTATTCCTTCATGCAAAAAAAAAAAAACATTTGGCTTAGTTTCAGGTGGATCATCTTGGAAGGCTCTTTGGTGACAGCACCTCTTGTTGACAGTGCCTACTCTACTTCCTAAGGCTTGAAATGGGAAGGATTTTTTTACTTTATATTTAATTGCAAATTTAATTAGATCTGTATGATGCAAAGGTTTACAATCTCTCTGAATATGCAGGACATCAATAATAGAGGAACTACTGGGTAGTGTGTTCTTCCCATGGACTACTTGGTATGTGAGACTGAGAGGTATCCTGGCTACTACCGCTTACAACCTTGTGAATTTGGAGACTTGTCCTCTGTAGTATGACTTTGAGTGGAGAGAAAATGATGACAGAATGGAATTTAAGCCCAAAAGACGAATGAAGGATGATTAATATTTCATCAACTTAATTAACTTTTCCAGCTACACATTGATTTTTTAATGTTATTTGGGATGTAAAATGTCACTATTCCCTTCTCGGCAAATCAGATAATCTGGTCACAAACTTGAATTTTAAAGGTAATATGAACATGTTGTTTGGCTTGACAAATTAGGCATTAAGTTCCTCAATTAGCTCTCTGCTTATTCCGGGGAAACTGCATTAAATAGATGAAACAGATTGTAGATGTTTAGAATAAGAAATAAATTATTATGCGTGTTGAACTGGAGTCTATCGGTGAGAGGTATGTAAATTGCTGAATTTTTTTGAGGATTCCACATCATTACCACTAGTCCATTAAGGCCAAATCCTTTCTTAAAGTTTAAATTTAACTCTCCTGACCTGTTTCAGTAATGCAGGTATAGGCCTGGGGTAGGAAACCAACCAGTTCATGACTTTTTAGAAATTTGGCTCTAAAGTGGGTTTGGAAACCATAATCTTTTCTGTTGCTATTGACATTAAGGATAAGAACCTTTTAAGTCAGGATGACATGACTTTGACTATGAGAAACTGTCACCAAAAGGATGGCAGCATGTTGTATCTCTTCGACCGCTCAAAGATTTACTAAGTCATTCTTCTCTGTCTGAGAGTCCATATCAGAGTTTTGTTATTCTGATAGCTGAATGTCCTTTGGCATCTACTTTGTGGCAAGGGCCACAGTAGAGCTTATAGTGGAGATGTAGTAGAATTACAGTGGAAGCTGGGAGGAACTGGTTCATCTATTCAATTTCCTTTTAGCTTTAAAGAAAAGTCTTCCCTTCATTACTCTGAACAGCTTGTCCTTCTGTTGTCAAAACTATTCACTTGGTGGTGGTACTTCTTAAACTCTTCTTATGTTGTGAGTGTCTCAACTAGGTGTTAGAGATGAGGGACTGGATGTTCTGCTCCTTTGTGTCCTTGAATCTTGTAGCTCTGAACTTAATGCATAATGTACCATTCATCATTACGGATTATAAATTTTATGAATTATTAATTTAATCATAGCTTGGGCTCATTAGTCATGCTTGATGAGAATTTAGTCAAAGTTAAAAGTATACATGATGGTTCCATTTCCATGTACTTGTATATAGTCAAGTTTATCTTGATTCATGGCCCTTCTTACAGAAGGTTTATATATGGAGTGCAGTTTTTAATTCACTAAATATTTACTGAACTGCTATTATATGAAGTGTTATGGACTATTAAAGAATAAAAATAGGTTTTCCCCTCTGGGACCAGGAAGGGAATCCACTGTTTCCCCAATCTGGACTACTCTGGTAAGCTAGTCAGAACCTGCCCACTCCTTTACAACCTCCACACACACAGATGTAGTTGTGATTGCTCACCTGGTACACTGGAACAGACTTGAATCCCTCTGTTCCTCCAATTAAAACAATGGGAACCTGAAGTACAAACCAACTTTCTAATCATACTTGATCAGAAATCATCCAAGCTATGACAGCAATGAGAACAGAGCCAAGCTTGTCTTTGGAAAGGCGGGCTATAATTTCATATCAGATACACAAAAACAACAAAAGAAGTTCATATACCTAAGTAAGATAATATGAAAAACTAAGATATTATGTTCCCACTAAATCCTACCAGTTCTGTATAACCATTCTACAATGAAAACTACCTGGGGGAATCCCAGAACATAGAACTTAAAAGAACAATCATAAGCATGATCAAAGAGTTCAAGGGCTTTAAAGAACACACAAATAACTCAAAGAGGATAGTAATAAGCTCCTTACTGAAGCTGAAGAAGACACAAAAATATATTGATGAATGAAACGACAGAGATAATTCAGGGTTTGAAAAGTGGATTCATGAAAATTAATATTGAAGAAAACCCAATCTGAAATGACGATGGAACTGAAAAACTCAGCCAATGAAAAAAAGAAAGAAGAAAGTTTTACCAATGGAATGAATTAAATATAAAACAGGATATAGAGTTTTGAAGACAAAGTTGGAGAACTGGACTACTCAAGCAAAGAATAAGAAAAATTTAAAAATATACAAGAATGGGATATGCAGGAACCATGGGACACCATGAAAAGACCAAATCTGCAAATTATAAGTATATAAGATGGAGAATAATCTCATATCAATGGCACTGAGCAGATCTTCAAGAGTATTTTAGAAGAAGACTTCCCTAAATTAAGGGAAGACAAAGTCATACAAAGACAATAAGTACAGAGGACCAGATACATAGGAAAGGAACTTCCCATGGCATATCATAGTAAAAAGATGAAGTAAGAGAGGATACGGAAAGCTGCAAGAGAAAATCAACAAGTTATATATAAAGGAAAAGCTATCATAATAGCAATTTTTAAATTAAAATTTTAATTTTTAATGCAAAATTTTTAAAGGGAGAAAATGTGCTATAATTATGTTTTATTTTATTTGTAGTACTCAAAACAAATTTCAGTATGCCTCATCAGCACCCACAAGAGGACTTCTGCCAACAGATATTTCTATAGCTAACAGAGACACACTGTCTCACTTAGAAGGCAGTCTTAGGTGACTTGTAGTTCCTGAACCCTGTAGATATTGTGAATTTGAGAATTTTGTTAAACTTAAATGTAACTGAATAATAAATAAATTCACGCATGGGTATAGATAACATATTGTACAACACAGTACTAGAAAAGCAGTACTAAAAAAATAAACTTGTTAATAAATCAAGAGATATATCTGGGAATATTAATATAAATTAAATGTAGATTCAGATTTAAAGCAATAATAAAACATGTGGGATCACTTTGAGAATGAGATTTAAGCTCTTTGTTCTTAAAAATCAGTGTTGTCTAACATTTGTAAACATGATGTCATCATAATGTAATCTAGCAAAGCTACCAAATTGACTATAGTAACAGAAGCAGTACTAATAAGTATCAAACAAAGAAAGTATGTGATAAGATTCAGCAAACCAAAAATTACTATTTAGAGTTGTGTTTAGTTTTTGTTCTACATACATAAGAAAATTCTCAAGTGTAGTTGATATATCTTTTGCTACTTATTACTTCTAGAAATAATGAAGGCTTGGAAATTCAGCCTGATATATACCAATTGGCTAAATAATACTTGCAAAAAGATTTAATTGATTTAACTATTATTTAAGAAAATACTGAAGGAATCTACAATGAATTCATATAGGGCCCAGAAGATGGCTTAGTTGGTAAAAGTGCTTCCTGTTGTGCCTGAAAATTTGAATATGATCCCTGGAAACCACTTGGTGGAAGC
Organism: Eospalax fontanierii; assembly: GCA_035773235.1. Taxonomy (NCBI): domain Eukaryota; kingdom Metazoa; phylum Chordata; class Mammalia; order Rodentia; family Spalacidae; genus Eospalax; species Eospalax fontanierii. The sequence continues at coordinate 10,867,751 of CM069529.1, read as the reverse complement.
AGAGAACTGACTTCTGCAAGTTCTCGTCTGACTTCTATATGCATACCATGCATGGAACTGGGAAATGGGCAGCAGGTCCCAACCTTTGCTAAAGAAATACTGATTCCTGTTGGATGAGGATGAGCTAGTCTTCCTAAAGCGAGGAACACTGGGTAGGCTGACTAGACCTCAGTGGATGAACCTCCAATGAGGAACATTTGAGGACACTAACTTGACACAATAGACCTTAACATAGATGAAAGAATGTATGGATTCCTGTTGGGGGGCTATGGGGAGTGCCGAGGGGAAAGAGGTATAAAGATGCTTAAGACTGATTAAGATGCTCTTAATGAAATACACGATTCAATAAAACAAATTTAAAAAGACTCTGCATCTAAATGGTATTGTGAGGGTTGTCTTTGTGCTTGTTTCTTTTTGTCTGTTAGAGACAGGGTCTCCCTGTAGCCCCAGCTGTCTTGAAACTTCCAATGTAGAAGAGGCTGGCCTCCATCTCACACAGATCCACATGCCTCTGCACCAACATGCATGGCTTAAATGGCATTTTTGGTTTTATCCTTTAAAGGCTGAGTTATTTCCAGTAAAGTATAATATAGTGTTTAACACAGATAAAAGAGTCAAACCAAGAACTCTACTTCTTTCATGAGAAACAACACTAAGAATTTCGAAATAGAGATCTTTCCTTCAATCTCTCTCAAGTGTCTAACGTCTGTTACCTACATAAATTACATGACCCAAAATGCTTAAAATTTAGAACAGGTTTAGGAATTCACAGGGTGCTGCCCACATATATTGTACTCTGTCACGGTAGTAATCACTTTCCAAGAACCAGTTATCAATCTCCTGTAGCGAAATAATAACACACTTCCATAGTCTATGTTGACTGGAGGGGTTTTTTCTTGCTGCCTTACCTTGTCCTTCAGAAGACAGATTCAGATGGACTTATTTATTTTACTTGAGGATGACCTACAGTAATTCCATAAATGGCACCTTATTTTGGTTGCCACAAGAAGTCACTACAGACTCAGTGAATAAAAATTATGTTTATCACGGTTGTAGGAACTCTGGTGTGATGCCTGAAACCTCAGAGTCTAGCCAAGATCCTTTATTATTGTACACAGCAATTTTTTTCTTCTATCCTCACATAGCAGAACACAAGAGAGGTCCCTGAAATCGTTATAATAAACTCATCATGAACTGAATCAGCCTCAAATGCTCCATGTAAAATTGCAGTCATTTAGAAATAGGTATCTATAAACGGGAAGCACAAAAACCCAAACAACAACAAAAATAACAATGCTAAACTAGAACTCTAAAATCTTTGCCTTTATATGGATTTACTACATTTAGTTGTTTGCATGTATGTGTATGTGTGTGTGCTGTGATATGCATTTAATGCACATTTTAAAAGTCAAGAGAACCTGGAACAATGTATTCTAAGTTTTAAATAACCACAGATACCAATCCAGAATACTTTACCAAGCAAAACTGCCTGTCATAGTCAAAAGAGAAGGAAAAATCATCCATGATACAACTAGGCTGAAAGAATTCATGTTCACAAAACCAACCTTATAGAGAATACTCAAAGCAATGCGAAGGACTGAAAAAAGGGATAATCAAACCCAAGAGGATATGGAAAGAAAACAAACGAAGTTATAATTGTGGAAAAACAAAATAGGAATAAGAGCATAAACAGAAAATAAAATTGAAGAAAACAATACACATCTTTAAATAATACTGTTAACAGTCGATGACCTCAATTCTTCAATCAAAAGACACATGCTAATTGAATGAATTTTAAAAAGCCTTTTTTTTGTTTGTGCTTTTGTTTTTTTCAAAACCCATGTTTTTGTTGTCTACAAGGAACTCATCCTACCTTCAAGGACAGGTACCACCTTAGCGTGAAAACACAGAAAAATTATTTCAAGCAAATGGCAGGAAGAAAAAAAAGCAGATATTAGGTAGACAAAATAGACATCAAGTTAATATTAATCAGAAGAGACATCAGATCATCTCCTGATGATCATTCTCATCAGGAGAACAATTGACCAAGAAGCCTTTATAATCATGAACATACATCCACCAAACTCCATTGTACCCAATTTCATACAATGTCTACTGTACTTCAAGACACAGATTAATCCAAACTCAGTAATGGTGTGTAACATCAACACCTCACTTTCTCCAATAGGAAAGTCATCTGGACAAAGAATAAACAAAGAAACATCTGAATTAAATGACATCATTCATCAAATGGCCTAAGAGACGTCCACAGAATATTCCACTCAAGCACCAAAGAATACGCATTCTACCTAGCATGCCATGGGAAGTCTCTAAAACAGACCCACATACTAGGGCACAAACAAATTTCAACAAATACAAAAAATTGAAATAATTCCAGTTGAAGTATTCTATTGGATTACAATGCAATAAAGCCTAAAATCAACACCCAAAGAAACTCTAGTAACTACATGAACTCATAGATATTAAGCAACACACTCCTGAATGATGAATGGATTGAAGAAAAATCAATAATGAAATAAAAACAATCCTGGAACTAAATGAAAATGAAAACACAACACCACAAAGCCTCCGAGACACGTTCAACGCAGTCCTAAGAGGTAGGTTTATATCTTTAACCATCTACATTAAAAAATTAGAATGGCTTAATGATACACCTCAATAACCTAGAAAAACAAGAACAAACCAAACCCAGAAGAGAAGTAAAAATGATAAAAATCAGAGCAGAAATCAATGAAAACAGAAACAAAGAAAACAACAAAAGGAGCTAATGAATCCAGGAGCTAACTCTTTGAAAGATAAGATAGGCAGAGCCTTAGTTCAGCTAAACAAAAGACAAAGGAAGAAACACAAATCAACAAAATTAGAAATGGAAGGGAAAACATCACAACAGACACAAAAGTAATCCAGATTTATTATAAGGAATTATGTTTTAAAACCTATGTTCTGTTAAATAGAAAATATGAAAGAAATGGATGAATTTCCAGCTTCCTTGAAACCACCAACATTAAACCAAAAAGAGATTAAAATCTTGAACAGATTCATAGCAAATAAGGAGCCTGAAACGATAATACAAAGTTTCCTGACTAAAAAAAGCCCAGGTCCAGATGGATTAATAACAGAGTTTTACCAGACCTTCAAAAAAGAACTACAACCAATAATACTTAAATTATTAAAAAAGATAGAAACAGAGGGAGAACTCCCATTCCCCTTCCACAAGCCATTATTACTCTAATACCAAAACCAGGCAAAGACACAAACAAAAAGAAACTACCAGAAAATATCCCTAGTGAACATAGATGCAAAAATTCTCAGGACAATACTTGAAAACCACTTATAGACACATATCAAATATTTCATCCATCACAATCAAGTTGACTTTATTCAAGAGATGCAGAGATGGTTTAATGTATGTAAATCAATAAATGTAATTTATCACATAAATGTACTTAAGATCAAGAATCACATGATCATCTCAAAAGATGCAGAAAAGGCCTTCAAAAAAAAATCCAACGTACCTCCACAATAAAAATCCTAGAGGAAACTGGTCTGTAAGGAACATGCCTCAACATAATTAAGGCTTCATACAGCAAACCCACAATCTATATGGGTATAAATGGAGAAAAAATTGAAGCATTCCCACTAAATTCAGAAAAAGACAAAGCTGTTTCTTATCCCCACTCCTTTTCAAAAGAGTGCTTGAAACCTTAGATAGAGCAATAAGACAAGAGAAGGAAATTAAAGATGCACTAATTGGAATAGAAGTTAAATTACCCCTATTTGTAGATAGTATAGTATACACAGGAGATGCCAAAATTCCACTAGAAAAATTGTAGATATGATAAACATTTTCATCAAAGTAGCAGTATACCAAAATCAATTTATAAAACTCACTAGCCTTTTTATATCCAATAATAAACAGTCAGAGAAAGAGAGCATAGAATCACTCCCATTCACAATAGCTTCAGAAAAGATACCTAGGAATAAACCTAACCAGAGACATTAAAGATCTCTACAATGAAAACTCTAAATCTTTAAAGAAAGAGGTTGAAGCTAATTTTTAATAGAATCTAGTTAATCAATAAACTGATCACATTTGCTTGGTATAAAGTAATTGCTAAAAAATATATAAATCACATGGAAGTGCATGTGCTTTTGCTGTAACAAAATACCATAGACGATGTGGCTAAAATAACAAATATTCATTTTTGTATAGCTGTAGAAGGTAAATAACCAAAATCAAGGTTCTAGCTAATTCAGTTTCCGATGTGGGCATGCTTCCTCTAGTTATTGTCCTTGCTATGAACTTTTTATTTGCATGTCTGAAGGGACATCTAGTAAGTTCATTCATGACTCAGCGTAACATATAGCATATGATCAGGGCCCCATGCTTATGACATCATTCAACCTTAATTCTTTAAAGGCCTCAGTTCTAAATGCAGTCACTCTGAAGGTTAAGTTTCAGCATATGAGAAGGCATAAGTATTATTTCATAGTAATGTGATTCAGGAGAGAAGTTATGTCTCATATTTGGAAAAAGGGCTCCACAGAATTTATGGACTTCGATAGGTAATGAGACATCAGAACTGATCACTTTATTAATGTTTCTAATACAAACTTCATTCATGGTTTTGAAGCACTCTGGTGTTACAGGTTTCTCCTTTTTACCCAAGTAATCTACATAGTTCACAAATTTTAAAATGATACAAAATAAGCTAAAGTTCAAAGTAATGGGTGGTAGTTGGGCTTACATGTTTTAAAATAATTTACCTGTCTAAATCACAGTGAGGTCTTAAAATTAAACATTAAAAAATGCGATATTAACTGAAGCATTTTGGCTGGGAATTTTTGTCTTAGACACACTGTGGGAGGATATACTGCCCTTCCTTTAACGTACAGGCCTCGTTCGTTTTATTGATATGTGTGCTTAAATAAGATGAAGAAATACACAAAAATTCAATAAAAATATATTAAGAAAAGAAAACATCATTTGTATTTATGGTTATATAGATCGCAGTAGAATGAAAAGAAATGATTTCCTAAATAAGGTCACATTTGCTCTCATTGTAATGCAAATCTGGATCCAGATGTGTGTGTGTGTGTGTGTGTGTGTGTGTGTAATAGGTTTTTATTTTTCATTGAGAAGATCTGTCTGATGAAGTGATAAGATCCTATAGCTGTTACCTATAGGGACAATAGTCATTGCATCAGTGCTTGAATTTTGATTGCACTCTTAGCGTGCTTATCCATCCAGCCCTCCGGTAATTTATACTTCAGAGTAAAAATAATAAATAGGTAAGAAACTTTTTTCTTTATTATTAAGGTAAAAGCTAAGCCAGGTTTTAATATAATACTTATATTTAAAGGGGATATAATGTCTTTGTCATTTTTCATTCATGCTGCTGTGGCTAAACTGTACAACACTTGCATAATGACTCTTGATTTTAATAACAAAAAGAACCTTCATAAGATATTCAATGACTCTTGGTTAAGGTCTAGAAAATTATAGGGATCATTTGTATATCCATATTCTTATATCAAAATGACTTTCTCTTTAATTATTCAACACAGATTAATGATGATGCACTAAACTGAGGTTCAGTGGGACTGAAGAGCGATTGAATGCACAATTTTAAAAGGCCCGAGAATTCCGTAAATAGGGAAGCATGCCATTTTATGAATCCAGGATGAAAATAACATTTTCATATCTCTGAGAAATAAATAACATAGTTTAATAGATATCATGCATCAAAATGTATTTAATGAATCTCTATTATTGGAAATTTATGTTATTTATAATTTTCTGTCATACATGATGTTGTCTTAGACATCATTCAATATAATTATAACTGCATATAAGTTATTTTTCTTATGATAAACTCATAAAAGAACAAGTTTGGGGTTCAAGGTTATTATATTTTGATGGCTTTCATTAAATATTGCTTCACAAAAAGATATACCATTTTATATTTCAATTAGTAATTTGAAACTGCTTCTTTCTACACACCGTCGCTATCACAGCATTAGATTTTTTATGTTTATCAGTTTTGTAGATAGAAGATTATGATAACCTGAATTAGAACCTGGTAATCATCTCTCTATACCTTTGGATCTTGTGTCTGTGGATTTTAGCAATGGCAAGCCAAAAACACTTGGGAAAAATTTTTCATCTGAAGTGAATGTATATATTTCTTGACATCATTCCCCAAACAATATGATACAACTACTTACACAGCATTTGTACTATTTTAGGTATAATAAACAATATAGAATCATGTAAATTATACAGGAGCAGGTATATTTTATTAAATTTTTAAATTTTTGTTTTTTTTTTTAATTTTATATGTATGAGTGTTTTGCCTGCATATATGTAAGAGACCTGTGCATGCAGTGCCTGTGGAGGTCAGAAGAGGGTGTCAGATTCCCTGGAACTGGAGTTATAGGTAGTTGTTAGCTGCCATGTAGATGTTGGGAACTGAATCCAGGTCCTCTGGAAGAGCAGTCACTTCTCTTTACCATGGGGCCATTGTATTAATTAGCAACATTTCTGTTGCTGTAATAAAACACCATGCCAAGGCAACTTACAGAAGGAAGATTTTATTTGGTTTATGGTTCCAGAGAGATTAGAGACCCTCATGGCAGGAAGGCATAGTGGCAGAAGGTAGCCAGAGTAGAAAGCTGAGCACTCACATCTTCAGGCATGCACAGGAAACAGAGTACAACTGGGAATCTGGCAAGGTTTAAGAACTCTCAAAGTTTGCCTTCAGTGACCTGCTTTCTCCAGCAAAGCCACACTTTCTAAAACCTCAAAAGACAGCTCCATATCCACCAAATGGGGGGACAATGCCCAAATGCTTAGAACTTAGAGAGACAATCTCATTCATACCGCTACAGCCATTTCTCTAGCCTGAGTTATATTTTATAGAAGAAAGTTGAACGTTCATGGACTTCAGTGTTGTGGCAGAGGAGGGTGTCCTATGACCCAGCCCCCTTATGTCTGAGACTGTATGCAGTACAAAAGGAAACCTGATCAGCCTGTCTTATTACTTGAAAGGCAAATTTTATATTGATACTCTTCCATTAATTAAACATTTTTTGTCTGAGTTGACAAAAAGGAAAAAAATTAAAAATTTCTGCTTGGCATGTTTATAATATTCTTCCCCCCCATGGGAAATTCCTTAATGAGCATGTTTAAAGGAAACAAGAATCTACTTTTGAGTAGTAGGTATCTTCGAGTGATAACATCCTTTAGTTGCTCTGTCCTACATACGTACTGTTTTATTCTGATCTCCACCCTCTTTTTCTTCCTTCCCTACAAGCAGCTATTCTGTTTTGTTTAACGTATATAAGGATACATATTATGCTTTGTTCTGAGCACCTGTGTCTTTAGCTTATATATTCAAAATCTTATTTTAGCTCTCATTTTCCATTACTAATCATTACATTAAAAATTAAGTTCAATCCTTGCCTGTTTCAATTTTTGCTTCCACTTGCTTGTGAAAAATTTCATGGTGTCCTCCTGAGGTGGCAGAAGGCAAATAGCTGTACCTAATTAATCATTGTAGGATGAGCAAAGGAATGTTTACATGCTACTCTTTTATCTTTTTAAATGCACATTTTAATTGAATTTTTGTGCATTTCATACAAAACATCTTAATCATCTTTACATCTCCTCCCACATCCACCCCTTCCCACCAGATTTCATGTCACTATTTCTCGAATAAAAGAAATCATGATGTTATACAGTTTTCTGTCTCTACAATGGATAGATATATTTCTGAGAGAGCAACAAGAACTTCCAAGAAAGCTTAAATTAGCAGCATTCCTGTAGGACAGTAGCTCTCCTTCAGGGAGGAGACCTTGTGTGTATGCTGCATATCTGTCTGGTGTGGGAACAGTGCAGGTATCTCATGTTAACATGCCTCTTCTATACAGTTATCGGGTACGATGTAAGAAACACCATGCTATCTCTGATATCTGGACAGTAGTCTCTCCCTTATCTGTGGGGTGTAGGTTCCCAGACTACTATTGTTGTCTGAAACCATATATAGTACCAAACTCTTTGTAGACTCTATTGCTCTTATATGCATATCTGTGATAAGGTTTGATTTGTAAATGATTCACAGTAAGAGATTATAACAATATCTAATGGTCAACTGGAGCAATTCTATCATAAAATTGCCAACATCACTGTTCTGGCACTTTGGAACTATTATTAATCAAGGGGTTACTTTAACAGGAAACACTGTGTTACCACGATTGATGTGGTAAACAAGATGTTTTTGACTAGTGAGTTGGGAAGCATGGACAATGCAGGTAAACCAAAGACCTGACCACTGTCATCAGTGTTGACTAGAGGTAACTGAAATCATAGGAAGACATCTCAGAGGACTTTATAGAAAACTACAGTGCCTTCAACACCATGCAGCGTCTTCCACATAAAAAAAGAAGATTCAAAAAGTATCTGCAGTCAGAAGAGGTGGCACGTGTCTGGAGTCCAGAATTTTTGTAGGCTGAGACAGAAGAAGATCATTTGAACCAAGGAATCTGAGGCTAACCTTGGCAACACAGTGAGATCTTATACGTTAGAAACATGTTTACTAGACTTAAAATTTCAATCTAATATTAGCCTTAGAGCCACTATATATGTCAACAGAGATTTCAGTTGCCCATAAGAGAGATTTCCAAGATCATCACTTGTAGAAGCTGATGGTGTAGAATTTGGTCACAGCTCTCTTTCCTTTCCCTCCCGAGTACACAGAATACCATCCATCTCAACTCTTTTCAATGAGATGAAACTGACTAGGCTATACAAATGGAATATGTGAACAATGATACGGATTACTTCCAATGTAGACATTTCAAAGCCAATGTGCAACCCCCAAATTCTCAGTTCTCTGCCAAGGAGGTTACATATTCTAGACTGAAGAGCTACAAGATGCAGACCCTCAGGCAGCCTTTGATCATGGACCACATGAGAAGAAATCACTCCTTTCACTCTCCCAATCTGTACTGGGGGAATTTGGCGGGGGTTACATTTTAAGGAACATGAGCAGAGAAACTCTTATTGAGATGTTCAAATTGAGGCCTCAAAACCTAAAGGAAGTGAGCAGGGACAGTATTCAAAGTGGAGAAGTAAAGCAGAAAGCCAAGACCCTGAGGTAGGACTGAGCTGAGTTGAGTAAGGTGGATGCGGGCATTGACCTATGCGATTGAGAGAATGGGATTGTTTGCTGAGATGGGTGAGGCTATAAGGGCAACAGGTGTGGGAGACAACTGGGAGACGGGATTTGGAGGGGTTAGCTATGAGAAGTCAATTGGATGTTGTGGAGGGAGATGAGTCTGGGGCACTTTTCAAGGAGACTGGCCTAGTGAATATGACAGTGAGTGCCAGTTGGTCTTGGTGGTTCACTTGACTGCAGTGAAGTTTGAGACCAGTGAAACCATCTCTGTGCATTTGTTGGAGAACTGCCAGAGAGAACTGACATGTAGGACAGTGACTGGCGGGGAAAGACTTGGCCCTGAATGCAGGTGGCCCTTGCCAATGGGCTGAGGGCCTTGGTGAGAAGGAGTCTGAGGAAGGACAAAGGGCAGGGTGTGAGGCTGCTTTCTTTTCTGAGAGATGGCATCTGTCATTACTGCCTTCAACCACTGATCCTATGCAAGCCAGTCCAAATAAATCCCCTCTATAATATGAATACATTCTATTGGTTTGGTTCCCACAGAGGACCCTAACTAGGGCCATTTTCTCTAAGTGGAGAGTTAAAGCTGTCTGGAAACTCCATCCATGATTCCTGGGGACATGTTAGTGTGCATATGCACTTACCAACCATATGACTATGCTGAGTTTCTACAAGAATCGCTATTTATCTAGCAGCAACTTCCTCTGCACATGAGAGCTGCCCCATGCCATTGGCAGCGGGAACTTGACATGCTCTATATGAGCTAAAGGAAAAAAGACCCAAACTAGTCAGTCTCTAAGATGGTGCTTTCTTAGGTCAAGAATTCATTTCCAGGTTTTCAGATGTTAGGGTCGAATGCAGAAGTATAAGACATATTTATGTTCATTCTTTCCTAATTAACATTTTAAAGAATTTTGTACATGAGTATACTGTATTTACATAATTTCCGGCTCTTTCTCCCCCAACTCCTTCCATGTCCCCCTTAAAACCTCCTCTCAAAATCATGAACTCTTCATCTATAACTGCTGTGTGTGTGTGCGTAGTGTGTGTACATGCATGGGTACATGTATGTGGGTGTATCATATACAGAACCTACAAAGTCTAGTGTTGCTCATGTGTACATATGTTTAGAGTTATCTACTTAGGCTTGGGAAACTCATCAGGAGATTGCCCCTGAAGAAAATGGATTCTCCCTCAGCAGCCATTGACTGCCTGTAGCTCTTCATCTAGGGTGGGGCCTTGTGAACTTTTCTCCATCCATGTTAACTGGCAATTTTGTGTGGGTCATGTGCTGATAGTCACGGTGCTGAGTTCAGAGTTGCAGCATCCTCGTGGTATCCCTGACACTATCTTGCAGCAGTCCTCGTGGTCTTTTGGTTCTTGCACTTTCTTTTCCTTTCATGATTTTTCCTGAGCCTTAGATGTAGGGTTTGTTTTTTAAATGTCCTGCTTTGGACTGGATTTTCCATGGTCACCTATTCTCTATATTTTGACCAATTGTAGATCTCTGTGATAGCCTCCATCTGCTGTGACAAGAAGCTTCTTTGATGAGGGAGGAGAGTTGAAATTATCTATGGGGATAAGGGTAAATATTCAGGAGGCAGTTGGAAAGTTCATTCATTTAGCAAAATGAGGGTAGTAGATTCTCTTCTGGGTCCTATGACCTCTCCAAGCACCTATTCTTGGCTAGGTTTTCTAGGACTAGGCAAGAGTTCTACCTTTTTGAGTGGGACTTAAGTCCAATTAAACAGCTATTTGCTACCCCAAGATATATGGGCCACATTGCACTACTGCAGAATATCTTGCCAGACTCATTGTTGTCTCTAGGCTTTATAGCTGGGTAGGACTGTTAGTAACTCCTTTCCCTTGGCAGCTTGCATAGCACCTTCCAGCACTGAGAGCTAGCTCGTAGGGACCAGTGCATGTGACCAAAGTGTGGGGTATCTTCAGCAACAGGGTCTTACTTTCAAGTTCCAGCAGACAAATGAGAGCTATGGCAATAGCTTTCATTGTTTTGGGAGATATCCTTTGCCTGGCACTGGGGTTTTTGTTAGGTAGTTTATGGCTCCTTGGGTGAGCATTATCCCCTCCTGTGGGGTAGCTCCCTTTAAACTCTACACATGGAAACATATGTGTATATATTATATACGTATTTTAAAGTGAGTTTACAAAATAACAGGCTCCCCTATGGCCTTTTCAAGCACCCTTAGTGTTATCTCCCCTCCCCCTCTCCTTCTTTGTGACTTCTCTATGCCTTCCCTACGTAGGTCTCCCTTGTTTATTCTTTCAGCATAAAAATTATATTTTCACACTTGATTTTTAAACCTGTTACCCTAGCAAGAACTCTTTTCCCCAGGTTCCCCTGGCTGCTCTGCTTGTTTCTTGGCCAGCACTGAGCATTTTTATTTTTTGCTTATTTGGTACTGTCGTTTATTACTCCCCCTTTTTTTTGTTAAGCATTCACATAACATACTTGTGAAAGTTAGGGGGATCACCTGCTCCCCTCCTTCATTTTTAGGAGTAGCAAATGCAGGTTGATCCATTGCTTTCTGCTGCCAGCCCTCTTTTCTCAGGTACTGCGCTTCCCACTCTGTCACACGAGTGTTAAACCTGACAGCCCCCTGTCCATGGTTGGTAAACAGCGGCTCATCCCTTCTGCTGCCGTTCCAGTCAAGTGCCATTCCTGGGACTCGAAGCTCACAGAACGCTTACTCAATGGTTATCTCTGTTCATTATTTATTTTATTATTCTGTGCCTTGTAGACTGATTTTTTTCCCTTTCCTGCTGTCTTCCTTCTTTGGCATTTTTTCCTCTTCCCTTATTCTCAGCTCAGGAGAAAACAGCGTTTTGTACAGCCTTGCCAGTCAGGAAAATCTGTGCTCAAGAGGGTGTGTCTTGTGCCCTTTATCCACATACTTCACTTAACTCAGCTGCTCTTCTGGGAATCCTCTAGGTAAAAATGAAAAGGAAGCTTCATTCCAACAGCATACAAAGTGACCTATCCTTTGCTAGAGTATTAAATGCATCTCAAAGTAATAATGAGTTCAGAAACTGGTAGACCACGGGAGGATAAAATGAGCAGGGCAGCCTATGAAGGCAGGACTCCGAGTATCAGTTCTGGAGAAGAGGGTCAGTCCTTAGAGCAGATATGACACAGGTAGTTCTCAGGGCCACTTCATGACTGGTGGACTGAAGAACCTTTACTAGGGTGCCCAGCTGAGAGGCAGATGGGGTCTGGAGTACAGTGCATGACCCATCGTGTACCCATATGTAGTGATTAGCTACGTGTTAACTTGACTGGGCCATGTTCTATACAAATATTTGGTTAAACATTATTCGGTGTGAATCTGTGAGGTGTTTCTGGACAAGGTTAATCTGTGTGGTAGACTGAGGAAAGCAATTGCACTTTCCAATGTAAATGGGCCTCATTTAGTCTATTGAGGGTCTGAGAACAAAACAAAAAGGAAGAATAAGGGATAATTCTTTTTCTTCAAGGTGAGACCGTGGTTTTCTGATTTGATTCCTATACTCAGCCGGTAAATCTTGCCACTGCTTCACTCCTCCTCAGATCCTCAGATCTGTATGAGAACGTTTGGCTCCATAGCTAACCAGCTGCAGCTCTGGGGTCTCCCTTAGCCTCTGTGACTGTGTAAGTCAATTCCTATAATAAACCTATGTGTATGCACGTATCTGTCAACTCATGTGTCTGTCCATGCATTCATCTATCCATATATCTGCCCATATACCTGTCTACCCGGTTTTGTTTATCAGAAGAATCCACACTAAGACATCACCATTCAAGACATCACCCTAGAAGAGGTACATTTTTCTAACTCACACAACTTCCCCAGGCACAAAGCTCTGGTGCTGATTGGGGAGGTAGATGTGGAGAGGTCAATGGATATATCTTGAGAACTCATGCTCTCCTTCACTCTCAAGTAGCTTAGGGGCTGGCTGTGGGTTGAAACTCCTGGCTTCTGCATGAATCACAAAATAAAGGAAGAATTCTTGTGCCTTTGGAGGGACAGAAGTAAGGAAAGACTTCTTTCCTTGGCTGGATTTGTGTTGAATCCTTAGACAATACCTTTGCTAGTTGGTAGGAGATAGCAAAATAGAAATGAGTGAGATCATAAAAAAACCACCAAACTTTAAATACTGCTGTCAGACATTATACTTCAAAAACATGTTCTTTTCACTGCTTTGACATGAAAAGGTCTAATGCTTATTAAAGCTGTAGAACTAGAGGAGGCACCATGGCCAAGGGGTGACTGCAGGTCAGATCTTCTTCCTAGTTAAGGAGTGCACCAGTTTGCTGGCAGTTCACCTTCTTTACCTGTAGACTCAAAAAGTTTATACTTTAATAAAGTCTTCTCACCACAGCTCTTAGGAAAAATGGGATAGTGTGCTCAGAAGTATGTTTTTCTTAAAGCAGGAACATTGAAATCTGGGTGGTATAAATTACTAATTTGGTCATGAGAAAATGACAATGATGAGGGTAGTAAATATTGTAAATATGGTTAGGTATTTCAAAGTAGTTTTCTACTCTCAGTGTCTAAGCCTTTTCCCTTCTAATTACCATAAAGATGAGACTCCATACACTTATAAATTCACACTAATAGCACAAGCCCATATAGATCTGTAGATATACAAATATCCATACATAACATATACTGCTTTGATCAGTAATTTTCTAAAAGCAGCACTCAAACTGCACTCAGAAAAGAGTGGTATTACAAAGATCCCTGCAACGGTGGCTGAATGAGAAATGATGTTTGTAGTACCTGACATAGCTCTAACATAGAAATTGCTACTGGTGCTCATCTGCGGTGGATGTCAAAGAGTAACTGATATATTATGATGCAGTTGAGAATTCTTTGTGCCCTAGGGAGAAGATGAAAGTCAATGAACCAGAGAACTCACGTTTGGGTTTTGTTATACTTTCTACTATTCAAATTGGCTTTATGATTTCCTATACTTTTACATATCCTTCCCTCTGGGGCATTGGATGCAGATTAAAGCAACATAGTTATCCACACTTCCAACTGGAAATAACCACCTTGTTACGAGCATTAATAACAGATTCCTAAATAATTTTCTAGGTGTTTGTGATTTACACATTACCCTAGGAGGGCTGATGAAAGTTCTAGGCAAAGAATGTTTAAGAGAAAATAGTAAAAACAGATCTCAGTAAATTCTTCAGAATTATCTTCACTTGACTTGTTATTGCTTTCCAAAAAAGTTCAGTTCTAGATCCCAAGGGTGTGGCCTTTGAGAACAGGAAGAAGCTCAAGGAACTTTCTTTGGCCTCAAGTGAATTTTCACTCTCTTTGAAGAATGAAAGCAAGGTAAGCCTTGCTTCCTTGTTTGGGTACTCTTGAATGTTTTGAAGGCTTGAATAACTCCACAGGAGGATTGCCTCTACACCAGAAATTCCTTAGATGCTGAGGAATTCCCTTTAGTTCACCATGGGCCTCTATTTGACTTTGGTTTGTGTGTTATCACTTCTCAGACTCTGGCATGCTTACAAATCACCTGGAGACCCTGTCAACAGGTAGATGCTTCCTCAAGTGGAGAGCCCATGGGCCCGTGCTGCTGGTCTGTGGAATCTAGGAAATCTAGTGAGGACACAGAGTGAAACTCCCCTTTCTGATGCTCTAGTCCTCTTCTGTTCTTCCATTTGCTGTGAACCCTGTGGGGCTCAGGCCTTTTCCCTCTGTTGCTGTCGTTTTCAACTTCATTCCTCATCAAATTGCTAAGATTATTTAAGTGGGTTTCTGCTCAGTCATGCTTGCTTTGAGTTCATTTGGTCATCTTTAAGCACTTTAGCTCTGGAAGATGTCCAGTTCTTTATTAAGTCTTCAAATGTGAGTTGCTTCAGGTCCCAAAGAAATTAGAATAAGTTTTCCAGAATACTGAATTCTTTAATTGCCCTAAATAGTCCTCCAAAGACTATATTGGCTTTTGTCTCTCATTTTTTTGCTTAGGAGGATAATTCATAGTATGCAGGCAAAATTCGCTTAGAGTCTCTAGGCTTGGTTATGCCTCTGGTGGGTAGGAGAAGTGATACATATACGCATAAGATTTACTGGATCCAGGCATGCTTAAAGACTATGTAAAAGGCCATTGCCTTGACTTTTGCTGCACATAGAACAGAAAGTGAGGCAAGTGAGGGAGGTGCGCTGGGGTCCACAGACTTGTGCTGACTAGTGAGTCACAAACAGTCTTCTAGGCTCTGGAACAATGGCTCAGTGAATGAGAATGCTCACTTCTCTGGCAGAGAACTGAAGTTTGATTCTTAGCACCAATGTTGGCTGGTTTACAACAGCCTATAACTCCAGCTCCAGGAGATCCCATGTCTATGTGGTGCCCTCTTTTGGCCTCCATGGACACCTGCACTCGCACATGCCCACACACAGACACAAAGACATACACACACACACACAAAATTAAAAATAAAAAATACATTTTTTTAAGGCTGTCTCTTTGCTTTTTTAAAAAATGTATTTTTTTATTTTTAATTGTGTGTGGGTGTGTGTGTATGTCTGTGTGTCTGTGTGTGGGCATGTGTGAGTGCACAGCCTTCCAATATACATTTGCAGGACTCAGCCCCGACCAGTGGCATGCTGCTTCCTAGATGGATGTGTATTGTTATGAAGCATGTGCAGTGGTTTCTCTGTGCTGATCAGCAAATGATAAACACCTGAAATTCATTGGTTCCCTAAAAGAGTTACTAAGCCCCCTGGCAGATACAACACAGGCAGCTCTTCCCTTCATGGCTTCACAGCTTAAAGTGAAAATTAAAAGAACAGCAGTAAATAACGGCAAGTTTGCATGTTAAGAAAGAAACAAGGCAATGGATTCAAGATGTAGGGGAGGTTTTCAGAAATACCGGTCAGTGGTGTAGTCTGGGGGAGTGCTGTGAAGCCGAGGTGGGGACAGAGGGACTTCTGGATGCTGTGGGAAGGGTTGCCTGGGGACAGGCAAGAGAGGAGCAGTCCAGCTGGGAGTTTGCTTTGCAGGTCAGACCTGATGGGCAGGTTTGGCTTTTAGCACTTTCTTTTCTCTATTCCCTAGGTTATGACTTCTCACAAACACTGCAAGCCATGGGGCAGGCAGGCACAGCAGTGGCTGTGGGGTCCTTTGTGATCTGTGGCTTTCCCATATGGAGATCGCTTTAGGAAGCAGCCTTCCTTTTGTAGTTTTCCTGTGTGCACATCAGAACACGGGCACCCTGGAGACTGAGCTTCAGACACGTTTGAACAGGCTTTACTGAGCTTCTACAGCAAACACTTTACTTGCCAGATGTGGAAGAGGGTTCAGTGATGGGTAAGATCCCTGCCCTCTAAAAAGGTGGGGGGATCAATAGGTATCCACTAACTATAAAACCAGAAAGAGTAGTGACTACAACACAGGCATGCTTTGTTATTAGTGGTGTTGTATTGGTTTCCTGTTGAGAGTATGAACCTACTGGCTTAAAACAACTGAAATGCATTCTTTCACGGAAAGCCAGAAGTCCGAAATGACTAGGTGTAAAAGTCAAGGTATCAGAGGGCTGCGTCCTTCTGTAAGCTCCAGGGAGAATCTGTTTCTTGCCTCATCCACTGGATGCTATAGAGACTAGAAGGCTCTCCAAGACTTCAGGCCCTGCCTCAGTGGTCCCACTGCCTTCTCCTTGTCCTCTGTGATACTACTGTCCCTCTCTCTCTCTTACAGAGGGAGCTGCTTGTTGGGCCCACCTGGGGAAGCTTGGAGGATCTCCCTACTTTAAGTGTGGGGAACAGGCTAGGGTGACTCTGTTTTAAGTTGGACTCCATCTTAAAGCTAGAGGCTAACTTCCCCATTTTGCCCACTTTAAGCTGTTGCAAACCTCTGGCCACAAGTGCTGAAGGAAAGAAGAACAAGCCCAGGCATGTTAGGAAAAGCAGGACCCTGCAGTGAGCTTGACTGACAGCACCCATCAGTGAGAAACCCCGGGCCTTGGCCTTTGTAACCAATCAGTTCAGAATGTACTTGGTGTGCACGGGTTTCCCTGGCCAGCCAGAGTGTAGCACCACAATCCCCTCCTCCCTTTGTCTAAAACCTATAAGAAGCCCCTCTTTCCTCTCCTCGTGCCCACTGCGTTGGTGCTTTGGGTTGTGGTCCGAGCTCGAGCTTGAGAAGACGTGCATCATCTCGCGCCACCTGCAGCTGGAGCGCGGAATTTGGGGCAGGAGGGGGTGTTGATCTCCTCCGTCAAGTACTCCAGCACCACAGCCAGGTACACCGCGTGCCAGCCCTGACGCGCTCCGTGTAGTTGCTCTGCCGCAGGAACCAGTGCCCGCAGCCCACGGAGAACTGCAGGTCCACCCTAAAAGAGTGGGCTGGAGCCACGGCAGCGCTGGCGAGAGGCGGCAACGGAGGCCCAACAGGCTGCTATGGCTGTATCAGCGGAAATGAGGCTGCCTGCTCACATCTCTGCTGAGCAGGAAGCAGAGAGATGCTGCAGAACTAGAGCTAGGCCCATAAGACCTTCCTCCCTCGCCACCTAGTTCCTCTAGTAGGCCTTGCCTCCTAAGGGTTCCACGGACTCCCCAGACAACACCACAATCTGGAGACCAAGTATTCAAGTACATGCACCTGTGAGGGACATTTGACATTTAGACTATAACAGGAGGGGAGAAAATATTTGCTTCCAGAAACCAAAGGACCCTGGATCTCAACACTGTGAAGTCAGGCTGGCTGGATTGTTTTTGTCTTGGTTCAGCCTCTTCCTGGAGGCTTCTGTCATAGACCTGGTAAAACAAAATGTGATAAAGGGAGGCAGGCTCCTAAGTGTTTAGCTTGTGAGGGCATAGAGAAACCATGTCTATGAGGCCGACAGTGGAAGTGTCTTTGGGGGTATCTATCAGTTTCAAATTCCACCTGCATAGGTTTCTGCTGTTACTGGGCTTCCTAGTTCTTATGGGCCCCATACAATGCTTGTGTTCTCTGGATCTGGACTCATAATTAGGCACCAAAGCTCAATTCTAATGCATTTATGCTGAACTTTGAGTACTGCCTAGGAAACTGACTTTTGGTAGAGCAAGATGGGGTGTTTCTGTGGCTGTCTGTATTACTAGACACAACACAAAGTGAGATCTACCCTGCCTCATGCAGATTGCTTTTGTCTGGCATCATCAGGGAATAAACTTGTGAACTGAGTGCATTTTGCAGAAACTTGAGACTAACTCATTAAAGTCCCATTTTATCCTAATTATTTTTTTTCTAAATTGTATACTATTTCTCTGACTTTCCAAATAGCAAATGCTAGACAATAACTGATAACTTCAAAATGAAGATGCCTTGTATATGTGTTATGGGGTGGCGAGGCATTCCCAGACAAGGGGGAGAAAAAATCTGAACAAAAGAAAGTCTCTGTCAAGCTTATTCCCTCCACCACACCTTCTTTTTTTCCTTCTTTCCTTTCTTTATCAATGCTGTCTCTGTGTTAGAAAGCAGACCTTGTTTTCAAGAAGCTAAGGGCTTAACATACTTTCTTAATCTACCTATGACTGGGTAATTTACAGATCTTAGACATTTCTGTCTCACAGTATTGATGACTGGGAAGTCTAAGATTAGGGCCAGTAGATTTAGGATTTGGTAAAAGATCACTGTTTCAGAGCTGGTATCTCTTGCTTTGTCCTCACACTGTAAGAGAGCAAAGGGGATGGAAAGAGAAGAAGATCTCACAGAAGAGATGGAAGAGAAGGAGCAAACATGTTCCCTGAAGCCACTAAAGGCACCGACCTCATTCACGAGGATGGAGCCACATAGTCTGACCATTTTCCAGACCCCATCCTTCAATGTCATCAGGTTGGGGTTTAAATTCCGACATTCAAAGCTTGAAGGGACACTTATGTTCAAAGCTTCATAGGCATTAAAGTGAGAGAGAAAATGGTATGGTCTACAGAGACAAGGCCCATCACTCCCCTTGGCACCCTTCCCTCACTCCTCCTTTTTCTGCCTCACGAAAAGAAAAACAAGCAGAAATCATTTACAAAGATACAACCAGAACTGCGTAAAAAAGGAAGAAACTGGGAGGGAGAAATATTAAAGTGAGAAAATGTTGGAAATCAAGCTATCCGATAAACAATGTTCTTTAAGTCTTGTATATATGATGAAAGGTGGGCTCCAAATTTATATCTGAGTTTCTAGAAGTCAGTGTAGAGTGGAGAGGAACAGGCAGCCAACTGCCTTATCCACAGCATCTGTAAAGTGAAAACGAAGGAAGTGCCTGAGAGAAGCCCCAGATTAAGACTCAGTGTTGTCATCTGGGACTGGAAGATGTAGCAGGCAGTTCATAAATGTCACTGATCATACCATGGACTTTCAGTGCATGTGACAAAAGTCTGTGACACGTAGAGAAAGGGTGAAATCCTATCTGGAGTTAAGCTCTGAGTCTCTGCCTCTTTCTACAGAGATAGGCCTTGGTTTATGATGGGCCTATAACCCACTGGCAGTTCAAAATACTATTAAGTATAAATCTCCCCAGCATACCCACCTACAAATAGCGCTTAGCAACGATGCATTGTAGAGTGTCATCTGTTCTTGATTATGCACCTGACAGATGCTACAACTTGCAGAAGACTGGGCCACAAATCACCATCTCAGGTAAAAATCAAAATCCCAAATCCCAAATCCAAATGTTGCAGTTAACATCATTATCAATCTACAGGTTATTGTTGGGTTTGTTTTCTCAGTCAATTAAAGAATTAAAAGGCAGGAAAAATCTCAGATTAGTGGAGGGCAACAACCAAACAAACTTTTATTGGAAGATAAAGAATCACACACACACACACACACACACACACACACATACATTCACACAGAAAGATGAAGCTCTCCACAAAGGGAGATGGGACCAGGAAACCAAAACTGGGTTTTAAGGGTTCTTCTTCCCTGATTTTGGATTGGTCAGTGTAAATAAAGAAGTTGGTACTGATAGGATTATGGCTCCAAATAATAAGATGTCCAGGTCTATGTGACTCTAAACAGGTCAGTTGAAGGGGTCCTGTTGGAATTAAAAATAAGGCCTTCCTGTGGAGATCAAGAAGAAGCTGGAAGTATGCCATCTTATTATTTCTGGGTGAGCCCATCAGAGTGCCTTACACAAAACACAGTATTTCCTGGATTCCTGTCAATTTTTCATTATTGTAAGCTTGAAAGGTTGACTTGAGTCCTTGTTAAGTTGGGGACTGTCTGTGATTTAATGCTAAGGTTCTTGGTGAGAAGGTATGCCCTGGAGATGGTGGGAATGGAGAAGATGACTGGAGGGATGGACTAGTTGGGGGGATGCCAGGGATCTGAAGGAGATGGTAGGGTCCTGTGGGAGCCATCCAGAGTGAAAAAAAAAGGAATGGCATTCCATGAATGAGATACAGACAGTGCTTGTGGTGGCCACGAGAAGTGTCCGCACTCCTCCATAAGCGCATGTATTTGAACACTTGGTCAGCTGGTAGCACTGTTTGTGGAGGCCATGGGGCTTTAGGAGGTGTGGCCTTGCTGGAGGGAGCACTTCACAGAGGCTCAGAGTCTTGCTTACTATCGATCTCTCTCTCTCTCTCCTGGATATGCTTGAAGGTGTGAGCTCCTAACTTTCTGCTTCTGGTGCCTCCTGCCCAGACCTCCCCTGTCATGATGGCCTCTCTCCCTCTGGAGCCAGAAACTGAAAGAAACTCTTCCTTTTATATGTTGCCTTGGTCACAGTGTTTTATCACAGTAACAGAAAAGTAACTAATACCGTGATGAATGAAAAGTTTGACAGTGGAAAATTATGAAGATGAGGCAAGGTAGGGAGGGGTAGAGGGTAGAACTAAAGGGAGCTAAGGCTGTGGCATCCTGGAGGAGAGCGGCTGGAAGGGACTAGGCAGGGGAGTCACATCTGCTAACTGTGCACTAATAACACTATGCACTAGTAGACCTGTGCAATGGGAAATAGACTGCAGCTTTGTGTCGTCATGCACAGATGTGTGTGAGGAGTGGCCCTGCTTCAGGCTACAGGTCTTCTGTTTGGCTGAGGTGGCTGAGTACAGGCCCCAGACTGAAGGAGCAGCCTGGGTGTTCCGCCCATGGTTGGTTCTTGTCCTGGTAAAGCATAGACGTGCAGGAGCAGGAACAAGAGCACAAAGAAGAATACTTCTGGAGATCTCATCAGAGAAGGGGTATGGCTTTAGGGGTACCCACGCTGCCTTAGAGAAATGAGTCATGTGTCCAAGCACAAGTTCCCTGGGCAAAGGGACCAATTCTTCCTCCTTTAGTGGGAGGCACCATGAAGGCACAGGGAAATGGTGGTGTGAATTTTCTGGGGAGGATGTGAAGACTCACGATCAAAAATTCAGTCTATTTTAGGGATAGAACAGCTGGACTTGAATTTTTCAGATGGTTTATTTGGGATATTACAGAAAGTGGATTCACCAGGGTTAAAGTGGAGTCAGAGTGCAGTAAGGAGGGTCAGATGAGACCACAGGGACCTGGGCCGAGGATGAAATCATGTTGCATGCTACAGGTAATGTAACTATGAGGCTATGATGACTTACAGTCCATTTTCTTCTTTCTTACTAAAACAGTGTAATTTTACTTGTACTATTAACAGGCCTAATTTAAAAGATATGCATTAGCTTCCTGGAAGGCTACAACTATTACTATAGAAATGAGATTGGCTGGGCCATGTCACCAAGAAAACCTTGAACAGGGGCGTATACCCATTTGCCTTTTGCTTCTATCTTCTTTCTGCTGCAACTGTAGGTAACTATTTGCGGCTTCAGCAGCTATGTTGTGGCCGCAAAGCCATCATGCCAAGGATGGCTGAGTAGGGAGAAAGGTCTTTGATGGCATTAGAGTGGTGCTGTAGTGCTAGCTCTACATACCTTCAGAATGCCTGGAATGAGAGATAACAAATGTCTTCTAGTGACTCTCTCCTCTCTCTCTCTTTCTGGCTTTATGTTTTAAGCAGCCAAGTAAAGTTCCCAACTGCCACCACCTAAGACCTTAGCATCATAAATCAACGTTATTCATTTAATAATCATCCTGAGTCAATGAACAAAATTAGAAACAGTAAAATTTTATGAGGTGGACTGGAGAGATGGCTCAGCTGCTAAGAGCATTCGCTATACTTTCTTAGAAGATTGGAGTTAGGTTCCTCACATGCATATTAGGTAGCTCACAAGCCAATATCCTCTTCTGGTCTCCATGAACACCAACTCATATAAGCACGTGGGTTTGCACGCACGCACATGAACACGCACACAAATTGCAAATAAAATTTTACCAGGGTGATCTAGACTAATCTTATGTTGCTGCTACTGGGAATAAGTTTAGGAATTTTTTCTTTGGTTTCCAATTCTCCCTTGTAGCTACCTGTCAGCGCTTTAATTATCCACACAGGGTTATGTGATCCTGAGGGAGAAAGCAGAGCGAGCAATGGACTCCTGTGGTGTAGGGATAAGTACGAGTGGTGGTTTCCAGTCCTGGACATGGAGCTGCCCCTGGGCAGTGTGAGCTTGGCTTTGAGAAGTGTGTGATGAGGCACTTGAATGGATTTCATCTGCAGGCTGCCCCAGCACCAGTAATGCTAGGTGATTCGTTCAAGGTCAAGAAATAACGTGTGTAACACAGGACTAATAATTATCCATTTTGCATTTTTTTCTTCCAAACTGGTTTTAGAGTCTGTGCTGAAAACCTTCTGTGGATTTGATAGAAAGGGGAGATGTCAAAGAAAATTTGTACCAGACACAGGCAAGACTATCACAACAGTGAAGAGAGTTGGGGTCAAGTCCCCTGAAACAAAATGATGGGGTGATAGGTTGTGCACTGAGGTGAGCAGGTGGAAAGCTCTAGAGGAGGTGCTGGGGTCTCCACAAGAGACCATGGGGAGGCCATGCTGAATGTCTTGAAGTCTGACTCCTCCTCTCTACTGAGATGGGCGAGAAGGACCATTTTTCTAATGATTCACTCAGAAGGCTGTCTCTAGGTCCTGAGAAAGACATTTCTGGGTTGCTAATCTGACAAGAGGTGAGTGAGGAGTTAGGTAGCAATGGATCAGAGTGAAATGAAATGAAAGTCTGGGAAAGCAAGTGCTTTGAGGAAAAGGAGGTCAAGGGCCCAGAGTGAGGAAGAAGCTGTGTAAAGTGTAGTCATTTGTATCCAGAATGTCAAGGTGCCTTAGTCAGAAGTACCAATTTCCTTGCTCTCCAGAAAGCTAGGTCTCAGTTTCTAGCTGATCATCTGTAGCGGATGACAGCTTTATAGAGGACACACACACACTGCCCATTTGGAAGGACCCTGGAGGCTCAGGGTGGGATAGAGTGTAGGATCGCTCACTTTCTTGTTCTGACCCCATGCCAGAAATGACATGTCAGGACAGTGTACACTCATCTCTTTTGGGAAAGAAAAAATGCATTTTCAGCTCAAAGCACATTCCACTATACTTAAGGCTAGCCCAAAGACAGAACCCAAAGTGCCTCCTTCCAGAAAGGGCCACTGGAAGCCAACCCAGTGTCACAGTAACCTCCAGCACAGAGAAAACAGAAATCTCCGTGGCTGGTACTTTAGGTTGCCTAAGGCAGTCCCGCTTAGCTGAGGGTAAGTTACTGTACTGACCTTAAAATCTGGGCCTCAGGGAGCTGCAGTTGAAGCGCTTTTATTATTTTGTTTTGTAAAGGCCTTGATGTATTTCAAATAAAAATTGAAAACAGTCAACACTTTCCCTCAAAGCTTCTTCAAAAAGTGGTGCAGTTTTAGAGAAGACAAAGGCTTAGGGCCAGGCTGGATGGGTCCTAAACAGGGCCCTGTAGCCTCTTCTTTGCTTTTCAGAGCATTAAGATTTTTGACCTCTCCCTCCTCGTTTTCTCCCCGCTTCCTCAGTTCCTCGAAGCGGGAAGTGCTCATAGCTGGCTCTTCCTTAGGTCTTCTCCCCATATCTATCTTTCTCCTCCTCAATCCCTTCACGTACTGAGCGCCTCTCATTTTGGTCAGCCGCTGAGCTGACTGCCTGCCTGGTGCGGGTGTGTGTGTGTGTGTGTCTGCCTGGTGCGGGGTGTGTGTGTGTGTGTGTGTGTGTGTGTGCGCGCGCGCGTGACGGAGGACGGGGACTCGAACCTCTTCGGTCACACGGTGGCGCGCGCGAGCCTCGCTCAGCCCGGGCGACTCCAGCTCCGCACCTGCTCCAGATCCAGCCCCGCCCGCACCCCCGCGCTCGGGGAGCCGCGCCCCCAGCCCTAACCGGCTGCAGAGCGCAGCGCGCCCCGGGACCCGAGCGGCAGCCGCGTCCGGCCCGTGCCGGAGGTGCCCCGGGGTGCGGGAGTCCGGGGCGCCAGCCTCCTCCTCCTGCCGCTCCCCCACCCTCGCCCCTCCTGGGCTGGGCTCTCCGGGAGCAGTTCGGAGCGGAGGTCGGAGGACGGCAGCCCGCCCGCCACGCGCAGCCTAGGGGAAGGGGCAGCGGCCCTGCTTGTTCGAGTCGCGGGGGACGCCGGCGCCCGGAGCATCCTGGGCGGGCTAGGAAAGCAGCGGAGCCCGGGGCGGCAACTGGGCAGGGCGGAGGGAAGGGCGTGTGCGTGCGCGCGTGTGTGTGACCGAGCGTGTCGGCGGAGGCAGTCTCCGCCAGGGCGCAGCCCGCTGCGTGCCCCCGCCGCTCCCGCGTCCCGGCGTCCTTCACCATGGACTTGCGTGGAGTTGGGACCCGCCACTGCAGCCGCCCGCGGCGGGCTGTCCGGCCTCCAGGCTCGGCAGGTGCGCGCGCAGGGATGGCGAGGTAGGATGGCCGCGCGGCGCGATCCCCGCCGTCCCCACGCAGCGGTCCCCGGGCGGTGCCGCTGAGTCTGCGAGCGCACGGGGGTGTGGGCGGAGGCCGCCCAGCCGCGCCCGCGCCTTCGCCTGTCGCTTCGCCTCTTCCACCCACTCGCACCTGCCGTCGCGGATACCATGTCGAAGGCGGCTGCAGGCGCGGCGCCGGCGGCGGAAAGTTGTCCCTCGGCCCCCGCCAGCTCTTCGGCGGCCGCTGGCGTGGAGGATCTGTCTAAAGTGTCGGACGAGGAGCTGCTGCAGTGGAGCAAGGAGGAGCTGATCCGCAGCCTGCGGCGCGCCGAGGCCGAGAAGGTGAGCGCGATGCTGGACCACAGCAACCTCATCCGCGAGGTCAACCGCCGCCTGCAGCTGCACCTCGGCGAGATCCGTGGGCTCAAGGTGAGCGCCGGGCCTGGCGAGCAGGCTGGGACTGGCGGGACCCGGAGCGGGGCGCCCCAGGGAGGTGGGGGGCAGGCAAACTTCCGCTCCAACAGGTGAGGCTCCCCTTTCTCCCAATCAGCACCCCTTGCCTCCGTCTCCTACCTTTAGGAAAGTTTTCTAAACTTTGGAGTCTTTTGCTCTCCCTGGTTTCCCAGTACGGGCGCGGTGGCGTCTGGCTTTCCCTCTTTTCTAAGACTAGACGAGCGGGCGCCAAGGATGCGGAAAGTCAGGGAGCGAGAAGATGAGAGAAGATGAGAGCGTAGACCCTTTAATTTCCTAAGGACATGGAAAGTCGGTGCTTTGGGGGAATTAGGTTACAGTTACCAAGGCGTAAAGACTAGCGAGTTAGTGAGCACAGGCCTTGCTTGCCTTTGGGGCTCGGGGTGTAGCTGCTCTGGCGCCAGCCACTAGCTCTCTGGCGAACAGAGGGCGAAGAAAGGGCACCAAGGCCGAGAACAGGAGATGTCAGGAGAGAAGCCTCGGGCGCCCCCCGAGGAGCCCGTGTGTGCGTGACCCTGTGCAGGGTCCAGTGGAGCTTAGATTCTGCCTTCAAGTTTTTCACCAGCTGCCGAGATTTCCTTCCCCCTACTTCTCTTGGCATCACCTGGAGTTGCTTTACTCGCTTGCTCAATTCACCTCCAGTTGACCATTATTTTAACCAGCCTGGGTGTGGACAAGGGACTCGGTGTAGCATGTGTCTTGAGTGATGCATTGTTTTTGAGCCAGCTCCCCCTGTGCTGGTACTATAGCGGGGACCCGAAACCCCGTGAACTTTCTTTTCTCCTTGGAGAGCTCTGCATGTCAGCAATGTGCCAGACAGGCTGGAGCGGACCGATGGCCAGGAACCGCCCTGCCGGCTGCACTGCAAACTTCCCCTCCTGCAGCTCGCCGGGTGCCTCCTGGTATTCCTTCCTCTCATTGTTCTGCTTTTGTTTATAGGAAGCCAGACACAAACGAAATCAGTGCCTGAACCTCGGGGACAAACTGTTCCTGTCTCTCCCCACTCCCATTCCCATTCCGAGAGGCAGGCAGTAGAAGCTGTTCCTTGATTACCCCAGGGATCCATCTCTGGGATTCTGGGACTCAGGGGAGTGGGAGGATCTGGATGCCCCAGGCTCACCTGTGTGGGTGCTCCAGCAGAAATGGCTCCCTCAGGCCCAAACCCTCTGTCACATGGTCCCCAGAGTTGGTGCAGTTAGGAATATTCCCACAGTCACAGTCCCAAGGCTTGCTCTTTCTCTTGTTTTAATTCATTACTAACGGAGGCTCGCTAAGAAATTGAGAGGCAGGATAGGATAGTGGGAAGATGATTTCAGAAATCGGTTTGAATTGAGAATCCTCATCTGCCAGGGAGATGAACTTTGGTAATTATTTTCTCAGATCCCCATTTTACTAGTTAATAAAATATGAATAATATGATATTTCCTAGGGTGTCGGGAGGGCAAGTTACAACACTGTAGAGGAAGGTTTAATGCTGGAACTCACTAGAAAATATCAGAATTACTGTCACCAGGAGAAAGCATGAAGAGATAGCCACGAGTCGCCAGGATCTGACTTTCTTAGGCAAAGCTGGACAATAGCATTCATTTCTCATGCTCCAATTTAGCCTTCTTCCATAGTTTGAAATATAATGTGGCTTGGACGAGTTTTTAATTGATTCATTTCCTAAAGCTTTTAGTCATTAGGTGAATAAACATAACTCAGGAAACCTGTGGCAGTTGTTCTAGGGTGTGTGGACTGACTGTGTGTGAGGTCTAGGTAAGACTGGGGAGGGTGGTATGGTGGCTCATTGCCTGCTCTTCACTCCAGTAGCCTCATTTAGAGAAAAAGCAATTCTGCCAGGTAAGAGCAATTGCATCTCAAGCAGGAAATACTGAGGTTTGGATTCATGGCCTAGAACTACAAGACTTTTTAGGTTCTCTCCTTATTAAGTCCAGAAGTGATGGAGGCTGGTTACTCTGCAGACTCTGCTCCTCCTTTCCTTGAGGCAGACTCCAGATCTCTAGTCCACCCTGAAGGTTCTACATTTGAAAAATAGATTTTATTATTTTTATGTGTATGAGTATATTGCCTGCATGTATATATATGCCCCCATGTGCAGTGCCCAGAAGATCAGAGGAGATGGTGTTAGATCCCCTGGAACTGGAGTTATGGACAGTTGTTGGCTGCCATGTGGGTGCTGGAATTTGAACCCTGGTCCTCTGCAAAAGCAACCAGTGCTCTTAACTGCTGAGCCATCGCTCCAGCTTGTTGCTGTGTTTTTAAGGTTCTAATCTGAATCTAGCATTCTCCTGTCTCTTCGTCAGTTTAGATGAGAGCTTCCTTGGCTTCCACAGTGACTCATGAATGTGCCTGACTGAATGCATGATAAGTATATTTTCTTATTTTTCTGTAACTGAAAGTAAGTGATTCTATGATTTTTGGCCTTTGATGGTTTGGCAGTCTTAGTTGATGACTGCAAATAGAGGGTTATTCGTTTTTATGCCCCATTCTGTGACCCAAGTTTAAAGCCATATCTCATATTTTTAGTGGGACTGGATAGGGTTGAAATTGTACAGTTTGGTCTGCTTAGGAAAACTGTCAATCTCTCTGAGTCCCAGTCTTCTATTCTGATCAATGGGGATTTTAATTCCACATAAGGTTTTATGAGGATTAAAATGTCATGCATATATAGAAACGCCAGTGAAGTTAGAAAGCTTTCCCAAGGCCACATGGATATATAATGTTCAGACTAGGTTTTGTGGACATTCTTTGCTTCCAGTGTGTGGATTCAGAAGGTATAGAAAAAGATTTTGGTTAGGGTACTGATTCTGTAAGGAACTGGACTCCCAGGAATCTTCTGTTGAGACTGCAGAACATGTACCAAGACTTGGGTCACTCTGGTCTGGATTCCTGGTGAAGACCTGCTTCGAGCTAATGGAATCTCATCTTTATTGCCTATGTTTTATCAATTTCCCGGCATGCTTCCTAAACTCCCACTAATGCAGCAAAGAAAAAGAACAGATTGAAACAATTCTTCTTATACCATAAATACAAGTCTTGACAGGTTGAAGTTTCTGAATGGACTTGAACTCTTAAAAGTCCAAAGAAGAACAACTTGAGGCCTATGGAGAATTTAAAAGAGCAGCTATTGTTTTGAAAAAGAAAGTCAGCATCCTACCCTGCCGTATTTGAAGAAACTGGCTCACAAGGTTATTAATTCAAGCTGGTTGCATAGCTGTTCATCAGAGGGTGAAGAAAATAGCTCAGAATTAGAAAGAAAGAATATTCCCAAGAAAATTTATAATAAGAAGGAGCTGTGATAACTGTGCCCCTCTGCAATACTGAGAAGCATCCCTTTGAATTTTTAAGGAAGAGCCCATGATAGCACGAGTCCCTTGCATCACAGTTCTGGCTAAATCAGGAGTAGTTACAGCAGACAAATCAAAGTGTTTTCAGATGGAAATTCATTCAGATGAAGAAAGTATGACTTGAACTTCCTGTCAAATGCCAGCATGGAACTAAATGTTGAATAAATTCTGAAGTTTAGCAAGATTAATTTTGTTTAGCATTTTGTTCTGGATATCCACAGTCTCTGACTTCCTGTAAAACAGCAGCGTTAAACGATAATTTGTCGTCTTACTACAGTAGACCCTGACATAGCAGGAGCTGGCTGAAAGCAGTGAGAAATCCTTCCTTAGTAGCTACAGCCATAGCTTGTGTACAACATAGGCCTAGGATTTTAAGGAACTGATAAGTCCATAGACACATATTCACTGTCTAGTGTGTGCAAGGTAGTATGGTAAGTATGTTGCATGCACAGAACTATAAGACATCTGCTTTCCAACTCACCAGCTTGTATAAGAGAGAGGAGATGAAGCTGATGTCCAGTGAATGCTCACATGTGTCTAAGGCATTGAGCATCAGGTGGGAAAGTCACCTCCTTCATGGGTTGTGTCCTGTGCTCGGGGACACATCTCAGAGAAATCTCTCATTTTGTGTAAGTTCATACTGGTGAGAGGAAGAGATTTTCTGGCCAGACTACATGACATAATCAGGCAGTCCCAGCCAAGGGACTGAATATGCAGAAAGTGTTTTGTGAAGACCAGTTTGGCCAAGGAATCCTTGGATTGGAGTTAGTGAGGGAACTCAGAGGATGGCTGATGAAGGCAGGGGCTGAGGGTCTGTGGAGGTGGCAGGTGGCACAGGGAACGCTGTAACATGGCCGCAAGAGGCAAACAGAAGAGGTAAGCATTAGCTAATGGAGCAGAATTGCTAGGGTGCCGAGTGAGAGCTGGAGTTTGACTAAGATGCCCTGGCTTCTTCCTCTGGCTTAAAAATTTCCTTCCACCACTAGCCTTCCAATTGTCGGAAGTACAGAGCATGGTTGACAGATGGTTTATAGTTTATTTTCTAGTCAATATCAAGGCGAATGCTGGTATCAACCAAGATTTAAAATAAGTAAAGTCCCCGGTTCTTTAGTTCCGGATTGGGTGGTGGAGTTGCAAGTCCAGGGTTTTTCAGGTTTTGTAAAGCAGGGTAAGTCTTAAGTAGCCTCTCCAGGGCTAACTCCCATTTCCTCCATGCCAAACCATGGTGCTTCTTTTGCCATATGTATAAATTGAAAAAGGGCAGTGTGCCAAGTTTCTGGTATCTGTGTGGGGGTGCTGTGTTCTGGGTACACAGAGGAGTAGAATAAATAAGGGCTTTGCGGGAGTGAAGATGAGCTAACAGGTACTCATATGTGGTTACCTGGACAAGAGAGAAGATCTGGGGGGGAGAAATGGACCTTCTTTAGATTGAGGTGGGCCTGGGCAGACTGGTTTCTGTGGGTAAGTGGTGTGGAATGAGGCCTGATGGTTTTGGGGGGGGAAGGACTGGTGGGATCAGGATTGGTTTTTCTGTGTGTGGTGGTCACCTTCTCTGCTGCTTGCTTGTGTCTCAGTCACCAGCATCTCCTTCTGCCTGAACCAGGCCAGGGCCCTCCTCATTTGTGTCCATAGTCTTAGAGATTTTGCAGTTTCCCCGTCTCTTTCTGGAATCACTTGCTTTTGCTTTCGCTCAGTAACTTCACCCAGGTCTTTGTCCAGATACTTCTCTTTTCTACAGAAGTGCCTTCTCTTAAAAACATAACTTGTTTGAAATGTTTGGTGTTTTTGCCCCTAATATTTTTCATGACATGATATTACCTCTTAGGCTTGCTTTTAAAAACATTGTTTATTTTTGTTTTGTGTGCAGGAGTGTTTTGCCTGCATATTCTAAGTGTACCACATGTGTACAGTAGCTGCAGAGGTCAGAAGAGGGCATCAGATTCCCTGGAACTGGAATTACTGAGGGTTGTTAGCCACCATGAGGGTGCTGGGAACCAAACCCGGATCCTCTGTGAGAATAGTCAGGGTCGGTACCTCTGAGCCATCTCTCTAGCCCCAGACTTGCTTTTTGATACCCCCTTTCACCAGAATGAATCATTATTCGTGCTGGAGACATAAACAGAGCATTTGAAGTTTTGTGAGACTTGAGAGACTTTGCACTATATCCTAAGAGAAATAAAAAGCTACTTAAGTCTTTAACATGGAAATAAGAAGATTAAGTTTTGGGAGTCCAATTTCTAAAGACTTGTTTGGCTCAGACTTCTTGAAAGGTGAGGAAGGAGATGGACAACCCGGTGTTTCTGGTAAAGAGCAGAAGCGCAGTTGGAGGTGGCATTTGCTAAGGGTATCAGTTTGGGAAAGAGCATTAGAACATCAACAGCTCAGTGTGGTTTAATTGTGTGTTGCCAGGGTGATGTCCAGGTGGGTGTGTCCAGTAAAGGTGGATATGCTAGACTGAAATGCCGCTAGGGGGCCCCGGCTCATCCTGTGCTGTGGTCTGGAAGCCTTAAGCAGTGTTTTGCTAGCTTTGTTGAAAGCTCTCCTGCTCCAGAGCTTCTACTAATGTCTGCATGTCCCAAGCAACCGTTCTCCTTTTTCCTCTTCCCTTTTCTTTTCTTTCTCTGTCTTCTTTCTTTCTCAGACAAAGGTCTCATTCTATAGCCCAGACTGGCCTGAAACTGTCTATGTTGCCCAAGTTGGCCTTGAACTTCTAGGTAGGGTCCTGCCTCAGCCTTTCTGGGGCTGGGTTTTCGAATTATCTGTGTGAACAACCATGTTGGCCATCATTATTTCTTTAGGGTGATCAAGGAAGCCTTGTCTCACGACTAGTTTCCTATTTATTAACTGCCTGCTTTCTACATACTGGCCAAGTGAAACTTTGTGAGGCCCCATGTCCCTTGTAGAAGAATCATTATCACCTCCTAAGTGGACTTATGAAACAGTGAATGAAATATTGTGAGCTGAGTATTGTACTGGGAGCATAACTAATACCTATCAGTTTAACTTTCATGCATAGCTGCAATCCTTCAGTGTTCTACCACTTCTCACCCACACTCTAGCAGCTGTTCCGGGCACCTTCCCTAGGGGAAGTCTGGGCCTGGTACGACCACCTGTGTCTGCCTCCCTTGAATGACTGTTTCCTTTTTCAGGATATTAACCAGAAACTCCAGGAGGACAACCAGGAACTGAGGGACCTCTGCTGTTTCCTGGATGATGACCGGCAGAAAGGCAAGAGAGTGTCCCGGGAGTGGCAGAGATTAGGCCGCTATACAGCTGGGGTGATGCACAAGGAAGTGGCCTTGTACCTGCAGAAGCTGAAGGAACTGGAGGTGAAGCAGGAAGAAGTGGTGAAGGAGAACATGGAGCTCAAGGAGCTCTGCGTGCTGCTGGACGAGGAGAAAGGAGCGGGATGTGCTGGCAGCCGCTGCTCCATCGACAGCCAGGCCAGCTTGTGCCAGCTGGCGGCCTCCACCGCACCCTGTGTGCGGGACGTGGGCGATGGTAGCAGCACCTCCAGCACCGGCAGCACTGACAGCCCAGACCACCACAAGCACCACGCAAGCGGAGGTAGCCCTGAGCACCTGCAGAAGCCCAGGGGCGAGGGCAGCCCAGAGCATCCCAAACACAGGAGCAGCAGCCCCGAACATCTGCAGAAACCCAGGGCTTCTGGGACCCCAGATCATCCCAAGGCTTCGAAAGGACCCAGCCCAGAGCACCACAAGCCTTTGTGCAAGGGCAGCCCGGAGCAGCAGAGACACCCGCATCCTGGGAGCAGCCCAGAAATGTTGCCCAAACACGTGTTGAGTGGGAGCCCTGAACATTTCCAGAAGCACAGGCCAGGGGGTAGCCCGGAGCACGCCAGGCACAGCGGAGGGAGTCCCGAGCATCTTCAGAAACACGCCCTTGGTGGGAGCTTGGAGCACCTCTCCAGAACCAGGGGCACCAGTCCGGAGCATCTCAAACAGCATTACGGGGGCAGCCCTGACCACAAACATGTAGGAGGTGGCGGAGGCAGCGGCGGGGGCAGCAGGGAGGGCACCCTCAGACGGCAGGCCCAAGAGGACGCCTCCCCCCATCACCGGAACGTCTACAGTGGCATGAACGGTGGGTCACTCCGCGCTGGGGAACTGTGTTGGCTTGGAAACCAGCAGGCAGTTATGAAGGAGGAAGGGTTGACCAGCAGTGTTAGGGCGACCGCTAGTTATGGGGTGGGTAAGGAGACTTGATATTTGCCCCAATGTATTGCTATGCACGCACCCCCATCCCATTTGTTTTATCGCGTCGTTAATCAGCCAAGCAAGCCTGAAGGAGCGTGAGCCTGAGAGATCAGGGCAGAAAGAAGAGAGCCTTGAGCCCTCCGGCTGCTGAGTTAGGGTGAAATATGTTTTTCCTATTTCCTATCAGGGATCACTTGTGAGATGGCTTCCAAATGATTTCAAAATCCAGTCGATAACTTATTTCCAGGAAGGAATGAAATTTAAAAACTAACGAAGAGACGTCAAGTTCCTCAACAGCCTTTCTGGGATTTGCTTGAGTCACTATGAGTGTGCCTTTGTCTTGAGACTTATTTTTTCATTGGGTTGAGGATAGTAGCATGACTCTGTGACCTACCCCCTGCCCCCCACCAAAGTCTCAAAACATATTCTGAACAAGATGCACTCGCACCACAGGAAACATCTTTCTGGGTCATTTAAATGCTCTTTTTTGGAGGCTCCAAAGCACAGAAAACACTGTATTTGCTGAGGCAGCACTAAACTTGAGCTTTTAAACCTTCTAGAAGAGGCTTAATTTTCTGCATCTTGATTCTGAAATCACTTTGAACTTGAGAAAGAAATAATTTCTTATAAAGCAACAAAAAATACTCCCCTCCCCCAAAAAACCCACAACCTGCCTCCCCTAATAGTTCTTTAATGTTGTCTGTGATTGAGTTTGAGTGGACATGATTGGATTTTTTTATAAACTGTGGCTTTTCCATTCACAGTATCTAAGGTTTGCCATTCTGTTTGAAAGCTGCTGCAACTCCATGGGCAGCCGTCTCCAGGAAGGCGTGGAGGAGGCTGCCAGTTTTTAGCAATGACACAAAGGGATAAATTTTCAATATTGTACTTGGGGATTTACCTGTTGGATTCCATTTCACCTAATCCTCCTCTCATGGTGCTGAAAATTGACTCCGGAAGCTTGCCTTCCACAGCAGCCGGGTGTTCATTTGAACAAAAACGGAACTAGAAAGTGGTTGGAAACCTAGGAAGCTGCTGCTTTGCTTTTTGCTTGTATTCGGAGGTGGTGGGGAGAGGCCAGTCCCCTGTTGTGGTGAGGCCTGGTTGAGCCAAGAGTGACAGCAGATGTCACTGATTGCTGCGGGCAGCCTTGGCTCCACAGCTCCAACAGGACCTCAGAGCCATTTAAAAAAAAAGGGTTCAATTGTGCAGTTATGAGGTGGATTATTGGTCATGATGCTTGTCTGCAGGGGCCTCAGTAGGTTGTTGGGAAGGTAAAGTTAATGATTTTTCCCGTTTTTGATTACATTTTAATGAGCTTGAGAACTAACTGTGTGCACTATTTGAAGGAAACTTTTCCTAAACTAAAAAGAAAATAGTGAGAGACAAGTGGTTCACTTATAAAATAAGGACTCTAATTTATTTTTTATTTTCTTTCTTACTGTTATTTTATGTACAAATTACTCTTCTATACAGTTATTGGCTAAAATATGTGTATTGTTCCTTGTATATGGTGTGGTATGGCTAAATCAAGTTAATTAGCATATCTCTCACCAAACTTACCAAACATGTTTTACATACAGTTAGTCATTTGAAGCATTCTTTCTTAGTTATTTTGAAATGCACAGTTCATTTTTAATGACTTAAGTCACCTTGCTGTACAACAGATATTGACCCTACCTTTCTGTCTGAAAGTTTGTGCTCCTTGATTAACAACTGTCCATTCTCTCTGTTCCCACTACCCAGCCTTTAGCAATTCATCATTCTCTTCTCTACTTCAATAGGTCAACTTTATTAGAGTCCATGTATACGTGAGATCATGTGACATTTGCCTTTCTATGCCTGACTTATTCTTATTTCATTTAATAGAATGTTCTCCAGGTTCATGAGGGTTGTTTTATATATATATATATATCTTTTTCTTTATGTATTCATCCATCAATAGGTTGATCCCATACCTTGGGTATTGTGACTGTTGCTATAATAAACATGAGAGCACAGATATCTTTTCTACATGTTGATTCAGTTTCTCTGGAAATATATCCAGAAGTGGGACTTCTGGGTCATTTAGTTTTTTGAAGAACCTCCATAACATTTTTTTAATATTGTTTTTATTGAATTAAACATAGCCAAATATACATGGCTGGAGAGGTTATAGATCTTAGAGAAAACTCTACATCTGTCACATCCTTAGACAAATGTAATTTCTTACTGTATGCTAAATATAGATCCTTATGTTTACACACAAGTATATCATTCACCACTCATCAAAGAAACTTCTTTTTGCAACAGATGGAAACTCCATAACATTTTTAATGGCTACACTCATTTACGTTCTCTAAAGAACTGGTCCCATTTCTCTGCATCTGTTCAACAGTTATCTTCCCACTTTCTGAATGATGACATTCTAACAGGTGTGGGATGATATATAATTATGGTTTTTATTATTTTAAGATGAATGGTGCGTATTGCTTTCTTGTATCTATTGGCTATTTACATATCTTTTGAGAAGTATCTGTTCAGGCCTTCAGTTTCTTTTCCGTTGCTGTGATAAAATACTCTGTCAAAAGCAACTTAAGGGAGAAAGGGTTAATTGTAGATCACAGTTTATTCAAGATCAAGTTCAGATCTCTGTACATCATGGTGGAGAGGCAAAGCAGGCAGCAGAAGCTTGAAGCAGCTGCTCACATCACAAACACAATCAAGAACCAGAGAGCAATGAATGTGTGCGTGCTGTTCAGCTCCCTTTCACCATTTATAGTCCAGGATGCCAGTCAGGGAAGGATGCCACTCACAGTGGGTGGTCTTCCCACCTCAATTAAGGCAGTCAAGATAAGCCCTTTATAGGCATGCTCAGAGGCCCATCTCCCAGGTAATTCTAGATTTTGTCTAGTTGACAGTTGTAATCATCGCAAGATCCTTTGCCCATTTTTAATCTGGCTCTTTGTTTTTTTCTGGTATTGAACTGGGCTAGTGCCTTATACACTTTGGATAATAATCCTTTATCAGAGGTATGGTTTGCAGCTCCATCCTTTCATTCTGTGGGTTGTCAGTTGCTTGCTGTGCTGGATGGAGGCTTTTTAGTTTGTGGTAGTAACATTTTTCCATTCTTGATTTTTTTTGCCTATGCCTTTGTGGTGTCATCCAGAAAAATCACAGCTCTGACTAATGTCATGAAACTTGCATTCTTGGTGTTTTTTTTTTTTTTTCTTCTGGTAGTTTTACAGTTTCACATGTTATACTCAAATCTTCAGTCCATTTTGATGATTACGATGAGTTTGTATTTAGCATAAGATAAAGGTCAAGTTTCATTATTCTGCATGTGAATGTCTAGTTTTTTATCACTTGTAAAAACGACTTTCCTATCCCATTGTGAGATTCTGGAACCTTTGTTAAAAATAAATATGTGGCTCTATTTCTAGAATTTTCTATCTTCTATTGTTCAGCTTGTCTTTTATTACTATACTGTACTGTTTTTACTATAATCATTTCATAATATGTTTTGAAATTGAGTGTGATGCCTCTCACTGTTATTTTTCTTTGATATTGTTTTGAATATTCAGGGTCTTTTTATATATCCATTTTAATTTACAGACTTTTAAAACCATTTCTGTGACAACTAATATTAATATTTTTGATAAGGATTACATTGAATCTTTAGACAGGTTAGGGTAGATTCACAGTATTAATTCTTCTAATCCATGTATATAGAATATCTTTTACTTTGTCTCTAGTTTATTTAATTTCTTTCATCAATATTTTATAGTTTTCAGTATACACATCTTTCTTTACCCCATTAATTTTACGGGCGCGTGCTTGTGTGTGTGTGTGTGTGTGTGTGTGTGTGTGTGTGTGTGTGTACCCGTGCTCACATACCTACACAGTATTGTGTGTGGGGTATGCATATCTGTGAGCGAGAGGGCATCAGGTGTCCTCCTCTATGCCTCCCCACCTTATTCCCCTGGGACAGGGTCTCTTCTGAACCTGGAGTTAGGCTGCTGGCCAGAAAACCCCACCCAGTGATCTTCCTGTCTCTGCTCCCTACAGTGCTGAGCTTGCTGGCATGTGTGGGGCCTCCCCTGGCTTTTTTATGTGGGTGCTGGGGATTTGAACTTAAGTGTTGTTACTTATATAGTAAGCACTTTTACACAGTGCACAGTCTCAACACCCTTTCCTTGGATAACTTTATATTCAGCTTTTTGTTGGTTTTGCTATTGTAAATGAGATTTTTTTTTCTTAATTTCTTTGTTGAATAGCTCATTATTAGGAGATAGAAATGTTGCTTATTTTGGAACATTGGGTTTATGTCCAGCAACTTTGCCTCATTTTATTATTAGGTCAAAAGAGACTTTTTAAAAAAGTTTATAAGTGTTTTTTCTGCATGTATGTAAGTGCACCGTATGTATACAGTGTCTGAGGAGGCCAGAAAAGAATGTCAGCTCTCCTGGAACTGTAGTTACAGATGGCTATGAGCTGCCACTGGGGGCTGGGAACTGAATCCAGGGTTTCCTTGGGAGCAGCAAGTTCTCTTAGCTGCTGAGTCATTTCTCCATCCTGAACCCCTTTTTGTAGAGAATTTAGATTTTCCCTATTTAAAGTCATGTTATCTGGAAAATCCTGGCAGTTTCACTTTGTCATTTCCTATTAGGATGCCTTTTACTTCCATCTCTTACTGATGGTTCTGGAAAGGACTTCCAGTTCTATATTGAATGGTGTGTTGAGAGAAGGGGCCATTTTAGAGGAAACAGTTCAGATTTTCATTGTTGGAATGGTGTGAGGCACAGGTTTGCCATGTTGACTTACATTCCTTCTGTATTTACTCTGCTAACTTTTTTTATGAAAAGATGCTAAATTTTTTCAAATGCTTTAGAAGTTATTTCTTTAGCTAACGATGGTATTACATCATGACTTAGATTCAGGTACTTATGGATATGATATAACAGCTACAATATTAAAAATATCATACAAAGTTCAATCCTTGTGTCTGTTTGAAGAGTTTTCTTCCTTAAACCCTAAGTCTGCTGCAAGGTGATATTCTTGCCAGAGTACCTTTCCAGCACATTTCCATTGCATTTTTATTTCGATAATTAATTGGAAAATGAAGAGGCACAATGAGATGTTTGTGGATCACCAGTCCGTATACTTGGGCATTGGTAGCTTGTATTTATCCTGCCATTACAAATTAATTTTTGATATGGATGGTGAGGCATGCTTTTCCATACTTTTAAATACCCACACAATTTGTTTTAATCATTGGTGTATAAACAGATAAGAACCAGCCACAAAATTAATCCCCAATTGCAGATTTGTGGAGTCCTTTCCGGAGCCACTCTGTTGGGGGGGTTGTATGAAATATGAATGTTGGGGATTGAGCTCTTGCATATTTTTGCATGGACAAAGAGCAAGTGGGACGATTGTTTGAACCATGGCAAACTGAAACAGACTCTGTGGTGGCAGAGTCTTCCCTGTGAAGATATGCTTTCCTCAAAACCACCCTCATGCACATCGAGGGAGCATCTGTGAAAAGACTGCTAAGACAGTGACTGTGACTTGAACATCTTGTGCATTGTCTCGTGCATTCTTACAAACTCGAGAGGGTAAAGTAGTTGAACTTTATGTTTCACAGTTTCCTTTCAAACAGTTAAAACTACTGAGGTAATTTCCAACTAGAATGGAGAGGTATGTTACAGATTTTATTTGCTCAGGGAAAACTACGTAGTTAATAATTTGTTATGGCTGATTAGAAAACAAAACCAAAGCAGTACAAATGCATGCACACACAGGGGCACACATCCGCTAAACCAACCAAAATCTTCATGAGTGGATTTAATTCTTTGAAAATTATTATTTTTTCTAGCTTGTAGAAGTAGACCCAACATTTAACATATCTAAATATTAAAGAATTTGCCCATTTTCTCAATTTGCTTAATATACTCCAGACTTCTAATTAGGGAAATTATATATAACCACTCTTACAAATATGCAAACTGAGATATTGAAAATGAGGATATTATTTACCTGGTTTTGTTGAAATCCAGTGTTGAATTGAAGTTTCTTAGGAGGTGAAAGTGTTTTCTTTCACAATGAAATTATGGAGTTTTGTTTCCGGACACCAGCTGGCAGATCTTTGCTTTATAAGAGGTAACTATTTTAGCTCAGGTAATGAATATCTTGGATGATTCAGGTGTTTTTAGCAACCGCTCTGTCTGTTGTTGACCTCTAGATGGAGGCAATTCTGATGACCAGAGGCCCTTATGGGCACTTTGTCCACTGGCATTATGAGTGCCCCAAATAGTTATAGTAAGCAATAAAATTGTTTGATATTACTTCCAAAGGCTTGATTGTTCATTACAGAAAGTGAGGGTTGGACTTAGCATTCTAACCAGAGAGACCAAAGCTCTTCTGGAGGGACCTTGTCTAATGCAAGTAACGAAGTTCCTCACCTCTGTCCCAATGGCTAAGGTGAGGAGTCAGAAAGAGATAACTTTCCCAATAACTTCTCTTCTACTTTGGAGCTTTTCAACATTGATACCACTGACATTGTGAACCACAGTAGCTGTTTGTGTAGGCTTTCTGATGCATTTTAGGAGGTTTGGAGTCGTCATGGGGCTTTACTCATGTCTAGACACTGCCAAACATTTCAGGTAGGAAGTAGACAAAATTAAGCCCAGGTATTTTCTCCATGGTCCAGTGTAGTGGTTTGAATGAGAATGTCCCCCACAGGCTCCAAGTATTTGGACATTTTGTCCCTATTCGGTGGCGAGGGTTTTGGAGGTCTTAGAAGGTATGACTTCGCTGGAGGAAGCATGTCACTGTGGGGGTGGACTTAGAGAGTTCTTAAACCTGACGGATTCTCAGTCCCTCTCTGTTTCCTGTGTTTGCTTGAAGACATGAGTGCTCCTCTAGCTACTTCTTGCCACCATAGCTTGTCATCATCACAGGCTATAATCCCTTGGAACCTTAAGCTATATAAACTCTTCCTTCGATAAGTCCCTTTGGTCAGAGTTTCTACTACAGCAACAGAAAAGTAACGAATACATCTGGGATAATCTGAAGTTAGGGATCCTCCTGCCTCCTCTCCCACTTCCCTAGTGATAGGACTGCAAGGGTGCTTCATCAAGCCCAGATACCCCTGGTTCCTCATTGCAGTTGTTTCCATTCTGGCAGCAGATTGAAATTATTGTAGTGCTTTTGAAAATATCTCTAATTGAGTCTTTTCTAAGAGATGCAGATAGAGTTGATCTGCTCTGGCACTGTACACTTTCAGAAAGAGATTATCAGATGATTTGAATGACCAGACCAGGTGAAAACTACTCCCTGTCTAAGTGACTGTGGCTAAGATGTGTTGGTATGAGTGTCCCAGGGAGAAGAGAGTTTACGACTTCCCTTTCTTTGAATAACACCAAAAAAGGACTTATTGTAACAGGTATTGTGAACTGTCATCCCTCTCAATTATAGTCCAAGGCTTTCTGAGAGTTTACTGCTTTGAGGTAAAAAAAAAAAATTGTATGTTTGGTGGGGAGGGTTTTTTGGCTAATCTGAAGGAAATATTGGCTTATGTGTCGGACAGACAGGACTGCTTTAGTGTTAAAACTTGCCATGTCTGGCTGGAAAATGAAGTGTGTTTCTAACCCACTTAACAGTGGATGTTGGTGGTATGTGTAGATTATGCAAGCTCTGTAATGCCTAGTATTTCCCATAAGATAATGCTGTATTAGAAATCTCCCACTTCATAGGATTTTACCCTTTCGTTCTGTCCCCCCCCCCCAGAAGCCACAACATCACTTATACATGCATCTCGACAATGGAATTGAAGCTCTCTTAAGAGACTTTCAGTTATGGAACGTCTGAATTGAGTTTCTCTTGTATTAGATGGCTTAAAAAAATAGACAGTACTTTTTATTAAGGCTTCACTATAATAATTTGGTAACCTTATATGTCATTTGATTAGTTTTGAAAAGTAGAATTACTGTACCACACTGATATGTACAAATATATTGCATTAATTAGAAGGATATATTATTACTTAATAATATAAAAAGCTTAATATTAGAAATGTAGTTTATTTATGAAATATCATAAGGTATCTGAGAGGCGATACACTGGAAAACTTACATGGATTTGAAAGGCATTAGTTAGTGCAATTTGAGGTTTTCAACTCCACTGGAAATGACAGCACAAAGCTATCTATGTTCCTCCAATCTAGATGACCATTTTAATCTTTTCTGTAGGAAGATTATCAAGGTTTGCCAATGTGTATGTATGTATGTACATTTAAATAACTCAAATATTGTATCTAAACAGTGACAAGCATTCAGCTGATTGTTTAGTCAGTCAAATATTGAAATGCATCTGGCTCCTAGCCACATAAGTGAGTTGTTGCCATGAATTAAATGAGGAATCTCTTTCCATTGATTATCCTGTTCGTTTAGACCTAATTGAAGTCTTGAAATCAGAACTGAATTGTTGTGACAATTCAACTCCTCAGAAAATATAATGGAAGTAATATGATCATTAAATTAACGATGCTTTTAACTGGAAGAATTTAGAGCAAAGCATGGGAAATACAAACTTTTGGTTTGTTCCATTCATCAGGTAATAACTTTAAAAATAGAGACACATGAATAGATATTCATACATATATTAACAATAAATACAATGTAAACACAAAATGCACAGGACTGTCTACTCAGAGTAATGATACAGTATCCTGGAAGCATTAGTGTAGGGGTCTCTGTTAAGCTCCACTGGTCAGAAATAAAGATGTCAAGGCCTATAGAGATGGCTCAGAGATTAAAAACACTAGCTGCTCTTGCAGAGGATCTGCTTTTGTTTCTCAGCACCCGCATGGTAGATAACAACTGTCTGTTACTCCAGTTCCAGTGCACCCAACACCTTCTTCTGACCTCCACAGGCATTGCAAGACACAGGAGCACTTACATATGTGCGGCCAATTATACTTGTACACATAAAATAAAAATATTAAATAAAGTATTAAAAAATTAAAATGTCAATCCAGATTTTGGCAAAGCTGTAAGGAAATAAGCAATGATAATGTCTTACTTGTGGAGTACCGCTGGGCCAGTGTGTGCTCAGTTGGGAAGACATTTTCCAGAACGAAGTTTCTGACCTTTGACTTTGAAACTTCTCAAACTTCAACCATGTACTTCCAATGGAATCTTCAGTAAACGTCTCTGGGCGGATATTCCTTTTTCGTTTTTCTTTTTTTTTCATCATCTCATTGTAAAACAGTCCATCTACTAGGCTGTCAGCTATGCCGTCAGCTGTGCTCCTGAGATCCTCAGCAGGCCTAACTCTTTTTGTCACTGTTTCTGAATTCTGCTATAATGTTTGTAATGGTTCATCATAGCTTGGAAAAGTGGATAGCCGCACTGCTTAGAACTGTATTTGTAAAATGAATAAATGACTTTGAGTTGTCCTTCTGTGAGTAAAGTGTCATCTCTCTGTGTATTTTGCCTTCTTTTGTTGTTGTTTGCTTGTTTTTTTTTAATTATTTATTTTTTCTTTTTTTTTTAAATTAAAATTTGTTTGTAAATTTTAAATTGGGTTTTTGTGAATTTAATACAGAGCATCTCAGTCTTAACCATCTTTCTACTCTTTCCCCATGGGCACCCTCCATAGCCTCCCCTTTAAGTTTAATTTTTGAGAATTTCATATAGTACATTTTTATTGTATTTAGATCCCTTCCCTTATCTACCTACACTGCCCATTTTTACCCCCCACCCACTTTATGTACTCTGACGTACATATATATATAGAGAGACATATATGCATAATTTTCATTTATGTGTGTGTGTGTGTGTACAGTCAAATTTGTGTCACCCCAATGTTCTTCTGTGTGGATCCATCCATTGGAGCTTGGTTAACCCACTGGGAGTCACGCTCTTAAAAGAAACTGACTCTTCTCTTTTCAGTTTTCAGTTGTTCCTCAGGTAGAAGTGGGGTGTCTTACCCACATCTGTGCTGGAATTTGGTCTGACTTGAGCTACTTTACATGCTGTCACCATTGCTGTGAGTTCATTTGAGTAGTTTCCCAGCTGTCTGAAAGACTGTTTCCTTGCGGTCATCTACCACTTCTGACTCTTACAGTCTTTCTGACTCCTCTTCTGAAGTGATCCCTGAGCCTTTGAAGGCAGAAGTTTGATAGACGTGTCCAATATAGGGGTAACCATTCTGTAGTCTCTTATTTTCTGCATGTTGGCCAGTTGGGGGTTTCTATGTTAATCATCATCTGTTGCAAAGGGAAGCTATTTGCTGAGAGCTGAGAGATGCGTATTTTGCCTGGCTAGTTCTTCTTGAAGCATACAGGATTCATAGCTGTGTTCATTATTTTTTTCTTCTGGTAGCACACATAGTACTTTCCAGCACTATGAAAGCTAGCCAGTAGAAATGAAGCTTTGGAGTTATTATCAGATTGATTTTCTTTGTTTTTTTTTTTTTTTTTCTCTATGTCTCAT
This sequence comes from Eospalax fontanierii, assembly GCA_035773235.1. Lineage (NCBI taxonomy): Eukaryota > Metazoa > Chordata > Mammalia > Rodentia > Spalacidae > Eospalax > Eospalax fontanierii. The sequence continues at coordinate 10,824,267 of CM069529.1, read as the reverse complement.
GTATGTAATGTCTTCAGCAAAAGGGTATTACTGTGGGCAACTAGGAAGCAGGGCAGTGGCCAGTGCAAAGTTCTATGGTACTCCTGGTCAACAGTTTCAAAAGAGTTTATCATTCCTGGCATTGGGCTTTTAACTTTCCTAGTCTATGATGTCTCGTAGGGGCAATGTCCCCAGTTATGAAATCTTTTATAATGTATATACCTGAAGAAGCTTCAATAATGGTAGAATTTTTTGTTCGTTTTGTTTTTTTGAGACAGTTTCACTATGTCCCCAGCTGTCCTGGAACTTGTTATGTAGACCATAGCAGGCTGGCTTTGATCTCACAGTGGCGCACCTGCCTCTGCTTCCCAGGTGCTGGGATTAAAGGCATGTACCACCATGCTGGATCTTTGTTTTTAAACTTTGTGTGTGTGTGTAGTCTATGTGTGCACATGTTTGTGTGTGTGTGTGTGTGTGTGTGTGTGTGCATATGTGTGGAGGTCAGAAGTTGGTGTTGAGTATCTTCTATCACTCTTCAGTCTGTCTTTAGTGACAGAGTCTCTCCTGAACCTTGAGCTCATCAGCTGGTCAGAGTGGCCAGCCAGAAAGCTGTGGAATTTTGCCTGACTCACATGACCTTCCAGTGCTAGGGTTACAGATGTGCAGGAGCTAAATGTAGGTCCTCATGCCTACAGAGCAGGCACTTTACCAACTGAATCATCTCCCAAGCCTCTGCTTTAGTTTTTCACAGTTTATCCCAATTTTCCCAACTATAATTTAGGTACTTAAATTGGGTTCTTTGTAACAAAGTTGCTCTTAGTGGTGTTATAGCACATAGTATAATACGATGAGCATCGTGTGTGTTTGAGAAATTAACCTTGAACAGATTCCAGGACATATTAAGGATGGCTTTGTGTTCTGAAATAGGCTGATTCTAAGAGAGCTTAGAAAATTAAGACCTAATTTCAGGAGGAGACCGTGGAAGACTTGAGCATATAGACAAGGAGTCTCAGCACTAATTTATGAGAGTCTGTAATCTGCAGAAGAGTGAGGTTCAAGTTACTGCTGTGCCTGATATAAAGTGCTTTCTTTTTAGAGTACCATTCAAGTGTTTCCAAAAGAAAAAAAAAGCATGACTATTTCTTAAGCAAAGGACCCTTAAATAGCAGAGAGGCAGAGGAGTCATTTAGAGCCAGGAGGCTAGCATGGCAGATTGCATTATCATCCTTACAAAAACAGTGCTGGTCTTCCTGAGATAAAAGGCGATAATGGGACTGTGTGACATGGCTATTTATTTATGGGATTGCATAACCATTCTTAGTTATAATGTGTTATGGAGCTTCCATTACTCAGGCTTTTAGGGAGGAATACAAGAAGTCTTGGTACTTTTGTCTTGGTCCTCAGTTGAAACTGTGTACAACTTCAGTTACTGGATAGATGAGACTTCGGGAACAGGGCCTACTTGTTTTACTTTATATTCTTTAGAACTTCAGTTGCTTAGGTCTCCTGGGGGCTTTTTTATGAGACAAGGGAACAAAGCTGCATTTTGCAATTGCTCAAAGCCTGTGGTCATGTCATTTGCATTCTTTCTACCCTTCCTCCGCTGCCCAGAGTTTTCAGGACAAAATCTTTTAAAGAACTAGTCAAGCACCTCGCCCTCCGTCTTTAAAACATTTTTTTGGGGAACAGAGTCTCCCGGTAGCCCCAGCTGGCCTGGAACTCACTATGCCGACCAGGCTGGCCTTGAACTCACAGAGATCCACCTGCCTCTGCCTCCCGAGTGTGAGGATTGAAGGTGTGTGTCATCACACCTGGCTAAATTTTTTCTTTGTGTAGTATATTTATGTTTGTGTTTCTGTGTTCATGGGTGTATGGGAGTGCACATGTGCATGTATGTGGAGGACAGAGGTGGATGTCAGGTGTATTCTTTGATCACTGTCCACCTTAGTTTTTGAGGTGGGCCTTTCATTGAACCCGTAGCTCATTGATTGGCTAGTAAGTTTCTGGGATCCACCTGTCTCCCCAGTCCTAGAGTTGCATACAGCCACCAAGCTTATCTTTTTATGGGTGCTTGGTACCTAAACTGAAGTTTTCATGCTTGCATGACATGCAGTTTACACGTGAGCCATCTCCTCAGCCCTACCTTCTTGAACACACACAGCATTTAATATTTTGAGTATACATTTAGCGAACATTAAACGTTTTGAATTTGAAGAATTGAGTGTCTTTTTCCATTCATACTTCTTCCGCCTTTGTTTTCATTCACGCAAAGGAGAATGAATCCCTTAAATGTGGCAAACAGTTAGAGCACCATTTTTGCCTGCTAGTGTAATGCAGAGATAGGATGTTTCAGTTGATTTTCCATGGTATGCATTGGAAAGTGTTTTTTTTTTTTTTTTTTTTTTTTGTCAAATCTGTTTATCACTGCACTAAGCTTAGAATTTTATCTTTTATCCTGATTATCAAGATAACAGAAAGGTCTTCTGATCTTTCTCCCAATTATTCATGGATCTTGGTAGGCTTTTAGAGAAATATCTAATTCAGATTGTATGTACCTACAACTTCTTAAGCATTTATAATTGCTAGTTGATTAAAAAAGTTAAAAGCAAATCCAGCTGTGTGTATGTGTGTGTATGTGTGTGTGTGTGTGCTTGTGTATGTTTCCTGTCACTAACCACATAACTGACATTTTCATAATGAAGGGCAACATAAGACAGACAGTGATCCCTTAAGATGCTGATGAGCTGTAACATTTCTATTGCTAATATCATTATTGTACATTTTCTGTGTCTAGATGGTATAGATATGCGGATATCATTGTGTGATAGGTGCCTACAGTACTCAGTACAGTAGCATGTAGTCGAGTCGCCACAGACCATGCCGTGGTGTCTGGTGGGCTGCACCATTTTGGTTTATATTAGAACACTCTAAGATGTTCTCTTAATGACAAAATTACTTAACCCATTTCTCAGAATGTATCCATTATGAAGTGATTTCTCTCTCTCTATCTCTTTGTTTAATGATGAATTCAGTTAAGATTAAATATTTATTTTAATGCTAAAGAGTAAAAATTAGGTCAATATAATTCGCTTTAATTCAGAAAGTTTTGAAATAATAAAACTTAGTTATAAAGCCCTGTACATTATAAATATCAAAATATTAAAGCCTCCTGAAGAAGAAATTGACTTTCAAAACTGAATGAATTGCTGAAGACCCATTTCCGGTTAGTAGATGACTAGAGAAACCCAGTTACTTCAAGGGCAATGGTTTTATAACAAGGACATTTGTTCTTCCAGTGTTCAAAATCACTCGTTACAGGAGTAGTATTAAAAGAACAGGAACTGTTCTTTTTCAGTTCGTGTTGAGAATTTTGGAAAATGAGTGACACCAGATGATAGGCATGTGAGGTGAGTGACTGTTTAGAGGGTTTAGAGATATTCTGATCAGATAAAGTACCAAAGAAAATCTCAACCAGAAGGTGAGGTGAGCTCAGTCTGTTTCCTTGGGTTCTCTGGTCCATACACATGAGGTACCTAGCTCATAGACTGCTGGATAACTTCCTATACCAACTTTTCAAGGAGGAACTATTTCCAGTGTTAGTGCAGTCCAGCAGCTTTACTGCTCATATGGACCTTGCCCACGTCAAGACTGTATTGCTTTCAGAGATGCATTCTTGACCAGTTGCACTGACCTTCATCAGGTCCTTACATACCCACTTGTATTAAGTGCCAACATGCTGCATGTCTGGAGAAGTGTTGGCTTCTGGACTGTGAGCAGCAGAAGGGAATGAGACCAGGAGCGAGGGGATCAGCCAGATGGCAACACCAACTGCTCTCAAGGAGCTGTGTTTTTTAATAACTCAGCTTACTGCAAACAGAACTAATTCAGCCAGTTATTCTGATTTATGCCACTATAGGCAGAAGTGAAAAGTATGCTTACATTCCACTTCTGATGGCTTTTGAAAAGGTCAGGATATCTGAGTTGCAGATTTTTGCTCCTAGCAGCTTGGTCTGTCAAGCTACTCTTGAGAATTCAAATTAATCATACTCATTAATTCAGTATCTCTCCCATTTCCCTAGACAGCAAGTGTCAATTCAGCCTTCCACCCAAACAGAATAATAAGACCCTGAAAGGCAAATCATTAGTCACATCTGTAGATGATACATCAGATGTGATTTAACTTGTAACAAAAGGGAGAATGAAAACAGTAGAGCAAGGCAGTCCAGAGACACTTTCCTGAGGAGGGTCTCTGAAAAGAATCTGAAAGAATCTGTCTGTTGGCTTTGCATGCTGCTCACAGGCTTATGTTGACTGGCAGGGCAGGCCCACTTACGGTCACAGAAGAGATCCAGAATTGCCCTTCCTGTGGAGTCACGGAGGGAAACCGGTGAACTGATAACGCTTGTTCTGCATATGAGGGTGCTTATGAGGAGGACACAGTTATTACGATGACCAGTGTGAGATCTAGGATTCAGTGTTCCCTGCGTGGTTTTCCAGGAGTAGCCCCTAGTGTACTGACTTTCATGGGAAACCATTAGGGAATAAGCTTCCTCCAAATCTGTGGGAGAAGAGGGTTGAAATCCTTACTTTTTACAGTGTTTCTTCAGCACTTAAATGGAAATCAGTTATAAAGCCATTCTTATCCTAAAACTATGTGCCATGTTGTTTTCATGCTTAATTTCTTTGGCTTTTGTGTATTGCAGTATCCAAACTGATCACTTTGGGGATGTCTAGCACATAAGTCTGTCTGGGGAAACATTTAGCCAGAGTGTATACAGTTGTTCATATGCTAGGCGCTGACTTTAAAAAGAGAGCTATGGCTGTTACTATCCTTATCAACAAAACATATATGCTTATTTTTGTTTGTTTAGGTTTTGAGACAGGGTCTTGCTATAGCCCCAACTGGCCTGAAACTCTCTGTGTAGATCAGACTGGCCTTGATCTCACAGAGATCTGCCTGAATCTGACTCCCGGTCACTGGAATTAAAGGCATGTACCACCACACACACACAGAAATATCTGGCTGTTTCCACGTGTGTGAATGTCTCTGTGAAACCACTCAGATGTTAAAGTAACAGGTAGATACTCATCTTTAAACTGAATAATATATTTAAAGCAATGGAAAACATTTTTATAGACATCAGTTAAGTTCTGTTTTTTTATAATATTTTCTTTATTATCTTTTATTTTGCATGTATGAGTGTATTGTTGCCTGCATCTGTGTAAGTGTACCTGTGTCGGATCTCCTGGAACTGGAATTATGGACAGTTGTTAATTGCTATGTGGGTGCTGGAAATCAAACCCGGGTCCTCTGCAAGAGTAGCCAGCGTTCTTAACCACTGAGCCATCTCTCCAGTCCTTAAATTCTGTTTTATGTGAATAAAATGGCAAGATTTTGCTGTAGAACACCTTAGAGTAGGGTCAGGAATTAAAAGTGTGATGCTGTAATTTCGTGAAAAGCGTGTCGGCGTAGCTACCCTGTGAAGATGCAGAGACATGGGCTCCGCCTTGTTCCTGCTATGTCACCTTTAGCACGTCATGAAATCCTGTGGGTGAGCTTTATTTACCAAGCGAAGAGCTAGGAAGAGAGATGTTTAAGTCTGTAGTCTCAGAACTTGGATTTCACAGATGAAACTTGGGAATAGACATGGAATGGACAAACTTTGCTTCATTAGGTGTGATCTGTAAAGTATAATAATCTACTGATAGCATCATTTCCTCAAGGAAGATCTTTTGAACATTTAAAAAAAAAATTATAACTTTAACAAAGTCTGCACCCAGAGAAATAGTTGGTAACATTTTATTGATATACGTCTTTAATGTTTTTTTTTTTGTTGTTGTTAAATAACAAGATGTAACTCAGAGTCCAGATTCAACAGTACCACATACAGTGCATTTCTAGTGTAGACTATTCTTCTTTATTGAACTTTTTTTCCTAGTCATCATAGAAGTCTCATTTCACATAGGTTTGTGCATTGGTAAACACGGGCAGAGGTGGGGTGAGAAGGCAGGAGACAAAGCCTGTGTGGTTCCCACAGTTCCTTATTTATCCTCTCAGAAAGAAAGGGGATTTATGAGCTTCAGGGTTTGATCACTGTAGCCTCCTCCCAGGCTGCTCTGCCACCTGACTTCCAGAAGTTGCGAAGCTGAGTCTAGTCCCAACATGGAGAATGAGGATGTGTTCCGAAAGGAATTCTCTGCATATGTGGAAATTTCACTGTTCTGGTGTTATCTCAAGTCTGGTCTGCACTCGGTGTCCTCTGGAAACCTGTCAGGGTTGGAGCAGTTCTAGCATGGTGGATGGAGTCCATCCTCTGAAACCCCAGAGCTGTGTTCGAACACTGTAGATGAATGAGGAACCAGAGAAACCGTGGGGAGGTGATGTGGATTTGATCCAGTTCTAATGTCTACTGATGCTAGGTTTCTTTGGCTTGGGCAGTTCTCAGATAGAGTACACAGATGTGCTGGGCATTGTGAAATGTGCATTGTCTAGATTCTTACCTACTTTCTCATGTTGCTTAGTGGGCTACTGAGCTGGAGGATCGTGGTGAAGGATTTCACTTTCTCTTCCCCTGTAGACTGGTTTGTCTCAGGAACCTACTGTGTCGGTCTCAGATGGCAGAGTACGGCTCATCAACTAATGTTTAGGAGAGTGAACAGAAGCAGGGCAGGGGCACCAGGCTTTGTCCTCTTTCACGTCCTGTGTTGCCAGATACTGTCGTCTTGTTTTGGGTGTGATAACAGAATTCTTGAGACTACCAGGTAATTTGTAAAGAGGTGCATTTCGACTCATGGTTTTGCAAGTCTAAGGGTGTGCCTCTGGCATCCACTTGATTCTAGAGAGGGTCACATGCTGCTCCAACTCATGGCAGAAAGTGCAAGTACAAGAAAGCAAAGAGAGGTGCCACACTTACCTACCGTCTCTGTGACTACTCATCATGCCAGAACTGATCTGGCACCTGTCAGCACCCTTACCTCACAGTAAGAACCAAGGAGCAGTGGAAGTTTTGACAGGGACAGATCTCATTCTCTCCATGGCACCAGATTTTGATGATCTTTTCTAGGAGCTTTTGACTAAAGGTACACATTATCCCTTTTCTTTGACACTTTAGTACGGTTACTTTACAGCTTACGCTAGTTCGAAATAAGGCCCTTCAATGAAACTGAGAGGGTCATATTAACTGAAGGGAAGGGTAAAATCTATAGCAATTTCATTATACATCATTGCCTTAACTAATCAGGCATCCACGTGTTCTAAATAATGCCAGGCATAATGGAGATTTATTATAGCAGATTAATGGCTAATCAGAGTATGTCCTGAGAGAAACAACAGAGGGAGACAAACAGAAAGGGAAGCATGAACTGATGCAAGGCGCACGAGTGTGGGCGGAAGTTGGGAACCACAGTCTGCTCATATTGCTGCTGCTTTGTATAAAGTTCTTCAGTGTTCCATATGCAGATGAGAGATTGAAAATGCTCATGCACTCATTTATTCCACAGATCTTTCCCCTGGTGTTCCATGTGGGTGCAGTGAAGTGATAGACACTGTGCCAGATAAGAGTAGAAGAGTGAGTAGTCAGCCGCAAGCCCTTCTGGTCATGAGTTTATGGTCTGACATGTCCATGGTCTGAGGTAGGTAGCAATGAGGGGGATATCACTAAGGAGTAAAGGGGAAGAATGAGCAGTTGGCGCTAAGGGCCTCTGTGATCTGGAGATGGCTCATGGGCCACCATGTTAGGGCTGGATACTCCAAAGAGGACTGCTGTGTGGTTGGCGTCTGAGCAGCTGTTTGAGTTTGGAACTGCTGGCAATAGGAGCTGAAGGTCTAAGAGGGTACAGATGTGAAAAGAAATAAGCTATATTTAACAGTGGAGAGATGAGTAGTTCTGTGCTGAGGTTTTTGTTAGGTTATGGAAGATCATTTTGGACACTGAATTGAGACCAGGTTACATAGGGAATTGATTGAATGCTATCCCCTGGGTGTTTTCCAATAGCAGCATTAGTTTTTAAGCAAGGAATAATGTAAAATATTCTTATATTAGTTACTTCTCTTGTTGCTGTGGTAGAAGTCCTGACAGGAAGCAGTTTAAGGGAGAGGATTTTGATGACTTCAGGTTTGAGGGATACTGTGGGGACTGTGGGGACGGCAGTGTGGGGGGATAGTGTGGGGACGGCAGTGTGGGGGGGGCAGTGTGTGTGGGGGTGCAGTGTGGGCAGCTCCTTGCTCACATCTCAGTGGAACAATAAAGAGAGAAGGATGGAATTAGAGGTGGGGCATAAATATCCAGACCTCCTCCCAATTAGCAGTTCCCTCCATTCAGCCCCTTCTAAAGATGCTGCAACCTTGGAAAACAGCCACTAGCTGGGAGCCAAGTGTGCAAACAGATAAGCCCACGGAGGACATTTTACATCCAGAACAGTTAGTTCTTCCTTCTTAGGTTTGGTGATTAAACTTAGTGGACCAGGAAAGTTAGGTCCTTAGAGCAAAGAAAAATTTCTTATTGGGATTTTATAACTCAATTTAATTCTAATAGTTTACGCTTTTAATTTCTTTCCTTAAGGGCTCCTGAACTAAAAGGTTTTATATCGGTACTTGAGGATTTTATGTACCCAGATCCAAGCCATTCAATACTCTTCAATTATTATTTTATTTGCCAAACTGATGTTATACTGAATTATGATTTTGCTTTAGTTGGGGAATTTTTAAGGAGGAAGTCATTAGTTAAGAAAATCCATCTTCTGCTTAAACCTTCTGAGACAATAATGAAGATGCAACAAGGTTTTGGGGAAAAATATAGCCTATTTGCCCAGAAGGCAGAAATACACTGCTAAGTGAAAATCAATTAACTAATTCTCTTACAACGATAAAAGTAGAAAAATAATCTTGAAATGTGTCAAGTCTACTATAGCAGTTAATGTGGCTTTTAAATTTCATTCATTTTGATGTTTTTCACCTTGATGTTTTGGTTGCATTTTATTTTGTTGTATTCTCTATTCAGTCTCAAGTGATGTTCACATCATGTCACTGAACCTGTAGCGTTCTCTGAAGTTGATGAGGGTGCACAGGGAGGAGTGAGGTCTCAGCCACCACGCAACTCAGCACAGATACTTTTCAGCCAGAGAATCTCTACATTCAACTAGTGGTTGTTTATGCATTTGGTTAAAGTCTTAACTTGGGGAAAAAAATAACGTTACAAACTTGAGAAACCCCTGATCTAAACCCAGTGACACCAAAAGTGGGACTTCTGGACCACTAAATTGTTCCTGGAAAATACTGTTTCTTTTTGTAGGGAGTTAAGATCATAATGACATTTTCATTCAGTGAGAGAATAGGTTCTGTGGCCATATTTACCTCCTGTCAGCCTGTCTCCTCCTTCCTCCTAGTCTGCTTCCTTTTCCCAAGTAACCCACCTCCTACTTTCATTTATAGTATGTGTGAATATAAATCATGCGTCTGGGTTCCAAATGTCACACACAGGTACTAGTTGTCTGATTCTGTTTTATTTAGCTTAGGATATCTCTAGTCCTTTCTATTTTCTTGCCAATGCCACAATTTCATTCCTATTTATAGGTGAATAAAATTCTATTGTGTATATAGAACATATTTTCTTCATTCATTTGTTAATGGATACATAAGCTGTTTCATTAATTTGGCCATTGTATGTAGTGCTACAGTAATTGAGCCTGTGATTTTCATCGAGTGATGATGACAGGAGTTCCATGAAACATACTATCATGTTAATTTACAGACATTAGACTTTTAGTTTTTAGAGGCAGACATATAAATTGCTACGTATTTGAAAACTTTCACCTTCAGTTTCTCCCTCTTGATATCTACCATCTGTTCTTAGTTTTGCAAGGCCTTCTGGGGTTGGAGAGGAAACAGTATATTTAAAGGAAACCAATCTTGCTGATCTCAACCTAAAGCTGTTGACATGATGGTAACATTCTGCAGTCTTTTTGGAAGTAATAAACTGTTCTTAAGAAACATGACTTGATGTATACATTTAAATCCACTGATACTTGCTCTGATCCAGTCTTAACCTGCTCTTCTTAATCGAGGTGGAACTACTTGTGCAGAATTCATTTTAATGGTTTAATTACATAATCGTGATCTTTTAGTGACATTAGTAGGTTACCATTAAAAATGGCTGTGTTCGAGTTTTGGTTTTCTTAGTCTGCCTTCAATTCTGCATTCTTGAAAGAACACACTCTTTATGGGAGTTAGTTTTTTTTTTTAAAAAAAAAACCAGGATCCAAAATGCTACATTTTATCAACCTGTAAGAAACTATACTAAATGGCGGTTTATACCCAAGTCTATCTATAAAATGAAGCCTCAGAGCAGTTTATCTCTTCTGCCCCATATGCATATACATAAACACGTGTATAAGCTGATAGTGGGATGGTAACTCATTGATGATACAGTTTTACCGCAGCAGAGTACCTTGAAAGTGTGGTATCATCACCGCAGAGGATTCTTCATTCCATGTATTCACAGCTCTTGGATTCCTGAGCCAATGTACATCAGGAAATGCTTGATTTGATGAGCCGAGAACAGCATTAGTGAGCATAGAAGTGAACCACTTTGGGGTCGGGGAGGGGGAGTCAAGTCATGTCTTGATCCCAGCTCCACCCGGAGAAAGGCTTTCAGCTTTCACAGCGAAAGTGCAGGTTTCAAGATCCCTGGCATCAAACCTCACAACCCCTCTACTTACTTACAGGCTAGCTAGGAGGAGCAGTCATTCTTCAGCCTTCTCAAGGCTTCCCTTGTGCAAACCCATGCGGGTCTGATCTCAGACAGCCAGAAAGAAAAGGAGACTCCTTGGTCCTGGTCTCAGTTGTCATACCCTAAGGGCCTGGTGACCAGGTCTGAGGATAGTGGCAGATGTAAGCTGGCTGCCTGAGTCCCTATCCAAGCCTTTAAAATTCACTGTTGCTGTCCCAGCTCCTAGTGCAGATGGCTGCGGTGCAGTGATTTCACAAAAAGTAAACAGAATGCTCATTTGTCGAATGCCACTTTTTTGAACATAAATATTTTAATTGAATCTCACGTGAATTCTGTCCTGTGCTTCTTTAAAAGCAAAAAATTTAAGAACTCAAACAAATAAAACCTTACTTGTTTACAAGATTAATTTAAACCTGGGTGATATTTGGAAAATTATAGGCAGAAATCTGTTCTTTTTTTTTTTTTTTAACTTTTCTTTTTCTTTCAAAGTTAAATGTGCACAAAACTCCCTACTGAGTAGTTTAATAAAAATGGCCTGTGTTAGTTGTTCAGTATGCTTATTTTTAGGCAAAGATTTTAATGACTACGGTGAACCAGCTCTGCTGCTAAGCCTCTAGTTGTTATAGAAAGTTGGGGGAATTTGTCATTTCTGATTTTGAGATTTAACAGTGTGTATTAGTCTTCGAGAGAGCGATTTTGCCTTTATGGGGTGTCAAAATACAAAATAAGAGAAGACCAGATCAGTCCTTGACAAAAGACTATGTATGTACTCGTTTGTTTATGTGTTCTGTTCAGCTGTGACTATGGCTGGGCTACAGACTCCTCAGAGGTGGGTGACACTCCTTTTAGCCGTGTTCAGATTGCACTCTCAGGAATTCCCCTACTCATTCTCACTTTTAATTTGTTAAAAATGCATGAGTACTACTTTCATATCATTTCTACTCCTCCCCCTTCCCTCTCTTAGGTCCTCCTTTACCTCCCCTTGATTTCTTGTCTTCCTTTCTTTAATTATTATTTTTGCATATCCATCCATAGACTTATGTATGTTGATGCACTGGATTCATTTAGTAGTGCTCATGTGCATGTGTTTAAGACTGATCACTTGGGATTGCATAACCTATCAAGGAGCTCATCCCTAGAAAGAAAACAATTTTTCCTCCCTCAGCACTTTTCATTTCTTAAGCTTGAGTATATGCATTTCTTCGCGATTCACTTTATCCCAGGAAGAATGTTCCAGATCATTGACTTGACTGTTACTTAGAAAATATGCTTTGGAGGGGCTGGAGAGATGGTTCAGCAGTTAAGAGCACCGGCTGCTCTTATAGAAGACTCAGGTTCTGTTTCCAGCACTTACCCAGGGTGGCTACCAGGTGACTGTAACTCTAGTTCCAAAGGATATGATACCCTCTTCTGGTTTCCATGGGCATTGCACACACAGGTTCACTTACACACATGCAGGCAAAACACTCATACAAAAAAAAAATCTTTAGAAATAGTCTATGGATATTGTCACTGTCATTGTAGGTAATGAAATCTTATTTAGTGGTGATATACTCATAGGAAGTTTAGAAGTAAAGAAAATGTAGTTTCAATAAAATTAAGGAAAAGTATCTAAAACATTGCAATCTTTCTTTTTAATTTTCAAACAAGTCCTTTCGCCAGTGAAGTATTGCTTGCTGAATATGTTAACTGTGCGCTCTTTACTGTCTAACACCTCAGACTGTCAACACGCTGGGGCAGTTTGTTCTCCTGTACGTCATTTATCTGTCTCCATCTCTGCTGTTGGTCCTCTTAGCTCGGACCAACATAACTCTCCCTGTGGTGCTGGGCCACATATCTTTACATTCCCATCCTCTCTAGGACTTTTCCATTTCAAAGTATTCTGTGTTTCAGAATGGTCTTCAAAACTTCTGTCAGATCATATTGATTCTCAGTTAACAAGCCAACAATGGCGTCCTCATGCCTCTAAATAAAATTCAGTCTCCTTTTTTTTGTATACGACACAGAAAGGCCTCTAAAACCTGGACCCCTAGTTAGCCCTTAGACAACATATCCAGGCTGCTCTGGATATTGCTGGCTGCTTGCTTCCAGGTACTTGCCAGGTGTTCCTGGCCAAACTCTACCCTGGAAGCCTTCATTGATATTACTTTTGAATTCTGTGCAAAATGTTTCATCTATGTGTTTCTGTGATATCCCGTAGCATTTATCCAAGTATAATAGTTCATTTACTCTTTCTCTCCCCTCAATTCTAATTAGATTTCTTGAAGAAAGAGAGTATCATTTGTCTCCCTCTATCCAAACCTGGCATACTGGAGCTCTAGGTAGATGTTCATGAAGTGACTGACTGACTGAAGGGACTCCATCCCAAAATTCCTCATGCTCAACAGCAGTATGCAGTGTGTACTTGTTGTGGGAGAGAGGAGACTTTGAGTTCTTATTAGAGAGAGGATACATCACTCCCTGTATTCTCCACACTGCAAGAAAAAACCAAATACATACATATATACATATATATGAGAAGAACAATACAGATCTTTACCCCAAATTTGTGTCTCTTGATTATATCTTTCTGTATATTACTAAAGTGGAAAGTCTTAGATATAATCTTCGCTGGTAAATGTCAAGTCTAACTTTCTGCTTGTGTACATGAACTTGTGACTTTATTTTTAGTGCCCTCGGTGAGAAGCTTGTATTTCCACAGAAATTCTATTAGAAGCTGCCTGATAGGGGGAAGGACATGTTCTTTGGAGCCAGACACACTTTGCACAGATTCTGGCTTGATTTTTTCCCTAAACTTCATGTTGGTGGGGAAAGTTTTATTCTACCTCTTAAGGCTCATCTTGCTTATAAAGTGTAGAGAGAGAGAGAGCATTCATAGAGAATGCTGATAAATACTAGATCTTTTCTCCTGCAGAGAGAAGATAACAGTGCATCTAATTTTATGTTTATTTGACAATTGAATAACCATCTTCTTCAACTCTTAGCTACTGATTTTATCATTTCAATTTTGGCGGCTCTGAAACTGATAAATTTCACATGTGAGCTAATTATCATTAATAATATATAGAAAGGATGTAAGAGCAGAGTCAAGAAAATAATAGGTAAAGTGTTCTCGGGGGAACAGAGCCTTGGCCATGGCTCTATGTTTTATGTCACTTCTTGATTATTACTGTTTTTTGAGACAAGGTCTTGTGTAGCTCAGAATGAACTTGATATGTAGCTTGAGGATGACCTGACCTTGAATTCCTGATTCTCCTGCCTCTACCTCCCAGGTGCTGGATTAAAGTTGTGGCCACTGTGCCCAGTTTCTTTATGTGTAGAATGATAACTCTCAAATGAATCTCTTTGTTACTGTTGTTTATAAAAGAAATAGGCACTAAGCTAGGTTTTGAAGTCTTTGGACTTTCACAGTTTCAGGCTCACTTAAGCCTGGAACTCAGCTGCAGACTATCAGGGAAGGAAACCAACATTTCCCATTTATCTACGTTACTCCACACCTTGTAGAAACAGGCCCACAATGGCTCAGCAGGGAAGAAAGACTGGAGCACCTTGTTTTATAAAGTTTAGATTTGCCTCTAATTTAGCAGCACGTTTTGTGTTGCCAAGAGTCGAAGCTAAAATTACCTGTTTGAAACAAAAGGAGTTCTAGGAATTGTCATTTGTGGAGGAGGTTGGAAAAGGAGAGGAAATAGATGACTTCAGCTTGAATCCCCAGACTCTAGGAACTAGGCCAAACAGGGATTGAACTGCCTCTTAAAATTTTTATTATTCTGCACTCTAGGAATCTTTAAAAAGAGACTAATGCACGTTTAATGACTGGATATTAAAGAGTATTTATTTCAAGTATAAAAAGTTGCTGTTAAAGTGATTTTTTTTTTCAAGCCTGCCTCAGTTCAGGGACAGAGGAGCAAAGCTTAGGAACCGAAAATAGCACAGCCAAAAATAGCCTCTTCTCATAGATGGACTTGATCACAGTGCTCAGATGTGGTAGAGAAAACTTCAGTAGTGAATTAAAATTTGGAGGAAGAGGATCTGCAGTCAGCAGCAGGTTACAGCAGGTAACTAAAGGCACACAGTATAGCTCCTGACCTCACTAAGTCTCAGCACACACAGAGATCAGCTTTGACTGATAGTAGGCAGTCATCTTGAACATGACTAAGGCAATGCTATATGGATAGGTGCAACCTTCTGGGAAATGCATCATCATTAGTATTTGTACTATCAATTAACAGTGTAGGCTCTGGGGATAGAAAGGGACTAATTCCTGACTTTTCCACTTGGTACTTGAATGACCTCCTCTCTGGGATTTAGGCTTCTCATTTTTAAGAAAAGGGTTGTATACAGATCTGGAAGGATGGGTCAGCAGTCAAGAATGCTTCTTTCTATACAAAAAGTCATAAATGACCAAAGCATAGAGAACAAGACTCTGCAGAGTGTAGGTCCTTGGGCAGGACTCCTATATCGAACTCCACCCACCACAGGGCTCAAGGAACATTGCAGAAGAAGGGGAAGAAAGATTTTAAGAGCCAGGGCGGTGACACATGACTGTATGGAAATAGACTCCTACAAGCTCCTGGGACCCTGCTCATATGAACCTACAGCAGTGATGTCAGCATGCTCAAGAACCATGCAAACTCAAGGAAACAGAAACCCAGCACAGAACTGTGGTAATGGGCAACAGGCCCAGTCTTAGTCAAAGAATTATTGGCAGCTGATTACTGCTGGTGAAGAAGAGCTGACATTCTTAAAGGGAAGCACTCTAGATAGGCTGACTAGACCCTTGTGGACGAACTCACATTGAGGAAAATATGGGACACTAACTTGACTCAATAGGCCTTAACAAAAATGACAGAATGTGTGAATTCCAGTGTATGTGTGTATGGGTTGGGGGGAGACTGTGGGAGGTTGCCAGTGGGAAGGGTTATAAAGATGATTAAGACTGATTAAAATGTTCTGTATGAAATATACAAAAATGCAATAAAAATTAACAGCAACAAAAAAAGAATGCTTGTTACTCTTACAGAGGACTCGAGCTCAGGTCTCAGCACCCACATCAGGTAGCATCAGGTCCCCTGAAGCAGAGTTACAGGTAGTTGTGCATTTTTTTATATTGCTATAGAGCAGGGGTTAGTAAACTATAGCCTAGGAGCTATTTCTAGCCAACTGACTGTTGGTATTTGACTTGCAAGCTGATATTTTTTTAAGTTACAAAATATCTCCTGCCCTGTACCTGAGTTCATGTTTGTATAGCTCTAGCAAAGACTTACATCCCTCTGTTTGGTTAACTTAGTCAGTGGGTAGGTTTCCTTATGGAGACTTGGCTGTGAAGTTTTTAAGAAAACTTTTCCATTGATATGTGAGGAGGTATAGCTTAGATGTGTTTCAAAGTTTGCATTGTTAATGCTTTGGTTCATTTTGATTGATTTTGGAGTAAGAGAATTCTTGTGCCTATCCATTGACTGGGTGTCAAGGCATACCTTTTTGATGTTTTCAAGTAAATGACTCCTGGGGCTGGAGAGGTGGCTTAGTGGTTAAGAGCACTGGCTGCTCTTGCAGAAGACCTGGGTTCAAATCTGAGCACCCACATGGTGGCTAACAACTGTCTATAACTCCAGTTCTAGGGGATCTGACACCCTTTTTCTGTCTTCCCCAGGTACTTCATGACAAGGGCACACTCATATACATGGAGGCATAACACTCACACACATAAAAATATAAATAAATCAACCTTGAATTAGAATTAAATAGAGGTAGATAATTAGTCCCATTTTTTAAAAATTCACATATGTTGATATCCTGTAGAGAGGCAGGATTGGTGAATGATTTCCTTCCCAAAGCATATCTGGAATAGATGAGATCTAGAAGGGATAGCAACTTATTTTCTTCATTGGTATGATGCCTAAACAAAAACAGCCTGACTCTTAGCATCCATTTTAACTAAGAGGTGGCCTCAAACTGTGTTCCCAAAGGTCTTGTTCTCTCTTTATTGAAGCCATATGTCCAACATAAAATGTGGAAGGAAAAGCAGAACTGTATTATTGGAGAAGTATGTCCCTTCTGACCTCCACTGACCCAGAACAGTATACACAATCACAAACAGATGTTATCAGGCAAATCCCTCCTGTTGTTTTCAACACAAATGAAATAATTTCTTGCTTCCCAAAGATGCTTGTAATGCTCTGTTATTTTCACAACACACACAGACAAATAAACACACACACACATGCGTGTGTGCACGCACACATGCACACATATGCATATTATTCTGAGTCAAGGGCAAGGAAGAGTCATGAGGGATCAAAGCTACATGTTAAGGTTATTAGGAGCCCAAAACCCAGTAAACTTATTTACATTATAAACAAACTGAGGTAGTGTTAATTGACCTCAAAACATAAGATTAACTTCGGTTTAGAGGACAGGTAAAAGTCATTTTTCCAGAGGTCATTACTATAGTCTCACCTTGTTTGTTTTATAAAAGAAGAAACATACTCATATTTGTAAGAGGAGACATTACCACAGTTTTCTTTATTGAATCAATACAGAA
Organism: Eospalax fontanierii; assembly: GCA_035773235.1. Classification (NCBI taxonomy): domain Eukaryota; kingdom Metazoa; phylum Chordata; class Mammalia; order Rodentia; family Spalacidae; genus Eospalax; species Eospalax fontanierii. The sequence goes on along the minus strand of CM069529.1, from coordinate 10,807,017 downwards.
AGCCCCAAATATAATGATGTTTCCTCTAAAAGCTTAATGTAGTACATTTTTAATTATCTAAGGATTAAAGCATATTCTGTAAGTTATATTAATCGTACATGAAAATCATGACAAACATTTGAATATACATCTCCTCCGAACATGATTTGCCAATCGTTTTTGTTAGTCACAATTATTTCTTTCTTAATTAGGTTTGCGTGATTATTGACTTGTTAAAATATGTGCATATTTTAAGGATCATAGGGAAGTCAATTTATGGGGAAACATCATTAAATTTTGTTTCACAGTCTGAGTTACTCCTGCTGAGGCTTGGGAACATACAGTATCTTATCTGATTAAACATTTTCTGTGACAAACTTTGATGAGAAACCAAAACCAAAACAACAAAAATAAGGACAAACTTCAACAGAAGTGAGATGAAATTTCTCTAATCAGAACACCCTTAATTAATCCGAACCAATATATATGTCATGACTACAGATACAATGCTAAATATCCTTTTTGAGAAGATTTCAGAGAAGAACTATACATGGAAGAAAGAATAAATTAAATAGTACCCAAATATTTTAAAATAAAACAACCTTTGGAAACAATGTACATTTATTCAGCGACAATGGTACATTTTAGAATGATTTTTAAATAATAATATTTATTCTTTAAAAATTTCATACGTGTATGCAATGCATTTTGATCTCATGCACCTTTCGCTACCTCCACTAACCTCCCTCTTGACTTTGTCCTCTGTTACTATTATTATTATTATTATTATTACTGCTGTTACTACTACCTCTGAGTCCAGTTAGTGCTGCCCAAGTTCACATGGGTGTGAAACCATCCATTGGGGGTATGGGTAACCTACCCCTACCCCCCAATTCGCCACCCCCAAAAGTGATCCTTCCTCAGCAGCTATCAACTGCCAGTAGCTGCTTAGCTGCCTCAGGATACCCTCCATCTGTACTGGAATTTTGACGGCTCAGTCTTGTGCACATCACCACAGCTTTTATGAGCAGAGATGTGCAGTAGCCTTGTCATGTCCAAAAGGCGGCATTTCATAGATCTCCTGGTTCTCTGGCTCTTTCCTTATGCTCCCTCTTCTGTGATGTTCCCTGGGCCTTTGGTAGGGGCGGGGAGGGGGGTTTGCTCTAGATGTGCCATCCACATTGACAACGGAGCACTGACAGTCACTCACTCTCAGTGCTTTGGCCAGTTATGAATGTCTGTGGTAACTACTACCCGCTGCAGAAAGCAGCTTCTCTGACCATTGTTGAGCAAGCACGAATCTGTGGGTTATAAATCTAAGTATTAAGAAGGTAGTTTGATAACATTTCCATTTAGTGAAACACCCCCAGTAGGTTACTTTCTAGAGCCTGTAATCTCTCCCGTCATGAGCTTTTGACTAGGTTTGAAATACCTATAAATTATTAGTAACAGAGAGAATAACTATTGTAGAAAATTGTTAACTAAAGCCAATAACATTTAAGAAAGTGAAACATCAACTTCCTGGCATGAAGAGTCTGATGTACAACTAACTTCAACTACAAACAACTAACTTCAACTACAAACAACTAACTTCCTGTTGTACATTTGTCATAGCACCTCTATGTACCTGTGTATCGTTTTTATAACCCAAATTAACATCAGACTCTACATGTTATTAGTCTTTTTTCAGTTAATAGTCACAAGTTTTGTGATATCTTCATAATGTCAGTGAATTTATTTCTTAACATATCACTAAGTTCATGTTTAAAGTTTAATAATTGCCTAAAAATATCCATTTGTGCTTATCTCCAGGGAAGACTGAACCCCAGTCCACTCTGCATCGGCTATGATAGCCCTTAGGTTACATTCCTCTAAGACAGTGCCCACTTTTTCCTGTGTCACTGACTTGCTAAGAGCCTCAACAAGTTGTTCTGTTTTCACAGATTATTAGTATTACATTTTTTCTGAAGTAGTATTTATATCCTTAAATTATTAAAAATTCACCTCTTGAGAGTTTCAGAGATGAGTAGATAGAGGCAGCAACAAGGAGAAGGTAGACATGAATATATCACTGAAAAGAGAAAGTCCTTCTATTCATCTCTCAGAATATACTATTTATGACTTACATGTTTGGTCTGTGAGATTTCTTCCGTACTGTGAAGCTCTGAGCTCTCTGAGTTCTTCATATATGAATGCATTGACTTGGGTTCTCATGAGCATCAGTTTACAAAGGGTGCTTTTGCAGAGCTGTGTTTACACCATTGCTTTTATGCTGCATTTATGTGCATGTTCATGTGTTCTTACATACACACACACATACTCAAACATACAGAGACATACACACAAACATAGTCACTAAAACACATTAACACAAAATACACAGAGAGACACTTAAACAAATACACATATACACATATACACGCACATAGACATACACAAATATACCCATACACATTCAAACACATACATGCATATATGCACACATAGGCACACACCTACATGTTCATACACCTATACACAACACCCTTTTCTTGATGGGGCCCTTAGCCCTACTGCTGAAAGCAAGAGCTTACAGAGCCTGAAATGTGCTATGCCTTGTGTTAGACTCTGGGAGATGTAAAGATGAATAAGATGAGGACTTAGGAATCCCTACAATGCAATTATAGAGATACATTCATTAGAAATAAGAATAGAGAAGGACCAAGTTAGAGAATTGCCTTAGAGCAATAAAGATATCATCAAACCTACTCCATGACCTTTCATTCTGAAATCAACTCTCGTGAATTATCGTTCACATGTGATAGAAACACACCCATTTAAACTCTCTGGAGCCACTTTTGAACTGCTTCCAGTTTCACCCTGCTATAGTCATGAACTGCTTACCCTGTGCTACACAAATCTGGCCTTTCCCTGCTCTTCAGCTCTTCAGCATTCTCTACCCTTTAGCTTGTTCCCTCTGTCTGAAGCACCTACTTCACATGCTTTGTAAGATCAGCTCCGCACCTTCAGCTCCCTGCCTGATTTTCACTCTTCTTTGTGTTCTTAGAGATCTTTGCATTTACCAAAGAGAGTGACTGCACGATATTCTTATATTTCACTCAAAAATCTTTTAGTAAAGATTTTCCTTTTTCTATTTTCTAAATTCTCTGTGATCATTGTACAACAGGCTTAATGCTTTGCCTTTGAGTAGATAAAACTTAGAAATTACCTTTGCCTTCGTGGGCTAAAATACTGTAGAAGTGACAGAGTTGAACACTGGCAATAGTGTTATAAGTGTGATGCAGTTCTACAGTGATCTCTGGGAGAAGGAGTGGGCTGACTGACCACATACAAAAGGGGAAAGAGGCCAATTCTAAAGATAGACGGTATTTTCCAGGCAGAGAAGGTGAGGAAGGTCATGAGGGATTGGGGGGGAGAGCAGTACACATGGAAACAATATGGTGGCTAAGCATCAAGAAAGAATTGAGGTGTTAGTGGTCCTAGAACGTCTTTTCTTACATATCAGCATACTTGTCAGTGTAGGTCCAAATATTGCCTTTTGTAATCCCCTTTGATTCTGTTTCCTATTTTAACTTAAACTCCACTGTTACAGTCTTCCTTTAAAAGGCTGTCAAACCAGATATCCCCCATGTGCTGAAAGTAGGAATTCTTTATCAAGAAGTCGAGTTTCTACAGTATAAGGCCTAAACTAAAAAATGAACACCATCTGAGAATGAGATGTGATTATCACAGCTATCTTGTAAACTATCATTCTGGAATTTAAGGTGGCTTATCATAATAATGATTCTGAAGAAAGAGATGCTTTCAAGAATAGGCTGGGACAGAAAACCATGTACAGGGAGTGGTTGGTTGTTTTCCAGAAACTTTATGACTTAATATTCCTCTCATCGTAGGCAGCTTGGCAGATCAGAGGCTTCTGGGAAGGCAGTTTGTACTTCATTATTTCTTCTCACTAGCTAAATGGCATTCTGGAAGATCACACATCAAAATGTCAGTGTGCTTAATGATAGGACAGACCTCAAATGGATTGCCTAAAAGTTGGTGTGACTGGTTTTACCTAGCAGAATAGCAGGAAAGGTTGATTTTCATTGATGCCTTCATCTCTTTTTCTTCCTTGTTACAAAAATAGCATGTAATGAAAACTGCCACGAATCTGGAGGGAAAATACATGCAGGGTCAAGGGGATAGGTCCTCATGACTGGCTTTTAAATGGCTTCTCCATTGCCACTAAAGGACCCCCTCCGGACAGCCACATGTAGAGTACTAAATTGAACCGCATCTTTTCTCTTTTCAAAATCAATTCCCATTTTGTGATAACATGCACACTTAAAGTTCTAATTCTCCTGATGTTTTCTGTGGTTCTTCACATTTCTGACTTCATTTCCTGTTATTCCTGTAACAAGAACCAGCTTATGAATAAAAGATGGATCCCACAGAAATGTCTGAGGTAGACTTGAATTCACAGGTGGCTACTCAAGAATAGAACTGCTGGTGTACACAGTTTCTGTTGGCATTTAAAATGGTCAACTACCAAGGCATTTTTGTCCATCATGAGTCTATGTAACATATGTTCTTGTTATTCAGTGGATGTGCATTTACCTCGCTTCCACCTTACCTTCCCACTTCTCTATATAACATACTGACGGATGCTCTAGATGAACTGGAGCTAGTCAGATACTCCTAAGTATGCTTGTGTATATGTTCCCCAGTAGTTGTTCCCTGTTTAGAAGTTAGCTTGTATGCTTCCAGACATGCTAAATGCTTCATGCACTTATTAAACATGAAGTTTTAGAACGTAGATGATGAACTATAATTACAAGCTTTTATCCCCCAGTGGAAGATCACTCAAATATCATGAGAGTTTCTGTAAAGTTAAGTTGTTTAATGAGAACTGTCATCAAATTAGAGATGGGCAAGAAAATTGTAAAATATTTGGAAACATGATAAAAAAAATCTAGAATGAATTGGCTATGATATCCACTTCTTGTTCCACTTTAACAGTTTTAGGTGTGGTTAACGTTTCAGTATTTTGGTTTTGAGACAAGGTCTTGTTGTGTAGCCTTGACTGGCCTAGAACTTTTTATGCACAACAGGATGCCCTTGAAATCACAGAACTCTGCCGGCTTCTGCCTTGAGAGTGCTGGGATTAAAGGTTTATGCCCCATGCCCAACTCATTTTAAGTGAAGGTAAAACTAGAAAATAGAGGTGACACAGTTTCTATTGGTTTGTGTTACCATTCAGCCTCTGGGGAAACGTCTTTGCTTATATTTATATTTTAATGATGGTTTTCAAATTTAAAAATTTTATTTGATTTTTTTGAGAAAGGGTCTCCCTGTAGTCTCACCTGTCCTGGAACTCGCTATGTAGATCAGTCTGGCCTTGAACTCACAGATATCCATCTGCCTCTGCCTCTTGAGTGCTGGGATTAAAGGTGTGTGCCAGAACCCCTAGTTCAAACTAAAAAATGAATAATTGAAATTATATATTTACGGTATACAACATGATGGTTTGCTACACAAAAATTTGTTCTTAACTTTAAAAAAGTTAATGGACTAGCTCCTGTTATGCAACATCTTAGGCAAACTCCTTGTAAAAGCTCTGAAATATAGAGGTTTCTTGTTGTTGTGTGCAGCCATGAAAAAGGAATATTCCCTGTGAGGGCACGGACTGGAACACTTCACTTTTATAGAAGAATGAATTTCTGGACCTAGTCAGGGAAGGAGACATGCAGGCCCTCCAGCTATTAGGGAACCTATCATGGATAATGGAACCATGGACAGTTAATGTCTTTGTAAATCTGTTTACTTGGCACATGATATTCAGGGGCATATCAGCCACATTTTCCCACCCGTTGATAACAAATGTATACTAAGTCCCCAATTTGAGATGTGACTGGGAAATAAAGAGACAGATTTAACCAATATACCAGAATTTAGACATCCAAATGAGCTTGGTTTTTCAAAATAACGACAGTAGGAGGCTCACAATTATTTCAAAGACTCTGTCTTTATTCAAAATCATTTCTGGAACTCATTTGAAATTGCTTTCAAAGACAATTTACATGCTTTGTGGGAACCCAGCTGAATTGCTTCAGGGATATACCTGATTTTAAAACCAGTGACAGTTTTACCTATTGTGATTTACCATCTCAGCCCCGAATAGCTACCTACCTATCTATAAATGCCAAGGAAGGATGTTCAAAATTGTAGATTCCAGGCCTAATAGTCCCAAGGTGAATTTTGGGAAATGCTTGAGCAATGAGAAATATCACCCAAACACAAACCACACAAAGAGGTGAATCCTTTGAAGAAGACAATGTTACCCATAAATTATTTGTTAAAAAAACTAAATCATTAAGCTGGGTGTGGTGGAGCACACTTTTAATCCCAGCACTCAGGAGGCAGAGGCAGGCGGATCTCTGGGAGTTCAAGGCCAGCCTGGCATATATAGCCAGTTCCAGATCAGCTAGGGGCTACAGGGAGATCCTGTCTCAAAAAGACCAAAAAAAAAAAAAAAAAAGAAAGAAAAGAAAAAAAGTTAAATCATGAATATTTTTTAGAGAGGTGTCAGCAGAACTTTTCTGTAAAAAGGCCATACTATAAATATTTTAGACTCTGTATTTTGTGTGTCTCTGTTACCCTTAATTTACTCTACACAAAACAGATACTACATAAATGGATACACAGACTTTATTTGCCAACACAAGCAAATAAAGGTTCTAATTCAGTCATCGACCCCAGTATGTGAATCACAGCACTGTTCCTGAAAAGCAATTCGCTCACAATATCTCATTTTCAAATATGCATCAAAATTATTGCTTCTTTCTTTTATATAGTAATTAGCGTTGCTGGAATAACCAAGTGTATCAAAGAAAAATTTTGACTAAATGTATAATTATAACATGATAGTCTTATTACTTCAGGTCTACAGGGCATTCCCTCTTGTAGCTAATCAGTTAAAAGGCCTCTCTATTATTCTGACCATCACTGTTGCCTTTTCTTGTCATGCGCATATCTGGAATAGATAAGTACTTCTCACACTGGGGAAGTGAGAAGCTAGCTTTTTCTTTTTCCTCAAACACTTCTCTTTAGAGTGCACGTCAGGTGCCTAGTGGCACTGACTGGCTTCACCTCTGTTCTTCTGTCTCTTTTTCCTACTCCCTTCCTCCTTTCATTGAATGTTTTTATTGTGAGTTATTAAAGCTAGCCATTGAAATTGCATACTTTATGCTGGCTGTGGTGGATCATACCTGTATAGTTACCACCTCGGTATCTTGAGGAGTATCATCCTGAGTTTGAGGCCAGCCTGGGTTGCACAGAAAGACTCCATCTCAAACACAAACAGAAAAGAATTCCATGGTTTTACTATATATTCCCAGAGTTGTCCAATAACTTCTTATGGTCTTAAAATAGAATTTGCATTTAGCCATATTCATTAATAGCCACTTTCAAACCTCAAAAAACTCACTAATTTGTTTTCTATTTCTGTAAATTTTCTGACTGTACAGATTTCTTTCAAATAAAATTATTGAATATATAGTCCTTGTGACCATTGTAAACACTGTTTTTGAGAAATACCCATCTTTTAGTTTGTATCAGTGACGTGCTAATTTTTTATGAATAATATATTTGCTTGTGTGTATATCAAATTTTTGAAATCCATTTAATCAGTTGATAGAAAGGTTGCTCTAAGTTTTGCCTGTTATGAATATTGTATAGAAATTTTGTCATAATTTTGGATAAGTATCTGGGAATGGAATGGCTAGCTCCTATATAAACATATGCTAGCTGTGTAATGTGTTTCTAATCATGAGGGGGCTTCCAGCTGTTTCCAAAGTGACTGCAGTGTATGAAGTTTCTCCCCTCCTTCACTCTCCCTCCCTCCCTTTCACCTTCTCTCCTTTGTTGTCTTTATCTTCTTATTTTTCGTTTGTTACAGCAAAAGTGCTTGCTTGAGTTTTTTACCTGGAGCAGCAGGCCAGTGAGATCAGGCTCATTTTTAATCATGGTGGTGTTAGTTAGGCTTCAGTATGTACTAACATCTGTCGTAAGATGCTGGTGGGAAGGTAAATTGAGCTTACAGTGTTGTGGGTATCAGTGAAACAGAACTCTCTATCTACTCTAACTGGAAGAGGGTTAGTCATACCTGTTTATGAAGGATAGGGAGGATTGAGGTGAACATGGGACATATGACTTGGAAAATTGTGCAGTGAACAACCACACGAAGACTAAAATGCGCAATTGTGATATGTGGTCCCATAATAGCAAAATATATTTATATGTATCTATTAATTTTAGATATTTAGCTGTATTCAGCCACACAGCTGCCATTTCTTACTTATTATTGCTGTTCTGATTTTGTTAAAGAGAGTCAAGATAGATTGCCTAAACTGACATAGTGTCAAACACCTTCTAAATATTTATGTTTATACTCACGGAAGCTGCTGCTCTATGCCTAATTAGAGAGCCACCTCTTGGTGAATTGTAGTCAGTGCCGACTCATGGGTGCACAAGGTTCATCATAAGTGATGGCTGAGTGCTCAACAAATCACTTATTCCACCTACTCTAAGACTCAGGGAACATTATAGAAGGCAGATGAAAGAATACAAGAGCTGGAAGACACAGGAGAAGGATGTGAAAAACCAGCTTCTGGGCAAGACACAGCATTGCAGTTGGGGCTTATTGGCCAGTCTCCAATTAAGAAGCAAGTTCTGGGGGTGGAGAGAGCACTCATTGGTTAAGAGCACTGACTGCTCTTGCAGAAGACCCAGGCTAACAACCATTGGTAGCTCTAGTTCCAAGGGATCCGACACCCTCTTCTGACCTCTTTGGGCCTTGTACAACACGGTGCACTTACATGCATGCAAGCAATACACTCATACACATAAAATAAAGACAAATAAAATATTTTTTAAAACCCCGTTGTTCTGGGGTCTTGTTTTATTTTCATCTTGAGGTTGTCTTTACAACATTTGGAGAATTTTGTGTGAAGAAGTTCTTTGTGTTGTCCTGAATGTCCCTTGGCTTCCTCTTCCTTTTTCCTCTCCTTGGTCTTATTTGTCTTAAACAGGAAATTTACTAGCTCTACAGAGTAAACTTCATGCTTTTTAGTGTAAAAAACATTTCATTATGTAAAGATCTTTAGGATGACTCCACCCAAGTTTTCTCCCTTGGCTAGGCCTGGGTATTTCAGATATTTAATTTTCCTTCTTGACAAATTGAAGTCCATGTAGAGAATCCCCGTGCCTCTCATAAAGTGTGTCACATAGAAATGAGCAGCTTTCTGTCTTGTATTTGCAAGGTGCAATGAAATTAGTATCTCCCTTGTTCAGAGTATATGCAGTGAGCTATCATTTAGACCTCAGAATGTGGAGTTAAACAGATGAGTTAAAATTCAAGGCTTGGTTTTCTACTAGCTTTGTGGGAAAGTTACTTGAATGTGGCTTAATTTCTTCATCCATAAAAGAGTGTTAGCATTTCTGTAGATTATAGATTTCATGAGGGTCAGAGATCGTAGCTGTCTTGCTTTGCTTATGTAATTACCAAGTTTTTAGTACGGTGCCGGCCCCAGAACAGGTGCTCATTAAATATCTGATGAGTGGATGAGTGAATGGATAACAGCCCTAATGCCAGCACTGGAATTAGAAACATCCACCCAAAAGCCCAGCATTTAGTAGCCACCCGGTTACTTTTCCAAAGGCTTTTCAGCAACCATGCCATCCTTTGTTTCACATTAAACCTCTTCAACTGTAACTCCATGGTCTTACACAAATAAATTCTTTTAAATTGTACCTTCCCAATCTGTGCCTTTTATCTTCAGCACTTATCATTATATTTGGTGTCGTTACCTTGGAGATATTTTGAGTTTCAGCTCTTATTTTGTTGAACTCTTACACTTTCATATTGTGTCTTCCAAATGTCTTGGTGCCAGTCATTCTCCATCCCTCTCTTCCTTTCCATTGACTTTGTATGATTGATTAATTCAGCAACCAGGATGGCCACACCTTTCAGATTTCCATCTTAAGATTTCTACTATAGTTTAAACATTTGACTTTCAGGCAGGAGTAGAGGGCTCTTAGCATGGCTAACAACTCTGAAGAGAACTGATTGGCTCCAGGGTCCCCCAGGCCCATAACAAATACATTTTTATCCAGCTTCTTGTGTAGTATTTGGCTCTAACATGTGCATCTGCATGTGTACTTTAAGTCATGTTTAGGTTACTTAATATACCCAATACCAGTGCTACGGAAATAGTTGTTACATTGTATTATTCAGCAAACATCAAGCCAAAAAGTCCATGTGTGTTCTATGCAGATAAAGTACGTTTTTCCCCTGAATGTTTTTGATCAGCTCTTTGTTGAATCTGTGAATGAAAACCCATGGAAAGAGAGGCCGACTCCCCTCATCTTAGAGGATGCATCCCTGAGTAATTTCAATGTGAAAATTTTAGCACCTTTTGCTCCGGAAAGGAACAAAAGCTACTGAAAATCATTCAGTAGCTGAAAGGGAGTAATTGTAACTTCTGTGCTGGGAGTGACATTGCTCTGTTATTACATGCCTGCAGCAACTGCGGTGAGTGCATACAGTACTTCTTTGTTATTAGTTCCGCACATGGGATGAGGCTTCTGAAGTTGAAGAATCTGTGGATTGCTATTTGCAGAATAAAAATCCAGTGATTTGATATGAGTCCTGCATATTTCCTTTTTCTTTACTTTCATGTGTGTGTTTATTTTTCAGACTTCATCCTGTAATCCAGATTTTCCTTTTCTATATCCCTTCTATATAACTAAGAATGCTAATCAAGGTCTATGATCTTATCACAGCAAAAAATGTGTTGCTTGGTAACTGAGAGAAAGAGAAACTGTTTCAGACTTTAAAAATAATTCAAGGTTTTATTATTCATTTATTATTAAAATTATTTCATTATCTGTAGGAAAATAGCTTAGAGGAAGAGAAAAATAAACCATGGCAGCAATAGCTCTCTTGTGGCTGTCTCATACAAAATGTAAGCAGAAACTGAATTTTGTACATTGGGACTTTGTATATCCAGTTGGGTCTGCATGTCATCCTCCTGTTTGCCGGTTTTGCATGCAGCACTACCTCTTTCTCTCTCCCCGACCCGGGCTCCTCCTCCACCCCCATCCGTGGTTCTTCCTTACCGTTTCATTGTTCCTTCCAAAAATTTATAGCCCACAAGCACTCTTCTCCAGGAAGCCATCCTGACATTAAAGCCTTATCCATTTCCTGACACACTGGGACCTTTATCACATTCCTGGTTTGTTAGCAGTGATGACAGATTGGTCCAGCACCTCTCCGTAACAGAGTTTATAGTCTCAGAGAGTGTTTTAGTGAACTCACTGACTCAGTGGTTTCGTTTTCACCCTGTGAGGGCGGAGTAAAACAGCTGCCTGGGGTGATGGGTCTGGAAGGTGGGTTTAGTTACTGCGCACCATACACTGGCAGAGGGTGTCATATGATGAGAGAGCTGCAGTTCATGGCTGACAAGACTGTTTGCCTCATGGCTGGAGAAAACACGAGGAAAGAGTGAGAATCCTAATATCCTCTTCAAAGGCGTACCCCAGTGTGCCCTCCAGTCCCCACCTTTTAAAGTTTTACCAGCTCCCTATAGCACCACAGGCTGAGACCAAGCCTTACACACATCGCCCTTCAGAGACATTCACTGACTATATCATCAGGCTCACTCCAAAGCTCCTTGTTGCCTTGCTTATTGACTGTCTAATTACTTTTCCAAGTGTGCACACCTGCATTCTAAGGGTCGAGAGGTTCTATAATTTGGCCACTGGTGCTCTCATGGTACTTAACCCTCTGTTAAGAACTTTTACTATGACATGTAATGCTGGATCAGTCTGATTTCAGAATCATAGAGATTGCTGAATTATTGAGAAGTGAAGAGGTGCTTTTTCCAAGGAATGTTAAAGCAGAGCTGAGGACTGAAGTTCCCTCATTGAGCACTGTAGATTATCTGCATAACTGAGAGCTTCTTTTGTGAATTTTCTCATCTAGAATTAACTTTCTGTCTCCAGTACTTGCAAAGTCCAGGATAGAGGCAAATATCTTACCTTCTCTGTGCGGTCCTCTGAGAGTAGTATCTCATAAAATTGTTTTCCAAAATAAATGAGATAATACACTGTCTGGCACATAACAAGCTTGTAATTAATGTTTTCCCCACTGTAGTTGGCACACTGTTAGCATTTAAGTACAGTGATTTAAGCACACCATCTTTTCTTCTCTCTCTTCTCTACTTGTTTCTTTTCTATTCATTTAATTCTCTGGTACTTGACTATACGAAATTTCAAAATCAACTTGAGAGAAGATACATTTTCATCTGTGTTCTAAATTTTGTATTCATTAATAGTGATATGATTAAATGATCAATGATCTCATTAAACCTTCCCCACTACAGAAATTAGGAGAACAAGATATCTGTGGTGATTGTTTTTGAAGACCCCTTCCCCCGAGCTTCTTCTTGCTTAAGACTCTCCTTTCTTATGAAGAGCCAAACCAACAGTAAAATATCCCCATCATAGCCCATGATTGTTGTGGTGCGGATAGCTTTACCAACTGAATTTCAGACCTGACTTCACTCTTTGGAAATTTTGATTTCCTTGGATGAGTTAAGCCAATCTTCACTTATAAGTTGATATCCAGTGAGCTTTTTTCCCCTTACAGTATAGCTTATAAGGAGTTTACTCATACATAATCAAGAAAGAGATTTGCATCTGCAACTTCTATGCTGTTTTTCACCCATTTATTACTTCTGATTGTGTTGTACACATATGTAATGTTTAAACATTATGGGTATTGTTAACATTGTCATTAGTGACTGTGTCCAAAGATAATGGAGTCAATGATTGCCAGCAATTTTAGACCTTAATTATATGAGAATTTTGTATTTTGATGCTTGGTATTTCTTTTTTGAGTGCTGATGGTAAACCTAGTTTATAGGAGATAAAAAAGAGGTGAACATGTGAAGAAAAGGTAAAAGGTGGGGAAGGAAAAGCACATTTAATAATAACATGATGTTCCAGTGGACCTCTGACTTGTGCTGATGACCAGATTGCCTTGTTTCCTTTGTTTGTCTCTCTAAACGTAGATGAACCATGTTGAAACAGCTATAAACAGCCCAATATGGGGTTGGAAAGATGGCTCAGTGGTTAAGAACACTGACTGCTCTTGTAGAGGACCTGGGTTCAATTCCCAGCACTCACATGGCTGCTAACAACTGTCTCCAATAACTCCAGTTCCAGGGGAATCCAGTGCCCTCTTCTGACCTCCGTGGGCATTGCATGGCTCAGGTGTACATGCAGGCAATATCTTCATAAAATATATATGTTTTTAATAGTCAAATCTTAAACCTTGATACTTTTTCTAAATAAAACGTGTTTTTTTTTTTTTTTGGACAGTACATAGTACAAATTGGGGTTCTTAGAATTTGTAGGCTTTTTGCCAATATTATTTTTGTGCATTATCTGAGGCAAAGACGAATCAGTCCTCGACAAATGTGTTTTCACCAGGGAATCAATATGAATTTTACTTTGAGCTAACTCAGCATTAGCATAAGCAAGATATATTAAATTTTACCTCTGGCATTTCACTGGGAAGACTCGTTTCTTCATGCAGTTGTCAGAGAACCTTCCTGGGATTGATACAGATGTAATGAGGTCAGTAAGATTCTGCTGGAGGAAGTATTGCTATGATGGCTTTTAAAAAGTGATTCTGGGCAGTCAGAACCAGCCAGTGAAACTTAGGAAGGTATTTGACCACATCAAGACTAGTACATCCCATGTTTGACTTTCTATAGGTGAGGTTTAGTTTTGTTTTCTGTATTTGGGACATTTTTATCAGGCAGCATAAAATTTGCACAGTTGCTTAGATTAATTGAACCAAACCCTTCTTTGCTTAAGATATTAATAACTCATGATGATAATTTAGGACCCAGACTTGCTGTGGGGACAGATACTTTGAGCAGATGATGTAATTCCCAGACATGGCAGTCAGTATACAGTAGTTGCTAGTTTTCTGTTTTCCTAATTAGCCATTGAAAACCCCATAAAAGGAATAATGACTCATTGCTGTTTTATAGGCAATTCCCTGAGTTCATGTTCATTTTCCTGCTGTTACAAATGCCGCCGAAACTTAGGGTATTTGCTGATGGTTTTCAGCTTGATGTTAGAAATGTCACTTTAAAGATGGACATTAAAGACCCTTCTGCAGATCTTCTTGGTTTACTTTGCCTTGCCATTCATGTCTTAGACAAGCATTCCCTTTTCTGAGTGTGTTCTCTGAGCATCCTATTCGAGGAAAACTTTTGGGTTCAGACCCCTTTTAAATTATTTTTTTTTCAAAGCAATAGGCCTCATTTGAAAATTTCCTGCCAATGTCTTTTCTTTTGTTTACTGTCTTTTACCACTTTCTAAAAATAAGAGCCTCCCATTCCCATTTCGGATTAGGGGCCTTGGTCCTGTCACTGTGCTGACTGAAAGGCTCGGGTGGATGTGTCTTGTGGGACAAAGGAGAATGGAGAATAGACTGCTCCAGGTTCAGACTCCTCTTTTATCTTATTTGTTTACTGCCTAAGGTCTGCTTAGGTGCTCACAGAAGCTGCAAAGCACAGTCTGAATGAGCTCTGTTGATCTGTTATTGTATCTTCCCATCGCTTTAAAAACGTGAATCAGAGTTGCCGTACACAGCCTGGTGTTCGCCCTTTACACCAAAGGACAACTTGCCAAGTAAAGTTGCAATTTAAAGCAAACCAGAGATACAAATAATTAGCTCATTGAATCCTACTTAGTTTTTATCAAATTCTGACCCTGTATGGTCTGATGGTTTGATTATCCTGACTGCTCATTCATTTAGTACGACACCAGAGTCTCTCCTGGAAGATTTTTGAATAATAATAATATTTTAACTGCCTTATTAGGAAAATACTTTATGCTAATCATATTCTCCCCTATCTGCGATGGCAGGAAAAGCAAATTAGGTAAGAAGATGAGCTATTCAAACTTCTGAATGTAGATGGCCTCTCAGGAGTCTTGGTCCTTGCACAGCCTCCTCTGCCTAAAAGTGATGCTTTTAAAGGAGTCAGAAAAACAGTGGGCATCATTCTGTCTGTAGTCATCATTGTTAGGGTTACGAGTCTAAGTGATCCTAATGAGGGGACCACTTTAAAAGGTGACAATATGACTATAAAAGCCTGGAACTGCCTGTGGACTCATGGCTTGGTAGAACTCCGTAAGAGAAATTGGTCTTGGCAGTATGCTTCTACTATGGACCAAGGCCACTGTAGGGAGCTCATGGTTTTATAGAAGCTTGTGCTAATAAACTCCTAATATTTGAGTTGATGAGTCTGTGTGTATGGCCCTGTGGGAGAAGAGGCCTCAGCTGCATCAGGGTGTGTGCTGCCAGCTTTCACATCCTCACTTGGTGTTTTCTTCTCATTCCAGCAGTCCTTCAGTTCCTACCACTTCACTGAGTCAGCGTCAAGGTGACCCCAGAAGGCACCACTCTCTCACCACCTGCAGCCCTGGACAGACACCATTTTGTTCCTTGTAATGCTTTGTCTTTTGATAGTCAGAAGTCAAGCCTCCTCTGCCTCCTCTGCTTCTTCTTGAACTTGGCCTTAGTTTTCTGCATAACCTCTCAATGTTGGAAGGGCCCAGGACTCTCTTCTGTGTGGAATTTCTTCCTGCCAAGTTAGGCAAATTCATTTAATTCCATAACTTTAAATGTTGATTTCATACAGATGATTTCCAGATGCCGCAAGGGCTTCTCCAGGGACGTCAGGTGCTTGAATGTAAATACCTATTCAGCATCTCCAGTAAAATTAGTGTTTGGAGATTAACATGCTCAGAACCAGATTTTGTATTGTTTTTCATGGCTACTTTCTCCCTGGAATTACTGATCTTAGAAAATGGCACTAGTTGTTTTTTGTTTTGTTTTGTTTTTTTAATCTGGTTGAATTTGATTCCTGAATGACTTCTACACCCAGTTCACTCAGAAGTCTCTTTCCATAATTGTACTTCCAAAATTTCCCACAATTCTGGATCTCTCCTCCAATCACCTCAATCCCAGGTACTGTTATTATTCATGCCTGGACTATTTAATTTACCTTCTAGCTCCCAACTGACTCTTCTTTTGATGTAAATCAGATCAAATCACTCCTATGACTAAAGTTTAATAGTGAGTTAAAATGATATCGAAGTTCCTCCTTCCTCCCTGTCCTCCTTCCTGAACCCGCTGCCCTTCTCTGTGGCAGGCTTCTGCTTCAGGTGCTGCCCCTGCCTGGGACGCTCCTTTCCCTTCTCACTGTAACTGGCCCCCATTCAGATCTCAGCTTGTCTCTCCCTGCGTCAGAAACCACTTAGTGCTATCTGACAATTTCCCTGTCAATTATCTATTAATGTGTCTTGTATGACACTTCCTGCTCTGTACCTGAGGAGAGCAGGTTCACCAGCCTCTCATGACGAGCCACTCACCCCTTTCCCTAAAGAGCTTGCTTCTGAGCATCTGGGTGCCTCTCTCTGTATAGTTTTCGCAGCTTGCCACGCATGAATCTTGGTTTCGAGGGGCAGAATTGATTCTTTTTTCCCCACTATTTTGCTGACCTTCACACTTCCAGAGGGCAAGGCACACTTAGAGCTCTAAGAATGCTGCCTCTTACTTAGCAGGTCCTCACTAAATAGCTCTTGAATTTCACTAACTACCTCCCTTCTGAGCTTCTTCAGCCCTTCCTTTCTAGCAGTTGCTTTTACCGCCTGACAATGGCTTGGCCACTATTACTTTTGTGATTAAAAATACCAAACCAAGGCTCCGAAAACATCATGAAAGAAGAGGCATAAAGAATGTAACTGCCGGCAGATGGGGAGGAGAGCTGTGAAATGCTGATGTCTGGACATGACGTGGATGTTGCATACATCAAATTACAGCTGCACAGGACCTACACAGGATCAAGGCAGTCACAATTCCAGCATGGATGTGTGAGGGCCTCCTAAGGCTCCACCCTAGCTGAGGAGCTATTGACAGTTGGCTGCTGAAGGAAGGAGAGTAACTGTCCTTTGGGGTTGTAGGTGCTAGCAGGTTGCCACACTCCAGTGGATGGTCCCGTATCCAGGCACATAAAGACAGTACAGATTGGACTTGGGTTATTATAATATGACAATAATAAAAAATGAACACATGAATTTGGGAGAAAGACAGGATGGGGGGAGCACCAAAAGGAGCTGGAGGGAGGTAATGGTAGATCAATATAATCAAAATATGTTCTGTAAATCTACAAAAATTTCAAAGACTAAAGGAAAAATATTAAAAGAATAAAACAGTAAAGCAGGAAGAGTTTCGTTATCACTTGTGTTTGTATTCCAGTCCCAACCTGGTTCCCTTTGGAACCTCTCAGATTTTTCCTCAAGTTTGCCTGGTCGAAAACAAAAGCTGATGTCTATTTTCAGGGTCTAGTATATTCTACTTCTCTTATTGGATTTGCTTTTTTGTTGTTGTTTTTTTTCCCTAATTTACCTCTCCTAGTCACATGTGAAAAAACTCAGCATCAAAGCCTCCTATATATTATTTTTCAAAATACATCTGATGATAGCTATTTAATAGGGCTCTAGTTGGTATTGTAGCAAGTGAACCTTAATATAGAGTTAAGATTCTGTAGAGAAAACATCCTATGTCTATTATTAACTATTCCAAGCAGTGAGGTTATCTGCCCTTGTTTCGGGAGGATTGTGGATTAAGAATAAGCATTTATCTTCACTTTTCTCCATTGCCCTTGGTAACACTGAAGAAGCCACTGCATAAGGTATTTTCAAATTGTTCACAATCTCTGGGGAAATTAATGACCCCCAAACCTTACATCTGTTTTGATTTGTTTCTGACTTTAGTAAATTGTTTTTCACAACCTGAGATTAACTCATTTATACCACCTTATAGGTATAGGTGAGCATCATCTGAGCTATTTCTATCAGAGGAAGTGATAAAAATTGTTCAGCCTTTCATAATGTGGTAATTATGGTTCAACAAATCATTAAAACAGAGTGTCTTCCCTGCAGCCGGCAAACAGGCAGGGCAGAAGAGAATGTATAAACACTCAGGTGAAGGAAGATGAATACATAATCAAGAGGTTAGAAAGAGCAGATTAATTCTGAGTATCTTTAAGGAGAATCTAAGTGGGATGTGAGAAAGGTGCCCATCTGGAGACAAAGGAAACTCGGAAACGAAAAGAAGGGGAAAAGTAGAAATTTCAGGGTCTTTGTCTTTCACTAGATGTCAAGATCTCTGTGCAGCTCAGCTGTGGAGGCTGCATGGTCAGTCTGCGGGGTTCAGAAAGAGAAGATTGTGCGTCTTCACACTCACTGAGGGTGTCAGACCACTCACTTGTTTTAAAGTGGTAGATGGAGCCAGGCCCTTCTGTGTGAAGCCTTGGGGAGAAAAGGCTAAAGCGATGTTAGCATGTGCAGCCTGGCTGCTGCCTCCTGCCTGGTCTCTGCTGACAGATTGCTCTCTATAGGGTTCATCTGGCATGTTTCTGCTTCCTCTTCCAAATAACTTGTAGGAAGCTACATGCTTCCTGGAGAAGGCCAAGTACATTTCAGCTGGAATCACCGAGGCTGGGGTTGGTCTGGAACCCTGTAAAACAGCTCTGAGGCACACTGTGCATGTTAATTGCTTGGGAAGTAGATTAGCATTATTTGCTTTCTGGGTGAAGGCTCATTAAACACTGTGTCTGAATGAGTTTTGTGTTGCTGATGACTCCCATCTGCAGTCACTGAGCTTGTTCTTGAGACCAAAGGCAAAGAGGACTCTCCTCATTTTGGGTTTATGAGAACATATGGTGTGGCTTCATTCTGTGAGGAGAAACTTGTGAGCAGCCATGGAGTCGTTGGAAACATGACCCCTTAGATAAGTTCCCGGAGAGGTTTCCAGTCATACTGTTAAGGATCATCATAACTTGAGATCTTTATCTCCAAATTGTCATTTTATGTATACATGTTTGTTATGTGGCCCATTTTAATGGATTTACTTGAGCTTTACTGACACTTGGCATATTTATTTTCCTTTAGAATTATTTTATTAATCATAAAAGTAAATCAGTTTAACTCTACATGTGAACTTAAATTTTTTATTGAGTTTTTGTGTATTTCATACAGAACATCCCAATCTTAGTCACCTTTATATCCCCTTCCTCATTGGCACCCTCCTGCAGCCTCCTACCCCTGTCACTTGTGTTAAGGCCTTTTGTTTCCAGTTAGTGTTCCTGGATAGTCCTCAGTGCAAGTTCATCCATTGTGGTCTAGTCAGCCTATCCAGAGTCCCTCACTTTAAGAAGATTAGCTCATCCTCACCCAACAGTAATTAGTTGCTAATATTTCTTCAGAAAAGATTGGGGTCTGCTGTCTATTTTCTCAGCTCCATTCTGGGTTTTTGTCTGCTTGAGTTTGCATGGGTCTTGAGCATGCCGACACCATTGCTGTAGGTTTGTATGAGCAGGGTCCCTAGGAGCTTGTAGGATTCTATTTCCGTATGGCCATGCACGTCCTCCCTGGCTCTTACAATCTTTCCACTCCCTCTTCCACCATGGTCCCTGAACCCTGGGTGAGTGAAGCTTAGTATAGGAGTCCTGTTCAGGAACCGACAGTTTGCAGACTCTTAATCTCCACACTTTGGCCGTTTGTGACCTTTTGTGTTCCTGGCCCTCTGTTGTATGAGGGAGCTTCATTAATTCCTAAGCGACACATCTACAGAGCAACTTGTACAACTAAGGCTCCCACAGTGTAAAACAAGGGAGAAAGAGGACACTGATGAATCTCTCAGCTCTCATTAGTGGGACTTGGCATATTTTTAAATCCACTATATGACTTGACTTTGAAGTTTTTCTGAAAACCTGTGCTATAACTCATATGTCCTGAAATGTACCAGTGGGTAGTTCAGTGGTCTGAAGTATATTCAGACACTACAGCAGCAGTCAGCATCATCTCCTTTCAATGAAGATTTGTCACTCCAAGAAGTAACAGCACACCTATTAGCAGTCGTCCTGTATTTCTTCTTCCTTCAGCGACTTGTTTAGTCTCTAGCTCTGGGTTTGCCAGCCCTGGACATTTCATTGCAGATGGACTCATATGTAGCCTTTCTTGTTTGCGCCTTGTCCCTCACAAAGTGTTTTTGAAGGTTCATTCACATTGTAACATGTATCAGTAATTTGTTCCTTTTCAAGGCTGAATAACAGTCCATTTTCTGCCTATATGTATATGTAACATTTTATCTGTCTCTTCACCAACTGATTAACATTGGATTGTTCCCACATTTTAGCCATTATTAATGATGTACTATAAACTTTTGTGTATGTATTTATGCGGGCCTATCTTTTGACTAAGTATTGTTTTGCTTAGTCTATGTTTAGCTTTCTGAAGAACTGCCAAACTTTTCCAGTGTGGATGTACCGCTTTACATTCCCACTGGCAAACTTGGGTGTTTCAGTTTCTCCACATCTTTGTCAACATAGGCTGCTCTTTGTCTTTGGACCTCTTAAGAGGTATTTGGTGTTATCTCTTTGTGGTTTTGATGTGGATCTCCCTAATGACTAAAAAGCATGTGTTTGTTATTTGGAGAAATGCCTGTTCATGTCCTTTCATCCTTTATACAACTGTCTAATGCTATGATGTGAAGGGCAAACATTTGGAAAGTGATAGTATTAAATGCTAGGGCTTTTCTGAGGTGATCAGAGCTTCGGGTCTCCTTGATAGGATTAGTCCTTTTTAAAACAGGCTTCACTATGTTTGCTTACCCTGCTTTTCTCCCTCATGTCACATGGGGTGTCAAGAAGGCTTTCCCCAGCACTGGCTCCTTGGTGCAGGGTTGCCCAGCCTCCAGAGCTGTGAAAAACAGGTGTTTTTCTTCATAAATTACCCAGTTTCAGGTATTCTGTTTTAGCAACAGAAAACAGATTGACCTGTTTTACTGAATTATAACAGTTCTTTATATAACGTAGGCAAGCATTTTACCATTGAGCTCCAACCCAAGTTCTTCATATAATCTAGGAACAAATTGTCAAGGGGGCTGGAGGGATGACTCAGAGGTTAAGAGCACTGACTGCTCTTGCAGAGGATGGGAGCTGGATTCCCAGCACCCCCACAGCAGCTAACAACCATCTGTAACTGCATTTCCAGGGGAATCTGGTGCCCTCTTCTGACCTCCATGGGCACTGCACACATGGATGTACTTACGTGCATGCAGGCAATACACTCATCCTCTTAAAAAAAGTTGCCAAATATAATTTGCAAGCACATGTTTTCCTTCTGCCTTTTCATTTTCTTGCTAGTGTCCTTTTAAGAACAAAATCCGTGTTTTTGATGAAGTCCCGTTTATTTTCTTTGGCTTTGTTTTGGTGTCATACTTGGGAAACTAGCATGCTTATCCATAGTCTTGATTTAGGTCTATGCTTTCTTCCAAGAGTTTTATAGTTTTTAGTGACAACTCTCAAACTTTTAATTTTTGCATATGATGTGAGATAAATTGTTTCATTCTTTTTCATGAGGGTATTTAGTGGTCCAGCACTCTCTTTTGAAAAGACTGTCCTTTCCCCACAGAATTGTGTTATCTCCCTCTTCAGACATCAGGGGATCCAGCACATGCATGCTGACCTCTGACTCAGTCACACCATACTAAGCTGTGTGGCTGTTCCTATGCTGGTTCTCTCTGTCTGGATTGCTACAGCATTTCTAGCAAATTTTTATTGGAATTATGACTTTTCTGTGTTCTTCTCTTTGAAGAATTAATTTTGATCTTTTTGAGACAGGGTTTCCCTTTTGTCCCAGCTGACCTGGAATTCTCTATGCAGACCAGGCTGCACTTTAACTCACAGATATCCTCCTGCCTCTGCCTCTGTAGTGCTGGAATTAAAGGCATACACCAACGCTCCTGTCTTTTCTTTTTGAAGATTAGTTTAGTTCTAGTCCCTTGCATTTTCATTTTAGGATCAGATTTTTTGCAAAGAAGCTGTTTAGAATAAGCATTTTGCTGAATCTGCATGCCATTTGGGACTTTAATTGCCATATTAACAATGACAAATTTTCTAATTAACATCAGTTGATTTAGAAGGTCTATAATTTCAGCAATGTTTTGTCATTTTCAGTGTAGAAAGTTTACATTGCTTTGTTGGACTTCATCCCTATCTATTTCATCTTCTTAGTTACTTTTCGAATTGTTTTCTTCATTTCAGTTTTTGGTTGTTATTTAACAACACATAAAAATGCAATTGATTGCTGTATGTTGAAGTTTTATCCTGTAGACTTTTTAAAAACTCTGTAAAACCCTAACACGTAACAAGGTAGAATAATTAGGTTTGAACTGCTTAGCTTGCACAATTTGGTTGTCTACATCTTTTACTGAGAAACAGTTAAAGCTGGAATTCTACTGTTTTGTTCGAGTTTGGAAGCTTGATGGTTTAGAGCTCTTTCGCTTTTTACTTCATGCTTTGAAAATATGTAGAAAAAAGACCATTCTAATCATATTGCAGTCCAAGCGTCTGTGAAAGGCCTGGAGTTGAGATTATTGCAATAATCAAGAACATACATTATGAATGTTTATTGACATTCTGTTCAATAGTATGTTAACTATGGCAGTACATACATACAATGTCATATGAAATCACATCCTCCAAAAACATGGGTCTGCCGTAGTATATAGATAGGTCCTGTCTCGGAACCAAGACTGGCCTTCACACAATGTGTGAGGAGGATGGTTGCTTCACATTATGGGTTGACTTGAAGATGATCGGTGATTGGAAGGTAACAGTTTTCCAAATTCCCTGTTGTTTGTGTCAGGTGGGTTTGCACTGGCCTCTGATGCTGGGTTGCAATGGAACTGCACTGCTTGGGAAGAGTAATAGAATCCCATCATGCACACTGATACTGAGGCTCTTAACTCTCTGTCGCTAACAGGTACATCAGATCCATTAAGTGGATTTCTATTAACTCGTGGCCCATGGTTGGTCGGCTTTATTGCCTTGAGACTGTGGTAAGGAAGCATACCATGGTAGAAGCATGTAGCAGAACAAAGTCACTCACCTTGTGGGAGCAGTAGGAGAGAGAAAAGAGGGCAGAGTCCTCTAATCTATTTTGAAGCAAACCTTCAAGGTGCTAAAGACTTCCCAACAGGCCTAACTTCTTCACATGTCCACCCTCTGTTTGTTAATATCACATGGTTTCAGGGCCAAGCATTTAATTTGTAGATATTGGGTGACATTTATTGAAATCATTGGTGTGAGTAAGGAGATGCAGTACATGAAATAGGACAGGTTCATCAGTTTATTCCTAGTGGGGGGCAGTAAATTTAGAAAACAGGGTGTCCTTTGCAGTTTTGTCTGTAGAAATAATACATGTACTATGAAGAGAGGGGGTTCCTCCGCAGTCCTAAAGCAGGGTATTAGGCTACTTTTGCTCTGAGACTTTTTAGAGTTTTGCTGTGGGAGTCCACCTTGCAAGCCACCTTGGTTAAAGCTGAAGAGCTTTGTCTGAGTATTTTCAAACTGTTTTGTTTTGATGGCAACTGCTGAAAGTGTTTCGTTTGTGCTTTGATATAAAGTTGTGAAATGGAAAGTTCTAGACTATTAAAAGACATAAACATATACAAGGGCACTAAAGAGAGAGACACAGATGTAGAAGATACATTTATCCTAGTGTTATTTTATAAAATGCAACTGTGTATATTTTCTCCTTTAGATCACAAAGAAAGGGGAGCATTGATTCAGATATACGAGTCAGTGAGGAGGATGTTGAACATTTTTTTTTTTTCTGCTCCTAGAAGCTGTTTAGAGAAGACTTAGCTATTCATAGAAGAAAGAGAAAGACTCCTGTAGAATGCTCCTGCCACTTGCTGGGGCACAGGGAGACTCATTGCTTCACCTGCCCTGCAGAAAGTCACTGCAACTTTATCTTTCCCTCTCACTGGATCATTTCAGAAAGTGACAAGGGATATAAGTGATGTTACTCAGATGGCTGTTTCTAGATGTCTCAATTTCTGGAAGTCAGAATACATCACTGTGATAAATGCCTCCGCTTCTGAAGAGCCCATGGAAACACTGCCTATAGAGGGAGAATGTCTTCCAGCTGGCACGAAAAAAATGATGGACTTAAGGGGAAAGACACATCCTGAGCTTGGCCGCCCTGCTTGGCCTGGAAGGGGCTCTCTTGCCTGGGCCCCAGTCTTTGGTCACTTCTGCTTTGGGAATAGTGGTGTTCTCCTGATCAGGGCCCAGGATGGAGCAGTGCACTCACGAGAGGATTCACTTGCTTACTGAAGTAGGGTTTGCCTTGGGGAAATGGTGAAAAGATTGGCATGGCCCTTTGGCTTTGGCCACTTCCCCTCCTGTGATGGCTGCTTTTCTTTGAAGTCAAGATTGTGTCCCCCAGCCTTGGTTTCCACTCGAAGTCCCTGGTATCCTTTGGCGGCTCCCTGAGGTGTTTGCTGTGTCTAGTTGCTTCTGATCAGGCGGAGACTCAACACAAATGTTGGAATTCCACAATGTAATGGAACCAGCGAGTGAGGAGCTGGGGTAGTAGCTGTAAGCTATTCTCATAGCAACAGAGGCTTTTAATGAGCACCTTTATTATTTTTAAAGACTTATTTTTATTTTAAAATATATTTATGTATATGTGTGCATGTGTGAGAGGGTGTGTGCGTGTGAGTGAAGGTCCCCGCAGTGGCCAGAAAGAGGCACTGGATCCCCGAAGTTAGAGTTAAAAGTAATTGTGAGCACCTGGCATGGGTGTTGGAATTGAACTTGAGTCCTTTGCAGAAGCAGCAAGCACCCTTAACTGTTGAGTCTTCTCTCCAGGCCCTGGACATTTTTACGTGGCAGGAACTGAGCCAATTGCCACATTCATGTTTGAATTGTCATGAAAATCTGAGTTGGATTTCTGGGCACCTTCATGTTGAGGAAGCTTGAAGAAGACATGTTATTGGTACAAGGTTCCAGGGATATTCACTGGTGAAGTCAGAATTCCTATCAGGTAGTTTGGTGACATAAATCCACGTTTGCAGCTATTTTAGTTGTCCTGGAGATCTTATATGGGTGTGTGCCTTTTTAACTAGGGCTCTTTCAAGAACAGATGCGACCCTCAGCAAAGATGAGAGCAATGTCTGTGACCTTCAGTCAAGGAATGAGCATAGCTAGCTAGCTCAAGGTGATACTGGAAGGAAGGAGGTAAGTAAATAGCAGGCTCTAACGTTTTTGTAAAGTTGCTTCCTAGTCTTTGAGCCTAGAGGGAAGCGAGAGGCTTGGGAAGCCATTGCTACCATCCGTATAAATCAGAGCCAGAAAAGATACAGGGGAGGATGAGCTTTGCTGGGAGGTAGAGGGATGCATCCCAGGCCCAACTACAGCCTCCCATTCATTTCCAGGGCCTCCTCTTAGCCAAATCTTATGAGAAGCCAGAAGGCTAAGGAACCAGACTGATGCAGACTTCTGGGACACAGAACTTGAGATTCACTCTCGTGAATCAGGAGAGGCACATTGAAAGAAAGCCGATAGGGCCCATTTGAGAATCCTTTCCTAAAGAAAAACCCCCAAAGGCACGTTATTGTGGCTTTGAGGTCACTGGATTTTGGTCAGTAGCTGTATTTAGTTCAGCTGCTTTTGTGTATGCAGCATCTTTAACTGACACAGAAATGACCTTATGCATGACATTTTGATCTGAGTGTTCAAGAAGATCTTTGCATCTGTTTACTTTGCCTTTTAAATAGAGACTAGCATATTTGCAGAGGTATGGTCTCCCCACATCTCGATGTCCTGTGCTTCACAAATCTTTAACCTTAGGCGCCCCTGGCATGTAGTTATTTCTCTGTGTCTACACCTGTGCCCTGGGGCATTGTGTCCTTTGGATGCTGTCTTCTCTGATACACTTTCTGAAGCTTCAGCATTTTCTGGGCCTTGTTAAAATTTGATTTGCTGTAGTTGCGTTTAAATGGCTTTGCCTCATCCTTTGCATTGGCCCTTTTGAGGATCTTGAAGCAGTAAATGCCTTCACTTGTGCCAGCAGTCATTAGGGCAGGTGGACTCTGTAGATGATATTTGTCTGTTCATTGGTTTTGTTTCTCTAAAGCATGTAGGCAAAACCCAAGAGTAAAGAAACTAGGGAAGGTCTATTAGGACCAAGGTATCATTTGTAAGGAAGTGTTAATTTAAGAATGGCATATGTCTTCAATTTTTTGGAAATTCATTCAGTGTGTTATAAGACTTAAATTAGAATGCTCTTATAAATAAGAAATTAGAAATGTTTCTGGAACTTCTTCTGTAACTGGAACAGAAACCATAATGATGTTTTAAAACTAGCCTGTGTGTGCAACCCTTAGAAAATATACTCAGAAACTAGAAAATAGAGTGAACTAACTTACTGCTTGGGCATGTTTATAAGGTTGGGGCAGTGCTATACCAAGAATGAGATGATGATAAAGGGGAAATGGGGAGGTCCTTTAACTGGGGAAGAAGGAGGGAAGGCTACAGAGCAGAAGAAAAGGAAAAGAGAGATCATGCTTAGATGATGAGAACAGTCAAAGGGAAATGTATTTTTTCATAAACCTACTGAAGAACACATGTAATATATATGGGAGTACATATGTATAGTTGAAGGCTGTTTAAAAATCCTAGTGCCAGGCATGGGAAAACTCCCTTTGAGTTGCTGGCCAGGGTAGTCCCAGAGACTCTCAAAGTAATACAGGCGATTGCTACAGTTCTTGATTGTCTCCCAGAAACTGAAGGTGAGACCCCTCCTGAAGACTCCATGCACATAGGACACAGGACTTGGAGCTATTGAGCCGGAACTGACATGGAAGCCTTCTCCCTGAAGACCAGCTCTCATGGCATCAGAAGATGGTGTGCAAGGTGGCAAGGAGACAAAATCAATGATCCTACTCAGCTGCAAAATTTATGAACCAGCAAATAGTACTTTTATTTTGGGGGTAATCAACAGCTGTTTAATTGGACTTGAGGTCCATTAAAAAGGAGGGAGTCTATGCATGGTATTGTAAACAAAGCCAAGTACACATGGTTGGAGAAGTCAGACCCTAGAGAAGAACCTACTCTGTCACTCTCCTAGATAATAATTTCTTACTATATTCCAAATATGTATCCTCATATTTACAAACAAGCATGCCTCTCATCACTCATTAAAGAAGCTTTTTTATATAATATGTGGAGTCTGTTACAAAGTTCCACAGCTGTTCACAACTTGGAGAATAAGTGGGTGTGAGGTGTCTAACCCCAAGTAACTCATGTACAATGTAACCTCTACACCCAAGGGTCAGGGAACATTGTGGAAGAGGGGGCAGAAGGAATGCAAGAGCGGCGGGGTGGGGGCAAGAAACCTGCTGCTAGTTAATGTATTCTAGACATGGCAGAGAACCGATACCAGTGAACTCTCCACAGTATGAAAGTTTAAGAAGATCTATGTAATGGCAACCCCAGTTGACATGCCAAGGTGAACTGGGGGAAATAAGAGGAGGTCTCGAGATGAAGAGCTACAGTAAATCAATAGCTGCCGAGGGAGGGAGACTCAGTTTTCTCCACGGACTAACTCATTAGAGGTTATCTAATTCCAAATGGGCAGCCCTAAACAATGAGAACCTCCTGTTTCAAGAAACAAAGTAGATGACTCTTGAAGAATGGCATCTAAGGTCTGGCCTTCACATATTCATCCACATATGTATGCATGCTCCCTCCCCCCACTACTTATAAATAAACCTATCCAAGGAAGTGAAAGACTTCTACATAAAAATTTTAAGTTATTAAGGAAACAAACTGAAGAAGATAATAGAAGATGACAAGACCTTTCATATTCATAGAATCAGCAGAATTAATATTGTGAAAAATCACTATATGACTAAAAGTAGTTTACATATGCAATATAATCTCCACTAAAATTCTGGTCACATTGTTGCCATAATGAGAACTATTGTGAAATTCATATGGAATCACAAAATACCCAAACATAAAAGCCAAAGTAACCTTTAGCAGACAGGACAGTGCAGAAGTTATCACAATACCTGGTTTCAAATTATACCCCAGAGCCATAATGACAAACACTTTATAATAGTTGGACAAAAATAGATAGATGAATTATAAATAAACACACAGTTGTAGCCATCTACTTTTTTTTTTTTTACAATGTGTCAAGAACAATCATTGGAAAAGGGACAACCTCTCCAAAAACACTATTTGAAAATTTGGATATCCACATACAGAGGAAAAAATAATAGATCCACATCCTTTACCCTGTACAAAAGTCTATTTAAAATGGGTCAGAAATCTCAATATAAAAGCTGAAACACTGAAACTGTTAGGGGAAAGCACTCCAAATATAGCGATAAACAAGAACTGTCTGAAAGAGACTGCTAGCACTGGAAATAACCCGAAGAATTGGCAAACGGGATTACATGAAATGACAAACTGCTCCATTGAAATGAAATGCGCATTGTAGCAAAGAAAGAGCCTTGAGAATGGGAAAAAAATCTTAGCATGCTATAATTCAGAAAGGGTGTTACTATTTAGAAGATAAACATACCTGTAAAAATTAAACAACAAAAACTCCACAAGTCTTCCATTCAATAAGTGGGCAATGACTGTAACAGAGAGTTTTCTAAAAAGAAACACAGATGGTGAAATCAATTTTTTGAATATTCAATATCCTTAGCTATTGCGTGGCTTTTCCAGGACGTATAAAAAATTTCTATTCATCCCAGGTATGGCACTGGCAACAGACTTAGGAAGCGATTCCGACCAAACCCAGCCTAGTGAGCCAGTTAGTTTGTCGTAGTTACTTACAAGGCTGTTGTGCAGGATTACTTACAGGACAGTGAATTACTCAAAGACATCTGCGTCACCAAAATCCTACCCCCGAGTCTATGTTGACCCGCCAAAGCTTCCTCTTTGGAACTCTCTGCCAAACTTGCAGGCGGATCAGCTGACCAGACGTCTCTTTTCCCTAGCGGTTTTGGTTTTAACTCTCTCTATGGTGTTGTGAAGGGGAGGAGTGAATCTTGTAATTTCCAGAAGCTTCCTGAGTCTTGTTTCATTTACTTCTTGAGTCTTATAGGCCTTCCTTGCCATTTCAAGAGTAATTTGGAAGGAATAGTCACACAGCATTAACAAGGGGATGGGGATTGGAAGCTAAATTTCAAAAAGATTTTATCTAACCCTAATCAAGAGTGCCTAACGTCAAGAACACAAGCAACCAGTGATGTGAGGATGTATGTGAGAAGCCCTTATTCACTCCTGGTAGGTGCAGTCACCATGGAAAAACTATGAAAGTGGAACTACCATGTGACACAGCTAGGCTGTATTGTTCCTGAGCATGCCCAGTGGAGTTCAGGGTCTACCACAAAGATACCGGTATGTCCATGCTTCTTGCTGTACTAGTCACAATTGCTAAGAAGTAGAACAAGCCTCGATGCCCATCAGCTCATGACTAGACTAGGAAAACTTGGTATGCATACACAATGGCATGCAATTCAGTCACACAGAAAAAAGAAATCCTGACATTTGTAGGAAAATGGATTCAATTACAAATTATTTTATTAAGTGACACATTTTCTCTTATATGTGTATCATATGTATGTAATGTGTTTATGTACACAGACACACACACACACACACACACACACACACACGGAGGCATGGATCATGAAACATGAAAGAGGACCACGAGAAGGAAACAAGCGAACTTAAGAGATAGAGGGAAAATCAGAGAGGGGGACTCAATGTTATGTGACATGAAAATGGAAGGGAACAGTTGGTAATGTAAACTGAAGTTTCCAGAATAAAAGCTACATCTATGTTAAAGATCCCACAAAGACCAAATCAGGGAACTTTGTGATCACAAAGAGTTAAAATGTTTCAGACAAGAGTCCAATTATCTTGGACTTTTAGCCCCTTCTGACGTCATTTATTGCACAGGCTTATGTTTTACAATGTGGGAGTACCCATAGGCTGCCAGCTCCCACCAGCTGAAATGTTAAGAATAATCAGAGCTGGAGAGACAGCTCAATGGTTAAGAGTTACTGGCTGCTCTTGCAGAGGACCCGGCTTTGATTTGCAGCACCCACATGATGGCCAACAATCATCCATAATTGCAGTTCAGGGGGATCTGACACCCATTTCTGACCTCTGTGGGCCTTGCACGACACGAATGCATTTACATACATTCAGGAAAAATACTCTTATGCATAAAATAAAAATAACACAAAAGAAAATATTTGAAAAGCTAGGAGGGTCATTAGCTGGCATCTAAATTTATAATAGCGTTCACCTTGCTGTGCTATAATCTACCCACCTGTAGTCTCCACCAGCGTATTTGATGAGTGCTTTGATTTATGACTGTTTTTGTTCTGTAACTAATAAAATGTCATGTCACCACTCCTGCACTGGTACATGTCTTTCTGGACAACCTGAATGCGTGGTGGCTGGGCCATGGCCACTCATATTCAGCTCAAGAATTAACTGTCTCTTATTCCCTTGGGGTGAAACCTGTGTTTCTGCACAGACTATAGATGCCATCTTTTCTTTCTTAGTCACGTTCCTGGTACACTACGCTGACTTCTCCTCTTTGCTGTTTTGTCTTTCTTACGTTTAACTTATTTCATTTGCTTTGATACTTTATTTGCTCTCTCTTCTTCCCCTTGCTGGTTTATTTCTCTCCCTTTTGTGTACATTTTCTCCATTCTCTCAGGGTTGGTCTGGCATTCTGTTTAATGATTTCTGTGCTATGTGCCTGGCCAATTCTCTTTTCTATTTTCTTTTCTATCTACAGACTGTTAAGATTAAGGAAAACAAAGGGTCTAGATTGCCAGAGATGTCCATTGAGGCAACCCTTGAATGTCTTGAGTAGGCATCTGCTTGTACCTGAAAGGGAGAAAATGCTTTGTAAGGCAAGTTTGCCCAGCACCTGGTCTATACTATGTGCTTAGTATTTGATGAACAAATGCCAGTGGTCTCTGGAAAACTTATTGCCTATAGAGGTAGAAAATAAGAACTATTCCTTGGAATAATGTTGATGGGTTTCATTTGGGTTTGCATTTGGGTATGGTGGCTTTGCCATTTTGATTGGTGTTTCATTATGACCATCTGGCTTCTTTTCTTTTTCTGTTTCTTTTTTCTGCTAATTCTGGTGAATCATGTTTCACTTTGCCCTTTGGCTTAACCTCCCTTGTTTCATGTCAGTGCTGGCTGGGGTCTATTTGTTTGTGCCTGCTCAGACTCCTTTTGTCCTTGTTCGTGCTATTATAGCTCTATGACCTTTTTCTTTCTTCTTTCTGCCTTCTTGAACATTACAGGTGTTGCTTTTTCTGCGGTAAAGAACTTCTGGTTCACTATACCAGAATACATACTGAAAAGCAAGTGAAAGCGATCTTGAAAAAGTAGACTGTCTACAACAGACACGAAGGTGGCTGTTGCCTCGTCTATCAGAGATTCCGTGCCATTCAGTTCAGTTTGACATTGCCTTGCATTTCTCTGTGAGGTCATAGCATTACAGTTTCTCTGGTTTAGTCATTAAATATTAAGTACTTACCTAGACTAGGCCTTTTAGAATCCATAGTGAACAAAACTTAGCCAATCTCTATGGAATTTATAGTTGAATGGGAAAGTAGAACTAATCAAATCATATTAAAATTGCAGCTGTGAAATGTGTAATAAAAAGGAGCAATGGAAATGATTTTCAGCATGTAATCATTTTTAAAGGTGTTTCTAAAGTAAAATACACATACAGGAAAAGAGAATACATGTTATGGATGAATAGCTCAATGTATCTTCACAGTCAGCACTCATGTATGGTTGGCACCAGATCAAGAAACAGACCCTCACCAGTGCCCAGAGAATCTCCCATGTCCTCTTTAGGTTCTTACTTTTTATCAAAGTATAAATTATTAGTTTTTTACTGAGGCAGGTTTGTCTAGAGATTTTTAGAGAAGACAGACTACAGAATGCAGAAATTCATAGGTCATCGATAGGGCCATCCTAAAAGCCATGGAGCTGGGAAGGGGGAGAAGATCAGAGATGAATTTCGAAGTGACTGCTTTGGCTGGAAGTTGGACATCAGGTTAAAGAAGACTGAGACCATTTACGAGGTTTTGCCGTATTCTAAGCCAGACAGGTGACTTGGTGAAAGTGGTCATAGCAATGCAAAGTCGTGGGTAGATCTGAAAGAGCAAAGATTTTTGAGAGTTGTCGATAGTTCAGCCATGGAGACTCTAAAAGAAAGATAGCAAAGGATGTCTTCTAGGTCTGGCTTGGAAACATGGAGAAATGATGAAACTTAATTGATGGTTTAGAATGTATGTTGGCCAACCAGAGGAGAGGTGGTGATTGATTTTGTTCTGATTTAAGAAGATGTGGATTTGATGGTTATAAGTTATGGATAATCACATTTTGTTATTAAATGAATGTGCAACATTTATGTATACATCTCTTATTCCCCTCAACTGAGGATAACATGCAAATACCTGTGTTTGTATGTATATGTATGTGTGTGTACAGATCCATAATCATCACTTCAGTGAATGTTAATATAGCCCTACACGGAAAAAACCACCACAAAGTACCTTATATGTAGAGGCAGTCATGTGATCAGCCTGGCCAGTGGACCATAAATAGACATATACATGTATGTACATGTACATAACTCAAAGTGTAGTTTACGTGTACTTTGTTTTTAGCAGGCAAAAGTTATTGGATTTGATGGAGAAAAGGGAGGTTTTTAATAGCTGGCTCCTGTTCACAGCTCCCAAAGCCCTCTTACGAGGCTCTTAGAGGGTTTCCCACAGTTTCCTTGGTGATGCTGCTATGTAGATTTCATTGATGCCATCTTCCTGTTCTTGGGAAGGTGAGGGTAGCGATGGTATCAAGGATGAAAAATATAGACTCTTTCCTGAAACTATTGAACGGATAATAGAAGGCATTTAGATGAATGTATACTATGTATGGCAGTGTCATATGAATTTCTAGTATAATGAAATGTATTGTACCAAGTACTGTGATGGACACAGACACTGCAGGTACAAATATGAGTGACATTGACTGCGTTGATAAATGTCGACCAGTTTCTTTCTTTTACTATTGGACATGATGTTTTAATGGTGAATTTAAATAAGTACAGTGTCTCTATTTTTGTAGCATGTTACAGGCCAATAAAAGAGTTAGATTCTAAATACAAGTATAAAAACTAAGCAACAGTGATGTGCCCTAGAGAGTAATGTATGGTATTACGAGAACGTAAAACTGTGGCATTGAAACTGACTAGGAGTGTTGGTGGCATCTCCGCAGAACTGATAGTTAAGAATAATGTCTAGGAAAGTGTGGAGGAGTGTTTTCTGTCTTATGGGACATTTTGAAGAGCTGGGAGGTTAACCAGGCTAGGGAACGTGTGAAGAGCACACTAGGGTCTCAGCAGCACACAGTACTGACTCAGCAGCACACACTAAGGACTCAGCAGGACATACTAGGGACTCAGCAGCACAAAGGTTTATTTTTTTCCTCTCACGCATGATGTGCCTTGGTTTGGATGTGGCTCAGCTCATAACATTTGATAAAGTGGTGATTATGGGTCTGTAGAAGTATAACATGTCAGTGACCATACACGTTTTGTCTCAGGATGATTTAGTGGTTGATAAAAATGTGACTAGGGAAGGAGTTAAAAATAGAGAGACAGCCTTTAGCACCAAGGCTAAGGAAGCTAGAAAGGCTCTGGGAGAGGGAGGAAGAAACTGTGGATGAGTTAATGTTTTGCCTAGGGTGTTAAGAGATATCAAACAGGCAGTTCTAAGTGTAGGAGTAGAGCTAACCAGAGAAATGGGGGTTGTTTAACGCATTTTAGGGCAATATAAATATGGATGATAGAGAAAGAGCAGAATGATAAGAATTTTACATTAGAGTGTTTACATTATATCTATCTGAAAAAGAAAAAAAAAAGAGAGAAACTGGGAAGTGGCTCAGTTGTTAGGAGCATGTACAGCTTTTACAGAGGATCCACTTTGGTTTCTGACACCCGCATAAGGCACCTCACAGCACCCTGTAACTCCAGCTCCAGGTATGTGCACATACCCAAACATTAACACACATACGCAGGATTCTAAAAAGTTTAAAAAGAGATAGAAGAAGAGGAGTCAAAGGATCACACCTGGAGCTGTGGATAAAGACGTTTAAGCAGTAGTGGTCACTGGCACTGTCACACGCTGTAGACACTGAAAATGATGGAGCATAAGACCATTGTGTGGGGGAATTGAGGCCATGGTCATTCATCTAAGAAGGAGAAAAAATGATGGAATTATGTGAGATTAAAAGTCAGTGTCTGAGAATTATTTTAGAGCAAGACAGTATTGGACATGATGATAGGCAGAGGATAAAGAATGTGGGGTTAAATAGAATGCAAACAAGGCGTGAATGTGATTTAGAGTACGTAGAATAAACCATTGTAATAGCAGGGAAGAACATTTTCTTTTTCCTTACGGAAAAGAGTAATACAGAAGAAAGTTCAGGGACTGGAGCTCAGTCTCTTAAAGTCTTTACCTTACAAGCATGAGAACTTGAGTTCAATAACCAGAACACATATACAAAATACTAGGCATGTTGGCCTTGTA
Organism: Eospalax fontanierii; assembly: GCA_035773235.1. NCBI lineage: Eukaryota > Metazoa > Chordata > Mammalia > Rodentia > Spalacidae > Eospalax > Eospalax fontanierii. The sequence goes on along the minus strand of CM069529.1, from coordinate 10,772,396 downwards.
TCACAGCACTGGAGAGTTGGAGACAGGCGGATCCCTGGGACTCATTGGCCAGCTGGCCTAGCCTAATTTGGTGAGCATCTGGCCAACAGGAGACTGTTCCAAAAAGTGGAGTGGAAGGCTCCTGAACAAAGACACCTGAGGTTGTCCTCTAGCCTACACCCCCACATGCAAACATGTCCATGAGCACTCACACACATGCATCTCCTCCCACAACCATGCGTACCCATGAACATATTTGAATATGCATATACACACGCAAACACATGTGAGCACACATTAACATGCACACACATACACAAGCACATATGAATGCCTATGAACATACACACAAACACATATGAACATGCATACACATATACAGACATATGAACATGCACACACATAGACAAACATACAAAAGAATAGAATGAAAAATAAAGGGAATTGTTGGGTTTATAGGAATACTGGAAAGTTGTATGTATCTTAAAATTGAGCATCCCTAGAGGTTACTTGTATATAATCCTGAAAAATATGATCAGTTACATGGTAATTTATTAAATCCAGTTAACTTAGAAAGATCAAAATCCAATTATATCTTGATTACAGGCCAAAATACAGAGATACAGAGACAAATTTTCCAACAGCAGTAATGCCACATTTTGAGTTAACTCTGCATGTCCTGTTATGCTGATTTGTTGGAACCACGGCACCAACCTGCTGAGCACGTAATCTTTTTAAGCAGTCAGTACACCTTGTAGGACTGTGCATGAGAATTAATTAATGAGAATATCTTTCAGATGTCAAATTCCTGCTTATTATTACTATTTATTAAGTGAACACAATGTGTCCTTGGTGGTCCATTGATCAATGTTATCAGTTAAAAACCTGTCAGTCAGCCTAGCTCTGAATTGCCTAAAGAAAATTCAATTATAAGGTGGTTGACTAAAATAGTCCATGCGTAAGGAGAGAATGAATTACACACAGCAGAATTAATTCACAGTATTAACTCATGTATTTTAGGGGATTAGGTCTTCAGTGCTGACCTAAAGTATTCAAAGTAGAAGACCCCTTTATTCTTCATGAAGGAGGCATACAATTCACTTGGGTGTTATTTGGCTGAATTTCACTTCAACCAGATAAATGTAACCTTCCAAGCTAAATGCCTCTGCTGTATGAAGGACTGATACGTAGTGAATTTTCTGTGACTCAGAACTTTGAAAAGAGTGAACACCCTTACAAACTCATCTGAAAGAAGAGCGAAACCAGCCTTTAGCTTTAAAGTGTTGGATGAATGTAGTTTATTTTTCATTTTGTCCATGAAGGTTTTAAAAATAACTAGAAGTAATCCCAGACAGATTTAGCCTGTTAGAAATGTTTGAGAGGGTCAGAGGAAGAGCTTACTTCTGGGGTTGGATCTGGCTGAAGTGTGTGTGGCAGTGCCCTCTCATACTGTGAACACAGAACAGCGATGGCAACATGGCCCACTGTGTGACAGTGCAGGCCAGTCACAGTTGCTCAGTTTACAAAACACTTAATGTGCAAGGTGTTATGGTGTGAACGTTAGGAAAGCACAAAGACTCAGACATTTAAAGGACCCTAGAGTGTTACATATTTGTGTGGTCAGGAATGATGGTGAGGTGTAAATACAGGAAAGCCCTGAATGTGACAGACACCACAAGTAGGAAGGTATTCGTGAGAATGTGAAGTGAACGTGAACTCGTATCGCGTTAGTGAAAGGCAGAGGCGGAGAGGTGAGGGTACAACGAGGTAGAGAGATAGGTGCAAAGAGCACACGTGAATGCTCTAACCTGGCAGAAGCAAGGGGAGAAGAAGGCTCAGGAGTGTGTGGGAAGAAGAAGGCTGAGGTACATCATAGGGTGCGTGGTTGAGTACTGGAGCTCTTTTAAATGGAAGAAATTGATAATAAAACACATTTAAGAAGCTTAATCAAGTGTGTTCAAGTGTACATGAAAAAGATTAGAGAGATGAATTACTGTAGGGAGGTGAATGACAAAGCAATTGTAATGATGCAAATGAGAAAGAGTAAAGATCTGAATCAGGAGAGTTGCTCTTTGAATCTCACAGGAAGGGGACGGTGTAAAGGGTACTGCCGGGGTCTCATCTTTCCACACTGGGAAGGGGAGAAACATGGATTGAGGGCAGCAGTAAGATGTTGACATCCTTTCCATCAACAGAAGCAGGGAAATGAAAACTAAGGACTGTTCTGAGCAACGGACATAACAGATTTGCATTTGAACTTATTAAATCATAGCCACGGGAGGCTTTATCACAGATCTTCCTTGAGGGGTCACTTTGGACCACTGGAATGCCATTGGAAGAATGAATGAATCTCTGAGGAGAAAGTGGGAGAACGGAGAAAGCTGAACACAGGGTTGGGCAGGTCACCTGAGAAAAGAGGTGGTGGAGCGGCTGTTAGGGGTGTGGCTGTGGGAGATGGAGGAGGCACAACCAGGGAGAAGAGTGGCTCTTGGGCCTCCCTTTCTGAGTACAGGCCTGTTTAATTGCTGGACACATTGAGTATAAGGAATAAGGAATGTGCCTATGAAGAACTTCCAGACCACTGAAGTATGGACGTATAATTAATTCTCCAGAACTCATCGTCTGGTTCTTGCTTGTCAGCAGACTCCTAGTCTCTAGCTGACCCTCAGCTTTTTCAGATTGGATAACCGCCTCAATTTCTGCTTACTGTCTTTCCTTGAGTCTGGGACTTTCCCATACTTTGCCTGGAAAGGTTACCTTCTTACGTCTACCCAAAGCCTGTTTTCTAAAGACTAGAAGTCTTGTTTTTATGAGCTGAAAATGCTGCAGCTGCTTCACCTTTCTCTTGAAATGGACCCCTAAGCCACGATAGTCTGATGATGGCACATATCATAGTCAATGACACCTTGTTTCTTTGGATGCTAAATGAATGTTAATCTTAGAATCAATATCTTGGAGGTTATTATGACACTGAACTGTCTCCATTAAACACAAGAGAGCCTGTTTCCTTATGGATAGAATTGCTAAGACTTTGGTATTCCCTTGAGTAAGTGTTGTCATATCAAAGTAAGGGATTTACTGAAGATAATGGTTTGATAACCAAACTAATATTTAAGACAGGAAAACAGAAGATGTGATGGAAGAGAAACAGAGGTCAAAAGTGCAAGGAGACTGACTCACATTCGAGCAATACCCGCATAAAGTCAATGCGCATCTTTTGGTCAATGCAGTTGGAGACCAGTACTATAGGGAAAAGTGGACAGAGTGTCGGACAGAAGATGATCAGTGCTGTTCCTATAGTTCTGAGCCTCCTGCTGGAGTTGGGACTTCCTTGAGCTTGATTTTCCTAGAAATTTCAACGAGCATGGGAGTCATGATGGGGGCAAATAAGAAAGGTAGATTGCAATAGAAAGCCGTAGGAATCTTTCCTATGAACAGTGTCCTTTGCAGAAAGATGTTCGTCAGCGTCCAGTGTGTGAGAAGTTTTGCTTAAAAGAAAACTTTATTTTAACCAATTTAAAAAAAAATTGTGTTGATAAGAACATGAGAAATTAGTCCATGTTCTTTTTAAATTTTTTTTTTCAAATTTTTGAGTGTGTGTGTGTGTGTATGTATGTGTGTCATATCATACACAAAGGACATACACAGAGGACAATTTGGTAGAGTCTGTTCTCTCTATCCACCCTCACAAGGGTTCTGGGGATTGAACTCAGGTTACCAGGCTTATGTTGCCAGCACTTTTTCCCACTGAGCCATGTCACTGTCCCAAAGGCTCTTTTTCTTTAAGCTACTCTGCTGTCTAGGTAGCTTTATCTGTCAACAAAAGTAACAATATTTCATATATTTCATCCTAATGGTAGAGCAAGGCTATGTTAGTAATTGTGCTGTGTTGGTGACCTTCATGAGGTATGGGAGGCTAGATGTATCGTTTTGGGATGAGGTGGCCTGGAACTGCTGTGAACCTAGGAGCTGTATAACATATATATCTTATACATATATGTGAATAAGTAATGCCCTTGTTCAGTTTATTTCTTTAGCATAAGGAAAATCTTCTTTAAATATTTAAAAGATTGCCACCTTTTAAATGTTTCTAGGAGTTCAGTTTGTTGGCTGTCTTAGCCTAGATTGTGCCAGGGAAGATAGCTTTTAATTATCAAACGTCCTGTTACTCATATATCATGCCTTTAAAAGAATTGAACAATGTTTTTTAATTATTATTTTGATTTTAGTGTATGAATGTATTGCCTGCATATGTGTAAGTGTGCCCCTGTCATGCAGTACTTTTGGAGGCCAGAAAATGGTGTTGGATTCCCTTGGAACCGGAGTTATGGACTAGTTTTTAAGCACTATTTGGGGGCGCTGGGGAGTGAACCTTAGTTGTCTGCAAGAGCAGCCAGTGTTCTTCACTTCTGAGCCATCTCTCCAGCCCCCCAAATTGAACAGTTTTTACAGTATACCATATTACAAATTTTCTGCTTTATGCGGCTCCTTGGAAGTGCAGTATTCCATCTCTTATGTGGGGACAACGAAGCCTCCTTCATTGGGAGGAATGTGAAAGGATCTGCGAGAACATGTTGAAAGCCACAGTGCTACAGAATATGCTGCTCTTGAGCTAGAACCAAGACTAAACTTGCAGAAACAGGCTGAGTTTTCACACCATCTTGCCTCCTAATTGGTGGTATATGCACATTACCTGTGCATCTGGATGTAAACTGCAGTGGGAGTAACTTTGGCTGGACAGGCCTGCTGCCCTTTGCAACATTCACTCTTTAGTTAACCGAATTCATATGCTAAGATTTACTTCCTCTAAGCCAGCCTGAAATTTTAAATGTATTGCATTCCAGTAGGATCTCTTTGGTTGTATGCCCAGAATTTATGCTTCACATTAGTGCAAACTGCCTAACATTTACTGAATGAGTATCTAATATGTGCAAGGTATGGTGTTAGACACTGGAAGGTACAAAGATTTGCATGGCATGGCTGTGTCTTCAAGAGCTATTTTCTGATGAATCAATATAAGTTAAGTGTAGCCTTGCTGCTTGGAGAACAGTAAAATCACTAGTGACTTAAAATAAGCAGTGTTAAAGGTGAGGTGATTTGGGAAGCACACAGCACATGCCCTCACTTTTGAGCCACCTCTCCAGCCCCTCAAATTGAACAGTTTTTACAGTATACCATGTTACAAATTTTCTGTTTTATGCGGCTCCTTGGAAGTGCAGTGTTCCATCTCTTATGTGGGGATCAGAAGCCTCCTTCATTAGGAGGAATGTGAAAGGATCTGCGAGAACATGTTGAAAGCCACAGTGATACAGAAAATGCTGCTCTTGAGCTAGAACCAAGACTAAACCTTGCAGAAACAGGCTGAGAAAATGACTTCTTCTGGCCCTTCCTCCTCAGTATCCTTTTAGTATCTAATGTCCAGATTACCAACTACAAAAGAGGTAATGAAATCCAAATTCCATTCAGTCATCCATCCGTCCATCCATCTGATAAGCATTTGGTGAATATCTGTCACATGATGTGTCACAGGGTTTTGGAGTGGCTTCAGATTAAGAAGGGAGAACTGCTTGAGCTCAGTCTCATCTTGATGGTAAAATTATACTAGGTAAGAGTCAGATTGTTGAGAAAATGAGTAGGACATTCGGGAGGAGAAGCTTCCTGTAGTTGCGCACTTACCCTACAGTTAACCTGATTCTTCTACTTACGGGATGGGTAAGGAAGATAGACTGTTCACAAAGTATTGTTGGTTTAAAACTTTTTTATTTTGATATGAAAATGTATACATAAGACATTCTAGCATCTGAGTACAAACAGAATAATCAGGTTTGCTCAAAAAATTATTCCTTTTAATAGATTTCTTTTATTCTCTATAATACAAATTATCCTTTTCCAAGATTTCCTTGGCTCTGCTTGAGAAAGTCTGGGTCAAAAGATTAGATACTGCTGGATAAACTGGTGTGAATCAAGGGTCTGTTGGTAATCAAGAGTTGTCTTTACCTCACTGTGAAATAGTCATTCCCACTGGTGGCCGTCAATAAACCATCTACACATTGATAACTTTCTATTAAATTCTCTCTGGTATCCTGCAGCAAGTGGCAATCGTGTTTGTGTGAGACCACAGCAGGTTAGACCTCAAGTTCGAAGCAAAAATAAGGCAGAACATTGGTTTCTCTTGTTTGTATTATGCTTCCAAACAGAGCCATCCCAGGCAATCTTCTTGGAGTAGAGAATGTCCATATGACCAATGTAACAGTTCACAGAATATTTAAGTACCCAATCACTTGTCTGTACTGGGTTAGTTTTCCCATTCCTAACCACACTGGATTACTCCATTACGTAGGGAAAGTATTGCTACAGATTCAGTTCTATTACTTGGAAAATAAGAGGTGCTTCAGAGAACATTTTTTTCAAGACCATTTAAAGCCTTGATTAACAAAGAGACCAATGGGGAACAAATGAATACTTAGTTCGGAATAGCACTAGAAATACTGCAGGCAGCACAAAGCAAGTGAAAGTACTTAATTAGAATGTGTAAAACTTGACCTTTCCTAAGTACTATGACATCCTGTAGAAATACAATATAACCGAGAGGCACAGAATTTCTCCTGCAGAGAGCCCAGCACTGCTAGGTTTGCTGAAGTCCTCTTGCCTCTCAAGAGGTGGGATATGGTGTTCCTTATTTTCATGTTTACTCGGTTAAGGAGAGATGCTAGCTAGCATCTATTTAAGTACTAAGGCTGGAGTAAGAAATCCATTCCTTAAAACTTGGATGACTGTGAGGGGAGAAGTAGAAGGTTCACCTTTTGTCTTCCGCTCCTTTTGGAGAAACTGCAGTTGAACTGGAACAGGACAATAGAATTGCACATTGAGGTTGCATTTCACTGCCTTCTCTCTCTGGCGGCCTGATTGGGTGGGCGGGGGTTGATCTGCTGGTTGTTCCTGGGGAGCCCATGCTAGGCTTTGAGCATGTATTCTCAGTGCACTAAGCGTGTACAGCATCTGTACACTGGCCTGGCCCTGTGCTTGGGTAAGGCGAATGTGACCTTATGTAAGCCTGAGTTTTTGAGAGTAGACGTCTGTGTCTAGAGACACAGAAGATTTACTGTAGGACTGTGTCCTGGAATGAGAGGAGTGAGCCAGTGGGTTGAGCCACTCTTCTGTACTAGGGGACATGGCCCTGGGAACTGTGAGCTGAACCATTCTTCCTCTACACAGTGGTCGATAGGACAGTTGATGTGTGACCCCTTCCCGCCTCCTCTGCTTGTTTCTTTTCATCTCCTCAGGGTTAGAAACGGTCACATGTACTGCCTATGGTGTCAGTGCACGGCTTTCCTTTCTCTGCCGCTGCTCATTGCCCAGTGGACTGTGACCAGTCTCATAGTATCCACTGAACCTTGCTCTCAATTCTCAGATTTCACCAACCCGAATCTTCCTCTTGAACTCCAAATTATTTAATCTAAGAACCTATTTGATATTTCTTCTAGATTTCCAATAGGTTTCAAACTTCACATATCAGGATTCTGATTTCTAGTGTTCCCGTCCCCCCAAGCCCTGCTTCTCTGATTGACTGCTCAGTTAGCAGCAGAAGTCTGTTTCTAAGACCAGGATTGTAGGAATCACTCTGGGCTCTTCGGCATCTTAACTATCTCGTATTTTATATTCAAGCCATTGGAAAATCTTCCCAGCTCTACTTTCAGAATATATCCAGAGTTCACCTGCTTCTGCTGTCTGCCCTACCATCTGGCCTAAACCTCTGCTGTTTCTCTCCCGGATTCTTGTATTTGGCTCTTACTCGGTCTTCTCTGCTTGCAATTCTCCATGGAGCAAGCCCCTCTCTATTCACAGCCTTTCTAGTTGGCTTCCCTTCAGTCTAAAAATAGAAGTCCTTACAGGGCTTAAACAGCAGGCACTCTATGATCTGACCTCTGTTTCCTATGACATCTCCTCTTAGCTCTCTCTGTTACAATAGCAGAAGAGCCCCTTAAGAGAAATCTGGTCAAGAGAACAAGAATCTCTGGCTTGGGTGGAGTTTTAACTTTCCCGTTTTGCTGATCAATCACCTGGTCTTAGGATCACCCCTAGGAAGGCCAGTTCATCTTATCATGGTAAAGATATCAGCATGGAATGCCTAGTGACTGAATGAGGGGTTGAGCTTTTCCTACCTGGAATCCTTCCTCCTAGTTCAGTACTTACGATAGGGCCATGAACAAGTAGCTTTCCTGAAATCTGCTCTCTTTTCTGAGTTCGTCAGAAAAGTGTATTCTCTCCTTTTCTTCTTTGTATCGCTTCTCTAATCCTGCTTTCCATGATGCTCTGGGGCTCCCCCAGAATTTTGACTTTCTTTACTTCTTCTCTAAAGTGCCCTTCTCTTCCCCTCCATGTGGCTGTTAGTCCCTCACGTATCTGGCCTCTGTGATGCTTCTAAACTAGCCTGGCTTAATGTCCTTTGTTTTCCTTCTCCCCTCCATTCTCCTAAGGGCAGCTGCTGAGCTTAACAGCTCGCTTACTCAGGAAAGTTTCTTAAGTGCTAATAAAACGGTCCTAAAACGTCCATTTGAGTTCATCCTTAAATTCTTTTATATATGTGACTAAGAACCCTTAGGAGGGGACCCCATTTTGCCCTGTATCATCTCTACCCCATTTACTACCCTCCAGACCATCCTTGTACCCTTTGTCTTTAGTTATACCAAGAACTCTTCTACCTTTGGACCATTGCATTTGCTGTCCCCTCAGTGTCACCTTCAAGTACTTGCATGATTCAGACTTTTATGTCAGTCAGATATCTCTCGAAAATCTCACACTTTAAGAGGTCCTTCCTGGGCTTGCCTTGATAAAATAACAATCACGGTTTCTTCATCCTTAGTCTCACCTACCCTACAGCATTTCTTCCACACTGTGACTTAATGACTCAATGTGTCCAAGAATGTTTCATGGATACTTTTGACACCTCCAAATCTTTGACAAGTGGTAGGAAGAGAAAAAGGAACAAAAGTGGTCTTGAGAAAAGAAAAGAAAACTGTCAGTTACCAGCTTGCCAAATGTGTCCAAGTTGCTCAGAGTGAAGCTGCTAAGTAGAATCATCTCTTTTGTGGCGAATGCTTAAAAAATGAACACCCATTAAGATTAACCATTATTTATGTGAAATGAACTTGAGAAATCCTTGGACTTTGTAGAGTCAGGGCTTATGGTGTTGGATGACCCTGAGCTTGGACTTTGTAGCGTCAGGGCTTTTGGCGTTGGATGGCCCTGAATGTCTTACCTGGCTTACACAGCTTCCCGACTGCTCTTCTGAGTGGAGAGTCTCTGTCCCTTTTCCTCTGTCACTGCTGTTGTCACCTACATCCTGACTTGTTCTTTTTATTAAAAATGGAATACGACAGGTTGCTCACTTGATGGCACTGAAGATGTATTAGCAGTTAATTCAGGCTGCTGTACTGTTGTTAACAGTAAATACTAGGCTGAAAACCCAGACACATTAAAGAAGGTAGTGTAGTTTGCATCAAAGGCAAGTTGAGTAGCTATCAGAAACACCCCTTATGGAAAACAGGGTCTTGGAGAGCTTTTTCCATTTGTAAATATCTATGTGCTGGCATGCATGAAGATAGGCTTATCTTCTTCTTTGTTGCCAATGTAGGGGTGGTATAGTATATAATTATGGACAATGAAATATGTTTATGGGCTTGGTGTGTGACATTTCCAATGGAGAAGTAGACATTTTTCTAAAATAGAACTGTCTTCCCAGGCCTTAAAAATAGTGATTAACCCCTCCTTCCCACCCCTCCGACCCCACAGTCTTGCCAGTTTTGTGGTTCTTACTATCTCTAGCCAAGGCTGCAGCATAGATTTCAAGCCAGCATCCTGGGCAGATCTCTTTAACAAACAATACTGTTATTTCTGAACTTAATTTTTAATAGCTTATCCATGCAAAGATTGAATAGATCTGTTTGAAATGTCTTTATATGCTCACTGCCTGTTTTGCATGTAGTCTACAATTAAATCATTTTAATTACATTTTTTTTTTATTCACACAGATTTTGGTTTTTCCTCAAAAAGGTAATTGGTATATTTAACATAGTACACAGAGCTCAGAGTTCTTTCTGATGTGGACCAGATGGGATAAGTGTACAATGCCAACCTGGCGCTCAAGCATGCTGGCATCTAGTACTAGCCCGGGAGGCTTTGGGGTTTACTGAGTCCTTACTGCCTTTACGGGGGAATAAAACTCTCTGTTTTACACAGTGAACCTCAGAAGAGAACCAAACACATCTGCTTCACTAAGAACATTAGAGAGTAGGATTTAGCGCAATTCTAGACTCTATTGAACATCTCCCCAGAACTGTATTTATGACAAAATCTAATCCGACAAATATCTATTAGGATTTAGAAACATCTGGAATATCTTCTTGAACATAATTTAGAGCAGCAGGCTAAATGGGAAGTAGTTTTAAGAGCTGATGATGCTTGGTGTGAAATGTGCTAGGCTTAAAAAAAACTACATCTGCAGTTTCTAAAACAATTCTTAAAAAATATTAGGCTCAGTGATAAAGCTATTCTAGTTAAAACAGTAAATTCAACTGTCTATGCTTCTGGGAGCTTCTGAGCAAATTCAAGCGTCTGTGCTTCTGGGGATATCTGTATCTCTGATCAGGATGATTGTCAATTTATACTATAGGATACTGAAGATAAAAAGAATCTGATATACACAGGCAAATTGAAGCTGTGTAAGGTTTGAAATCAAGGTTTGGAAGATGTCTTAAAGGAAAATTACAAAGTCATAGATAAAGGAATAAATATAAATGAATACTTAAAATGAGAGAAGTAAAAATAAATGACAGGTTTCTAAACAATGAACAAAGCTGAGACTGGAGAGGTGACTCATTGGTTAAGAGCACCAGCTACTCTTGCAGGGGACCTGGGTTCAATTCCCATCATCCACCTGATAGTTAACAACTGTCTGTAACTCCAGTTCTAGGGGATCCGACTCCCTCTTCTGACTTCTGCCAGCACTGAACAACAGGGTGAACTTACAAACATGCAGACAATACACTCATACACATAAAATAAAAATAATAAATAAAATGTCTTTTAAAAATGAAGAAAACTGACAATCATGAAATTTTCAGAAAATTGTCTAACAATTTTTTAAAATTGCCTCAATTTTCCCACTGGAAAAGGACATTGGTGAATTGTTCTGGCTACTTTAAAAACTTACTTATGGGACTGGAGAGATGACTCAGCAGGAAGGAATACTGGCTGTTCTTGCAGAAGACTGGGATTTGACCCATCACTCACATGGCAGCTAACATCCCTCCGTAGCTCCAGTTCTGGGGGATTCAGTACCTTCCTCTGTCCTCCTCGAACATTGCATGGCACACATGCACTTACACACATGCAGGCATAACACTCAGACACATAAGAAAGTTGTTTATTATTTTCATTTATGTGTCTGAGTATTTTCCCTGCATTTCTGTGCATCACATGTGTGCAATGCCCATAGAAGCCAGAAGAGGGCATCAGATCCCCTGGAACTGGAGTTAAGGACAGTTGTTAGCTGCCATGTGGGTGCTGGGAACTGAACCCAGATCCTCTGGAAGAGCAGCCAGTTCTCGTAACCACTGAGTCAAACCTCCAGCCCCTGGCTACACGTTATTCTGATATGTTCATAAATCAATAAAACAATGATTGTTTCACATTCTACAGAGAAACTGGGAAGACAATCCAGACTTTCTTCCTATCAAGGTTCATCCTTGTTTCCTTTCACCTTTTCTTTTTCAAAGAATTATCACTAGTTTAGAAAGAAAATTAGGATTCATTAGAAATGTCATTCATATTTCTCAGGGTTGATATCAAATTTGCAAAACCTTACTGGTCACATTTATTTCTCTGTCGTTTTGTAAGATTTGGAAAACTTTTACAGGGAGTGGTTTCTGGCTCTGAGCTTGCGTTTTGAGGCTGTTTCCACACTCTCGTTTTCCTGCTGATGAATACTGCCGTCACATATATTTTACAATCTCTCCCTTGACATCTTTAGTTTCCAGCATATGGATGATTGGGCAGTGAGTGATACCAATATTTCTGGAAGCCAGTTCTCTACACAGACCTGTAGTAATCACTTTCCTTACACAGAATCTCATAAATCTACCCCAAGTCCCTATTATACCCATAAGGGGTATGCTTCCATACCCCTCAGCAAGGATGTGTTTGTATGTGAAGGAGGAAATGTTGATGTAGAAGCACATAATCTTGTGGTAATGGTAATAGATCACATTTGTTCAGAATGTGCAGAAAACGTAAGTCAGTGTGAACATATTCCCGGGCTCTGCCCAGCTCTCAGAAGAGGCCCCTGGAAGACCGGATGGACGGTTGTGCTTCACTATCTGCACGGTAGATGCCTTTGCTAACGTGTGTTGGTGGTTCATGGAATCTATCTCTGACTGCTCTCTAGTGATAGTCTCACACTCTACTACCCACTCCAGTTGTCATGGTCACTTCTGGTGTCATAACTTAAGCATGTGCCTTAGACTCTCTGAATTTAGCTGAGGTTCTCTTACTCCCCCGCCTAGCACCACCTCACGGAAATTCTGTCTTTTCTTTTAAATAGGAAGCCAGCTGAGGCACAAAGTGGAGTTAATACCCACCCAATCCCCTGAGTTATCTCAGATGATCTGCTCTCATAAGGAGCAGTATTTTACCTTCCACTTGAATGAGTCTTGCTAGTCATTTTTGTTTTATACTCAGCATATACTATACATATCTGTCAGTTGAATCGCTGATAGCAATCCTGGCTGCTAAATGTTTTCTCACAAAAGTGTTGCTGTTAAGCTGAGCATCAGCTTCATTTTGCAGAGAAATAGCCTGTCACACGTGCCCCATGTGCCCTCATTACACAGTAGGGATTCCTAAGATCTTGAAGGCGGTGAACAGGGACGGGTGGGGTTCATGTGTGTTTTTGCCAATCTGGATTGCATGGTTTATACTTACTTTATATTATCTGGTCATAGAATCCAGAAAAGTGTAATGATTTAATGAATAAACAGTGACAAAATTTCAGAAGTTATGAAAGAATTAGCATCATTTTTCTAAACGTGGTTCATCTAATTTCATACTTTGGTAACAAAAACAATATGTTAAAAAGATAAATTAGTTTATTCTCCTATTTACTAAATATCTCAGAGTCTTGGATAGTCACATAGAATATTGCTAGTACTCATAGTTTGAAATAAAATATGATTATAAAATATAACAAAAAACTTTGAATGGAATAGTATCCTGGCTTTTCTGCTTATAAACCTGGGATTAAAAAAATAACATATAGTTTGGCAGTATGTATAAATTGTATAAATATTGTGCACTCCTGAGCAATTTTTTCCATTTATATCAGAACTCATTTGACCTCGAGGAATATTTCTGTGTTACATTTTATGGAATCAAGTTAATTTTAAATACTTCTCATTTTATTTTATTTTTTAATGTACATGAGAATATCATAATGTCTCAAAGATTATTTTGGCATATACTTTTAAAAGTTATGGAGTTAAGAGGCATCTAGAGGTCAGATAAAACTACTTAATTTGGGGACTGGAGAAATGGTATAAAGTAGTGCTCTTTCAGGTGATCTGAGTTCAATTCCCAGTGTCCACATCAGGGAGCTTAATATTGCCTGTAACTCTAGCTCTAGGTGGATTCAGTACCTCTGTGGGCACGTGGATTCACATGCACTTACTCACAAGTACACACACACACACACACACACACACACACACCTCTGAAAATAATATAAATGAATATTAAATGAAAATATTTAATTTGGGGTATAAGACTGTCAAATTGGATAGAGCTTTCCCAGACTCTCTCTGCACCATGAAAAGATACTAAGTTCCTCACTGGTTAAGAGACTTTATCAAATGCTTGTTCTGCTTTATGAGAAGTGTTAATACCTGTATTACTTTGTGGAATCTTTGCAACCCATTAAATTAGGATTCATCAACTCCATCTTTCAGGTAAGGAAACAGTCTCAAGGAAATGTAATGACTTTTCTAAGATGCCCCACGTAAGAGGCAGAGCTGGAATCAAACCCAAGACTTCCTGGCTCTAGCATCTAATCTATGACAGTACTCTGTATCCTCAGCTGTATGGTTTACTAGCCTGCAGTTATAAGAGGCAAGAGGCAGCTTTGGGTTAGCTGTGGGTCAGTAATGAGAAGCTACAGATTTTGCTCAGGAGCTAGTCTGGAGCAGGAAAGAAAGTTATTTGATAATGAATTGTTACTGAACTCTGTAGTGCCAGGTCACTAGATTCTGAGTGATGAAAGCAAGGAGTGGATCCAGGCAGCCAGTAGTGGAGAGGAGGTGACAGGTGAACTTGGCTAGGTTGCCAAGACTCCAACTCTTGGAAAGTCAGAGTACTAATTGGAGGTAGGGAGAACTGCATGGGATTTGGAGCTGCTCCAAGGCCTCTTCCATGCTGAATTCTTGCTTTGGGTTCACAGACACTGCATAGCAGGGGTCAGGTTTACTACAGGGCAGAGATGCTGGAAATTGCCTTGTAAAGAGACAGATTGGTGATATAGGTCATTTGGCTTTTCCTTTTCCTGTCAAATTCTTCCTGACATCTATCATTATATCACAAAGATCTGATCAATTAGGAGGCCTCCACTGCTAAATAACTGTCTTTGCCTGATGGGCGGTGAGACACAGACAAAGGTGATTATTTCCTCTGGTTTGGGGCAGGATAGGAGCACTGAGTTAGAAAGCTAAGCCAGGCCCTGGGTTATTTCAGATACAACAAAGACAGTAGTCTCAGGGGCAGAGGTGTATCAGACTTTGGCTAACCCTGTTCCTGAACGGGTGCCTTCTGTCAATGGTAAATGAAATTGTGGTATTTATGACACATCATTTGGATGTCTGAGGTTCTTTCTGATCTTCCTCTAAATTTGGTCAAGAGCTGGAAACCTGGGTGAAAGCAAAGAAGGGTAAATAGAGAGGAACGTGTTCAAACATGTTTGTCTTGTGTGTCAGAGACTGACATTCTTTCTTTTGCTTGAAGGGACATAATTTAATCTGACATTGCCTACTTGATTTTTTTCTCCTTTCCGTCTTCACAGGAAATATTACCAAATAATACTAAAATTATTAAGTGATAATATTGAGTATTAATCTACATGGATAAAGAAAATGGGATGGGCAGTACCAGAGAGTATTAGATCTGAATAAAGTCTAGCAGGGGGCAATGGGGAGAGAGGAGTAGTTATCAGCTTAGCTAGACAGAAGAAACTAACACCTGCTGTCCTGCAGAGGGAGGCACTACTGACAGCGATTAGACTGGGCTGATGGGACTGCTGGTGATGCTGTCATTATTGAGTCATACAGAAAGGAGCAGTGAGATGGGTCTGAAACTTCCTACATATTTATTCAAATAGTCCATAAGGAATGGGAAGATTGGGGATCGTTAGCTTTGTCTCCATCTCACATGATCATATGATTATCTCCTTTTGGCCTCTTAATCTCTTCACGTAGAAAAATTAAGGTTTATTCTTAGGAAAAAAATACTTGGGAAGGTTTATAGCTAAGGATTTCTTGTATATCAGAGAACAGGGGTAAATCACAAGACTGAAAACCAGAAAATCTAGTAAATCTATGCAGGCAGGAAAGCAGAATATTGGTGTATTATAAAACATAATAACTCTCAGATTAAAAAATATGATAATTCTCTCTTTTTTATTGTGAGCCTGAGCCTTTAACAGCTGTGCCAGCTCTCCAGCCCAAACTGGCTAAGATCAAGGCAACAAAAGACGCCAAATGCTGGCGAGGATGTGGAGAAAGGGGAGTGCTTGTTCCCTGCTGGTGGGAGTGCAATCTTGTGCAACCACCATGGACAGCAGTGTGTGGAACTCTTAAAAATCTGAAAACGAATCTACCGTTTGATCTGGTTAGACCACTCTTGGCACGTACGCAGAGGACTCATCCTACTGTAAAGATGCTTGTACATCCACTCTCGTTGCTGTTAATTTTTCATTAGCTAAGACATGGAAACAACCTAAATGTCCCTCAACTGATGAATGTATAATGAAAATGTGATACAGTCACACAATGGAGTTCTACTCAGAGGAAAGAAAGGATGAAAATATGAAATTTTCAGGTAAATGAATGGAACTAGGAACCATTATACTAAGTGAAATAACACAGACTCAGAAAAGCTAGTGACATACGTTCTCCCTCATTTGCAGACCTTAACACCAATCCCTTATACACCATACACTACTCATCAAAGAAGCTTCTTTTTCCAACAGATAAGGGCTATTACAGAGTCCCCCAACTGGTCACGTACAGAGAATATTTAACTGAGAGATTCCCAGCCCTAAATCACACATCTACAGTGGAACCTCTATACCTAAGGCTCATAGAACTTATCAGAACAGGGGTTTAGAGAGAATACTAATATATCTCTCAGCTCTCACAGTGAAGCTTCCTCATGCAACAGAGTGCGATGCACATAGAAGGCCACAATTGGCTGGGTTTTAGAGAGTAAGAGACTGCAGAGTGTGTGTCTCTGGATAGGACTCCTATGTTAAACCTCACCCACCCATGGCTCAGGGACTGTTGCGAAGAGGAGGCAGAAGGATTGTAAATGCCTGGGCTGTTCCATGAAAAGAAGGAAACAAAGACTTTCAGGCCTCTGGGAATGTGCTCAGACGAATTTGCAACAATGGTGACAGCATGTACAACAAGACCCATGCTGACTCAATCAGACAGAAACCCAGCATAGACCAAGAGGAATGAGCAGCAGGCCCCTACTCTAGCCTAGGAACTATTGGCAACTGATTGCTGCTGAGTGAAAGAGAGTAGATATACTTTAAGGGAGTGACTCTAGAAATGCCTCCAGTGGATGAACTTACACTGAAGGACATCTATGTACAAGTACTTGACCAAAAAGGATATAACATAAATGACAGAATACATGAAATCCAGTGGCAGGAGACTTTAGAAGGGCACAGATGTGGGAGGGGGTCTAAATTTGGTTAAGATTTATTATATGAAATCCACAGAAATTAAAAATAAATTAAAAAATGTATAATCATACATTTGAGACTCTTAAGACTCTCTCTCTCTCTCATGTGTGTATGTGTATGTATAAATGAATGCATTATCTCTGGCTCAGTGCTTTTGAGTGTGAAATTTGTGACTATGATATTTAGGTGATAGTTATAAGGCATTTAACTTTCAGTGTGGAAGCAGAATAAGGTGAACTGATGGGGGAAAAAGTCCAGGAGGTAAAGACTTGAAAAAATAATATTTAAGAATATTTTTTAAAGAATATTTACAGTCACCAGGCATGATGACAGATGCTTTTAATCTCAGCACTCAGGAGGCACAGGCAAGCGGATCTCTCTGAGATTCAGGCCAGCCTGGTCTGCATAATAAGTTCCAGGCTAGCTGTGACTCCAGGGAAATCCTGTCACAAAATCCCTCCCTAAAAAAATATTTAAGTTCTTTGATTGAAGAGGTCTTATCAGTAAAATGACATGCCACTAAAAAAATTAAAAGGAAAATTTGGAAAGTAACTATCACAGAAACTAAACAAAAGCAATAATGTTGAAAACAGGATATAAAAAGTAGAAATCTGGGGACTAATATTAAGAGATAGTATGAAATTTAGAAAGAGACCGGAAGAATGAAAAACAAAATTAACACAGAAGTAATATAAAAACACCTCAAAACTGAAATCCATTTGTTTCTAAGTTATGCTAAATGACTTACTATGGGATTGGAGAACCCAGGTCAAAGGAAGTGATTGCAGAATTCCATAATATGGAAGAAAAGAAGGTAAGGAAAAAGATTGGAGTCAGAGAATTGCAGTAACAACACTGGATTCTAGAATATGTAAGAGCAATGTAAATATTTAAATATAATATTTTTTAATATTAAAAATATCTAAAATATTTTCAGATTAATATTTCATACACAAGTAAATGGTCAACCAAGTGTTAAGTAAAATAATCATACTTTTAAGAAGAAATTAAAATATGCCTTCCATAGCCGTATCAACTTTTGTGGAAAGCTACTGGTGAATTTACACAGAAAAATAGATGGGTGACCCAAGGAATAGGAGATGTGGGTTCTAGACACTGAAGAGAGTGCCACACTAGAGATGTGGGTTCTAGACACTGAAGAGAGTGCCACACTAGAGATGTGGGTTCTAGACACTGAAGAGAGTGCCACACTAGAGATGTGGGTTCTAGACACTGGAGACAGTGCCACACTAGAGAAAGAAAAGGAGAAGTTCAGGATGATAGCATAGCAGAGCTGAGGCTGCAAGTAGGGTTTTCTGAGACTTATTCTTAGGGCAGATTCCAGAGAAAGAGAGACTGAATCTGATAGACTACCTAATGTTGCTTCACCATGAAGTGAGCAATGCGAATCTGATGGCAAACACCAAAGACTAATGAATGAGCTGAATACCGTGCTACTGATAATCCTGGGTCGTTGTTGCTAAAGAAGCACTGTGTTGGGTGAAGAAATAAACATGACCACATACACAATATTAAAACATTAAAAGCTCTGTCGGGCTGAGGAAAGCATGACATCAGTTGCCAAGTCCAAAACAGCCATTCTGTACTTCAGTGAGTTCGGCTGGATTATACCAAACCTTGCAGAAAATCTGTGAAATTTAGTGTTTCCTTCATCTCTGGTTCGTCCATGTCATTTTAAAATATACTGTTCTGTTTAATCTGTGTAGTTAGGGCTCTAAGAGAAATAAAACGAATTGTGGAATTGTGATCTTTCTCTGCCTCTTTTTCTGTGTGTGCATACGTGTGTGTGTGTGTGTGTGTGTGTGTGTGTGTGTGTGTGTTAACATTGATATCAGCAAGCACGTGGATTATTTTTCTCTATCAGTTAAAGGATTAAAAGACAGGAAAATACCAAAGTCAAAGTACTTGTTGGCAAGCGCTAAAGACTTTTTGGGTAGAGACAGGGCTGGGTAAACTACAGACTCTAATGGAGTTCAGGGCTTTATTTGGGTTCAGGGTGTCCTAGCCAGTGCCTCCTAATTCTCTTTCTCTGTTGATCTAAAGGTGTCCATGTGCTCCTTCTGGAGACTGGGCATCTGTCTCTGTAATTGCTGATTGAATTGGGTAAGAATGGCTTCACAACCTCTGCTTTTTGTGATATGACAAATGCAGCTTGCTGCCCAGGAGGGGAAATGGCTGTGGTTTGAGAAACAGAAACGTACTACAGGGGCAGAAAGTCATAAATAAATGGGAACTTATTGGTGAGGGTAGAAAGCCATAAAAAGACCCACTGTGGGATGATTATGTTCCACCTTCTCTTATCTGAGGGGCCTGAAGTCTCAATTCCAGAGAGGATATTGGGGAAACAATTCCTCCTAAGCCTAGCTTGGTGAACCAGTGAGTGCGCTGGGGTTTCTTACAGGAACGTGAGTGAAGGTTTTGCTTAGAGTAACATGGGTGACCCAAAGGCAGTTGCATCACCAAAAAGCCCATCCCAGCATGAAGGACTTATGAAACTGCATTCTTGAAGCAACCTGCACATCTTTTGGGCAGCTCCACCTGAGTCCTCTCCTGCCGGTAAACTGTGCACTGTTTCCACATCCTATAGAGGGGCGTCCTTAACCCTAAAAGCAGGGCTTCCTGACTCTTCTTTGTTAGACCTTTGAATCTTATGAGCTGTTTTCCTCTCTCTATGGGTTGGGGGAGGAATGTTTCAACTCAGAGGAAATGGCTAGACAATAGTGAAGACAGGACAGAGACACTTCAGAACAGAGTATCTTAAGGGCTGGTCTCATGTTTCCTAGTTCTTTCCAAGTGTCCTTTCAGATTGGCTCAAGAAAGAAGGATTTTAAGCTCAGTCATATTAATTAGATTGATGGCTTTGTGAGACTTTCTCATGATGTGTAATCGAGATCATCTCCCTCCTTATGTTCCTGCTGGGTAAATTTAGAAACTCATTAATCTTTTTTCCTTCTTACTAAAAGTTTTTGTATAAATGTAAAATTGTTCCCAGGAATATGCAAGGTTATGACCTAGAAACTTGCTTTCTCTTTTCCATGAATGCTTCTTGATCTGCTTACTGGTTGATGGTTCACTAGTTTCTGAGGATGCCTGGCTAGAGAACTCCAGGCAGTTTTGGAGTCTTGGTGAGTGTAGTTTTACTTGAAGGTGGATGTGTACCTGGATTCAAATGCAAACCACTGATCACTTTTCCTTGTCCCATCTGTCTCAGTAGCTGTACACCACACTCTGTATACCACTCTGTACACAACATTCTGTATACTACTCTGTACACCACATTCTGTATACCACTCTGTACACCACATTCTGTATACCACTCTGTGTACCACATTCTGTATACCACTCTGTGTACCACATTCTGTATACCACTCTGTACACCACACTCTGTATACCACTCTGTACACCACATTCTGTATACCACTCTGTACACCACATTCTGTATACCACTCTGTGCACCACATTCTGTATACCACTCTGTGTATCCCATTTTGTATTCCACTCTGTGTATCACAGTCTGAGATACCAGCTCTTAAAATGCCTGCATAACCCTCAGGTGCAGAGGACATAGCCTGCAGGCAAGTTCTAAGCTGCTTTTTGACGTTTCTTATTTTCAAATTACATCTTAGGTACCAGGTTGGCAGTTTTTGGAAAATGACCCTGTTTTCCTTGTTAAAAGTCATAGAGTAGTGCAAAATTTGACTACCCTATAATATAAATTATAGCTTTTATATTTAGATTTTTCTTTTGAGGCAGTGTCTCTAGCTCAGGCTGGCCTGGAACTCACTAAGTAGACCAGGCTAACTCAAAGTCAGAACACTCCTGCTTCGGCCTCCTTAATGTTAAGATTACAAAGGTGTCACTCACACCCATTTTCAACTGTGCTTCAGAAATATATTGTAGTTAGGAAGTGGGAAAGGAGGTACATAATTAAAATTTTCCTCATAGTCGCTCAATATGCCCACATGATTGAGCCACTTAACACAAATGTATTTGCTGTTTTCCTTCTGAAAACTTCTTTTTTAAGTGAAATGAGTTTTAATAACACATCTAGGCCAATGTATCTGACACATTTTGATAAGTGATCAATACAAAGATAC
Organism: Eospalax fontanierii; assembly: GCA_035773235.1. Lineage (NCBI taxonomy): Eukaryota > Metazoa > Chordata > Mammalia > Rodentia > Spalacidae > Eospalax > Eospalax fontanierii. The sequence continues at coordinate 10,751,291 of CM069529.1, read as the reverse complement.
TAATGAAATATTTTACACAAATCTTTGAAATTCAGCGAGTGCTTTACTCTTCCAGAATATATAAATATTGATGCTAGATTTTACCATGGTTGAATGAAACAACCTAAAGAAAAAAAAGTATTTAACAGAAAGTATTTTACATTTTTTCATCCTTACCTTTTTAAAATAGGTTTTATTGAAACATTGTGTGTTTCACACAGAACACTTCAATCAGTCTTATCTTTATATCCCTTTCCCACCGGCACCCACCCCATCGCCCCCAACTAGAATCCATACATTCTTTCATCTCTATTAAGGTCTATTGTGTCAAGTGACCTCGGCGCAGGTTCTTCCACTGCAGTCTAGTCAGCCTACCCAGAATCACTCTCTTTAGGAAGACTAGCTCATCCTCGCCCAACTTTAATGAGTTGCCAGTATTTCTTAAGCAAAGGTTGGGGTCTGCTACCCATTTCCCCAGTGCCTTACTGGGTTTTTGTCTCCTTGAGTTTCCATGACACTTGAGCATCCTGGAATGTTGGTGGTTCATATGAGCAGGGTCCCAGGAGCTTGTAGGAATTCTATTTCCATATGGTTAAGGTCCTGCTCACTGCCTCTTACAATCTTTCTGCCTGCTCTTTCACAATGCTCCCGGAGCCCTGGGTAAGTGAAACCTAATATAAGAGTCCTGTCCAGAGACCCACTCTCTGCAGATTCCTGATCTCTGTGATTTAAGCCATTTGTAATATTTTGTGTTACAGGCCCTTTGTTTCATGCAGGAGCTTCATTAATAAAACCTGAGAGATGCATTGGTGACTTCTTTACCCCTTATTCTATGTTATAAGAGCCTTGGGTATAGAGGCTGCATTATAGATGTGCTGCTTAGACATGGGCAGTTCACAGACAATGTCTTTGTTTGACCAGCTGTGGTACTCTGTATTATTAGTCTTTGATGAGTGCTGACTGGGATACTTGAATATAAGGGTTTGGTGCTAGGATCATAAACAAGAAAGAATATGTTGTTTGTTTTTCTTATTCTATATTACTTCACTTAGCATAACAATTTCTGGTTCCATCCATTTATCTGAAAATGTCATGATTCTGTCTTTCTTAACCACTGGGTAGAACTCCATTGTATAAATGTACCACATTTTCATTATCCGCTTGTCAGTTGAGGGACACTTACATTGCTTCCATCCCTTAGCTATTGTGAAAAGAGCAGCAACAAACATGGATGTACAACTATTTCAGCAATAAAATGAGTCCTTAGGGTATATTCTCTGAAGTGGTTTATCCAGGTCAAATGGTAGATTTTTTTTAATGTTTTTAAGAGTTCTCCACACTGCTTTTCATAAGGGTTGCATGAGTTTACAATCCCGCCAGCAGCGAATGCGCATTCCTCCTTCCTCACGTCCTCTCCAGCATTTGGTATCACTTGTTCTGTTGACCTTAGTCAGTTTGACTGAGTAAGATGAAATCTTAAAGTGGATTTAATTTGCATTTGCCCAATTATTAACAATGTTGAACATTTTATGTTTCTCAGTCATCTTTATTTATTCTTTGGAGAGCTCTCTGCTCAGATACTTAGCTCATCTTTTAATTGGGTCACTTGCTTTCTTGATTCTTTGTTGGTTTTTTTTTTTTTTTTTTGTTCTTCACATATTCTGGATGTTAAACCTCTGTCAGGTGGGTCACTAGTGAAGATTTTCCATCTCATTCTGTGGGTTTTCTCTTCACTTCCTTGGTTGCATCTTTTGCTGTATAGAAGCTTTTTAGTTTAATAAGGTCCCACTTGTTGATTCTTGACCTTAATTCCTGAGCAAGTGCTGTCTGATTTAGAAAGCCCTTTCCTACATCTCTATCTTGTAAGTTACTGCCAATAGTTTCTTGTAAGAGTTTCAGAATGTCACGTTTCACATTGTAGTCTTTGACTCATTTGGAGTTGACTTTTGTGCAAATTGAAAAATAAGGGTGCAGTTTCTCAGTCTTCCACAGGTGGAATCCGCTTTTGTCAGCGCCATTTGCTGAAGATGCCGTCTTTCCTCCAGTGAGTGTTCTTGGTCCCTTTGACAAATATCAGGTAGCTGAAATTGCATGTAATCATGTTTTGTGCCCCAGGATGTGGGCAATTTTGGAGAAAGTTCCATGGGGTGCTGAGTAGAATGTGTATTCTTTGGTGCTTGGGTGGAATATACAGTAGATGTCTATAGGTCCATATGATGTTATTGTATTATTTAATTCAGATGTCTTTTTGTTTATTCTCTGTCTGCTTGACATGTCTAACGGAGATGGTGGGGTACTGAAGTCCTCTACCATTAGTGAGTTAGGATTAATCTGTTCCTTAATGTCCTGTAGTACTGTTTTGTGAAGTTGGGAGCACCAGAGTTTGGTTCATATATATTCTTGATTGTAGTATCTTTTTGGTTAATTGCTCCTTTGATCAGAATGAAGTGATCCTCTTTATCTCTTCTGATTAGTTTTAGTTTGAAGTTTATTTTTTCAGATTTTAGAATGGCAACTCCTGCCTGTTTCTTAGTGCTATTTGCTTGAAATACTTTTTTTTTTTTCCTATCTTTTCACCTTAAGGTAGTGTCTGTCCTTGAAGGTGAGATGGGTTTCTTGGAGTCAACAAAAATTTGGATTTCATTTCTTGATCCATTCAAGTAGTCTGTGTCTGTCTTTTGACTGGGTAGTTCAGTCCATTGATATTTAAAGTTATTATAAAAGACATGTATTGATTCCTGTCATTTTAAATTCTGTTCGCATCTTTGGTCTAACTTTGTGGTTCCCCAGTTATACTTTCATTTAGTTTCTTATTGTTGCCTCTTGGGTGTAGTCGTTCCGTCCTTCAGCTTCAAGTATTGCTTCAAGTATTCTCTCCGAAGGGCTCGTCATTCTGGACACAAATTCTTTCAGCTTATTCATGTCATTGAAGAGTTTCCTTTCCCTTTCAACTGTAATAGACAGTTTTGCTGGGTAAAGTATTCTAGATTGGCATCTATGGTCATTTAGAACTGGGAATACTTTGGTCCAGTCTCTTCTGGATTTCATAGTTTGCATTGAAAAGTCAACTGTAATTCTGGTGGGTGACTTTCTGTTTTTATTTTCAGCTTTCAGAATTCCCTCTCTGTTCTGTATGTTTAGGTTTTACTATGATGTGCCATGGGGAGTTGCTTTTCTGGTCCTGTCTATTTGGTGTTCTCTGTGCTTCTTTTAGTTGTATGGGAATGTCTCTTCTTAATTTTGGGAAATTAAGTCTGGTTGAAGATCTGGTTATACTATTATCCTGAGATTCTTCTCCTTTATGCAAATTTGATGTGCAAGTTTGATCTCATGGTGTCTAACATATCCTTCTTATTCCATTCTTGTGATTTAAAATTTTTTTTTTCCATAATCTTTGAGTGTTTTAATTCTTCAACTCTCATCCAGGCTGTCAATATTCTGTTTTCCATTTCATTCATTCTATTGGTGAAGCTTTCTCCTGTTGTTTCAAGTTGTTTTTTATGAGTTTTTCACTTCCTTCTTCATTTCAGTCTGAATTTTCTTCAATATTTCTATGTCTTTTGTGAATTCAGTCATAAGTTTATCTCTGTCTTCTTTCATTTCTTTGATTTGTTTGCATGTGTGTTCTTTAAATTCATTGAATTATTTGATTATGATTATTCTTTTAAACTTTTTGTTCTGGGTTATCTCTGTGGGTTCTCATTGTAGACCTCTTCTATAGGACTTGTGATGTTTGATGGAGCATATTATATGCGTTTTTCCATATTATTTTTTCATTGCAATCTCAGTATCTTGATTTCTTTTGCTGTTTTTAATTCTAATGTGAGACTTGAGCCTTCCTCTGTTCGGCTGAAGTCTGATTCTCTTTTATGTGACTTGATTGTTTTCTTATTGGTTGTGGAAAGTTGATTGGCTAAGTCTTGAGGTTTTCTCTTTTGATTTTATATTGTAAGGACCAGATGAATCTAGTCCACCTGCTCCAGAATTCCCTCAGAGGCGCAAGTTAGGTGAAATTAGATGCTCTCAGGCTCTGTCTTATTGTCTGTGTCCCTCTAGCCAGCAGGCACAGGACAGTTTGTGAAAATTGCTAGGCAGAGGTGGAATTCAGGCTTTCTCAGGCAATCTGTAACGGTCTGGGGACCTACAAAAGGGCACAGGAGCCTCACCCTGCAGCAGTGGAAGGGGCTGCAGATGGCACCACTCCAGGGGATGGGTGTGACTTGGAGATCTCCAGCCCTCATATGTAGAGCACAGTTCAGAGGTCTGGGCTGCCAAGTGTAAAAGTGTGTCTGTTCCCAAGGCAGGATGTGGGGTGGGGAAGTTTGGAGTTGTTGTGGTGATAGGGGAATGGAGTTGCAGTGGGCAGGATCAGATTTACCAGGGAAGAAGGTTGGTCTCTGGAATCCAAGGCAGGTTGAGCATGGTGACTGCCATGGTAGAAAGGTGGTCTCAGGAATGCATCCACAAGTTGGGGGGTGGGCAGGTTGTGGATGTTCTAACAAACTAGACTACACAATCGAGCTGGTCTATGGAACGCAGTGGGTGGGTCTGGACTAAGAAATTAGCCTCAGAATCTGGGGTGCTGAGAGGAGGAGTGGGCCTGTGCCCAAGGCTAGAAGGAGAATAGGACTGGGGCCTGGGGAAGTTGGGGTTGCTCAGGTGGTAGATGGGAGGTCACAGGAATTCAATAGCAAGTTGTGGGTGGGGACAGCCTGTGAAGGCTCTAACAAGCTAGACCGAAAATTGAGCTGGTCTGAGTATGGGATTCAGATCGCAGTGGGTGGGTCAGGTTCTTAGTCTGTTTTATAAGATAATGTAAGAATGGACTCAAATGGAAGTTTTAGAGCAGTTTTATTAGAGTCAAAGAAAAATCCTCAGGGCAGGCAAGCTGCACATCTCAGCAGCTGCCCTGAGGAGAATGGAGAAGAGAAGGAAAAAGCCATAAAGCCATGCCTGTTTAGAGCTAGCATGGAGATCAGACACGTGCAGACTAACAGTGGCGTGATGGGGAGGGAAGGGAACTTTAGAGACAAAAGAGTCCGAGATACTGGGGGGTAGCGCAGGGAATTAGAGAAAGTGTGGTTAGAAAACAGATGCAAAGACAAAAAGGAAAGACTAGACTTCTCCGAGGAACTCAGAAAACCAGGCAGACTTATGGAAAGCGATGTCTGTACCAGGTCCACAAGCACTGGACAAGGGGGCAAGGAGTCTGGGCAGGGAATATTCGCCATCTCATTAACTCACTGGGTATTCGACCTGTCTCTTTTACATGACTTAAAGTGAACCTTCTTTCTTAGAGGTGGTCCTGTAACCAGGTAATTTGACCTGGAAATTAAAATATTATCCAGACTAGAGATTCTAGGCCTCTTGAGTAATTTTCTCTTGGGGGACTTTTGCTACTATAGTGCTTGGAAAATGATTGGAGATGCTGTCGGTTTCCCAAGAATTTAACATGAATGAGATGAGTTAAACGCATGAGGACTTGTGGGCTCACAACAGGGGAGACGGTCTGATCCCATACCTCTTGATAAGGTATTAGGAACCTTTCAAAGGATTATAGATAAAGTTTAGGATGTAACTATATTTACCTTTTGGAAGTCTTAAAGGCATAGCAACATGAAGAATGACTCTTAGGGGAATGGGACTGTTGTTGACATCAGGAAAGTTCTATCTAAAAGAGAGCTTTTTCTGAGTGCACCAGAGTAGCCTTGGAAGAAGCGGCAGTGAGCACAGGAAGACGTTTCTGAAATACGAAGGTGAGGATAGATGGTGAATTCTAGATTTTGTGGAGTGTGAAGAGCTTACACCATGAGAGTGAGATAGCCAGGAGTCAGGTGGACCAACTGGTGTGGAGCCCAGGACCTCAGTCTTGGCCAGAAATATAAGAAGGTAAGTGTGCCCGTGAAACTGTCAGCAGAACCTGTTAGTGGCTTTTATGCTGGCGTTGGTTTGCACCTCTTTTCTGTCCCGCACCCTCTGTGTTAGGAAGAAAACCACGAGAATAGTTTCTTTATGACTTACTGTGTTGAAGTGTTCCTTGTTGTCTTAATGGTATAATGAGTAGAATCCAGGGATTTCTGGTTGTTTTTAACCATCTCCTCCTTAACTGGTCAAACTGCTAACATTGTTGCTGCGGCCCGGGCCGCATCCTGTGCGGTATGGTACAGTGATGTGGCCTACGCCCAGTTGTACTTTCTCCAAGAGGTGCTGAGGGCTGTGCGTTCCCAATGACTTCTGAAGACTGCCTGTGCCATTGGGAGCATGGTGCTGTGAGCTATAAAGTCAAGCAGACTCTAGCTCTGTGCTAGAGTTTCCTCAAGATCTTTAGGTATTTGTCTTGTATCTCTGAAACCATGGTCAGGCTTTTAGAAAAGAAAATTCATGTTGTAACTCTAGGTTGGTTCCTTTGTGGAGCAAAGTTGCTTACTCCTTCAGTACGAAACCTGAAAGAAAAAAATCCAAAAAGAATGTGTGGTTTCAAATATTTTTGCGAGCTCCCTTTCAGTCTGTCCTTACTTGCTATGATGGGCAGTCTCAGGTATATGGTATATGTTTTTGTTTCTTAGAGCCTTTTCAGTTTGTGAAGTACTGTCAAGTTCTGAGAATTTGGTGACTTAGGTCATTGTTCTAGCCTGGCCTTTTCTTCTTAACCCTGAGGTAATGCAGCCAGCTAGAACAAGTACTCTTGCTGGCCTTGTTTTGGGAGGGCAACGCAGATCTTACTTAAGTAACTTGGGTTTGGTTAAGTTGGTATTTTAAAATGCTTAAGAGCTTCAGGGAGCCACTTCTTAGTCAAAGAAAGAGAAGTGCTTAAGGATGGAAGCAGTTTGCCAAGAGTGGTGGCAGATTTAATTACTGAGAGAATCCTTTGTTTCTGTGTTTAGTTTGAGATAGTGTCACAGGAAACAAGATGTGAGTAGGAGGCAAGGATGCTAGCAAACACATCTCACGTGGGTGTTATTTCTGGCCCATTCTCGCTTTCTCTCAAAGACTTTTGGTTACGGAGGTAGTACTAGATGCCAGTGAGTTATATTATCTAGTTGTGTAGTGACTAAACTTCAGCTTATCTGTTCATGCTAGAAATTGGTATTTGTACATTACTAGAACCACCAGAAATACTTTTTCTTATTTTTTTAAAAGATACAACTTGAGATAGAATGAAATGCATTTATGAGTATTTGTAGATGTCACGTTTTCTTGAAACATTGATCTTTATACCATTATAAGTTGCATTTCTCTATCTGTAATAATTTTATTTATCTCAAAGTTTATTTGATTCCTAGTATATCCACACCAGCTTTTCTGTGAATATTACTTGCAAAGTGTATATTTTTATATTTTCTTCATTTTGAATCTTTATATAGCTTTTTAACTGCTTTTCAGTTAATCTTGTATATTTTCATTTCGTGATATTTCTTGATATACTGCTGATTAACTTTATATACTTGTTTTCTGTTTATGCTGTCTTATTTTTCCTTTCCTCTATCACCTTAATTTGTTTCATTTTCTTTTAATCCAATATTTATATTGATAAAATATTTTTTAATGATATTTTTTCTTGGTGTCCTATTTTTTAAGGATCAGGACTGTCTTCAAGAAAATTTTGCTTCTTGGGGGCGTGGCTATCAATGTTATTCTTTCATTGTGTCCGTGCTAAAAATTGGTTCATAAAATATGCTAACATCTCTCCATTTAATAACAGTTAAAGTTGTATTTTCCGAAAGTATTAAAGTAAGTATAAATATGCACATAATCATAAGATTTAGGTTATTTAAAAGAATGATATTATATATTGTAGATTGATCAGGATTAATATTGAATATTAAGTATATATTGCTGCCATGGAGACATATACTAATTGTTAGTTTGAAATAATATTAAATTATTTTAAGAATTCTAGTTCTTCTGCAGATAAGTTAGTATTTGGTATAAAAATATCACAGAAATTATAAAAAGAACATAGGTTCAGTTCATCTGTATTTCCCACTCCATCATTAATGAGTATATTTTAATGTTAACTGATACCCATATAATTTTATTACGTATTATATTTAAAGCAACATAGAATGTTAATATTTTCTGCTATTATATGCTTGTCTTCTACATACTTTTTTGTATGTTCTAGTAGGATTATAAATAGGCATACCAATTTCTAAATGTCCCCATATCACAAGACAATTAACAGTGATTAAATTTCCTTTAAATTTACTACTTTGCCCACAAGGGACCATATCTAAAACTATATTCTCGCCAGTGAGAAGAAAAGGATTCTATGAGGTTATTTTCATTTTATGTTCATACATTATAACTTCACTTAACATTATACAGACTTTGTCACATATACCTAGCCTGACATAAAGAAATTGAAAGAATCATCTATACACATATATATGTACACATGCATATTTGCAATACTTACATGCAAATATACACATAAGAATTTACATGTATATTACTTCTAAAGATGTTTACATACTGTTTTAAAATTTTTATTGAATTTTTGTGTATTTCATATAGAACATCTCAATCAATTTCAATCACCTTTAGGAACTTGTAGGACTCTGTTTCCATATGAACACACACCTCCTCCAATCATTCTACCCCCTCTTCTGCAATGGTCACCTGGTAAGTGAAATTTAACATAAGAGTCCTGTCCAAGGACCAGCGTTCTACAGACGCTTAATCTCTTTGCTATGATCATTTGTTACCTTTTGTATTCTTGACCCTCTGTTGCATGAGGGAGCTTCCTTAATGCAAATTGAGAGATTCAAGAGTGTGCTCTCTAGCCCTTGTTCTATGTCCCATGAGTCTTAGGTATACAGGTTGCCTTGTAGATGTGTCACTTAGGCTTGGGCAATTCAAGACAATGTCTGTATGTGACTAGTTGTGCCGCTCTGTAGTGGTCTCCAGCTGGTGTAAAAGAAACTTCTTTGATGAGTGGTGACTGGGATATTTGCCTGTGGACAAATATAAGGATACATATTGTGTACATAGTAAGAAATTACATTAGTCTAGGAATGTGACAGTCTTGGGGTTTTCTCTAAGATCTATGACCTTCCAGCCATGTGTATTTGACTGTATTTACAGTACCACACATGAGTTTCCACCCATTGAGTGGGCTTTAAGTCTAATTAGGTAGTCCTTGATTGCCTCCAAGATGAAAATGCCACTACTGCAACAGTGTCATATGCTGTGTAGATCACTGATGTGGTTGTTTGGTCTTGAAGTTGGTGTTGAACCATCGATTGGTATTCTCCCTTAGCAGCTTGCATAGTGCTCCCCAAAGCTATAAAAGCTAGCTTCCAGGGGAAGTAGGTTCTAGGTCAGTTCCAGCCCCGTTGCAGCAAATCCTGTGTCAAAAGTGTGTTCTGTCTTCAGCAGTAGGGTCTAACTTTCATGTTCTGGGAGGCAATCAAGGGCTGTGGCAATAGTCTCAGTAATTTTGGGAGTCTCTTAGATCACCTGGCCAACAGCTCAAACGAAGTTTTCTCCTGTCTGGCACTACTTCTTGTTATGTAACATTCAGCTATACACATGGTCTCATGTAGAGATACTGTATGTGCAGTTTGTCATTGTGTTATTGGACTAATATGATCCCCACTTGTTTTTTACAGTAGCTAGGCATTACTTGTCTCTCCTCTCTCTCTCCCAGTCCAGTCCTTCTTCCCCGAATGGAGTGTCCCCATTTCTCCCTTGATATCGGTCTCCTGTTGTCCTACCTCTCTTGATCCCTTTCTTTCCCTTTAGACCCATAATTCCTTTTACAACCTTTGCTCCTCTTCCGAGTTAAGTACCCCAATTTTATCCATTTCTCCCTTGGTAATATCTGTCTCTTACTGTTTTTATTAAGTTCCTTCTTTTCCTTTAACTCCTTATTTCCCTTCCATTTCCTGTTTTCTGCAGTTACAGCAGGATACATACACATACTCAAATATACGGATTTGATGTTAGAATCTGCATATGAGGGAGAACATGGGTGCACTTACATGCAGGCAATACATTCATACACATAAAATAAAAATAATAAAACATTTAATCTTTCGTCAGGTTCCCTGATTATGCTCTTGTCTCCAATTTGCTACTAGCTTACTGGGTGCATTTTAATTTTACATGTATCTATTGCTTTTCAGTTCTAGAATTGGTTCTATTTTATACTGTCATATATCTGCTGAGACTTCTCCATCTGTTCACTCAGATGCCCCTGAACGTATCCACAATAACTATTTTAAAAAGCTCTCTACTAATTTCTAATTCTGGGTCACCTCTTGGTCCCTTTACATTGACTGATTGGTTTTCCTTATTATGAGTCATTTTTTCCTGTTTCTTTGTGTGACTTCTAATTTTTTATTGTACATTTGATGTTGAAGAGAAGTCCTTGTAAGGAACCTGGAGTCTGTTGTCATACTCAAGAGGAAATTGAGTCTGCTTCCTGCAGTGAGTTAAATCATTGTAGGTCCTCTTGATTCCATCAAACTCTCTTTTATTTTATGTTAGGGTGGTTCTTTTTTAGGCTTATTCTTGGTGTGGTGGTCTAACCTTTACTTAAGAAAATGGTGATTTCTTCAAGAAGTGTCTTCTTAACGGAATGCTAAGGCCTTCCCTGAGGACTGTACTCTAGCACCAAAACTCCACTGTTTCTCAGCGGAGGTGTGGCATGTGATGTCTTTGTGTATTCTGCTAGGCCCGCCAGACTCATTGGACCTGTGCAGCCTAGCCCTTAGGAAACCCCCAAACCCATTTCTGGATGCCTAATCTTCTGGGGTCCTGTGTTGTCCCCAGCACCCCTCTACAAATCCAGTTGCTTTGGCAGCACCGAGCTTCACCTTCCATCTCCTCACCTGTGTTCCTGAGGACACAGGGCTCCACTTGGGCCCCACAGCCCTGTGCTAGTTTGGAGAGTTCCCAGGCAGAAAGTTCAAGCTTTCTTTCATGGGCTGTGCTTTTGACCCTCCCTTTTTTCACTGTTACTGTTTCTGTTACCTGTTGTATAAGGTCTGCAAACGCGATACTTTTCCATCCAGTGTCTTAGTTTTTTATGGCAGGAGGGCAAGTTCAATTCTGATTGTTCTGTGAGGTCCTTCAGTTGAGGTCACCTTCTGTGTGGAGTGTGGTCAGACTTGTAGGACTGACATTCTCTCCTCCCACATACTTTTTCCACCACATCTTCATCAGGTTCAGCCTGTCAGACACCTGACTCCTATTTTTTGGCTCTGAGCCTATTCTTTCTCCTAATTTTTTCATCTTTACCCTTCCTGAATTCTTCCCCTTTTCACAGTTTGCCTGATTTTAAGAAATGGGACATGATAGCACCCAACACAGCGTACTGTGCATATAAATGTGAGCTACTTTTGGGAGTGTGAAATGTCTTTCCCTATTTGGAGGCTGACTTTGGGCCTCAAGTTCCTTTCCTGTTATCTTTAGGTTTTCCTTCTTCCACACACAGCTGTCATTGGGCAGGTTGAGTCATGGCCAACACCGTGTGGGGAAACTTTGTGGTCTGTCTTCTTCCAGCTCTTCCTGGAGGCTCCCATCCAGAGCCTGGTGCTCATGAGTGACAGTTCATTCCTTACTGCTGAATAGCACAACAGAGCTGTGGAATCATTAACTATAGAGGGATGGGTGAACCCAATGACAGAAGTCTTTATATTAGCTATAGAGGGCAGGTTTGTCACAATATATTTACCTTATCCATTTACCTTATCTTATTTAAAATTTCCTTCTTTCCTTCAGTTTCTTTTTCCTTTCAGCATCACCATAATCAGAGGCATATGTATCACCTAAAGCAGAAAACCAGGGGATGAATTACAGTGAAAAACACTGCCAGTTTTCATACTCTTCTAATAAAAAGATAATAGTTTAATGTTTTTGATTGATACTTTCTAAAAAATAATGACATTATTATGAATTACATTAAAATTAGTTATATATTCTTGAATATTTCAACTTCAAAGAGTGTGTTTAATTATGTACTTTTGATGTATTGCACATAATTATATTTACCTTTAATTTTGCGTGGAAATGACATGTCCAGAACCCAGTTCTGTGTTATGTTTTCTGATACACCGCTAGGGAATGGCACTTCCTTTCCTTTGGCCTGTTTCTACTTTCCTGGTCTATCACCCCAGTATCATTAAAGTCAAATAAACATTTTTTGAAACAAATCTGATTTTACCTAAATGTTAAATCATGAGACCATCTTGTAGTTAATGAACCTTGACATTTTGTCTTTCAGTGTTTGTTAATAACTGGAACAGCTTATGAGGGACCTCCATGCCTACTCTTTGCAGTGAAAACTGTTAATTATGGTCAAGGGTCCATATATGAAGAGCCTTATTCACATATATACAGACCATTTTGTTTCTGAGTTTCAGTAGCATGATGGTAAGTGTCTTGGTAGTGGAAGCATCAGTCGTTATTACCATTTATTGCTATTGATTCTCCTCTGTAACTTGGCAGTAAGCTCCTATTGCTGAGCCACAGAACATGGAGCCACAGAACATGGAGAAATCAAGCTGGTACTGACCTCAAAGCTTCATCCCTAATGGTTAGCTTTCACAGTGCTGGAAGGTGTTATGTATACAACCCAAGGAGAAAAGTAATCATCAGTATTACTCAACTGAGGATCTTATGAATTATAATAATTACTTGCCTGGCAAGAGATGCCCAGTGGCACAGTAGTTGTACGAAGGTTATGAAAGTTACTAAACACACGCTGGTTGGATTGCTCCTCAATCCAACCTGGTGCTGTTATCAAGGTCAAGCACCCATGGTAGGGCTGGTCATACACTATACTCCTATTGTTTTCTAAATGGACACAGGAGTCCCAGTGACTTACTGTTATGCCTATAGGCTAGTGTGTCTCTCAGCCTTCATCAGAGAAGAAGCTTCTTTAGTAAGTGGTGTAGGTGGCAGTGGGAGATGAGTGGCAGGTCTGGAGGAGTACCCATGAGCCAGTCTTAAAACACCTTCTGAGTTGCTGCCTACCGTCTTCTCGAGAATGTTCATCTGCTTATCATATACTTTTTACAAAGTCATCTTCATCTCTGTTGTCTGAATTGCCATCAATTCTAGTTAGTGACGTCAAATTTAATGGTTTTATTTTCTTTAAAAGGGATCAGTTCAAACTCAAAACTCACAGAACGTCTGAGCGATAAAAGAACAAGCGAAGTGTGTTCTCTTTGTCAGAAACAGGCTAGGTTTTGTATTCTATCTGCAGATAAAGTTGAAGAATATTTCTCTGAATCTAGATTATGAGTCCAACCTTACCTCAGAGTGTTTAGGTGGAGACTGTCTTGGTTCTAGGCCATTCTCTCTTTTGCTGATATTATTTGGTTTTGAGTAATTCGCCTGTCTTCTGCTCTGCCTTGCAGCGTTCTGACCACACCAGTCCTAAATTTTCTGCTCTTTTTCTTGAGTCAGTGTTGACATTTCACTTGTAGGAAGTTCTCTATCTGTAATTACTTAGTGTAGTCTTTAGATTTAAACCATTCCTTTTCTGTCGTTCTAGATACGTTGGTTCTTTATAAACTGCATAGTTTCTGTAGGTGCTCTGGCTGTATCCTTTCTTGCCTGTGCTAACATGACATCCTGTTCCTTTCAGTGTGTTTCCACAACTCTGGTCTGGAATACAAAGGAAGATCCATTGTCTTGGGTGATGGGTGAGGGAAAAAGGACTTGACATTTTTTTTTTTTTTTGATGCTGTGATGATTAAATATCCCTGACTATGCCTGTTCACTATGGTCAGTGAATTCAAATTAATTACATTTTTGTTGTGGTGAATTTCGCTGTTAAATTGTTTCAGATTTATTCAGGGTAGGTTGAATTGATAGTTAAGAACAGCATTTACAGTGATCATTCAACTCTTTGGAAGAAAAACAAAAGATGGACATAGTGTAAATAATTCTAAAATGTTGGAATCAATCTTTGATTTACAGATAACTGATCTTGAGTTATCATTACTAGTGTTTCAATTTTAGATAACCATTGTATCTTGAACCCAAAGATGTCTCTCAAAGAGATTAATTTGTCAATTTTTAGTAGAAAATTATTTCCCAAATATATTGTGAAGAACATTCATTCTAGGTATTCAGATTATTTATAATAAAATGATTATACTGTTAAATACACAGAATCTTGGACAAAATGGTTAATCAGGTTTCCTTACTCCAATTCTGCTTTTAATATGCTAATGTTTATTGTGAACTCCAAGGCAAGAAAGTAAAGAAAAAATAACATGTATTGTTTCCTAAATTCATATGATATTAAACTCTTTTGAAATATGATTTTTCTAAATTAATGTTGGAAATCTACAATAATTACTCTGAGCACAGCTGAACTGATGATGAATTGTGAAGCTTCCATCTTAAAAAATCTAAGTGATTTGCTTTCTGTTTTGGAGATAAATATTGAGTAGAAATAGAGTAGTCATAGAACTGGGAAAATTCTTATTTTCAGTTTTGAGTAGAGACTCAATGACAAAAATACCTGAATAGATAGACCCAAAGATATAGGTTCTCATTTATTAGTCATTCTGATCACGTCTTCTACTCTGAGCCGAGATATGTGCTGGGTACTAGGTACTTAGTGGTTAGCAAGACAGCATTAACCACTGGAATTGTGAAAACACCAAGTAGTGAGTGTTGTGGCATGACCGTCACAGTTGTTGCAGGCTAAATAAGGAATGAGGGCCAGTATGGATGGGAGGGTTAGAGACGGTCTCACTGAGTCTGTGAATGCCTAAACAGAGATGTAAGGAGTAAGGAAGAATCCATGAAGAAAGCAAAACAAAAGTTCACTGGAGATGAGCCTTGCAAGTCAGCTTCTAAGTCATGAAGTTGTTTTTATTTTGTCAGAAAGAATCACAAGGCCATTGTTCTCTGCTCAATAACATTCCCAGTCTAGTCTTAGTTTATTTTCTTATTCATCTCAATGAGATAACTCTATTCCAAACTGACAGTTTGATTCACATGTTTCCTTAGTTACTTGTTTGATGATCACATAGGAATCAACTGAACATCACAGATTAAACGCTTATCTAGACATCATCAAAATGTGGGAATTTTACAAGAAAAGAGCATCATACTTTTGGGTTTCAGGATGGAGGAGAAGAACATCTGAGAAATGTCCACAATTAAGATCAAGTCTATCCTAAGTACCGAAGAGAGTGCTATCTGCTAGGGAGTATATGGTGACTCTTAAGGCTTGTACCTCAATTTTTAGCTTCCTGAAGTACCCCAGGTAGGCTAGTGGTATTAGTCCTAATAGTAATTATGACAGTGATGTTGGCAATGCTGACATCCAGTTATTGAGTCATTGAACTGTACACATACTGGAGGTACAGCATGATCCTGTTTAAATATCCACATCTATGAGGTAGATCTCTTTGCTCAGATTGTTTTCACTGAATCAATCAATTGTTTGTTTCTCTCTTATTCCCGAAATGAACCAGAGCCTTCCCCTCTGAAAGATATTGGCTCAGAGCCTCAAAGAAAGAGGTCCATTTAACCAGCATGTTTATTGTATTTAAAATTGATTTTTACTAGTCATTATTGTTATGATTGGTGCTTCTGAACTTAACAACAACTTTGCTTTTCTTTTGTGCAGTAAGACTTTAATGTTTGATGTCCATTTCTTTTGCCAAACATGTTCTTCTATGATGAGTCACTTTCTTCAGATTCTACTATAGCGTAAATATAACTGAGCAAATGTGCAGATAGCTTTTAATTCCTTTGATGTAGGAACTCAGCCTACACAAAGTTCAAGGAAAGTACATTGACCTCTTTCTAAAAGGGTACCATTGAGGACCCTATGGTCCCCAGAATGCTGTCAAAAAGCATGTGTGGCAATTATTTGGCCCTGCCCAATTTAAGAAAATCTGGGCCCACCTCTGGAATTATGGGCTTCTTCCACTCGGTATTGTTCCAGATCATTTCTATCCAGATTTAGAAGGGAAAGTCTGCATTAGTCTTTATTAATATCAGAAATGTCTTTGGAGTAGAGTAGAAAAAGAAAGAAGGCCATACCTTGAGGAATCTCTGTCCCTCTTATATCATATACTTTGGCTTCAGGCAAGGGCCCATAGGAGAGGAAAAAGTCAAGGTGCAGGTCCTTGGCACCACTGTGCAGCCACAGGGCACCCAAGGCTTTAGGTTAGTATTCTGTCAGTGCAGCAGACAGGTTTTCTACTACTTTCCTGCCAAGGCTGTAATGTAAACACCTTCCATGCATGAAAAGGAGGGGAGAGTTAGGCAGCCTTGCAGTGGAAAAGAAGGTAGTTTTTCTTTTTTTTAATGGCTGGGTGGGGACAGTGAAGTGGGTTTGAACTGTAGCCCCAGCTGTCCTAGAACTCCCTATGTAGACCAGCTTCCGTCCTCTCAATCTCATGGAGGTCCATTTGCCTCGGAGTCAGCTTTGAAACATGAAAGCTACAGGAATTGATTTTCTTTTTCTCAAAATAAAAATCAGGTAGAGAACTTTAGCATGCTGACAACATGTTGTGGGTGTTTCTTTCATTGCCGGATTTTGTTCTTTCTCAGTATCCTCACAAAAGGAATGAATTCATTTGTATGTAATGACATGCATCCTGTTTCTCCCGCATACCCTGTTAAGGATTTATCCTGAAGAGCATTACTGGTTCAGAAAGGTTTCTTCTTGCCCAGCTGTGTCAAGATGCTATGAAACAATCTTAAAACGGTTTATAACACACTTTCTGAGAATCCAGGGGCATAGGAGTTCTCTTCTTCCTCCTTTGCATAAACAGCAAATAAATATGAGAAGAGGAGCCACTCCCACAGAAGGCAAAGCTGGTAGACTGTCACCAGGGAAGCTGCTGCTAGCCATTGCTTCCTTGGAGGCTTTCAGGATCCGCCAAGGTTGTTTAGGAAAGCAAGGTGGTAGCATGTGGAGTAGGTAAGAGTTTTGAAGGCTTTTCATGTTGAATGAACATCAAGTAGGCATTATAACGAAATACTCTCTTAGGGATTATGACCTGTTTTGCAAAAGAATACTAAGACAGAGCACTTGAGTTGTATAGTTTGGGTATGAAGAAAAGAAAGGGATTACTGTGGGAAGAAATTTTCCATTTTCCTAGGGAAGTAGTGACTTTTCTCTAATAATGGCAAGAAGAAAGAGTTAACAGTTTAAACAGTTTACATAGCAAATTAATAGTGCAATAATTATCCATTGGTTTAGTTAAAATGGGCTGGGAATGCTTGCTTTTTCATGGAAGATTATTTTATCCCATGTACTAAAATAGAATAATGCCATATAGACAAGCAGTAAAAATGAAAGAAGGCTTTTGAAAACATATTAATGTATAAAATATTTATTGTACAGGCTCAGTAGTGTTTGCATTTAATCATTTTTATTGTAGATCAGGGGTTAGTCACTTCATTTTGAATTCTGAAAAATGAACATAAGATATTTTGCAAGCACTGCTTTTTCTGGAGTACGCTCTCAGTGGGATTTACTGAGGTAATACTTAACTTGTTGAAAACAGGGGCCTGTGTCTGTAAGCATGTTACAAATGCTTCCCACTGTGGCATTAAAATGATCAGAGGAAATGAGAGGTAAAGCTGGATGACGTTGCTTCATTGACATGGATGCTTATTGGTTTGCTAAGTGAACTATAGATGAATTGATAAACTTACTCAAAACCCCAGGCAGGCAGCTCTCCTTTTCAGGCAGTTCTCCTTTTCTGTGTAATAACTTCTCTCTCTCTCTCTCTCTCTCTCTCTCTCGTATACAGATACAATTGTTCAAGAAATAAGGCCACACCAGTGAGGTGGTTCAGTTGGTAAGGGTGCTTACACTGAGCCTGTCCACTTGAGTTTCACCCCCAGGACCCATGTGGTGGGAAGAGAAAACCAACTCCTGGAAGTTGTCCTCAGACCTTCACATGTATAATGTGGCTTGCATGACCCCACCCCTAGTTAAATAAATAAATAAATAAATGTGAATGTAAAATAAGTTTTTAAAAAAACCTGTTGTACCCACACATTTTGTTGTACAGTTAAGCTGCCAAAATAATTCAGTTGGAAGAACATTAGCCTGAAGAATGAAGGCCAGGCTTTGAGACATTTATGTTGTAAGTAATCAATGAGCAAGTATTAACTGAGGAAATTGTGATGAGGTCACATCCCAGTGCAGTTCCTTGGACTGTGGCTCTTCCTTGGAAAGCTTTCTGTGTTGAACCATGAGGTCCTGAAGGGCATGTCTTCCTTTCAAATATGCCTGAAACCACAGGACAGAAGGTAAAAGTATGGGCACACCGAGCCCAGCTGAGGATCTGAACTTGATTCTTGAGATGATGTAGGTGTCTTCAGTATTGGTATAGAGAACTGGGTTTGGAGCATTATTCTCCAGGCCGCTAGACCAAACTGGATGGCAGCTGACAGAACCATTAGCTAGAGCTTGGCACCAAACATTGGCTACATTTAAGGCTATAAAGAAGGCTTCTAAAATGATGGTACCTTTCAACCTGTTCCATGTTCAGGACAACATGTTCTGCTGTCAATAACATATTCATCTCTAGGAAGGATTTAAGTGTTGATTGCTGGCTGTGCATTCTGCACAGGCTGCAGGGGAGATTTACAAGGTGAGACCAGAGGCATGAAAGCCAGTGTGCATAGCCATGGACTCTTCATAAGGATGGTGCTATATCAGGAAAGGATGGATGGCCATTGGCAGATGCACTGCCCTTCATGGGAACTGTTGCTGCTGAGATATTTTCTGGTAACTGAGGCTGACTGAGTACCAGGGTAAAACGGTAACAAGGGAGAAACCATGCCAAACAGAAGTGGTATGCAGTGCCTTGGAATAGGTATGGGATAATTATAAGTCTTCTGATGGGCGAATGAATTCTCTTCAGAATATCAATTCTCTGACCACCTGGAAGCACCCTTGAATTTCAGACCAGAAAGGAGTCCTCATTTAAACTACAGTATAGACTACATTATGGGTAAGAAACAACCATGTTCTATAGTTGGTTAAAGAGCATATTGGCACTTCCAATAAGTATTTAGGTCTTGAATTCTATTTCAGAACTCTTTGAATTTTAAATCAGAAATTCTCAAGGCAAACTTTCCCAATATATATGGTAAATCATGTAGTTCCTGAGGAATTCACAAGTTTATGGGACCTTGTAGCCCTTATCCAGTTTCAGTGTGTTTTTCCAATTCCTTCTAGGGTAATTGAGACAGGAAGACCTAATGTGATGTCACTAAGTCAAAAATCTGAGAACATTTAGGAAACAGGAGAGGCAGAGATAAGGGGTTGGAAATTTAGGGTATTACGAATGGAATGGAATCTGCCTATCACGTCTATTTACCTTTGTGGTCTTTGAAATACTAGTTATTAGCTAGTTAAATTCCCAGAATTTGGAGGGTAGAAAGGCCTGAATGGAGATTTTCCACACAGAGCAGCCAGACCAGCTGGAGAGAGGCTAAGGAGGAGATCAAAGGTACAGCTTCTTCCTAGGCTCAGCCATCCTTATTACCATTTTGAACACATGGGTGGTGAATCCAGTCCCACTGTAGCAAATGCCAGGCTTAGATGGGCATTAGTGTGGCAGGTCAGAATAAGGCTTTCTGCACCTGAAGTTCTCATGCATTATTTATTCTGATACCTCTGTTCTTGCTCCTCTTAAAACTGCACTCAGTCCAGAAGAGTAGAGGGTACACAGGAAATCCTCAGTTCCTGGCCCTGTGCACTTAGAGAATATCGCCTGACAATTTGGTAATGGTGATGACTGCAGCAATATCTTAGGTAGCTTGTTTCTAGGGCATCTTTAATGGGAGAAGAGGATGTAAGGAGGCTATTAGCTTGGCTGTGATAAGTTCAAAGTGCTGTCGGTGATGCTCTGCAAGGTTGCCCCCTGCTGCTTTCTTCCTTGATTAGTCTGTCCTAATGTTCCTGTTTGAATGTGTCTGTATTGCAGTAGAGAATTAAAATTCATAACCTCTGCTTGGGATTTTGAGGCTTTGCTCTTTTCTGGAGTCCAGATGTCTCTTATTTCCTTGCTTTGCCACTGGTAACAAATCTAGCAAGTTGGCTGATCACTGAATGAGCCGCGCTGGACATGGAAAGTGCCCAGAACACAGAGGATGGTCTGTTACCTTCTCTCTGACTCACCAGAAAAGATTTCAACTGCTGTGTAGATAAGAAAGGAACAGAGTGTATAAACATTTCCCTGCATCAAGACCTAGGTAAGAGACTGTTCATTGTGAGCCAACAGGCTAATTCATTCCCCAAAGAAATGTTAGCTGTGGTTCCGCCGTCTACTGTCTTCATGCCTCCATTGCCCCTGTTTCTTCTTGTAGCCATATTCCTAAGTCTGATATTGGGTGGGGGAGAGAGTTTTTAACCAAAGGCCTGCAGCTATTTAGTGTAAGTTCAAAGATATCATTTTTCATGGTCCATGCTGAAATAATTCAGATGGCCTAATGGAGGATAGAGAAGTTGGCGCTCCTTAGCTGGGGGAAAACTGAAAGAGGCGAGCTGCTGCACAGACACCTGTTCAGTATGCCCTGATGTAGGAAAGAAGGAGCAGAGACAGGTGAGAGGAAGCACCTGGATGACGACAAGGGTGGATCCCAGTGCTGACCTTACGGACAGTCAGCGTTCAGAAACAGATAGTGCCTGTGGACTTTGACAGAACAGGCTCCTTCAGAGTGAGTGGGGCTCCCAGAGGAACTGGCTTGCCCGACAGGTTATTAAGGCATGGCTCCTTAAGGGCTAGAGCGGCGGCTTAGCAGTTAAGAGCATGTACTACTTTTCCAGAAGACCCAAGTTTGATTCCCAGCACCAAGGTCACAATTATATATATCATCAGCTCCAGAGAATCTCACGTCCTCTTCTTGCCCCTGAGGGCATCTGCACTCGTGTGCATACATGTACACGATTAAAAACCTAAAATTAATCTTAAAGAAGACGTTGCTCCAAACATTTATGGGGTTAGACAGGGAAACACTCTCCTGTAGGAAGGGATAGGTCAAGTTTGACTCGGTTATGTACATCCAAAGACCATTAAGGTTAAATATCATGCATTGTTTTCTAAATAAATATTTTTTGAATAAACAGGAAAATTTGTTTGATGATGATTATGGTCTCAGATTGTTGTCCATTAGCAAGGATAATTAATATTGCTAATTCATCACTGACGTGACTTGGGTATTCCCGACAAACCTTCGCTCACTTCTTCCCATACTAAGGGCAGCTTTGAACACCTGGGTGCAAAGCAGACCCTGGGTTTTGGAGAAGAAGCCTGCCTGAGCCTAAGTAGTACTGTTTGAGTAAAAGGTAAATGTAGGAGGAGAAACACAGGTTTGCCTTTATATGCTCGAGCATGCTGCTACTTAGCTTTTAAGGGTGAGATATCTTTGACTGTTAAACTCCATTACTATAAAGTCTGTTTTCTTTCAAAAGATTGATGGGGGGTATCCAAATGTGATAAAACCAAGGGGACAATATTGGGTATCACAGTGGGGTTGGCTGGCCCACTCTTATATATCCCATTTGGGCATGATGCTTTTTCTAAGAATGGATTCAGAGGTGATATTTCCTCTCTGAAGTTAATGAATCTCTGTTTATAAACCTACATTGTAGATCACATTTAATCGCATTTATTTTTCCTGTGAATACAAACTGTGGGCTGTAGTCTAGAGCATCACCTATATGATGCAGGACTTTTGAAACATTGCTTTTATTTTGTAAGTAGCAATGAATAGAAAGGATGTTATTGATTTTTTTTTTTTTTTTTGCTTTTTGTCCAGACTGGTTTTGAACTGAATATTTTTAAATCAGCTAATCTCTGTTTTTTTTTTTTTTTTTTTCATGCTTTCACGGAAATACTAAAAGGCATTATTTCACTGAAATATTAAAAGGCATTATTTTAGATGCTTCTTACTTAAAATGTCATGCTAGTATTTTGGGCAAATGACCAAATGTTATATATACTATACTCATACATGTGTGTGTGTGTGTGTGTGTGTGTTGTGGTTTTGTGTCTACGGTGTATCTCATATGTATCCAACACCTACAATAGTGTAAAGTCTTACCAAAAGATGTATTTGTTGTGGAACACTGTTTATTGGAGTATGACTGTTGGGCTGCTAGTGACAGAATCACTTAAGATTCTGTCTAAAATCTTAAGATGGCTACAACCTGATTAACATCAAGTGAGTAGGAAGTAAGAAAGGAAAGGTCACTGGAGATGGTATCCAGGTTATTGCAGAAAACCTTGACAGAGACTGTAGAATCTGAATTTTTCTTGGGACCACATCAGATATTTCATGCATAAAGAATTATTTAAATAAAAAGTGAGATTTGAAAGAGAGGAAGTAGAGTCCCCCCCCCCCCCCCAGCAAAAGATTTATTTCATCTAGGGCAGCTGAAGAACTTGGCATATTATAGGGGCTTCTGAGAGAAAGACAAGCTGGAACTGAGCTTAGCGATAAAGACTCTGATTGAGAAAGCCACCAAAAGTACCACATTATAGATTGACACCCCATGGTTTTGTTTTCTGTCACCACGACACCTAGGAAGCTCAGCCTATCAAATCAAGCCAGAAGGAGCTGTGAAAGAGATATGGCATGGAACAAGATGGAGGGGTGACTTTGGGTCACCTTTTCTTTCTGATTTTCGTCAGATGAAAGCAGTTATAAGAACTTCAATTAGATGACAGTTGTAGTTCCTTTATTGCTGTGACCTCAGCTCTTTCAGCACATTCTTATTAGGAAATAGGAGATGGTATCTGAAATCCCATCTCATTCATGACTAGTGCCACCATAAGTAAGGGTCACTGTTGATTCTGTAGTTTTAAATTTTATTGGTTTGTTTGTTTTGTGTGAGTTGGGATGCACTTGCCATCACACATTTATGGAAGTCAGAGGACCACTTGTAGGAGTTGGTTCTCCCTTCCGCTATGTGAGACTGGGATTGAACTGAGGTCATCAGGCTTGGGAGCCAATACTTTAACCCACTTGCTGACCCCTGGCTTTGTTGTTTTAATTGAATGAAGCACCTATAATTTGGGCTTTCTGGATTTAAGGAGAATTCAGAGAACTAACATTTCAAACAATGGTTCTGAAATGATCTCGTGCTTATGCTAAACAATGGCAGTGGGAATGTGTTGAGTGTGGTCTTAGATCTGAGGAATGTGATATGCATGAAAATGTGACTTTTGTGTCCTGGCACCGATAATTTCCTCTAGGACTTCGCACTTAACTGAAAGTTCACTGGGCCAAGTAGACTTAATTATGAGGTGAAAGAACACTCTGTGATTTTGTGTCTTTGCTGGTGATAAGAAATTCAAATTATGTGAAGAATTACTGGACCATTCACAACTAAAGTGATGAAAATGAAACTGAAAAGTTGAAATGACAAATATACAAAAACTAGGATTTTTTGATACCATTTGTACCAGTGGGTAAATCTGGAAGATCATGGTATTTCTTAAATAATTTGAAGAAAATGTCTGACTTCAGTATATTCCTTTAACAACCTCTGTAATTAAAAACAAACCTATGGAGTACTATCCTTGAGAATGTCATGAAAATAAAAATATAGAATGATGGTCTTCAATATTTGGGGGACACATTACCACTGACACATTTACTCCGAGCAATGGAGGCAAATACATATACCTATTTGTAAATGTAGTTTAGGAAATACTATTTTAAATGTTTCACAGGCATTGATTTCTTTGATCTTCCAGTAAGAATATGAGGCAAGTCCTATATTTTTGTCCTTAATTTACTGATACATTTACTGAATCACAGGAGGGTTAGGTAGCCTGTCTACTGTATAATATAGTTGGCAAGGGGCAGAGTTGAAATTAGAATTTGGATACTCTCGAGCTCTGGGCTTTTAAACACCACCAGATCCCTTCTCTCTGTCCTATAAAACCTCTGCAGACAGGTTATTCAGAAGGCAAAGAAACAGCCATAGATAATGACATTTCTAAAAGATTCTGCAATTTATGCATCTGCCACACAGGCAACAAGATTAGATTTCAACAATGTCTTAAGTTTCATTAAATGCAGAATTCACCAAATTGTATCTCAGCTTTCACTGATTAAAGTCATGGTCTTGATTTTAATTGATTAGCTGGTTTATATGCTTAAAATTCAATATTGATATTTACAAGTGGGCATATTGTCTTTGACTACTTGCTGAATTTAATTCAGTATAGAGTTCTTCTCATTTTGCAATCAGCATTGCTGATTTAATAGTCAAGTATTCCTGTTTCCTAGATAATGACATTAAATACCAGAAACGACAGTGTGAAGATTGACACATTTCTCTTTTATTAAACGATAAACTTGATAAACTTGTTCCATACAGTAATTCCCTCCTCCCCTGCTCACTCTCTCTTCCTCCATTGACTTTGTAAACATTGCATGAAATTCCACCAGGAGCCAGAGCTATACTAAGTATAATGGAAAAGCTGTGGCCTCTTTTCCTTTCTGGCAGTGTTCCTGAGACTTTCAAGGTGTCATGTCTTCTTAAACAATAGTTATTTTTGAGTTAGGTTGAAAATAGTTGGCAGAGTATTTAAATTTCCCTCATTAAATGCCCATTTGTACAATGATATATCTAAATGTGATTAGGTAGAAGAAAGTGTGAGATTACAAATTTCAGACACTGAAAATTATGAATGACAAGCGCTCTTTTACTACTTGTTTGCTGCATATAATAACCTCATGGCCCATAGACTGTTTCCAGCTGGACATCTGGCAGGATACTCAAATTTCACATAAGCATGTCCATCACAGGTGTGGGCAATAGCTGTTTGCTGAGCACCTACTCTGAATTAAGATGCTGAATTAAAGCAGTAGCAGTTAGCAGAGCCTGTCCTGCTGAACAGACGATCTAGTAAAAGATACTGCCGGCTTTGAGGAGACTATCACCTCTGCACAGGGTTGTTTCTTTCCCCAGCTTTTATCATTTTTAGAAGACAGATTGTCTAACTTTAGGCTATTTTATATTGTCTAATTTAAAATTCGTATTTCATAGTTTTGATTTAAGCTTTATTAAGCTTTATCTAAAAATTCAGATCTTAAGATCGAGACAAACATTTAAAAAAAAAATTCAAGAACTAGTGTTAAAGCCCAGAGAAATCAGAGGGGTTATCTGTTTAAGTTAGTTCCCTTGTTCTGAACTCATGCAACTGGAGCCTTTGTATAGAAAGGGCGAAATAATGTTTTTGAACTTATTTTTATTTTCTTGCAAGTTACCAGCTACAGTTTGCCTACTTTCATGTTTCAAAAACAAGAAAAAAGGATAAATAACAAAGTTCATAATGATGAAATATGTAACTCCATATTGCAAGATTTATTGCAGATCATTTAAAATGTCTAGTTCAAATTCCAATGCAGCCAGAACAGTTTAACACAGCAGTCAAGCTCAGTGCAGATCCCCTTTGGCTATAGGACTACTCATTCAGCCCGTAGCCTAGTGAGTTTTCATGAACCAAGTATTTACTGAAGAAACTAGCCCTTTTCTTTACCAAGTGACTTTGGTACACGAAAACTTTGAAATTGTTCTTTTTCATTGATATTAACATGTTAAGGTAATGATAATTAGCATATCATTGAATGCTTATTGTGGTACAGTTTAATTATGTTCTTTCTTATGATTATAGCTATTTTACAAGGTATTTTTGTCTTCATTTTACAGGCTAGCGAACTGAGGCTCAAGGAGATTAAAATCTGCCCAAATAATGTACCTCGTCATTGCCAGAATCAGAATTATAATGCACATCCTCATGATCTCAAAACTCATGAGGCTTCTCCATATATTAAGAAGATGATAGATCACAGTGAGAGTCTCACATGCTCCTAGGCCACAGGGCATTCCAATGCTGTTCTGAGATAAGCACACAAAGCCAGGAGAACAGCACATAATGGTATCTGTTTATTCTTGTGACGTCCAGGATGTTCTCACTGTTAAAGGTGTAGGACCTCTCACTAAAAGAAGCCAACTTGAAATAATTTATATTTAGGTACTTTGATTTACATACAGAGAAAGGCTTTTCCAGATACATCTGTTATGTCCAGGCAGATGGATATGATTCATATACAGGACTGATTTCTTGAGTTCTTAAGCCATGTCCGTTTACTTTAGAGTGAGGCTAGCTGTGCGTAAGAACACAGAAAAGAAAGGCCTTTCCAAACACAGCCATGATGATGTCATTGTCAACAGTGAATGCTTAGGTGTCTTTAGGAAGTGCATTTTATATGAGTCACTCCAATTCTGGAGTTCATTCACTCCAATAAAGTCTTTGAGGAAGGTCTCTGGTGACCTTGGAATCTGGTGTTTTGGGCAAGTCTTGACATTTTTTCAGACCAGTCATGGGGAACCTATACAGTTAAACACTTTCAGCTCCTTTATCAAGCAAGGTGTTTTGTTGATGTTCACTACAATGTTTCTGTTCTAAATCTCATTTTTGTGTTGTTTGTGCTTCTGCAGAAATAATTCTTCCTCACCCTCCACCCAAACTTTGACTTACATGGAAGCCCCTGTTGGAGACTCTCTCATCATTATATTAATCCAAAAAATTCTAGAAACACTCAGTGTTTCAGAAAGCTGTGAACCATTCAGATCAACTTATGATGAGAGGTGACAAAATGAGCTTTCTTTGGACTCAGAAAGTCTAGGGATCAAAACTTGGCTCAGTTGCCTTCTTGCAGGTAGACATAGAGGACCAAACAGCAGCAAACACAAAGCTACATTTCTGTGAATTTCAGCAACCCAGCTTCCAGTAACTGAAAAATGGGTCTTATAATACTTCTCTTTGGCAGCGTGTTGGAAAGTCTTTTAAATATGTTTCTTTATTTTGAGAATTTCAAACATACACAATGAATGTGATCATATTTACCTCTTATTTCTTCCCTACACTTCTCCTCATATTCCCTTCAACAGGTCCTCATCCCAACCTAGTGGTTGTGTGTGTGTGTGTGTGTGTGTGTGTGTGTGTGTGTGTATGTGTCTATGTTAAAACCCACTAAGTTCAGTTAGTGTAACCCATATGTGCACGGGTGTGAAGCCTTCCACCAGAGCCCGGGAATCTTACCAGTGACCAAATCTCACTGGAAGCAAATATGACACTTCATCATGAATGGCATTTGTTTCTAAGCAGGAGGAAAAAGAACTCACAACTGTCCTTTGGCACAGATCCTCTCCAAGTTCCATCTTATTTGATGTAAATACTGGAGGAGAAGGAAAGTGAGTTGGTTTTGGAATCATATGAGTTTAGGACTAAATCCTCACCTGCTCACAGGGTCACTACTGTATGGAGAAGAGGGAGAAAGGGGAACCTGGTATCTCTACCAAGAATGAGCTGGGGGAAGAAAGGGATGAATTCTCTAGAAACCAGAAGGCTCCTTTGGTAGTGAGGGACGAGTCTCCCACTTTCCAACCTTCCTCAATTTGGACCTGAGATTTTGTTTACTGTGGGAATAATGAGAAACCAGTATTATTAATATAATAGTTCTACTGAACTTGGCATTTGTTACATAGCAGTTTTCTCTGACATAAAAACTTCCATCTTGGAAGGATGCTTGTAAAGATGCAGTATGTTCTAAGGGACTTCAAACATTTGATCCTGTAGACATTAATCTCAGCAAGGAAACAAAAACGAGTTTCAGAAAATCACTGAAACTGACCAGATGCACTACATCCTTTATTCCCCAAGACTATATGACATTAGTACTGCTGATCATCTGAGCTGCCTAGAAGAGGCTCAGACTATCTGCCTTAAGAAGACAGTCTCCAGCTTGTCAAAATACCTACAAGTTGTGCAGCAAGCTCCAGGGTTCCAGCTTGTGTGAGTGGTGACGCACGTTGGAGTGGACTTTTGATGATAAAGCTGTCTTTGAATCATTTATATGCCTGTGATTAAATCCCTTATCCATTACTCTTGTAAGTAACCCTGATGAAACTCATTGGTTCACTAAATTAGACTTTGATGGTGTCCTTTCTTTGGTCTGTCATTCATTTATTTATTCCCTATCTGGGGTGAGGAGATGTTTGCTCACATCTTGTTGGGAATAATATCACACATTAAATATGGTTTCTTTCAGTCTAATGGAAACCCATGTGCTTACTTATGTCAAAAAAGAATAGATGGACTGGAGAGAGTTGACCCAGTGGTTAAGAGCACTGACTGTACTTAACAGAGGACTTGGATTTGATTCCGAGCACCCACATGATGGCTAAAAACCATCTGTTGCTCCAGTTACAGGGATTCCCGCTGCCTTCTTCCAACCTCCACCTGCATTGTACAGCATGGGTACACTTACATACATGAGAGCAATACACTCATACACATAAAATAAAAAATAAAAATATTAAAAATATAAACAAATATGATAAATGAAGTTTTGAGGGAAACCTTTGACTTTTTGTTTGAGAACTGTTCAGAAAGAAGAAAATTAGAAATGGTTTATGATATGAGGCCTTTCTGAAGTGATTAAAATTAATGTTCTTGAGAGGGCACCCAGGTCCTAAATCTATATAAGGCAGCTACATAGACCATCACAGGTTTATAAATATGTTTTATGGGCTTCAGCTTGGAGCAGCACATTGTCACAACCACCTTAGTGATTATAAAAGCTTACAGAACCTTACTGGCTTTATAGATTAGATTTTTAAGATGATTTATGGCACAATGATAACTTACTTCATGCCACAATTTAAAATATTACTCAGAAAACAATGGTGACCTTGAAGTAAAAAGTGTCAAGATTGCATATAATATTTGGCTTACAGTACATTAACTGGGGTAAATTAGTGCATTGGAGAAGGTGTGCTGGGTACTGGGTACACCTTTGACTGTAACTTTTAGAAAGCAGTTTCTGGAAGGTTTTGTCTCGCCTAAAACACTACTATGTATTCTGGTGTGAAGGGCTGTCGTTGACAATAGTCAAAACTATGGTACAGCTGAAAAACCGAACGTCTTTCAGAATGCTCTGTGCCTTTGGCTGTGACGTTTGATGCTGACTGTGTCACAGCATGATTGACTGGAATGTCAGCTCTATCTACAACCAGACTTTGCATGGTTGCTTCTTATGTCTGTACCATAATGCACACGTTCCCAGTGTGGAAAAGACTGTAGTTCTTTCTTCCCAAGTTCTCGATGCATTATATGTTAAGCCCCTGAAGAATTCAAACTGTTCACGCCATCTAATTTTACCTGTTCTCCATAGGAAGAATGAGAGACCATAGAAGTTACTTGCTCCAGGTCTTATCTGTTGTTAAAGTTATGTTCTGTCTCTGCCTCTAGTCACTGTTTACCTACACTGATAGTCTTCAGGGAGGTAGGGACATTCCTTGGGTGACATGGCTTGAACATGTTCACGGTTCAATGGATGCTTGCTTGCTTGCTTTGACAGGGAAGAGAAATATAGGAAGGGAAATTTTCTCCAGGATAAGAAGCAGTTTGCAACAAGGGGCCCGCTTAGGATACCAAAAAGGTTATCACTGGAATTTAGTATTCTACTATTTGGTCTGCCAATTGCAGTTGTCAGAACTGATAAGAAATCTCAGTGTTTATCTGGAATCTGACAGAAGCTTCAGGAGAATTCTTTTCAAGAAAAATTACTTTTCTCTGTTATAACTTATAGTAAGGTATTTGTAAAGTTCAGTCACATTGATGATTATATGATAAGAACCAAGTCAAACCAGATATACCAAGGAAAATAAAACACCAAACAATAAAAAAAGAAATAATTGATCTATTTGAGAAGAATGCCTGTGTAAGAATACTCCCCAAAGAGACAAAAGAAAGATAAGAATTAATTATAGGGCTCGTCCTTTCTCATATGACAGTGCAAGGTGTAGAGCTCCCCATATCATTGAGAAAGAGAAGCAGGAGGCTAGAGAGATTGTTCTGCAGTTAAGAGCACAGGCTGCTCTTGCAGAAGACCTGTGTTTGGTTCCCAGCACCCACGTGGCAGCCAACAACCGTCCAGTACATAACTCCAGTTCCAGTGGATTCAACATAATGCCCTCTTCTGATCTCTGTGGGCATTGTACAATATAGGTGCACTTACATACATGCAGACAAAACACTAATACACATAAAGTAATAAAAATAAAATATCTGAAAAAGAAAAAGAAGCAGTGTAATTCTTCTACAATGCAAGTGGAAGCAAAGTCAACTGAACACTTGTGTGTGTTCTTCAGGAGGAGGAGGCTTACCCCGTTTGATTTTCTGCTTCTTTTTCAAGGGTTTGATTAGATAGGAAGTATGGACTCAGTAAACCCTGTTCTCTGCAAAGCTTCAGACATTTGCCTGTCTTCAAAGTCAGACTTTCAAGGAATGCTTTCAATACTAGTTGTGTTTTAATTTTGAAAGAAAATATGAGATATGAGTTTTTCCACTCAAATCTCCCGTGGTTTGAGAACAGTACACTTAAGGCATTTCTAAGCATGTATGATTGCTAGCGTTTAATGTATGACATGCAAGCAAAAACCATTTTTATTGTTATTATTCATATTTTGTTCCAATTTAAATTTTCTTCAACATTCTTGATCTCTAGTAATGAGGGAGGGAGAGGGAGGAAGAAACACAAATGCTTATGTTGTGATCAACATTCAAACATAATTTTAACTTTGCTAACTTTTGCTGATTTTTATGAGAGTTATTTTGAAGTTGCTTCTAAAACCTCAAGCCAAAATTTTTTCATTGTTATTATTATTTTTAATAACTTTACAAGGAAGAGAAAGTAACTAATATTTAGTGAGAGTCTATGTCTCAAACATTGTGTTAAGAGTTCTTACATGAGTCACACTATTATACCAAAGTGTCAGTGGTGCATAGCTCAGTAACAGAGTGCTTTCTTGCGTGTACAAGGCTTTTGGTTTAATACAATACTAACAAAATTGTAGCAGTATATTTTCTTTGCAAATATTAGAATATCTCTGAGGACTATATTACCTGCTCAATGTCTTACACTCGGGACAATATAGTAGATGAATTCAGGCATCCGATATCTTCTCTCTCAATGAGTTGCCCCTAAATGGGTTGTAAGAATGTCCTCCAAGGACAGATTCAGAATCAATATCCATAATTTAATAAGATGGTGTGAGAGCACATTCAAGTCCGAGAAGCTCTTCCTGACACAGAAGCTCCGAAATCTGGAGGCAGTAGGTCAGGAGCAGCATTAGCTCATCTCTCATGGCCAAAGTCCGGTGTGATGCTGGGTACACTGGGTCTCTCCTCCTTCATTTTGAATGAGGCAACAGACAGTCAATGACAAAGAACAGCCTTGACTTAGTGGGACCTATGTCTTGATTTGTTTTCACAGAGGAGAAGGATATCAATAGCAAACATCAGTCACATGTCTGCTTTGGAGAGCAGTTCTGAATTGATGAAATGATTTAAGATACCTCTGTTTGCTATAGGGTACATTTGTTAGGAGAAAATGACACCTTACATCAGAATATCTTAGACTGTGTCTGAATACTTAGGAACAGTGTGTAAAGTTCAAGAAATAACTGTTCCTCAGATGTTTATGGTTTATTATAGTTATTATAATAGCTAATGTAGTAGTATTGTATTTTATGACCTAGGTATAATTTATGAGGCATTAGGCCTCTTGGAATAATCAATGGTTATCACACATGGTGCCTGTTGTTTGAAGATTTCAGCAGTGGATGGCAGTTAATACAGTGATCTCAAAGATTTTTAACTTGGGAGAAAGAAAACACGTCTAAATAGCACTTCTGTTTCAGCATTAATTTCTTTGATATTTATTGAGTACTTACTATATACTAAATACATTCATCTGTAATTTCAAAATCTGTCCATATTGACACTCAATTCATATAATATTTCTAAATTGTTATATTCCAAGGACAGACTTTTTGGCTTAGGTTTGGTTCCTGAATGTAAAAGCAAGATAAATATATCTGTTGAGCTCCTTATTCTTCACAAACACTTGCATATTCAGGATTTTCTTTAGCTCCTAGATTGGCTACGTCTTACTAATGTCCACTTTATGGAAAGATGGAAGAGCCAGCTGGTGTTATTGGATTGTACATGCTGGGAATCTTACTACATTCATAGATGAGTCATTGGCCATTTTTGTTTGTACAATC
Organism: Eospalax fontanierii; assembly: GCA_035773235.1. Classification (NCBI taxonomy): domain Eukaryota; kingdom Metazoa; phylum Chordata; class Mammalia; order Rodentia; family Spalacidae; genus Eospalax; species Eospalax fontanierii. Next base: position 10,719,208 of record CM069529.1, on the reverse strand, counting down.
CAGTAGGTACTTAAAACACGTTCCTTTTTGTGAACACTCTGTTTTATATTTTTATTTCAATAGTCTAAAAGTTGTATTTTTCTTTTTGTGCATTTAAACATTATTTTTCCCTACTGCTCTGAGAAGCTCTTGTGTTTGTTTTTCTTACATTACCTGACAAATCTTAGACTGTGCATTTGCTTAGTTGAATGAAAGTGGGGATGGCCTGGTTTTCATGCTTTCCTCATTTGCCTCATTTCCTAGGCAACATATTTTCAAGGTTAGTCAAGTATGCTTTAGGAATTGTTCTCTCTTCTTTCCAGGTCCTTCCATTAAGCCATGTCATTCCCCAGCAGATCATGGTGCAACCCAAAAGGAGTTGGGACACAATGCTCTTAGCTTTGCCAAATGTTCACTGCTCTAATAAATTATCTGTTGGCTAAGCTAACTTCGGGGAATTATCTATGGACTTTAATTCCATTTTCTAGCCCCATCTGGTTTCCATGGATACTTACTGTGGCAGAAGATTGTCCTACTGGAGCTGGTACATGATGTTGCCTGTGGTAACAAACAGCTCAGTGGGTGGCAGAGACAGCAGGGTTAGCACATGAGTGCCAGGCAGTTTGCGAGGGCAAAGACTGTGGTTGGACCCAGCAGGGGCTGTGAGTGCCATTCTTGTCAGATAGTTAAGGCTGGGCCTACTCAGAGAGCATGCCTATGAGGAGATTGTATTGCTGACTGCAGGTAATTAACATTGAGGAAGTCCATTAAGACAGCAAGTGATATTGAGACTCTAGAAAGAACACTGCAGGGATCCCGGTGAACTGGAAACTGAAATTTGGTCTAGTATTAAGTAGGAAAGATCAGGAACAGGAGTCAAGGGTAGATGAGTGAACTTGGGCCCGTAGATGTGGGAGGAGGAGGAAGGCAGAGTCCCAGATTTATCAGGAGATGAAGTGTGGCTAAAGGCACATCTGCTTGATGGAATTAAACCTGTGGTCAGAACTGGAATCAAAACATGCAAAATGGTGTAGAAGACAGAAAGCTGACCAGGAGTAGGACAGATAAACTCTAGTCTCTGCTCTTCCATGTATTAAACTTTAAATCTGAAGAGTTATTTTTCCTATCTAGGTTTTAGTTTCCTTATCTGTAGATAAGGGGATTGCGATGATGGATGATGGGCATTTTCCTTTATATGACCTGAACGGTAGTAACCTTTGCAAAAAGCATTCTGTGTTAAAATAGCTTCGAATATGGTACATAGTGTATCTTCTCCCTACTTTGACCATGTTTCCAGTGCTCTTGTTAATTTGTTAACCAGTGATAAATTTTGATTTTCCTTAATTGAACGGTTCTCAAAATCAACATGGAATACTTCTTAGGGCTGAGCAACTGTTGATTTGAAGAGAGCGTGTAGACTTTGAAAGACCATATCTTGAGAAAACAGAATTCAGTGATTTTTCAGGATCCTGACATTTGAACATCCCTTACAGAATACCAGGCATTCAGTTACAGGGATGTGATGTCTAAAATGGCCTGCACTGGGCAGCCAGACTTAGTACCTTTCCTTCTTATAACTTTTAACTTCTTATTCTCTTCTCTTTTTCCTTGAAATTATAGTATAGATTCTATTGTTCTTTGGTGTTTCTTGTTTCCCAGCACAGGAACTCGGTGTCCTGATCCTCAGACATACTTGGAGGAAGGGGTGTGGATAATACGCTAATTGTTCCTCCTCCCCTTCCCAGAGCCTTGCTGTTGAACTGAGAGTCAGCTTTCTCAGATCTGCTTCAGGGTCTTTACTGCAACTTTACTGAGACTCCAGTCTCAGGCATCTGGATAAGGGACCCCATGGGGAGTGTCATTTCTGCCTTGTGGTTGTGTTTTCCTCCTTTGTATCCCTCATCCCATGGATTTGGCTGGGATAATTCTTTAAGAACAAAGTGTTCAAACATTTTATAATTGAAAAGAAGGAAAATACTAATGTTTTATCAGAATGCATTTTGTATAAAAGCCATCCTCCTTTCAAGTAACGTCAACTTTCAAGTAACGTTTCAGAAATGGAGGAATTGTGTAGAATAAACCTGGTGGAACTAAATTGACTCTAGAATAAACTTCGTGGAAATAAATTGACTGTTATAGTTATACCAAGTTATGCCAGTGATTTAAGATTGAAATATTAAATAGCAGGTACTTAAGCAGGTTATCTATCAAACTTTTGCCTTTAAGGACTATGTGCAAATAAAAAAGTAGTACCACAGCGTGAAATAAACTGGAGTAGAAATGAGTGTTAATATGCACAGGCTCGCAGTGAAGTGAAGGAATGTACAGTGAATGTAGAGATGGGAGTGGTTCTCAGAGACATGTGTAGGGAAGGACAGCTCTGCTGAGATGGAAGGCTATAAGGTCAATTCTGAAAAGATCAATTGGATTTATAAAGTTTTCAGAAAAAGAGGGCAATGCTTAGATGGGCAAACGTGTAAGGAAGTTAGCCTCTTCAGATAAAATATATTGAAGCCCACTGTGTGTTAGCTTTTTATCAGCAGACAAAGTAATGAAAGAACCGCTAATGCTAACTCCCCTGCTTACTTTTAGTTTGGATTTTCTGACCTTGGCGGAATTGTGTAGACTGGCCTGAGGGACCAGCACAGTGCTGCTTGTCTCACTGGAAGGCCTGCCAAGGGCTTTGCCATTGCTGGTAAGACCCAGACTGTATCCGAGAATATGTGTTGAATTTTGAGGTTTAGACTGGTTAACACGAACGTCACATGAAATGTTGGCAGTCTTCTTTTGTAATCATCCTAAGAACTGTCCTGTTGTCAGATCTGGTTTGGATAGCTTTTAACCGTCAATCCCTGACAGTTTGCCATTAAAGTACTTGCTTCTCTTATACTCTGTTCTTTCATACCAAGGACAAAACCCATTGGTTTTTCTTTTTTCTCATCTATTCAAGCCTTAACATGTTAGTTCTATTTTAATCTCATACGAGGGCGGTCACACAAAGGATCACATATGAAAACCAGGCAGTGGCAAATCTCAGTTTTACTTCTAACTTTGCTGTTGTTTGTAGAAGGGGAAGCACTGTTGATGAAGTTCAGTGGTCATTTCTTCCAAATCCACTGACATGAACTGAACTAGGTCCAGGGTTGCCCAAACCGTGGTCTTAGCTCCTCATTTGCTGAATCTCTTCTGCCTTACTTGATAAATAGAGGCGATGTTATTGCAGAGATAAACAGAAAGTATCAGTGCGTTGTATGTAAGGTGATGTTCTATTAAATACATGCCGGGATGCTTATGTCAGTATAGGTATATAGTTGACTGTCTGTAAATGTGTGGCTGAAGATTCCCATTTCTCTTTCAGAAATGGCAAAATGGAACTTTTCTACAATTAACAGATATCATTGACATTCACTAAATTGATAATATTAATGATAGTTATCACAAAGTTTTTTAAAATAACTTTCTGTTTTCTGTGTCTTATCACACACGCAAGTAAAATTTTCTGAAACCAGTGTAATATATTTTTTTCTATTATGTTCAACTGGACTCTCTATTAATAAGACAAATTTTAGCTTCAAATATTTGGAAATTAACTCAGGTTAGCTCAGTTATAAGAGATGCACATATACATGGAAGATGGTAAAATAGAAGATTTTTTTCTTCTATTGTTAAAAGCCTGCATTTGTCACTAACTAAGCCAATTCAGCAGGACTTGTAGGTCTGATTATTTAAGCTTTTCCCTTCAAGCATTAAACTTTAATTAAAATACATAGTTGCTATGGTTTCTGAAATATCCACCTAGGCATTTTATCTATAAAGATATTTTCATAGATTAAGTTCATGTTAATTGGAGGCTTAGGTTCTGCATTAAGGAGCACACCTACATCAACACAGAACAATCCAGAGGTTATCAACTTACATTGTCACAATAGCATTTCTGTGAATCTTCTTTCCAGATGAAACATTATGACATTTTTATAAATATTAATGCATGAATAAGGTTGCCTCCCTTGTTTTGCAAAGCTAAGTGGAAAATTAAATACTTAGTCAGGCAACCCAGTTCATCTGTCCCCAGACTCTTCTCTTTCCTTATTACAAGAAAATTTTACCTGAAATATTGAGTTGTGTTCATAATTGGAAATGAGGTTTTCAGAAGGGACTCAAAAAAACCTGTCTATTTCAGAGCCTCCTGCAGTGTTTTGACCAATGTTCTTGAACAACCTTTGGAGTTTAAATTTTAAAACAAAATCACTTTCAGTTTAGAAAAAGGAATTGTAACTTTTAAACACCTGAGCTATTTTGCAGTCTCTTTCTAGGTGCTGCTTCTTGCCGTCTGTCTGTCCCTTGTGCATAGTAGGCACTTTAGGTATAAAGTTGGGTCATCCAGCATCGATCGCCTCATTTGTGGTTGAAATCCTGTCCATCTTGTGTTCCTACATGGAAGGCTCATGCCTGCTGTGAACGTCATCTACTGACATGCTCCACTGCAGTTTTGTGTAGTGAGCTCAAGGTTCTAGGACCGACAGTGTTGGCCTGACCTACCTTTCGATACATCATTTCCTGAAGACAGGGAATTTTAGAGTTGGAATCACAGTCCTGATCCTAATAAGCAAGCTGGTGGGAAGAGAGGCAGGAATTAAATTTAGTTACCACCCTTTCTTCTAATTGTGGTCTCTAATTAAATTTTTGTCATCCTCTAATTTTGTAATCCTGTAACGACCTTGTGTCACCCTCCTTATTTCATGGTTTTACTCCACTCTGCCTTTCATCAGTTCCCCATCATGCTAAGCCTTTGCATGATCTGTGCTTTCAGTCTAGAATGCTGTCCTCTGACTGTGGCTGGCTTCCATTCCTTCATTAGCTGTAGATGACCCATTCCTCGGGGGTGCTTCTTGTAACCACCCAGTTCTCCGTTCATAGTATGTAACATGTTTAAAGTGATTTCTCATTTACTTCCTGTTTCTGATCTCTTTGTTCTCCTGTATATTCTGGTATCTGGAACATTCATGTATTTGTTGAACAAATGAATACACTGTTTGATCTGACCTAACTTTAGAGTTAACAGCCAGGATATAATTACAAAGTTTAGAAACAATAGTTGAAGAAATTTTGTGTGCAGTTATTTGGCTGTGCTTCTGAAATGACTTTCCTTCCTCCAGATTTATCAGCTAGGCAATCATAATGATGACCATAAAGCAACTAATTTTTCTAAACCTCAAAAAAAAAAAAGGCTGAATGAATCTTATTAGCACAGAATTGAGGAGCTCTTGCTTCAGAATTATGATGTGCACCCTTTCCAAGTAGTTAATTTTTCTCTGTAATAGAAAATAAATTCCTAGCCTGATCACAGTGGCCCAATATGAGATGTTGGTTTGTCCTGAAGATAGATTGATCCCTTAGTCACCCCCACCTAGATAGTATTCAGGAGAATAAATTTCAAGTGAATTGTTAGGTAGATTAAGAAGATTAATCTGTTTATCGATCAGTTCATTAAAATGATCCTTTATGGAAAGATGTATACATTTGTAACTATAAGAGTTATCCACCATTTTCCATGAAACGAATTTATATAGGCCATGGGCCTATTGTTCAGTTCTGTCTTAGTGTTACTGAATACTTCCTAAGAACAGACTGAAAATTAAAAACAATTCATCTTACTCCATTCCTCATCCTAACATGATAATTCAAGAAGTGTTTCTCTGTAATTCCACTAAGCCAGTAGTCTTCACCTGAAAAATGTTTAGTTATTGATTCTAACAGAAGTTAAAGAGGAGGAAGGGCTTATACACAGCAATTCTGGTTTGCAGAACTTCCGTTTTGTATTATCTCAGAATCTTTTATAACTCCGCTTGTTTTCAGGGTAAAACAGGCACAGCATTGTTTGCATACAGTGGCTGTGTACCTTGGGGTGTATTCCCAGGTGAGCAAGGAGAGAACAGTGTTAATAATGAAATCAAGGAATGGGGCAATAGATACCCTTCTTTTCAGTTTCTTTTCACCCATACAGCATGCATGAAGATATTTTATCAGAATGATCTTTTTCCAAGTGAATAAAGTATCATTTTATATTAGTATTATTACTAATTGGGTTGCCTCATCAAACCTTCTGTACCGTGTTGACTTTTTAAATTTTAATCTTAAGGCAGCTGAAAGGGGGTATGTTTTTCTTGAGACCTTCTGTGTGCTGACACTTTATTCACAATATTGTGTACTTCATAAATGCAGCTACTTGTATTGTCGCTCCCACAGTCTTGGACACTATTGAATTATCTTGAACTCTAAAAACACTCAGTTTGGGTGTTTTCTCATTGAAGAGGCATATGCCGTAGCTTAGTTACTTACTCTTTGGGGTTTAGTGTTGATGTGAAACTTGAGATTCCACTTGAGTCCTTTCTTAAGAGACATGGAGTTCACAGTGTGTTTTAGAATTTTAGAGTAACTTTTTTAACTTTAGATTTTTTTGTTTATTATTTAAGTTCTTCCCTAAACAGAATGGCTATGTACTGAAAACACATAACACATACAAAGTGAAAAGAGTTTTCAGTGTTACTGCTTTGTTTTGTGAAGGTGAACAAAAAATTGATCGATTTAAGAATGCCATTTTGTAATACAGCATGCAGTATCTTCAGATGATGTAAAATCAGTCTGTAAATTAGTGCAAGCAGCACAAAATTTAACAGATTACATTATCTAGCTGATACGTATTCAAAAATATCTTTTTGTTGTCATATATAGTGACAAATTATATGAATTATATAGTTATTTTAGGTATAAGCATTTATTATATTTACTCCAGTTTTTCAGATATAAACATTATACACTTTCAGAGTTTGTAGGATTTTTTTTAAAATAAGAATTATTACCTTGTGGGTCTGGAGAGATTGCTCAGCTGTTAAGAGCAGTGGCTGCTCTTACAGAGGACCCAGGTTTGATTTCCGGCACCCACATGGAGGCTAACAACTGTTTGTAACTGCTGTTCCAGGGAATCTGACGCTGTCTTCTGACCTCTGCAGGCACTGAAAAACACCGGCACACTTCTATAAGTAACTGGCAATATAGTCATACACATAAAATAAAAATAATATAAAATATTTTGAAAAAGAATTATCAACTTTGTGGTGTGTTTGTGTGTGTGTGTGTGTGTGTGTGTGTGTGTGTGTGTGTGTTGTGTATGGAGGCCAGTGGTAGACATTTGGTATCTTCTTCAAACTTTCTATCTTATTTTTTGAGATGGAGTTTCTGGAAGAACCTGGTGCTCACCAATTCAGCAACACAGGCTGGCCATCCAACTTGGGAGAGCCTCCTGTCTCCCCTGCACAGTGGTGCTGAGATTATAGGCACACTCAGTTGCTGCACTGGAATTTTTATTTTAATATGGGTACTGGGGATTGACCTCAGGTTCCCCTGCTTCCACAGTGAGCACTTTACCAACTGAGTCAACTTCTCAGCCTCAAAAATGATTTCTTTTCAAATAGTCATACACTATATAAATACAGTATCTGAATATGAGTATATAAGGCAATGCACTCATATAACATAAAATGGAAAAAATAAAATAGTAAAATAGCTCAGTGAGATGTGGTTTTGGGGAAAGATACCAACTTCCTGTGATCACTACTGTTGAATGATGTATATCAAGTTCTCTTTGGTTATCACTCAGGAAACATGTCAACAGCATCAAGAGCCATGCCTTTATATGGAGTGAGTATTTCTTTGGGTTCTCCAGTTGCCAAAAGAGAGTTGAGAAAGCAGCTCTTAAAAAACTAAACATTCAAGAGAAACATTGACTTGCCTGCCTGTTTCCATCATGTTCTCCTAAGCCTCTAGACCTGAGCCTTGGTTTATACGAAGTTTTTTGAAAGTTTCCAGATTGCACTGGGATTAGCATCTTTGTTTATTCGGTCAACTACCAATTTAGCAGATGTAAGCCCTTAGCTGCATGGCAAGCTTCTTCTTTGCTTTGACTAGCTCTTGTTTACCTGAAGTTACTATCACATGAACAAACAAGATAATCAACTTACATCTAAGGAAAATGCAGTGTGTATTCCTTCTACAAGAGTATCAACCAAGTGACAGGTAGCATTCAAGTACAATGATAAGAAAGAGAGTTTCAGTTTAGTCAACTATATCAGTGCTGCTTGGATTCTCTGAGAACTGCTTAATGAAGACTTCAGTTTGCTTGTTTGTTATTTGTTTCCATGCGGGATGAGTTCTTCAGCATCAAGGAGGTGTATTTGTAATGCTGCAGTAGTGAGCATTGCTGGGGCAGTCCTCTAAGTGATCCATTTTTATCTATAAGATGAAGATAACACTTGGATCATATGTGGCACATTAAATGTGCCAGATGAACTCAAAAGTCAGTAGAAATTTTCATGCCAAGACCTTTCCCCATGCACTGCTGTAAAATACCTCTAAAATCAAAGCATTCAACAAATAGAGGGGCCACGTTCAGGTTAACTGCTGTTGTTTTACTCGACAGGATTTTCCAGATTTGTCGACGGCAGTAAAAAAAAAAACCCTCAAACCTTAAAAAAATTCATATACACCCTATTTCTTTTCTTTGAATTAGTTTTTATTGATTTTTTTTATATTGTTTTGTTTTTGGAGATGGGGTCTCCCTGTAGCCGAAGCTGGTCCAGAAGACACAATGTAGACCAGGCTGATTTCTATGTCACAGAGATTTGCCTACCTCTGCTTCCCTAGTGCTGAGATTACAGGCTTGGTCCACTGTGCCTGGCTGCAGTTTTTTTTTTTTTTTAATTAACCACAACGTGATGGATTTCATTCAGACATTCTCATACACCTATGTCATCAGGCTTTGCTCTTACACCTCCTTTCTCCCACTGTCCTCTGTCATTCCCTTATCTCCTTTCCAAATAGTCCTCTTTTTTTCTTTCATATCACATGAATACAATTTTTTTTTAAATCACAAAACCTTGGCATCTTGATTTTAATTAGAATAGCAATGTCAAATAATATATTTAACTTGGTTCTTAGATTTTGATTCTTTGTGTTTTTTTTACATTCAGTAATTTCTCAATGTTATATGAGGATAAAAGTTGAAACTTTATTTAAAAAGTTGATAATTCATTCACTCAAGGGAAATTCTGAAGCCACAGTATTTAGTAGAGACATACACGAAGGGGGTATGCCTGGAAAGAACGTGTGTGATTACACAGTGAGAATGGTGTGCCCTAGTCCATGAATGGACTTTAATACTTTACTTAAAACATTGCAACATTGTCCTATACATTGCTTCCTAAGCCCTTGAACATGATGGGTATTTCATAGACATTTAAGAAATAAGTGAATAGCAACATATACGCATATGTACCTTTAGAAATTCTGTCTGCATTTGGCTGTTTTAACACTAAGAAGAATCACTGAAAATAGCATAACAATCATAACCCAAGTTTGTGGGTACGAAAGAGCCTAGAGAACCATGTACTTCATATTTGACTATTATAAACTAAAAATGATGTGCCAGGCTTTGTCAGAGGCCACTTGACTTTGAGGTGGACCCCCTAGAATTGTGAACTTAAATAAAACCATTTCAAGAGTATATGGGCAGCACAAATTGGACTCAGTGGTTTTTTTTGTTGTTGTTGTTGTTGTTTTGCTTGTTTGTTTGTTTAATGAGGACACAAAGTCAGGTGGGCAGGGAAGGCAAAGGACAGGCGTGGGAGGAATGGGAGAGGGGGTCTGATTATGACAAAATGACAAAAATGCATTTGAAATTCTCAAAGAACTAATAAAAAATGACTTCCACATTTGGAAGAAAACTCTAGGTGTCTTCTTTGAGCCCCAGACTTTGCATTTGATTGCTTACTCAATATCTTGCCTTGGATATGCAGTAGAAATACCAAACCTAATGTGAACAAAGTAGAACTCTTGATGTCAAATACCGGTCCTGCTTGTTCTCCAGGCCATTGTGTGCTTTCCACCACGGTCTCCTAACTAATTGATCATGCCAAAACATAGCATGTTTCACTGAGTCCTGTTTGTTCTTAAAAGCCCGTTTCTGCTTTGTACAGTTGCTTTGCCGGCTCTACCGACACCTGCTGAGTCCAGGTTTGCTCTGTATCGCTGTCAACATGATTGCTCATATATGGCCTGTATTCTTCTTTCAGCCTGTCTCCTATACTGGCATTTTCAGTCCATCCTCTAGAGGAAGCCAGAACAATCAACTTAAGGTATAAGAAGGCATTCCTAAATGCCCCGCATCCTCCCTCCTTCACTGGCTCTCCACTGCAAGCAATATGGTACCAAAAAGCTGAATGCTCATTTACTTATTTCCCAAGAGACAAGTCTATCTTCTCCCCATTTTCTCCTCATGTTCTTTCCTTACATAGGGGAATATATCCTGCATTATCTCACAATGAACTTGTTTTTGCCAACTATTGCAAAGCTAGTGCAAAGAACATACACAGGTTAGAGACAACAGAATTTTTATGAACTCCCGATAGATAAAGTTCAAGTTAATAATACATTGCTATATAATTTGATAAGGACATTTTTATTTCTCTGAAAAGTTTAATGACAATAAAGGAGTAACTTTAAACTTATAAAAATATCTAAATAGATGCCAAAAAGCATATCCATTATTCTAAGAAAAAAATAACATTTTTATGGGGTTACTTTCTTTCTTACAGATTTTCTTCCTTGCTATTCATTGGCAGTATTGTTCAGATGCACGCACGAGGGGGTCACATACATCAAAGGAAATTATGACATTTATTAAAATGTCCTCAGTATTAAGAGTAGGCAGTTATTTTCTTTGGGAAGTAACAATAACAGCAGCAGAACTGTGCAAAGTAAGACACATTTTCAGCGAATCACTGTTGAAATGGTCCTCAGACTGAATAGCTCTTTGGAGTTTGAAATATTTTCCATATGTTCCTTAGCTCTTTAGCCCAATTTGTGGCTACTTATCTGCTTCCTCCTCTGTGAGGTTGACATTTTCAAAGTCTACAACAGAAGTGAATGCAATGTCAGAACCTAGAAAAGTTCCTGTGAGGTTGCCCTCAGTTAGATTGCTTGTTATTATGTTTTTCGGGTGGAACTCAGGCTACATTGTGAGTTAACTGCTTCAGGTTGTCTAGGGAACACAAAACTTTGTGTAACACCCTAGGGCATTTTGGATCAGAGTAAAGAGGACATTTTTTTTTCATTCACTCAACAGTAAGCTATTGAACACCATCTAACACAAAGCAAGATGGTAGTCACAGAAAAACAAAATCATAAAAGAATTTTAAGGTGAAGCCTTGCCAGATGGAACCTCCAGTTTCTGTATAAAGAGAGAGAAGCAGAAATTATAACAATGAGTTGCTAACTCCCAGTGTTTTAGTCTGTTTAGTCTGTTGTTGCTGCAACAGATGAGTCTAGATAATTCACGAAGAAAAGAAGTATCCTACAGTGTGAAGGGTGGAACGGCCAAGAGCTTGGTGCTGGTGTGTGCTCAGCACCTGATGAGCAGTGTCATAACATGGTGGGCAGAGGGTGTGGCATTAATGTACATGGAAGGAACATGCTTTGGGAACCCCACTGTGATGATTAACTCATTTTCTGATAGCCTGCCATCCAAGAGAGATCTGCTCAGTCACCTCCCAAAGGTCGCATTTCTCAAACTCCTTAAGCACATGACTTTGGAGATTAACTTTCCAGCACCTGAAGTTTGGGTGACACATTCAATCCCTAGCAAGGAATAGCCAGCAAATGGATAACAGCAGACATGTCACAAAATGCCATTTTCTTCTAAATACTCATTGGAGATAAGGGAGAGAAACAAATTTATGGTGGTTATTTTCTGATATAAAAATCAGGATATAGACTGTGGCATTTTCTTCCTGATTTCTAAATTGATATATACATAAACTAGTATTTTAGATGTCCATTTAGCCATTTATTCTTTTATAAAAATAATAATGAAACCGAGTCAGTATTGCAGGAGAAAATCCAGCTCTCGTGTCACTAGAAGAATAGCAGGCATGATTTTTCTGTCAAACCTGACTATGTAAACAGTTCAGGATCTCCAGCCTTTGTTCAAATGAAAATAAGCAAGACAGCACACTGCTCTCTGATCGCCTTTCTCTTCAAAGTAGCAGATTTTTCTTTTCACAGCGACACACACTCAGCCTGATATGGACCTCTGCCTGCAGGCCTGCTCAGGCTGATTTCTGACGGCTCACAGCCCCTCACGCAGTGCCTACCTGACATCTGCTCTGTGCACTCTCTGGTCACTGGGTTGGCTTCTGCTCTCTGAGTAAGGGACAGCTGGGGAAAGGATGTCCATACAAAGTTTGGATGCCTTCCCGTGGCTCTCTGTAGCCTTTCCAATGAAGCAAATTTCCAGCTGAAGGGCGTTTATATTGTGTTCTGGGATTTTAGAGATAGAAATAGTTCTCATTTTATGGACTACAAAGATTCTTTGTCCGTATTTCTCTACTCCTTTTGTTACATCTTTTTTATTTTTCTGACTGCTTTAAAAAAATACCTGAGATCACATAATTTGTGAGCAGTTCTGGAGGCACTAATAAATTCTAAGGCCCCATGTCTACGAGGTAGCTACTGCTGTTTCTTCACAGGGTGGAAAGGCAGAGTTGCTTCTTCAAGCCTCTTTTGCAATAGTGATAATCCTATTCTTACTGACCAGGTACTCCTTATAACCATCATGGTGGGGGACAGGTTTCAATATATGAAGTTTTGGGGGAACACAATTCTTTAAATCATAGCAAACTTCTCATACACACACACACACACACACACACACATATATATATATATATATATATATATATATATATATATACACACACGAGAGAGAGAGAGAGAGAGAGAGAGAGAGAGAGAGAGACTGATGAGAAAGCATGTCAAATTTTTCCCTTTGAAATTACTTATAAATGGTTATATCTGAGATATTTTGAGAACCTGCTTGTTGCTAAAATTCTTTCTGTAAGGTGCAGTGGGGTGTGGCCCCACCTCCTCTCTCTAGGTCTGTAATGACAAAACAAGGTATAATTTTGCCAAACTACATTTTGGGAAAGCAGAGTTTATTTGGACTTACTTACAGCGCAATGGCAATGTGTGTGTGTGTGTGGGGGGGGGGGTAGGTCCTCTACTGAGGCCGTACAGCAAATTCTGCATTTCAGCAAGGACCCTGTCAACTGCTGCCAGCTGCCCAAGATGGCAAAGCAGCTAGTCTCTACCCAGCTTCCTTTGCTCATAATCTCAGTCCCTTCCCCACTACAACTCAGGCTGGAGGAGTAGCCGGCTCTCCCGGCTCCTCCTTTTCTTGCAGGAGGTTAACGAGTTTATAATTCTGGGTAAGCATGCACCCCCAGATTTGGGACAATCGCTTTGTCCATACCTTGCCAGTCCAGCTTGTCAGACAGAGGACAAATGCATGCAACACTACCCAAAGTTTCCATCTGATGTTTAATGTTCTAAAGAATGATTTTTCACTGGGTGTGGTGGTCAGTAGACTCATCACTTGGAAGCAGAGATAGACAAATATCTGTGAGTTTGAGACCCACTCTGTCTGTATAGCGAGTTCCAGGCCAGCCAAGGCAACAGAGTGAAACCCTGTTTCAAAAAAAAAATTAAATAAATAATGATTTTTCAAGCAACATAGATATTCATTATTGAGGCTTATTTAAATATAATTTTTGTCTTGTTTGAAATAAAAAAAATGTAGGCTTGCACTAAGAAATAGTTTGTTTTCAAGAGTGTCTATACAACTGGTTGATTTGTTCATTCTATACAATTTCATTTGCCAGACACTATCCTGGATACTTGGAGTATGTGACTCAGCACAACAGAAAACACCCTGTGTCTGTAGTTTACATTCTAATGTGGAGAGACAGACTTTGTAAAATAAGCATATGAATGAGGTACTTTATAGGAAAGGAAGTGATACATTTTGACAAACGTAAAGACATAAAACAGGGCCAAGGAAGTTGGGAGAATGGGTGGCAGGTTGCACAGCTCAAGGAAGAGGACTGAGTCTCCCTCGGAAGTTGAGATAGGAATAAAGATAAGGAAGGTGAGGTCAGTCAGGAAAGAGAATAGGAGATAACTAAGGCCAAGGCCCTGAGACAGGAATATACCTGGTAGGGTTTAGGAATGGAAAGAAGGTCCTGTGCCTGTGGCAGAGCACGTGACTGATGACATAAAGTGGGGGAAGTAAAAGGTGGTCAGATCATGTATGGCCCTGTTAGACCCTGTAAGGACTTGGATCAAAGTGGTATGGTATCTTAGGGTTTGAAGTAATGAAGGATGATATCAGACGAAACACTAGAAAAACGTGTGGGTTTCAAAGAGATTCATATAGATCTGGAATAGGAAAGAGCAAGAACAGAAACAGAGAAGCTTGTTGGGAGACTGTCATAAGGTTGGATAATTTGAATGTAGAGTCTACAGATGACAGATAGATTATGTGAAAGAGGAACCATACACTATGTTCTGTCGAAAGGAAAAGTAAATGATCTAGGTGTAAACAGCCAAGAAAGAGCACAAGGTTTGAAAATCTTGAGCACTGCGGGAAGGGAACAGGATAAGCAGCTGTCTGCACCTGTCTCAAGCTATTTTCACCTCCATCTTTATAACTAGGTACCAGGATACGGAACCCCGTGCACGCACTGCCTTTTCTTTGGCCTAGAGCTCTATTCTACAAGATCATTGCTTGGCCAGACTTTTCTACAGATCATAGTCCTCAGGACTCTCCTCAGAACTTGCTCCCCAAAGTAACAACCATCCTGAAAGGAGTCTGTCCTGTACTCTGTTTTGTTGCCTATATTACACATCCCACCTTGATACACTATCTTTTTCGCATTTTTATTAAATTTTTGAGATTTTCATACACTATAGTTTGATGACATTTATGTCTACTTCCCTCTGTCCACCTCCCCCTACTGTCCCCCTAATTTAATGACCTCTCAATATATATATATATATATATGTGTGTGTGTGTGTGTGTGTGTGTGTGTGATATACATATATTATGAGATTTGTGTCCCTTGGTGTCTTTCAGTTTGGAGTCACTGAGCTTACCAATAGTCCCAGACCTGTCTTTCTCCCTCCCAGCAGTCATCGACTTCCAAAAGTTCCTTAGGTTGGGTTGGGATTTCTTGCTCACCTCCCCATGTCTGTGCTAGGATTTTTGTCTGGTTTGAGCTTTTATAGGACTTGTGCATCCTGTCACCATTGCTGTGAGTTCCAATGAGTAACTGACCAGCTGCCTGGAAGACTTTCCTTGTGGTCATGCACCCCCTTTGACTCTTGCAATCTTTCTGCCTCCTCTTCTGCAGTGATCCCTGAGCCATGGGAGGCAGAGGCTTGAAGTAGCTGTCCTGATCAGGAATAAGTGCTCTTTGTCCTCTGTTCTCCACACATGTGATAACTGTGGATCTCTCATATGCTCTCGTATTGCCAGTCTTCCTGTCGGAGTCTGAACTCTAAAGAACACTGGATCTTACCACTTTTGCTTTGCAGCTATATCCCTAGTACTTAAAAGAGCATTTGACAGCAAACAGTAACTGTCAGATAAAGACATCTGCAATTGGTAAAGCAAGCCATAGTGCAATGATGTATTAACCTCTGTGGGGAGCAGCACCATTCAGTGTCTGGGGAGAAGGAAAATATTTTCCTGTAGCCTAGTCTGTCAAATATTGGAGGTAACACTATGAATAAACAGGTAAGGGAATCACAAGGCACCTGATACATAATTCATTGGCAAGTGAGAAGAAAAGCTGATGTATACATCTGGAGAGAAAAGAGTTTAAATGTAGAAATACTGACCTTTAGACTAAAGCCAGACAAGTACCACACACAGGTTGAAATCTTGGAACATGTTGTTGAGCTATCTCTGAACACCTGTTACAATGCACAATACATCATGCACAAAGAAGTACATTCTAACCTTTGGTAATTTTGATTATTTGAAAGATGGTTATCATTCTGCTAATGGAAAATAGGAAACAGATGAGTAGGCAGAGTACAGTGAGGAAGGTACTTCTGGCTAGAGTCTGAATGGAGACAGAACTTTGGATTGATGAGCGAATAAGCAGATTTCTTCAGGAAGTAACTACTACATATCTCTTTCAGGCTGGCAGAGGTTTTGAAGAGTAGAATTTACTTGGTAGATGATGGACTAGAGGCAAACTCAAATGGTTTTCTTTATTTTTTTTAAATCTATTTGATGATATGATAGTTTGAATGAAATATCCAGTCAAATCCAAAAAGACTAATTTTAACAAGGGTTGTTTTTAAGCATTCAATTATAGAGACAATTTTACCTTCACTTTTGGAGCTAATATAAATTCTAAGTGAAAAGCTAACCTTTGCTTTCCAAGAAAGAAAGAGAAACACTTTTTGTCAGAACAACAGTGATTTTGGGATGTACAGTTCTGAAGTAATTTCCTTAGGAATGTGTAAAAGCCAGTAACCAGTGGGATTAACATGTAACTTGAACAAACTATTTCTTCAGAGCTTGTGCTTTATGGTAGAGATGGTCTATGAACTAACTGGAAGTCCCATGGCTGCTAGTCTCTTGTGGAGAATGTCAGTCCATTCAGTGCTCTTGTACCAGAGGACCAAAGACTGGGTAATTTTTGATGAGTAGAAATTTACTGATTCACAGTTCTAGAGGCCAAGACCAAGGGACAGCTGTTTGGCAAGAACATACTTGCTGCATCTTTAATGGCTAAAAGACTTAGAGCAAGACAGGATGCATGCCCACATTTTCTATTTACAGGGACATCAGTTCCATCCACGAGGAGTCCTCAGGGCCTTATCATCTTTTTAAGGCTAAGGCTCCATCTTTAATTTCATACCAGTGATAAATGCATTTGTACCTGAGTTTATAGAGGATATGCATTTAAACAATTTCCTCCCCCTCCACACCCCCGCATTAGAAACAGAAGGTCTATAAGACTATGACCAGTAGAGCCTTCCAAATGACAAAATATTTTGATTATATTTGACTACTTATAAAATTAGACATTAACTGTTAAGGGCCACTGCATTATGGTTCCCTCATCTGCAAAACTAATCTTGGCGATGGAGGACAGGGTGGATTTGAAAACCTGCAAGTTGTATTCCACCTACATCATTGGAATCCTTTAGCAGATACATAATTTAGTGATTTTTATTTTAGTATTCATTATATTTCTTATTTAGTATTGGTTTATTTCTTATTTCTTTTCTGTTTGTTTGATTCTGTTTTGTTTTTGTTTTGTTTTTAGAGAGTCTTAGATATCTCTGCATGGCTTAATGTTGCCTATGTAGCTCAGGATGACCTTGAACTGGCAAGTATCTCCTGAGTACTAGAACTACTCGGGTGGTTTCAACACACCTAGTTTGCAGGTATTTCCGACACTTGTTTTATTTCAAAGGAGTGAAAGGTGTAAGTTCAAAGAAAAGTGAGATACTTGGAGAATGACTTCTGCTTAGGAAATCTCAGACTTATCCAAAGAACATACTGAGAATGTCTTTAGAGTATTAAACCAAGTAGCTTTGCAAAGTTTTTCAAATGCCTTAGGGACCACAAGCACATGCAAATGGAAGGAGAAATAAGTGTCTTTAGAGAGTTTACAAACAAATCCCTACCTAAGTTACTGTGGTTTGAGGATGGGTTTTCCAGTCCTCCACCACAGGACATAACCTGGCCTTACCTCCTGTTGGGCTCATGCCCTTCTCCGATGTCATGTGATTGCTTTCCTTCTCTGTAACAGGATTGCAGTGTCATTCTTGACTTTCAGTTCCTGCTCATCTTGTGGATGCACATGTGCTTTACGGCCTGTCATAATCTTCTGGCACATTTTTTAAGCTCAAGCCTCTTCTTTGTACTAATGTTAGTCTGTATGGATTTTTTTTATTCCTGGTTAATGTGAGCACATTGGCTATATTCATTTCCCTTTCTGTTTTCTCCAAACTGGGTAGAGGGTTTTTTTTTTTAAATTTAGGATCTTTCCTTAATTATGACACACACACACACACACACACACACACACACACACACACACACACACGGGGGGGGTGTGGGGGAGAAAGAGAGAGAGAGAGAGAGAGAGAGAGAGAGAGAGAGAGAGAGAGAGAGAGAGAGTTTTGTGATCTTTTGGAGCTTCATTCTCAGAATTCTGAAAACGAAAATGGTATAGTGAAATGTCAGTTTTATGAATCTTTCAGTCAATGGTATAGAGTAATGGGCAGTTCAAATTGTTATAGGGCCATTTTTTGCTTATCACTTTCCGATAGGAAGAATGCTCATGTTTGTCAATTATTTCTCTGCAATATTTCATGTTTCCTGTGAATAATGAGAAACGATCTTGTTTTATAGCTGTCACCCTTGCAAAAGAAACAGGCAAGAGAGAAAGGCTCACAGAGGACGTGGTGAGATATGAAGCCAGTGAGCTCTGCTTCTTTCTTACCAACCAAATAATCCTGGTTACTTTTCAGGCAGCTGGATGTAGATTGTGATGGGACTTTTTAAAAACAATGGGGTTTCTCACACTTCATCTTATTGTTTTATTTTCAGAACAGCACATATATTTTCTGCCCCCATGTTGGTGACATTCTACAGGTTAAGCTTAGATGAACTTTGGTGCAGGAACAAACCTTGGAATTTTAAGGGCTTAAAGAAACACGTATTCACTTTTCTTTCATGTCACAGAGAGAACTGAATGGTTCTTCAATATCTCTTGATATAAAGACTCAGGAAGTTGATCAATAGAATATTCCAGAAAAGTGCACCTATTTCATTCCTACTATAGAGTGATGTGATCAGTTATTTCTTCTAAGAGAAAAGCTGACAGCATAGGTTCTCTGATTTTTGCATGCAGATTTTCTCCATTTTTTCTCCTGGAAACTTCTTTTTTTTTTTTTCATTTGGGATGTCCATTAGTTGTGAAGAAACAACTGCATATGAAGATAAGAGCTTGGAATGAGGAACAGGACTTCTGGAACCCAGTACATGTACTTCCGATCTAAAAGGGGATTTGTATTCTGAGGAGCTTCTTAGTCTTAAACTTAGGGTTACTGATCTTCTCTTGTTCTCAGTCCAAGAATAGTGACTCACTGAAGCAACAACATGATAAACTCCTGTTGGGAGTTTTATCAAAGCTTCTCCTACCTTTGCCTTCATTGTAAAGCACATTGTGTGAAAACATATTTTGCCTGTTTAAAAGCACGCCTCATGCTTTTATAGCCTAGCCTACTGTATTAGTCACTTCGCTGTTGCTGTGATAGAAACACTGACCAAGGGAACATATAAAAAGAATTTACTTAGTTTACGGTTCCAAAGGGGCAAGAGTCCATCATGGTGGGGAGGCCCGGTACAGAGGTGGCTGGAGTAGGCACAGCAGCTACGCCTGCTCACATCTTCAAGCAGGCACAAGAAGCAGTGGACATCCCACAAGGAGTAAGAACTCTCCACACCCGCCCCCATTGACATGCTTCCTCCAGCATGGCCACATCTTCTAGGACCTCCAAAACAGCGCCACCCACTGGGGACAGAATGTCCAAACAGTTGTAGCCTATGGGGACATTCTCATTCAAACCACCACACATACATTTGTAATCAATTCTTCGGAACAAAGATTCAGGCTTGATCCATTATAAATCAGTGTAAAAAATGTGAATTAAAGAAGGGTTTCCAGAGCTGGGTGTAGTAGCACACACCTTTAATCCCAACATTTGGGAGACAAAGGCAATAGATCTCATAGAGATCTCAGCCAGCCTGGTCTATACATATTGAGTTTCAGAGTAGCTGGGGCCATAGGGATGGGCTGTTTCCTACTACTTTAAGTTTCACAGCCTCAAAGATAGTGTAGTAAAAGGCAATAAAGGTAAACTGTATATTGTGGACAGAGGAGAAAGTAACCTGATTTCTCATGGTTTGAGAAGACTATTACTGATCTAGTTTTCATTTGGAAGTTCCTCAGGAAGTGGTTGCTCTCTAGAGAGGAGAGCTGGATTTTCAGAACTGTGTGAATCAGGCAGTCTTCAGCCACATCTTGGTCTGCAGATCAGTTATTCATTTTCAAGAATAAAGCAAACTCTAGAAGTCAGCAAACTTACTGCTCTTTTATGCTGTATACTTTCCCTCCTTTGGAAAATTCTACAAAGCCTAACTTTAACATTTCAAGCTAAAAAGATGAGAGTAGATTCCAGCAAATGTCTGTTTCCACTGTGTTTCTTCCTGCTTATATGAAAAATGTCTAAGGCTAATCTCCATCACTGTCAGGTCAGTGTTTCATTATGTCAATGAGGGCATCTTTTCTGCAAACCTTTGTGAAAATGGGCATGCTGTGTTTAAAGCAAGATGAGCTTGTTTTATTTATTAACTAAAGACTAGTATTTCTCATGTTACATAGAATATCAGCTTCTTGGTTTTGCAGGAAAAAAGAAGGAAATTTGTTCATTTAGTCAACTGCCAGGCAAAGCTAATAAGTTTCCATGATGCTTTATTGATCATATTGTTAATTCTATCAGTAAATAAAGTTTGGATTATTGGATTATTAGGGGCTCCAAGCATTTGTTGATAAATGTTTTGCAATTTTCACTTTTGCTTTTCTTGTGTGTTTCTGAGACTGGGGAACATGAACGTGAAGCTCTGAGAAGGGCGCCACTGGTTTAGTGTTGACTATGGAAATGTGTGTTGGAGGGATTGTGTTGCAATGTGCTTCTTTCTATACCTGAAATGTGTCTGTTCTTGGGTAATGAATGACTTGCAGTTGCTGCGTTACTATATGATTCTCTTGAGTATTTTCATATTCTTCCCTAAAACAAAACTCTACCTTCCTCGTCTGTGACCCCTCATACTATGAAAAGCTTCAAAATGTAGAGTTATGTATAGAACAGAAACTGAGCATTGCGCATCTTCTGAAATTTGAATATTTTAAAATAAGTATCAATTTCAATTTTGTTGCCACTAATTTACCTAAAGATGCATGGAAGAAACAAAACAAAACAAAAAATTAGGTTTTAGATTCATCCAAAATGGAGGTAACAATCTAGTCCAAATGTAAATATTTAGCCCTCTAATGACTGTTTTCTGAGTCATAGAGTTACTATTTGTAGATTTGTGAGAATAACTTTTGTTCCCTAAACTTAAAATATTTATTGGGAAAATGAAGTGAACCCTGTAGTTGACACTTATTCTTACAAAATTTTAATAAGACCGTGTAATTGATTTTGGTTGTAGATCACATCAGAAAATGTCTAGAGTATGGGGTAGGTAAAAATTCAAAATGAGAGAAAAGAGAGTATCTCCAAGATGCCTTAAATTCTGAGGCCTGTCTGGTGGGAAACAGCCTTCAGTCTCACCACCTAGAAATCCCTCCAATTGCACAGAATTGTTCATTGTTGAATGGCTCTGTTTTTGTTTCTCACGGAATAAATTTTTTTTTTCTTTTTAAATAATAGACTTGGTAGTTACTTAGTCCAATATAATAACTTAATCAAGAAATTGACAGTGAACTGGGCATAATCTTTGTGGATAATGTGAGTTCTTTCTTTTTAATTTTAGAATCAACCTTGTCCTATGTTAGGCAGCTGGAGGCCAGAGTCAGACAGCTGGAGGAAGAAAATCGCATGCTGCCCCAGGTGGGTGACTTCCAGAAGCTCCCAGCTAGTCAGTGTCATTTGAGCTGCACCTTTTTATCTGAAATTTACTCTCCCTTTCATGTTCTCCTTTGAATGATAGAAATCATGTTGTAAATAACCATTCGTCATGTAGACTGTGATAATGTTCCATGACAGCCATCACGCTATCCAGATTGCTAAGTGGTACACATCCACATCCCTGAGTGTCAACAAGAATGTGAAGTGGTTCTGAAAGAGGATGAGAATAATCGACAGAGCTCACTACTCACTGCATCATTCATGTAGCTGGTGGACAGAGGAAGGACTCATTTCAACAGAAATTTTGCTAATTTTTGAGCTAGGTAAAGTTGTAGGTTGAAAGTTGATTTTTTAATTAAATGAGTGCTTTCTAACATTCTTTGTGATAAAATTGAATTCTTTTTAATGCAACAAAGTGATGACAGTAATTGACAGTTTTTACTTTGGGACTTCAATTCTTATCTTTGGTGAATGTAAAGTGGATTTTGCTCTGGGATATTTAATGACCCATCATATATTTCACTATAAAATGGTTTCTATAGACTGCTAAATTTGTGAGAATCATGTTCTTTTGTGAGATGGTGGTTTTCAGAAAAGGTTTTGTTGAGAAATTCAGCAGATCTACAGATTCTGGGGTAGTTGCCTTTACAGGCAGAAAGACAATAATGTATTTCAGTGTTTTCTTGGGGTTTTCTAGGCAAGGAATCACCTCTATTCCTTCCCATCCTGGTGGCCGTTTTCATTTATTTAAGCAATAGTTTAAATAAAATGAACATTAACACATTCTATTTAAGGACAAGACATTCCAGCCTTAATTCAGAGGTCATTTGGAAAGTCATTTAGGGCCTATGATCTGGTTTTCTAATTTTTTACTCATTAGTGATGATTTGGGATGCTGTGTCCTGCATGGAAGAAAGGTTTCCTGTCTCTTCCATTGGCCAACTCATTCCTTAGAAATCATGGGACTAATGATTCTCAAACTCTACCTATATTAAAATTAAAATTGATGGTAACACAAGGGGTTATTTGTGCTGTGAAATAGGGCACTACTGATAAATTTTCTTCTTTGTTCTTTTTTACCCTCCATTTTTAAAAAAATATTTTTCCTTAAATACTGGATTGAAACTATGACTGTGTTAGAATCCTTGACCGAGACATCTAAGTCCTTCCTATTACAAAGAAAACTTTAAAAATATGTTTCATCCTGCTTGTCATCTTTCAGGCAACTGATAATTTGAAAGGAACAGGGAATAAAGGAATACAAAATAATATACTGTTAATATCTCTTTGAATGGGAATCAAACCTTATCCCAAACCCTGAAATGCTAATATGTACAACACCTTACTATAAAAGAGGCACAACTGATGTGAGCATGTTTGAGTGATTTTTTTTTAAATATCTGGGGTTGGCACGATGGTGCTGTAAGGTAAAAAAGCACCTGCTGTTGACCCTGAGGATGCAAGTTTGATTCCTGGATTCCCACACAACAAATACATGTGATAACAACTTAAAGAATCTGTTACAGTGAAGTTTGAGCTTTGGAAAGGAAATGATAGCACCTTAGATACACTTGAAGAGTGAATTAAATGCATACTACTTGCACAGCCAGGATGAAGAGAGATCAAACAATTTCTTATGTTAAGCGTTCGATATTTTGCTATCAAAGATTTTGGTTTTGGTTTTCCTCTAAGAAACGGCTAGGAAAGATAATGTTTTATTGACTCTAAAATTTTGATGTGATAAGCACATTATTATATGTACCAATACTAAAGAAAATTGTGTCATTTCTATATAGCAAATACTTGCTGACTTCAGAGACATTAAAGATGGAACATAGTCTTTCAGATTTAAGTAAATATTTACATATCACTTTAAAACAAAATCCACTGTTTTGAAATATGCCAAGAATGTGATGGATCTCAGTTTACAAACAATATTTTGCTAAATGTTTAACACTGAGCATTGCCTTCATTTATAGCTAAGGCAGATAGATAATAAAACTACCAGTCGCAACTGTTCCTGTAAGTACAAGCTGACACACACAGACAAAGAGACAGGAAGATGGAACACCAAATGAATCTAGAGTAATGGGAATCATGTAAAGGAGTTCTCATGAAAGGTTGAAACTTGAGTTGGGTGGCACACAAGCATGTACAGCCTGTGCTTAGATGTTTTAGGCACTATTGCAAATATGTCTTCTGTGCAGAAACTATAACCGATTGCATGATGTTAGCTGATTTACAAGGTCAATTCAGGACTACATGCTGACATTCTTGCATAAATCAGTCTCAATATTTGAACACTTAATTTTCAATCATAAGAGCATTCTTACTGTGTCTTGATTAGAAACTATTTTTATTCTTAAATTTATAAAAGAGTACCCAGTTGTCTTTGGGTAGATGGAAATATGAATGCAATTGCTAATTGGAGTCCAAAGTATGTCAGATATCCTTGAAACCAGGTTCTTGTTTGGTAGTTCTGCGTTTAGCCTAATTATATATGGCATTTTTTAGGAAGAAATCCCCTTTTATAATAACTACACATTCTTTATATAAAATTATGATAAACAGAAAGTCACAACTTAAAAAAATCTAAATTTCTGTATTTGTTAATGAGAAAGTTCCCTCTTGTACTTAGAGTTTGTGAGCCCAGGTATAGATAAAGGCTAAAGTTCTTTTTACATGACTGTCCAAAGTGATCCGATCCCACAGTGGAGTACTGTTCAAGAACAGATGGAGTAAAGTAGTTCTACCTAGCAGTGAAGAAGTGCCCTCAAGAAGTGGGGCAGAATTTCAGTCCCTGCCCTGTGGCAGGCCATCCTCAGGAGTATCTGCTCTTCCTTGGGTAGGTTGGCCACCCCCAAGGAAGATGGAGTTCCTTGTGCCACTGTGGTCTCTGCAGGATCCTGCTAAGATTACTGGGCAATACTCTAAATCCGGTTTAAGAGTACTTTTCTATTATATCACATGTAATGTCAAAACTGCTCCCAGGCATCTCTCAGTTCCCCTAAATGTGTTTGAGCTAATATGGAACCCAGATGCAGACTGTATGTATTTAAGTAAATGTAGCTGATATTCTTGACTCTTAAGTCCACAAAAATAACATCTCACAGAATAGTACAAATGGTAATTATAAATTATAGATCCAATATGGTATGAAGTTATTATTCTAGGAAATTTTATATCAAAATGAAAGGGAACACTTTTTTTGATATGTACTTATACGTAACTCCAAACTGTTTCTGAATGTAGAGTCATATATTTTGAGAACTGAGTAGAGACTTATGCATCCTTTAGGACAATTCACTTTTTAAGTCATTGAACATCAAGTTCACAGAGATCATGGGTACTGTCCTGACCAGAGAGCTAATTAATGAGGGACTCAGACCAAGATGTAGGTTGACTTGACAATCAGTTTATATCTTTAATACAATTAAAATATAATTAAGCTACTAAATCTATCCTTATTTTAAAAAATCATGTTTTTCAACATTTATCTTAAAACCAGCACTGGATCTGCTTAGCCATCTAAAATTTGTGAATCATTAATCCTGTCCTTGCCATAAGGGAAATGTTCTGTTTTTCTTAAAGCAATGATTCCTATCACAAATGAGAAAAAGATTGAATCTTACAGGTTTCCTTTCTCCTAGACACATTTCTAAAATATTTTGTCATCATAAAGTTGTATTATATATCCATAAAGTTGTATTATATATCCACAAATTCTGTACAAGAAGTTCATTCATAGTGGAGTGTTATCAGAAAGGCTTTCTGTTCAGTGAGCTGGAGGTGGCTGGACAAGAACATAGTTAGAGTAGTGCTTCTAAAATTGAAATATGATTGGCTGCCTCAAATTCAAGCATGTTCAGTTGTTGTGCTTATTCAATTATCAGGTACTGGATGGTCGCAGAGATTAACTAATGCAGCCATGTCTATTTATGTGTTGCATCTGTAGTAAAGACTTCTATTCAACTGGAAAACGCATGGTTGATGTAGAGTACCCGTGTACTCTTACTGTAAAAAGTAGCACTGCCCTTTGAAGACTTCAGTTTAGTTCAGATATAACTCTGAGGTAAACTATGATTTTTTTATAAAAAAATATCATTACCTGTTCCTTATTGACTGAATTTTGCATCACAAAGAACTCTAAAAATGCAGCAAACAGTTTCCTGCAGGTCCAAAGCCAATTAAGTGCATTTGTTAAAAGTCTTATTGGGAAATCTGTTCCTTTGATGAAATGCTCTGGCAGCAACATCTGCTTGGCAAGCACTCTGTGTGCTTTGTGCCTTACAGGCCCTTTCACATACCCACCCACCTCTTGAGAGCTGGTTTCCAGCATCAGTAAAAGCACCCAGTACTGCCTACACACTGGGGTTCAGCAGACCTACAAGACAGGCGGCTGTGCCGGGATCTCCACTGAGTGGGCCCCTTTGAGCAAGCATGGCTATTTCTGTTGTGCTAGTGTTTACAGAAAAATCTAATTTTAGGGATGGAAATGAAAACTCTCCCTCCCATGTGATTTGGTCACAATGTGGCCTCACAATGTAGTCTTTCAGTCCCTTGAGAAGGAAATAGGGCTATTTTCAAAGCAGTTTCTGAACAAAGGAAAAGAACCTGTCACCGTTGCCAGAAGTGCTGAGACGGGTACACAGGAGCTAAGCAAACTGCTTCTCACTTCCATGGCAACACAGCTTCGGTCCAGCATCTCGAAACTGCTCCTTCAGCTCCTAGATGTGTGCAAACATCACCAGCTGAGTGTGCAGGCAGAGATGGGAGAATTCTGTGACACATGCAACTCCTGAGCACTTTCCTTTATCTGTAGTGGGGATAGTCATATTTTGTTTTTCTTATGTATTTTTATTTTAGGGTAGAAATTGTTCAGTGTTGTTGGGGGTTGGTAAAACATTCAGTAGCTGTTGCACTAACGAACAAGCTCAAACTGAAGCTTTCTGGGATACTTAAATTAAGTGACGACTGGAGTTGGAGAAATAACTCAACAGTTAAGATTATGTACTGCTCTTGCAGGGGACCTAAGTTCAGTTCCCAGTGCCCACGTTGGACTGCTCACAATCGTCTGTAACTCCAGCTCAGAGGGAATCAGATGCCTCTGGCCTCCTTGGGCGCGCGCGCGCGCACACACACACACACACACTGAAAAAATATTAAAAAAATGTAAGTGAAGATATTTCTTGGCTGCTGTTTGTGTGGAAGTTTCCACTCTGGTGTTTGAGGCATGATGGTAAAGAATCTTTTCTTTCTTATGAGTGATGATCCTAATTATGTAACACAGCCTCGGTAGAGTCTAGGTATGATAGGAAAAATCAGTTAAATTCATTAAAGATTGGTTGCTCCTGGAGTCATATTTGGGAGAAAATGGGCTTCACTAGATAAACAGTTTGTGGAGGATTCAGATAATTAAAGAAAAAGAAAATGTCTTCTACACATAGTTCATCAGAGCTTTCAAGGTACAAATGGGAACTATACAAATGTTGGAATGTTGGAAAGGAGACCTCCTGTATGTAGTAAAGACAGGTAGAAAACCTAAGCAAGTGGGGGCTAGATTAAGGGAAAACTAATGTATACTGGAGAAAATATTAGGGTAAAGTTCATAGTAAAAATGTCTAACGCAGCATAAGAGCTTTTGAACTGCTACAGTTATAGCATTCTTCTGAGATCTCATTTTAAAAATTCTTCTTAAGGATCTAATCTATGACAAGACGACATTTTAATGGGAGGATACAGGTGAAATAGACACACACACCTACACACACACACACACACACACACACACACACAAAGAAAGCATATGGCTACACCATTCACTAGATTTACTGATAAAATTGTTGAGTTTAGTAGGTACTGAATTATGAGGGCTCTATTAGTAACTCATACTTAATAATTGTCTTTAATATATATGATTGGACATTAATAATTCTATCAGTAGGGCCCACTCAAATGTTTCAATTTGTGAGAGCCATGAAAATGTAGTATTTTGTCACATGCCCTTGGAAGAATTCAGCAAAATTATGGGACTTATTAAACATGTGGTATTTCTGTGTAAACATAGCACTAAAATCTTAGCCATTTGAATGAGAAGAAATGTCAAAGAATGCTTGGACAAAGTTGGAGATGGAGCCACAAGAGAAGCTACTCTGCTTTGTTCTGGAAGCAATGGTTGCACACTTCTAAAAGTCCAAAGAAAATTTATAAATAAAAAATTAAATATGAGACAGTTTTCCCTCTTCTAATAGGATTCGGTACTTCGTTCTTGAATGTGGGAAACCGTGTTTTGTATTTGATTTTGGAATTAATTTAATGCAGTGTGAATATCACTGAAATGTAGATTTCAAAAGAGCAATGCATTAGGAAATCTTGGCTTCCTGCATGCCTATGAAGGAGCTGTGACTCCTGATCGGTATCAGGCTAATTTTCATCTCTACTTCTTTCCACAAGTGACTTACTTGATGACTGATATGATTTCTAAACCCAGGCGTCCTCTCTCAGCCCTTTTCTTTGAAACCTGAAACTTCCAACTTGTTCCATACTGTAGATTAAATAAAGTGAGCCTTTGCTCACTTTAAATATAGACAATTGAAATTAAAGTTGGAACCACTTAATAATTTGCAATTATGTATATATACTTTTCATGTATGTTAGTCAAACATGGATATAATATAGACAATATATATCACCTAAATTTATCCGTAATATGCATAATAAATGTAATGTAGGCAAATTATTTTCTTTAACAAATTAAGCTTAAATACATAAATTTCTAAGTGATCTGAGAATTCTTTATGTTATTCAAAAAGAAAAAAGAGAGTAACTCGATCATATTGAGAAAGCTGTCATTTTGGACTCTGAGTAATCAAGTGGTTAAAAGGTACCACAACCTGCTAGAATGAATATTAGACAGGGATTTGCAAGAACTGGGTCTGAGCTGGGTCTGAGCTGGGTCTGAGCTGGGTCTGTCTTTAACCAGCTCTTAGATCTGGAGAACACCCCTAAATTCTCCGAGCCTTATATACCTTACATATATAGGAGACTTGTCAGAGGTGGTATGGAAGGTTATACCAATCTCTGCAGATCTGTTGCTCTGTATCAGAGGGATATTCCGCATACCATATACTAAAATTCATTAACACTAAACTGTAATAACTTTACATTTTGCTGGGTTTTAATTTACAAATGTTTATTTCTGTTTCTCTGTGTTATGTAATCTCATTGGCTCTAAAGTTAATAAAAGTTAATAGTTTCACCAGATACTAAGCAATGTTAATTTAAATGTATTTTGAGGGATAAAATATAATCTCCTTAGCTTTTAATATTTACACAAAATTTAATATAGGAAGCATAAAGACACCAGTTTTTCTTCACAACACACATATCCCAATATAAGACAAATATGAGAATGGTTTTAGATTCTTTGCAGGTACAACTGCCTCACTTTATTTCTTTTTTACATATGTTTTCTTTCAGCTCTTCATAACCTGAGCCTATATACATACACACCTGGTTCTGTGTCTTATACCTTTGAAAAGGTATAAAGCCCTAAAGTGAAAGAAACTTTAAACATAGAGATTAAAGATGGCATTCAAAAACGAGTTACTTTTATATAGTAGTGAGATGCAGCCTGTAGGAAGAACAGGTTTGGAATCTCAGCGCAGGCTCTGTGGCAGACCTTGTCCAGTGAGTGTCGAGGGTTCTGAACCAACACAGTGACTAGCATCCTACTAGCTAGTCACTGAGCTCTTCCTTAATTCTACTTGGTGAATGCCACATTTAGAGAAGAGTTCCAAATTATCAATAGCCAAAAAAATACAGTGATATTTATTGGGTATTACTGTTAGAGAAGAAAATCCCTTTCAAACTAGGAACAGGGTCTAGAGATACAGTTCAGTGGTTAAGGATATTTGTTGCTCTTTCAGAGGAGCCCAGTTCTGTTCCCAGCAACCACACTGTAACACAACCACCTGTAACTCCAGCCCCAGGGGAAATGGTACTCTTTTCTGGTCCTTTTCTGGTCTCTGAGGCACCTGTACCCAGGTAGCATGCACACACACACACACACACACACACACACACACACACACAAATAAATACATAAGTAAATAAAGCAAATCTTAATAAAAACTAAAGATCACCTGATTTTAGGGCATTTTCTTTTGTATATAAAATACTTCAAATATTAGATGTCATAAATTTTATGGAGACAATTTTAAAAATTATGATGAAAGAGAAAAAATGTGTGAAATTAACATTATCTACCTCTATGTTATATTAAAACAATAAGCAATCTTCATTTAAAATTTTTTTAGACATTCAGTTGTGAGATAAGTCACAATAAAATATAACGAAAAAGAAATGACAAAGACTTGAACTATCACACAGCTTTAGTGTGTGTGTGTGTGTGTGTGTGTGTGTGTGTGTGTGGTGTATGTGTGTGATGTGTATACTTGTGGGGGTGCAGATTGAGGAGAATGACAGACAAGAACCTGCTTATGAATAAAAGTCAGTTGTACTGGGATTCTTACGAAGAAGAGAGGGCAGAGGAAGAAAATACCTCTGAAATGATGTCTGATTCACTGTGTTCATGCCGCAGGCCAAAGCAGCTGCAGGAGCAGCCAGCAACAGTGAACGTGGACTTTCTATAGATATTTTTCATGCACATAGAGAATGAAACAAAAACTGTAGGAGGTACACTGTGGGATAATAAATAGTGTAATTCTCACAGTTTACTGGGAACTCATACATGGCCTTTTTTAGATTGAGTGTCATTTGAGGACATTCCATGTTAGCATATGCCATTGATTAAAGTTATGCCTCAGGAAGCACGATGGAGAAAAAATATTAAATAAATGACAGGTTGGCTTAACTGTTTTACTTGACAGCCATTAGTGATAGCTTGGTAAATAATTTTCAGATGAAAATTTAGAGACTATTTTGGAGTGTACCATAGAAACTCTACAAAGTATTTCTACATCAATAAGGAGTGGGATGTTCTGCTAAAGAAACCCTCCACATTTTCAGTATGATACAACTGGCTGTATTTTCAGACCATCCAGCCCAAATTGGGGTCCTAGATGGTACCAGTGCTCCTCATTGGTTGTCCCTGAGCTAGCCTGAAGGCTAATCCTCTGGGAAGTAAACAGGCTTCCAGGTATTTTGTTTTACATCTACTTCTGTGGGCCTCTGGGCTTTGTCCCCATCCTCACCCTGAACCTGACATTGATTTTCACTGCTCACTACAGTGATGTCTTAGCATTTCCATGGTTCCTGAGACTGGAACTCTCAAATGCCCCAGCAGCCTCTGGACTGAAGAAACTCCCTCACCCTTGTTCAGTTCTCTGATAGGCTGCAGACCCATTGGCAAAGTAAATGTTTCTAGTGATAAGTGTAAGAAACAGAGCTGGGAAGGGACAATGACTATTCACGAGCATTCTTTTCAAAATTGTTCCTCCTTTTGAAATCAGTGTATCATCCTCAATTCATGTGTAGCTGCCTGGTCTAATTCTTCCCTCTGTGAAAATGTGGTCTCCCCATACATCACGGTTATTGAAAACTGACTCATCTCAGTTATTTGTGGTTTCAAGAGTAGTGAATCAAGACATAAAATGATGAAACCCTCTTTCAGTCTTGTGCTATTTAAGATTTCTTTTGTATAGATGTGGTATAGAAACAACTTTTGAATTGATGTCTAAAAAGAGAAAAATAAAACATAAAAAGGAAATAGATAATATCTTTTCCTGAAACCCTTTATCTAATTATTTTTGTTAGTGCTCTTTATATAGTTATTATTCTTAGGAAAAAATATTGGGCAGGAAAAATGTGCAGATTACAGAAGCTATGTAACAAATAAAGGAATTTTCTTTTGTGTAACCTAAAATGCTTCGTTTTGCCACCCAATAATATTCAAGGCAGGACTTCTAGTTTTTGACAGATGACAAATAACTAAATAAACTCAAGACCAGATGGGAGCCATTTTGGATTGATAGGAAAGCTGGCTTTGAGAAAAAAGGCTTTATAATAGTCAAGATACATCAGCTGCTTCTGATACCAAAGGTAGGTGTGTCTTAATACCAGAGAGAATGCTTCTTATTTAAGCATTTATCATCCTAAGAAATTTAGTATACCCAACTACAGAAATCTCTCAAGTGGAAATATAAAGCAAATACTTAAGAATGCAAGAATGCAGGAAGTCTGATCACAATCAACTTGTGTAAGGAGTATGGGTTTCTATCCTTTGAGATGCTTTATCAGTGTCAAGTGCCAAAAGTTAACAGAAGCACCAGCCGAAATTTCAATGGCATCGTTCTGAAAAGGGTTTTAAACAAAGAGATATTCGGCAATATTTGGCACTTTAAGATGAATTTTTCTTGAGATTAGCAGCATTCACTTTCTACTTCTGCTCTCCATGCAGTTTTATTTTAATACATGAATCAGCCAGTAAAATTCATATATTCTGTCAGTAAGTTCTAAAATGGTACGAGAGTTGGTAGTGGCAGGTAAAGGTGTTTGGAGAGATCTGCTCAGAGATCTCATTGGTTCTCTAAATGGTCACTGGTGAAGAGTGTGGCTCAGGCAGCCTCATAGGAGTTGGTTTTTATTGCAGAAGATTCTGTTGGTATGGACACACCCCTTTTGGAGCTTACTGATATGGTAAGGATAGGTAAGAGAAATGGAAAGACTTCTTGCTGTCTGAAGTATTACTACGTAAACAGGGATCCTGCTCTGTGTTTTTTGTTTGTTTTTTTGAGACAGGGTCTCTTTTTCACCACAAGTTGCTTAGAACACACTGTGTAAACCAGGCTGGCCTTAATCTCACAGAGATCAGCCTGCCTCTGTCCCCTGAGTGTATGGATTAAAGTCCTGTGCCACCATGACAAGCCTACTCAGAATCCTGATACTGACAAAATGCATCAGATCTCGGCACTGGAGTGTTGTACAGCATACGACATTTTTCACATTTAGATAAGTATTTCTTGTTGGATACTAATTGATTCTGGATAATACTTTCCTTATAAACTAAAAGGACTATATTCTAAAAACTTTATTATTATTACATTGATTTTAGTTCCATATCATTTTATTTGATCATGTTTTTTCTTTTAGATGTTTTTCACGAGTATTTGAAGCATTAGTTCTAGTAGGTGTTAAATACGAACTTAAATAATCTTTTAAAAATGTTTTAAAGATTTGTTTTTATTTTGTGTGTATTTGCCTGCATGTATGTACACCATGTGCCTGCCTTTTACATATGGAGTTCAGAAGAGGACATTAGATCCCCTGGAACTGGAGTTATAGATAATTACGAATCATCATGTAGATGTTAGGAAATGAACCCAAGAGTTCTGTAAGAGCAGCAAGTTCTCTTAACTGCTGAATCATCTCTCTAGTCCCAATATCAATATTTGTAGGCCCAAAGAGAGGCATTCTAGGTGATATAAAAGATAATATTCACTCTTTATTTTTCATCAAGCTTGGGCTTTTCTGTAAAGACCAGAGCTTTGTCTATGGTACTATAAATTTTTTTTTTGTAAGAATCTTCAATCGTTTTATGTCTGCCTTGGGCTGCAGATGGTACAAAGAAGGGACCGTGGAAATACTCATTCCATTCTGAATGTTTGTTTCTGTCTCAACCACTAATTATACTGTAGCTGCCATCTGAGGATCCAGACATTGGCCAGTCCTTGAGTTCATCTTGATGGTGATTTCAATTCTGACCTTGCTTCCCATGATCATCTCTTAATTTGTAGGCCGGAGAGTGTCCACTAATAGAAAGAAGCAAGTTGTACAGCCAGAATTTCTGTTAACAGCAGTTCTGCTTTTAGCATTCACTGAACTTGTTTGATATGTGACCAGCGGATATCACTTGAAGCAAGATATTTGTGAAAACCCTGCTACCACCAAGCTCCACTGCTGCAGTTCAGAATAACAGTGCTGGTGTGCTACCACTGGGAAACTGGAAGTTACCAACAGATCGGGCCTTGGTTTCTATACATTTATTTTGATATTTGCTGTGAGATTTTGTTTCTGGAATGATTTATCTTGCATGGACAATTCTCACTTTTTAAGGAAATATGAAAGACATTTTTATTCCCCAAATAAATGGTTACCCAAAGACAAAGATTTGTGTTATTACTCATCTCTTGGTTCAATCAGAGCTTCTTTTAAAATCTTTGTCTATTTTTCCAGAAACTTCCCAGAATATTCCAATGACAATAGC
The DNA here is from genome assembly GCA_035773235.1 of Eospalax fontanierii. Classification (NCBI taxonomy): domain Eukaryota; kingdom Metazoa; phylum Chordata; class Mammalia; order Rodentia; family Spalacidae; genus Eospalax; species Eospalax fontanierii. The sequence continues at coordinate 10,685,388 of CM069529.1, read as the reverse complement.
TTCTTCTTTATAGGAATTGACAAACTTTTTTATGTAAAGGTCCATTCAGTAAATATTTTAAAATTTGTGATTGTGTGGTATGTCTCAACTATTCGTGTCTGCCATTAAAGCATAAAGGATAGCCACAGAGAATGTGCACATGAATGGGTATGATGAGTTTTTCATTTCTTTGGAAAGAGAAAACTTTGATGTCAGGTATCGGCTCCATCCTATGAGGTGAACCTTAATTCAATTAGAAAGTGGTTGGTCACTGCCATAATGTTTGTTCCATTATTGCACCAGTGGGTAGATCTTGCCAGACCAGTTTTAATTTACAAGATTCACAGTTGGGTAAGGTTGATGACTGTTATTTTCTTCTGGTAGCATGACATTGATTCCAGGCTTAGGAACTTGAGACTTGAGACTACACAGGTCACAGAGCACAGCAGAGAGAGCCTAATGATATCTTTCTGCTATGCAGTTATAATATTAAATTGACTTCTAAGGACTTATTGCTATACCCATAGATAAATGCATCTCTCAACTGTCACCAGAGAAGCTTCCTTATGTAGCAGATGGTGATTAACAGAGAAACCCATAACTAGCCAATACGCAGACAACAAGGGGCTGCAGAGTACTTATCCATGAATTAAGACATCTGTATACAATTTTTGCCTCCCATGGCTCAGGAATCATTTTGGAAGAGGGGGAAGAAAGACTATAACAACTCTGATAGTGACCACAAGGAAACAGAGTTTTCCAGACATCTGGTAATTACTAATATGGACTAACAGTAATGATGGCAGCACAAAGAAGTTCCATGCATGCTCAATCCAGACATAATGCCAGCATAGACATGGAAAAGTAAGTAAAAAACTACAATCCTACATGAGGAAATATTGACTATTGATGACTTCTGGGGTGGGAGCTGTGTATACGTGGAGAGTCAGTCTCTTTCAAGGATGTGATTCTTGGTAATTGGTTAACTAGATCCCAGTACATGGTCCATACTAAAAGACATTTGGAGTGACAAACTTGACTCTATAGGTCTCACACACACATGCACACACATGCACACACACACACACACACACACACACACACACACCCCAAACTGGACAGAGTTGATAAAGGTGAGAGGATCTAAATACTATTAAAATAACGTTATATAAAAAAAACTCAAAAACTGCCACTCTGTGGATTTTCTTTTCACCAGTGACACATCTGTCAGAGGTTTAAATCCAGAATATATAAAGAACTAAAAATGAAAGAAAGAAAACAAGTGACCCAGTTAAGAGATGGGCTAAGGATCTGAACACAATTCTCAAAAAAAAAAAAAAAGAAAGAAATGGAAATGACTAAGAAATTCCTTTAACATTGTTCCAAATCATTTGTACTTAGGGAAATGCAAATTAAAACCACTTTAGAATTTCATCTTACCCCAGTTGGACTGGCTAAGATCAAGAGAACAAATGATACCAAATGCTGGAGAGGACGTGGGGAAAAGGGACGCTCCTTCACTGCTGGTGGGATTGTAAACTCATGTAAACACTATGGAAAGCAGTGTGGAGAGCTCTTTAAAAACTAAAAATGAATCTACCAATTGACCTGTTTATACTGCTCCTTGGCATATACCCAAGGGATTCATCCTATTGCAGAAGATACTTGCTTTTTTCACAATAGCTAAGTGATGGAAGCAACCTAAGTGTCCCTCAAATGATGAGTGGATAATGAAAAGGTTGTATGTTTACACAATGGAGTTCTACTCAGTGGTAAAGAAAGATGAACTCTTGAAATTTTCAGATAAATGGATGGAGCTAGAAAGTGTTATACTAAGTGAAATAACACAGACTCAGAAACACAAATGACTTATGTTCTCCATCATTTGTAGATCCTAGCACCAAATCCTTGTATGTGAGTATGTATCCTTACATGACTACAGGAACGAGCATAATAGAAAGGAACCAGAGAGGTAAAGGGAAAGAAGGAACCTGAGAGAAAATAGTAGGAGAGACAGGTGTTACTAAGGAAGAAATAGATAAAATGGGAGTATTAAGTAGAAGGCAGGGAGGGAGGGTTACACAAGAAAGGGTGCGGATGAAGGGAAAGAAACTCAAGAGAGCCGGGGCCATAGGAGACCAGCGTTATCAAGGGAAAAGTGGGGGAAATGGGGCCACTTTAGTGGGGGAAGTCATGAAGGGAGGGTTAGATGGGGAGGGAGAGGGAGAGAAAGATGGAGAGAGAGGGAGAGAGAATAAATGATAGCTAGTATAAAACACCCACAGGAATCATATCAACAACTTAATGACAAATTATGTATAAACTATCTCTACATGAGTTCATGTGTTTAGCTGAAGGCTACATAGCAAGAAATATTGCCAGACACGAGAAGCATTCCTTTGAATTGTTGGCCAGGGTAGTCCAAGAGACCACCAAAATTGCACAGATATTGCCATAGCGATTGATTGCCTCCTGGAACTTGAAGGTAAGACCCTAATCTTGAAGACAGGACCTACTTGGGACACAGGATTTGGGGTGATGGAGCTGGAACTGACCTGGAAGCCCTTTCCCCTGAATGCTAGCTCTCATAGTTCTGCAGAACACTATGCAAGCTGCTAAGGGAGAACATCATCAATAGCCCATCAGTAGCTCCATGACCAAATAACCACGTCAATAGATGGCGCAGCATATGACCCTGGTGCAGTAGTGGCACTTTTACCTTTGAGGCAATCAGTGGCTACTTAATTGGACTTAAAGCCCATTCAATGTGAGGAAACTCATTTGTGGTACTATAATCATAACCAAATACACATGGCTGAAGGGGTCATAGTTCTGAGAGAAATCCCATAGACTGTCACATCCCTAGGCTATTGTAACTTCTTTATTAAGTGCAAACTATGTATCGTTATATTTGCAGTCAAGTATCCCAGTCACCACTCATCAAAGAATCTTCTTTTGCACCTGACAGAGACTATTACAGAGTACCACAGCTGACCACACACAGATATTGTCTGTGAATTGCCCAAGCCTAAGCAGTACATCTACAAGGCAATTTGTACACCTAAGGCTCAGACAGCATAGAATGATGGGCAAAAAGGACATGAATGAAGCTCCCTTATGTAGCAGAGGGCCAAGAACACAAAAGGTCACAAATGGCTAAAGCATGGAATTTAGGAGTCTACAAAATGTGGGTCCTTCAATAGGACTCGTATATTACCTTTCACTCACCCAGGGCTCATGGAACATTGGGGATGATGGGGCAGAAAGATTGTAAGAGCCCAGGAAGAGGTACATGAGTATAGTGAAACAGAATCCTACAAAGTCCTGAGACATTGGTCATATGAACCTACAACAATGGTGTCATCTAGAGACTTATGAAAACCGAAGCAGACAGAATCCCAGCGTAGAACCGGGCAGCAGACTCCAGTCTTTGCTGAAGAAATACTGGTGGCTGATTACTGTTGGGTGAGGAAGAACTCATCTTCTTAAAGTGCAGGCCTCTGGCTAGGCTGACTATACCTCAGTCAATGAAGTTGTACTGAGGATTGTCCAGGATCGCTAACTTGACACAGACAATAGGCCTTAACACCAATGACAGAATGTATGAATTCTGGTGGTGAGCACTGTGGGAGGTGCCCATGAGGAAGGGAGTATAGAAGTAATTAAGCTTAGTTGAGATGTTCTGTATTAAATACACAAAAATTCGATTGATAAAATCTCAAAAACTCATAAAAATTTTAAACAATCAATTAATAAAATCTCAAAAACTCATAAAAATTTTAAACAACACTTTACTCACATAACAGACTATAGGCTATATTTAACTTGTATAGTTTTCCGACTCTGACAAATAATTTCAAAACTAAAGTATTCATCAGTTACTTCATGTTATTTCTTCTATCTTCATCTTTTAAATTTAGATTTTCATCTTTACATAAATACTTCATCAAGCACAAATACTTTTCTCAGTGGGTGCTTTTCTTCATTAGTTCATGTTTTTTTGTCCTGTTGTTCACAAATCTACTCTGTTTGTATTGTGATCTGACCTGTGCTGTGATTATACCAGAGGAAGAGGTGAGCACCAGCCAGGCTTCTTTTTTTTCCTAAGAAGCCATCATCTTTGGGAGGAAACTCTTTAAGAGACAAAGGGGCTTGCATTTGTTTAGAAAAGGCAACATCTTTTTCATCATTATTTCTTAATATTTTATTTATTATTTTTATTTTGTAAGTATGAGTGTATTGTCTGCATGTGTTTAAGTGTACCTGTGTTGTGCAGTGCCTGCACAGGTCAGAAGAGGCCACTGGACTTCCCTGAGTTTCTAACTGCCATGTGGGTGCTAGGAATTGAACCTGGGTCCTCTGTAAGAGTAGTCAGTGTTTGTAACCTTTGAGCCATCTCTGCAGTCTCTCCAGCCTCCCCAAGGCAAATATTTATTTAGTATTGATTTAGGATTGTGTTAATGATTGAGCAGGGAATTTGACTTTTCATATATATATATATATATATATATATATATATATATATATGTGTGTGTGTGTGTGTGTGTGTGTGTGTGTGTGAGAGAGAGAGAGAGAGAGAGAAAATTGTAGCTGAATTTTAGTGAGTGACTGATTATATTGATTTCGTGTCCTGGCTATTCTTGCTTGTCTTAGAGAAATTGCTAAAAAAAATCATGGGAGGTGCTTGTTTTTAAAACAGACATCACATGGAAAAGCATGAATTTCCATACAGTCCTACAAAGACTAGTGAAATTCTAAGCCCGTGTTTATCAAAGAACGAGGAAAGCTATTTCTGTCTAAGGAGGTCTGAAATCAATCTCTCGTTTCCTTAAATGAGGACATTTCATAGAAGAATGAGAAGCTGGCAGGTCATTGGTAGTAATTGAGTTCTGTATTTTTTGGCTCTTCCATATCGATATTCTCTCCTCCCATTATCTTTCATCATTTATTCTGATAAAAGAAAGGCCAAATCCTTTGGCTGCCATTATTCTTGATTTTTTATACAGTTAATTGAATTTTTATGTGTGTCATATAGAACATCTTAATCATCTTTATATCCCCTCTCCCTGTGGCACATTCCTATAACACCCTCAGTGGATTTCATGCATTCTGTTATTTGTGTTAAGGCCCACCGAGTCAAATTCGTGTCCCCAGACATCCTAAAGTGCAAGTTCATCCACTGGGTTCAAATCAGCCTATCTAAGATTACTTGAGGAAGATTAGCTCTTCCTCACCCGGCAGTAATGAGCTGCTACTAGTTCTTTGGCTAAGATTGGGGCCTGCTGCCATTTCCGCAGTTAGGTGCTGGGTTTTTATCTGCTTGAGTTTGTTTGGGTCTTGCTCATACTGACTATGAGAAAGGTTCCAGGAGCCCATAAGACTCTGGATCCTTATGGTCACGTATTTCCTCCTCTACCTCTTACAGTCTTTCTGCTCCCTCTTCTACAGAATGGTCCCTGAGCCCTGACTGGGTGAATTTTAATATAGGAGTCCTGTCCAAGGACAGACTCTGAAGACTTTTATTCCCTATGTTTTGGTCAATTGTGTCCTGTTTTGCTCATGGCCCTCTGTTGCATAAGGGCACTTCATTGTTGAGAGTTGAGAGATACATTAGTATTCTCTTTGTCCCTTGTTCCACTTGTTCCATGAGCTTTAGGTGTAGAGGTTCATGTGTCACTTAAGGTGGGGCCTGTCTGTAGCAAAAGGAGCTTCTTTGATGAGTGTTGACTGGGACACTTGTCTGTAAATATAAGCATCCATATTTAGCACATAGTAACAGATTGTATTTGTCTATAGATGTGACAGCCTTAGCATTTTATTTTTTATCTGTGATCTCTGACCCAGATAGTAAAACTGTTCCTGAACACAAAGAGCAATACAGGGTGGGGGCCAGGGTCACCATACCAGATCTCAAACTATATTGCAGAACCATAGTCATGAAAACGGCATGGTACTGGCACAAAAACAGACATGTAAATCAACGGAAGGTAATTGAATACCCAAAGATGAGTACATGCAACTTCAGCACCTGATATTTCCTCCAGAGGAAATATCTGGAGGAAAGACAGCATCTTCTACAAATGTTGCTGGCAAAACTGGATCTCCACCTGTAGAAGAATGAAACTAGACCCTTATCTTTCACCTTGTACAAAAGTCAGCACCAAATGTATCAAACACCTCGATGTGAAACCTGAAACTTTGAAACTGTTGGAAGAAAACATTGGCAGTAACCTACAACATATAGGGGTAAGAACAGACTATCTAAGTCAGATAATAGCTGCTCAGGAATTAAGGTCAACAATCAACAAGTGGGACCTCATTAAACTAAAAAAACTTCTGTACACCAAAACAAACAACCAAGGAGATGAAGAGAAAACCCAGAGAGTTGGAGAAAATCTTCACTAGTGACATGACAGTGGTTTAACATCCAGAATATATAAAGAACTCAAAAACAATAACTTAAGAAAACAACTCAATTAAAACATGGAATAAGGATTTGAACAAAGAGTTTGCAAAAGAAGAAATAAAGATGGCTAAGAATCACCTTAAAATGTGTTCACCATTCTTAGTAATTAGGGAAATGCAAATTAAAATGATTTTAAGATTTCGTCTTACCCAAGTCAGACTGGCTAAGTTCAAAAGAACTAATGATACCAAATGCTAGAGAGGGTACAGAGAAAAGGGAACATTCATTCATTGCTGGTTGGATTGCTAACTTGTGTAACCACTATGGAAAGCAGTGTGGAGAGCTCTTAACAAACTAAAATTGAACCTACCATATAATCCAGCCATACCATTCATTGACTATACCCACAGGACTCATACATCCATGCTTGTGCTATTTTTGAAGTATCTATTCTTCCAGAATCTACAAAGTATTTGGAATGTCTAATTCTTCAGCTGAAGCATGCTTTCTGTGCCTCAGGACTTGCCTGTTGTGTAGAGTGAAGACTCCTTGTCTGCACTTGCTGATGTCATTAAGGTGGATTGAATCAGAAGAGCCTGGGAGTAAAGGGAGCTTGCAAAGATTACACAGTGTGATATTCACATTGTATCCATGAATACATACAATTACACTAGTCAATTAAAATAAAATAAAGCTTAAAAAGAAAGATGAGATAATTATATTCACAATGCTTGGGTGGTGACCTGGTGACAACCTGCTAATTATCTGGTCTCTCTGTGGCACTTAGCATTTTCAGAGTGCTTTGCAATTGCATTTATTAGTCTCCCTTTACAGCTACCACATGAAAATGATAGGCCTTTCCATTTTCATGCTGAGGACAGGTGACTTGCTGAGGGTCACGCAGTGAGCGGTTTATGAAGCTCATTCGTTAGTCTCTGACCATTTCTATCTTGAACAAGAAAAGTATTTTCTCCTTTTTCAAAAGACATCTTTAATCAATCTTGCAAAACCTTTAACCTGGTTCTACCAATTAACCTGTTTTCTAGTATAATACTATTGCAAAACTTCTAATTAAAAAAAAAAAGTCTTCAGGTTGGGTTTTCCTAAAACTTCACAAATATCTCTTTTCAGATGTTTTCAGTTGGATTTCCAGATATTTTGGCTTGTGTGTTAAAGGTTACCTTTGTTGGAATAATGGACTCAGGATTTTGGCCATTTGTTTTCAGTTATTCAGAAACTTCAAGAAAAACAAAAGGCATCCTTGGTTTGTAGCTTTACTTGTGATCAGAATTTGTATGGAGGATGAGATGTACTGATTTTTAGTTCAATTTTGCATGTTGTCCTTTATCTGAAGAATCTGACATAGTCGTTACTACCTTGAATGAGAAATGTAAACATTTATCATGGGATTGAGTCAGAGAGAGTCACTGGAAGACAGGAAATTAGTGAGTTCCACTTACTTTTCTGAGTATAACCAAACAATCCTTAATAACCAGGGAATAGGTTTCTATAGGTCATGGAAGACTGTCCATTACATCTTTTACCCCTTGTCTGTATTTTGAACATGTTTTATACACAGATACTTTACACTGTAGACAATGAGACTAGAATCTCAAATAAGAAAGTTATGCTCTCTGACTTTATGACATCCACAGTTTAATGAGTGAATTATTATTTTTAAAGCTGTGGTAATCAAGCAGCCTATAGCATCAGAGAACAGTGCGCAAACATGGAGCTAGAAAAGACCTCCCTGAGCAGGTGACATTGAGGGAAAAGAGTGAGCCTGGCATGGAAAGGAGGAACCTGGGAAGCAGGAACCACCAGGACCAAAACTTTATGTAGGAACGAGTCAGGCATGATTGAAGAAGCAGGAGCAAGAAGGACAGCATGCCTGTGCAGAGTGGGGAGGCAGAGGGCAGGAGGTTACCGACCTGCAGGACACACTCCAGAGGACCTGTTGGCCAAGAGTAAGTGTTTGGATTTGAGTCTCAGTTGACAGAAAGCCACTGGAAGAATTGAGTGGGGCAGAGTATCATTGTTTTCATTTTACAAACGTCAATTTCAAAGTCGGGAGGAGTCCAGACTATAAAAGTTAGAATCAGAGGGAGGAGCGTAAGGTAGCTGTAGTGAGCTCTGAGGTAGTCTGAGAGAGCTTAATGGTGTCTTAAATTTAGTGGGAAGGTGGAGATGGCATGAGGGGTTGAATTCACAGTGAAAAGAAATTTAACATTTCTTTTCAAAAAGATCTCTATGGGGCTGGAGAGATGACTCTGTGGTTAAGAGCACTGGCTGCTCTTGCAGAAGACACAGATTCAGATCCCAACACCCACACAGTAGCTATCAAGCTTCCTAACTCCAGTACCAGGGAAATCTGACACTCTCTTCTGATCTCCTTGGGCATTGCACAACACGGGTGCACTTAGACGCCCGCAGACCATATACTCACACACATAAAATAAAATCAATAAAATATTTTTGAAAATAAAAAGATATTTATATTTTCTTTCTGTGTGTGTGTATGTGCACGTGTGCATGAGTATAAAGATGTGTACTACATGTGAGCAATTGTCTTCTGAGATAGAAGAGGGCACTGGGTCCCCTGGAACTGGAGTTACAGGCAGATGTGAGTGGTCTGATGTGGGTCCAGGGAACCGAACTCTGGTCCTCTGAAGGAGCAACAGGAGCTCTTAAGCGCTGAGCCGTCTTTTCACCTCCTTCACAGTATATTTTGAAATTGAGCTAATGGTACTTAAGGTTATATTGGATGTGGAGTGTTAGGGGAAGAGGATGCATATGATTTTGTAAGCTGGGCCCTAAAAGCAGAATGAATCACTTGGAGTCTGTGTGAAGAGTGTGGAACCACAGGAGACCTAGGTGTTTTGGAAGAGTCATTCCTGACCCTTGAATTTTCACTTAAGTTACTATGGAATTGATACTGCTGTTTGCTGAAATGGGGAAGACTGGAACATATTAGGAACATGTTAGGACTCAAAATCTATTTGAAGTATTTGACATCAACAAGGGATACCATGTTTGGGGTTGGACATTCATCCACATCTGGAGTTCAAGAGAAGGCTGAATGTGAGATTTAAAAAGTTGGAACAATGAAATGTATGCGTGTGTGAATACAGATTGTAAAGTCATGAGAGTGAATGAAAACTTCTCGTGAGTGATGAGAAAAACATAAGCTTGTAGACTGACATAGATTGTAAAGATTGTAAAGGTGGGAAAGAAGAGAGAAACCCACAGTGTAGACTGAGAGGAGAAGCCAACGTAGCCTTCTCAGTCTCCCAGTATTACTGAGTATTTGGGGACTTCATGGTCTTACTTAGAAAGTTGTTTCGTTTTGTTTTTACTCTCCAGTGAATCTTAAAATTACCTTTTGAATGTCATTCACTTAAAGAAAGGTATGTAGGGAACTGAAGAGATGACTCACTGGTTAAGAACACTGGTTGTTCTTGTAGACCTGGGTTTGAATCCGAGTATCCATATGTTGACCAACAACTCCAGTTCCAGGGGATCCATCACCCTCTTCTGTCTTCTGCCAGCACTGTACGACACGAGTGCACTAACACACATGTAGGCATAGCACTCACACACAGAAAATGAAATAAAATAAATTTTAAAAAGAAACATATATACTGTCAATTAGAAAATACGACTTTCCATTGTAAGTCATTTGGTAAGAAGTGGGGTGGTTCGGATAATTACAGATCCTTGATTTTCTTGCATCCTAATAATCACTGTTTGTGACAGAGCCCTTGCTTCTTATAAGACTTTATTTATGCTCAGATGATGTTCTCAACAATGGCAGGTTTTGTTTTCCTTGTTGACAGCCCTGCTAATCCCAAATAGGCAGACACCAAACTGTCTAGATCATTTTGGCTGCTCTTGTTTTTGTAAACCTTTAAACACTAAATGACTGTCAATGTTCTAAGAGCTTTCAAAGAAGACATGGGTAGAACAACTGTACTTATTTGTATTATTGTCCCTGAAGCTCCATCTGCTGCTTCCTTGGCCTCCTTTGTGTTGCCTTCCCATTTTGTGTGAGAACTTTATGTGTCAGAAAACTCACTGAAGAAATTTAAGACCCTTTGCCAAAGGCGAAGCAGCAAACACCACCTTATCGTGTCATAGTTCCTATTCAACTGGTGTTTGTTTTAAAGAGTCGTCCTTTAGTTGCTGGGGCTCTTGCTCTACCTGTGTTCTGCTGGGCTCTGACAGCATGCTGAGATGTTGAACACGGTTATGAATGAGCTGTACTTTGCAATCAATGTTACAATGTTAAGGAGTGGAGCTTATTTGACTGGTGCATCGAAATCACCAACTCATTTTTTTGCCCTTCACAATGCCCCACGCTGTCTTCCCTCCTTCCATGGTAGAAGCCTCCAGATATTCAGACATGTCCCTCTGAAGCAGTGCCAGCAGATTTTACTATTTGATGTCAGCCTAGTCAGAAAGCAAGTTGTGTGTATCGTTTCCCCCTGAAAACAAATTTCTCGTTGAAAGCTGTGTGGTTAATAAAAGTCCGAAATTAAGCACATGCACCCGTCACCTGGAAGCAGAATGCACGTCAGCACAGCTGTCCACACTTCCCATGTATTGTTTAGCAGCTGTTTTTTTCCACTAGACCTTCATTGTTATGCTTTGTCTGTTGTCACTCTGGCTCCAGAAGTAGAGGGTGTTTGCTGTCGTAGCCTTTGCAAGACACTGATGCTTTTCTTCTTGGGATTTACTCTCTGTGACTCTTATTTTAAAAAGACATCCTGCTAGCTTTCTGTAATTACTATCGCTTATGTTTTCATAAGAATTACATTTATATATCTGCAAGTGTAATCTAGAGAAACAGATATTTCAACCTTTTTTTTTTCTTCTGAAGACATTACAATGCTTAATCTGACATTTTCAGCAACATAGTCGCCAGTGCATGAAGACAACATCATTTAAAATGTAAATATTTTACAAAATCCTTTTAATCTCACACATCAGAATAAAAAAAAAACCTACTTGGAGGTTATCTGTGAGAAACAATGCTTCATGGCTTTATATTGTTAATCACCTCTTTGATCTTGGCTTTATAAAGCTGAGGAAGGAGTTAGGTATGTTACTTCCTTTGGTATTTCCCATCCTGGTTAACATCATGACCACTTGGTACTCGGTGAGAAAGTCGAGCACCATGGTAGGGTTTTTCCCAGTCTTACTGCATTCAAATAAACATTATGGTGCGTTGGGTCCCACCCTGTAATTCATTAATATCTTTTTCAGTTCTTCAACCATTATCCAGTGTAGGCAATAAGTAATCATTTTTCATTTGAGCCTTTTTCTAAACTGAATTATTAGGACTATATCCCAACTAGACCTGTTCCACTGAAATCATTCTCTACGTTATTATGAGATAATTCTGTCAAACATTAACCAATTCCTAATACAGAGCAAGGCTCCATATAGAACAATTTCATTTCCCTCCTGTGACCTGGATGGTTCTCCTTAATTTGACTATATGCCTCCTCAGCCTCAGTGCTCCTTGCTCTGTGCCTCACCTCTGAAGCTATACTCACATTCCTGAGTTACTTACCTTTTCCTGTGCTTGCTACCTGTCCAAGGCTTCCTATATTCTAAACTGAAACACCTGACTACCTTTGCTGTGAGAGACTCCACAAGCATCAGTCTTACCTTACTTTGCATAGTAAGTGAGGACCGAGTGAATAAATATTCCTTCCTGATTTCCTAAGCTAGTATCACCTCGAAACTCATGTAGTCTGTACATAATGAAGTTGAAATACCACTTCAGGTGGTGGTTAGTCTTACACTTGATATATATGAGATGACATAATGATTTCTGATGGGGAACAGCATATATTTTGGATACGCCAAAGCTAAGTCTCTATTTTTGCTCTGCAGCCATTCCTAGTGACTGTTTGTTCTTGATATATTTGAGCACCATAGCACTGAAATTGACAGAGACAACACAATATTTTTCATAGTAAGTTTAAGTTTTCTCAAATAATAATTATTCAAATAATTTATTTAAAAAGAAAAAAAATGTGGGAATTTAAACTTTATTTTAGTTGTGTAGATTTGCCAAATACAGACCATCAAAAAATAAGTTTTACTTATTTCACACTGTACTAGCACTTTAGAAGCACAGGTCACTTAACAAATAGTTTAGTACCTATTTAATTACCAAGTACGTAGACACACGAGGGAAGTACTTTTGAGATGATAGAGGAAGACACACAGTCTCAGGCCTATTTAACTTCCATTAATGTGTAAGTCAGTATTCCAAGATATGTAAAATATCACTACAAAATGTGATTACCCTTAAAGCTGAGACTTGTGTGAAATTCATGTCAGACGATTCTATGGTGAACTGTGAGCGTGGTGTTGACACTTTCTGCCAGACAGTGAAAAACAAGTTAATGGTCACAAGTTATCTGTCAGCAGAATCAGGCTTACAGCAGGGTTTTTAGGTTTCCATTCTCATCCCAGAGGTATAAGGAAAACAAGGGGAGGGGAGGGGAGGAGAGGAGAGGAGGAGGAGGTTGAGGAGGAGAGAGAGAGAAAGAGAGAAAGAGAGAGAGAGAGAGAGAGAGAGAGGAGACAAGGAATTTTTATTTTTATTTTAATTGAATCTGTATATTTCATAAAGAGCATCTTAACCAGTCTTAATCATCTTCATTCTCCCTTTCCCACCAGCACGCCCACAGTCACATTATAATAATAAAATAAAATAAATATGATATGCATATACATAAAAATAACAATAAATAACATATTTTTAAATAAGCAAATAAGTTATTTACACTGATACACCAAACACTGTGACTCCAGAGATGTTTTGAAATACATGCACCTGTGGAATGGATAAACATAACTAACAAACAAATGAATTCTCTCACATAGTTACCACTTTTGAGGCTATATGTCCACTGTAAGCATGTTTAATAACACCTTCTGAATTATTGTCACCATTTTGTAAGTAGATCTCCTGAACTCATTCCTGCTAATTAAAAATATTTTATTGTTTGTCCTTGAGATTGCCCCTCAATTCAATTCTTGTAGCCCCCAGGATATACTTGACTTCTATAAGACCAGCATGTTTAGACTCCACATATGAGGAATCTGCTATTTGGAGGATTTCTGTTCCTGGCTTATTTCATTAACATAGTGTCCCTCAGGTGCATCCACATTATCATAAATGACAGACATTCATCCTCTTTATGGTTGAATGATATTCCATTAGTGTGTGTGTATGTGCATGTGTGTGCCTGTGTTGTTGTGTATTCCATTGTATTCATCCACAGGTATACACTTAGTTTGTTTATATGTCTTGACTATTGAGAACAGAGTTGTAAGGAAGGTAGAAGTTTGGATATTTTGCATAGTAGTTCTATTTTTAGTCTGTGAGGGGACTAAAAATGTTGTTTTCCGCAGTGATTGAAGTGGCTCATATTCCCCCCAACAACGTTCTCTTTTTCTGTACCACTTGCCAGCACTTGTGTTTCCATAATAGCTCTTGTAACTCTGGTTAGATGATGTTTTATTATATTTCTGTGGTGATTAGTGATGTTGCCAATTTTTCCTCTTTAACTGAATGATTTCTGTCCTTGCTATTAGGTTGTTTGAATTCTTATATGTTTTGGACCTTCACAGTGTCTTAGGAAATATGGTGATCACATGTAATAGTAGCTTGTATTGGCCAGTATTAATATTCTAATTGAGAGCATTTGGGTGGTTCTAATATGCAGCCTAGAAACTGGGAGCAGGCATGACTAAGACGTGCCTTCCCTGTGTGCTCTACACACCTATGAGCCTATGAGACAAAGTACAGCGTCTGAATGCCTTGGCCGTGTTCAACAGAGATCATCATCACCAGTATGTCCAGATTTCTTTCTGATTTCTCTCTGCATGTTGCATAGTGCTCGGTGGGCAACAGTATATTTTGTGTGCCAGTGTTTTCATTTCTGTTTCCTGACAATGTTCTGTTTGTCCTAATGGGTGTGATTAGAGTTCAGTTCAGAGTGCTTCTTTTGTATATTGTTAAGGAAGCTTTATTTTCTGCCATGATTTCCACAAATCACATTATGTCAATTTCCTCATCTATGTGGAATTGCTGAATTTGTTTTCAAGGTACTACAGCTTGCTTCCTCTCTCTTTACTGGGATTCTGTTCTTTGGATGATTGCCTTTTGTCTGTCCATTTAGTATGTATGTTTTAATAGTGTCATTATTAACCTAAGACATTTTGGTCTATTTTAATTTGACTCCATTTGTTACTGCAACTTCCTACTTCTGGGTACATAGAGCTATGTCTTACTTAGACTACTGGAGGACTGAAGTTTGGAAAGTCTTTTTCTAATGAGTCCACCCTCTAAACTTCTCTTCTATGCAATATCTGTTTGGAGTTGCCACCCAGAAACATTGCTTTATAATTTCCAACATAGTTCTCATTCTCTAATGCAGAGTTTCTTAACTTCTGCAGTCTTCTCAATTTGTGAACCAGAATTGTCTGTTGTGATGGGAAAAGGACTGTGCTATAGAATGTTTAGTAGTATTCTATATGTCTGACAACTCAGTGACTACAGAAACTGCCCAATTTTGACACAAAAAGCCTATAGACATTTTTCCCCATAGGTGTCCTGTGAGACAGCAAGTTGTACCTGATTGAGAGCTACTGGTATATATAAAAGCAAGTGAAAATAAACTGACACATTACAAAATGTGTTGACATCCAAAGCAAAAATATCTGTGATACTGACAGCAAGCACAGATCATTCATGTGGGATGGGCAGTACTCTGAGAGTTCTTTTTCATGTCAGCTACTGAAATTACAGTAGAATGTACCACTTTACTGATATACCCACATTTTGTAGATGAGGGAGATAAGACAGAGAGATCACCTCAGAGTTTGTACAAAGTTGTGCAGCTCCTGTGTCAGAATTTAAACCTTAACTGTATGATCCTAGAGTCCACTGTATTTTCCTTCAATGAAAATGTATTGAAATACACGATTGCATGGTATTTAATATGATATCACCTGAGAGTTGCCTATGTTTAAGTGAACAAATAATCTCTGTAAGTCCAGGAGATTTATTTCTTTTTTACTGTAATATTTTCATTAATCATTTGAGAATTTCATACATTCATAGAGTAAGTCCTACCCATACACACACAAGTGTGGGACCATCTACTGGAGCAGGTCAACCTATGAGGGACCACGCCCGTTAAGGAAGTTGTTTCTCCCACCCCCAGTAGCCATCAACTGTCAGTATCTCCAAAGGTAGCAGTAGAGGTTCCCGAGTAGTTCTGGCTCCATGCTGGGGTGTTGACTTGGCTTGATCTCCTGCAAGCAACCACAACAGCTGTGAATTCATGAGTGCAGCAGACTTGTCATGTGCAAAAGACACTCTTTTTGTTTTGTCCTGATCCCTCCCCCAACTTTTGGCTTTTGCAAGGATTCCACCCCCTCTTTTGAGATGTTTCCTGAACTTTGGGGGAAGCAGGTGTGACACAGATGTCTCATTTATGACTGACCACTCTACAGACACTTATTTTCTGAACTTTGATCAGTTCTGAGTCCCTCTTTTAACTGCCATCCACTGTTCAAAGAAGCTTCTGTAATGCAGACTGAGAGATGAACTAATCTATGGGTAAAGGGATATGTATTTAGAAAGTAATTTGATGCTATGTCTATTTAGCAAAATAATAGTGGTAGGTTCACCCCTTGGTGAGCCTCTGAGCTCCCAAGACCTAGACTCTTAGCCAGATTTACCGTACTAGGAATTCATTTACTCCTCTGGAGTGGACCTTTAAGCCAATCAGGATGTGGTTGTTTACCCATAACTTTTGTGTCACTATTTCATTCATGGGTATGTGTCACCAGGACAGGTAATATTATAGTCTGTAGCTTTCACATCTGGGCTCTGGGTAAGAATGTTGATGACTTTTATTTCACAACAGCCTTCATAGAACTTTATGCTTCTGTGGAAGCTAGGCAAGAGGGAGGCAGCCTCCCAGTCACTATTACCTTCACTTTTTTCAATTTCCTGTGACCAAACTATATGGGATCTTCAGCATTAGTGTTTTACCACCGAGTTCCTGTGGGCAACCAAGAGTAAGAACAATACAATAATAGGTGTATTGTTTTGAGGGATCTCTGCAACTTTAGGGGAGGAATATAAAATATTTTAAAATTATTTACTAGATTTAGGGGGTAATTTATATTTTCTTTAAATAAAAACAACCACATGTTGCCTTCAATACAAAGTGGAGGGTCTTGGCATTACTAAGCCTGTGGAAAAGAATCCCCTTAGTCTGGCAGGGTGACCTTCAAAGTCTCTAATCTGCACTTCTGCTTTGTGTGCCTGTACAGGCTTTTAGATTTCAGAATTGAGATTGGCCAACATATTACTTTATGAATATGAATAAACAAAGCATCCATTCCTGCCATATAGTAAAGAACGATTGACCACATCCCCATCCCAAACTGGACATACATTCTGATGAGATACGAGGCACTAGATGACAGTTTGATCAGTCTTTGGGACTTTAACATCTTTAACAGAAAATTACTGGGCCCAGATCAATCTGGGCTTCCATAGTTAGCTTCCTATAATAGAGAAGAATGCTGGGGTCCACCATTTGTTACCTGTGCATTACCTCTGACTTATAACAAGTGGGAAGCTTACATTTTGTAGGATTCTGCAATATTATTTCATCACATGTGATTTTACTGAGAAATAAATATATATCTTACATATACATGTATATTTACATTATCCCTCCTGTGTGTATACATGCACTTGTGTATATATGCAAATACCCCCTGTACCAAAATATATGCATCTATTCAATAAGAAATCTGGGAATCCATATTGCTCACATTCCATAATAGAATATAAACTCTCAGGAAGCATTACCATTTTTAAAAAATTCATTTTCCTTGACTACAATGAAATATCAGGAAGGATTTTTCTAGAACCTTTATTTTTTAGAGAATTTCTGCATTGCCGAGACTACACATCAAATTCTGAGTGCTCACCTTTCCATGATAAGAGTGTTTCATGTATCATAGAATGTTAGATATTTTAAATGATATTATGACTTGTGAAGAATAATTACCACTGTGAATTCATTCAAATTTGAGAAACTTATGACTATTTTAAGAGGTTAGTTGCTTATGTTTTACAAAATTGGCTTTTAATTCCTTAATTTATGCATGTGATCCATTGAGAGCAACTAGGAGAGACACTATCATGTCTTAGAGAACCATTTCATTTGATTAGTTCCTTGAGCAAAATAATGGAATAATGAATATAAGTGGTGGAGGGTGAAAACCTCTGCATATTCTCTGTTTTCTGTTCTGTCTGAAGACTATTCTGTAACCCACTGCACTTGCAAATGAGGTGAATAAAGTTCAGAATGGAAACAGTCTAGACAGGATGTGATTCAAAAACTGTATGTGCATCTCTCACCAGAATTTAAAAATGCTCTGGGATTTTGTTGTTATAAAGAACATAAGGGACTTGGTCTGTAAAGTGTTTCCTGTGCAAACATGAAGCCCTGTATTCTGATCTTTAGCTCCCATATACAGAATTGGCAAGATAGTGTAAGCCTGCTAGTCCAGGGAGGTGGACAGAGGAGGATCTCTGCGTTTTGCTGGTCAGTCTGTCTAACAAAATCAGTGAGGTATGGGTTGAAGGGGAGAGTCTATCCAAAATATAATGGAGAGAATAGATCGAGGAAGACACTTTAAATGTCAACCTCTAGCTTCTACACTTAGGTACACATGTGCACAAACACCTACATATCCCAAAATATAGACTTGCTGTAGGTGAGACAGATCTATATTCACTACAATACCAAGAGTGCAGTCATCTTTTGACTGCTAAAACAACCCTAAAAGTGTTTGGAACACCAGGGCCTACTTTTTTTTTTCACTCCAGCACAATTGTAGGATATAACAAAATACTGTTATTAAAATTTTAATTTCATAATATAATGCAAAATAAGGCAAAATTTAATGGTTTTAATTGTAATAATTTTACTAAAAATAGCTATAACTAAAACATAAAAGAACACAACCAAAACAAACAAAAACCCAATCAGAATGATTTCAAACTATTAGTTCTCTTAAGTTATATTATGAATCACAATTGGGTAGAATGAGCCAGTGAATAATATATTTCCTGTTTGTTTAAATGATCTTTTAACATTTAAATGGCTTGATTTTTCTCACTTCACTCGGAAAAGGAAGTCAGTTATCTTAAAGACAGCAATAGGAAATGTACCAGAGTTTACCTTTCATGGACAATATTCTGCATAGAAGTATTTCTGTATTTGATATTCTTGAGAGACCTGAGAGGTCCTTTGTTTCCAGATCTAGGTTGTTTGTTACTATCATAAGAATTTGCAATTTATATAATAAGCCCTTTCTGTACATCAAGTAATGTAGAATTTTTCTCCCACCCTATCTTGGTGCAGGGTATCATCTTATTATTTGTATTTAGGTTAGACCATCCTGATACCTATAACACATTGTGAACATCATCCTGTTAACTGTATGCAAAGTAGGTGTATGATTAAGGGCATCTTTTAGTCCTTTTTATTGTTTATTTTACAGATCTATAGTTTTTGAAAACAAAATTAAGCAAAACAAAATTCCCCGGAAAATAAAAGGTAAATTTATTAAAGTTATTTGGAATTGTTCTCCTACTTGATAGCCAGAATTAACTTTTACCATAGTGGGCTCTAATGTTGCCACCAGAAACAACTCCAAAAAGCAAGTTACAAAATTGTCTTCAGAAAACACCATGATTGACAGCTGGAGAGATGGCAAAAAGCTGAGCTTCATTAGTGTGTTCTAAAGGCAAAGACAGTAGTGTGCCCCTCCCCCCCCCAATTTTCCATTCTGGGTTTTAAAACAAATGGCTGATTTAAGAAACCAATCAATAATCTTGATTCTGCAATGGTGGATTTTTTTCTTTAAAATAGTCACATCATCTGTGCTGAAGAGATGGCTCAGGGGTTAAGAACATTCACTGGCTGTGAATGTGGACCTGGCCTTGATTCCCAGCACCCACATGGTGGCTAGCAACAGCCATAACTCCAGTTCCAAGGGACCCAGTTTTCTCATCTGAGCTCCACTGACACTGCACGACTCTGGTGCACTTACATACGTGCCCGCAGTACACTCATACATATAAAAAATAAATAAAATATTAAAAAAAATACGCCATCAGGTAGTTTATTCCACAGAAGCCTGACCCTTGTACATTATCCTCTTTTATGGACCTTAGTGATACTGTATAAAATATACTCACTATGTTTAAAAAGAACCTTTTATAAAACTGAAATGTACAATTATTTTATGTTGTATCTGCATCCTGAAAGTGGAGGATATAATGTGCATTCTCTTTGTTCTGCCTAAAGGGTGATTATTTCTTGCAAGTTCCTAAGTGGTTGGACCCTATTGTAAATTTCATATGTGTGGTAATAATTTTACTTTAATGAACAGGCATTGAGATCTTGCTTCACTACACAACCAGGAAGAATGAAGACATATTTTAGTCTTTTATGTTTTACTTACTGAATCTGAAAACCGTTAAGGTCTGAGCGACGCCTAAGTCATGGAAATAACCAAATCCCGATAATCTGAAAAAGCACTCTTAATATTTGCATGTTAATTAATGATCATCTGAGAAATAGAACTGTTAGGGTAGGTGGTAAAATTAAAGCCATCAATCATATTATAAATTGTTAGATGTAATTATTTTGATGAAGGAAATAGGTTAGACACTTATACACGAAATCATTAACAAAAGAGTTTTTCAAATAAGTACTTCTGTGTTGAAATGATCGTGTGCTCTAGTAAAAATACATAATTTTCCCTTATGTATGAAGAGTAGCGTACATGACACTTATTAGATAAGTGTATCTGGTGCTGATTTCATAAACTAAGCCAAGAGTTTGTGAGGACCACTTCCTGGAAACTATTATTTCTCTTTTGACTTAAGGCAATACTATATTTTCTTTCTTCATCCACCTCCTAAGGTTACAGGGAAAATGAGACCAAAGCAGTAACTTGCAGAAAAATAAACCTATGAGAATGAAAATATTTTATTCTTATTTGCCATCTCCCAGAATTAATCTCAGCTTTTTCACACTGGAATTGTTGAATCATTTTATGAGCTTTTTTGATATTGTTTGATTTTATTTTGTTGCATAGTAGCTTTAGGTAAAGGCCTTGGTAAACATTAACAGAGAGAAGAAGCCATGCTCATATATGTTCATTTTGCTTTTGATCGTATTAATAGAGTTTGTAGGTTGGTCCTGGGGAAAAGCAGAAATTTAAGGAAAATTGCTTTTAGACTTTTCTCTTAATTCGCTTACATTATTCCAAGTTCCAATGAGTATAGCAATTTTGATCATTATGAAGATTTATTGTGTAAAAGTTGCTTTAATACATTGGTAACTTTTTAGGCCATTGTTGTCTTTATTGTGCTGCAATTTTTGTTGAGAATTTGACATTGTATGGGTCTTTATGAAAAACCAGAATTTTATATATGTTACACATTTATGTGTGTATATATATATATATATGTTTTATATACACACACACACTCCAATTTAACAAACATGCATATTGTTTCCAATTGTATTTTCAATAATTGCTGTTATGTTGTGAGTGTCCACATTTTAAATACCTGGAAGATTGATGGAAATTTTATTTTTCATATGTAAAAAAAATCCATAAAATGAATCTGTTTAAATAGCTTCAATGTTTTTGTTTTTTTTTTTTATATAATTTCACCTTCAGTATATCCTTTTTGATAGCCCGAGGGTGTAGTTATATTGCTTAAGAGCATTCAGCACTGTTTCAGTTTCAATACAGTACTTCTGACTGTTTCAATGCAGTACTTCCAACTATTTCTTTGACTCCCCCCCTGCATGTTACAGTTTGCCATTGTGGTCATCGTGGATCATTTCATTTAGCTTCTTATTCTATCTGCTTTCTTGAGTCTTGGGAAACAGTATTTTTCTGAGTGATTGTACCATATTGTTCCAAATATAAGGCCTCCCAGAATAGAAGGCAACCTCCAACTAGAAACAGCTCAAATATGGAGAAAGGCTGGGGGCCCAGAGCCCGGCGGGTCTTCCAGTGGTGGCAAGGGTGCGGAGGAATAGGACGATGCCTGCCCACTCTCCCGGTGAGTGAAGATGAGTTAGCTCTCTGTGTTTGCTTGTGTGTAACCACATGGCTTCTGTTACTAGAGGTAAAGGTATACTTGGGGGATAGATGATAAGTCTGTGCACATGGAAGTTTTCTTTTGTTGGGGGGGAAGGAGAGAGGGAGGCGGGAATATGGAAGTAGAGTGTTTTACTCCCTAACAATTGTGTCCGAGCTTTTATTCTCAACCCTGGGTGTGAAAGTTGAACAAGCCAACTAATAGAGGGGTGAAACTACCTTTCATGAAAAGAAATTTAAAAGATCAGTGATTCTGAAAATGAACTAATACCATCAGATGCATCCAGGGAATCATGGAGAATTATTACCCACTCTTTCCAATTTGCTGGTATGAGAGGTCATTGCACAGTCTGTATATTTGCACTACGTGTTCATGTGAATTCACAAGAAACTCTTAAGTGGGAATCATATTTATAATTTTATCAAGATTTTCTACTTTTAAAATTCCCAGGATCAACCCAATACAATTTAAATAAGAGGCCTTAATCTTATTGAAATAATCTCTGAGTGACTATTTGCCATCATTTGTGTACCAGTACTTTACTCTGTAGCACATTAAAAATAGTTTAGTGAAAATGTATCAGTCAATTGGGAGTATATACTTACTAAACTTAGGTAATTTTCTATATATTCTTACAAGTATGAAGAAAGTTGAACTTGCACTGTGTTAAATGAGAGAGTGAGGCACTAAATTCGGTTGTTCTGACTAGAATACCATTTAGTATGCTCCGAGGTTAAAATTTACCATATACCATATATCAAGGCATATATATGCCTTGGCCTTTTTGGGTGATTACTGGTCCACAGCTCTCAAAGCCAATTTGAAGTAAATTTTTGAAAGATACATTTTCTCCCTAACAAATATTCCATAAAGATTAAACAGTGCCAAATGGTTCAAATGATATGGTAGAAAGATGTTAATAACATTGACTTTAGAAATTTTGTTAAGTCAAAATGTCCTGAAAAACAGAGGTCCTATGCCCAAGCAAGTCATGTTATTACTGTTGTACCTATCTTTTGGCCAATTATGGAAAGAGAAACCGTTGAACAGAAACTATGCATTCAAGAGCTCTACTGAAAAAACGGGAGGATGGTCAACCTGAATGGGAATATTTAGTGTCTCCCACATCGGACCACTGTGATTTTTTGTTCCAAATGGAAGGGTTATTGAAAGCTGTATTCCTTTAACGGTCTTTTCAGAGTGTTCTCAGTGTGACACCATTAGGGTGGAAGAACTGCAGAGGACCAGCGCCACTG